>JAQQTP010000077.1:38782500-41282500 GCA_029884605.1 Ormosia emarginata | reverse complement strand
TTTTAAATTCTTGTCATTTACTTTTGAGCGCAACAGCTCCATGCATTTTAATTTCCTGTCATTTACCTTTGAGCGCATCGGTTTCATGCATTTAAATTTCTGTCATTTCTTTTGAGCGCATCGACTCTATGCATTTTAATTTTTTTTGAGTGCATCGACTCCATGCATTTTAAATTTGTGTCATTTATCGTTGAGCGTATCGGCTACATGCATTTTCATTTTCTATTAATTTTTTTGAGCACATCGGCTTCATGCATTTTAAATTTCTGTCATTTACTTTTGAGCACATCGGCTCTTCGCATTTTATTCTTCTTGCTTTGTTTTGCATTTATCATCTTCTGCATACCCCAGTAAAATTTGAGTTCATATCTTTATTCGTTCCTTACCTTGATAATATGAAAAATTGTAATTTTTCTTATTATCTAGTAAGAAACAAGTAAAGAGAGACAACTGTAAACACCTAATTTTACTTGGGCAAAAAAAAAAAGAAAATTTTTTTATCACTTTTTCTTATTTTATTTTAAATGTAAAAAAAATAAAAAAAAATGATAAAAAATGATGTTTGATCTCGATTTACAAAAAAAAAAAAGGGTTTGGTTCTTGTTACGTTTACATCTTGTTTCTCTTTCTTTTCAACATATTTCTGTTTGTCACATTTCACGTTTCTGCAAGTTAAAAGAAAAAAAACAAAGACAAAAATAGCAAATTGGCATGCATGGGAACTAGGAAAAAGCAACAACCCAAGGAAAATTCATGGAAATAGCAACTGATCTACTGCTGCAATCAGCCACTCTACCTAAGCTGATTCCTTGGGGTTACAGAGAAGCTATCTCTGCTTACAAGAGGGGGAAACAAGAAGCAAGGGGGAGGTGAGAATTTTGAGAGGCTGAGCATTTTGGAGAGAGCTATCTGGAGAAACTGAGGATTTTTTCAGAGAAAACACAACACCTTCATCTTTAACACCCATCACCCTCACCACATTCACCATCTCCAACCCAACCACCATCTTCAACCTTCAAACTCACCACCCACCAACCATCTCAACAACCTTTATCTTCACCCTCACTAACAACACCTTCAACCTCCACCACCCACAACCCCACAACAACTATCTCCATCTTCAACCTTCATCCTCAAACAACCATAAACCACCATAAACCACCCATTTTCAACCAAACCACTCCCACTCCTCTTCACAAACACACAACCAGGACCACCATCAATAAACACTTCATCTTCCACCCACAACCATCAACAAACATTTCATCTTTCACCCACAACTATGACAAACCACCATCAACCTTCACCAATAACCACAAACCACCATCAACCTTCCTCAAACAACCATTAACCATCCATCTTCAACCTCCATTTACAACCCAAATCCACCATCTCCATTTTCAACCACCCACAACCACCACTAAACAAACACAACATCTTCATCTTCAACCTCCCACCATCTAACAAAAAGAAAAGAGTAACACATCACCTTTAACTCCGGACGACCGTCACTACAGCTCACCCATGCCGCCACCGCACACCAACCCGAACCGGAACTGTCTAGACCGGAATCGTGACCTAGCCAAACCCACACCCACTGAGCCTGCACTAGCAATCAGACCTGCCGTCCGCGCCGTCGAACCCGAGCCCGTCAAAAGTCACCGCGCCTCACCCAAAAACTAGATCCAACCTCGCCGTCGAACTTGAGCCCTCCAGATCCGAGCTTGTCAGACCGGAACCACACCGTCAACCTTCGGATCTGGGCCACCACTGCGTCATTCGTTGAACCCAGCAGCCCCTCTCCGTACACGCTTCGATCCCATCCAGATCTGGGAGTCTGAGCAACTTAACCGCGCACTCCAACCCGCACCCAGTCTCACTGTCGACCCGACTCTGCCCTGCTCAGACCAAATCAGCGACTGCGACTCGCCGCACCACCTACCGAGACCTAACCACAGTCGAACTGCTGGCGATGCTCCGTCTTCGATCTCCGGTAGTTTCGAAAACCAGATCCCCACCCATGTGACTAGAGCTTTCTTTTCTTTTTTCCATTATTCTTAGTGTTTAGTTTCTGAAACTTCTTTTGGTTTTTGTTTTGAAATGTGTTTGGTCTTTCTTTATTTTGGTCAAAGTCTAATTTTGGTTAATGGGCTGCTTGTGGGTCTAAGTTAAAATTCTGATCCAAGATGAGTTTGGAAGTTTGATATGAATTAAATTTTGTTAGAGATTTAACAAATGAAACAAGGTTTGATTTATTATAATAAAAATAAATTTAAAAAATACAAAAAATGAAAAAGAAGTTAACTGAGTTGTGACAACTTGTTAATCTTGAACTTTTATAGTCATCTGAGTTGTGACAGCTTAATGATTCGTTTTTTTATTAAAAAAAATCTTTTTTAAACAAATTAAAAATTATTAACTCACAAATATTTTTTAAAGAATTACGCGACTTTGAGTTACTCATTGCACATGGGGATACGTAGGAGCAGAATCTCTATTCTGTCAAGCTAAAAATTAAATTTTCACAATTTAGTTGTTTCTTTTCTTTCTTCTCTTTTAAAATAAAATAATAAAAAAATAAAAATTAAAAATAACTAAAATGTTTTGTAAGAGGAGTAAAATAAATATATTTGAGATTATTAAGTTTTGCACAACTGATTTAAGGTACCGTCTTAGAACGAGTGTGTTAGGGGTTCTGTGTGATTAAATTTCCATCCTTTCCTATCCATAACCGACTCCCGAATCCGATTTGGTTTTCAAAGACTATTTTCTAAGAATGATTTTCTATTTTTTTTAAATTCAAATAAAATTAGTGAAGACTCTATTTTTATCTTTAAAATCTCGTAGGTTTCTATTTCGCCGTAATCTCAGTCGTGATAACCTCAATATCAACATGCATGGCCAATTTCCCATGACCGAAAATCCCAACCTCCTAAAACCATGATCAACAACATGCTTTTTCTCCCAAAATCACCAAGAACTAGTTGGCCATGAAAAAAGAAGAGTAGGAAGCAAAGAGATTAGTAGAAACGTGGGATTTTCCCCTACCTCAATCACGAAAAACATAAGAAAGAAAGAGTGGTTAGCCTTGACTCTTATGTCACCTTGAAGTTCTCTTTCTCCTCTCCAACTTTGCTGACTAAGCCTTGATCAAATTTTGACTCCTTCCTAAGCATGCAAGGGATTGAAGTGTCCAAGCTCTTCTTCAAACTGTCATGCTTTCACTATCACTTATCTCCTCTCATTAGTTGCACTATTTTCTTGTTATTGTTTGGAGACTTAATCATTAAGTCTTAGTGGTGGCTTCTCACTCAAGCCCCTTCCTTATAACTTGTTGGCTACCCAACACGTGATAAATATGTGTGTGTGAGTGTGAATTACAAGAAGAGTGATTGTTGGTCACTTAGCTAGGGACTTAGGGCATTTAAATAATTAGTTTGTTAAGTTAATTTTAGGACGCAAATGTATTTCCTAAAATTTTTAGTGGAGGTTTTATGATTACTTCCCTAAATTTAAACCAATAGGAACTAATTTAGGCAGATTCTACTTTTTATCTTTCACTTTACTCACTTATGATTGGATCTTAATAAAGTAAGTGATGACTACTTTCTATTTTATTTAAGCTTTATTTTTACTTTTAGGCTTCTCTAAAAATAATTCTATAAGTTCAATTTATTTCTCTAAGTCCTTTGTTATGTTTTATTTATTTTTGTACACAAACCTGTACTTCCTTCTTACTTGTGCACTTGCACTCTTAGAACATATACAAACACATGATTTTTCTAAGCAGAGATGAGATAACTTATTTATGATCATCAGCAAGCTCATAAGATACACTTGACTCAAACATAATTCAAATCATAAGATTGTGTATCTATCTCACAAGCATGCTAATACCATTTCCTCAGTTCGGCTAAAAAATGAGGATGTTACAAGGACCATATAAGAATGAAAAAAATTGTGGAGGACTTGTTAAATAAATTTATAAAAAAATTGGGACTAAAACAAAAGTTTCTATATTTTGAGATATTAAACACATATTTAAGCCCATTTAATTTCAATTTAATAAAAGGCTCATGTAGTTAACCACCAAACTAAACTAGAGCTCATTACTTTTAACTTTTATTTAATAGAATGCTCTTGTAATCGACTACCACTTGTTGTAGTGGACTACCACTTGTTATTGTAGTTGACTACCATCCTTTATTGTTTGTCTAGTTTGCAATACAATTGTCCAGCACTAATATAGTCTGTCCACTTTTAATAAAAACACAATTAACGTAAGAAGATAACATTGCACTTTAGATGGAAATGTAAGAAAAGGACAACTTTAAGAAGAAATAATGTTTATAAGGACTCATTGAAAAACTTTAAATTTAAAAGGACTATAATAAAAAAAGAAGAAAAAATACGTTTTATAGTGACAAAAAATATATTTAAGTCAATAAATAAAGAGTATAGACCCATCAAGAGTAAAACTTGTTTATACCATAGTTATTAATCTCGGCTTGATATTAACTCGTCTAAGGTACTGTGTCAATGAGTCACTGATTCAACTAGTGAGCCATTGTACAAGTTTAAGCATTGAGAAGTGTATGCTATGGCATACATATAATGACTCGAATGCATATAATGCTTTTGTAGACAAGTAATGTAAGCTCCAAAACCCTTTTGTACTTGATATTGCATATTATGTTTTGATGATAAGATATTGAAAATCATGTTTGAATGTTCTTAATGTTTAAATTAGTATAACGTGATTTCTGTGGAGTGTTTCTTAGTGTTATTAAGTCTTACATGACTAAACAAGATTCAAGGAAGCTTTTTGGGTAATCAGAGGAGACTAAGAGGATTAATTTCTGACTTGAGAAAGTTCTTAAAGAACATTAAAAAGTTCATCATGAGAAGATCTTGGGAAGACTATGAGAAAGTTCAACAAAATTAAGAACTTCCATAAAAGTTGAACTCAAGAGGAATTCAAACTTACAAGTAAAGAATCATCAAGAAGAATTAGAAAGAAGTTGATGGAATTAAAAGATGAGAAGATTGAAGACCTTCAAGCTGGAGAAAGTTGGATGAGAAAGTTAGCTGAGAGAGTTCAAAGAGAAGCTTGTTGTTGAGATAGTTCATGAGGAGGTTACTCGTGAGGAAGTTGCTCAATCTTCTCACTTAAAGACTGGCACGTAGACCCAACAAGAAAAGATAAAATAATAGTCATTTGCAACCAACAAGTATAGTTATCATTTGAATCATCCAACAGTCATATTTTTGAAGTCTATAAAAGGATCCAAGCATGAAAATTAGAAGGTTAATGAACTTCGAAGAAAATCTTACTAAGAACACTACGAAATGAACTTTTTCATCTTTACCTACTATTCTAAAATTTGCCAAATCTTTAGTAGGTGTTTTGTAAGCTTTGGTTAAGTGTTTGTATCCACTCTTAGAGTATTTTCGAGTGCTAGCTAGTTGAAATAAGCACTTCTTTTCATCTCCTGATTCTTGTACTATGTGAGTGAGCTTGTGAGTTGTACAAGCCACTTTAAACTTGGTGTAAGTGAGCCTGAAGAGGCTGTGAGAAAGAATACTTAGTTTTAGCCTGAAGAGGATGTGTCAAAGAATACTTGTGGTTTAACCTGAAGAGGCTATGTCAAAGAATACTTGTATTAAAGCCTGTAGAGGCTTGGTTGTTAAAGAATACTCATGATAGTGGAAAATCTTAGTAGTTGCTAGGTACTGGACGTAGCCCCACTTGGTTTAGGGGTGAACTAGTATAAATCTTGGTGTAAAGCTTCTCTTTCCTTGCTCTTACTTAGTTCTTATCAGTTCGATTGAGTCAAAAAGTTAAAACCTAAATCTAAGATTAACTGAATCTATTTAGAGAAATATTCTCAAGGAACTCATTTTAATATAATAGTAATATGAGTTAGAGCTGTCAAAACGGGCCGGCTCGTCTTGAGCCATTTTTGAGTCGGGCCAGATCAGACCATGTAAGTTTCGAACTGACATTTTGCTAGCCCAGCTCAGTTTTATGTAATGTATTTGGGTCGGGCTGGCCCGGTCCATTCGGGCCGAGACAGATCGGGTCATGTAAGTTTCAGGCTGGTATTTTATTTGCCCAGTTCGTCCATTTTGTCGGGCTATTCGGACCAGCCCATCGGGCTTAGCCCATTTTGAAAGCTCTAATATGAGTCTTAACACTATTTTTGTAAGACTATTATCTTAAAATTATCCTTGAAGAGAAGTTGCAAATCTAAATATATCTTATAAGGTCATTTTTCTACTGTGAGAAGGTTGTTTTATCTCACTAGTAAACTCTCTCACAAGCCTTCTCACTCTGAGCTAATAGTGTGTTTTTAACTTTCTCTCTAATACTCTGATTTAAGATTTTCCCACTTCCAAGTTTAAATAACTTGAAAAAGTTGTGAGAATATTGATTTTCAGGAAAAAAAGAACACAATTCAACCTCCTTCTTGTGTTACTACCAACTTCAAGTACTAGTTTACTCTGTAAGTTTAGATCAACAATTTTATGGATCTTGTTTGAGACTCAAAACAAGTTTAATTAGTTTTACCTTCATCTTCATTGCTATTAGAGTTGCGTAAATAAGTTGCGGTCTAAGGGTCAACCTATTTAACTCGTAGCATGTGTAGGATAAGACAAGACATTTTGTAGTCCCATTTAAACGTGGGCCTACGAGCCTATCTATTTAACCCATTAGTTAAATGAGTTGTGACCCACACGTTAACGGGCTATCCTACTAATTTTCGTAATATTTAATTTATTTATTTATAATAAAATTAGTATGAGTATAAGACATTTTGTAGTCTCATTTAAACGTGGGCCTATGAGTCCGATCTGTTTAATCTGCGTGTTAAATGAGTTATGACCCACAAGTTAACTGGCTAGTCTGCTAATTTGCTTAACATTTAATTTTTTTTATTTGTAAAACTAGTATGAGTATGACTTATTTTAAATTTTACATAGCTTCACTCAATTGATTGAAAATAACATTTTACAGTTGAATTTGATAGAGAAATTAGATTTAGATATTGGTATGCCCTTTTTAAGATAAAAATTTAAAATATCGAAAACTATTTTTTGCCATTTTATAGACAAAAATGTAAATTAAAAAAAAAAAAACATAATATGTTGCAAGCCAGCCTGCGAACCCATGGCTAAAGCAATGTGAATACAGATCTACATTTTTTTGACTCATTTAAAATGTGGGCCAACCCAGTCCAATCTGTTTATTATCAGCCCATCGCAGACTAAGTCGAAGCGAACCAAGTTGACATGTTGCCCACTTCTAATTGCTATATTCCATGTGAAAAGGCACCAGTTAATTATTTTAAACATTTTATTTTTAAATAATTTCATGTATCACACGGGTTCTAAATTCTAATTTTTTTTTTTAAATAAGTGTGTCAGCAAAACTTTAAAACTGAATATATGAATAATTTTGAACTTTTAATTGAGTAAATTGATATTTTCTTCATAAATAAATTCTATCACGTTTTGCCTTTTTCTTTTATATATGTTTATGTAAACTTACTGTTTTGTTGTTGTTGTTGTGTTGTTCAATCGTGATGTAGACACAAAAAAAAAAAAGAAAAAATTTATTTAAAGTGAGTTTGTCTCTAAAGTGAGTAAATAAATATATATCTACTATTGATTTAATAATATACATCATGATTTTAACTTACTAGATGATCTAAGAGTTAATAATTAAATCGTAATTTTAACCTACTAAATGATCTAAGAGTTAATACATATTTACTTATTCACTTTAGTGAAATTTTTTCCCATAAAATAAAGAACAATACTATATAAATATTTAAATAAGTGAAAAGGAAATAATAAGAATGAGGTTAAATTAAAGGTTTGGTCTTTATAATTTACACTCATTTTTAATTAAGTCTTTATAATTTTTTTATTCAAATAAGTCCTCACACTTACAAAAAATTTTAAAATAGTTCTCAACATTAATTTATGTTATAATACCGTTATAATATTGTTAGTTGATTAATAAAGTAAATGTTTCTTTATACAATAGAGGCTCCTTTAAATGTTTATTTTCTCTCTAAAATGTTAAATAATGTATTTATTCATTCTAGTAGGTACTTATTTCTTTTTAGTAAATGCTTTTTTGTCTAATAAGTACTCTTCTAAATACTCTTTTGTTTTTTATAAAATACATAGTAGAGATTAAATTAACTGTGTTAAAGCAAAAATTAATAATATAAATTATTTTAAAAACATTTATAAGTATGAGAACTAATTTTAAAAAAAAAAATATAAGAATTAAATTAAAAATAAATTATAAACTATAGGATCAAAACTTTAATTTATCCTAACAATAAATATTACTGGATATCATGTAGATTTTTAGTAGAGACATATTAATATGAAATTATATAGATTCAGAGAAATAAATCTAATGATATTAAATACGTGTGAGTTCTTTTTATAGATAAAGAATTATTTATATATCTATATAATATTATCAAAGTTCTAATATATGGTATCAAGTTTAAGTAATCTGACTTAAATCATATTACCAATTCATATAAATTAATTAAACAAAAAAAGTTCTTACTGCAAACAAATTCACTTAAAAGTAGGTAAAATAACTATGCATCACATTGCCCCATGATTTTTCTGCCATGTAGATTAGTTAGTTGCATACAAAAGTAGCATGTTAATTATGCAACCGCCAGATAATCGTGTGCGTATAATCTGTTTCAATATTGATACTATTTATAGATTACTTGTTAGTCATCTTATAAGAGATATGTTATTAACTAACTTCTCTAAACCACTTTTTTGGGATACTTAACTAATTTATTTCACACATAGAGAAATTATGTGGTAAAATCTTGTGTAAACTAACTTTTATCTAACTAACTTTTATATGTATTAATCACTTTTTTATTTTTCATTAACTAATTTTTTTTCACGTAAAGTTAGTTAATGAAGAACAAAACATGATTAATGACCTACAAAAGTTAGTTAATGACACAAGATTTTATCACATAGCTTTTATAAAATAAGTTGCCAACGAAGAAAAAAAAAAGTAGTTAACATTTAGAAAATTAAGTTAATGAATATATACTTAAAAAAAGAGATAAAAATATGATTTAATACTGTTTATGAGTGAGTTTTATAAATAATATCTGATATTAAAATGAGTATGATTACTGTACGCGATAGGATGAAACTTTTCCATAATCATGTATGTGTAAGACCGGCAGTATTTCGTGTGTAAGTAATGTTTCTTACCTTTTTATGATAAACTAGATGTTGACTCGGCGTTGCGTGGACGTGAACGTGAAATATGAACTTTTTTAAGAGACACAGAATGAATTGATTACTTGTTAGTACATCTTATAAGAGAATGTTATGTAAAACTTTGGCGGATACTATCATACACTTAAATATATTTTGGTGTATGATACACTTTGTTTATTAATCCATAATCATAGGTCAGTGGTTTCTCTCCTCTCTCTTTTTTTTTTTTTTACAAGTTAGTCTTTTTGGATTTTAATTTTATTATAATTATTTACATTTTAATCCATCTTCTTTTTTCTCATGGCCATGGCTCTGCATCTCTAAATTTCTTTTGGAGGTAAGCAATAGAATATGAGTGGACCAAAACTAAGATCAAACAATTGAAGATTTAATTTGGTTGGAAATATTTGTGAGTTTTATTCTCTGATTGCACTATGAGGGTGTCTGTGTTGAGTTTATGGAAAAAAAATCATGTTGTTTTGCAAATCTAACAGTGATCCATTTTTCAGAAGCTCTCAATTGTTAATGGGTTCGTTCAAGTCTTGAAAAAGTTTTCTTCTTCTCATGGTGTCAATTGAAATGAGTCCTTGCTGCAATTTTTTTTATCGTGGAGTTGAAGAGGTGGAAGGAGGAAGAACTGTTAACCATCTTCATCCTCATCGGATCTACCTCCACCTCTCACCACCACATCAGACCCATGACCACCCAAAGAACCATCTTCAACCCCTGCATCTGCCATCCTCAACCGAACCAAAACCACTGTGTCTTCCTGCGTCAACCTCAAACCCAATCTCTGCGTGATGTGTGCTCTGCAACCCAACACGAAGCAGAAGTATGCACCATGAGGGTGTCTGTGTTGAGTTTGTGGAAATAAATCATGTTGTTTTGCAAATCTAACAACGACCCATTTTTCAGAAGCTCTAAATTGTTAATGGGTTCGTTCAAGTCTTGAAAAAGTTTCCTTCTTCTCATGGTGTCAATTGAATTGAGTCATTGCTGCAATTTTTTATCGTGGAGTCGAAGAAGTGGAAGGAGGAAGGGCAGTGGTGGTGTCAATTTTTTCTCCATTGGGGACGCACCGCCTAGCTTCACCTCTGGCTTGCTGCATTGCGGGAGCTGCTGGTTTACCGTTGCTCACCGTTGCATCGCCTGAACCCTGGTCGCCTACCACTGTCCAGATCCGGGCCAAAAGTTACCGCACAAAGCCTCCATACACCCACTTGTCAACAACTCAACACCACAACGACACTCCCACCAACCGTCGCATCTCAGCCATCGAGACCCATAACCACCGGCACCTGTAACCCGAACCCCTAACCTCCATTGCTAATCTCCGAGCTTCATTCATTCCCAAATAGCCACCAAACTCCTCCATCATTGCCACCAAAAAACAAAGTCATGAAAGATTTTATCAATAGAAGGTTTAATCAAAAAGTTTAATGAGCAGAATAAGGAGAGAGAAAGTCAAGAAGAAATAAAAAAAAGAATTACTTTGCAATTAAACAAAATCGGTTAAGTTAGTTTCTATTATTTGATTGTAGTCATTAATATATTTTTATATGTAAATAAATAATTGAGATAAAAAGTGTATGATACACTTTCACTAAAAAAGTGTATATTAGACGTTGCGGTAAAATTTTTGGTTGGATACTTAACAAGTTCCACGTCTTGTCATCTAATCAAAGAACTCTTATTCATTTGGAAAACGTTTTTCGTCCAACGAAAATACTCCAACTTTCCTCCACCGTATGTTTCGAACGTATGTTTGTTGAAAAATGTCAATATTTTAATTTCTCGCTTCTTATTTCTCGCTTTTGGATTCACCGGTTGATTAACCACTTATTCCAACGTATTAACCACTTACTCATTATTGAACTCTTTCTTGGATTCACCATAAACTTATAAATTAACCACTTATTCTTAACGTACTACCACTTACTCATTATTGGGAACTCTTTCTTGGATTCACCGAAACCTATACCATTAACCACTTATTACTAACGTATTAACCACTTATTCATTATCGGGAACTCTTTTCGATTCACAAGAAATTGATATAGATTAACCACTTATTTTAAATGTATTAACCGAAACTTATACTTGATTAACCACTTATTCCTAACGATTAACCACTTACTCCTTATTGAGAACTCTTTCTTGGATTCACTTAAACTTATGTGATTAACCACTTATTCATAATGTATTAACCAGATTTGTCAACAAGTTTTGTGCTGCGTGAAATGAACCGAAAGATACTTGATTAACCACTTATTCTTAATGTATTAACCGAAATTGTGCCGCGGCATTCACAAGTTTTGCTGCCGCGTGAAATTGACCGAGAAACTTATATGTATTAACCAGAAACTTGTGAGCTTTCAAGATGCGCAAGATTTTGCTTTCAATTTCAAATTTTAAATTCTCTCGGGTGAATCAACAAAATGAAGCAATGAATGATAGTGGAGTATTTTCTTGAAGATATGACACCGAATCTGATATAGAATAGTAGTCAATCTAATTGTCATAAGCAAAATTGAAATTCACCTTAATCTTCACATTCATTTCTTTTAAAGGCCTCTCTAATATAGTAACTTTCAATCTGTCATGGCATCTCTAAGTGGCCTCATTTTCCATATAATATATTCGTAGTAATATTAGAAAACATCTTAGCTCAAAATCCATATATTAGAAATAGAAAGCAATTTACAGAGTCTGACCATATTTGTTCAGTCACTTATGATTCCCCATTCACCTGTCTATTGCAGAACCAACCTATTTGTGTAATCATGGAAAAGCATTATTAGTGTTTCACTCCAAAATAAATTTGCCAACCTAATTCATCATGGAAACTTGAAAAAAAAAAAACAAACAAAAGGAGCTTGTTTATGAGTTTTAAACTATAAAGCTGAGCAAGTCGAGCCAAATAAGTTTTGGCCGTTGTGGACTGTGAGTTGGGTGGATCGGTATGACATTATGACATTTTTTTAAATATATAATGAATGTAATCTTTATAATAATTAAATAGTAAAAATTAAAAAATTTGAATTACTTAATTTAAATTAATAATAAATAAATTAGATAATTAATCTAATTATTAATTAATTTTAATTTTCAAATAAAAAAATAATAATACTCTTTTAAGTATATTTTGTTAGATTAAAAAATTAATTAAAATTTAGACCAACTTAATTTGAGCTGGATCACATCATATTAAATTAAGTTTTAATTTAATTTTTTTAATTTAACATGCACTTTTTATCATGCTAGTTCATTTTGGTAGCTCTAGTTATATGCTACACATCTCTCGGCACGACAATTCATCAAGGGGTTGTTATATCTTTCTTTTTAGCCAGCTATGGACTTTGTCCATGAGTTAATGATACTGGTAATGATAAGCAATCTAAAATTCATCAGGAAGCATAAGTCAACGAAATTTTGGCAACTATATGCTTATGAAGACAACAAATCTTTCAGAAAAAAAAGAAGAAAAAAGATGTGTCACTAAATTTGAAAGGTTAGCTTGTGTTTATTAAATGAAACAACATAAGAACGATTAGGTACTTCATTATTCTATACAGGTTCTATAATGCCAATCGTAATGGATCTTAATCTTAACCAAATTCAAGAAATCCAAACACTTAGTAAACTCAACAATTCAAGCAGCACTATCAATCCAAGCATTTTTAAATGGCTGGGAACATAAGTTGTGACGAAACAAATCAAGGAAATGATTAGATGGCTTTTTTTTAGGAGGCGTTTGCAGTACACCTAAAAAGATTTTGAACATCATTGCTCCAAGTAATTTACTTACAATAATAGGTAAAAGTCAATTGCTTCAGTTTTTTTTTTTTTAATTTAACGTAGGTCGCAGTTTATTTCATATTATACTTTCTTTCTCCGATCTTCATTCAACAATTGTTCACTTTCCCATCTTCCTTTGTTCTTCTTAGCTTTTCTCTCATTGTCCAGCAATCATCACTGTTCATGCCACAACCAAAACGAACTCTATTGCCACATATGCAAATAGTACTCATGTTAATTTTCCCGAGATTATCATAAGCAAAATGTGGCTCACAAAATCTCTCTATAGTCCAAACACTATAATTTCAAAAAAACAGATACATTCATGGCAGACCAAAAGAAAAAGATACATTCAGGGAAATAAAAGAAAAAAGTTAATATAATACCAAACAAAAAATGGTTAAGAACTCTATTAAAAAACAAAGGTTAAGAACTGGTTTGCAACTTGCTACAACTTATAACCAAAACCTCAATACAATTTTCTTTTCCTATTAAAAAAAAAGAAATCAAGCATCAATGTCGGAGACGATCACTGTCGTCGTCTCCATCGCCGGACCAGCAGACGAGCTTCCGCCAGAGGCGGTGATGGAGGCAGAGCTCAGCTGTGTAGAGGAACGGGAAGGCGACGTAAGAGGACGAGGAGGAGCGGGGAGAAGAGAAGGAGGAAGAAGTAGAAGATCTACCAGTAGCGCAGATAAGAGGAGGTGGCAGAGGCGACAGTGGTGGTCACCGTGAACGGCGGGGAGATTGTGGTAGCAAAATTGTGGTAGTGAAATGGCGGCGCTGGCAGGAAGCATGGAGCCACTATTGATATCTCTAGTCGCTTTTTTTATTCAACTTACGTGGCATGTCAAAAGTTTTTTTTAAAAAAATAACTGAGACTAAAAGACTTGATGATAGTTACCTGTAATCTAAGTTTTAGGTGACAAATATGAGCCATTGATCAAATTTTACACAATATCAATGGTGTAAACCTATGGAGCATCCATGCTCCAAAAAAATTTAAGAGCATTTAAAATGTTTCCTTTTTTTAGGGCACTTTTCAATATAAGAATTAAGAAAGAAGAAATCTATCTTTGCAGCAATTTGGGTTACACATAGTTAAAAATTTTGAAATCTCTTTTATGATTGCCATCAATGACTTCATAGAGAACAAAAGCACAAGAAAGTGGTAAGAATGACATAAACTAGAGGGTTGATTTTGTTAGAATCACTGCCAAGTTTATTCATAGCATCACACATCCAAGCCAAGTCAATAACAGTTGGGACTCGAGTAAATTCCTAGAGGGAGGAAAAAAAGGTTAACAAAAGAAAGCATATTGCTTAATATCACCCATCCATAATAACTCTTTTGCTATATCTAGAATTGAATGGGGTACCTACAGGAGAACACTAGCAGTTTGAAAGTAATCTTAACTTGCTTTGCGGAAGTGCTTTCCCAGTCAATAATTTCTCAACATCTTCTTTCTAAACTAAAATTGTCAGAATTGCGAATCAGATGCAATAAGAATTCTAGTCACTTGTTTGTTATTTTAATTATGTTAATAGAATTTACATTTGTCTTGAACTTTGAGAATGTTGTAAACATCTTAGAAAGGTTGAACACCACCCCAACAACTCCCTTTGAGTGTTGGAATAGGAGAGTTGGGTACCATGTAAAGGAGATGAGGCAAATAGGTCATTTCAGTAATAGGAGGAAGTTTCCTTGTGCCTGGAGTTGAGCTTCCCTATGTTTCTTGGCAGGGGACACTTATTTTGTTCCTTGTGTAAGGTCATTGTCCCCATTATGAATGAGCTTGGCCCAATAAGGCACAAATCCTAGTATGGAACATTGCTCCCAAGTCAGTGTTTTGATGAGCATCAAAGTGCCAAGCTTCGAGTTTCCTGGGTATTGTGGCAAGATTTTGGTACAACTAACATCATCCATCTTGCTCCCGAGGCCAGGCGTTTCGCTTTTGGCCATCGGTCCATTCAGGTCAGGCTTTTTCGCTCTTGACCGCGAGACGTGGAGTGGTGCGAGTAGGTGAGAGGATCTCTTAATTTTGCTGGTGATCGCGACCACATGTTGTCTACCATGGAAGTTTTCTTGTTATCCATGATAGGGTCACATCTGAGAGAGGCGACACTTGGTTTGGTTTGGAATGTTCCATTCACAGAGTAGCTATCTTTTTGTCTGTGCAACACTAACCATTTTGCCATGTAGCTTCATAGGAGTGGCAAGCGTCTAACAAGCATTCGATTTCCACGCCTTGTCATAATTTCAAATTAAGATGGTTTTCCCAAAGTACCCTTGAGTGTAGGGCTGCACATGGGTCGAGTTTAGGAGAAATTAAAATCCAAACCAATTAGTTGAGGTCGAGTTGGGTTGGGTTAATTTTATAAAAATTTTCTTGAGTAACTCGAATTGAACCAACCCGATATGTAGACGAGTTAGTTCGGGTCGATAATTGGGTCATGTCTTCTTTTCTTTCAATCAACCCACACAAAGAGGATAACTCAAAAAATGTAAAAAATACAAATAAAAATATGAAGAGTAAGAATGGAAAAAGCACCAAATGGTCGAAAGACCAACCTCTGACTAGCCACCACAAGACGCAGCGAGGTGCGTCATTGCACGGTGAGGTGTGACTGCAATACCTCAGTTGCATGTGATTTGGACAGTGCGAGCCCAAATCTACGAGTCTGTGACGATGAGATGCAACCATAGGGCGAGTCCAGATCTACGATGGTGACACGTTGAGGCACATCATTATGGTGCACTAGACTTGTTCATGAGCCATCTTTGTCGCTGGTGTAGTGATGGGTGAGGTTGTTAGCAGGTGCTTCTAGATCTGGTTGATGGGCTCTGCTTCGGTGTTTAGACACTAGAGTTGGTGGCCACCATTCACCAGATCCAGAAGCACTAACCGTTGTTCAGCAGATCCAGAAGCACCAACTGTCGTTCACCAGATCCAAAAGCACCTGTAACAAATCTAGGCTCGCATAAGCACCCATCAACTAGATCTATGTCACATTGTCACATGCGTCTCGCAGTGGCCGAGTAATGATGCACCTCGCAGAAGTACCCATCGACTAGATACGCGTCTCACCTCACCCAACAACGCAGCTCGCTGAATGTCGAAATCTTATAGTGGCTAGTCAAATGTCACCCTCTGCGTCGTGGTGGGGATTGAGAAGGACAAACAAAAGTGGCAAGGAGGGGCTAGGCTTCAGGATTGAGAAGAATAGAAATGTGGAAGATGAATTAGGAAAGGAAAGAATAACATTTAAGTTTTTAGCACAAAACGACAATATTTTATTTCGGGTAGTTGGGTCGGGTTCACAGGTTGCATTTATGAACCCGTCACCTGAACTGACTTTTGATCGAGTTAATCGGGTTTTACCTGAACTAACCCAATAATCCGAACCAACCTGGAAATATAAAGTTGAGTTGGGTCAGGTCGGGTTGGTCAGGTATTCAAGTCTACCCAAACCCATGTACAACCCTACCTGAGTGTAGGCAGCAGTTACATCTCTACGTTCCTTATAAATAGGACTACTTCCCTCACTCCCTAAACCTTCAAGAACACTCCACTCCTTCTTCCATTTCGGTGGACTTGACTATTTCCAAGGCCACCATGTAGGGGCTTTGTTATGTTTAGCTCTTGTCACCACCACTTTCTTCCTCTTTTCAAGGTACTCCCCCTTTTTACTTTCTCTTTCCACTTTTCTTTTTATGGTTACTATGAGGGAAATGGGGAGCGATGGAGAGGAAGAGTCTTCCTTGGAGATTCTAGAATAACACTCGCCTCTGCTGCATTGTGCGTAGTAGGGAAAGGTCCCTAAGGGTGCTTTTGATTTTGGGGTGCAGAGGCAGCCTGCTACTATTGAGTTTCAGACTTGGGGTAGTGGGCGTTTCGATGATAGGCTCAAAGAGATCATTCTTGGGTATCGTCCAATTGATAATCACATATTTTATACATTAATAAACCTTCATTTTTAGTCATTTATACTCTCTATGTACTTAATTGATTGATCTTGGTCATGTTTTGTAAGTTTGGGCTCAAATTGGGCATAATTGATTTTTTTCAGTATTAATGAGTTTTGAAGCTGTTTCTGTATTTCAGCTATAACTTAAGTTCTATATATCTGAAAATTATGCATTTTATCTTGTAGGAAAGCTGAGAGGAAGCTCTACAACTTTGATGAGAGCTCGAAGTTTCAATTGGATGTCTAGTGGACCTAATTAGGTCTGGAAGTCAGAACACGAGTTTAGAGATCCTTTGATTTTGTTTTGTCTATAACTTGAGTTATAGACCTCTAAATTACATGGGGTTTAGGCCCAATTACTCATAATGGATACAACTTTGTAAATAATGATATTCTAATGATAAGAGGCCAAAATAAGAGTTAGTTTATAGTAGTGAAGGCAGAAATCTGAGGCTACTTCATTCCACACTTTCCCCACCTTCTCTTTAGAACTCTCTTCCTCTCCATTCTTTCTAGATTTTCGTTTTCTTTCTTTTCTTTTTTGGAGTTCTCCCATTCTCATGGAGGGCTAAACTTCTGTAATCAATTTAGAATTCTTGAATAAATTGTGGTTTGGATTCTTGAGATCTTGGTTCTGTTTTGTGTTTGAATTGCTTTTGGATTCTTCTTCTTCTTCTTGATCTTAAATGCATGAATGGTGATTCTGTTTATGTTTGATCTGATTGGATCTTGATTTAAGATTGAGAAATGTGATTGGAGTTTGGTTGATTGATCTAAATTAATAATGAGATTAGAGGTTAGGTTACTGATTTGTGCCTATGTTAATTGAATTCAGTGATTAAATTAACCTATATCTAACATGAATTGTGTGATTGTAAGTTTATGTGTCAATTGTTAATTGAATTTTAGATGATTATCTAGTATGAATTATAGATTTGATGCAGATTGAATCCAAATTAACCATTCAAATGCACTTCAAATGTTTGTTGAAAGATCTATGATGGAATCCACCCAATAATTGAATTTCTTGTTTTAATTTTGTTAATTACATATTCTGATTTGTCAAACCCCTTCCCCAAGTTTGACTTAATCTGATCAAATTATATTTACAATCCTTGAGAGACGATCCAGTGATGTTTCATATACTACAAGCCACAAGCATAACTCAGTTACAATTTTGATTGAGTTTGGCATTCAGTCAATGATTTCTAAAATTGAGGAGGAATTAGAAATATACCTAGGGCATGTTAGTAGCGATTCTGATGAGTCTTCTGCTTTTGTAGGTCTTGTTCCTCAACCGTGTTCTAAGATAATGGGTAGAACCAAGCTTTCTCTTGAGGAGTGGCAAATGGAGTATCCTTTGCCCCCTAACACAGAGCTCTACCAATGGTTGCACTATAAGCCCCTAGGAACCTGCTCCACAGTAGACTTATCGACGATGGTGAATAAGATATGGAGTCATCTGAACATGATAGGGTATCAGACTTCGGAGGAGAACTTCCTCATCCTTTATTGTGAACGAGATGAAATGATATATAGCAACGAGCATATGGATCCCGTTTCTTATACATGTATGAAACTTTGTTTATAAGACTTGGGATCTGATTTCCATTATCTTGGTTCCAGATAAACTTCTTCAATACCATACAAGCAACTCCATCTTAATTGCATCCCAACACTTAGGCACTTACCTAATCTTTTGAGATTGTCTGTAATCACTTTGACATTCCACTATTTGCAAATGTTTTTTTTATATGTTCTTGATTTTCTCCAAGACGAATAGCGAGAAGCCATCATGGATCACCATCCAAAGCCACGCAGGGCGCAAGTGCATTGAGCTCTTTGATGAGTCCTACAAGGACTTTAAGGAGAACTTTTTAAGGTGAAGCATTTCCAACCCCTTCTATTTTACCTCAATGACAATAGGGAGCCCAAGATCAACCTGTACTAGAATCAGAACTTCCACAGCCAGAGAGAGCTTGACATCAAGTGGAACTAGATGTTGGAAGAGGAGTAAAAACCTTTACATTTCCTTGATGAGACTACGAAGGTGAACAAGTTCGAGTGTAGCTAGCTAATTTGCTGGGATCCAAAGGAAGTTGAGTCCGCCCTTGGTGTGCACTATTCTCATAACACTTAATCATTTTTTCTTTCATTTTAGTTTTTGATCAGCTCTATTGATTTCACATGTTTTGTATGTCAATTTTCCTATTATTTTATAGTTAGCATGGCTCTTCCAAGCGACATGTTGAGGCTCATAAAACTATTGAAGGAGACTAGGATGGACTTCGAGGAAACAAAGATGGACTCCAAGGTTTGCGCTACTAGTACTTGGTAAGGGACTCCTAACGCCCTTTCTTCAGATGCCCCATATTTAGTCATTCCCCTCCTTCGCCCCCCATTCTCAAGCAAAAAAGCTCTGAGTAAGTAGGTGAGGGTCACTTAAAGAAGGTCACTGCTCCCTTTGCTTATTTTCCCATAATGTTTGTGGTGGAAACCTTCACTTGGGAGACCATAGTTTTGGACCTGATGACAGAAGAGGATAGCCCAAGGCCTAACATCTAGGACAATTCTTTTGACATTTGGGGTCATATGGATGCACAATTCAAGATGGAGTGCGACACTATGGCCTTGAAGCAACACTCCCTAGCTGACCTTTTCCTAAAAGCATAAAGGTTAAGTTTGTAACTGGCCAACGTCCTTCAACATTTGGAAACATCGATGGAAGACACCAAGAGGATCACAGTGCTGGAGGTTGACCTTCGTACCTCTAAAGATTAAGTCACAAAGTTAAAGGCGGAGAACTGGTGAAGGACCTGACTGAGACCTATAAGAAGCTGACATTGGCAGACTAGAAGATGTTGGATGAGGGGACTAAGGCCGAGGGCTACAAGAATGACACTAAATTTTTTGAAACCAAGGAAAAATATCTTGGGGCAAAGGCCAATGAGGTAGATATGAAGACGAAGCTGGAGGAGGCTAAGAATGAGGTGGTCAAGTTTAAAGAAAAAGTTGCTAGGTTTGAGGTGGCTAAGCTGGCTTAGGCGAAGGAGAAAAAAAAAAGCTTACTGGGGAATGGAAGAACTCTACAAAAGAGTTTTTCGAGAATGCTCTCGCCTTGGTACTCGTCCTTTATCCTTTGATCACCACTTTACTGGAATTGATTATCTATAAGAGGTGGTCGATGGGAGGATTATGGACCTTGAGGTGGCTGAGAACAATGACAAGAATGCCAATGCTGACTCCACCAAAGTTGATGCCGCTGACGCCAAAGCCTAAGCCATTGTCTCTTTTTGCTGCCTTTTGTTGTTCTTGATAGTGGCCTTTTTGAGGCCCTTTATGGTTTATAAGGACAAATGGCCCTTCGGGGTGTTAATTATTTTTAGTTCTTTTGTCACTCTTTACTTTATTTCCATGCTCAGAAGGTCCAACGCCTTTCTATAGCCTTGCCTTTGCCTTATTTTATTTTTGTAGCTAAGATATGTTATCTGATATCCTTTATTGTGTTTTTTTTTCATTTTTTCGTGAGATTGATTTAAGGATCCAACGTCCCTTTAGCAAGCAGCTTAAGTTAGGACTTGAGATCCTCTAACTTAGCTTTTTGTCTTCGAATTGCTTTGGGGATCCAATATCCTCTAACTTAGATTTTTATCTTTGAATTGCTTCGGGGATTCGAGACACCTTTAGCAAATAGCTTAAGTTGGGATCCAATATTCTATACCTTAGCTTTTTCGCTAAGTTGCTTTAGGGATCCAATGTCCCTTTAATGTACTGCTTAAGTTGGGATCCAAGATCCTCTAACTTAGCTTTTTGTCTTCGAATTGCTTTGAGGATCCGAGATCCCTTAAGCAAATAGCTTAAGTTAAGATCTCAGATCCTCTAACTTAGCTTTTTTTATGAGTTACTTTAGGGATCCAATGTCCCTTTTGCAGATAGCTTAAGTTAGGGTATGAGATCCTCTAACTTAGCTTTTCGTTTTTGAATTGCTTAGGGATTTGAGATCCCTTTAGCAAATAGCTTAAGCTAGCATCTAAGATCCTCTAACTTAGCTTTTTCACTAAGTTTCTTTAGGGATCTAATGTCCTTTTACCAAATAGCTTAAGTTGGAATATGAGATCCTCTAACTTAACTTTTCTGTAAGATTACTTTAGGGATCCAATGTCTCTTTAGCAAATCTATGGGTGCATATGGAAGAAAGTTGGGTAGACGATTGCATCAAATGTGCCTTATTCTTTTTAATATGTTCTTTTCTTTAAATACTACACTTTACAAAAATAAGATACCCAAAGCATTTTTAATTATAGTATTTCCTCTTGTTAGAAGTATGCAAGATCTTGACAATTCTTTTCCTATAGGATCTATGATCTTGTATGCTCATTTCTCTAGCACTTTGGTGATTCTGTATAGACCTTCCTAGTTGGTGGCTAGCTTCCCATCCTTTTCATTTCATTCTCCAATCACCGTCTTCCTCAATATGAGGTCTTCCACTTTGAAGCTTTTTAGGGAGACTCTCTTATTGTATCTTTGCATAGTCTAGAGTTTGAATGTAACTTCCTTGATATGGGTTATATTGTGATGCTCCTGGGAGAGATCGAGCTCCTAATGTAGCAAATTTGTTGTTGTGCTATAGGGAGAAGTGCTCACATATCTAACTCGACTCATCGATCTTCACTAGGATCATAGCTTCGCAGCCATAGTTGAGCTTGAAAGGAGTTTCTCCCGTGGCAGAGTGGGGAGTTATCTGGTAAGCCTATAGTACATGCCCTAGTTGTTCTGCTCATTCTCCTTTACCATCTTCAAGTCTCTTCTTCAAACCTTAGAAGATGACCTTGTTGGCGGCCTAGGCCTGCCTATTGGCCTGAGGATGTTCCACTGAGGTGAAGTGTTGCTTGAAATGGAGATTAGAGTAGGCTTCTTTGAATCTTCTATCCTTGAACTAGGTCTCGTTGTCCGTCATTATGAATTATAGGATCTTAAATCGATAGATGATGCTCTTCTTTAGAAACTTCTTGACCTTTTCTACCATGATAATGGCTAGAGGTTCTGCCTTAATCCACTTAGTGAAATAATCTACTATCATGATCAAGTACTTTAACTGGCGTGGTGCTTGGGGGAAAGGTCCTAGGAGGTCCAAAACCTATCTGTAAAAAGGCCATGGTACTGATATGGTGGAAAATTCTCCAGGTGGAGTTGTTTTGATGTCGGAGAATCTTTGATACTTGTCACAGTTCTGCATGGAGGTCACTGTGTCATCCAACATAGTGGGCCAGAAATATCCTGCTTTTAGGGCTTTCCTTGCTAATGCTTTACCACCCAGGTATTGGTTGCAACATCCCTCGTGGATCTCGATGAGGACATATTAGGCTTCCTCTAAGGTAAGGCATTTTAGTAGTGGGTTGGAGAAGCCAACAATGGTAGAGCCTATCATCTACCAATATGTGCCATGTCGAGGTCTGAATTACTTTTTTTGCTTCCTTGGGATCTTGGGGGAGCGTGCCATCTCAGAGGTAATCGATGATAGGCTTCGTCTAACTATTTTCTTCATTGATCATCATCACGATATTGAGATATGCTATACTTGGTCTTGTTAAGGTTTCCTGGATAATGGACTTATTATTCTCAGGGTTCTTGGTACTGGCTTGGTTGGACATGACGTCTGCCATAGAATTTTACTCTCAAGGAATATGATTTATCTTCACCTTGAAAAACCTTTTTATGAGCTTCTTGACCTTGACTAAGTATTTTTGCATTTGTGGGTCTTTGGCTTGACAATCTCTTCAAACTTTGGGAGGTTACCAGTTGCGAGTCGCTGTAAAGTCTCATCTTGGATGCTCAATGGTCCTTTGCCATAAGGAGTCCAGTTATCATGGCTTCATATTCAGCCTAATTATTTAAGGTGGGGTGCTCAAATTTCAAGGATTGCTCCACTATGACTCCATTGGCATTTTCGATTGTGATCCCTGCTGCGCTCCCCTTTGGGTTTAATGACTCGTCGATGTAAATTATCCATTCTTCAACCTACTTTGTGTTACCAAGTGGCCTCAAAACTCAAGAGGGGGGTGAATTGAATTTATAAAAACTTTTCTCCAATCTTTCAAAAAACTCTTGATTACCAATTTTTGATGAAGCTATTAATTAATAGAAATAAATGAATGTATAAGATAGAAAGATATTGCCCACCAATGAACCGACCAAGAGAGAAATAATCAAGTAAGTAAATAAACTAATGTACAAATATAAAGAGAAAGGGTTTAGAGAATCAAACACAATGATTTTTCTTGGTTTAACCACCAATCCACTTGTGACCTATATCTAGTCCTCAAGCAATCACTCGAGATTTTCCATTGTATCTTTAAGTTTTAATAGGTGCTTGACAACTTTTACAGACTGGAGCACTCAACACCTTGGGATATCTCACCCTTTGTACTTGAGCCTCTTTAAACAATGGATGCCTCACCTTTTACAATTTGGAGGGATGCCTCACCCTTTTTTAGAGAACAATCAAGATTGATAAAATGGAACTCTTACATGAGTAATTAATACAAATTGAAGCTCTAGAATGCTCTTCAAAGATATCTCAAGTGATTTTCAGAAAAATAGAGCAAGAAGGATTTCAAGGATTGATTCACGTATTAAAGTGTTAGAAATATGTTCCAAGTTGAAGGTTAGTCATTAATGAAGGCCCAAGTCAAGTATTTATAAAAGATTTGATCAATGGAGCTGTTGGAGGCTTTAATGCCCAGCATTTAATGTACCTAATATAATTATTGGGCAATGTCAGACCAGTTGTAACTGATTACACAATTTCTGTAATTGATTACATGGCTGTTTGAACATGTTCTTGGCTTTCTGGGTAGGATGTAATCGATTACAACTTCAGTGTAATCGATTACAACTTCAGTGTAATCGATTACAACTTCAGTGTAATCGATTACAACTTCAGTGTAATCGATTACAACTTCAGTGTAATCGATTACAACTTCAGTGTAATCGATTACAACTTCAGTGTAATCGATTACAACTTCAGTGTAATCGATTACAACTTCAGTGTAATCGATTACAACTTCAGTGTAATCGATTACAACTTCAGTGTAATCGATTACAACTTCAGTGTAATCGATTACAACTTCAGTGTAATCGATTACAACTTCAGTGTAATCGATTACAAGGCTTCTGCCATGCTTATAATCGATTACATGCTCAATATAATCGATTACAAGGTCTTTGTTTAGCTTGTGATCAATTACAATACATATGTAATTGATTACCTTGCCCTTTGAACATATTTTGCAAACCCAATTAAGTATTTTGGCCAATTCTTACTTATAGGAACTTGGATTTGACAAGATTAATATATGATTTACAAAATCCAAGATTGAAATCAACATTTCTTTAAAATATGAACTTTGAATTTCAAGTTGATTTAAAAGGATCTTTAAAAGCCATATGAAGATAATTGAGATATCTTGAGAGCATTTTACATTGATATCGTAAGACCTATATCTAATATTCCTCTTTTGATCTTAGTCTTCTTCTTTTGGTCTTGGTATTTTCTTTTAATCTTAGTCTTCATCCTGACTTTGTTATCATAAAAAATTCATTTGCTATACTTCAAGACATAAGCATTCACATTCTCCCCCTTTTTGATGATGACAAAATAAACATTAAAAAGAAGATAAACATTTGCATTTATTTATCAGAGATTTAAGCACAACTCTCCGCTGTAATGTATACATGAGATAAGGTTAATAAATTTTCATGCAAAAGTTCAAAGTAAGCTCCCCCATACTTATGCAATCACTAATCTCTCCCAGTTGGCATTATATAAAAAAAAGCATTCAATCAAAATTTCGGCAGCATTCTAGCATGATTTTATGATTACCCCAAAATTAAAACAACAGGAAACAATTATTTCAACCCAGACAATTTTTGCAATCAGAGTATGATCAAGCAGAATATAACCATCCAGATCAATATTAGGTATCAACATATAAATAACAAATGCATATGAGAAACAATATATCGATTTTTATAGTCATTAATATCAAAAGGATCCAAAGTCAGATACAATTATAAACTAGGACATAAATAAGGAATCATAATGACTAGGCCCTATGGTCACTGGTAGTCACCTTACTATCATTATCCTCATAAGTTTCCACATCATCAAGGTCAACATTGTTGTCACCGGTGTCTAAATCATCCTCGAATCTAAGAGTCTCCTCATCATCAACAGGAGGTGCAACAGAAGAGGTGGGAGCACCCGTTTCTTGCCTCTGTGTATAAGTGGAGCCCTCCAACAAGGAACGAATATGAGCCATCTCTAAGCCCTGATGGTCCATCTTCTGATCAAGACATTCCATCCCCATTCTCAAGCTACGGATCTCATGTAGCAGTAGCTCCATGGTGGCTGTGGGAGGAGGCTACTGTCCTCCGTCTTCATCATCATCCTCAAGATCATGGGGAATATGACCATTGCTCCCATGGATGAGGTAGTACCATCTGCCATCCACCTTACTCAGCTGAAGCTTTCGCAAAGTGTGCAAGCCAATAGATTATGGCCCTTTGGAGCTTATGTCTTTTGACTCTTCAGACAAAGAAATATGACAGTATTCTAAGATGGCTGTCACTAGCATGACATATGGAGACATAGTTTTTCTTCTTCTTAACATCCAACATGTGCTGAATTATATAATAGGCCCAGTTGATTGGCCTACTTGTGGTCATGGCCCATAATGCCACCACATCATCTCTCAGAACTTGGGAGTAATTGCCTCCCCTAGGAATCAATCCTCTAACCACTAGATAATGAGGCACTCTATTTTCTATAGTTAATCCAGTAGCCATCACCCTCTTCTTATCCCTTAGGATTTCATAGCCAGACCTTATTAGGGAGGTTAATGCAGCCTTATACTTAAAATCATTGCCCAAGCAGTCTCATTGCCATAGAAATTTGTACCATCATAGGAAAGCTTAGTTAACATACACCAGGCAACCTTAGTGACCTTAATCTGTTTCTTTTCTACCTTAGAGATTAGGCATTCATCCTCATATTTAAGGTTGGCATAAAACACTCTAACTAAGTTTGGGTAAATATCCATTTGAATGCTAAAGAAACTAAGCAAGCCTAAATGTTTAATCAATCTGAAGGTCTCCAATGGTTCACTTGAGCGAAAATACTGAGTGAGATACATGGGAGATATGATGAGCCTCCAACAGTTTCCTCAATTGGAAGTTTTTCTGGAACAACTCAGCTTTCTTGGTGGTAGAGAAGTGATGCGTGAGGTCCAACCCAGAGATGTTACGTGGAGGAGCACTGGAAGACTCTCCAATAGGGGCCTTGTTCTTGGACGTTTTGTACGCTGGGAAGATTCTGCCATTGATGGAAAATGATGGGAAAATGGTTGTGAGGATGGTGAAGGAAGGGTTTACGTGGTGTTTGGTGGTGGAGGAAGTAGGAAAACTGATGAGAAAAGGTGGAAATCGTGGGTTAGGGCTTAGAGAGAGAGAATGTGCATGAAGGGAGATGGGAAAGGGAATTTGGGGTGATTTTGATTGAAATTGATTGGGGTTTTGGTGGAGAGGAGAAATCTAAGTGGTATAGTAGTGAAATGGGGTGATTTAGCCAAGTAATGAGGGAGAAATTGAAGGTTTGGGGGAATGGAGGTCGTAGAGGAAGAGAGAGAAACAGAAGGGTTCAAATGAAAATGACAATTCGCGTACTGAAATCCCCTTTTAAACCGCTGTGTAATCGATTACAATGTGTGTGTAATCGATTACCAGCCTTTTGGAACCATTGTCATCGATTACAGGGTTAGTGTAATCGATTACATGATTGGTGTAATCGATTACCTGAGTTTTGGGAATATTGTAATCGATTACATGTTATGTGTAATCGATTACTTGCTTGACAGAGCCTTTGTAATCGATTACAAAGGTCTTGTACTCGATTACAAACTTATTAAAACTCATATTTTTGCACTTCAAACAATGAATGACCAATTTCAAAGCTTTCAAATTAGTTCCAAAACATCTCAAATCAATTCCAAACATCATGTAGGCATAAACACTGACCAGTTCTTGATCCAAAATATATATTCTTGCAAAATCACTACTTTTACCAAAGATTAAGCCATTTTGACAGGATTTGTGAATTTAAGCTCCTTGAAGGACATAGTCAGGATGGATTACCTACAAAACAACTTAGGGGAAACCTCCGACGCTTAAGTCAGTATTAGATTAAAAAAAAATGATTAAGAACCAGTAACTTTTACAGCAAGACATCATTATTATGCAGCAAAATAATATTATATGCACCAAAATAGCATGTTTATGTAGCAAAATAGTATGTTATACAACAAGCCAACATTATATGCAGCAAAAATGACATATTATGCAGCAAAGTGAAGTTGTGCAGAAATTCAACTTATGCATGATTGATCTAATATGCTAAGTTCATTTCTTATATAGAAGAATGCTTCTTTTGCTAAGGGCTTAATGAAAATGTCAGCTAGTTGCTTAGTGGTTTCCATAAATTCATGCATACAATCACCTTTTTGAATATAATCTCTTATGAAATAATGTCTTATTTCTATGTGCTTTATTCTTGAGTGCAAGATAAGATTCTTAGATAAATTAATTGCACTAGTGTTATTACACCTTATAGGGATGTGATCAAGCTCAAGACCGTAGTCTAGAAGTTGTTGCTTCATGCAAAGTACTTGAGCATAACAACTTCCAGCTACAACATATTTAGCTTCAGTTGGACAATGCCACACTATTTTGTTTTTTGCTATGTCAAGAAACTAGTGAGCTTCCAAATAAGTGGTATGTCTCACTTGTGCTCTTTTTATCCATTCTGCATGTAGCAAAATAAGAATCAGAATAACTAATTAGGCTACATGAGGCACCCTTAGGATACCACAATCCTATTTGTGAAGTGCTTATTAGATATTTCATAATTCGTTTTAAAGCACAAATGTGAGATTCTTTAGGATCTGCTAGAAATCTAGTATACATATATACACTAAACATAATATCTTTAGGCTAGAAATCTAGTATACATACATACAAGATAAAGGAGTAAGATAAAGGAGTGAGCCAATCATATCTCTATATTTTATAATTTCTACAAATTTACCTCCTTCATCCTTGTCCAAGTAACAAGAAGTGCCAATTAGTGTAGTCATTTGCTTAGCACCTTCCATTCCAAACTTCTTGAGCAACTCATTGCAATATTTGGATTGACTTATAAAAGTCTCATCCCTTGTTTGCTTGATTTGAAGACCAAAAAAGAAGTTGAGCTCATCCATCATGGACATCTCAAACTCACTTTGCATAATATTAGTAAATTCTTTACAAAAAGAGTCATTAGTAGCACCAAATATAATATCATCAACATATATTTGAACAAGAAAAATGTTATACTTTTTATGCTTGATGAAGAGAGCAGTGTCAACATTTCCTCTAGAAAAGTCATTTTCCAAAAAGAACTTGCACAACCTTTCATACCAAGCTCTAGGAGCTTGTTTTAAGCTATACAAGGCCTTTTTCAATTTAAAAACATGGTTGGACAGTTCAAAGTTTTCAAAACCAGGAGGTTGTTCCACATACACCTCTTCTTGTATAAAACCATTTAAAAATGCACTTTTGACATTCATTTGAAAAAGCTTAAAATTCATGGTGCATACATATGCAAGTAGTATTCTAATGACTTCTAATATAGCTATGGGAGCATATGTTTCTTCATAATCTATGCCTTCTTCTTGATTATAACCTTTAGCTACAAATCTAGTTTTGTTTCTTATTATTAAGCCCGTTTCATCAAGTTTGTTCCTAAAGACCCATTTGGTACTAATTATGGGATGATTATTGGGCCTTAGAACTAATTCCCAAACTTGATTTCTCTCAAATTGGTTTAGTTCATATTGCATGGCCAAGGTCTAATGTTCATCATTAATGGCCTCATTTATGTCTTTAGGTTCAACTTGAGAGACAAAAGCCATATGGTTACATGCATCTCTAAAAGAGTTACGAGTGATTACCCCTTTTGATACATCACATATTACTTTGTCAAGATGATGATATCTTGATACCCTCAATTCCTTGAGAAGGTTCATGGTTTGAGAATCCTCTTGTCTTGGGGAACTATATGGGCTTTCTTCTTGCTTCTTGATTTCCTTTTCTTTGTTCTCTAGGTGAGTCCTTGCCACAATCTCTGCAACATCATTAACCAAATCCTTTCTCAGATTATTTAGGTTAGTTTCATCAAATGCAACATATATGAACTTTTCTATGGTCATAGTTCATTTATTGTAAACTCTAAAGGTTTTACTATGTATAGAATATCCAAGAAATATCCCCTCGTCTGATTTTGCATTAAACTTCCCCAAGTTATTCTTTCCATTATTTAAAACGAAGCATTTACATCCAAAAACATGAAAGTGTGAAACATTTGGCTTCCTTCCTTTGTATAATTCATAGGGGGTTTTGTTTAAAATTGGCCTTATTAGAGCCCTATTCATAACATAACAAGCGGTGTTAACCACATCCGCCCACAAATACTTAGGAAGATTGGCCTCATTGAGCATAGTTGTTGCTATTTCTTCTAAAGATCGATTTTTCCTTTCTACAACACCATTTTGTTGTGGTATTCTAGGGATAGAAAAATTATGCTCAATGCCATGTTCTTCACAAAAGGTTTCAAATTCATGGTTTTCAAACTCACCATCATGGTCACTTCTTATAGATGCAATACAAAAACCTTTTTCATTTTGGATAACTTTGGCAAGCTTTTTGAATGATTGAAAAACATAATTTTTGTGAGATAAGAATAATGTCTATGTAAACATAGAGAAATCATCCATAATTACTAATGCATAGTAATTCCCACCAAAGTTCATAGTTCTAGATGGACTAAAAAAATCCATGTGTAAAAGTTGTAAAGGTCTAGTAGTTGAAACCACATTTTTAGCTTTAAAAGAGACTTTTACTTGTTTTTCCTTTTGACATGCATCACAAAGTTTATCTTTTTCAAATTTGAGCTTTGGAAGTCTAATTACTAGTTCTTTTATGACTAACTTATTCAAATGATCCATATGAATGTGAGCAATTCTCCTATGCCATAACTATGAATCTTTTTCTTTACTCATAAAGCATTTAGCATCATTTGATGAGATGCCATCAAGGCTAATCATATATATATTATTGACCCTATGACCAACGAACTTAACTTGCTTATCATCCTTACCCTCAATTATGTAACAATTAGAATCAAATATAATTTTATTGCCCTTATCACATAATTGACTAATGCTAAGCAAATTATGTTTGAGTCCTTCAACAAGCAACACATTATCAATGGATGAGGAAGGGATCTTACTAACTTTACCGACTCCAAGGATCTTCCCTTGGTTGTTGTCACCATATGTCATGTGACCACTCTTTTGGGGAACAAGAGGGAAAACTTAGATCCATCATCGGTCATGTGCTTGGAGCAACCACTATCAAGATACAAATTTGAGCTTTCGGCCTTCAAGCACACCTATAACACACATTCAAATTTTAACTTTTGGTACCCAAATTTTCTTGGGTCCTTGTGTGTTAGCATTAGGCAAGGTGCCCTTAGAGACCCAAACCATTTTAATTCTAACTTTTATGTTGAATTTTTTCCTCACATTGCATGTTGATGCACTACGCCCCTTCTTTCGACAATGAAAGTATTTGATAAAAAGGCTACTTGATGTACTTGAAGAAACAAAGAGATTCTTGAGAAATTTTTGTTAGTTGTTAGGATTATACCCTAAACTGGCTTTTTGGAAAACACATCTTTATTTCCCTAGCAATACATTCAAGTTGTCTTTTCTAAAGGTAAATTTTGCTAGTGTGTTTTTCAAATCCTCAATTTCATTTTCAAATGCTTTACATGATGAACAAGAAGAGGGTGTAGATGTATAATCATGTGAAGAACAAATCATGCATGATGAATTAGCATTAATAAGTCAAAGAGTCTCATTATCAACTTTGAGTTCTTCAATCTCCTTAGTTAAAATAGAAACTTTGTTTGCCAATAAGGAGATTATTTTGTTTGAAGTTAAAACCATTTTAGTGAGCCTTATGGACTCATCATATAACTCTTGGAATGCATCTTTTAATTCATTATATGAAGGAGAAGGTTCAAGATTAGATGAAGTTACCTCTGTTTCACTTTCTTCTTCTTCATTATCAATTGTTGTGGAGGAGGCTTTAAGAGCAATCCCCTTTTTTTTCTTATCTTGTTCTTCATGTTGGTTGAGCTTATTCAATTCCAGTTCATGCTCTTGTAATTTTCCAAAGAGGGTGGCTAAAGTGATTGTTGCTAGATTTCTTGACTCCGATATAGTTGTCACTTTGGGCTGTCAATTCCTGCTCAAACATCTCAAAACCTTGTTAACAAGATCTTCATTGGAAAAAGTTTTTCCCAATGAAGCAAGATGATTAACTATATGAGTGAACCTCTTTTACATTTCTTGAATGCTTTCTCTTTGGTTCATTCTAAATAATTCATATTCATGAGTCAGTGTGTTTATTCTAAATCTTTTCACCTCACTTGTGCCCTAATGGGTTACTTGCAATGTATCTCACATTTTTTGGGTGGTCTTACAATTTGACACCCTAGAGAACTTATCATATCCCAAAGAAGTGGTGATGATGTTCTTGACTCTCAAATTATATTGAACTTTTTTTTTTATCTTCGTCAGTCCATTCATTTCTTGGTGTATTGGTTCTGACACCATTAACTATACGTGTGGGGATAAAAAGATTATTTTTAGCAGTATCCCATGCATCAATATCAGTAGCTTTAATAAAAATCTTATCCCCCTTTCCAATAAGCATAACTATCCCCATTGAAAAAGGGATGTCTATTTATAGAAGAATCTTCGTTCGAAAAATCATTTGAAGCCATCTTCTCTCTTGAAGCTGCTAAGCTCTTTATACAAGAGTCTAACTCTGATACCACTTGTTACTAAGTGGCCTCAAAACTCAAGAGGGGGTGAATTGAGTTTATAAAAGCTTTTCACAAATCTTTCGAAAAACTCTTGATTACTAATTTTGTTGAAGCTATTAATTGATAGAAATGAATGAATGAATAAGATAGAACGATATTACTTACCAATAAACCAACTAAGAGAGAAATAATCAAGTAAGCAAATAAACTAATACACAAATGTAAAGAAAAGGATTTAGAGAATTAAACACAATGGTTTATCATAGTTCAACCACCAATTCACTTGTGACCTATGTCCAGTCCTCAAGCAATCACTCGAGATTTTTCACTATATCACTACAAAAAAAACGTTGTTTAGCCACAGTTATTTTGCTACGGTTTCAACAACTGTGGCTAAACCATTAAAAATATTCACTCCTACTGCGCGCTATGCCTTCTGCATTCGCGGTTAACCCTTTTCTCATCTCCCTCGTTTTTTTCCCACCTCATCCTGTCTGCACCCCCTCTCTCCGCTCCCTCTCTCGTCTCTGTCTTTTGCTTTCAAACCCAAAATCTCATTCCTAAATCGCAAATCTTCAGACATTGTTCTTTTTTCTAATATCCCAAATCGCAAATCCTCTCTGTTTTTCTCCTCCTCTATTTGAATCTTTTTCTCAAATCACTTTTACACACTCACCTCCTTCTTCGCTGCTGGACCCCCATTACAGCACCCACAGCCACCGCCGACGACCCCCACAACAGTTCCTGCCTTGTCTCCGACGAGCCACCCAGAAGGAAGTTCCGTTATACTCCTGTATGTATATGTCATTTTTCAAAAAAAAAAAAATTATTCCTTTTTTTAAAAAAACGAAACTGGGTTTCTATTTTGATAAAAAAATAGTTTCGATTTTTATGCTTCTACTATCTTCATGAGCAGTAATGTTCGGTGGGTTTGTGGTCTTTTGTGCAATATTTTTGGGATTTTGCTGTAGAAAGTGATTGTTATGGAATGAAGAAGAGTGTAGGGGTTGCTCGATTGTTTGCATGTGGCACGAATTGGGGTTTGGGCTAGTGAGAAGATCATTTATTGGGGTTATGTATCTCACTGATGGAGGTGTAAGGAGGGATCTAAAGCAAGACGATGTTCATGGCTCAAGGGCTCTGTATGGGTATAACTAGTTAGAAACTAAGAAACGTTGTTAGTTTATTCCACTTGAGTTATGTGAAATAGTTGTAACTTTTGTGAGTATATATATATATATATATATATATATATATATATATAGATTGATGTACTGTTTAAAGCATTGTGAATGTTGTATCCTGATACGAATTATGTGTAACTGAGTATTAATGAGTTGTTAATAAAATAGTTAGTTAATTAAATCATTGTATAAATAGGATTTGAAGAGCATTGTAAAGTCATAATTGAAAGTGAATGTAAATTGAGAAGTTTTCTCTAATTCAAATAGAGAACTGTGGCGTCTTTTTCCCTGACTTGGAGAGATGTGCTAACATTGTACTAACACATACCTTATTAGATATACAAAAAGATAGTAGTATCTGTTCTCTTTAAAATTACTTCATTTTCTTGTATCTAAGTCCTTATGTTATGTGTGTTGTATTGGCTAATCTAGTGTCTTTATGCAGATTTTATGGATGATTGAAGTTACAGGATTTTTCATTGAATGCTAACTATATAACTATGTATGGAATGCAGAGTGTTTGTTTTTTTCAAGAAAATTTTGTCAGGTGCAAACTATCATGAATCTTGCTATGTTTGACAAGGTAGTTTGTTAGAAGGTCTTTGACTCTACTGGCATAGAGAAAATAATTCTTGAACCACCTTGCATTAAAGAACCCCCATTCTTTGAATTTTGTATCTTGGCCGCATTCTACTCTGCATTCTGCCATGTGTTCTTGCCTATATTATGTCAATGTGTAAATATTATTCTTCTCATTGAGGAAACTCAATTAAAATTAGATAGTTACATGTTCATTCTTATACTGTAATAGTGCATTGTGAGTTCCATTTACTTAGCTTTCTTACTTAACTTTAAATTATAGAACCATGTGTCATACTTATCTATTACGTTGTCTGCATGTACAAGAATTTCCTCTAAAGCAAAGAAATGTTGTTGGCTTGGATTGAAACTACCCATTTTCTTTTAAAGTTAGGGAGAGGAATTTGGGGATTGATCAAGTTGAATCTTTAGTTATATAGAACACAAGGTGAGAGATGCTGTGACATGAAGAGAGTAAGGTATTCGAGTGGTTTCAGAAGTACTTATACTCAAAGAAATGTGAGCTTGATTTGACGTATCCATATTCTGCATAAGACACAAAAAGATGACTTGATTTAAAGACAGAGAGAGCAACTGTTTGATGATAATAAAATGTTGTCTTCTATAATTTATTTGACATTCAAATGAGGCAACTGACTTTCATTCACATAAATCACTTCTCATAATTTACTCTTGTTCACATGTTAAGTATCCCTAAACTGAGTAAAATTATATCGACAACTTCTTATATTTTTTCTTGTCCATAATAAACTAAAAAGTTTGGACTCCAAAATATATCATCAAAGAATATTACCATAGTTAGAGTATAGTTAGAGATTGGTTAGCTTAGTTGGATTAGTTTTTTGTGTCAGCAAGTTGGTTATCAGTTAGTTACTTTTGTTGTTCTATATAAGCCACATGATTGGCTTGTACAAACTTTTACACACAGTAAATTTCAAATTCCCACTTTTCACTTTTCTCTCAACTCTATCTGGCTCTTGCCATGTTTCTTAACAAGGAACAACCACAGAGAAGTATAAGATGCACTAATGCAGCAGTCTTTCATTCCAAATACTCAGATTCTGGCTGCTCTTATGCTATTCATATGCAAAGAGAAGTTTATTTTGCATTAACGTTTAAACAGGTCTAGATGAAGGGGCATATAGTTAGATTAATAATATTTAGGATTCGAAAAACCACAATGTGGATCATCCTTAATTAGAATGCATTTTCCCTAAACCTATCATTCAGGTATACCAACTAACTACCAGATATGGTAAGTCATGATGAAATGACACTCAACATTCTTTTTTTTTCTCATCAATGCTATGATCACCCTTGTCAGGTAAACTATATATATTTGTAAAAGCTGCTGTGTGTGAGTGAAATGACGAAATAACAAGATGGTCTGAGTTTGGGGATTGATCAAGTTGAATCTTTAGTTATATAGAACACAAGGTGAGAGATGTTGTGACATGAAGAGAGTAAGGTATTCGAGTGGTTTCAGAAGTACTTATACTCAAAGAAATGTGAGCTAGTGGGCTTTATGGAAAATAAGATAATGTGCCACTTCTGATTGTCAACATTGATCCATCTTGTGAATTATTATTAATTGAATGTACCAAATAAAAAAGTGATAATTTTTAATTGTCAACATTGTTTGTGGTCAATGCCATTAGTTAATTTCATATTGTGGATTCTTAACCTATTTTCATGTAAGGAGATACCTTCTATATGATGATTCTAGGATCTAAACCTTGAAAGTCTGAAACTGTTGAGCATAATACTTGGATGGAAAATGTATACAGTACATAGTGTACCTGTATGGTAATCTTTCTTTTATTGTACTAACGGCAACTACAATTTATCTATTTAATGTTATGTTGCTGGTTTGTCTTGTTCTTTAAATTTGATCTTTGTCAACCTTGATGAGAACCCATTGTTGCTTTCATTCTAACTTCTGTTGAAATTGATCATGTTGCAGTGGCATCCAAGTTTGTTTGACGATTATAAAATATATTCCCCAGCTGAGGGATTTATTCCAATTTGCATTATTTTCTTTTAAGTTTCTTTCTGCTCATGTTCTATTGGTGCTTTTGATATATTATACAGTTTAATTGCAGACATATGAATTAGCCTCTTTAACTAGGTAACCAATAAGAATAAGTTAGTGATATCAATAACTCATATACTCAACAAATAAAATTTTCTCACACACTCTACCAAGAGTCACGCAGCACCACTTAGAGGAAGTGAAATTCTAATACTAACTTGAATTCATTCACTTTCTTGCTATCAACCGAATATATGGGTAGCCTTTATATAGGCTATCTTGCTACAATATAATATTATTATACAAAAAAACTTGATATATTCATAAAAAATGCAAACGGTGCAGCGGTCGAAGTCTACAACTCTCTTAGAAGATCCTTTGCTAATGTGTTGAGAGTGTAGCAGTGCAGCATACCACTTGTTTGCTGCAAAATTCAACATTTCAAAAGCAAATTTAACTATAGCATGACAGCTGCAAATAGATGAGATGATGCCTTTAGGGAGTTGTTTGGTTTAATTTTCTACATTGCCTCCCTTAGACTATATAAGTTCACAAAAATTTGTCATTCTGTGCAATTTTTTTTAACTTACAAAATAACTCAATCTTTATTGACATTATGACAATGTTTGCAATTTATTCTTTAGACTGACAATAATTAATTAATACTTCTTTCTCAGCCACAATTCTCAAATAATTTTATGAAATCAAATATCTATCTACTTGGATCTATTTTTACAAAGTATAATGGTAGACTTTTTTAAAAAATTGAGACATTTTCACAAAATCATTAAAGATTGAGTTATTTTGCAAGTTAAAGAAAATGTTTAAAATGAAAAATTAACTTAAAGACTTTGAAGTGGCAACATAAGTTGGCATCGAAACTTTACTTTTAAGTTCCTTGATAATAGTAATAGTCATTCAAATAAGATATTTTGTTTTCTTCACATTTTATTTTATTTTTGTCCAAACTTCCATGAGTCTAGACATAACATATGAGCTATTTGATAATAGTAGTAGTTAAATAATTTTGAAAAAAATATTAGTTAGGAAGGACGAACCCTACTATGTGAAACGTTTCTAATTAGGAATTACTAATTTTCAAAGATTTGAATGAAAATGTCGGTTTCCCAAAGTAGTTATGAAATGAAATGAAATGAATTAAAAGTCTATAAATATAGTTTTACCAAAAAAAAAAGAAGTCTATAAATATATTCCTTATATATATATATATATATATATATATATATATATATATATATATATATATATCCGTCGTTCTCGCTTGCGAAAAAATATTCCTTCCTTCTATACTCAAAGGCGTGGATTTAATATAGAAAAAAAAAAATAGAATAATGCTACACAAGTAAAACAACAACAACAACAACTAAGCCTTTTCCCACTAGGTGGGGTGGCTACATGGATCGACGACGCCATTGTGTCCTATCATGAACCAAGTCTTCAAAAAAGCCATTCAAATCTAGATCTTTTTTAACCGTTTCACCTATAGTCTTTCTTGGTCTTCCTCTACCTCTAGCTATTGGGCTATTCTCCATCTGATCTACTCTTCTTACAGGGGCTTCTAAGGGTCTTCTCCTTATATGTCCAAACCACCTAAGGCGAGATTCTCCCATCTTTTCCACAATAGGTGCTACCCCTACTTTCTCTCTAATGCATTCATTCCTAATCCTATCTTGTCTAGTATGGCCACACATCCAACGCAACATCCTCATCTCCGCGACACTGATCTTGTGCTCTTGTTGGCTTTTTACCGCCCAACATTCAAGTAAAAAAGAGAAATTAAACTAATGCTACACAAGTAAAAAATTTGATAAAATTAAACTAAATTTAAATAAGACATAATTACTTGATATATATCTTATTTAAATTTTAGTTCTTAAATATTGATTTGAGCGTATTTTATACTTTTTTTAAAAGAGAATCAAAATATAGTAATTATATCATGCCATGATTTGTGACTGCATATATGATGACTTAGTTCTTACTTTTATTTGTCCTTTCTAATTTGCCTCCACTGTTTAGTTTAAAGATGTCATTATTGGAATATCTTTTGACTTTATTCTTTTTCACTCCCTCCTTTTGTTGATGAAACGCTATAGCATTACATAAATCCTTATGTTATCTTCTATCAGTTACCATGTTGCGGCTGCCAGCTTGCAGACTTTGTGGAGCTTTTCATTGGCTATTATTGACGTATATGCCCTTTTAGTAAGGCGATCTTTGCATAACTCCTTTTTAGTTTGTTGGAGGCTACACATCAAGCGTAGTTTATACCCTTCCTATAAATAGTAAGTGTATTTTAACTTTAACAAAATATTAAGTGTATTTTATAGTTGTCTCTTCATTTGTTTTTTTGCTTTAAGCATTAGTATTATTCAACAATGTAACTTTTCTAGTTGTATGAGTAAACTAATATGTGAAATATTCTTGTATATGCAGTATGTTAATTGTTTTTGTCATTAAACATAACTTCTCTTGTGCCCTGTCAATTGTTTCTAGTTTGACGTTTGAGGAGTTACAAGGCTTTGGATTTTAGCTGCCAATTGAGCTTACAACAAGTTCGACTTCTTTTAGAGCAAGTTCAAATAATCCCTTTCAGGTATTTTAGCCTTTTCAATTGTGATTTTTCATATCTTGATCGTATTATTCTTTCCATGAACTTAATGTTAAAGCCTATTTAAAATGTAGGATAGTAGTAGTCCAATAGATTAGAAAAGTTTTTCTAAAGAAACATTTCTTCTTTATTTTTTTAGTTGCATATATGAGTTTGTAGACTAAATAGTATATTAAATATGATTTCAAAGACTCCTATGCTAATATAGATGATTTAACAATGTTTTAAATATGAAATGAGATATAACAAATCATGATTGATAAGAGTTGGATTGAGAAGTCAAACAAATCAAGAGAATTTTCAGATGGAGTAGTACAATTTTTGGACTTTGCTTTTTCACATGCATCTGTGAATGGAAAAATCATATGTCCTTGTACTTCTTGCAAATTTCGGTTAGGGAAAATAGAGCTGATGTGTTTTGTCATTTACTTGAGAAAGGGTTTTCTAGAAGGTCCACTACTTGGTATATGCATGGTGAGAATTTTGATGAACCCAATGAGGAAGCAGTAGCCTAAACACAAGCAGAACCAGTTAGACAATATCCAATGCAGGAATTATTAAATGATGCATTTGGTGGCTTTGAGGATCATGGGTTTCAAGATCCTATTCCATCATCTCAACTTGGCAATGATGGTACTAGGGGTGTAGGAGCTGCAAACAATGAAGAATATGAAAAAATTGAATAGTTACTTAAAGATGGAAATCAGGAACTATATGATGGTTGCTCAAAATATAGCAAGTTATCTTTCATTGTCCATTTGTATCACATAAAAGTATTGTGTGGTGCTAGTGACAAAACAATTTCAATGGTTATTGATCTTTTGAAAGATGCATTTGAGCATGCTAGACTACCAGCGTCTTTGTACGAGGCCAAAAAGATTATTAAGAAGTTAGGTCTTGACTATGAGAAAATTCCTGCATGTCCAAATCATTGTATGTTGTATTGGGGTAATGAAGAAGACAAGTCTAGGGATGAATGCAAGATTTGCCATACTTCTAAGTGGAAAGAAGATCGTGTAGGTAATCAAAAGAAAAAAAAACAAAAACTTGCAAAAATTTTACGTTACTTCCCACTTATACCTAGATTGCGGAGGCTGTACATGTCATCTAAAACTGCTAAACTTATGAAGTGGCATGCTACTGTTGTGAACTTAGATGGGCTGTTAAGGCACCCTAGAGATAGCAAAGCTTGGAAGGAGTTTGATTTATTGCATGGGGAGTTTGCTTCAGATCCTCGAAATGTAAGACTAGCTTTAGCTACTGATGGTTTTAACCCATTTGGACTTATGAGTTCTAGCAATAGTATCTAGCCAGTCATGTTATATACTTATAACTTGCCTCTATGGATGTGTATGAAACAAACTTCTCTTATAGTGTCAATGATAATTCTTAGTCCTAAAATGCTTGGAAATAGCATTGATGTTTACTTGCAGCCTCTTGTTGCTGAATTATTACAATTATGGAATAACGGTATAGATGCTTATGATGCCTCTTTAAATGAAATGTTTCGAATGCGTGCGGCGTTGATGTGGACTATTAGTGACTTTCCAGGACTTGACAATTTGTTTGGTTAGAATACACACACATTGTTTGCATGTCCAACTTGTAATTTTGACACAGACTCTAAAAGGATGAAGTTTGGCAAAAAAAATTATTTTTTAGGACATCGTCGATATCTAGCACCTAATCATAAGTTTAGGTATAACAAGTAATCTTTTAATGGTTCTGTTGACCTAAGATCAGCTCCTGCTCCAAAAGCTGGTTTTGCTATTGTAAGACAAATTGAAGAAAGTCGTAAAAGATCTCGCCATGAAGGCACAAGTGAATATGGTCCCCTACAATGGAAGAAAAAGAGTATATTCTGGGAACTACCTTATTGGCAACATAATTCTATTTGACATTGTCTTGACATGATGCACATAGAAAAGAATGTGTGTGACAATGTATTGTTCACTGTCTTGATTAGTTAATAATAGGTGAGAGTAATATGTTTGATTAGTTAATAATATAATATTATCACTATCATATTTATTTTTCTTTAGCTAGAGTTAAGGTTTGTTAATTGTGCTTTATGTATACATGGATAGATACTACTACTAATGTGATCACAATCCGAAAAATGGTTGCAAATCAAGTTTGGCATTTGGAAAAAAATTCAAAGGTGATTATGGAGCTCAACAGTCATGGCCAAGGAAATGACAATGGTTCGAATTTGTTAGTTAGATTTTTAGGTTTGCTTGCTCAAAACCCAGATCTTTGTCCTATACACATTGTTGATTGGCGTTGGATGCCCAAAGACAAAAGACACCAACTATGGAAAATGATAGAGGTAACAATCACATGACTTCCAACTGCTCATTTTCTTATTGCATCAATTGCTTGTTTGGAACTAATCTCATTTCATTTTTTTTTCAAGGGCAATTTCTTCTTCAATTATCTTGCTGCATGCAAATAGGTTATGGAAAAGTTGGGTGATAGATGAAAGGCTAACAAACAAAAGTTAAGGTGTAAGTACTTCTACCTGTATAAATCTAAGGAAGAGTTACTTGCTAATCCCCCTCCTGGAGTGGATAGTGGTGAGTGGTTAACTTTTGTGCATCATTATAATGAAGATAAGATTAAGGTAATTTTTTTTTTGTAATTAATCATTAAGTTTATATATGCAATTAAGTTTTATATACATTGACAACTATTAACAAATGCAGAAGATATGCTCACAAAATGCAAAGAATCGAAAGAAGCTTAAAGTCTCTCATGCTGGCGGGAGTAAAAGTAATGCTAGGAAAGCTTGTGAAATGGTATGTTTCAAAGATTGTGACCATGCACTTGCCTTGATTGAACCTATGATATTTGTACATGTTATTATTATTTCATTGACTTAATTATGCTAATGTAGGAGAAAAAATTGGGAAGGCCTGTGTGTCGAGGTGAGGTTGTCATTTCAAATTTGCAGAAAAAGGATGGAAGCTATGCAAATGAAGAAACAAAGATAATAGCTGTAAGTTTACTCACATTCATAACTACTTACTGAGTACTGACTTTTTCTACATGTACTTTTTGCCTTTCTCTTTTTTTTTTGTGTACATGTACTGATTCCCACTTGTCAATCCAAAAACTTAATATGGATAGTCCTAAATCAAAAAGAATGAAGTTACACACACATTATTTAATATTTATACAATTTAATTATATCTTATCTTATTTTATTTTTCATATACTCTGATCTTATCGCCTCACATGATATGAGGTGATATATTTAGTAATAATGTGTACCAACCATTATTCATCTAAAAATTGAGAAATAAGAGCATATACATAACTGTGCTCCAGGACTTTATTTGAATGAGAGATCAAGTTATATGGCAAAAAATAAACTCAAAAATTAGTATTTCTTCTTTCCTTATTTGGAAAATCATGTGCTAGAGTAGGAATTGGTGGTTTAATCCGTGACTCTTCTGAAAATTGGATTATTGGGTTCCTTAGCTTTATTGGTTTTCGTACAAACCTTGTGGGCCTGAGGGGTGGCTTAGCATAGAGGTTCTGAAATACTAACTCTTAGCTTTAGTTGCCAGCGATCTGGGAATATGCTCCGTTATTTGTATGTTGGACTCTTAACGTACGCTATTCGACTTTATAAGGAAACTAAATCTCACTTGCATTAATATTACTGCCATTCTTCATAATATTTGTTACCGTCAGAGGGATTGGCGAGTAGAATTAATTTGTTCATGCTACCACATAAGTTAACGCAAACCATTTTACAAATAGTCATTCTTTCCTTTCTGAGTTCCTAATATTCAGTCCATATGAGCTCAACGATTCCTCTTTTCAATTTTCTTTGCATTGGTTAATGTTTATCTATTGCTTGACCTAATTGTAAACCTATAGTACTTGAATTGGGTGTCTGTTGCCTCTATTCTTTCAACTTTAGATGAATGGTTGTTACTTGGAACCTGCTAATTTCGATGAGTTGCCATTTTTCCATCAGTACTGATATTATCAATGTTTCTTATTTCACTTTTTCTCTATCTTGGATATTAATGGAATTCTATTTAACATCTCTTTTGGAATGGTTCAAATTGTCCACTCTTCCCATATCCCAATGTGTCATGAGGTGCCATTTTTTTCACAAGTAATGTTATCTTTGGTCTCTTTAATTCACTCTTATTGCACTCTTTCTCTCTCTCCTAGATATCATTTGGATTCCATTTAAATGTTTTTTCTTTTGAATGATATAAATTGTTCACATTTATCACTCAGTTTAAGACAATCATATTATTGATTTGTTGAGGTGCCTTGCAGGGATATCTGTTATGCTCATTGGTTTTATTTATTGATTTTATCAATCATATATTAACAAATGATGAGTTTTTTATTTTTACTTTTAGGATAAGATTTCAGAGAATCTACCACAAGATCAAGAATGTGCTGCTTCTTCAGGTGTTCCATCAATGATTTTAGCTCACCCAAATGATGCAATTGGAAAAGTCTTTGGAGTTGAGCACTATGGTCATGTGCGTGGCTTAGGACATGGTGTTTGCCCTACTAATATTTTTGATATGCCCACACAGCGCAATATAGGAACATCAAGCAACAATGCATCTCAACAACGTATTGAAGATTTAGAGAAACAAGTGGAGACCTTGCAAGATAAGTTAAGTGGATATGATGAGACTAAAGCACAATTGAGTAACATCTTAACTTTCTTGCAAGATAAATTTGGTTCTGACTTACCTTTTAACAATGTTTCAAGTTCTTAAGTTTATGTAATTAAATGTAGATGATATATAGAATATACTTTTTGATTAGGATTTATAGTTAAGTGAAGTTGTGAACATGAAATATATGGTTTAAAATAGTGATGATGCTAGCTAGGGTTTACATTTTGAGTAGGATTACTTACTGAAGTTGTGAACATGAAATGTATGATTTAATTTTGACAAATATTCAAAATTTTTTGTTCAATCCTTTGTATTAACTAGTGATTTGAATGCTCTACTTGATTAAGATTTGATATTATGTGATTAAACAGGTCTTCTTTTGTGATATAATTGATAAGAAATCAATATTTTTTTTAAAAAAAAGATAAAATTTAGCCACGGTTTAACCGTGGCAAACTTGATTTATGAATATAAATCACATGCCAAATTAGCCACGGTTTAACCGTAAGTAATCATTACTTTTAGCTACGGTTTAATTGTAGCAAAATTATTTTATAAAATATATTTCAATTTAAATTAGTCATGGTTATTACTTAGTTACCCACGGTTGTAAACCGTGGGGAACAAAATGTTGCCACAGTCTTAAAAAACGTGGCTAATGTCTTAAAAACCGTAGCTAATATTTTTGCCACGCCTTATTTAGGCACAATTGGCATAACAATGGGTAACTATAGTTAGCCACAGTTTTTATGACTTTTACCACGGTTAAAATCGTGGCTAAATAGCGTGTTTTTTGTAGTGTATCTTCAAGCTTCAATAGGTTCTTGAAAACCTTTACAAACTGGAGCACTCAACACCTTGGGATACCTTACCCTTTGTACTTAAGCCTCTTTAAACAAGGGATGCCTCACTCTCTTTTACAGAATAATCAAGATTGATAGAATGAAACTCTCACAAGAGTAATTGATACAAATTGAAGCTCTAGAATGCTCTTCAAAGATATCTCAAGTGATTTTCAGAAAAATAGAGCAAGAAGGATTTCAAGGATTGATTCATGTATTAAAGTGTTAGAAATATGTTCCAAGTTGAAGGTTAGCCATTAATGAAACCCCAACTCAAGTATTTATAAAAGATTTGATCAATAAAGCCGTTGGGGGCTTTAATGCCTAGCATTTAATGTACCTAATGTAGTCGTTGGGCAATGTCAGACCAATTGTAATCAATTACATAATTTTTGTAATTGATTACATGACTGTTTGAATGTGTTCTTGGCTTCTGGGCAGGATGTAATCGATTACCAGCCTTGTGTAATCGATTACATGGCCTCTGCTAGACTTGTAACCGTTTACAACCTCAGTGTAATCGATTTTAAAGCTTCTGCCACGCTTATAATCGATTACATGCTCAATATAATCGATTACAAGGCCTCTGTTTAGCTTGTAATCGATTACAACATATGTGTAATCGATTACCTTGCCCTTTGAACACATTTTGCAAGCCCAATTAAGTATTTTGGCCAATTCTTACTTATAGGAACTTAGATTTGACAAGATTAACATATGATTTACAAAATCCAAGATTGAAATCAACATTTCTTTAAAATATGAACTTTGAATTTCAAGTTGATTTAAAAAGATCCTGAAAAACCATTAGAAGATAATTGAGATACCTTGAGAGCATTTTACATTGATATCCTAAGACCTATATCTAATATACCTCTTTTGATCTTGGTCTTCTTCTTTTGGTCTTGGTCTTTTCTTTTGATCTTAGTCTTCATCTTGACTTTGTTATCATAAAAAATTTATTTGCTGTGCTTCAAGACATAAGCATTCACACTCTGAGGTTGGGCAATGGGTGAATTCCGCCACAAAATCAGATAGGGCCTACGCCTTTATCGCTTGGTGTAGCTCATATCTTATTCTAAGCTCAGAGAGCTCCACAAACCATGCAATCATTCTTCCATCAAGCTTGGGCTTTTGCAGCACTAGTCTAGTAGGTTGATCCTTTCTCATTATCATATGATGACATTTAAAATACTGTCTTAACCTTATGGCAGAAACCAACAGCAAGATCGCCAACTTCTTTATCCTATGATACTGGAGCTCGGGCCCCTACAACGCTTTGCTGATAAAGTATACTAGCTTGTGGTTGTCCTCTGTTTCCCTCACTAGGATTGAGCTCACAATTCTTTAGTAATTGAAAGATAGAGGAATAATTCTTCTTCTTCTTCTTCTTCTTCTTCTAATCTAGTCAGGACGGAAGGTGTGGAGAGTTCCTACTTCAATCCTGGGAAGGCCTCTTCATACTCTGGGGTCCACACCAAGTCCTTTCCTTTCTTTAGGAGTTTGAAGAAAGGTAGGGCCCTTTGTGCCGACCTAGAGATGAATCTTGTGAGTGCTGCTATCTAACTTGTCAATTATTGAATCTCTTTAATGGAGTTTGGGCTTTGCATATCTATGATAGCCTAACACTGGTCTAGGTTGGCTTCAATCCCCTTGTAAGTTAACATAAACCTAAGAAACTTTTCTTCTTGGACCCCGAAAGTACACTTTTTGTTACTCAAGTGGCTCCAGTACTCAAGAGGAGGGTGAATTGAGTATTGAAAATTTTTTGCAAATGCTTATAAAACAAATTTCGTTGAAGCTAAATATTAAGAAAGATATGAAGATAAAGAAAATAATTAAAAGCTTTAAGCGCAACAAATTAACAGATAAGCAATGATATATAATTTGTAGAAAATAAAGAGATAAAGATGAGAAGAGCTGACACGATATTTATCCTGGTTCAACCACCAAACCACTTGTGGCCTATGTCCAGTCCTCGAAACACAATTCGAGATTTTTCACTATTAATACAAGCTTAAAAATAGGTGCTTGCAACCGTTAGCGCTCCTCACACCTTGGGATACCTCACCCTTGTGCTTGAGCCTCAACTTTTAGGGATACCTCACCCTTACTCAAACCTTTAAGGGATACCTCACCCTTGTTACAATACCTTTGAGGGATACCTCACCTTCTATACAAACCTTTGAGGGATACGTCACCATCTTTACAAACCTTTGAGGGATACATCACACCCTCTTTACAATAAAGCAGAAAGTAGATGAAGAGAAACTCTCACACAGAGCAAATAATACAATTTGAAGCACTAAGAAAGCTCTTTAAGGATATCTCAAAGTTTTAGCGAAAAGAGTATAGAAAATATGAGAAAATTATAAATCATGTTTTCAAACAAGCAAAGAATGATTCAGATTGTTAGGCTTGTTGCAAAGATGGCCCAAGGTTTCTATTTATAGAGCTTTGAAGAAAAGATCCATTGAGTATAATTAGAACATGTATTGAATGCAAATATGACCGTTTGTTTCTAAATTAGGATCCCGAGTTTATTCGAATAACTTCTGAGTTATTCGAATAACTCATTTTGAAAAGCCACGAGAAAACAAATTCTGATATATGTTATTCGAAAAACCTGAGAGTTATTCGAATAACTCTGTTTAAAACCATTTCAAAGAAATAGGGTCTATTCGAATAACTATGGGGTTATTCGAATATCTCATCTTATAAAAGCCATTCTGAAAACCTTTTATTCGAATAGCACCTTTTAAAACAGAGATGCACAGTAGGACTATGAAAACATTATTCGAATAACTATAAGTGTTATTCGAATAACCCTATTAAAAGCTAGTTTTTCTAGACTTGGTTTATTCAAATAAAGAGACCTTTATTCGAATAACCCTATTAAAAACCATTTGAAAAAACTTTAGAAAACTACCCAGGTGGTTTCCAAAAACATCAAATCCTTTTGATTAATCTCAAGGTCATTTTGAAATTTGGGTTCCTTTGTTTAAAACTATTTTTATCTTTTTTTGCAAAATTAATGAGATATCCAAGAAGGCTTCGTACAAAAAGACTCTAAGTCCTGAAATTATTCCTGCAGATCTTGGACTTGGTCTTATCATCATTTTTATCATGTTTGTTATCATCAATACTGTTATCAATGCCAACTGGCCAATTACACTTTTATGGATTTAGCCTCATGTTATGCTTCTATAGTTGAGCAAATACCTCTGCGAGCTCGAAAACTTGGTCACCGGAGGTCGAAGTCTTCACTAGTATATCATCTATATATACTTCTAACACCTTCCTAATTTGGCCCTCAAAGACCTTATTCGTTATCCTTTAATAAGTAGCTCCTGCGTTTTTTAGCCTAAACGATATTACCCTGTAGCAATTGCTCGTTTTTTCCGTTATAAAGGTTGTTTCTCCTCATCGTTTGGATGCATAGGGATTTGGTTGTACCCCGAATATGCATCCATTAAAGATAAGTACTTATGACCAAATAAGCTATCCACTAGCTTGTCAATGCTATGGTCTGTGTAATCTACATATATGTGCCACTTCCTAGAAAACTTCTTAACTAGAACCACATTGGAGAGCCAAATGGTATAGGCCACTTCCCTTATGAAGTCTACGCTTAAGAGCTCATTCACCTGTTCCTAATTACCTTTTGGCATTCTGGCCCCACTTTTCTCTTCCTCTAACACACCGGTTTGGTATTGGGTGAAACCGATAATCGATGGAAGATGAAGTCGGGGTCCAGGCCAAACATGTCTACTATAGTCCAAGCGAAGAGATCTTTATTTTCTTGCAAGAAAAAATTTAGTTCTTCCCTTTCTCCCTCGGAGAGGTTGGCTTTAATCTTGATTATTTTACTTTGGACGAGGTCTGAGTTGAATATCTATTAACCGGCTATCGGGCTCTGGTCTCTTCTATTTCATTTCAGCTCGGACATCCAATTCTACCATCATCACGGAAGTTGGCTCTTTTCCCTGAATTGACTTTTCCCATTTCTTGTAATTAACTTTTTTTGAGATCTTTAAGCTAGCATCGTAGTACCTCTTCGAGACTTCTTGATCCACCCTTACTGTCACCACTTCATCTTTGTCCGAGATGAACTTCATGGCTAAATGGTGGGTGGAAACAACAACTCCAAAGGCATTGAGGGATGACCTACCTAAGATAACATTGTATGCTAAAAAGGGCAATCAACAACTAAATTTTTTACCTTTATCCTTTTCTCCAAGACTTTCTGATTCTTTTCTTTAGAGCTTTTTCCCAGAGTCAGGTACAGTTCCACATATCCTTCAGGTCTAGCTTTCCTCCCTAAAAACCCTATTAAGTCTATGTCAAAGGGTTTTAAGCTATGAAGCACAGACACGGATACGGACACGGGATACGACACGGACACGGATACAGAGACACATCAACTTCAAAAATTATAAGACACGGACACGACATATATATATATATTCAAAATTTTAGAAAAAAAATTCATAATTCATTAATATCATTTCTATAAGCTTGAAGATTTATAATATTTTAATATATGTCATATATGCTAATATTTGTTATCTAGTAAGCTCCTCTTAAAAAATATGGAACATAATTTCTATTGACATAATCTAAAAAATCTCTTAAACTAACTTCTCCTAATAGAACTAATCATATACAAGTACATGTGCATAAAAAAAAATAATTAGAGGGAATATTGGTGTGAGGCAAGCTTCGGTGACAACGAAGTGGATGACTTGGTACGAGCAGAGGTAGAAGGAGCAGATGAAAATAGTATTATGTGAAAAGATAAAACTTAAAAGTATAATAATGATATGTGAAAAGATAAAACTTAAAATACTGGTATGTAAAAATAGTACCTTGGAACATCAGTTATGTGAGCTTGAGTGAGTTACAAGCTTATTAATTGAACGTTAGTAATGAAAACTAAGTTTTTCTTAAAAAAATATTAATGGGTCGTGTTCAAGTTGTGTCCTAGTTGTGTCCAAGAAGTGTCCTAGCGTGTCCAAGAAGTGTTCGAGTGTATCCGAGACGTGTCCAAATTGAAAAAATAATCTTTTTTAATCAGACACATTTGGACACACATGACACGTGTGTCGTACAGGTGTCTCCATGTGTCTGACACGGACACGTGTCTGACACGCAGACACGCCTCATAATCGGCGTGTCCGTGCTTCATAGGTTTGAAGTCAAAAAAAGGTAGCTCGAGGTTGCAGAAACACTCTATGATGAGGATATCCGCCAAACTCCCCTGGTCTATGAAGATTCACATGACCCGCGCATTGGCCATGATCCTCGTAACATCGTAGCTGGGGATTACTCAGTATAATTCCTCGTCTATGAAGCTAATGACAAGGGTCTATGGTCCACTTATTTTCTTGAACATGGTTCAAGATGAGACACTTAACACTTGCCTCAAATGCTTTATTCAAGTAGACTTTGATTGTCCTTATCTAGAAAAACCTCCCGAGATGCTATTTATGGTTCTGGTGATTTCACCATCTCGTCTCGTTTCCTTTTGGGGGGAATCATCTTTTTGATATCGAGCCCTTTCGTGAGGATGTGAAAGATCCTCAGTAAAGGGGTCCAAAGTGATGGGTTGTCTCCTCTTTCTCGTTTTTCTCCTTTGATACCGTAGGGATTGTTGTCTCTAGAGCACTGGATGTAGTCCTAAAACTTGCCCTATTGTATCAAAGTCTCGATAGCGTCTCAGAGGTCAACGCATTCCTCTATGTTGTGGTCATAACCTTTGTGGCAGTTGTAGTGCTTTGTCTTATATACCCGTCCGCGAGGTATAAGCACCCGGGGTCTAGGGATCTCAGCAAGCTTCATATGATACACCTCCTCAATAATCTTGCTTTAAGAAATCTTGAAGGGGTGTAATCATCGAATTTCCCCCAAGGTGGTCCTATGGGACTGTTCTTAGGGCCTTTGGGCTTGGGCTCCTTCTCCTTCTTTCGAGATGGTTCTAGTTCTCGGTAGGCTTCACTCTTTGCCTTTAGAACTTCTTCCATGTTTATGTACTTCTCGGAGCGACTCTGTAACTCATCCAAGTTCTAGGGGGTCTTCTTGGCCAGCGACTTCATGAAGTCCCTAAGTCGAAGGCCTTAGATGATCGCATACATAGCCACACAGGGATTTAGGTCTCGAACCTCGAGAGACTTTTTGTTGAAATGCTTCATGAAGTCTCGCATTAGTTCATCCTTCCCTTGTTTAAAGCTAAAGAGGCTAGAGACAGTTTTATGTTATACCTTACTCGTGGTGAAGTTTGTTAGGAAGCTTGTTGATGACCCGTCTAAGTTGTTGATTGACCTTGAAGGCAGGGAGGAGAACCATTTGAGGGTGACTTTCTTCAGAGTTGAGGGGAAAGCTCGGTACATGATGGGGTCGGATGCCCCATTGGCAGCATGGACAACATGAACATGTCCAAGTACTCTCTAGGGTCCATAAACCCATCATATGCCTTTATAGTTGAGGGCTTGAAACCCTTTGGCAGTGATACTCTTATGATAAAGTCAGAGAACAAGTGGTTGAAATGATTGTGGTCCCTTGACTATTGGAAAGGGCCTAAGGTTGAGAAGGCTAATGCTTTCTTTACGATTTGAGGTTCCTAGCAGGCTGTTGCTTAATCTGTGGTCCGTGATCCACACGAATCCCCATATTATTTTCTGCTACTTGTTCTCGCAACATTAATTATAGGAGGTCACTTTTTTGTTATTACTGCTTGCTAAGCATGTTGAAGAGTTCCTGGTTGCTTAGGGGTGGTTGAGCTGAGGTCCCCACTCCTAGGGTTAGTTGGGCTGGGCTTAAGACGAGTTGAAGCTCCTGGGCAATAGGTTGTACTCATTCCACCGTAGAGTATAAGCGAGTGGCGGGTAGTTGCCCATCATAAGAGGCTTTAACATAATCTCGCTATTGCTTCTGGTTCATAGTTGTCTTCTTGTATGTGTTAGCCATGAGAAGAAGGTAGGAGCAGCAGTTTACACACTTCTTACAAAACGACACCAATGTTTAGTCTTGAACTTTGAGGATGTTATGGACACCTTAGAGAGGTTAAACTTCACTCCAGTAACTCCCTTGAGTGTTGGAACAAGGGGGTTAGGTATCATGTAAAGGATAAGGGCAAAAAGGTCATTTTAACGACATGAGGAAGCTTCATTGTACCTTCTTTGCCTGGAGTTAACCTTCCTTATGTTCCTTGATACTCATAAAATACACTAAGAGAAAGTGCACTCTTATCATATAGTAATATAGGACTTAAGTCCCAGTTGTCGATCCCACGAGGAATAAAAGGTAATTACTAGATTCGTTAAACCCTTAGTTAGTTAAACAATTGTAGGTGTGAAGAGAAACTTAAAATAAAATCAAATGATAATTGAAGAAGAATGATGGAAGATTAATCAACGTAGAGATAAATCACTTAGAAGAAAACTATGACGCAAGGTTCACTTGAATCAAATTAATCAGATTTTTACTTGTTTATGATGTAAGGTAATTAATTCTCTTGCTAAATTCTCTTAATTGTCATTAAGTACCAATGGTCATGGATAATCAATATCCTATTCCCAATTAATCACTTATTTGGTCAATTAGTTGAATTAACTAGGAATGCATTAAGCCCCAATTCAAGAGATGAACTAACCTAATTGTTAATTCAATTGGTAGAATAAATTATTGTTTGATCATTCACTAACCTAATCCTAGGTTTATTATACGAGTCCATTCATTGGTTGCAGATGGCCACCATTCAAACGATGAAATAAAACATGCCAAAATTGATTAAGTCTTGACAAGAATTCAAGCAATATAATAAACTCAAAGAAATTACCTTAATCAAATTCGAATTCAAAATCAATTAATTAGAAAATACGATTCCCCATAGCCCTAACTTATGGGATTAGCTATTCATGTTCAATAATAGTCCCAAATCATAACACAAATCCATGGAAGAAAAAACCTAAAGAAAGGGGAAAAAAGAAGGAAGAGAAATCAAAACCCCTTTAATGGAGATTGTGATCTTCAGGCCTTCAAGAATTACGCATTCTCTTCGTGGCCATCTTTCAAAAATTCCTGGCAGTCCTTTAGTGTGATTTTTCTCCAAAAGTTAGTCCTCCCCTAAGTTTAGGGGTTCACTGCCATTTATAATAATTAGGGGCAAAACTGTAAGTGTTCAAGCGCAGAAGGCTTCACATAGCCGTGTCTAGGCTTGACACGACCGTGTCTCCAAGAAAACTCATAAATTCCACGTCAGGGAGACACGAGCATGTCTCCCAAAGATATGACCATGTCTCTAAGTTAGGAATGTTCCCCAAGTTAGACATGGTCATGTCTAGCTTATGAATCACTTCTGAGTTGACACAGGACCTTATCTAAGCCAATATGATCTTCCTTTGCTCTAAAAACACAATGTATTCTCTTGCTTTGACTCCAAATGAGGTAAACCCCTTTTAATATGCAAAAACTGAAGACAATGATAAGGATTCATCTAAAATTCACTAATAAACACAAGCAAATCACCTTAATTCATATGTTTGAAAATTACAAAATATGGACTTATCAACCCCCCACACTTGAGCTTTGCTTGTCCTCAAGCAAAGAATAGGCATAAAAAACAAGGTTAAACTCAGCATCCAGAAACATAAATCAAGGAAAATTCCACAAATTAAGAATTCAATCAAGTTCGGCAATCAATCCAATCTAGCAAGATCATTTAGCACTTAATACAATCAAAAGCTTAGGTCAAGCTTACATCTTTTCTCCTTACCAACCACTGAGGTCACTCCTCTTTTCATCACTCAAGTGTTTAAGGACAAGGAGGTCACTCCAGTTTCTCTAGATAAATGCATTACCAAAGGCTTGGTTATCAATCTCATCTCCACTTCCAAGTTCACACACAACACAAGAATCAAAAGGGCTTCCTTTGGTTGTAACAGGGCCAAGGGGAATAATGAAAGGTAGGAACAAGATAAATAAATGTAAAGAATGTTCATGGATAAATTAATACAAAACATAATCAAGTTGAAAAGATGATAAATAGAATATAATGCACAAGGGTATAACAGATTCTCACTTCAACCTAATATTCTCATTATTCTTTACCAACAATGCTTTTCTTTCTTCTTCCATCTCCATTTTTTTTTATTTTTTTTACCTTAGAAGACAAAAGCAACCCTTAACGACATTTCAATTAACACATCAATTGCTCTGTTATTCTAAAAAAAATAATCAATGAATCCAACCTGATTAAACCAAATTGCCTTAATCAATGTTCAAGAATGTATGTGAACCATTAAAGTCTCAACAAGATATCAAAGCAAGTTCTAGAGCACATTAATCAAGAGAAATCTCACTCCAGAAGAAAAAAAGGATTTTGTTTATGAAAAATCCAATCATTAAAACTCAAAACTCAGTTTTTGGCTAAGTCAATATAGGGAACAAATATAAGCAGAAATAAGTAATTTTTAACTAAAATGCTAAATTTCTCTTTACTTAATTGAAAAAGATTGCTTCGCACAATATCAGTTCAGAAGCAATGGATTCCCCTGTTAAGTATATTGTTATCAACTCAGTATTATTTCAAGAAATTAACACATAATTTCTGCTTGATTACTAGCAAAACTCAAATGTTCATCAAATCAATGTAAGCAAAATTAATAGTTAAGTGCACAAAACATTTAAGTGTACCCCCCACACTTAAGACCAACATTATCCTCAATGTGAAAAAAAATACAAGAATAACAGTAAAAGAAAACAAAATAAGGGATAATGGAACTTCCCTAAAAATAAATACACGATGGACATCAGGTAAGAAAAAGTCATGTATGGGGTAGGGGATGTGGAAGTTGGGGGAAGCCTGTAGCCATGAGCTCAAACATTTGGTCTAACTGAGTGGTGACATGTTGTCAAAAGCTAGCCTGATCAGTCACTATGCAACTCAGGTTGGTCAGCACACGCTGTCAGAAGCTAGCCTGATCAGCCTCCAGTCGAGCCAACCGATCAATTAGATCAGTTAGTACATACTGGGGTAGCGATGATGCCTCATCCGCAGCAGCAACGTCAGCGTGATCCTCCAACGATGGGGAATGTGGAGCCAAGATAAGCCTGTCATGAAGTGCCAAGCGCCTTGGAGCAACCTTGTAAGTAAGACCCAAACGGAGTAGTATATCTCGATCAATTAGCCCTATTTGCTTGGTGAGATGGACGTTGGGATGAAGGGCATCGAGGTTTTGGGCAAGGTTGGAGACGTATAAACCTATTGGAATGTACCTCTGTTTGGCCCCACCTTTGGCCTTATCGAGGTTAGAGATGCACTGAAGGAACATGTAGCCAAGGTTACAATGGTGGCCTTGTACCAAACACTAGAGATAGAAGAGGTTAGATTTAGTGACAATCCCAATGCTACACTGCCACACCGAGATGTTATGGGCGATGAACCGGTGGAGCCGTCTCAAGGCAGGGTCGTAGATGTTGGAAGATTTTGTGGAGCTGGGGTTGTAGTGGTAGTGGCGCTGGCCAATCTCGCCCCAGAAGACGCTATCAATGAGTGAGGCATGATAGTCCAAGAACGTGTTTGGATATGCTAAGGACTGGATGGACACAAAGGTCTCGAAACCCATAGCTATAGTGAATTCATTTAGTGACATAGAGAAGTGCCGCCAGTTGAGTCTTGTTGATGTATATCCTAGAGGCCAATTTATTTTGACCATACTAGATTATATTGTATTATGCTATTTATTTAATATATATGAGACATTTCATTTATTGTGTGTTATTTATGATAAACATAATAAAGTCATTAGAATAGTAAGTTTTATGCCATAGAACATCTAGTGGATGACTTGATCATGAGATCCTAATGGATAGGATCAAAACACTATTCTTAAATGTCCCTAGTCAAGTATTATTGTTATTCAGGACGATAATAATGCATTGAGACTAGTATGTGCATAGACTAATGGCCATATCTCACGAGTCATAGATATGAGATATCGAGTCTTCACATGGATACATATTAGAGTAATGATGCATTGGACTGACCCGCCTTGAGAATGCTGGGTGGATCGTTATGTGAGTGTCATAAGCGATTCTCATAGTGATAATGATGTATGTGGTCCTTTGACTCGAAATCACTACGATTCCTACATGAGGAGTTGTATATTTTAATCCCATCAAATGTCATCTGTAACAAGGTGATTATAAAGTTAGTTATTGGACATACCGCGAATCATGCAAAGGAATATGAGTGACCTAGATGGGATTTGTCCCTCATCCATAATAGGAGTGATATCTTCAGGCCCCCTGATTAAGTGAGACTACGAAATGCATGACCATGCTCAAATGAGTCAATATAAGATATTGATCTCATTTGTTATTACTATGTCTACTCGAGTATCAGGAAACAGAAGATTGAACTATACAAGAGTGACATGTTCCTTGCCTTGTGTTCAATCTACATATCTGGATAAATGGATGAACCTACGTCGTAACATTGATCACGGAAAAGTTATGTCAAATCACTGACATTCTCATTACTTGGGTAGTAACGATGTGTTGCTAGATACCACTCACTACTTGTAATATTAAAATAAGATTTTAATATTACTACTAACGTCATGAGAACCTACAGGGTTGCACATTTAGAGCAGACGTAGTGAAAGAAATAAGAATCCAAGTTGGACTAGGGTTCAATCGTAGGCCAGACTCATAACAGATGAATTTAGGGTTACACAGCTTATCTTGCTGCTGCTCTCATTCGCATAAGGTAGCAGCTATTATAAATAACACTGCTAAGGAATTGTCAAGGCACGCATTACAAACCCTAGCCGAACTTGATAGAAACATTGAGTGAGAGAGTGACATGTTTCTTTTCTCTTCGCAGCTAGCACTGTGGCAAAGAGGTTGGACTCCAAGACAACATATGTTAGACGTTTTGTGAGTCTGTTCGTGTGGATAACGTAGAGGCATCATCGTTGTTGAGGTTCTTGTGATTTGCTTGATCATTTTTTTCATCTCGCTTTAAGAGGTAAACTCAAAAATCACGGATTATGGTCTTTTTCGCATAGATACTTGATGGGAATATTTATTTTTTTGCTGCATGATGTATCTGTAATTTCTAACAAGTCTGAATTGGATGGTGTCTGATTGGTCAATAGTTTAGGCCTCACATGACACCGTGAGTGTGGAGAGGACCTCAAGTGTTGGCTCTAGATAGGCGTCATAGTGGATGGATGCAAATAATTCCCACCCAACTCAAGCCAAGTGAGCTTGGATGGTCTCCAGGACACTAAAATGCGCCATTGTCTCTGACTCTATGAATTTGTTGGCAGTGATTGTGTATATATGAAATAGGATATATTTCTACTGATGGGTTGGGGAGTCAAACGGCAGGAGGCGATCAACTACCATCACAGAGTGAGAGGGGATAACTCTACCACCAGTCCGCTAGCACTTTGGTGCCATAGTACCTGAAAATGTTGGGTCGAGCAGTGAGACCCCCATTGCATAGTGTGTGTTATTCGAAAGCGCTATATTCAGTTCTATTTTTATGACTCACAAAATAATAATGTATTATTATTTTGAATTTATATGTTCTTTGTGGTATATGGTGCATGGTTATGGCCTTTGTCCTCTTTTTATGCTCTTTTGGTTATTTTTTAAATACGGTCTGTGTGTCATGCCTTTCTCTCTACATTCTGGTTGTACATTCTCTTCTCACATAACTCTCCTCATATTTAAAACGAGGTTTCTTTGAAATGTAATCTTGATGTAGAGGCAAAAAGATGACATCAAATGAGGATGTTGGTGGAAGATGCTTGGTGAAGCTGGTTCGCTCCCTAGGTTTAGTTATTGATACTCTCATTGGTTTAAGAGAATCAATGCGTTAAGGGCCATAACTATGTCACATTCCTTTTATGCTTTATTTATAAGTATGACATGCATGGATGTTTATGGTATGTTAAATAGTTTAATAAATGGTGAGATCTAATAATAATTATAAAATTCCCTCAAAGCAAATATTAAGTCATTGTGTGATGCCTTCCAATGCGTGGCGCTCGTCAAGGCTAGTATTAATTAAGTGTAGGTTTGCCAAAGTAGGATGCCTTTATCTATATTAGTAAGACATGATTAGATAAAGTTAATATCCAACTGCCAACCATTGGGTCTGACTTAACTAGGCCATATCAATAGGATTGAAGGCTTAGAGGCATAGAGTTGGACTTTAGTCCATAAATGAATTAGAATAAGTGTTATTCACCCAACTATCCAAGAGTTCCATATCATGTAATTGGAAAATGTTTCCTACCTAAATAACCAAACTTTGAGTGATTAGCCAAGCTGAATCAAAGCTAGTTGAAATATGGATCTTGACCCATTAAGAAATCTTACGATGGGATTTTCTGAGTTAATGTTGAGGGTCATTGATTTGAATAAAATAATGAGAGACATATTTAATTGAAGGCCTTGTTAAATATGTTTATAGAATGATACTTAAACTTTGCATGTTTCTATTGATAGATTACCATGGCAAGAAACACTTCAAACAACTTATCTTTGCGATCCGTCCTTGAGAATGACAAATTTTCTGGGACAAATTTTCTAGATTAGTACAGGAATATGAGAATTGTCCTCAAACATGAAAAAAAAACTATATGTTCTAGAGCAATCCATTCTTGAGCCACCAGCTGCAAATGCCCCTAAAGTTGAAAAGGATGCTTATAAGAAGCATCAAGATAATGCCTTGGACGTCAGATATATTATACTAGCCACTTTGAACTATGAGCTTCAGAAGCAACATGAGAACATGGATGCTTACGATATGATCGTGCACTTGAAGAAGCTCTATCAAGAGCAAGCTAGGGATGAGAGATTCGAAATCTCTAAGGCACTTTTTCAATGCAAACTGGTAAAGAGAAGCCTTATTGGTGCTCATATGCTCAAAATGATTGGGTACATTGAAAACCTAGAGAGACTTGGTTTCCCATTGGGCCAAGATTTGGCCATTGATCTAGTCCTACAATTGTTGCTGAAAGTTTCAGTCAATTCATCATGAATTATAACATGAATGAAATTGACAAATTTCTACCAGAGTTGCTAAGCATGTTGAGAACTGCTCAGCAGAACATTAATAAAGGAAAGGGAAAGGCCATTATGATGGTCCAAAAGGCTAAGGGCAAAAACCAGCTAAAGAAGCATAAGGACAAATGGAAGGGCAAGGGTAAGGAGAAATCCAAGCCCTGCACTTCTGGCTTGAAACCTCTGGGTGGAGTGGCTAAGGAAGGTGTGTGCTTCCACTGTGGTCAGACCGTACATTGGAAGAGGAACTGTGGCAGGTACTTGGAGGAGCTTAAGAAGAAGGGAAGTGAGACTTTCACTTCAGGTATTTTTGTTATAGAAGTCAATTTATCTACTTCTGCATCATGGGTATTAGATACTGGTTGTGAGTCTCACATTTGTGTAAATGTGCAGGATCTAAAAAGAAGTAGACCATTGGCTAAGGGTGAAGTCGACCTACGAGTTAGAAATGGATCAAAAGTTACTGCTTTAGCCGTAGGGACTTATTTATTATCTTTGTCTACTGGGCTTGTTATTGGGCTAGAGAACTATTATTTTGTGCCTGCTATTAGTAGAAATATCATTTCTATTTCTTGTTTGGATAGGAAAGGTTTTACTTTTATAATAAAGGATAAAAGTTATTTTATTTATTTGAATGATATTTTTTGTGGCAGTGTACAACTGAGTAATAGACTTTATGTCCTCAATCTCGAAATGCCCATCTATAGCATAAATACTAAGAGGTTCAAATCAAATAATATAAACTCAACTTATCTCTAGCATTATCGTTTGGGCCATATAAATGAGAAACACATCTCCAAACTCCATAAAGATGGATTCTTAGACTCATTTGATTTTGAATCATATGAGATGTGTGAGCCTTGTTTATTGGGGAAGATGACTAAAGCCCCATTCACTAGACAAGGTGAAAGGGCTAGTGATCTTTTGGGCGTCATACATAGTGATGTATGTGGACCCCTAAACACACTGGCTAGAGGTAGTTTTCAATACTTCATTATATTTACTGATGATTTCAATAGATATGGGCTTATGTATCTTATGAAACATAAATCAGAATCCTTTGAAAAGTTCAAGAAATTCAAGAATGAAGTACAAAACCAACTTGGCAAGAGTATTAAAGTCCTTCGATCAGATCAAAGTGGTGAATACTTTAAGCTAATAGTTTGATGATCATCTAAAAGAGTGTGTGATAATATCTCAACTCACTCCTCCTAGAACACCACAATGGAATGGTGTTTCTGAAAGAAGGAATTGGACCTTGCTGGACATGGTTCGATCCATGATGAGTTATACCGACCTTCCAAATCTAGGGACATGCTATATTAACAGCAACTTTCACACTTAACCGTGTTCCATCTAAAACTGTTCAAAAGACACCATATGAGATATGGACTAGGAGACGACCCAGTATATCTTTCATGAAGATTTGGGATTGCAAAGCTTATGTGAAATGTTAAGTTTCTGATAAGCTTGGGCCCAAATTAAATAAATGCTTCTTTATGGGGTATCCCAAGGAAATCAAGGGATACTATTTCTATAGTTTTACCAAGGGCAAAGTGTTTATCGCACGGACTACTGTGTTCCTAGAAAATGAGTTTATCTCCAAGGGAACTAGTGGGAGGAAAATAGAACTTGAAGAAATTCAAAGTTTACAGAGTAGTAGCGAACCGATGGTGGAAATAAAGCAACCTCCATAAAAAGTTATGGAATCACAACCTGCTCTAGTAGTACAAGACCTATGCAAGTCTAACATGATATGTTGTCAACTAGAGAGATATGGATTTCTCATAACCCAACAAGGTGACATATTGCTCATAGATCAAGATGAGTCTATGACTTAACAGGAAGCCGTTATGGGCCCAGAATATGAGAAATGGCTTGAGACCATAAGATCTGAAATGGAATCCACGTATGCCCATATGGTAGGGACCTTCATTGACCTACCTAAAGGGGTAAAACTCATTATGTGCAAGTGGGTTTTCAAAAAGAAAACTAACATGGATGGTAATGTGCATACCTTTAAAGTGCGGTTGGTGACTAAAGGTTTCAAGCAAATTCATGGTGTAGACTATGATGAGATTTTTTCCCCATTTGCTATGCTTAAATTCGTTCGGATCTTGCTTGCTATTGTAACATACCACGGTTATGAAATCTGGCAAATGGATGTCAAAACAACTTTCCTTAATAGAAATCTCCTTGAGGATGTGTACATGACATAACCTGAGAGTTTTGCCACTCCATAGGATGCTGGAAAGGTGTACAAGTTGCAATGATCTAGAAGTTGGAATCTTCATTTTGATGATACAATAAAACAATTTGGTTTCATCAAGAATGAAGAAGAAAAGAAGAATCTTATGTCTACAAGAAAGTTAGTGGGAGCACAATTATCTTTTTGGTGTTGCATGTAGATGACATGCTACTCATTGGAAATGACATCCCTACCCTACAGTCTGTAAAGACTTAGTTAGGGAAAAGCTTTTCCATGAAGGACTTGGGCAAAGCTACCTATGTATTAGGTATCAGGATATACAGAGATAGATCACATAGATTGTTTGGCCTAAGTCAGAGTATATACATAAACAAAGTGTTAAGACCGTTTAACATGCATGAATTCAAGAAAGGACTCTTGCCTATGTCACATGGTGTAAGCCTATCTAATGCTCAATCCCTTTCCACCCAGGACGAGAGGGATCACATGAACAAGATTTCATTTGCATCAGCAATTGAATCTATCATGTATTCCATGTTATATACTTGACCAAACATCTCGTATACTTTATGCATGACAAGCAGGTACCAGTCTAATCCCGGTGAGAGTCACTAGACTACTGTCAAGAACATCCTTAAGTACTTGAGAAGGACTAAGGATTCATTCTTGGTATATGGAGCCTAGGAAGTGCTAGTTGTAAATGGTTACACTAATGCTAGCTTCTAGACCAATAAGGATGACTCTAGATTGCAGTTGGGTTTTGTTTATTACTTGAATGGTGGAGCTGTGAGCTGGAAGAGCTCAAAGCAGGAGACAATCACCGATTTACCATAGAGGCTGAGTATATTGTTACCTCCAATGCAGCAAATGAGACCATTTGGATCAAGAAGTTCATTACTGAGCTTAGTGTAGTTCCTAGCATTGTGGACCCAGTGGACCTCTATTGTGATAATAATGGAGCCATTACACAAGCTAAGGAGCTTAGATCTCACCAGCGATCTAAACATATACTTAGGCGTTTCTATCTTATTCGTGAGATCATCGATAGAGGAGATGTGAACATATGCAGAGTACCAACAAATGATAACATCACAGATCCACTGACAAAGCCTCTTGCACAGCAAAAGCATAAGGGTCACACTAGATCTTTAGGCATTAGACATATACCTGATTAGCTCTTGTGCAAGTGGGAGATTATTGGTATATGCCTTAGAGGCTAATTTATTTTGACCATACTAGCTTACATTATATTATGCTATTTATTTAATATATATGAGGCATTTCATTTATTATGTATTATTAATGATAAACGTAATAAAGTCCTTAGAATAGTAAGTTTTATGCTATAGGACATCAAGTGAATGACTTGATCATGAGATCCTATTAGTAGAATTAAAACACTATTCTTAAATGTTCCTAGTCAAGTATTATTGTTAATAAGGACGACAATAATACATTAAGACTAGTATGTGTGTAGATTGATGGTCACATCTCACGGGTCATGAATATGAGATATCGAGTCTTCACATGGATACATATTAGAGTAATGATGTATTGGACTGACCCGCCATGAGAACGCTGTCTGGATCGTTATGTGAGTGTCATAAGCGATTCTCATAGTGATAATGGTGTATGTGGTCCTTTGACCTGAAATAACTACGATTCCTACATGAGGAGTTGTATGTTTTAATCCCATCAAACGTCATTTGTAACAAGGTGATTATAAAGTTGGTTATTGGACATACGACAAATCATACGGAGGAATGTGAGTGACCTAAATGTGATTTGTCCTTCCTACATAACATGAGTGATATCTTCGGGCCCCCTGATTGAGTGAGACTACGAAATGCATAACCATGCTCAAATAAGTCAATATAAGATATTGATCTCATTTGTTATTATTATGTCTACTTAAGTATCAAGAAATAGAAATTGAACTATACAAGGTTGACATGTTCCATGCCTTGTGTTCAATCTAGATATCTGGATAAATGGACTAAACTACACTGTAACTTGATCACGGAAAGGTTATGTCAAATCATTGACATTCTCATTACTTGGGTAGCAATGATGTGTTGCTAGATACAGTTCACTGCTTGTAATATTGAAATAAGATTTTAACATTGCTGCCAACATCATGAGAACCTACAGGGTCGCACATTTAGAGCAGACTTAGTTGGAGTAACAAGAATCCAAGTTGGACTCGGGCCCAATTATGGGCCAGACTCATAACAGATGAGTTTAAGGTTGCACAACTTACCTTGCTGCTACTTTCATTCACATAAGGTAACAGTTATTATAAATAGCACTGCTAAGGGGTTATCAAGGCACACATTATAAACCCTAGTCACACTTGACAGAAACATTGAGTGAGAGAGTGACAGGTTTCTCTTCTCTTCGCAGCAGCACTGTGGTAGAGAGGTTGGACTCTAAAACTGCAGACGTTAGACATTTAACGAGTCTGTTCGTGTGGATAACGTAGAGGCATCATTGTTGGTGCAGTGCTTGTGATTTGCTTGATCATTTTTTTTATCTCGCTTCAAGAGCTAAACTCAAAAATCACAGATTATGGTTTTTTTCGTGTAGATCTTTGGTGAGAATTTTTGTTTTTCTACTGCGTGATGTATCCACAATTTCTAACAAGTCTGAATTGGATGGTGTCTGGTTGGTCAATACTCTAGGCCTCACATGACACTATGAGTGTGGAGAGGAACTCAAGTGTCGACTCTAGGTAGGCATCGCAGTGGATGGATGTAAATAATTCTCACCCAGCTCAAGCCAAGTGAGCATAAATGGTCTCTAGGATGCTAAACTGCACCATTGTCTCCAACTCCATGAACTTGTTAGCAGTGATTGTGTATGTGCATAACAGGTCACATTTCTACTGATGGGTCAGGGAGTTATACTGCAGGAGGCGATCAACTGCCACCGCAGAGTGAGAGGGGATGGCTCTTCCACCGATCCGCTGACGCTTTAGTTCTATGGTACCTGAAAATGAGGAAGGGAGGTGTCAAGCAAGGACATTAAACTAGAATCCTATAAATAGAGTAGACAAGCACCAAAAACAGACAACCTGAAATATAGCCCTAAGGAAATTGTAACCAAAACTACGCAATATAGTCAGGGCATAAAATGCCAGCATGCACAAACTTACAGCACTGATGAAGTACAAGTATACAACACAAAGACTAACCATGAGTATTAGACAGTCATAAGCCAGTAACATATTTAGAGCCAACAACATGCATGATGAATAGGGGCATGCAAAATAACGTATGGGCGCGGAAGCAACAATCCACATAACAAAGACATCCAAATATATAAAGAAGGACTTCCAAAAAGCGCTCAAAGTAAGTAGCAATCAAAATAAGTCAAAATGCAGCCAAGCAGCAGGCAGATAATTAAGGAACACTAAATAGTATAAAAAAGCACCAAAAGATCACATTGGAAAGAAAATGCAGAAAAATAATGTAAATAAATAAAAGTAAAATGAAAGAAATCAAATAAAAAGAAGAAAAAAAATAAGAAAAGGAAAAGGGGAAGAAAGGGAAGCCTCGTGCGCACGATGGTTTTGGTGGTTGTTGGGTAGAAGTGTAGTGGGTGAGAGGTAAGGTTTGGTAGGTGAGGAAGCAAAACGAAGGGGTGTAGGTGGGACGATGGGGACGGTTGAGGGGTGGGTGACGAGGAGAGGGTTGGGGAAGAGAAACGGTGGGGGTTTGGGCATGGTAGGAAATAAGGGGAGGGAAAGGGGAGGGGATGGTGGTGCCGGAGTAGGGTTTGGTGGGTGTGGGTTAGGGTTAGGGTTTTAGTAGGGATGGAGAGAGAGACAAAAAGTGGGAGGGGACTCGGGGTGAGGGAGAGAGAGAGATGTTTAAGGGGGGAAATATGTGGTGGAGACCTCCATTATCTGGTTTTTTTTAAGAGGGACACGACTGTGTCGAATAGGGACATGGTCGTGTCTCATGCTGCTTCTCAAACAGAAGCGATGAAAAGGTTAGATATGGCTGTGTCTAACTCCTCCATCATTTCTATAAATGAACACACGACTGTGTCTAATGAGACACGACCGTGTGCCTGGCCTAAACTCACATAGAAGCATTTTTGGGGTTAGACACGACCGTGTCTAACTTCTCAATCGCTTCTGGTCTGAGAAAAACAAAGCAGTAACTGAAAAACTAAATGCAAAGACTAAAAGTGCTATTAGAAAGGATAGAAACACAGGTTGCCTATTGTGAAGTGCTAAGTTATAGTCATTAGCTTGACTGTGGACCGGTGCCATGCTTAGGTGAGGTGGATGGTGTGGTGCTCAGTCTCTTCTCCTTCTTCATAATGTTTCGCTCTCTGGCCATTTATCTTAAATGTCTTTTGACTTTCTTTCTTCACCCTAAGCACACCGTACGGTAAGACTTGAATAACCTCATATGGTCTGTACCATCTTAACCTCAATTTACTGGGAAAGAGACGTAAACGTGAGTTATAGACAAAAATTTTATCCCCAATCTTAAACTCACACTGCTTGATATGCATGTCATGCCACTTCTTTGTTCTCTCCTTGTAGAGCTTGGCATTTTCATATACCTTAAGATAGAGTTCATCCAACTCATTGAGTTGGTTACGTCGCTGTGTACCTATAGCTTTCACACAAAAATTTAGCAATTTAAGTATCCAATATGCTCTATGTTCCTGTTCTGCGGGTAAGTGACAAGCCTTACCAAACATAAGTCTATGTGGGGACATGCTAATAAAGGTTTTGAATGCAATTCTATATGCCCACAATGTATCGTCCAACTTCAAAGACCAATCTTTATGGGACACATTAACAGTCCTTTCCAAAATCTTTATCAATTCATGGTTGGAAACCTCCACTTGGTCACTTGTTTGTGGATGATAAGGGGTGGTGACCTTATGGGCAACACCATATTTGCTCAAAAGATTTTCAAATTGTTTATTGTAAAAATGAGTGTCGCTATCACTTATGATTGCTCGGGGTGTGCCAAATCTAGTAAAAATATTTCTTTTCAAAAATTTTACCACTACCCGAGCATCATTGGTAGGCAATGCCACTGCCTCAACCCATTTGGAAACATAATTCATAGCAACAAGTATATATTGATTGGAAAATGGTTTTGGGAAAGGACCCATGAAATCAAAGCCTTAGGCATAAAAAATTTCACATATCAAGATGTTATTCAATAGCATATCATGTTTCCTAGAGATGTTGCCACTTCGTTGGCATTTATCGCAAGTTCGAACAAATTCAAAAGCATCCTTAAACAAAGTTGGCCAATAAAACCCACATTGTAAGACCTTTTGTGCAGTTCTGTGGGATCAAAATGGCCACCAGTTTTCTTAGCATGACAATGCTCAAGAATGGACTAACTTTCACTACCATGAATGTATCTCCTAATGACACTATCAACACAAATCCTAAACAAGTATGGATCCTCCCACAAATAATGCTTGACATCATATAAGAATTTCTTCTTTCTTTGATAAGTGAGGTTCGATGGAAGGATATTACTTGCGAGGAAGTTCATGTAATCAGCATACCATGGTAAAGGGGAGATAGCACGGAGGTGCTCATAAGGGAATGATTCCTTTATGGCACACTCAGTAGTGGTCTCTAACACCTCCTCATCTAATCACGATAGGTGGTTAGCTACAAGATTCTCCGCCCCCTTTTTGTCACGTATCTCAAGATCAAACTCTTGCAGCAAAAGAACGCACCAAATCAGCCTTGACTTAGTATCCTGCTTAGCAAGGAAATACTTAATAGTATAATGGTCAGTATAACAAATGACTTTAAAGAGAATGAGGTAGGGATGAAATTTATCAAAAGTAAATACTACTGCTAGCAACTCTTTTTCAGTAGTAGTGTAGTTTCTTTGTGTCTCATTCAAAGCATGACTAGTATAGTAAATGATTTGGAAAATTCTATTTTCCTTTGGTCCAAAATGGCCCCAACTGTTGTATTGCTTATATCGCACATGAGCTCAAAAGGTAAGGACAAGTTAGAGGCAACGACGATGGGTGCACTAATTAACTTTTCCTTCAAAGTGACAAATGCATTTAAACATGAATCATAAAAGTCAAATGGTGCATCCTTCATTAAGAGGTCCATCAAGGGTTTAGCAATTTTTGAAAAGTCCTTGATGAACCTCCGATAAAACCCTGCGTGCCCCAAGAAGCTTCGAACGGCCTTAACAGATTTAGGAAGGGGCAAAACAATGCACTATTGTACCATAAATTGACACATCTCCCAGTTTAACACTAGGTTGGTGCTCCTGCATCGCTCCAAAACTAAGTTGAGATTGTGTAAACAATTATCAAAAGAGGAGCCAAACACAGAGAAATCATCTATGAAAATCTCAATACAATCTTCTATCAAGTCAGAAAAAATGGCCATCATACACTGCTAAAAAGTAGCCAGTACATTACACAATCCAAAGAGCATCTGTTTATATGCAAATGTACCATACGGGTATGTGAAAATGTTTTTTTCTTGATCCTCAAGTGCCACAGGTATTTGCATATAGCCAAAGTCCCTATCCAAACAACAAAAAAATGAATGACTTGAAAGCTTATCTAACATTTGATCTATGAAGGGTAAGGGGAAGTGATCTTTTCGAGTGGCATCATTCAATTTCCTATACTCAATGCATATGCGCCACTCGGCCACATTTCTAATGGCTATGAGTTCTTTTTGTTCATTCTCCATGACTGTTGTACCCCTCTTTTTAGGTACCACTTGTATCAGACTCACCCAAGGACTATCAGAGATGGGGTATATAATACCTGCGTCAAGAAGCTTTATTACCTCCTTTTGTATGACCTCTTTCATGTTTGAGTGGAGCCGCCTCTGTGGTTGCACAAGTAGCTTATTTTGTGCCTCCATGTAAATTCTGTGGGTGCATATGGTAGGGCTGATGCCTATGATGTCATGAATGGTCCACCCAAATTCCTCTTGTTCTCTCTCAATACCCTTAAGAGCTTCTCCTCCACCAGACTTAGAAGCAAAGTGAAGCTAATCATGGGTAAAGATGATGGAGGATCCAGAAAAACATATGTCAAATTAGAGGGAAGAGGCTTGAGCTCAAGTTCGGGAGGCTCCTCAATTGAGGGTTTGGTGTAGGGATATTTTCCCTATCCAAATCCTCATAATGCCCCTATGTTCTTCTTCCTCCCAAGGACATACTGGCTTCCAATCACATTATCATTTCTATGACCTCTTCATTATCCCTAAAGTCGGTGGCAGCCATGGTCAAGATCTTCTCTAGCACATCATCAATCACAGATTCCTACAGAGATGAAAACACAACATTATCCACAATATCAGTAGCATCTATGCAATTACTTAAATCAAATGAGCAAGGATTTTTTTACAGAATTAAAAACATTAAAAACCACTTCCTCATCATTCAATTACAAGGTCAACTTCTCTTGATGGACATCAATCATGGTCTTTCTAGTGGCGAGGAATGGATGCCCAAGTATGATTGAAACCTCAGAGTCCTCCTCCATGTCTAACACAATGAAGTTTGCTAGAAAAATAAATTTGTCCACCTTCACCAAAACATCTACACCAAATCGCGAGGGTAAATGATGGATCTATCGGCTAGCTGTAGTGAAACGGTGGTGGGATTTGGTTCATGCATTCCTAATTTCTTAAAAATAGAAAAATGCATCAAATTTATACTAGCACCTAAATCATTTAATGTTTTCTTAAAATAAGAGTTACTAATAGAGCAAGGAATAGTAAAACGACTTGGATCTTTTAATTTCGGTGGTAGCTTCTTCAAGAGAATGGTAGAGTACTCCTCATTTAGCCTTACCGTCTCAAATTCCTCAAACTTGCATTTTTTTGCAAGTATTTCCTTCAAGAACTTTGCATACTTGGACATTTGGAAGATAAACAGAATGTTAATTTGTAATTTCTTAAACATCTCCAAGAATTTGGCAAATTGCTTGTCTTGTTGAGTGTTCTTGAGCCTCTGAGGTAATGGAATAGAGGGCTTCTATGGCTCACTTACATGCACCGCAGAGGGTGCTACATTTGTCTTATCGTTTTCCATATTAACTGATTCATCAAGAGTATCTCTATGTTCTTTCAATTGCTTCTCCTTTTTCTTGGAGATCTCCCCAAGCTCCTTGCCACTTCTTAGGGTAATTACCTTAGCATGTTCCTTTGGATTAGGCTTGGTAGTGTCAGGCAATATCCTCGGTGCCCTTTCTGACATCAAGGTAGCCAACTGGCTAATATGAGTTTCCATGCTCTTCATTTGGGCCTTTGAATTTTGAATGTATTTCATTATAGAATTTTCAAAACTTGGCTTCTCTTCAGTTGTTTAGAAACTTAGGGGTGGTTACGGAGCTCTCTGATGGCTTTGTTGATTGCCTTATTGATTTGCTCATTTGAAATTGAGGTGGATCTCCAACCGAAATTGTACATATTAGAATATGGATTATACTGTGGTCGGTTGAATTTGCCAACAAAATTTGCTTATTCGGGCTCAGGGGCAAATGGACTACCAACTTAATAGTTTAAACTTTTATGTCCCTATTCGCCACATGCTTCACATTAGAGGTGGCAAAACGGGTTCAACCCGTTGGGTTGGCCCGCCAACCCGCAATTTTTTTTATGGGTTGGGTTCAAGATTTCAACCCATTTTTGATTTCTAACCCGCATAACCCGCGGGTTAAGCGGGGCGGGTGCGGGTTGGCTCGGCGGGTTGAGTTTTTTAAAAAAAGTGTTACAAATTAGTCTTATTATTTGTGTTTATGATATTTTTATGAGTATGATACTAAATTTATTTTATTTATTTTATTTTTTTAACCTCTATAAATTATAATTTTTCTATTTTTTAATTTTTATGATTTTTTTTATTTTTTATACATTTTGTTTTATTTTTTAGGATCAACTCACTTACTTTTTTTTTTTTTTTTTTCTTTATGCGGTCAACTCGCCAACCCGCACTAAAGCGGGGTGGGTTAGCTCTTCAAACCCATTTTTCAAAACGAGCTAACCCGCCCTGCCCCGCATTTTTGTAGGTTGAATGCGGGGCGGGGCGGGGCGGGGCGGGACAGGTTAGCCCATTTTGTCACCTCTACTTCACATATGATTAGTGGGGCTGTACTATTTGCCACTACTAGAGTCTCAACCTTTTTGGTCAATGCTTCCAATTTACTCAAAATCGCAAAAGAAGAATCAACAACATGCACATCGACTTGTTTCCTAGTCATTTGGTGCTCATTTTGCCATTGATAACTGTTAAGAGTCATTTCTTCAATCAGTCCATGGATTTTAGTTCCTGTTTTCCTCCAAATTATACCTCCCGCAATGGCATCAAAGAGTGAACGATTGGCAGGATACAAACCATTGTAAAAAGTTTGTACTTGCTGCCATATGGGCAATTCGTGATGTGGACATCTCCTCACTAACTCTTGAAAACGTTCCCAAGCTTCATAGAGAGTATCTATATCATACTGTACAAAAATAGAAATATCATTCCTTAACTTAGCAGATTTGGAATGAGGAAAATACTTAGCTAAAAACTATTGTGTCAACTAATCCCATATGGTGATGGAACCCCTTGGTAATGATGTTAACCATTGACTCGCTCTGTCCCTAAGAGAAAAAGGAAAGAGTCACAAATGGTTTACATCATTTGTCACCCCATTATACTTAATGGTGTCACACGACTATAAGAACTTGGCCAGATGTTGATTTGGATCATCCGAAGGCATCCCACTAAACTGAACAGAAGTTTGAACCATGGAGATCAATGCCAATTTGATCTCAAAGTTGTTGGCCACCACGACCGGTCTTGCAATACTCCCTTCGTATCCTCCAACTGTGGGCATAGAATATTCTAGCATTATTCACTTCACTGGGATAACTTGTTCTTCACCAGTCCCATCAACTGTTTGTTTCTCCTTCCTCCTTATAGCTTCTTCAGCCATAACTTCAATATGATATTACTTCCTTAACCTGCGAGTTATTTTCTCAACTTTTAGATCAAATTGCAAATTAAGAGATTGAGAACGAGTAAGCATAGACAAGAAATATAAGCAAGGAAGTGACAAACAATTTGAAATAAATAAAAAACATAAAAATAAAATAAGAAATAAAATAAAAGTTTGTCTAAATTAACTAAAGCTTTTCGCCTCTACTATTACCAAAGTTATTCCCTAGTAACAACACTAAAAACTTGATATGTGTAAAATACACTAAGAGCAAGTGCATTCTATCATATAGTAATATAGGACTTAAGTTCCAGTTGTCGATCCTATGAGGAATAAGAGATAATTACTAGATTCGTCAAACGCTTGGTTATTTGAACAATCGTAGGTGTGAAGAGAAACTTAAAATAAAATCAGACAACAATTAAAGAAGAATGATGGAAGATCAACGTAGAGATAAATCACTTAGAAGGAAACTAGGGCGCAATGTTCATTTGAATCCAATTAATCAAATTTTCACTTGTTTATGAAGTAAGATAATTCTCTTGCCCAATTCTCTTAATTGTTATTGAGTCAAAATGATCATGGATAATCAATATCCTATTCCCAATTAATCACCTATTTGGTCAATCAGTTGAATTAACTAGGAATGCATTAAGCTCCAATTCAAGAGATGAACTAACCTAATAGTCAATTCAATTGGTAAAATAAATTGTTGTTTGATCATTCACTAATCTAATTCTAGGTTTATTATACGAGTCAACTCATTGGTTGCAGATGACCACCATTCAAACAATGAATTAAAACATATCAAAATTGATCAAGTCTTGACAAGAATTCAAGCAATACAATAAACCCAAAGAAATTTCCTTAATCAAATTTGAATTCAAAACTAATTAATTAGAATACAAGATTCCCCATAGCCTTAGCTTATAGGATTAGCTATTCATGTTCAATAATAATCCCAAATCATAACACAAATCCATGGAAAGAAAAACCTAAAGAAAGGGGAAAAACAAGAGGGAGGAGAAATCAAAACTTCTTCAATGGAGATTGTGATCTTCAAGCCTTCAAGAATTACATCATCTCTTCGTGGATGTCTTTCAGAAATTCTTGGCAGTCCTTTGGTGTGATTTTTCTCCAAAAGTTAGTCTTCCCCTAAGTTTAGGGGTTCACTGCTATTTATATTAATCAAGGGCAAAATTATAAGTTTTCAAGCGCAGAAGGCTTCACACACCCGTGTCTAGGCTCGACACGGTTGTGTCTCCAAGAAAACTAGTAAATTCCACGTCAGGGAGACATGAGCATGTCTCCCAGAGACACGAGCGTATCTCTTAGAGACACGAGCGTATCTCTTAGAGACACGAGTATGTTTCCTAGAGAATGGTCATATCTCCGAGTCAGGACCATTCCCCAAGTTAGACAGGGCTGTGTCTAACTCATGAATCGCTTCTGAGTTGACACAGGGCCTTGTCTAAGCTAATATGATCTTCTTTTGCTCTAAAAATGCAGTGTCTTCGCATGCTCTCACTCCAAATATGGTAAACCCATTTCAATATGCAAAAACCAAAGACAATGATAAAGACCTATCTAAAATTCAATAATAAACATAAGCAAATCACTATAATTCTTCCGGTTGGAAACTACAAAATATGGACTTATCATTCCTTGGTAGGGAATATTCCTTTTGTTCTTTATTTAAGGTCATTGTCCCTATTGTGAATGGGCTTGACCTAACAAGGCCTAAATCCCACTATGGAACACATTTGATTAGAAATCGATTCTCAACTGAATATATTAGATCGAATAGAAAGAATAATAGAACTCCAAATTTTTCAGAGTTAACGGTGAAGTACCCATAGTAGTGATCTTACCTTAAGCGTTCAATTACGGGAGTGGGCTAATCGGAGTCTCCGTTTCTCCATAATGGGACAAAGGAGTGAAAGGAATAACTAGTTATATAGGAGAAGGTAAGGGATCAATAGGCAAGTAAAAAATGAGTGGGGTGGGTTTTGTGAGTGAATGAATTAAATTGGGAAGATGTAGTAATGGTTTTGTGACCTCTTATTTCCAATGTTAACTTATTTTCATAACTGAAGCATCATATAAAAGGGAGAAGATGAGCATGGGGAAGAGAAGAAGAAGTTTTTGTGGTGTCTTAATGAGGAGAAGTTTTTGAACCTAAATGAAGCACTAGTTTATGTGACCAAGTGGCAAAGAAGAAACATGCATTAATTATGCCTAAGGAAGTTTTCGTCAAGGAAGAGCATGCTACAAGTTCTCAAGGAAGAATAATTTAGCAATATTTGTGTTGGCTATTTGAGAGAGATTGGATTTGCTGAAGTAATGCTCATAGCTTTCAACTTGTTTCTATATATTATAATAAATAGATTCTGGTCACACAACAAACCAGCTTAATTCTTGGATGAATATCATATGAGTATACTATACAAGTGTGATCTAAATATATATTATATAGAGGAATACTACTTACTTTTTTCATGGAAAATTTTTACAGTCTTACGTAGCCTAAAACCTAGAAATATAGTCCTTTTGACGTTCGAGAAGAGAGAGGGGTCAATCTCTCGCAAGATTAATGGACTCTTTCGAATTACTAATTAGTTTTTCCATTTGATTAACATCGATGATTTTCAATAAATAAAGTGTATGGTTGTGTTCATGTAAGAAATCAAATATCAACAAATGTAAGTAAAGCGAGCCAATTGAACAAGTAGAAATAACATTGAAATTGAACTTGAACTTGAACGTACACTTACAGTATAATTTCAAGCACAAGCTAAGTACAAGCTACGAGTGATAATCTACCCTTAAGGTTGAAGTTAAATTCTAGAAAAAATAGTCTAATCTAGAAAGAAAAATGAAAATAGTGGTCACTCGTGTGAGAAACAGAGAAATAAAGAGATGAAAAGAGACTAGAAAAGTCTTTTGTATTCTCTGAATATCAATATATAATGGATTTACACCTATTTATAGTCCTAGGACTATACAACAGTAATACAAGTGTAGTAACCAGGATAATGAACGTTGGTGAACAAATTGAATGGATGATTAAGGCTTCTACTAAAGATAAGATGAGAAGCACCACAAAGGATATGTTGACGAATGAAGTGACAATCAATCTCAATATGTTTGGTGTGCTCATGAAATACATCATTGTGTGTAATTTGAATAACATTTATGTTGTCATAATAAAAGGGCAGTGAGAGAATGTTGAGAAACACCCAAGTCTTCAAGTAACCATCAAATCCAAAGTATCTCAAAAGTGATATCAATTAGGGCATGATACTCTACTTCATTACTACAACCAATAGTCAAAGTTTGCTTCTTGCTATGCCAAGAAATGAGATAGTCACTAAGAAAAATACAATAACCAGTAGTGTAATGATGATTAGTGGGATCATCACCCTAATCAGCATCTGAATAAGCTTATAGAACTAAAAGGGAGTCAACATAGAAATGGAGACCATGAAATAATGTACCTTTGAAGTATAGGATAATCCGAAGAACAACAACATAGTGCATGGATCGAGGTGCAACCATGAATTTGGCTTACTAATTGAATAGTGTAGGATATGTCAGGTCAAGTTACTATAAGATAGATCAAGCTACCAACTAACTGATGAGAGAGAGTTGGATCATCTAGCAAAGTGCAATTTTGTGGAGCAAATCAAACATAGGTTTCAATTGAACTATGCTTAGCTTTGCCATTTGTAAGAACAACTTGAGAAATGAGATCTAAAGCATACTTAGCTTGAGATAACATCAAACCATCACTATAGGAAATTACCTTAAGTCACAAGAAATAATTGAGAGGTCAAAGATCTTTCATCTCAAAATTCAGACTTATGAACTATTTAAGCCCATCAATGCCAGTAGCATCATCACTAGTAATAATCATATCATCAACGTAGAAAAGTAACATGACAATACCTTGATTAGTTTTGCGAATAAATAAGGTGGAATCATGAGCACTGGAGAAAAATCCAAGTTGCCTAACAATGCTGTGAAAGTTGGCAAACCACACTTGGGTGCTTGTTTGAGGCCATATAAAATCTTTCAAAGACAACTAACCTTGTTTGCTGGACAAGTGTAACTAGGAGGTAGACGTATATAAACTTCTTCTAAGTCACCATTAAGAAAGGGATTATTTACATCCATATGATTAAGAGCCCATTTCTGATTTAATGCAATAGCAAGGAAAGTGTGAATGAAAATGATGTGAGCAATAAGTGCGAAGGTCTCCTCATAATCAATACCATATTCTTGAGTAAATCCCTTGGCAACCAAATAAGTCTTATAATACTCAATAGAGCCATCAGAACAAGACTTGATTTTGTGCATTCATTTATATCCCACAAGTGTCTTATCAAAGGAAAGATCAACAAGGTCCTATGTATTGGTGTTCTCCAAAGTTTATAACTCTTCTTGTATAACTTACTGCCAATTAGGATCTGTGGAGGCTTCTTGATAGGACTAAGGTTCATGAAAAAGAAGCATGGTAGAAAAGCAATGATAATCACTAAGATAAGTAGGTCGAGTTCTTATTCTAGTTGGACATTCAGGAGAGGGAGAATGAGTCATCTCAGGAGCAAGATCAATGTGAAGAACTGCTTCATCAAGAGTGGTTGGAACTTCAGAAGTGTTTGTGAGCTCTCTAAAAGAACCTACATCAGAATTATTAGGAAAGAGATCAATGGAAGGGTTAGTGAAAAGAGAAGTCGAAGTATGTGAACACCTAATTTTGTTCGGGTCATTAAAACCTTTTTATTAAAAAATAATAAAAAAGAAATAAATAAGAAAAAAGAAAATAAAAAATGACCCAGCTTTTAAGTCCAATTCTTGACCCAATAAGAGCCTCAATGCCAATGAATATTAAAATTAAAAAAGAAGATAGAGAAAAAATAGGGATATGCTTTTCTTGAGAAATCATGATTTGATATTCTTGAAAAATAAGGGATATGGTTTTAATAAGAAACAATAATTGAAGGATATGCTTTAAATGAGAAATCATGATTTGATATTCTTGAAAAATAAGAGATATAATTTTAATAAGAAATCAAGATTTGATTTTCTTAAAAAATAATTGAAGGATGTGCTTTTTGTGAGGAATCATAATTTGATAATTTTAAAAATTAAATTCAAGATTTAAAAGGAAAGAATTGAAATAAGATATTATGATGGTTTTAAAAAAAAGAAAAGGGAGAATATGTTTTAAATAAGAGATCATGATTCATTTTTTTTAAAATAAATAAATCCAGGAATAATTTAGGAGGCTAATTTTGTTAGGATTTTTTGTGATCAATTATCATTTAATGGGTCGATATTTACATGGGAATTAAGGCTTTAATAATTGTATATAAATAGAACCCTTAGCCATTCACAATTACATATATGAAGAGAGTTTGTTGCGTGAAGAATTAGAGTTAGAGGTAGAGATTAGGAGAAGGTAAGAGGTATGTGCAGATTAACTAAATAGAAGTCCCTGATTTCTTTTATTGCCAATAAGTACATTCTCTTACTATACATTATTTATGGTTGTGTTGGATTAGATGCTGGTGAAGTTGATTTTGTATGCTACGGTATTCTAGTAATATGTTTTGATATTTGTTTGATCTTAGTTGATTTTTGTTTTATTTAACCAAAAGCTTTTTTTTAATTAGCTCACACACGTGCAGGCACTCTTCATCACACTTTATCACATTCATCCTTTTGGTTCCCATATGACTTTGGATTATTAGCAATTAAATTGAGTTTGAATTAATATGATAAAGTCTATTCTTATTTTTCTATCAATTCAGGCAACAAGACATGTTTATGTATTATTAGCGTGTATTTTAATTTATCAAATGTTGCATTGAAAATTAAATGAGTTGTGATAACTTGTTAAATTGAAAATTTTGAAATTTTTTAAAAAGTGTTATTTGAATTATAACTGTTTATGAGTGATGTCTCAAGCGTGATGTCGAGCCTCACCTTTCAAGAATTAATTGAATTAACTGAGTCATGGTAGCTTTTTTAATTCAAACTTTAAATTTTTTTAAAAAATAAAAAAGACATTTTAAAAAAAATTAAAATCAAACTAACCAACAATCATTTCTAAAAAACAACGTGACTTTGAGTTCCTCATTGCACCTGAGGATACTTAGGAGAGTAATGCCTATTCCGTCAAGCCAAAAATTAAATTTTCATAATTTATTTGTCTATTTCGTTTATGTTTTAACAAAAGGGGTAAAACAAATATTTTCAAGAGTTGTAAAAAATTTGCGCAACTGAAGGTAACCGTCTCAAGACAGATGTGTTAGGAGTGTTGTGAGATTAAGTTTCTACCCTTTTCTATACATAATTGACTTCTGAATCCAATCTAGTTTCAAAAATTATTTTCTAAGAAAGATTTTTCAATTTTTTCTAATTCAAATAAAATTGGTGGCGACTCTATTTTCCATATAATTTTTTTAAAAAATCATATTTGTTTGCCGCTTCCATCATAGATCCTAATCTCGATAGATGGCGACTTCGCTAGGATACTTAGAGAGTCAGGCCTGTTGTTGTTATGTAATTGGCTAGCTGACATCGATAATAGTTTTGATGATAACAAACATGATGAAGATGATGGCAAGACCAAGTCCAAGAACTTCAAGATTAGCTTTAGGACATAGAGTCTTTGTGTGCGAAGCCTTTTGGATATCTCATTGGTTTTGGATGCAAAGATTAAAATGTTTTCAAAATTAATATTCTAAATCCAAAGAATCATTTTCTGGATATTTGAAAGAATTTAAAATTGTTTTTGACTCAGGGGTATTCGAATAGACCCCATAGTATTCGAATAAACGTGTTTTAATCTTCAAACGTTTTCTATTTTTCAAAGTGCTATTTGAATAGCACATTTGGTGTTCAAATACAAAGCTCTCCAAATTTATTTTTCTAAATGATCTACTAGAATAGATCATAAGGTATTCGAATAGACCTGTTTCACAGAAAGCTTCTTTTAATAGAGGTATTCAAATAATTCTTAAGGTATTCGAATAACTTTATTCAGAATTATTTTTCACGAGGCTTTTCAAAATGAGTTATTCGAATAACTCATAAGATATTTGAATAACATATATCAGAAATGATTTTTATGAAACTTTCTATTTTGGAAAGAAACGACCATATTTGCTTTTATTGATTGATTTAATTGCTCCAACGGCTAGTTTCTCAATGAACTCTATAAATAGTGATCTTGGGTCACTTCTGAATAAGGCCAATCAATCTAAATTATTTTTTGCTTGGGTTAAAACGTGATTCTCAATTTTCTCTAATTTCTTATGCTCTTTTTGCCAAAAACTTAAGATATCCTTAAAGAGCTCTATAGTGCTTCAATTTGTAATATTTGCTCTTTGTGAGAGTTTCTCTTCATCTATTTTCTGCTTCTATAAAAAAGGTGAGGTATCCCTTGTTGTAAAGAAGGTGAGGTATCCTTCAAAGGAGGTGAGGTATCCCTCTAGTGAAAAATGTGAGGTATCCCTTGTTGTAAAGAATGTGAGTTATCCTTCAAAGGGGGTGAGGCATCCTTCTAGTGAATAGAGTGAGGTATCCCTGTTTGTTGAGACTCAAGCACAAAGGGTGAGGTATGCCAAAGTGTGAGGAGTGCTCTGTTGTGTAAAGGTTGCAAGCACCTGTTTTAAGCCTGAAGGTATAGTGAAAAATCTTGAACTATGTTTCGAGGACTGGACGTAGGCTACAAGTGGTTAGTGGCTGAATCAGGATAAATATTGTGCCTGATCTTCTTTCTCTATCTCTTTATTTCTTGAAATTTATTTTATTACGTGTTTATTTTTTGTGCTTGAAATTCTTTATCCTCTCAATTTATTCTCTTCATTTAAGAATAGCTTCATCGAAATTTATATTTCAAGCATTTGCGAAAAGTTTTGTATACTCAATTCACCCCCTTTTGAGTACTGAAGCCACTTGGGTAACAAGTGGTATCAGAGTTAGATTCTTGTATAAAAAGCTTAGCCGCTTCAAGAGTACATGACTTCATCAAATGATTTTTTAGAAGGAACTTCTATAAACGAACCACTCTTTTTCAATGGGGATGGTTATACATATTGGAAAGAAAGAATGAAAATTTTTATCGAAGCTATTGATCTAGATATGTGCGCATTTATACCTACACGAGAGGTCAATGGAATAAAGATTGAAAAATAAAGAAGTGAATGGACTAATGAGGACAAGAGAAAAGTTCAATATAATTTAAGAGCCAAAAACATCATTACCACAGCTTTGGGGTATGATGAATTTTTTAGAATTTCAAATTACAAAACTGCTAAAGAAATATGGGACATTTTATAAGTTACCCATGAGGGTACTAGTAAAGTTAAGAGGTCGAGAATTAATTATCTTACTCGTGAATATGAATTATTTATAATGAACTAAGGAGAAAGCATTCAAGAGATGCAAAAGAGGTTCACCCACATTGTAAATCATCTTGCATCATTAGGAAAGAATTTCTCTAACGAAGATATGATTAACAAAGTGTTGAGATGTTTGAGCAGGATTTGGCAGCCTAAGGTGACAACTATTTCAGAGTCAAGAAATTTGGCAACTATGACTCTTGCGACTCTTTTTGAAAAACTTCAAGAGCATGAATTGGAGTTAAATATACTCAATCAAAGTGAAGAAAATGATAAGAAGAAAAATAAAAGAATTGCACTCAAAGCCACTTCCTCAACTAATTATGGTGATAGTGATAATGATGATGGAGAAGACACATAACTAAATGAAGAAAACCTCAGCCTTTTGGTAAGAAAATTTAGAAAATTTCTCAGGAAAAATGAAACTCAAAGAAAAGCGTCATCAATTCCAACTTGCTACGAGTGTGGTAAACTTAGACACATGAAGATGGAGTGCCCAATTTTTGAAAAAAAAATAGAAAAATTTGAAAAGAAACCCTTCAAGGAAAGAAAGGGAAGAAGAGCCTACATTGCATGGGATGACAATGACATGGACTCAACTGATACTTCAGATAGCGAAGAAGTCCATCTATGTCTTATGGCCAAATGAGAAGAAGAAGAAGAAAGCGACAATGAGGTAATTTCTAATTTTGACTTATCTCCTTCTTATGATGAACTTCAACATGTTTTCGAAGAATTGCATGACGAATCAATAAGGCTCACAAAATTAATTTATTCATCTAAGAAAACAATTTCTTCTTTGGAAAACCAAATTCTAATTTTAAATAAAGAAATAGAAGAATTAAAAATTAAAAATGAAACATTAGGATTAATTAATGCATGCTCAACCTATACTTCACATGCTTCTACATCTTCATCTTGTTCTTCATGTCATATGCTTGAAAAAGAAATTGAAGATTTAAAGAACACCTTTCAAAATTCACTTTTGGAAGAGATAATTTAAATATTTTGTTAGGATTCTATGTTTAGTCATGATTCTATGTTGGACTTTTGTGATGCTGAACTTATGTTAACTTTCTTGAAGCATTAATGTAATGAATTGCGTGGATTTTAATATATCTTGTTTCCTTTTATTTTCATCATATTATTTTTCTTGACATTTATTCTCTTTCGTTTATTCAAAGTGTCTTCCTTGTATTTGGACCTCATTGGACTCTAATTCTTGGCAATTCTCGGTTTGATAGATGTCAGTAGTGATAAAGTTCACATGTGCAGGTGCCTTTTGCAAAATAAATAAATAAATAAATAAATAAATAAAATGGAGCAAATAAGTAATCACTTAATATGCACTATCTTTTCATCTCAAAATTAAAGTTTTGAAAATAAGCAATTATGATTTGAAAATGAAGATTGACCATATTTTCTATCCTTTAAATTTTTTTATCATCTTTATTATCCCTTGTTACCTCTTTTAACCTTGAAAATTTCTTTAAAGAACCTTGAAAAAGGATCACCTCTACATTAAAGGTTAGCATAAAGTAAAAAATGTTGATTTCTGTGAAAAAATGGATAAAGAAGAAAAAAAAGAAGAAAAGGAAAAGGGAAAGAAGAAGAAAATGATGAAAAGTGAAATGACTCATAGCAAAAGCAAATGATGAAGTGAAAAGGGAAAAGAATTAGTGCTCTTCTTAATGCCAAAGGCAATTGATGAAACTTATTAAAAATCCTTGATCTCATTTAACCCTTAAACACTTGTTTGAGTCTTATATCTTTCCTTTCATAACCTTTAACATTGGCCACATTACAACTCTCAAAAAGTCTATTCTAATCAATGAAGGATTGTTGTCATTTTTGTTAACTTTAATTTTAAGACAAAATGTTCGTGCTCTTTCAAGTTTTTAGTTCCTTGCTCCTCCCTCTCTCTCTTTCTATATATATATAAGAGAAAGAGGAGGAGGTACTTGCTAGCCTTACACTGTGAAAAATCTTTTAGTTCAATTTGGCACTACATTGGAACAAGTTTCTACCCTGTCCTATTCGACTCTAAACTAAGACAATTTTTTTTAAATGCACTAATTCAGCTCCCTGCATTTTAAATTGTTGTCATTTACTTTTGAACGCATCGACTCTTTGCATTCTAAATAATTATCATTTACTTTTGAGTGCATTGACTCTTCGCATTTTATTGTTCTCGCATTGTTTTTATCTTTCTTTTTATATCATCTTATGCATTTCTGATCAAAATTCGACATGTCTTTACTCATTCTTTACAATGATAATATGAAAAACAACGATTATTCTGTTTATCTAGTAAGAAACAAGTAAAAAGGGATAACTGGACACCTAATTTTGTTTGAGTTATTAAAACTTTTTATTAAAAAAATAAAAAATAAAAATAAAAAAAAGAAATAAAAAAATGACCTAACTTCTAAGTCCAATTCTTGACCTATTAAGAGCCTCAATGCCCAATGAATATTAAAATTAAAAAAGAAGAGGGAAAAAATAGGAATATGTTTTTTTTGAGAAATCATGATTTGATATTCTTGAAAAATAAGAGATATGATTTTAATAAAAAAATAATAATTAAATGATATGTTTTTAATTAGAAATCATGATTTGATATTCTTGAAAAATAAGGAATATGCTTTTAATAAGAAATCATGATTTGATTTTCTTAAAAAATAATAGAAGGATGTGCTTTTTGTGAGGAATCATGATTTGATACTTTTAAAAATTAAATTCAAGGTTGAAAAGGAAAGAATTGAAATGAGATATTATGATGGTTTAATAAAAAAGGAAAAGGGGGAATGTTTTTTAAATGAGAGATCATGATTCATTTTTTTAAATAAATAAATCTAGGAATAATTTAGGAGGCTAATTTTGTTGGGATTTTTTGTGATCAATTATCATTTAATGGGTCGATATTTACATGAGAATTAAGGCTTTAATAATTTTCTATAAATAGAACCCTTAGCCATTCACAATTACAAACAATTACGTACACAAAGAAAGTTTGTTGCGTGAAGAATTAGAATTAGAGGTAGAGATTAAGAGAAGGTAAGAAGTGTGTACAGGTTAACTAAATAGAAGTCTTTGATTTCTTTTATTACCAATTGGTACATAAATAGAAGTTTCTGATTTCTTTTATTGCCAACATATACGTTCTCTTACCATATATTATTCAAACTTGTGCTGTATTAGATGCTGGTGAAGTTGATTTTGTATGTTACAATATTCTAGTAATATGTTTTGATATTTATTTGATCTTAGTTGAATTTTAAATTTTTTTAAAACCAAAAGCTTTTTTTTTTAATTAACTCACACACGTTCAAGCACTCTTCACCACACTATATCACATTCATCCTTTTGGTTCCTGTGTGACTTTGGATTTTTAGGAATTAAATTGAGTTTGAATTAATAAGATAAAGTCTATTCTTATTTTTCTATCAATTTGGGTAACATGGCATGTTTATATATTATTGTGTATTTTAATTTATCAAATGTTGCACTAAAAATTAAATGAGTTGTAACAACTTGTTAATTTAAAAAAATGGAATTTTTTTAAAGTGTTATTTGAATTATAATCGTTTACGAGTTATGTATCAAGCGTGACGTTGAGCTTTATCTTTCAAGAATTAATTGAATTAACTGAGTCATGCAACATTTTTAATTCAAACTTTAAGAATTATTATTTTTTTTAAAATAAAAAAGACTATTTTTTTAAAAAATAATTAAAATAAAACTAACCAATAATCATTTTCTAAAAAACGATGTGACTTTGAGTTTCTCATTGCACTCGGGGATATGTAGGAGCAAAACTCTAATTCAGTCTAGTCAAAAAATTAAATTTTCATAATTTATTTGTCAATTTTGTTTATCTTTTAACAAAAGAAGTAAAATAAATATTTTCAAGAGTTGTAAAAAATTTACAAAACTGACTTAAGGTAAGTATCGCAGGATAGATTTATTAGGGGTACTAAGAGATTAAGTTTTCACTCTTTCCTATACATAATCGACTCTCGAATCAATTTAGTTGCAAAGACTGTTTTCTAAAAAAAGTTTTCCAATTTTTTCAAATTCAAATAAAATTGGTGGCAACTCCATTTTTCATAATTTTTTTTTGTAAAATCAAATTTGTTTGTTGCTCCCATCGCAGATCTCAGCCGTGACAAAGTGGAAGGGATGGACTTGAACTAAAAGAGTGAGGAGGACATGGTATCTTCCCAGAAGACGACATGATGAGAGATACAAATGCACTGAGAGATAGAATCCCACCAGCGATAACTTTTATGCTCAGTACCATAACCACGAAAATAGCGTGATGGTGGCAGGTGAGGGAGGAGCAGTGGGTGAGGTCACAACTTCTGATTTTTAGATCTACACTCCGAGTATATATAGAGAGAGAAGGTGAGAGGATGCAAATAGCAAGGGGTACATATTTACTTTAGTAAGAATTGAGTAACATTTACCCAAAATAAGAGTAAATTTTTACTCCTATAAATCATAGTCTTCTTCTTAAAATGTTACTCCATTAAAATTCTCCCATCACTACCCCCAACCAAACACACCTTAGTAATAACTAAGTGTTTTATCTTTTAATTTAAGTTTAAACTTGTTCAAAGTTGAAATAAGAGGTGTGTACCTAATCATGTCTCCAAGTGGTGGATAATGGTGGACTCCTTCTTGGTGCAACGGTGGCAGTGACGGAATGAGAGGGGGTGTACCTATAAGTTACTCCAACGCTCGAATTAGAGTTGTGCACTAGGAAGAAAGAGTGTATGAGAGAAGATGCATACATGAATGGTTTAGCCCTGTATTTATAGAGAAGATTGCTTGTAGAGTATTTGAAGATATACTGTTAAAGTAGGATTAGGATAAGTTGGTTTTTGGTAAATAACATCCTTAAATCTCCTAGTCTGTTATAGATTTGTTAGGATAAGATGTTAGTTAGTTATTCAACTATCAATTACCCATGAGGACTCTTATAGCTTGAGGGCCCTATTATACTAGCTGTGTTGGGTAGCTCATGTTGGGCTTAAAGCCAAAAATCAGTTCAGAATAGTTGCCCCTAGCTCGACACTTTGATGTGATAGTAGAGTGTCGTGGTACTCTAGACAGAGGCCAAGAAGGAGCATATGAAGCTTTATGCACTGGGGTCCGTCTTGAAGCATTAAGGTCAGGATTCGCTTTATGATGGGACGTGTGGCTATTATCTAATATTCGGTATAAAAGTTCCTTTATATAATTTTCCCTTACGAGGGACGTCTTTACGAGATCCATGGTGTGGAGTTATAATGTTTATTACGACGTTTGTGATGGGACCATATGTCATTTGCATCAGGGTACCACAAGAAGTGGTATATGAAATACACCGAGATTCGAGATCTCCTGAATTTGCTTACTTCAATATCAAGCTTTACTAGAAAACTGTGTTGAGTGGTATCTAGGATCAATCATTTTCTAGTTATTGAAACGAATAATGTTTGGCTTGCCCACGATGCTTCGTTTGAGGCAAGTATCATTTCACTTACTGTTGGCAGCTTTTTGAAAACACGTGGTGCATAGTGAATAGGTGTTGTTGTTTGGTTTTTGCACTGCCATCATTTCAAAATTTTCAAAATGGACTAGCGTGTCCATGCCATGATGAGCCAGTTGGGATACATTAGGCCTTATAAATAGGGAAAGGCTCCCATTTTGCCATTTCTGCTTTACTTTGAGTTTTCTGGTGAGAAAAGATGATTTCTAGTGAGCTGAAGATAGTGGTGCACGGTGGTGTTTGTGAGGATGCACAATTGTAGAACCTTTTTTTTCTTCCATTTCTCAATAATTTTTCATACTCTAAGTATCCTTCCTTCCCCTTTTCCATTATTTTTTTCCTTCTTTTGTCCGAAAATAGCAAGGATTAGAGAGATTGGGAATAATGGAGGTGAAGGGGATTCACTGAAAATTCTCTCAGAACCTCCACCACCACGATGCCATCTATGGTGGTGACATTCCCAAAGAGGTGGCATCCCTGTGAGGGCACAAAGGCTGGGATCCTGTGTTGAGGCTCATGATGTGATCATAAGGTAGATGGAGTCAACTTGGCGCGAGATTTCATGTAGGGAACTCTTTTCGGCTTTCGAGAACATTGTGGGGTTAGAATGGCAATTAGGTTTGTCTAGTGATTTAAGTTTTGATGGCAATAGTTTGGCCTCTGTTGGTGTTTTTTCCAAGATCTAGGAACCTAGTATGGGAAAGAGGAAATTTATGAAAGTGGATCCCAATGAGTTCTCGATGCTCTGAGAAGCTAGCTTATATTACTAGGTGGACAAGGAGAGAAAAGGTAATATATGCAGTTGGCAGAAGGAGGGGTTCGTGATGGGGAGTTATTGACACTACCCCCAAGTAATCAAGAGTAGGTGTGCTTAACACAGATGGTATGGACTAGCCATTTTTAGTATCTGTACAAAACCCTGTTCGTGAGATTAAGAGTCCAACTACCATTTTTCGACTTCGAAATAGTGCTTCTTGACCATCTACAAGTGGCTCATTCCCAACTTCATCCAAGCACATGGTGCTTCATTCGAGCATTTGAGCTTCTATACCAGCATCTTGACCTTCCATACTTCGTGTGAGCCTTCTTTCTTCTTTTTCTCCAATTAAGTCTTCCAGGGCTGGCCATACTAAAGGCTAGATAGCCTTGAGAGCCCATGCCAGATAGAAGGTCTTTGAGCCATACCAAGAGTCCTATAAGCATTTCAAGAAGGACTACTTTTGGTTGGAGGTTGTTCCCAGAATGCACCTTTCTTTCTTAATGACAGAAGATGATCCCGTGATCCATCTTTACTTGACGTAACATGCGTGGGAAAAAACCTCAGAACAACTTGAGACTAAAGAAAAATATTTAATAATTAATGATATCGAAACAATTTCTTTCCTTGTTGAGTGGGCCAACAAGAAAAGTCATAGCCGGTGTACTAACATCACAAACTCTCCTAAAGAGGACGTTAGGGCCATCTTGGGTATGTTTTGAGATTTCCACATGTCACCAAGATTTTGTTCTTTTTGTTTGTATACTTAGCAAAATTTTACATAAGTGTATGTGATGATTTTGTTTTTGATTTTAGCAAAGAGTATGGCACTAGCAGAAGGTCTTGTCGAGCTTTAGAGGATGCATGCTTTGAGAAAAAGGCCTAATCCAGAAGTCAGACTAAGTAATGAGGCTCCACAAGCAGAACTCGTCCTGCACATTAATAAGCCAAGCTCAGAATCTTCAAGGCAAGGAACTAGGCTCCAAAGGAAGAGGGAAGGGACTTTCCAATCTGGCCAATGTCAACTAAAGAAGACTGCTGCTTCTGAGGTCTATAACTAATTTAATCATTGGTGGGATGAGGAAATCCTTCAAGAAGTACCAGTCTATTTTCTTCCTACCTCTTTTTAGGCCAGGGTTCAAGTTAGGAGGCTATATCGCCTAAACTCTCCTCATGCCATGCAACGTAGATGTGCTGACAGAGAAAGATCTCCTCCAACTCCTCTAAGACTCCAAGATCCATCGTCTACATAACACTTCAATGTTCTGTTTTCAAGAAATAATGGTTAAGCAACTGAAAAGGGTATAAGAGTTGGAAGGGGAGGTTGGCACCCTGAAGGAGGTGAAATCTAACTAGAAAAAGAAAAGAAAACAGAGGTTATGATAAAGGAGAAAGCCACTAAGAAGACAAAGCTCGCTCAGGACGAGGCCTTTAAACTTAGCAGCTAGCTAAAAGAGTCTGAGTCTTAGGCCGAGATCCTTTTGTTACCAAGTAGCCTCAATACTCAAGAGGGTGGTGAATTGAGTATGTAAAGTATTTTCATAAATCTTTCGTAAAACGTTTGATTAACAATTTTCGTTGAAGCTATTAGTTGATTGAAGTGAATAGATAAATGAGATTGAATGAAACACTTACAAATAAACAACCCAAGATAGAAAGAATTTAAGCAAGGCTAAATAACAAACTTAACTCAAGCATATATAGTTAAAGCACAAAGTAAAGAGATTGAGTTTAGAAGAACAAACACAAGGATTTATCTTGGTTCAGCCACCCCTTGTGACCTACGTCCAGTCCTCAAGCAAACCACTCGAGATTTTCCACTAAACTTCAAGCTTGAATGGGTGCTTGAAAACCTTTACACAATAGAGCACTCACCACACCTTAGGATCCCTCAACCTTTGTGCTTGAGCCTTAAAACAGGGATACCTCACCCTTTTCACTAGAGGGATACCTCACTGTAATTGGCTAGCTATCATGAGTAATAGTTTTGATGATAACAAACGTGAAGACAAACATGAAGATGATGAGAAGACCAAGTCCAAGATCTTCAAGAATAAGCTTTAGGATTTAGGATCCTTGTAAAAGCCTCATTGGATATCTCATTAATTGGCATTGCAAAGAAATGTTTTCAAAATTGTTTTTCCAAAATTAAACAACCATCTTCTGGTCATTTGAAAGCATTTAAAACTGGTTTTATAACAGAGGTATTCGAATACCCCCGATAGGTATTCGAATAGAGTGTTTTTCAAGCTTACACGTTTTACGTTTTTCAAAGTGGTATTCGAATACCCATTTATGGTATTCGAATAACTGTTCAAACCGATATTTCTGTCGTGCCAAAAAGAGGCATTCGAATACCCCATATGGTATTCGAATACCCTAGATTCAGAATGAACCTTTTTAAATGAGGCATTCGAATACCCTTAACCGCGTATTCGAATAACCCACTTTTTAATCAGTTTTTAAAAGAGTTTTGGCAAGAGGCATTCGAATACCTCATAAGGTATTCGAATATCGTCTAACAGAATTGGATTTCACGAAGCTTTCGAAAATGGCAAAGAACGGCCATAATTTCAATAATTACTTGCTTTTAATTGCTCCAACGGCTAGTTTCTTCCATTGCTCTATAAATAGAGACCTTGGGTCTCTTCTGAAAGTCCCCAACCATTTTGAACTATTTGCTTGTGATTAAAACGTGATTATTTCATTTTTTCTATGCTCTTTTTGCCAAAACCTTGAGATATCCTTTAGAGAGCTCATTAGCACTTCAAGTTGTAATATCTGCTCTAAGTGAGAGTTTATTTTTTCATCTATTCTCTGCTTCTGTAAAAGGGTGAGGTATCCCTTAGTGAATTTATGAGGGTGAGGTATCCCTCTAGTAAAAGGGTGAGGTATCCCTTGGTGTAAAGAAGGTGAGGTATCCCTCTATTAAATAGGGTGAGGTATCCCTGTTGTGTAAAGGTTGCAAGCACCTGTTGTTAAGCTTGTATTGAATAGTGAAAAATCTCGAACTGTGTTTCGGGGACTGGACGTAGGCCACAAGTGGTTGGTGGTCGAACCAGGATAAATATCGTGCCTGCTTTTCTACCCCTTATTCTCTTTATCTTTATGCACTTTATTTATTCTTGCAATTTAATTATTAATTGTTCTTCTTATCTTCATCTTATTCACGCCTTTTATTATTTAAATTCAGCATAGTTTATTTGTTTAAGGCTTTTGCGAAAAATTTCTAAATACTCAATTCACCCCCCCTCTTGAGTACTGAAGCCACTTGGGTAACACTCACTCCCTTTACAACCTTTGAAGGATACCTCACCTTCAACAAGGGATACCTCACCCTTTACAATCTTTGAGAGATGCCTCACTCTCTTTTCTCTAGAGGGATACCTCACCCCCTTTACAAGGAATCAAAGTGTTTACAAGATGAAACTCTCACAAGAGTAGATTACACAAATTGAAGCCCTATAATGCTATTCAAGAATATCTCAAATATATATACAAAAACAGAGTAAAAGAGATTTAATGATGATTCTCGGATTAGAGTGATTGAAAGATGTTTCTCAAATGTTAGTTAGCCACAAATGATGCCCCAAGATGAGTATTTATAAGTTTTTAGAACAATAGAGCCATTAGGGGCTTTTGTGGCAACATTAAATGCCAAGAAAATATAGCCGTTGTGTATGTCAGAATGCTGGTAATCGATTACATGGTTCTGGTAATCAATTACATGATAGTTAGAACGTGTTCTTGGCTTTCTGGGTTTGTGGTAATCGATTACAAGACTTGTGTAATTGATTACACGCCCTCTGACTTTATGGTAATCAATTACAATATTGATGTAATCGATTACATGGCCCTTTGAACGTGTTCTTGGCTTTCTGGGAACATGGTAATCGATTACATGGATGTTGTAATCGATTACAAGGTTTCTGTTTAGCTTGTAATCAATTACTAAACATTGGTAATCAATTACACTATACTTTAAACTCATTTTTCACGCCCAATTAAGTCTCCAGGCCATTTTTATCATTGGGGAACTTGGACTAAACAAGATTTACAAATGTTTAACATAATCCAAGATTGAAATCAACATTTCTTTGAAATATGAACTTTGAAAAACAAGTTGATTAAAAAACATCTTTAAAAACATTTGAGATATACTTGAGATACCTTGAGAGCATTTCACATTGATGTTCTAAGATCTATATCTAATATACCTCTTTGATCTTGGTCTTCTTCTTTTGGTCTTGATCTTTTCTTTTGATCTTGGTTTTCATCTTGACTTTGTTATCATCAAAAACTTATTTGATATGCTTCAAGACATAAGCATTCACACCTTTGTAATAAGTTGACAATATTCGAGGCCACAATGGAAGAATTACGATTGAAGGTTTTTGGCTTGGAGAAAGACAAAGCTGACCTGCGAGTCGGGATCGTAAATATCGAAGATAGTTAGGCTAACTCTATTGATGAATCTTTTGGAAGAGCTATAACTCAACTTTGGATCTTGAACCCTAGCTTAGTGACTGAGGGAGTGGATTCTTGGCTTATCATCAAAGATGGGGTCATCATTGACATGTTAGTGGCCACCAAGGTCTATTTTAGTCCTCAGATGATAGGTCTAAACAAGGTTGAGAATCAAGATAACAACGAGGAAGAAGATGAAGAAGAAAAGGAAGCTGAAGTAGCAAATTATGTTGGAAATTAGATTCTTGGTTCCTTTTCTTCTTTATCTTGTTTTTTTATTATTGCCCCCTGCGTGGGGCTTTTTGTTGCTATATGGACAAGTCCTGATGCTAGGTATCTTTATTTATGTAACTTGATTTTTGCCTCGTATTCTTCTGTCCGTTATTGGTTCAACTCTCTTTGTAGGAAATTCTTAGGACTTAGAATAATTTAGGAAGAAAATATAGATCGTTATCCGTTTTGGGGTAACTAAATCTTATAGACTTAGAGGAATTTAGTTACCTTTAGGACTTAGAAAAATTTGGGAAAACATTTCCATTATCTGCCTTTGGGTCCAATTCCCAAATCTGAGATGATAAAACTCATGGGACTTAGGAAATTTTCAAAGAGAATTTGTCGTTGTATCATGTCGTGGATCCCAAATGTTGTATAGTCATTGATTTAAGAACATTGTTCTAATACTTAGACTTTTCTTGAAAGAACACACATTTTTGGAATGTAAGTTCCCCGGACCTCGTTGATAATCACATATTTTATACATTAATAAACCCTTATTTTTAGTTATTTACACTCTTCATGTACTTAATTGATTAAGCTTGGTTGTGTTTTGTAAGTTTGGACTCAAATTGGACTTAATTGATTTTTTTAGCATTATTTTGGTCTTACACTATTTCTGTATTTCAGTCATATCTTGAGTTCTAGATATCTTATAATCATGTATCTTACCTTGTAGGAAATATAAGAGAGAACTCTACAACTTTCATGAGAGCTTCAGGGAAAAATCAGACATCTAATGGAGCTAATTAAGCTTGGAAGTTAGAACATAAGTTTTATGACTAGAACCTGGACAGTGTGCAGTAATCATTGCATAATTCTAGTCGAAGGAACTGAAATGGGCTGAACATTTGGCATCTGAAAGTTAAGACCCATATCTACAACTTTCATGAAGAACACAAGAGCTCATTCGGATAGCTTGGAGGTCATATTGGGTCTGGAAGTCATAATAGAGGTGTTGAAACTGGGCCTGAGTAGTCTACAGTAATTGGGTCATATCTTAGGCTGTAGGATGAATTTTGGGATGATTCTGGTGGTATTGGAAAGCTGGGACAATTTCCTAGAACTTTCATGAAGACCACTTTGCTTCATTTTGAAGTTATCCATGAGTTCATTGAATGATTTCAGAGACAAGAAATTTTAATAATTTTCCACTCACAAAAGTTCTTTGGCATTTTCCACTCATCCACCCACTCATCCATTCACTCATTAATTAATTCCCTTGTCATTTTGTATCTCTAATTCTCTATAAAAGGGACCATTAGCAGATCATTTGAAAAAACCTTGGCTTAGCTTAGATGATGCTATTGTGTTATTTGTTTCTCTTGTTGTAATTTTCTTTTGTTCTAAGTTGAAATTATGTTCATCTTTTTCTTCTACTCTCTTTCTTTCTTCTTGTTTATGGGTAATTAATCTTCATCTTGCTTGGGTGAAGGAGTGAACCTTTTGGTAATAAAATATGGTTAGATTAAGTTCTTTCTTGTGCTTAAATGATATATTATCAAGTGATCATTATATGTGTTGTATTTTGTTTCCAATCAATTTAGAAACCCTTCTTGTAAAGTGGAGTTCTTGATTCATTGTAGATAAGTGGTTTGACACAATGAATGTTTGAACCTATTTACAAGTGTAGGTGTTAGTAAATAATTAAAGGAACCATAATATATCTACGTATATAATTTTAAATGGACTTTGAATGTTTTATTCTCCGATTGGAACATTCGTTGTGCATAGATTTCAATTGAGTTATAAAAAGAATTAATCTTGTCCTTAATTTATTACCAAAAGTGGATATCCTAGCCCAAGCAAGTTTTTTAATTTAATTGTGAATAAATTTTATTATCTTTATTGTTGTGAAAAAACCTTTCCTTACCTCAAAGAATTTTTCTTCATCAATTCCCTGTGGATCGACCTCGGTTCCAAGAAATTTATTACTTGAGACAACCTACACTTAGGTTTGCATCCTTTAGTCCGCATCAAGTTTTTGGCACTGTTGCCAAGGACTTGATTTGAAATTTTAATTTATTGAGGTTCTTTTTCTTTAATAAAATATGTTTTCTCTTTTCCCTCATCGGAGCAAAAGATCGGCTAGTCGATCCTTTGGTTTCTTTACTAACTCTCTAACTTTCTAATTCTCTAACTTACTAACTTACTAACCTACTAACTTTCAAAATTATTAACTGATTTTTTTTATTTATGTCATTTATTTATGCTTTTTATTTACGCTTTCTCGACTTACAAACTTACTATCTTATTTATTTATGCTTTCTGTCTTATTTATTTACACTTTCTAAGTTACTAACTTTCTAACTTTTTCATTTATGTCATTTATTTATGCTATCTAACTTTTAAATTTATGTTATTTATTTTTGCTTTCTGACTTTCTAACTTGTACATTATTTTTTATTTTATTTTATTTTATTTTATTTTATTTTAAGTAATTTATTGTTAATATTTTAATGGCAGGTGTAAACCACTTACTTGTACATTATTTTTTCTATTTTAAGTCATTTATTTATGTTTAATTGGTATCGTGATTTAAATTCTGGTCGTTTGGTTAAAATTAATTCTGGTACTTTATATATTGATTTGTTTGAATTACAATCACACACAATTGACACAATGACTGAAAATAAAAGTATATATGATGAACATGAAAATTAATCATTGCAAACCATATGTGAATATTTGCAACCGCTGATAATTACGATTTTTAACGTATTAATTATCCACATAATTACCTTATTAATAATGTTCAGGTTGTAATTAAGTGATCTTAGCTCCTATTTTAATCATTGGGATGAATTGGGCTTTAAAACAATTTAATCATTAATTTTCGGATTTTAATGCATATTTACATTGGTTGAGTATTTTGGCCATAACTTGAGTTGTAGATCTCTGATTTTATGTTCTTTATATGCTAGGAAAGATGAGAAAAAGGTCTACAAGTTTTGTGAAATGTCAAATTGGAAGATTCGGGCATTTAGGTGGTCAAAAACAGCCTTGAAGTTGGTCCAAGCGGTCTTTATTACAATTTCTGGACATACCTTCACCATTTTGGGCATATCTCACTCATTTCAAGCCCAAATTAAGCATATGAGCACTCCTTGGAAAGCTTATTTCAAAGGTTATCTGATGGGATTAAGCTTAATTCGAAGTTGTGATAGAAATCTAGACTGAAGAGAAGGCAGAAAAGTGGAAATTAGGTGGAAGAATTATTAGCAAAAGTGGTTGAACCACTTTCATGATGGAGTTGGTGGACATGATAGAGTTGGTGGATATGATAGAGTAGGTGTACATAATGGAGAAGGTGGGAGACATGCTTTAATGATGGAGTTGGTGGACATAATGGAGAAGGTGGTTGAACCACTTTAATGATGGAGTTGGTGAACATAATGGAGAAGGTAGTTTAACCACTTTCATAATGGAGTAGGTGGAGGATGACAATATGTATTGTATTATAGGAGCTTTGCATTCATATATTTAAGGAGGGTGTTAGTCTTAGTTGGGGGACTTGGCTTCTCCTCCTCTCCTCCTCTCCTTCCTCCTTCAGTTCTTCTTCTTTTTCATAGTTTTTCATATTTCTTAATGGTTTCCTTCATTGTAATGGAGGGCTAAGTTACTTCTAGTCAATTTGGGACTCTTGAAGAGATTGTGATTTGGATTCTTGAGACCTTGGTTATGTAATGTATTTGATTTGTAGTTGAATTCCTCTTCTCGTCTTCTTCTTCTGTTTTCTTGATCTTGAATACATGAATGGTGATTCTGTTTATGTTTGATCTGATTTGATCTTGGTTTAAGATTAAGTATTGTGATGAAACTTAGAACTGATTGATCTGAATTAATCACATAACTGAAGATTGAGATTTGTGATGAAACTTAAAACTGATTGATCTAAACTAATCATGTAATTGAAGAGGTTAGGTTACTGATTAGTGCCTAGATTAATTGAATTCGGTGCTTAAATTGACATATATCTACATGAATGGTGCGATTGCAGATTTGTGTTTATCACTTATCAATTGAATTCTGGACGATTGTCTAGTATGAATTCTGGATCTGATGCAGAGATCTCGGTTAGATCCAAGTTAACCATTCAAATACACTTCAAGTGTTTGTTGGAAGGTCTATGATTGAATCCACCCAATTTCGGATAGGTTTCTGAATTGACTATTCTCTTAATTGTTATTTCTTCTCTTTAAATCTTGTCACTGTGATCCTTGAACCATCAAAACCCCCCCTTTTTCTAACTTAACTTAATTTGATCAAATTGCATTTACGATCCTTGAGGAGACGATCCGGTGTTGTTCATTATACTACAAGTTTAGGTAATAACTTCGGTTATAATTTTGACTGAGTTCGGCGCTCGTCAAAATTTTGGCACCGTTGCCGGGGAGATGGATGACAATGCTGTTGGCAACCTGCATCTAGCTTTGGCAGATTCAGTTTTGTCAAGTGTTGCAGAAAAAAGGACGGCGAAGGAGATTTGGGATGCTCTCACCAAATTGTACGAGGTCAAGTCACTTCACAACCAAATATTCTTAAAAAGGAGGCTTTTTACACTTCGAACGAGTGAATCCATGATAGTACCAGATCACATCAACAATCTGAACACGTTATTTTCTTAGCTTACAGCTTCAGAATACGACATGGTGGAAAATGAACGTGCAGAGCTTCTACTTCAAAGTCTACCTGACCCTTATGATCAACTCATCATCAACATAACAAATAATAATGTTGCTGATAATCTTCGATTTGATGACGTTGCTGCTGCTATTCTTGAAGAAGAATCCAGGCGGAAGAACAAGGAAGACAGATTGGAAAGCTCACAGCAAGCAGAGGCTTTGTCGATGATGAGAGGAAGATCAACGGAACGTGGCTCTAGTGGGAGCCGAAATCAGAGTAGATCAAAGTCACGAAGAAGGAAGAACTTCAAATGCTACCTTTGTGGCATGAGAGGGCACTTGAAGAAAGATTGTTGGCACAACAAGAAAAATGCAGATAAAGCTCCTGAAGCAACAACATCTCAAGGATGTGTTGCGAGTACCTCTGATGATGGAGAAATCCTTTACAGCGAAGTAGCAATTGGTTCCAAAGGCGAAAAACAGCTCAATGATGTTTGGATTATGGATTCAGGAGCAACATGGCACATGACTTCACAACGAGATTGGTTTAGTACTTATGAACCTATCTCAGAAGGATCTGTATTCATGGGAAATGATCATGCCTTGGAGATTGCTGGAGTTGGTACTGTCAAAATAAAATTTCACGATGGTACTGTTTGCACAATTCAAGGGGTACAACATGTGAAAGATTTAAAGAAGAATTTATTGTCTATTGGGCAATTGGATGACCTCAGGTGCAAGACTCATATTGAAGGTGGGATCTTGAAGGTGGTTAAAGGTGCTCTAGTGGTGATGAAAGCAGAAAAAATTGCGACAAATCTATACATGCTTGTGGAAGATACACTACAAAAGACAGATGCATCAGTTGCATTAGCAAGCTAAGAAGAATCAATGATAATGTGGCATCGCAAATTAGGCCACATGTCGGAACGTGGTTTGAAGATTCTCACGAAACGTGATCTCCTTCTCGGGCTCAAATCAGTAAACTTACCTCTTTATGAGCACTGTGTTACAAGCAAGCAGCATAGATTAAAGTTTGATAGATCAACTGCTAGAAGCAAGCGCATACTAGACTTGATTCATTCTGATGTGTGGGAGTCACCAGAAATGTCCCTAGGAGGAGCAAAGTACTTTGTATCATTCATTGATGATTTCTCTAGGAAATTATGGGTGTACCCAATCAAGAAGAAGTCAGATGTGTTTCCAATCTTCAAAGACTTTAAAGCAAGAGTAGAACTTGAATCCGGAAAGAAGATCAAGTGCTTGTGGACAGACAATGGAGGAGAATATACAGATGGTAATTTTCTCACATTTTGCAAGCAAGAGGGTATTAAAAGGCAATTTACTATTGCATACACACCTCAGCAAAATGGTGTAGCAGAGAGGATGAATAAAACTCTCCTAGAAAGAACAAGAGCTATGTTGCGAACTGTAGGTCTAGCCAAGTCTTTTTGGGCAGAAGCAGTCAAAACTGCCTGTTACGTGATAAATCAATCGCCATCAACTGCAATTGGTTTAAAGACACCAATGGAGATGTGGAATGGAAAACCAACAGATTATTCTTATCTTCATGTGTTCGGATGTCCTGCATATGTGATGTACAATTCCCAAGAAAGAACGAAGCTGGATCCAAAATCCAGGAAATGCATATTCTTGGGTTATGCTGACGGTATTAAGGGGTATCGCCTGTGGGATCCCACTGCCCACAAGGTTATTGTCAGCAGAGATGTGATATTTGCAGAAAATGAACTGCAAAGAGAACAAGAAGATGACAGCACTTTGAAAGAGACTACTACGGTACAGATAGATAGAAAAGCTGGAGAAGAAGATTCCTTTGAAGCAGAACAAGAACCAGAGCACGAGGAACAAGAACCATATGAGGCCAATGATACAGAAGTTCGGCGATCAACTCGTCAGATAAGAGCACCATCATGGCACTCAGACTATGTTATGGCAAGCCACGATGCATATTGTCTTCTAACAGAAGAAGGAGAGCCGTCAACCTTTCAGGAGGCTATGAGTAGCTCAGAAGCTTCTCTATGGATGGCAGCAATGCAAGAAGAAATGGAAGCCCTACATAAAAACAAGACATGGGAACTTGTTGAACTTCCAAAGGGACGGAAAACCATTGGTAACAAATGGGTCTATAAGATCAAAAGAGATGGCAACGATCAAGTGGAACGATATCATGCAAGGCTGGTGGTCAAAGGGTATGCTCAAAAAGAAGGAATTGATTTCAATGAGATATTCTCTCCGGTTGTCAGACTTACCACTATCAGAGTAGTCCTGGCTATGTGTGCTGCATTTGATTTACATCTTGAACAATTAGATGTGAAAACAGCTTTTCTTTATGGAGAACTTGAAGAGGAAATATACATGCTCTAACCAGAAGGTTTTAAAGAACAAGGAGAAGAAAACTTAGTTTGCAGGTTAACCAAATCTCTGTACGGTCTAAAGCAGGCGCCAAGGTGTTGGTATAAGAGATTTGATTCCTTCATTATTAGCCTCAAATACAACAGACTGAGTTCAGACCATTGTACATATTACAAGAGGTTTGGTGATGATGATTTTATCATCTTGTTGTTGTACGTGGATGACATGTTGGTGGTAGGCCCCAACAAAGTTCGAGTCCAAGAATTGAAGGCACAGTTAGCTAAAGAGTTTGATAAGAAGGACTTGGGACCAGCAAACAAGATTTTAAGGATGCAAATTCACCGTGACAGAAAAGATAGGAAGATTTGGCTTTCTCAAAAGAACTATTTAAAGAAAATCTTGCGACGCTTCAATATGCAAGATTGTAAGCCAGTCTCTACCCCACTTCCTGTCAATTACAAATTATCCTCAAGTATGAGTCCTAGCAGTGAAGCAGAGAGGATGGAAATGTTTCGAGTACCGTATGCATTAGTAGTGGGAAGCCTTATGTATGCTATGATATGTACAAGACCAGACATTACACAAGCAGTGGGAGCGGTCAGTCGTTTTATGGCAGATCCTGGTAAAGAGCATTGGAATACTGTTAAGAGGATCCTAAGATACATTAAAGGGACCTTAGGTGTTGCATTATGTTTTGGAGGATCAGAGTTTGTTGTCAAGGGATATGTTGATTCAGATTTTGCAGGTAATCTTGATAAAAGAAAATCTACTACTAGTTATGTGTTCTCACTTACAGGAGGAACGGTCAGCTGGTTATCTAAGCTACAGACTGTTGTAGCTCTGTCTACTACAGAAGCTGAATACATGACAGCTACCCAAGCTTGTAAGGAAGCTATTTGGATTAAAAGGTTAATGGAAGAACTTGGGCACAAGCAGCAGATAATTACTGTGTATTGTGATAGTCAGAGTGCCTTACACATTGCAAGGAATCCAGCTTTTCATTCAAGGACAAAGCACATAGGTATTCAGTATCATTTTGTTCGAGAAGTAGTAGAAGAAGGAAGTGTGGATATGCAGAAGATTCACACCAAAGGTAACCTAGCAGATGTTATGACAAAGCCAATTAACACTGACAAATTTATTTGGTGTCGATCTTCCTATGGCCTATTAGAAACGTAAGCAACATGGAATGACAAGGTAGAAAGAGTAGTGTGAAGATATGATTGACTCAATCAAATCTTCAAGTGGGAGAATTGTTGTTTTAGAAGTCCCACATTGGTGGGTTCTTGAGAATGAAGGCTCTTGAAAGCCTATATAAAGAGGCTTAAGTTTCTCTTGTAAATCATCCCAAAATTTCTCTTCTTTCTCTTGTATAGTTCTCTCCTTGTATTTAGAGAAAGGTCTTGTAATTTCTTCCTCATAGTAAAAACTTTTTTCTACTCTTATCCGTGGTTTTTTTCTCATCATCATTAGAGGGTTTTCCATGTTAAATATTGTGTGTCAGTTTCTCTTTTCTCAACTCTATTTTAGTTGCGTGATACTGTTTTCTATAACTCTGGTACCTAACAGTGGTATCAGAGATGGATGACAATGTTGTTGGCATTGTCAATAGCATTGTACGTTAAATATGTTGTTTTCTATAAAGTGGTTCAACCACCTTCTCCATTATGTCCACCAACTCCATCATTAAAGCATGTCTCCCATCTTCTCCATTATGTACACCTACTCCATCATATCCACCAACTCTATCATGTCCACAAACTCCATCATGTCCACCAACTCCATCATTTTAACCAATGGTGCCTTGTATCCCACAAGTGAGGCAGCCAGCCGTATTATGGCCACTTGTCCCTTTTGAGAGCCCTATGTTGCACTGGTCTTGAATGGGTCAAATACTGGTCAACAATGCTTTGGCACAAAGCCGAAAGAGCAGACTACCTCCATCACAACCTTAAGTAAGTATACACTCATCTTTCATCAAGTTTTTCTAACAATTTCAAAAAAAAAAAACGGACGCGATGTATACTGCACTCATGACGCGCAGTATAAAGATACGCCATGGAAACTGTACATACAGGTATGTCATCATTTTCTATTTCTTTTATCTTTGTATCATTTTTTTTGTATTTTGATTTTTGTACAGACGATCCTTTGAGCAGGATCCTTCAGGAGTTCCTAGACTTCTTTACCTTGATGGTTTTCTTGAAGTCAAAAAAAAAAAAAAAAAGATTCTGTGTCTCTTAATTTCAACCTTTTCTGACAACAACCAACCTACCCTTATAGGTGCAATTATTCCCTTTTCCATTCTTTTTCTTATTTAAACACTCCATTTTCTCCATTTTCCTTCAACTCAGAAACACTCAAAGGGAGGAAGAGTATAGAATGGGGCCTTCTATTCGTAACCTCAAAAATGTCTGTGTTTTTTGTGGGTCGAGTTATGGGAAGGGATTAGAGTTTGTAAACCCAGCTAGCACTCTTGGTCGATCACTTACTTCAAACGAGGAATATTCATCTTGTATATGGGGAGGCATCGTAGGTTAATGGGGGGCAGTATCACTTGTCGCCTTTATAGGAGGCGATTAGGTTTTAGGTGTTATTCCTAAACCTTTAGCTGAAAATAACATCACCGACGACAGGTTGGAGAAGGAATTCAGGTAACATCTATGCATGGACGAATGAAAACAATGGTTGACAATTCTGATGCATTTCTTGTCTTACCAGGTGGTTTTGGTACTTTGGAAGAAATTTTTCAAATTGTCTCTTAGGCCGAACTGAACATCCACCATAGACCCATTGGTTTGTTGAATGTTAATAATTTCTTTGATCTTTTGTTATCTTTTCTTGACAAAGCTGTGGAACAAAAATTTATCACTCCTTCGGCAAGACAACTTCTTATCTCTGCCTCCACTATTGATGAGCTCATTGATAAATTAGAAGCTTTTGAGTATGTACCTGATAAGGTATTAGCTCAGATAGATTGGTCAACAGAAGCAAGTAAGTAACAAGAAAAAAAAAAGCCAGATCTGAAACTTTATCTTTAATGGGTTTGATTTTATTGTACTTTGTTTCTGTTTAAATTTGTGTCAGCTTTTTCCAACAGGTAATATCTTCTATCCTTTACTCATCTATATTTTAACATTGAGGACAATGTTGTGATCTAGTTGGGGGGGGAAGGATAGTTGACCCAAAAACAAAAAAAAAATTGTTGTTTTGTTTGGAAAGTATGATATGATTGTCATGGACTTATTAAACCAATTAGTGATGGTAGAGTAAGGAGTAATTTTACTCTTGAGACGCATCTTAATTGGTGGCAGAGTAAGGAGTTTTTTAGGTAGTAAATAATTAGTATTAAATTGTGGAAGTACTAAAGTTTTATTGTTTGATTTCTTTTCAGGGTCTGATGCGGCACTGACAGTGTGCTTCTTTTCTGCTTGGCATTGATTCATTTCTTATTAGGTTGTGTTGCTCTTTTCTATATCTCTCTTTCGCATTGAAGGCAATGTTATATTAAGTGTGGGGGAGAGATTTTAGCATTTTTTAAAAAAAAAATAAAAAAAGGGTTCATTGCATGATTGAATAACTTTTCTCCCTTCTTGAACTGATATGCTTGGTGATGGATGATTGAATTGATGAATTGAGTTTGATGGATGCATACCTTGTGAGATTTTGAGCCTAATGGATGGATTCAACATTTATGCCATTCTCTTCTTTCTTGTGTGATTTTCACTCATGTTAATGACCACTCTAGAACTTGCTTTGATTCTTTTTGAAGCTACATTTCACTTGCATGCATGAACATGATTGAGGCCCTCTTTCTTAATTAGCTAGTTTAATCGAATAGCCAACCTTGTTTTCAATATGATATCAAGCACTCTTTTGACTTCTTGAAAATTCTCTGATTCCTGCCAACCTTGTATATTTTCCTTTACTTAACCCCTTTGAGCTTATTTGACCATTCCTTGTTTCTAGCTCATTATGTGCCTTAAATGAAAAATCGTGTTCTTACTTTACCTTAGGGAATAAAAGAACATTAGCTTGGTTAATAGATAAGTTTTTGAACAAGTGTGGGGGTGTATTTACAAAATGGTTGTTGAAAAGAGTGCCTAAAAAAAAGGAAAAATGTATGTATATAGTTATGTTCATATATATATATATAAAAAGAAAAGGATTGGGAAATGAATATGTAAAGGGATATACATTAGAGTTGGGATGAACTTTTATGCTTGTTATTTGAACTCAACTCTTATTTGCTTTTATTCTCTTTGGTATTTATCTTCTCATATCCATTTTATCCTCTTCTGTTACCTTGACCTCACTACAACCTTGAAAAAAGTCCTTATGATTTGTGTGTGCAAGTGTTTTGGGTAGTGGAGAAGTAGAAGATAAGTAAGCTTATGGTAGTGCAATTTTCATGGGTTGAATTGAGTGAAATACATACCTTTTAAACACTTGAGAGATTGAGAGGGAATCTTGTGAAGATCTATCATTCTCGATTCATGTTGAAGATACCTTGCTTGTTGGTTTGAGATGTGGAGAATTGTTAACTCATGAATGTTTTGATCCCTTGAACCTTTGGTTGTTCTTCTTGATTGTAAAATTTTGGGCTCTTGAATGTCGTTGGAATTTAAATTTTTGTTAATCTCTTATGTCCTTGTTTTGGTCTTGAGTTTTGCCCAGGAGTGCAAAAAGCTAAGTGTGGGGGAATTTGATAATCACATATTTTATTCATTAAGAAACCCTTATGTTTAGTCATTTACACTCTCTATATTCTTAATTGATTGAGTTTGGTATGATTTTGTGAGTTTAAGCTCAAATTGGTCCTAATTGAATATTTTCAGCATTATTGAGATTTGACATTGTTTTTGTATTTTAGCCATAACTTGAGTTCCTGATATCTGATAATCATGAATTTTACCTTGTAGGAAAGTTAGGAGGAAGCTCTACAACTTTAATGAAGAGCTCGAAGTCCTACACAGATGTCTAAGGGACCTAAGTTTACATGGAAGTCAAAATACGGGTTTTGTCACTAGAATCCGAATAGTGTGCACTCATAAAATCATATCTCAAGCTGTAACAATGGAGATGGGCTGAAATTTGGACAGTTGATATTAAGATCCAAATAAACAACTTTCATGAAGAACACTTTTTGAAAAAATGAAGTCTAATGGGTCAGTTTGAGCTTGCAAGTCAGAACAGAGGTGCTGAAGTTGGGTTTGAGCAACATGCGGTATTTGGGTCATATCTTAGGCTGTAGGAAGCCAAATTGGACGATCCAGATATGAATTTATAGCCAAGACAAAGATCTACAACTTTCATGAAGAGTACTTTTCATGGATCTGAAGTATAGTTAGTCGTTTTTGGCTTCCAAGTCAGACAAGAAATTTTCGTCCTCAACCACCCACTCATTCATCCACTAATCCACCCACTCATCCACTAATCCACTCATTCATCCACTAATCCACCCACTCATCCACTAATCCACCCACTCATCCACTAATCCATCCACTCAACCACTTCACTCAACCACCCCACTCATCCACCCACTTCCCTTTGTCATTTTGTTACCCTAGACTTCTATAAAAGGCACCATTGGTTATCATGAATAACAAGTTGTATTCTCCTTCATTTTTCTCATAGTTTCTTCTTGTTTCTTCATAGTTTCTCATAGCTTTTGTATATTTTGATGCTCCCCTTCATGGTAATGGAGGGCTAAGCTACTTTCGGTCAATTTAGAACTCTTGAAGAGATTGTGGTTTGAATTCTTGAGACCTTGGTTATGTATTGTATTTGATTTGTAATTGAATTCCTCTTTTCCTCTTCTTTTTTCTTCTTCTTGTTCTTGAATGCATGAATGGTGATTCTATTTATGTTGATCTGATTTGATCTTGGTTTAAGATTAAGATTTGTGATGAAACTTAGAACTGATTGATCTAAACTAATCACATAAATGAAGATTGAGATTTGTGATGAAACTTAGAACTGATTGATCTAAATTAATCATAGAATTGAAAAGGTTAGGTTACTGATTTGTGCCTAAGTTAATTGAAATCGGTACTTGAAATTAACATAGATCTTCATGAATGGTGTGATTGCGGATTTGTGTTTATCACTTGTTAATTAAATTCTAGACGATCGTCTAGTATGAATTCTGGATTTGATGTAGAGATCTCGGTTAGATCCAAATTAACAATTTAATTGCGCTTTAAGTGTTCTATGAAGGGTCTATGATTGAATCCACCCAATCTTAGATAGGTTTCTAAATTGACTGCTCTTTAATTGTTATTTCTTCCTTTAATTTTGTTAAGTGCAATCTTAAACTGTCAAACCCCCATTTGCTAACTTTCACTTGATTTGATTAAGTGCGATCTTAAACTGTCAAACCCCCCTTTGCTGATTGATCCGGTGTTGTCACTGTGCTACAAGCTTAAGATCGCACTTAACAAAATTAAAAGAAGAAATAACAATTAAAGAGCAGTCAATTTAGAAACATATCTAAGATTGGGTGGATTCAATCATAGACCCTTCATAGAACACTTAAAGCACAATTGAATTATTAATTTGGATCTAACCAAGATCTCTGCATCAAATCCAGAATTCATACTAGACGATCGTCTAGAATTTAATTAACAAGTGATAATCATAAATCCGCAATCACACCATTCATGAAGATCTATGTTAATTTCAAGTACCGAATTCAATTAACATAGGCACAAATCAGTAACCTAACTTTTTCAATTCTGTGATTAATTTAGATCAATCAGTTCTAAGTTTCATCACAAATCTCAATCTTCATTTATGTGATTAGTTTAGATCAATCAGTTCTAAGTTTCATCACAAATCTCAATCTTAAACCAAGATCAAATCAGATCAATATAAATAGAATCACTATTTATGCATTCAAGATCAAGAAGAAGAAAAAAGAAGAAGAAAAGAGAAATTTAATTACAAATCAAATACAATACATAACCAAGGTCTCAAGAATCCAAACCACAATCTCTTCAAGAGTTCTAGATTGACCGAAAGTAGCTTAGCCCTCCATTACCATGAAGGGGAGCATCAAAATATACAAAAGCTATGAGAAACTATGAAGAAACAAGAAGAAACCATTAAGAAATATGAAAAACTATGAAAAAGAAGAAGAACTGAAGGAGGAAGGAGAGGAGGGGAGGAGGAGAAGCCAAGTCCCCCAACTAAGACTAACACCCTCTTTAAATATATGAATGCAAAGCTCCTATAATACAATACATATTGTCATCCTCCACCTACTCCATTATGAAAGTGGTTCAACCACCTTCTCCATTATGTCCACCAACTCCATCATTAAAGCATGTCTCCCACCTTCTCCATTATGTACACCTACTCCATCATATCCACCAACTCTATCATGTCCACCAACTCCATCATGTCCACCAACTCCATCATTAAAGCATGTCTCCCACCTTCTCCATCATGTCCACCAACTCCATCATTAAAGCATGTCTCCCACCTTCTCCATTATGTACACCTACTCCATCATATCCACCAACTCTATCATGTCCACCAACTCCATCATGAAAGTGGTTCAACCACTTGAGTAATGCTGGAAATTGAGCTGGAACTGTGTGTTAATTGCTTGATTTATTCTTAGCTAATAGAAATATGTTTGACAGGCGAATTAATTGATCATGAGATTATTTTGTGTGAAGCAATCTTGTTTAATTAAGAAAAGAGAAATTCAACATCTTTGTTGGAAATTAGCCATGTCTGCTTGTTTCTGTTTTCTTTATCAACTTAACCAGAAAGTGAGTTTTGAGCTTTACTGATTCTATTTCCTTCTGGAGTGAATTTTCTCTTGATTGATGTGCGCTAGAACTTGCTTTGATACCTTGTTGAAACTTTAATGATTCACATACATACTTGATGGGCTTTTATCATCCACATTATAAAGATCACTAAGAAGTGTCCCAACGTTGAGCTAACGACGTTAAACAAGCGCTTATTGGGAGGCAACCCAACTAGATTTGCTTTCAAGATCTTTGGGGATGGTTTCTGCAAACTGAGAAGATAAAAACATACTTCACTTTGAATGGCTGAGTAAAGAGTCAGTAAGTTATACCTTATTGACTCTTAAGATGCATTCTTGTGATCTGGTACATCATGAACTTCTTAATTGTGGAATCTCTTCGAGATGAACGAAGTGTTACAGATCTTGGGAATCGACTCTAAAAGACCCTCATTTGTCATCTTTTAGTTGTTTTTGTTATTTTTGTTCTAAATGCTACTCGGGTGTTGGGATTTTTCAAGGTCTGATGTGGCATTGATTTGTGTGTTTCTTTTCGCTTGGCGTTGACTCACTCCTCATCAGGTTGTGTTGCTCTTTTCTTTACTCTTATTTATCTCTCTTTCACATTGAGGACAATGTTTATATTAAGTGTGGGGGAGTGATAATGTACTCAGTTACTTTGTAAAAAAAATTGCACAACTGATGAACACTTGAGTAATCTTTGGAAATTGAGTCAAGCGTATGTTAATTGCTTGATTTATTCTTAGCTAATAGAAATATGTTTGACAGGGGAATTCATTGATCATGAGACTATTTTGTGTGAAGCAATCTTGTTCAATTAAGAAAAGAGAAATTCAACATCTTTGTTGGAAATTAGCCATGTCTGCTTGTTTCTGTTTTCTTTATCAACTTAACTAGAAAGTGAGTTTTGAGCTTTACTGATTCTATTTCCTTCTGGAGTGAATTTTCTCTTGGTTGATGTGCGCTAGAACTTGCTTTGATACCTTGTTGAAACTTTAATGATTCACATACATACTTGAATATGATTGAGGCAATTAGGCTTTATTCTTTCTTGACTTTCAGAGTTGTATTGATAAGTTTAGCATCTTAGTTGCCCCATTTGAGCCTGAATTTGATTTCTTTGAATATCCAATTGAATAATCAGGTTGAATTCTTTGGAGCATCGGATGTGTTGATCAGAAGTCTTGAAAGTTGTTGTTTTATCTTCAAGGGTATATATATATATTAAAAAAAATTGAAAAAAAAAAGAAAAAAAAGAGAGAAAAGAATTATTGGTGAAGAATGATGAAAATATTGGGTTGAAGTTGAAAATTGTTTAAATCCTTGAGCATCATGAGTTAACTTTTCGACCTGATTCTGCTTTGTATTGATAGTTCTTTACCTTATTTACCATTTTTCCTACCTTTCATTGTTACCTTTGGCCCTGTTACAACCAGATGAAGTCCTTTTGATTCTTGCTATGTATGTGAACTTGAAAGTGGAGATGAGATTGATTGGAAAGCCTATGGTTTTGCATTTTTTATGAGAAATTTGAGTGATCTCTTTGTCCTTAAACACTTGAGAGATGGAAAGTTGAGTGATCTAATATGTTTGGTGAAGAAAATAGTTGCAAGCTAGGCTAAAGCATCTTATTGTTTAAATTGTTGAATGATCCTGACTGATTGGATTTGATTGCTGAACTTGAACTTTTTAATTTTGAAATTCCCCTTGATTTATGTTTCTAGAAGTTGAGTTTGATCTTGCTGTTGATTCCTATTCTTTGCTTGAGGACAAGCAAAAATTCAAGTGTGGAGGTGTTGATAATTACATTTTTTAACGTATTAATTATCTACATAATTACCTTATTAATAATGTTCAGGTTGTAATTAAGTGATCTTAGCACCTATTTTAATCATTGGGATGAATTGGGCTTTAAAGCAATTTAATCATTAATTTTCGGATTTTAATGCATATTTACATTAGTTGAGTATTTTGGCCATAACTTGAGTTGTAGATCTCTGATTTTTATGTTCTTTATATGCTAGGAAAGATGAGAAAAATATCTACAAGTTTTGTGAAATGTCAAATTGGAAGATTCGGGCATTTAGGTGGTCAAAAACAGCCTTGAAGTTTGTCCAGCGGTGCTGTTACGAATTTCTGGACATACCTTCACCATTTTGGGCATATCTCACTCATTTCAAGCCCAAATTAAGCATATGAGCACTCCTTGGAAAGCTTATTTCAAAGGTTATCTGATGGGATTAAGCTTAATTCGAAGTTGTGATAGAAATCTAGACTGAAGAGAAGGCAGAAAAGTGGAAATTAGGTGGAAGAATTATTAGCAAAAGTGGTTGAACCACTTTTATGATGGAGTTGGTGGACGTGATAGAGTTGGTGGATATGATGGAGTAGGTGTACATAATGGAGAAGGTGGGAGACATGCTTTAATGATGGAGTTGGTGGACATAATGGAGAAGGTGGTTGAACCACTTTAATGATGGAGTTGGTGAACATAATGGAGAAGGTAGTTTAACCACTTTCATAATGGAGTAGGTGGAGGATGACAATATGTATTGTATTATAGGAGCTTTGCATTCATATATTTAAGGAAGGTGTTAGTCTTAGTTGGGGGACTTGGCTTCTCCTCCTCTCCTCCTCTCCTTCCTCCTTCAGTTCTTCTTCTTTTTCATAGTTTTTCATATTTCTTAATGGTTTCCTTCATTGTAATGGAGGGCTAAGTTACTTCTAGTCAATTTGGGACTCTTGAAGAGATTGTGATTTGGATTCTTGAGACCTTGGTTATGTAATGTATTTGATTTGTAGTTGAATTCCTCTTCTCTTCTTCTTCTTCTGTTTTCTTAATCTTGAATACATGAATGGTGATTCTGTTTATGTTTGATCTGATTTGATCTTAGTTTAAGATTAAGTATTGTGATGAAACTTAGAACTAATTGATCTGAATTAATCACATAACTGAAGATTGAGATTTGTGATGAAACTTAGAACTGATTGATCTAAACTAATCATGTAATTGAAGAGGTTAGGTTACTGATTGGTGCCTAGGTTAATTGAATTCGGTGTTTAAATTGACATATATCTACATGAATGGTGCGATTGCAGATTTGTGTTTATCACTTGCCAATTGAATTACGACGATTGTCTAGTATGAATTCTGGATCTGATGCAGAGATCTCGGTTAGATCCAAGTTAACCATTCAAATACACTTCAAGTGTTTGTTGGAAGGTCTATGATTGAATCCACCCAATTTCGGATAGGTTTCTGAATTGGCTATTCTCTTAATTGTTATTTCTTCTCTTTAAATTTTGTCACTGTGATCCTTGAACCATCAAACCCCCCTTTTTCTAACTTAACTTAATTTGATCAAATTGTATTTACGATCCTTGAGGAGACGATCCGGTGTTGTTCACTATACTACAAGTTTAGGTAATAACTTCGGTTATAATTTTGACTGAGTTCGGCGCTCGTTAACCACCTCGAAATTCTAGTCCATCATGCTTTATCTTTCCACTTAATGCCAATAATTTTAGATTTAAGTCAGATATGGTTTCTTTACTTCTTAATTTTCATGGTTTAGAATCTGAAAACCCATATTTACATTTAAAAGAATTTGAGGAAGTATGTATTGCTTTCAATGACTAAAATTGCACTGAAGAGATTGTTAAGTTTAAATTGTTTTCTTTTTCTTTAAAAGATAAAGCAAAAACTGGGCTTAACACTTTGAAACCAAGTTCAATTGGCACATGGCAAGAAATGCAAGGTGAGTTCTTAATGAAATTTTTTCTAACACATAAAACTAATGCTATGAAACGACAAATCCAAATTTTTTCCTAAAATTCAAATGAAGCATATTTTCAATGTTGGGAACGATTTAAAGATTTGTTATATTCTTACCCACATCATGGTTTTGAAAAATGGTGCACTATAAGCTTCTTTTATGAAGGTTTAACACTTGAAACTAAACAATTTGTGAAAATAATGTGTAATGCCGAGTTTCTTGATAAAGAACCTGATGAAGCTTTAGACTATTTAAACTAGCTGGCTGTAAAATTCTCAATCTTGGCATGGTACTAATATTTCTGAAAATTTAATTAGATATAACCTTGCAAGTTCTAATAAAGGAAAATATCACCTTAGTCAAGAGGAAGATCTAAATGCTAGGTTTGCTAGTTTGGCTAGAAAGGTTGAAGCCATGGAATTAGAAAAAACAAAATAAATCAAATCTGTGCAAAATGAAGAAATTTGTGGCATTTGTGATGACTTAGAACACTCAACACATGAATGTCCTGAGATTCTTATTTTTAAAGAAGTTGTACATGAGCAAGTATATGCAATGAATAATTTTAAAAAACTATTTACTTCTTCTTTTTCAGATACATACAATCTGGGATAGAGAAATCACCCGAACTTCAACTGAAGGAATAATAATCAGTCACAATTCGTGCAACCACCGCCTCCTCAAGCACAACAGGATTCTCAAAATTCTCAAGGATATGCACCTTATGTCTTACCATATGGGAAAAACTTTGAAGAAACACTGCATGCATTTATAGAAAAGCAAGAGGCCATTAATAAACAAAACAATCAAACCATGATTAACATAAAAAAAAACTCTTGCTAAACTTTCTTCTGCACTCACCATTCACGAGAATGGAAAATTTCCTTCTCAACCTCAACCAAATCCCAAGGGTCAGTACAGTCTAAATGAAGGTAGTTTAGAAAACCAACAAATGGACTAAGTCAAGTCAGTGATAACTCTTAGGAGTGGAAATGTTGTTGAAAAATAAATTCCTGAATCTTATGAGAAAGATGATGAACCAATTCCTCAAGAAAATGAATAAGTTAACCAAAAGGAGACCAAACTCTCGCTTGCACCCTCATTTCGTCAAGCATTAACAATTCAAGGAAATTGAACCATAACACTGAAATTTTTGAAATTTTGAAACAAGTGAACGTTAATATTCCTTTGTTAGATGCTATCAAACAAATTCCTTATTATGCCAAATATTTGAAGGACTTGTGCACTGTTAAAAGGAAACTAAATGTGAAAAAGAAAGCCTTTTTGGCTGAACAAGTAAGTTCTATTCTTCAGAATAATAATGCATTGAAATATAAAGACCCTGCTTGTTCTACAGTTTCATGCATTATTGGAGAATAAAAAATTGAAAAAACTTTACTTGATCTTGGTGCTAGTGTCAATTTGTTTCTATATTCAGTTTATCAGCAACTTAACTTGAGTTAGTTAAAACTAACTTCTATAACTCTTCTACCTACTGATAGATCAATTAAAATTCTAAGAGGAATAGTGGAAGATGTGTTAGTACAAGTTGATAAATTCATATATCCTGTGGATTTTAATGTCTTGGATACTGAACCTAAGGTTAATAAGTGCAAGTCAATTCCTGTTATTTTAGGGCGTCCATTTTTAGCAACATCTAATGCTTTGATAAATTGCAGAAATGGAGTGGTGAAACTAACATTTGGAAACATGACACTGGAGCTTAATATTTTTAACACGTGCAAGCAACCACAGGAAGTTCTTGATGAAAAAGAGGAAGTTGAAGGAATTGAAGTCATCGTAGATGATCATCTTCAAACAAGGAGTTCTTCTCACCTATTAGAAATTTGTTTAATCAATTCATTTGATTCAGGCATGTAATTAAATGATGATATCTCTGAAATATGTTCTTTGCTTGATTGTACATAGGTAATAGAGTACAAAGGATGGAAGCCAAGATTTGAAGAGCTAAAACTAAGGAATGATAATACCCATGAAGAAGTACGCACACTGGAACTAAAGTCATTACCTGATGGGTTGAAGTACATATTTTTGAGAGAAGAGCAAAGCTTTCCAGTGGTAATTTCCTCGTCCCTTACTAAAGAACAAGAAGGTATGTTAACAGAAGTATTTAAAAGGTATAAAAGTGCAATTGGATGGACATTAAAGGACATAAAAGGCATTAATCTATTAATTTGTACACATTGAATACATTTAGAGGATAATGCTAAAACATCTCAATAACCTCAAAAAAGATAAAATCCATACATGAAAGATGTAGTTAGAGGTGAAGTCCTTAAATTGCTTGATGTTAGAATTATCTATCCTATCTCTGATAGCCAGTGAGTTAGCCCTACACAAGTTGTACGTAAGAAATCTGAAATAACAGTGGTTGAAAATGATAAAGGTGAATTAATACCTACGCGAGTCTCATCCAGTTAGCGTATGTGTATTGATTTTAGAAAATTGAATGCTGCTACTAGTAAAGATCATTTTCCCTTGCCATTTCTTGATCAAATTTTGGAAAGGGTAGCAGGACATCCATACTACTGTTTTCTTGATGATTATTCAAGTTATAATCAAATACCAATTGCATTAAAAGATCAAGAAAAAACCACTTTTACATGTCTCTTTAGTACTTTTGTATATAGAAGAATGCCGTTTGGCTTTCGTAATGCTACAGCAACATTCCAAAGATGCATACTAAATATTTTTAATGATATGATTGATCATTATTTAGAGGTTTTCATGGATGATCTGACAATTTTTAGAAATTCTTTTGAAAATTGTCTTGATAATTTAGAAAAATTTATTAAAAGATGCGAAGAAAAAAGATTTGTGCTAAATTGGGAAAAATGTCATTACATGGTTTCCTCATGAATAGTATTAGGTCATGTGATATCTTCTAAAGGAATTGAAGTTGATAGGGCTAAAGTTGAATTAATTGCCTATTTGCCTTCCCTAAAAATAGTCAGAGAAGTTTGTTCCTTTTTAGGACATGTAAGATTTTACAGAAGATTCATTAAGGACTTTAGTGTCATATCTAGGCCATTATGTAATCTTCTGTTGAAAGATGCATCATTTGATTGGACTCAAGAATGTCAAAAATCTTTTGAAAAATTAATTAGTCTTCTGACATCTGCTCTTATCATGCAATCCCTTGACTGGTCTTTATCTTTTGAGTTGATGTGTGATGCTAGTGATTTTGTCATGGGCACTGTTTTAGGCCAAAGAAAGGAAGGTAAGCCTCATGTGATTTGTTACGCAAGTAGAACTTTAAATAGTACACACATAAATTACACCACTACTGAAAAAGAACTACTTGCTGTAATTTTTGAACTGGACAAATTTTGATCTTATTTAATTGGTTATTCTATTGTAATTTTCACTGATCATGCTGCTGTTAGATATTTGATGTTTAAGCAGGATGCCAAACCAAGATTGATATGGTGGATCTTGTTACTTCAAGAATTCAACATCATAATAAAAGATAAGAAAGGAGCCGAAAATGTTGTCGTAGATCATTTGTCTAGACTTACAACAGGCTCACCTTTTGATAGCACACCCATCAATGATTCTTTTCTCGATGAATTTTTATTTTATGTTAATACCATGCCTTTGTTTGCTAACATAGTCAACTTTCTTGTAATAGGAAAGATGCCGCCTCAATGGACGCACCAAGATAGAAGGAAATTCTTGATAGAGGTGAAAATTTTTTATTAGGATGACCTATACTTGTTTAAATATTATCCTGACCAAATCTTTCGGAGATGTGCGCCCAACAGTGAGGTAGGTAGTGTCATTAAATTTTGTCACTTAGAAGCATGTGGAGGTCACTTTTCTTCAAAGAAAATAGTTACGAAAATCTTACAGTGTAGATTTTATTAGCCCACTTTATTAAAGGACTGCTATACTTTTTGTAAAAGTTGTGAAAACTGTCAGAAATTGGGCTGTATTTCAAAAAGAAACATGATGTCTTTGAACCTCATCTTTGTCATTGAAATTTTTGATTGTTGGGTAATTGATTTCATGGGTCCATTTCCATCCTCATTTGGATTTGTGTATATTTTTATTGTAGTTGATTATGTCTTAAAATAGATTGAGGCGATTCCATGCTGATACAATGATCATAAAACTGCTCTCAAATTTTTAAAAGAAAATGTCTTGTATCGATTTGGAATCCCTCAAGCTATCATCAGTGATGGGGGAACACATTTTTGCAATAAATCATTTGAATCTTTAATGAAGAAATATGGTATTACACACAAAATTGTCACCCCTTATCACCCTCAGACAAATGGACAAGTTGAATTGGCAAATAGGGAGATTAAACAAATTTTGGAAAAAATAGTTAACCCAAATCGTAAAGATTGGTCTTTAAGACTAAACGATGCACTTTGGGCTTACCATATTGAATTCAAAACATCTTTGGGTATGTCACCCTATCGGTTAGTCTATGGAAAACCTTGTCACTTGCTTGTAGAATTAGAACATAAAGCATTTTGGGTCATTAAAACTTTCAACGTAAACCTTGATGATGCTTGCAAGATATACAAATTACAATTAAATGAACTTGAGGAATTGAGAAATGAAGCATATAAAAACTCCAAGATTTATAAAACTAGAACAAAAGCTTTTCAAGACAAGACAATTTTAAGAAAATCTTTTAAAATTGGTCAAAAAGTTTTGCTTTATAATTCTCGTCTGCACCTATTCCCTGGAAAATTGAGATCTAGGTGGAATAGTCCTTTTGTTATCAAACATGTGTATCCTCATGGGGCCATAGACATGGAGAATCCTATGAATGGTAATGTGTTTAAAGTCAATAGACAAAGACTCAAATCATTTCTGGAAAATCAAGCTGCTGAGGTAGAATTTATTTCTCTTTTTGATCCTTGTTATGAATAGAATTTATTCTAATTTTGTTGCCTTCTTTTTGCAGTTCTTTGTGTTCCTGGTTAAATGGCGAATAGCAGTACTCTGTGACTCTCAAGTCGGTTTGTTTTTTAGTTTCCCAAAATAAATGAATCCTTCTCCTTTAAAATGGATGTCATTCTTTCAAACCTGAGAAAACATTTTCCTTCCATCCCTCAAAATGCTCTGACAAAAATCTACAAAGCTAGATGTGAAAGATTGAGACTGTTAATGCACAATGGTATGCCAGAAGATGTACACTGGATAATTGAAGCAAAGATCTGACTAACAGGTGAGTCTTCAATTTCATTTGACTCATACATGCCAGGTCTTGGAAGAAGTTTGCATTCTAAAAGGAGAAAAACAAAAAGGTTACAAGTCTGTCACAAATGTGCACCATGAAATTGTAACAAGCGATGTCATTCTTTGGGGATAGTTTCCACAAATAGAGAAGATAAAATATTTTTCATTAAGAATGGACTTAGTAAGGAGTCATTATATGATATCTTATTGACTCTTGAGACACATTCTTATGGATTTGTGCATCATGAACTTCTTAATATGTGGAATCTCTTCAAGGATGAAGAAAAATACTACAGTCTTGAGAATTTGACTCTAAAAGATCTTGTTTTCCAATTTATAAGAAAATTGGATGGGAAGCTTATCCTCGACTCATAAAAGGTGTTTAAGCCGTTACTGGACGTGAAACCAGAGGCATATGTGAGCCATATCCACAATAATATGTACATATTATCTTCTTCTTCATGTTTTCTTTAAAAAAAAGAAAAAAAAAAGAAAAAAAAGAAGAAAAACAAAAGAAAAAAAGGCTACAAGAGACAAAAATGAGAAAAGGAGGGCGAAACTTCAGTTTAACTTGGTCTTTAATTAGATTAGGAGCCCCGGATGGATGTCTGTCTTTTCATATACTCAAGAGGAGACCTTCACACACTAGTATATAAATAAGATTCGTGTGTCATGCTCTGTAGAGAACCGTTCTTAGTGTCCCAAAGTTTACCTTCTAGGCAAGCTGAGATGATGGGCAGATAGAAGCACCCTGTGTTGGCATACTCGCGTGACTATATAACTGAGATGGATCCTGTGATTAATGCCATGGGCTCTCCAGCGACCTTTCACTGGCTGTGGTCCTTAGGTGGTAGCTATCAGATTTATGCACTTTAATTAGTTGTGTCGTAGCTCAATCCAATATATTCCATAAGCAGGAGTGAGAAGAATTCCAAGATTGGCTGAGCCATCTTGGTATTACTGAACTCATGATGCGCAGTATAAAGATACGCCATAAAAATTGTACATAAAGGTATATCATTATTTGCTATTATATTTCTTTTATCTTTGTATAATTTTGCTGTATTTTGGTTTTGGACAGACGATCCTTTGAGCAGGGTCCTTCAGGGGTTTCTAGACTTCTTTGTCCTGATGGTTTTCTTGAAGTAAAAAAAATAAAAAAAAAACAAAAAAAAAGATTATGTGTTTCTTAATTTTAAACTTTTTTGACAACGGCTAACTTACTCTTATAGGTGCTATTATTATATTTTCCATTATTTTTTCCTATTTAAACACTCTGTTTTCTCTACTTTCCTCCAACTCAGAATCATTCAAAGGGAAATGTGAGTATAGAAATAGAAGGTGTTTCTGTTCGTCAACTTAAAAATATCTGTGTATTTTATGGGTCTAAGTATAAGAAGGGTTTAGAGTTTGTAAATGTAGCTACCACTCTTGGTCAATCACTTGCTGTGAGAAATATTCATCTTCTATATAGGAGAGGTTGCTATGGGTTAATGGGAGTTGTATCACTTGCTGCATATATAGGAGGCAATCAGATTTTATGTGTCATTCCTGGACCTTTAACTCAACAGAACATCACTGGAAAGATAATTGGGGAGTAACTTAAGGTATCATCTATGCATGAACGAATGAAGATAATGCTTGATAATTCTAATGCATTCATTTCCTTACCAGGTGATTTTGGTACTTTGGAAGAAATTTTGCAAGTTATCTCTTAGGCCTAACTAAACATCCACTATAAACCTATAGGTTTGTTGAATGTAAATAATTTTTTTAATATTTTGTTACTTTTTCTTGACAAAGCTGTGGAACAGAAATTTAACACACCTTCGGCAAGACAACTTCTTATCTCTGCTTCCACTATTGATGAGTTGATTGATAAATTAGAAGCTTTTGTTTATAAACCTGACCCAGCAATAGCTCAGATAGATTGGTCAGCAGGAAGCAGTGAGGGAAGTAACTTGAAAAGAAAGCTTGATCTGACACTTTGTTTATAATTTTTCTTTACCTTTGATTTTATTTATTGTACTTTGTGTCAGATTTCTCTAATAGATAATATCTTCTATCCTTTACTCATTTATATTTTAACATTGAGGACAATGTTGTGATCTGGTTGGGAAAAGGATAGTTTACCAAAAAAATAAAAAAATAAAATTTTTTTGGGAAGTATGATATGATTGTCATGGACTTATTAAACCAATGAATGATGGTCGAGTAAGGAGTAATTTTACTCCTGAGACGCATCTAAATTGGGAAGCATGTTTAGTGATATGACTGTTAGAAACCTATTTGTAGTAAAACCAATTAAGGATGGTAGAGTAAGGAGTAAATTTTGCCTTGGAGGTAAGTTTACTCTTGAGACGCATCTTAGTTGATGAAATAATTATTTTGTGTAGAAGTAGCAAATGGATTCTTGGATCTTAGCATAAATTGTCTTCTTTCTTAAAAAATCACAAGCTTGGATATGAATGTTGATATGGTGGATTAAGAATTATAGAAATTTACCTTGTGAGATTTTGAGCCTATTGAGGAATTGATTGAATATCTGTACCATTTTCTTCTTTCTTGTGTGATTGATTTTTACTCATGGAATTGTTACTCTAGAACTTGCTTTGATTCTTTTTTAGATTACATTTTCACATGTATGCATAAATATGATTGAGGCATTTTGAAATAGCTACTTTGATCAAATAGCCATCGCTGTATATTTTTCCTTCTGTAACCCCTTTGAGTTTATTTGATCATTCTTTATTTTTAGCTCATTACGTGACTCTAAAAAAAACATGTTTTTACATAACCTTAGGGAATAAAAGAGCATTGAACTTGTTTTTAAACAAGTGTGGGGTTGTGTGTGCAAAATGATCTTTAAAAAAAAAAGAGTTGACCACCGCTGCAATCAAAGGATTATCAGAGTCCCCTGATACACCATGTGACATATCCATGCCTAGAATAAAGGTGGATGCTTGGAAACAACAGGAAGAGAAGGAGAAGGTTCAGACTTAACAATGAATTCAATTCACTAATTTGGGATTGATCTTCAACAAAACATTAATCAAATATTAGTCATTGTCCTTTATGATGAATGTTCTCAAACATCTTTTCCACTCTAACTATACTATAATGCTCTTATACTCTCTTTAGTTTTTATCTTCTCATATCCATATTATCTCCTCTCCTTTACCATGACCCCATTACAACCTTGAATAAAGTCCTCTTGATTTTTATGTGCATGTGTTTTGAGTAACGGAGAAGTAGAAGATAAACAAGCTTATGGTAGTACAATTTTTCATGGGTTGAATAGAGTGAAATACTTACCTTTTAAACACTTGAGAGATTGAGAGTGAATTATGTGAGGATCTATCATTCTTGATTCATTCTTTTCAACTGAAGTTTCCTTTCTTGTTGGTTTGAGATGTGAAGAAATGTTACCTTATTAATGCTTTGATCCCTTGAATTTCTGGTTGCTCTTCTTTTTTCATCGAGTTTTTAGAGTTTTTAGCTTTTGAGTCTATGTCGTTTGTCTTTGTTTCCTAACTTTGGTCTTATGTGTTTTGTCCAGAAGTGCAAAATGCTAAGTATGGGAGAATTTGATAATCACATATTTTATACATTAATAAACTATTATTTTTAGTTATTTACACTCTCCATGTACTTAATTGATTTTTTCAGCATTATTTTGGTCTTACAGTATTTCTGTATTTTGGTCATATCTTAAGTTCTAGATGTCTTATAATCATGTATCTTACCTTGTAGGAAAGATAAGAGAGAGCTCTACAACTTTCACGAAGAGCTCCAGGGAAAAATCGGACATCTAATAGTAGAGCTAATTGGGCTTGGACGTCAGAACATGAGTTTTGTGACTAGAATCCGAACAGTATGCAGTAATCATTGCATAATTCGAGTTAAAGGAACTGAAATGGGCTGAAAATTTGGTATCTAAAAGTTAAGACCCATATCTACAATTTTCATGAAGAACACAAGATCTCATTCGGACAGCTTGGAGGTCACATTGGGTCTGGAAGTCAAAACAGAGGTGTTGAAACTAGGTCTGTGCAGTCTATAGTAATTAGGTCATATCTTGGGCTGTAGGAAGAATTTTGGGATGATTCTGATGGCATTGGAAAGCTGAGACAATTTTCTAGAACTTTCATGAAGACCACTTTAATTTGCTTTATTCTGACATTATTCATGAGTTCAGCACTGAATGATTTCGGAGACAAGAAATTTTAATAATTTTCCACTCACAAAAGTTCTTTAGCATTTTCCACTCATCCACCCACTCATTAATCAATTCCCTTATTATTTTATATCCCTAATCTTCTATAAAAAAAGATTATAGGTAGATCATTTGAAAAAACCTTGGCTTAGCTTAGATGATGCTATTGTGTTATTTGTTTCTCTTATTATAATTTTCTTTTGTTCTAAGTTGAAATTATGTTCATCTTTTTCTTCTACTCTCTTTCTTTCTTCTTGTTTATGGGTAACTAATCTTCATCTTGCTTGGGTGAAGAAGTAAAGCTTTTGGTAATAAAATAAGGTTAGATTAATTTCTTTCTTGTACTTAAATGATATATTATCAAGTGATCATTATAAGTGTTGTATTTTGTTTCCAATCAATTTAGAAACCCTCCTTGTAAAGTGGAGTTCTTGATTCATTGTAGACAAGTGGTTTGGTACAATGAATGCTTGAACTTATTTACAAGTGTAGGTGTTGGTAAATAATTAAAGAAACCATAATATATCTACGTATATAATTCTAAATAGACTTTGAATGTTTTATTCTCCGATTGGAACCTCCGTTGTGCATGGATTTCAATTGAGTTATAAAAAGAATTAATCTTATCCTTAATTTATTACCAAAAGTGGATATCCTAGCCTAAGCAAGTTCTTTAATTTAATTGTTTTATTATTGTGACAAAGCATTTCCTTACCTCAAAGAATTTTTCTTCATCAATTCCCTGTGGATCGACCTCGGACTCTTGAGAAATTTATTACTTGAGACAATCTATACTTGGATTTGCATCTTTTAGTCTACATCACTCGTCAATGCATCCGAGGCCTTGAGGGGGAGTGTAGTGCATACGTTCGAGATGTTGATCCCTTGGACTTCGTCAGGACGGTCACAGATGACCTTATGGGTTGCGCATTAAAAGTGTATATATTAAATTTAATTGAATTTATGTCATTGAAATAAATCTGAATAATTGGTGTTTGTCTAATGAAAGTAAAAAGATAAAGGCCTAAAAAGGCGTTCGAACATAAATAAAAAGCTTGAAAAGGCGTAGAAAAAACTAAGTGTCAACTACTTGTAGTATTTGCGTTGCTTGGCTGCATTCCAGTGTTTGGGGACTTCTTTTCCTATAAAGGTTCTGAGCTTATATGCCCCAGTGTCCGTCTTTGATATGATACAGTATGAACTCTCCTTGTTGGGGGCTAGCTTCCACTAGGATGCATTTTTCCTTTCGATGTCCATCCTCCGATGGACTAGGTCACTGGGTCGAAAACTCCTTGGTATCACTTTGGAGTTGTACTGGGCTTTGTCTTTAGTTTGAGGGTGGTTTCTCAAATGTGAACAATGTCTCTCAATTCATCCAGCTAATCAAGGTTTTGATGGATGATCTCTAGGTTTGACCTTTCAAAAAAATGTTGCCACTTCTAGCTTGGTTCTCTAATTTCTACCAGGATCACAAACTCACATCTATATATAAGTTTGAACATAGTTTCTCCCATGTTAGAATGTGGAGTGGTTTAGTATGCCTATTCAACTCAGTCGAGTTGATCTACCCAATCGCCTTGTGCTTCATCAAGTCTTTTCTTCAATCTTCTGAAGATAACTCTATTGGCAGCTTTTGCCTCTCCGTTAGTCTGCGAGTGTTCTACTGAGGTGAAATATTATTTAATGTGAAGACCTGATAGGAGCTTCTAAAAGTTCTTATCAATGAATTAAGTATCATTGCCCATAAGAATGGACTTCGGGGTCTAAAAAAGATTGATAATATCTTTATAAGTGAACCTCTGAACTCGAGCCGAAGTGATAGTGGATAGTGGCTTTGCTTCGATTCACATGGTAAAGTAATCGATGGCCATTATCAAATATTTATATTACCTAGGGGCTATTGGGAACGAACCTAGCATATCCATTCCCTACTTGTAAAATGGCCAAGGAATTAAGATAATATTTAGTTCTTTAGGCAGAGTGACATATATGTCTGTGAAGCATTAAAATTTGTCACATTTTTGAACATTTTCCATGGCATATGGAAGCAAATGCCTACTCTCTGCGTTTTTTGTGCCAAAGATTTTCCCCCGAGATGGTATCCGTAACTTCCTTCATGGATCTCGGCCAAAACATATTTCGTTTTACCTGGTTCGAGACATTTTAGAAGAGGGTAAGAAATACCTCTACGATGTAGTTGATTATTGTACAGGGTGCAGTTTGTCGAGGTCCGTATTAGCTTTTTAGCTTCTTTGGGATCATCGGGTAAGATCCTGTCTCACAAGTAGTCAGTGATAGACTTGATCTAACTATCTTTTTCATGGAGCAACATCACAATTTCAGTGTCTACTATGCTAAGAGTTACCACAAATTCCTTGATGATGGATCTATTGTTTCCAAGGCTCTTTGTGCTAATGAGCTTGGACAATATGTCAGTCCGAGAATTGTGTTCTTTTGGAATTTGTTCAATCTTCATTTTAGTGAAGTCGTTGAGGAACTCTTTTTCTTTTATCAAGTATTTGTGCAAGAGGGGCACCTTGGCCTAATTAGGGATAACAAAATTATCCGTGTCTATGGAGATTTGTAGGGATTACCCGCGATAAGGTGAGGGATGGGTACCCGTTTAATAAATTGGGTTGAGGGCATGGATTATAGTATCCGCCCTACAGGTACCCTCAAATTCGCGAAGTATACTTTTTCATTTAATATATATCATATATTATGATTTTTTCTTTCCTTTTTTACTTTGAAATGAGATAAAAATATAAATTTTCTTATTATTTTATAATGAATTTTTTTATTGAATGAGCTTGTAACGCCCCAATTTTTAGAAAATATTCTAATGTCTTGTTTTCTGTTTTTCATGCTTTTGTATGAATGACCGTTGTGTCCCTATTTTTCTGTTCTTGAATTTTGTATGAAAACAACTACGATAATACAGTTCAAATTTTATTTGATCGTTTTACGTAGTTTGCTTGAGACATAAAATAAAAATTTTTCTCGAAACTCTTGTATTAATTTTTCTCGAAAGATATACAACTAAATAATACTGCTGGATATTTTATTTGAACGTTTTGGACGATTACCTACGTTGTGGGAAAAAAATGGGAAAATGACCGTTACGTCCCGAACGTACTGTTTTCTCTATTTTTGTCTGTTTTTAATTGTTTTCTTCTTGATTTAATGCCGAAAATACTGTCGTGATTTTATATGAACTTTTTGTGTGATTTGCTCCGAGGCGGGAAAATAATATTTTCCTGGCGGGGAAAATCTTATTTGATTATTTAGAATTGGGGGATCTTACTTAACCCGATTCTGAATGAGACTAAAAATAATCTTTTAATTTTTAGGATTTAATCACAAATAAAATAATTTTATATTATTATAATATTATTTTATTAGTCAAGATATTTTAGTGACAATGGACCCTAAATATTTTGCGGGACCCACAATTAGCGAAACGGTTAGATCGGTAGCTTAAATAATCACCGTAAAATTTGTAGAACTTTCCAACAGTGACTCAAATAGGCGACTCAAATGAGCATTTATTACACAAAGTGTGACTAAGCCATGTGAGTCACCGGGAACCAACCAATGAGAATTAGGCTTGCTCACCAAGGCTTGATCTTAGCCTTTGATTCATCCAATGGCTTGGATGAAGCCAAGCAAGGTGCCCACCTTGCACCCCACATCATGTTCACGGCCAAGAGGCCTTAGGAGACAAAAATCACTTTCATCTTCATCACTTTTCTCTCTTCTCTCTCATCAAGAACCCTAGCCACCATTCTTGTCCATTTTCTTCACCATATTCGGCCAAGCTAGTTTCCTAACCATCCAACCATCCAAAAATTTTTCTAACCAAGTTTCCTTAATCTAAACACCATTCTAAGAACCTTTGTAGTTGGGAGTTTCTTCAAATTCTTCCATCTAGGGCTTGGAAACCAACCTTGAAAGTTTTACCTAGAAGGTGAAATTTCATGCTTTTCTTTTCTCTCTTCTTTTTCAAAGTTCTAAGCCATGATTTTTCCATGGTTTAGCTTCTTTTTCATGGTTAGTAACATGTAGGTTTTGTTTGAAATTTTTAGGTGTTTGGTGGAGTGAAAACCGTGACCTAGGAGGTGTGAAAGCAAGCTTTTGTCTTCATTTAAGGTAAGAGGAAGACAATTCTTATCATCCCTTGATGGTGGTAAGAAGATGGGTTGTTTGTAGAATCCATAAGGATTCGGTTGTGGTGTGTTTATTGATGGGTATTTGTTAATTTTTGTGGTTGCTAGTAGCTTAAGTGTTATGTGTTAGTAGCTTTCTTATTTGGTAATTGTAATAATTTTGCATGTCTAATAGCTTTTGATTGTATGTCTATAAGCTTTAAATTAGGTTTTATGTGTTAGAAATATTTTGCATGTGTTAGAAATATTTTGCATGTGTTAGAGATATAAATGCATGTGTTAGAATTGTATGATAAGGTTTAGGATGTGAATAACATGTGTAAATTTGCATGAGTGTTCCAAAGAACACATCCAATAGCTCACGGCAATGCCAAAGTGTGAGGACCAAAATGTTCTCTTCATTTTTCCTAAAGTGCAACTTAATTGATTAGGAGAAATAAGAAGGTTTCAAATTGTTTTGATCCAAGAAAAGGAATTTAGAAATCAATTGGTAAAGATTTAGTAGATTTTGGGCCAACATGCCTAAAGGATTTATTTGATTTAAAATCATTATTTTATAACATGATTTAATGAACTTAGATAAGATAATACCTTTGATATGATTTAGAGATCTAATGAAAAAGTTTTACAAAATGCGGCCAACATGCCACTATAGGTAATTATGATTTCTAAAACTTGATTCCAAACCTTTTTCAATCAAAACGAAACAATACAAGTTAAGAAGAAATTTTCTATAATGATTTTTGAAAGAACCAATTGATTAGAAGTAAGTTTAAAAGGTTAAAATTCATAAGTTTATCATTAGGAAGGAAATACAGTAATGTTAAGAAATTTTCTAACATATAGCTCACTTTAGGTTTTGAAGCATGTTAGAGATTTCAAAAAGAATTTAATGAAATGGTTAAAAATTAGGTAAAAAGAAATTTTATGGAAAATTTAGAAAACCATTATTATAAGTTTATAAACAAAATACTGTCAATTTTTAGTAAAAATGAACCTATAAGATAGTAACAATATCCTAATGACAGTATGCGGTATGAAAAATTATTCAACGTAGTTTAAATGTACTAAGTACTATTTCTATCTGTTTAAACAGTAATTTTATGGGCATTCGAATAAGAAAATGATTTAAAAATCCTACGCGATTGAGAAAACGTATTAAAAATGCTACGCGATTTTAAAAACAGAAAAATATCTTTACCCGATTTTTAAACGTTTGTAAAAACGACGAGATTTCAAAAACGCGATAAAATTTCTACGCGATTGACCGTTACTATATCTATTTTCGTTGTCGGGAAAATGTGAACCCGTATAAGCTGTTAAGGTTATTTCGCTGTCGGGAAAAAGTGAACCCGTACAGGCTTTCTGCCATTGAGGGCATATTTTTATCTTGAGGGCATTTTCGTAATTTCATATATTTGGAATTATGTATTTGTCTTTATACCAATTTTTGGTGTTTTGATTGACGAGACGAATCACATCGTGTTGTCGATGTGATAAATGTAGTGTGGTTCATTGTTCTAATGAACTTGGAGACTTTAGTGTACGGGATCCCACACGGACGATTGGTAGCTCATTGGGCCGTGTGTAAACCGAACCGATAGCACACTAAGGTACTCGACATTTACTATATTTAATCGAGGTTTGTAAAGTCTAGTAGTACATTGCCTATAGTGCCACAACGAGAGACTGTGAACTATACTACGCCTGGATGGTGGATTCCCAGTGTCGTAGGCTATTGACGCAACGTGTGATCGCGTAATAGTTGGTTGGGCAGCCGTGGTACTAATAGATTTTGCAAGTCATTCTCTCTGATATCTGTTTGGGTTTAGCTCCATGGAGTAGGGTTGTGTTTTGGTGTATTTGAGTATATCTTCGATAATATTCCATTTTTCTCTATTTATCTTTATCTGGTAACATCTTGGATGTTTTTACATTTTCTCTATTTGTATTTATCTGATAATTTTTTTATGTTAGTTGTCTATTTCTTATCTTATTTTATCTGTGAGATTGATTTATCTGTGTGAATTTCTTTATTTGTGTTATATCTGTGATGTTCTGAAACACTAGGATATTTAATATGTATTCTTTTATATAGCTTATTCGTATTGTATAAACCGTGTAGTAGTTATTTGTCGTCTTCTTATTTGCCATGTTGTGATGATTTTATGTTGTCTTACCTCTTTATTGTATGTGTCTCTTGTCTATTTATTTTATGCGGTAAAGAGTTTGAAGAGGAAGAAGAGGAACAACCTCTTGAGATCGTGTACCCGAGGAAGAGGAAGGTCAAGCCGACGATCGGTTTACGAGCAAGAACCATCCGATCATCCATACCCTCTGGATTGATTGTGTGGGGGATGGCGACGCCTTTGCATTTTTGGGATTCATAGAGCTGGTATTCCATGGAGGTGATCGGCTTGGCATTTACGAGGAGATCGTGCTTCATTACCTATCTTTGGACGTATGACCGTGATTCTACGTCATCGGTTTGATGGAGATCCGATTGCGACGACGACATTATTTCTCGCACTTAGAGTTACCCTTATCCATTAGGCGTTATTGGGGTGCTTTGAAAACCCCGAGCCTAGTGAGATAAGCATCGTATCGACTATTGCGCGATCCCGTTATCGCCGTGTGTCGAGACATCCGGGATATCTATCTCCCGATGATCATTTTCGGTGAGAGTGATCCATCCGAGGATTAGATAACCATGATGTTTTTTTAGGGCGCGTCGGCAGTATGTACGTATATATTGACTCTTTTATTGCTTTCTTTCTTGTTTTTATTTAAATAGTTGTAGACTTAGTTGTAAATTATTTGTACAGTGTATAACTTAATCATATGTATATTATCAGTAATGAAGTTTTTTTTTTTTTATCTCGTATTTTCCGCATTATCTTTTTATTACATATTTCTGTCTATCAGGAATTATTTTTACAACCCGTAATAATTTTAACAAATATTCCGCAACTTGGGTAGATTTTATTTCTATTTATTTTATTTTCTTTTATGTGTGACATCCTCAAAAGGGGTGTTACATTAGTTGGTATCAGAGCCCAAGTTAGAGTCTTTTGGGGTTGTGGTTGGGTCTGTTTTTTTGTTTGTCTTTGTGTGATTCTCTGTGATGTTTGTGATTTATATCCTTTCGGAAATATCTAGAAGGATGTATCTAACTTTGTTTTGTTATGTTTGAAGAAAGAAGATGGCTGGTAGAGGTAGAGGACGTGCTAACGTAAATCGAGATGAGGACCCGATGTTGGTTGCTGCTGAGGCTATGCGGCAGATGGCTGAAGTGATAACTCAGCAAAATTTGAGAGCAGCCCAACAGCAAGATGCTACAGCTGATGCCCTAAATTTATCTGAATTTAGGCGTCATAATCCGCCACAATTTAGAGGCGAGGTGGATCCGGAGAAAGCGAGTCAGTGGATGCAAGATTTAGAGAGAATCTTTGAGGGGATGAGATGTACAGATGAAAAGAAAGTAACTTATCTTTGTTTTCATGCTTGAGAGGAGATGCGAGAACATTGGTGGAGAGGAATCCGCCGAGTGTTGCAAGTGAAGGGACCGAGATCACACAGGGAAGTGTTTTCTAATACTTTTACTCGGATAAATATTTTCTGCGAGTGCTAGGCATGCCAAGGAAATGGAATTTCTTGGTTTGCGACGAGAATATGACGGTGAATGAGTATGCCACAAAATTTGAGAGTTTGTCTCAATTCTCGATTATGCTCGGACACGACAAGATGATGTGTGGAGATGCGGGAAGTTTGAATCGGGTTTAAGGGTGGAACCGAAACGAGGAGTGGTATCTTTGAGGATGACTCGGTTTCATGCTTTGGTGGATGCGTGTGCTCGACTTGAGGAGTTGGAGCCATCTAGAGATCAAAGGAATCGAATTTTGGACCGACAAGGTTCCGAGAGAGTGGAGGTAGTAATGCCAATCGGTTTCGGCGTAAGCCGTATACCAGGCCAACAGAAGTCAATCTCAACGACCATCTGTTAGTGGAGGTGCAAGTGGTAGTGGAGCCGGATGCAGGGGTGGCGTTTACGCCAACATGTTTTAAGTGCGGGAAGAAAGGTCATATTTCTCCCGAGTGTACGATTAAAGGTGCAGTTTGTTTCAATTGTAAACAACCTGGGCACATAGCAAAGGATTGTCCACAGCCGGAGAGAAAACACATTTGTTCGGTATGTTAAAGCTAATCAGCAAAAATCTGGAAGTACTCAACCGAGATCCGGAGGACGAGTGTATACAATGATGGGATCTGAGATTTCTAAGTCTGATGATCTTATTCAAGGAGAAGGAGACATTGGAGGTAACCTTCTGACTGTCTTGTATGACTCGGGTGCTACACACTCGTTTATTGCATATGATTGTGTAGAAAGGTTGAAGTTGCCCATATCTTCTCTGAATGTTATGTTGAATGTATCTACGCCAACTGCTAAACCTGTAGTTACTTCTAAGATCTGTTTGGATTGTCCTATTGTTGTGAAGGACCGTTTGTTTTTGGTCGATTTGATTTGTTTACCTCTTATTGAGATAGATGTAATCTTAGGGATGGACTGGTTATGTTCTAACCATATCCTCATAGATTGTGCAAAAGAAAACTATAGTTTTCCTAAGGAAGAAGAGTCTGGATTCTTAACTATTTGTTAAGGTCAAGTCTTTGTTGAGAAATGGAGCGTAGGGATATCTGGTATTGTCTTCTCTAGAAGTTAAAAATGAGAAGGATGTGAATACTATTCCTGTTGTCAACGATTTTCCGGATGTTTTTCCTGAAGATGTACCTGGTTTACCGCCTGAGCGGGAGATCGAGTTCTCAATTGATTTAGTACGGGAACAGTCCTATCTCAATTGCACCATATCGTATGTCGCGCCGGTAGAGTTGGAGGAGCTGAAAAAGCAATTGGTGGAACTGTTGGAGAAAGAATTTGTACGACCTAGCGTTTCCCCATAGGGTGCACCAAGTACTTTTGGTCAAGAAGAAGGATGGAACGTCACGACTTTGTGTGGACTATCGGCGGTGAACAAGGTGACTATCAAGAATAAATATCCGCTTCCAAGAATTGATGATTTGATGGATCAATTGAGAGGAGCCGTGATATTTTCCAAGATAGATCTACGATCGAGGTTATCACCGGTTCGTGTAAAGGGGAAGACGTGCCGAAAACCGCTTTTCGAACTCGTTATGGACATTATGAGTATCGGTAATGCCATTCGGGGTGACGAATGCTCCCGCTATATTTATGGATTATATGAACAGAATATTTCGTCCATATCTAGACAGATTTGTCGTTGTCTTTATCGATGACATTCGATCTATTCTCAATCGAAGGAAGAACATGCTTGAACATCCGAGTGTTGTTCTTCGATTTTGAGGGAGAAGCGGCTTGTATGCGAAGTTGTCTAAGTGTGAGTTCTGGTTAGAAGAAGTCCAATTTCTTGGTCACGTAATTTCTAAAGAAGGTATAGCGGTGGACCCATCGAAAGTGGAGACTTTTTTACGGTGGGAGAGACCTAAGACAAGAATGAAGTTCAAGTTTTGTTGGACTTGTTGGTTATTATCGGAGATTTATCGAAGGTTTTTCCAAGATTGCTGGACCACTTACACAACTTACGAGGAAAAGTCAAGCTTTCGAATGGACAGAAGAACGTGAAGCTAGTTTTCAAGAATTGAAGAAGAGGTTAACAAGCTGCGCCGGTGTTAATCCTACCGGTTCGACGAAATCTTTCGATGTGTATTGTGACGCTTCTTATCAAGGACTAGGATGCGTGTTGATGCAAGACCGGAATGTGGTGGCGTATGCTTCTCGGCAATTGAAGATTCATGAGAAGAATTATCCTACGCATGATTTGGAATTGGCTGCGGTAGTTTTTGCTTTGAAGATATGGAGACACTTTCTCTATGGAGCAACGTTCAACATCTTCAGTGATCACAAAAGTTTGAAGTACTTATACGATCAGAAGGAGCTGAATATGAGGCAGCGAAGGTGGTTAGAATTTCTGAACGACTACGATTTTCAACTTTTGTACCATCCTGGTAAGGCGAATGTCGTGGCCGATGCTTTGAGCAAGAAAATTATTAGTGTTTCTGCTCTAATGATCAAGGAAAAGGAGCTCATTGAACAGTTTAGAGATGAATGGTCATTTGTTGAGTTGAAACCGGGGAAGATCTGTATTAGCATGGTTACTATCTCGAGCGAGCTGATGGAAGACATAAAGGAAAAGCAAAATGCCGATAAATTTTTGCAAGGAATAAGGGAGCAAATGAAACAAGGCGAGACACTAGAGTTCAAGGAAGGAACTGATGGAATTCTGAGATTTCGGGGTAGAGTCTGTGTTCCTCGTAATCGAGAGTTGAGAAGATATATTGTGAAACATGCCCATACTAGTCTATTGAGTATGCATCCAGGCATAACAAAAATGTATCAAGATTTGAAGAAGTTATTCTGGTGGCATGGAATGAAGGGTGATGTTGTTAGATGCGTGTCAACTTGCCTAGTTTGTCAAAAGTCGAAAGTTGAACACCAAAGACCAGCTGGGATGTTGCAACCATTATCGATTCCAGAATGGAAATGGGACAGCATTTCTATGGATTTCGTTACTGGTTTGCCGAAGACAAAGAAAGGTCATGATGCAATATGGGTTATAGTTGATAGACTTACGAAATCAGCTCATTTCTTACCAATCAATATCAAATATTCATTGGAAAGATTAACCCAGTTGTACATCAGTGAAATTGTCAGACTACATGGTGTACCGACAAGTATAATTTCTGATCGTGATCCGAGGTTTACGTCAAGATTTTGGCGAAGTCTGCAAGAAGCTATGGGAACTAAGTTACGACTGAGTTCAGCGTATCATCCGCAGACTGACGGTCAGACTGAAAGAACTATACAGTCCTTGGAGGATTTATTGCGTGCTTGTGTTTTGGAACAACGGGGAAGTTGGGATGAATTTTTATCTTTGATAGAATTCACCTACAACAATAGTTTTCACGCAAGCATCGGAATGGCACCTTATGAAGCATTGTATGGAAGACGATGTCGAACGCCGTTATCTGGTATCAAGATGGAGAAAGTATGATCATTGGACCGGAGCTTGTACAACAAACTACGGATAAAGTCAAGATGATACAAGAGAAGATGAGGACGACGCAAAGCAGACAAAAGAGTTACGCGGATAAGCGAAGACGACCTCTTGAATTTGAGGAGGGTGAGCATGTGTTTCGAGAGAGTTGCTCCTACGACCGGTGTCGGAAGAGTAATTAAGTCTAAGAAGCTTACTCCTAAATTTATTGGACCATATCGATTATCCGACGTATTGGCCACCGTAGCATATCGATTGCTTTGCCGCCGTTTCTATCCAATTTGCATGACGTGTTTCATGTGTCTCGATTACGGAAGTATATGCCGATCCGACACATGTTATACGGTCGGATGACGTCGATTAAAGGAGAATTTGACTTACGAAACTTTACCTGTCGGGATAGAGACGAAAGGTAAAGCGACTTCGAGGGAAGATGATCGAGCCGTGAAAGTTATATGGAATGAGGTGACGGGTGAAGCTACTTGGGAGCTGGAAGGTAAAATGAAGGATCGGTATCCTCATTTGTTTGGATGAACATCGAATTTCGAGGACGAAATTTTTATTTGTTGGGGAGAGTTGTAACGCCCCAATTTTTAGAAAATATTCTCAATGTCTTGTTTTGTTTTTCATGCTTTTGTATGAATGACCGCCGTGTCCCTATTTTTCTCGTTCTTGAATTTTGTATGAAAACAACTACGATAATACAGGTTCAAATTTTATTTGATCGTTTTACGTAGTTTGCTTCGAGACGGTAAAATAAAAATTTTTCTCGAGCTCTTGTATTAATTTTTCTCAAAGAAAGATATACTGACTAAATAATACTTCTTTGGATATTTTATTTGAACGTTTTGGACGATTACCTACGTTGTGGGAAAAAATGAGAAAATGACCGTTACGTCCCGACGTCTTGTTTTCTCTATTTTTGTCTGTTTTTAATTGTTTTCTTCTTGATTTAATGCCGAAAATACGTGCTGTGATTTTATATGAACTTTTTGTGTGATTTGCTCCGAGGCGGGAAAATAATATTTTCCGGGCCGGGAAAATCTTATTTGATTATTTAGAATTGGGGATCTTACTTAACCCGATTCTGAATGAGACTAAAAATAATCTTTTAATTTTTAGGATTTAATCAAAATAAAATAATTTTATATTATTATAATATTATTTTATTAGTCAAGATGTTTTAGTGACAAGTGGACCGGAAATATTTTGCGGGACCCACAATTAGCGAAACAGTTAGATCGGTAGCTTAAATAATCACCGTAGTAGTGTAGAACTTTCCAGAACAGTGACTCACTAGTCGACTCAAGAGCATTTATTACACAAAGTGTGACTAAGCCATGTGAGTCACCGGAACCAACCAATGAGAATTAGGCTTGCTCACCAAGGCTTGATCTTAGCCTTTGATTCATCCAATGGCTTGGATGAAGCCAAGCAAGGTGCCCACCTTGCACCCCACATCATGTTCACGGCCAAGAGGCCTTAGGAGACAAAAATCACTTTCATCTTCATCACTTTTCTCTCTTCTCTCTCATCAAGAACCCTAGCCACCATTCTTGTCCATTTTCTTCACCATATTCGGCCAAGCTAGTTTCCTAACCATCCAACCATCCAAAAATTTTTCTAACCAAGTTTCCTTAATCTAAACACCATTCTAAGAACCTTTGTAGTTGGGAGTTTCTTCAAATTCTTCCATCTAGGGCTTGGAAACCAACCTTGAAAGTTTTACCTAGAAGGTGAAATTTCATGCTTTTCTTTTCTCTCTTCTTTTTCAAAGTTCTAAGCCATGATTTTTCCATGGTTTAGCTTCTTTTTCATGGTTAGTAACATGTAGGTTTTGTTTGAAATTTTTAGGTGTTTGGTGGAGTGAAAACCGTGACCTAGGAGGTGTGAAAGCAAGCTTTTGTCTTCATTTAAGGTAAGAGGAAGACAATTCTTATCATCCCTTGATGGTGGTAAGAAGATGGGTTGTTTGTAGAATCCATAAGGATTCGGTTGTGGTGTGTTTATTGATGGGTATTTGTTAATTTTTGTGGTTGCTAGTAGCTTAAGTGTTATGTGTTAGTAGCTTTCTTATTTGGTAATTGTAATAATTTTGCATGTCTAATAGCTTTTGATTGTATGTCTATAAGCTTTAAATTAGGTTTTATGTGTTAGAAATATTTTGCATGTGTTAGAAATATTTTGCATGTGTTAGAGATATAAATGCATGTGTTAGAATTGTATGATAAGGTTTAGGATGTGAATAACATGTGTAAATTTGCATGAGTGTTCCAAAGAACACATCCAATAGCTCACGGCAATGCCAAAGTGTGAGGACCAAAATGTTCTCTTCATTTTTCCTAAAGTGCAACTTAATTGATTAGGAGAAATAAGAAGGTTTCAAATTGTTTTGATCCAAGAAAAGGAATTTAGAAATCAATTGGTAAAGATTTAGTAGATTTTGGGCCAACATGCCTAAAGGATTTATTTGATTTAAAATCATTATTTTATAACATGATTTAATGAACTTAGATAAGATAATACCTTTGATATGATTTAGAGATCTAATGAAAAAGTTTTACAAAATGCGGCCAACATGCCACTATAGGTAATTATGATTTCTAAAACTTGATTCCAAACCTTTTTCAATCAAAACGAAACAATACAAGTTAAGAAGAAATTTTCTATAATGATTTTTGAAAGAACCAATTGATTAGAAGTAAGTTTAAAAGGTTAAAATTCATAAGTTTATCATTAGGAAGGAAATACAAGAATAATGTTAAGAAATTTTCTAACATATAGCTCACTTTAGGTTTTGAAGCATGTTAGAGATTTCAAAAAGAATTTAATGAAATGGTTAAAAATTAGGTAAAAAGAAATTTTATGGAAAATTTAGAAAACCATTATTATAAGTTTATAAACAAAATACTGTCAATTTTTAGTAAAAATGAACCTATAAGATAGTAACAATATCCTAATGACAAGATGCGGTATGAAAAATTATTCAACGTAGTTTAAATGTACTAAGTACTATTTCTATCTGTTTAAAACAAGTAATTTTATGGGCATTCGAATAAGAAAATGATTTAAAAATCCTACGCGATTGAGAAAACGTATTAAAAATGCTACGCGATTTTAAAAACGAGAAAAATATCTTTACCCGATTTTTAAACGTTTGTAAAAACGACGAGATTTCAAAAACGCGATAAAATTTCTACGCGATTGACCGTTACTATATCTATTTTTCGTTGTCGGGAAAATGTGAACCCGTATAAGCTTGTTAAGGTTATTTCATTTTGTCGGGAAAAAGTGAACCCGTCTGAGAACTTTCTCGCCATTGAGGGCATATTTTTATCTTGAGGGCATTTTCGTAATTTCATATATTTGGAATTATGTATTTGTCTTTATACCAATTTTTGGTGTTTTGATTGACGAGACGAATCACATCGTGTTGTCGATGTGATAAATGTAGTGTGGTTCATTGTTCTAATGAACTTGGAGACTTTAGTGTACGGGATCCCACATGTGACACGAGTTGGTAGCTCCTGGGCCGTGGTAAACCGATAGCACACTAAGGTACTCGACATTCACTATATTTAATCGAGGTTTGTAAAGTCTAGTAGTACATTGCCTATAGTGCCACAACGAGAGATCAGAACTATACTACGCCTGGATGGTGGATTCCCGTGTCGTAGGCTATTGACGTAACGTGTGATCGCGTAATAGTTGGTTGGGCAGCCGTGGTACTAATAGATTTTGCAAGTCATTCTCTCGATATCTGTTTGGGTTTAGCTCCATGGAGTAGGGTTGTGTTTTGGTGTATTTGAGTATATCTTCGATAATATTCCATTTTTCTCTATTTATCTTTATCTCTGTAACATCTTGGATGTTTTTACATTTTCTCTATTTGTATTTATCTGATAATTTTTTATGTTAGTTGTCTATTTCTTATCTTATTTTATCTGTGAGATTGATTTATCTGTGTGAATTTCTTTATTTGTGTTATATCTGTGATGTTCTGAAACACTAGGATATTTAATATGTATTACTGTTATAGCTTATTCGTATTGTATAAACTGTGTAGTAGTTATTTGTCGTCTTCTTATTTGCCATGTTGTGATGATTTTATGTTGTCTTACCTCTTTATTGTATGTGTCTCTTGTCTATTTATTTTATGCGGTAAAGAGTTTGAAGAGGAAGAAGAGGAACAACCTCTTGAGATCGTGTACCCTGAGGAAGAGGAAGGTCAGCAAGCCGACGATCGGTTTACGAGCAAGAACCATCCGATCATCCATACCCTCTGGATTGATTGTGTGGGGGATGGCGACGCCTTTGCATTTTGGGATTCATAGAGCCGGTATTCCATGGAGGTGATCCGGCTTGGCATTTACGAGGAGATCGTGCTTCGTTACCTATCTTTGGACGTATGACCGTGATTCTACGTCATCGGTTTGATGGAGATCCGATTGCGACGACGACATTATTTCTCGCACTTAGAGTTACCCTTATCCATTAGGCGTTATTGGGGTGCCGAAAACCCCGAGCCTAGTGAGATAAGCATCGTATCGACCGCGCGATCCCGTTATCGCCGTGTGTCGAGACATCCGGATATCTATCTCCCGATGATCATTTTCGGGCGAGAGTGATCCATCCGAGGATTAGATAACCATGATGTTTTTTTTGGGCGCGTCGGCAGTATGTCTCGTATATATTGACTCTTTTATTGCTTTCTTTACTTGTTTTTATTTAAATAGTTGTAGACTTAGTTGTAAATTATTTGTACAAAGTTGTATAACTTAATCATATGTATATTATCAGTAATGAAGTTTTTTTTTTTTATCTCGTATTTTCCGCATTATCTTTTTATTACATATTTCTGTCTATCAGGAATTATTTTTACAACCCGTAATAATTTTAACAAATATTCCGCAACTTGGGTAGATTTTATTTCTATTTATTTTATTTTCTTTTATGTGTGACATCCTCAAAAGGGGTGTTACAGAGCTCATAATGATAAAACTTGTTGAAACAACAGATACCATTCATGTAATAGTTATTTATATAGATTGATTACTACAAAAAAAAATAATCAAATTTAGTACGTTATTTGTAATATTCTTTTAATTTTGTAAGAATCTTTGATTGTTTAACAAAGTTGTGGTATGTGATGCTAAAGTTTATTTTATTTATGTTTTCTTTTTGTAATTTTTAAGATTTTATTTTAAATTATTAACTACCCGTGGATACCTATGAATACTCACCTAGCCATGGGTATCACAAATGGATACCTGTGACGAAGGCAGGGGCAGGGGCAGGGGAACCACTATCCACCTCACCCCGCCCGTTGATATCCCTTGGTCTGACATTCACCGAGAACTTAGGAGGTTACAAGTTGTGAGTCAGTATAAAGAATCATCTCGGTTGCCCCTAGATCCTTTGCCATTGTCAAACCAGCAATGCATGTTTTGTATTCAACCTAGTTGTTCAAGGTTGGGAACTCGAATCTCAAGGAGTATTCAATAGTTATGCCATCACCATTTTCTAATATTACTCTAGCACCACATCCTTTGGGGATGGATGAGCCGTCAACATAAATGGTCCACACATTCCCTTTAGGAGGGTTGATGTCCTATGTCGGCTCAACGATAAAGTCAAATAAGGCTTGGACTTTAATGGCTTGCTGGGGTACATATATAATGCCGAACTTAGAGAGTTCTATTGACCACGTGATCATATGCTCGGCGAGGTCCGACTTGTGAAGTACTTGTCGAATTGGTTAATCCATCCTCACAATGATAGGGTGGCATTAGAAGTATTGCTTTTCTTTAAGTATCACGGCACTACACCTACACTGCATACACTTTTCTTTAAGCATACATCATCTCATCACTATATTATTTAATTATACTTTGTTTAGATATTTTTGTGTGATTTTTGTGTATGTGTTGCTTTGTGCCTTCGGTGACAGATGTATAGGCGGTTGTTTGCTATCATTGTGGTTTCAATTATTAGAACAGAAGTATAGTTTGCTTAGGAACGTTACACAGAAGTTATGTTTGTTTCTTATGCAGGATGTATGTTTGTTTTCTAGTTTCAGTGTGGTTTATTCTTTGCAAAAGTTTAAACTGCTTGTTTTGGTGTACATATACTGAGAAATGTGATTTCTCACCCTATTTGTTGCCATGTAATTCCAAGTGAGAGTTCATCCAAAGGTAAGAAGAAAAAGTATGGAGGTTAGAATAATAGTTTTATGCTCAGTTGTGAAGCTTTGTATTTATTTACTCTATTTTTAGCTTGTATAAGGTTATGTATACAATAATCCCTTTTGAGGTAAGATGTTTGTATTTAACTTTTAGATTTTCGCAAGGCTCTCCATTATTATTTGCTTAAATGTTATGGATTAGTATGATGTTTAAGTAGTATAGCTAATACTATTTATCCAAGTATATGAATGGTATACTAGGTTATCGGTATTAGAGCGTTACATTATGGTATCAAAGCAGTTCATCTTATTGAGCCAGGATATGAACTGGGTATGCTTAGGCATGTTAGAAGTTCCTTTATATGTGTTATGTATTTCTTTGTCTCTTATTGAGATGTTTGATGAAGATTGCATGGCCTACTTGTTTTTGGTTTGTTAATAGCTAATGTTGCACGATTACATGATATTGAGTACTTATCAACTCAATATGGATTGTTCTGTGGGTGCAGGAAACTATGGCACCAAAGAGGCAAACCCGTGAGACTAGAAACTCAACCCGAGAAAGTCTGGATATGATCGAGGTTATGATGGCAATGGCCGAAGTAATGCATGAACAGACGATTGCAAATGCTAACGCCCGGAGGGAACAAGCAGCTGCAACTGTCGATGTTATAAGAGAGTAGGCAACAACAACTATGGGGATGTTCGAGCAAATGAGGAACAATCAACTGGAACAACCTCAGCCAGTACAAGGGGTACAAGTCAGGAGAAATCAAAACTTCCAGGACTTGGCAGCATTCAGACAGATGAATCCTCCACCTTTCAATGGTGAGTTTGACCCAGTGAAAGCAGAAGGGTGGTTAAATGAGATAGAAAAGATTTTTGGGGTGATGGTCTGCACAGACGAGCAAAAAGTCTCTTTTGCCTCTTTTATGTTGAAGGGAGAGGCAAAGCATTGGTGGTAAAATACCACAAGAGTAATGGCTGCAGCTGGAGCTCAGATGATCTGGGAAATATTTAAGGTAGCTTTCTTAGAAAAATATTTTTCACAAACCTTGCGAGATGCGAAGGAGGTGAAATTTATGAGGTTAGCCTAGGGGAGCTTGTCTGTGGGCCAGTTTGTGGCCAAGTTTGAGCAGCTGTCAAAGTTTTCTTATCATTTCAGACATAACCCGAATGAGAATTGGAGATGTGTGAAGTTCGAGTTTAGTCTGAGAACTGATATCAGGGATGCTATAGAGCCCATGGAGATAAGAGATTTTTCTTCTTTGGTCAACAAGTGCAGGATAATAGAGAAACATGAAAGGAGACCTACAGTGGATCAAGAATCCCAAGGTTCCCAGAAAAAGAAGTTTACTGAGCAAAAGTGCACAAAGGGGTGAAAAAGGTAAACCAGATTAAGTGGAGTCCAAGAAGGGTCAATGCCCTAAGTGTAGAAGGCAGCATGGTGACCTTGCTTGGCAGGGCAATCCATATGTTACAAGTATAGGCAGCCAGGGCATTTTGCCAAAGAGTGTACGTAGAGGGAAGAAACACAGCCAGATAGTAGACCCTTGGCTTAGGGAAAGGTTTACATCTTGCAAGGCAATGAGACAACGTAACCTACGGCTTCAGAGAAAGGTAAGTGTATGATTTTGTTTCTTTAAGGTTTGATTATGCTTGTTTTGGAATGTAAGTTGCATGTGACTTCTTGCATAAGGTAAACTAAATTTTGGGGACAAAATTTTAAAAGGAGGGGAGAAATATAATATCCTGAAAATCATGTTAGGCTTAAGGTTGCATAGGTAATCTGATACTTGTTTGGTATATCACTTAAGTTTTGTGACAAACTGAGTTAGTTTAGGCACTTTGTTGCAACTTCGAGTGTGAAAAGTAGTCTAAAATGATTGAGAAAATAACATAAACTGCTATTTGAAGGGAAACATGTGTAGATAATTTGTTTCTAGGTCAAAAATGAGATAAGTAAGATTTGGTTAAAGTTTCAGGGCAATCAGAGTTAATTTGATATTTTTAGGCATACTGGTTATGCTTTTAATGCCAGATCGACTCCCAGCAGGTATAGAAAAATAGAGAAAAAAATGCAACATGATTTTTAATGAATCTTAGGATTTATTTTGAGTCTATTGGAATTTAGGAACCTTGATTCATAGGAATCTAAGTGTTCATAGCAGGTCGAGAATTTGGTAAAGTTCCCTTTAAGTAGAAAAGTTAGACTTTGCTACTCATGTTTTGTAACACCCCATAAATTTGCTATTTTATAGTAATGACTGAATTGTACTATTTTGTGATTTCTGTGTGCTGTAAATTTATTTTGACTATTATGTGACTGCTTTTGATCGTTGTGTGTGATTTACTCTGAGTCAAGAAAATAAAAATTTTCGGGCCAAGGAAAATCTTTACTGATTTATTCGGAGCCGGAGGATCTTACTAAACCCGAACCCGAGAGATACGTGTCATGATCTTTTAATTTTTAGAATTTATCTGTGAAATAAAAATATTCTGTATTTTATTATACATCGGACAAATACTTACAGACTTGTGAGCAATATGTTCTATCCATTAGGTAATAAGTTTTGTAACTATTGTCCATTGGATAATAGCCATTAGAGAAAATTTTGATGACTTGTTTTATGAACTAATTAGAATATTTGAAGCTTGATGAAAACCAATAGAAAGTGGTCAACGAAAATGGCTAGACTAGTTAGCTATGTAACTAGATGACTTAAACTAAGTTAGCATAAAGCTTATGCAGTAACTAAATGGAATAAACTTAGTTTGCTATTCATTGGAGCTTATGGTTACAAGGGTATTCTAGTAGCTTCTAGAAGTTTATGACTCACACCTAAGTAACTAGATGGTTAGTAATGGAACTAGGTGATCTAACTAAGTTAGCTTAACTTAGTTAGGAACCAATTGAATCAAAACTTGGTTAGCCTTCTCCATTGAGCTCCACGGTTATGAAGCTTCATGCACCATCTAGATTTTGGTGATTCACTTGGATGGCTATTAGGTCTAAACCAATAGAAAACCATGTGATCAAAGCATGATCAATTGGTGACATTAGCCATGTGCTAATCATAATTTCTAGCAAAATATTTCACTCACCTTTTCTCTTCACACTTCCACGGCAATGCATTAGGAAATAGGACATCCATTTCATTTAATCACATTTTGAGACAAGAAACCATTCTCTTCATTCTCTTTCATCTAAACTTGAACAAAAACTCTATTTTTTCTCTCCATCTTGAAGCTCACAGCCTCCACACCAAAAACCAACATCCAAGTTTTTAAAATTTCATCTAACTTCATTTCCTAAACCCAAACATCATTCTAAACACTTTTCATGTTGTAAGTTTCTCCTAGTTCATCCATCTTGTGCTTAGAAATCAAGCTTGAGTTTTCTACTCTTAAAGGTAAAAGTCTTGTTTTTGGATTCCAAGTTTGGTTCTTGAATTTCTAAGCCATGTTTGATCCATAGTTTTTCTTTGTCAAGCTTAGTTTGTGACTTTGTATTGGTTTAAGCTTGTTAGGGTTTTCTTTGGAGGCTACACGAAATTCCTTGGAGGAAGCAACTTGAAGGATTTTGTCTTCCTTAAGGTAAAAGGGAGATTAACCTCATCTACCATATATTGGTGGTGAGAAAATGGCTTGTTTGTGGTGAAAAATCCATAAGGATTTATTCACTTGTGTGATTTATAGTTTGCTTTATTTGTGATGATTTTTGGTTAGTATGTTTTATAGCTTTGATTATATGCTTGTTTATATGATTATGAAGCATGTTGAGTTATTGTATAAAGTAGAATGTGATTCACATGATAAGGAGTTGTATGAAGGTTCCAAAGAACCTATGGAGGCTCACGATTTTTACACCACAAATAGAGCAAAACGTTTTAAATTATTTTTCCTAAATCATGGATTAAATGGTTTAATGATGAGAAATTGGATTGAGGATTTTTATAAAGAATTATGTGATAGACAATGATTAAATATGATTTATGAAGCATAAATGAATTTTTGGCCAACATGCCAAAGTTTAGTATTTTAGGTCCAAAATTATTTTCCTAAGTGTAGACTTAGGTAATTAATTAACAAGAATTCAATTTAACGAATCTTTAGTAGAAAAAGGAAAGTAAATTTAATGTTTAGAATTAAATTAGCATATTTAAGTTATAATGAGGAATAAAGTTAAAACTTGAAATTGGCTAACGTATAGCTCACCCTTTGAGTTTTGAAGCGCGTTAGAAATTTTTGAGATGTAATATCTAATTAATTCAAAGAAGTCAAATTTCTGTAAAGAATAGTAGAAAATATTACGTTAAGAATTTTTAGTAGGATAATATTCTAAACAAGGCCAAAATTCCTACCTTATGTAGAGAATTTTATAAATAAGTTTAGAAAGTTACGAAATATTTTACGCAAGTGAAAAATACTAGAAAAATCTCAGCGATTTGAAAACATAAGAAAAATGTTACGCGATTCCAAAAACGAGATAAAATGTTTACGCGATTGGAAATGACAGTAGGTTGCTGTCGGGCTATAGTGGTGGGCCCAGTTATGTTGGAAAGTGATACCACTAAGAAATGATGTATGTATATGAAATACTGAGAGAATAATGTTTGTATGTGTTTTTGGATTATACATCATGTATAGAAAAATGTGTCAGCTTATTTGGTTAAGACAAGTGTGCCTAGGAGATTGAAATTACACCTTCATGCAGGTGAGAATTGCGTAGTTATGATCTTTAGTGATCTTGGAGACGTTGGGGTGTGGAAAGTCATATGTGGCCAGTTGGTAGCACCTCTTCACCGTGGTATCCTATGCAAACACACCAACGGTCTTGACGGAGTTGCTACTCTTTTTGTGATTTGTTGAGAGTGCCTTGTATTAGCCATGTTGCGCACCATGATATGATATATTGGCACATGAGTTGAGGCTAACGATATACAGACATGTACTCTTTATCTTTCTCTCCAAAATTGTGATTAGCTCCCTGGAGTATGATTTGGTCTTGGTACATATGCATAGTGGATCAACATATTATTATGATAATTATGTTTATCTGATAGATTATCTATAGTGTGATAATATGATTATACATGATAATATAGTATCTGTACCATTTATTGTCATTTTTTATACTACTTCATTGGTATTGTTGTAGGGGATCTCACCTCTTTGCCGTATTATATTTGTTTTATTGTATATGATTGATGAAGACCGAGGAGACGAGTAAGCTGGTAATTCTATTTACCACTAGTGATATATTTTTTTGCTGTGTTTGTTTATATGGCGGTGAGACTTCAATTTTTGGGTTTTGTCACAGTGCAGTTCCATGGGGGGACTAACGTTGGAGGTTTGATTATGAGAATGAGCAGTTTGTTTATACCGGGGACTTAACTCTAAACCTTAGTGGTACTAGAGATGGGACTCCTGTTCTGACGCAATATGCTTATGTGCGTCTTGAGTTCACTATGCCAATACGTGAGCTCTGTGGTGGTAGTTTTTATATCCCGCAAGAGGATTCCATGGTGTTGTTTGCTAGGATGCCAGCCAGGCGTGTGTTATATCCGCTAGGGTTCTTTAGTGATGACACAGAGGAGGAGGAGGATCCTGCTAAGGGCCCGAATCCTTAGTTTGGTTTGAGAGGTTATAGTTTAGTATTTTATATTTTCGTCGTGTGTATTGTATATATTAACTTTTGAGAATAAGTGTATATTTATGTAAATTATTTGTAAACAATGTTTCATTATGTATGTAAGTCATGACAAGTTTATTTTTAGTTATGTTTTATGTTTAAGGCTTTTATTTATTTTCAGTTATTCCAAAAACGAAATTTTAAAATCAGTGTTCTACAAGATTAATTCTTTTACAACTTGGGTAAGTTATATTAGGATTAGTCTTAAATATGATACCCTACAGTGGGTGTTACATGTTTGATTCTTCCTATGACTGAAGAGTAAATAGAAAAGAAAAGAAAGAAAAGAGAAGGCATAAACCAAAGGAAGAAAGGAGAGAAAGAGAATAAGGAAAAGAAGGAAAGCAAAGGGGGAAGATCAAAGACAAGGACCAAGGCTTGAAGATCTTCATCTAAGCAAGAGGTAGGTGTGTTTTCTATCATTTTTCTTCATCTTTTCTATTCTTGGACTTAGGTTTTTGGATAGAAAAGTTAGGTTTCAAGGAGTGAAAACTTGTTTCTTAAGCTAGATTCTTGCTTTCATTGTTTGATTTAGTTGTTTTAATTCAATGATAACTAGATAGTTGGTTTTATCCATAGATAAAACTAGTTGGTTCTTGAGTTTGGAACCTAGGTTTTGAATAACTAAGTATGAGGTTTCTAGTGATTGTTCCAAGTTTAGTTAATTAATAAGTTGTATAAATGCTACAACATGTTTAGACGATGTATTTGATGCTAGAAATCATCTAGGAACTGATCTTGAATGGTTAGAAGTTGTTTTGGGGCCAATGGAACAGTGGCTCGGTTCTGCAGAATTTGCTGAGTCGTAGACATGAGTCGTGTCTGAAGACACCCCCCCATGTCTGACTTTGTCAGCATATTTTCACGGGAGTGAGACAAGACAACCTGTAGTGTTTGTCGCATAACTTGAGCTATAGTTTTGGATTGACCTGATTCTAGTGACATTTGAAAGCTAAGATACAAGGCTATTTGCCTATAAGGCCTCGTTTGGTACACATTATAGTATAGTATAAGATAGAATGATAGGATCGTATAAAGTATGATAATATAACTAATAGGATAAGACATAATCTTATCTTTTGTTTGATAACAAAAGGATAAATTAGTTGATTGTATAATATCTTTTTTTTAGGACCAAAATGTCCTTTAGCATAAAAGTTAAAATAATTTTTAAAAAAAGAAAAAAAACCTTCTGCAACTCCCCTTCACCATCTTCTACAACTCCCCTTCACCACCATGAAACACCTCCACTTTTAACCCACCACCATTACAACAATTTCTTAACACATAACCAACTCACCCACACCATAAACCATAACCTAATCCCATCACCATTTTCACCATAACAACACCACGCAACTCCCCTTCACCATCTTCATCACCTTGCTCCACCAATCACAATCTCCATGGCCACTACACTCAAATGACTGTGAAGCTCTATACCTCCAAACCACTACCTATTCGTGAACTAGAATCACCACCAGATTCGTGAAGCAGCAGCTGCGCCACTTCACTACCAAACACGAGATAGATCCACTATGAACCAGGAAGGACCACCGTGCCAGCGCGCCAGATCCTCAGCCACCGCGCACCACCGAGCTGCACCCCTGTTTCGAGCCATTCGTCCATATCTGTTGCAAAAATAGAGCCTTTCCTCATCTCTGTTTCGCAAAAATAGTTCTATTTCCACCACTGTCTGTTTCCACCACTGTTGGTGATGGTGGTGGAGAGGAGGAGCTTGGCCGTGGACACGGCGAACAACTTTTCGACGTCGTGGAGGTTTAACGAAGAAGGGCTGATGGCGGTAGCGATGGTTGTGCTTGATTTGTCTTGTTAAAGAGTGAATGAGGAGCTACGGGAACATAAAAGAGGGGTGAGGGGAGTTGAGAGGGATAACCATGTTTTTGAATGAGAGATGAAAAGTTTGGAAGAGAGATAAAATGTTGAGGATGAATTTGGAAAATAATTCTTATCAGGTCTAATCATAAGGGTGGGGAGAGGATAGAGTAATCAGGTTAGAATAGGATAAAAATGTTTAATCGGATTTGACTATACTATCAAGTTAAAACACCAAACGCCTGATAAGGTCTGCTAGTATTAGCTAATACTATCAGGTCCTCCTTATCCTGTCCACCAAACGCAGCTTGAAATTTCAGAATTCTTGAAGTTAAAATGGGTATTTAGTGTATTTATGAAAATAAGCCTTTTTACGCGCCCTGAGTAGATTCCATCATAATTATTATTTTGATGATTTGAGATCCCTAGTTGTTAGGATCCTTTATTTATGCCTAGTAAAGGGTGTTGAGGCACTAGAAGGGGTATTTCATAGATAGAAAGACTAAATGGCATACAAGGGAGAATAAAGAAAAGTGTGTGTATCCATTGGACATGGATTGCCATAGACCAAGAGTTTAGTTTCTTTAGCAACCTAGTGTTGCATAGATAACACAAGAAAGGTGATAAAAGAGTTAAGAAACTAGATGGCAAGAGTTGAATGCCATATACCCTAGTTGGCAAGGGTGCATGTCATAGTGCGTAAAAGCTCTCAAAGAGTGAAGGGGAGTTAGTAGTGCAAATGTGAACTTAGTATGAGTTATGTGGTAGTTATGTTAGAGTTAGGACATAACTCTACATTTTCACACACTCACATCACATTTCACACATACTTGGTATTCCTAGAGTTGAGAAAGTAGAGATATCCACTCAGTTTTGGTGACAATATTCACCTAGTTAAGGTAGACTACTTGGTAGGCTACGGGGTAGGAGGTCATGTGTTGTGGTAACAGATTTCGTTCCTACTGGGTAGACTATAAGAGGTCACATGTTATTATGGCAAAATTCCTCTACACCTAGAGGGAATAGTTAAGTATCACGACACTACACCTACACTGCATACACTTTTCTGTAAGCATACATCATCTCATCACTACATTATTTATTTATACTTTGTTTGGATATTTTGGTGTGATTTTTGTGTATGTGTTGCTTTGTGCCTTCGGTGACAGCTGTATGGGCGATTGTCTGGTCAATGATTTCAAATGATTGTATAGGCAGTTGTTTGATATCATCGTGGTTTCGGTTATTAGAACAGAAGTATAGTTTGCTTAGGAACATTACATAGAAGTTGTGTTTGTTTCTTATGCATGATGTATTAGTTTGTTTTCTAGTTTCGGTGTGATTTATTCTTTGCGAAAGTTTAAACTGCTTGTTTTGGTATACTTATACAAAGAAATATGATTTCTCACCCCGTTTGTTGCTATGTAATTCTAGGTGGGAGTTCATCCAAAGGCAAGAAGAAAAAGTATAAAGATTAGAATAATAGTTTTATACTTAGTTGTGAAGTTTTGTATTTATTTACTCTATTTTTTGCTTGTATAAGGTTATGTATACAATGATCCCTTTTGAGGTAAGATGTATGCATTTAACTTTTAGTTCTCAGTATGGCTCTCCATTATTATTTGCTTAAATAATATGGATTAGTATGATGTTTAAGTTATAAGTAGCATAGCTACTACTATTTATCCAAGTGTATGAATGGTATACTAGGTTATCGATATTAGAGTGTTACAAGTTACATAGTACACAGGCCATTGTCCTTCTTCTGTTTCTTTTATCAACATAGAACTCACAATTTCCTCATTAACTAAGAGATCTATATAGGGTCTCGCTTGGTTTTGGTCTTGTGAGTATTGCAGGTGACGTCAGGCAGGCTTTTAGGTCCGTGAAGGCTATCTCGCATTCTGGAGTCTACTCAAAATCCTTCCTTTTTTTGAAGAGTTTAAAAATGGGAAGAGATTTGTGAGTTACTTTCACCATGAATCGAGTAAGGGCCACAATCCATCCTTGTCAGTTGCTGGACTTCCTTCACAATTCAAGGGCTACACATGTTTATAACCACCCAACATTTGTCTAAGTTTGCGTCTATGTCACGGTGTGTTAACATGAATCCTAAAAACTTACTTGCTTGTACATCGAAGGCGTATTTTCTCATATTGAAGCGCATATTATGCTTCTAGAGTTGCTGGAAGACTTCTTCAAGGTCCTAGATGTGGTCAGTCGAGGATGTGGTTTTGACGATCATGTCATTAATGTTCACCTCTACCATTCTACCTATTTTCTCCTCAAAAACCTTGTTCATCATTCGTTGATAGGTTGCTCCAACATTTTGGAGGCCAAACGACATGATGCAATAGTAATAACTAGCTTTGTCTGTTATGAACATTGCCTTATCTTCATTATCTGGGTGCATCGGGATCTGGTTATACCCTAAATAGGCGTCCATGGAGGATAGAAGCCGAAATTCGAAAGAGTTGTCCACTAGCTTGCCAATATTGGGGAGTGAGGAGGGGTTCTTTGGACATGTTTTGTTGAGGTGCATGTAGTTCACGCACATATGCCATTTCCCATTGGATTTTTTATAAGGAAAACATTGGATATCCAGGTAATGTATGTTATTTCTCTTATGAAACTAGCATTCAAAAGCTCTTTAACTTGTGCTTCGACGATCTTTTGCCTTTTTGAACCGGCTTTCTACTTCTTCTGAGATACCAACTTAGCATCAAGATGAATGGAAAGCCAATGTGCAATGAAGTTTAGGTCTAAACGCAGCATATCAGCCAATGTCTAGGCATATAGATCATTGTTCTTTTAAAGGAACACAATAAGCTGGTCCCTGACGAGCGCCGAACTCAGTCAAAATTATAACCGAAGTTATTACCTAAACTTGTAGTATAGTGAACAACACCGGATCGTCTCCTCAAGGATCGTAGATGCAATTTGATCAAATCAAGTGAAAGTTAGAAAAAAGGGGGGTTTTGATGGTTCAAGGATCGCAGTGACAGGATTTAAAGAGAAATAACAATTAAAAGAACAATCAATTCAGAAATCTATCCGAGATTGGGTGGATTCAATCATAGACCTTTCAACAAACACCTGAAATACATTTGAATGGTTAACTTGGATCTAACCGAGATCTCTCGCATCGATCCAGAATTCATACTAGACAATCGTCCGTAATTCAATTGACAAGTGATAAACACAAATCTGCAATCGCACCATTCATGTAAATATATGTCAATTTAAGCACCGAATTCAATTAACCTAGGCACAAATCAGTAACCTAACCTCTTCAATTACGTGATTAGTTTAGATCAATCAGTTCTAAGTTTCATCACAAATCTCAATCTTCGAGTTCATCACAATACTTAATCTTAAACCAAGATCAAATCGATCAAACATAAACAGAATCACCATTCATGCATTCAAGATCAAGAGAACAGAAGAAGAAGAGAAGAGGAATTCAAATATAAATCAAATACATTACATAACCAAGGTCTCAAGAATCCAAGCCACAATCTCTTCAAGAGTCCCGAATTGACTAGAAGTGACTTAGCTCTCCATTACAATGAAGGAAAAATATACAAGAACTATGAAAAGCTATTTCTAACACCAAGTGTATGTTGTGTTTAGAGCTCTCCTCATGCTTCCTTTTATAGAGGATTCAGAGTAGTAGTAGATGGGTAGATGAGATTAGTAGGTGGAATTAGTAGGTGAGCTTGGTAGGTGAACTTGGTAGGTGAGCTTGGTAGGTGAACTTGGTAGGTGAGCTTCCTTGTCTCTGAAAGTATTCATTGCTGAACTCATTGATTTCGTCATTTTTGAGCCAAATGGTCTTCATGAAAGTTCTAGGAAATTGTCTAAGCTTTCCAATGGCTCTAGAAGCACCCAAAAATTCGTCCTACAGCCCAAGATATGACCCAATTACTATAGACTGCTCAGGACCAGTTTCAGCACCTCTGTTTTGACTTTCAGACCCAATATCTCCATCAAGGAGCCCGAATCAAGTTTTGTGTTTGTCATGAAAGTTGTACATATGGGTCTTAACTTTCAGATCACCAATTTTCAGCCCATTCTATAAACCCAAACTCGAATTATGTTCTGGTTACTACACACTGTTCGGGTTCCAGTTCACAAATCCCGTATTCTGATTTCCATGCCCAATTAGCTCCACTAGATGTCTGAATTTGACTTCGAGCTCTTCATCAAAGTTGTAGAGCTCTCTTTTATCTTTCCTACAAGGTAAAATTCATAATTATCAGACATTTAGAACTCAAGATATGGCCAAAATACAGAAATAGTGTAAGACTCGAATAATGCTGAAAAATCAATTAAGTCCGATTCGAGTTCAAACTTACAAAACATAATCAAATTCAGTCAATTAAGTACATGAAGAGTGTAAATGACTAATAATGAGGGTTTCTTAATGAATAAAATATGTGATTATCAAATTCCCCACACTTAGCTTTTTGCACTCCTGGGCAAAACATATAAAACTAAAGTTAGAAGACAAAGACAAACGACACAAACTTAAAAGTTAAAAACTCTAAAGGACTCAATGAAGCAAGAAGAGCAACAAGAAATTCAAGGGATCAAAGCATAAATGAGGTAACATTTCTTCACATCTCAAACCAACAAGCAAGGAAACTTCCGTTGAAAAGAATGAATTAAGAATGATGGATCTTCATAAGATTCCTCTCAATCTCTCAAGTGTTTAAAAGGTAGGTATTTCACTCAATTCAACCCATGAAAATTGCACTACCATAAGCTTGCTTATCTTCTACTTCTCCACTACTCAAAACACATGCACACACAAATCATGAGGACTTTATTCAAGGTTGTAGTGAGGTCAAGGTAACAGAAGAGGATAAAATGGATATGAGAAGATAAATACCAAAGAGAATAAAAGCAAATGAGAAATGTAGAGTTCAAATAACGAGCATAAAAGTTCATCTCAACTCTAATGTATATCCCTTTACATATTCATTTCCCAATCCTTTTCTCTCTTTTTTTATATATATATATATGAACATAACTATATACATACATTTCTCTTTTTTTAGGCACTCTTTCTTTCTTTTTTTTTTTTTTTTTTTTTTTCAACAACCATTTTGTACACACACCCCACACTTGTTCAAAAACTCATCCATTAACCAGGCTAATGTTCTTTTATTTCCTAAGGTACAGTAAAAACACGATTTTTCATTTAAGGCACATAATGAGCTAGAAACAAGGAATGGTCAAATAAGCTCAAAGGGGTTAAGCAAAGGAAAATATACAAGGTTGGCGGGAATTAGAGAATTTTCGAGAGATCAAAAGAGTGCTTGATATCATATTGAAAACAAGGTTGGCTATTTGGTTAAACTAGCTAAGAAAGAGGGCCTCAATCATGTTCATGCGTGCAAGTGAAATGTAGCCTCAAAAAGAATCAAAGCAAGTTCTAGAGTGGTCATTAACATGAGTGAAAATCACACAAGAAAGAAGAGAATGGCATAAATGTTGAATCCATCCATTAGGCTCAAAATCTCACAAGGTATGCATTCATCAAACTCAATTCATCAGTTCAATCATCCATCACCAAGCATATCAGTTCAAGAAGGGAGAAAAATTATTCAATCATGCAATGAACCCCTTTTTTTTTTTTTTTTTTTTTTTTTTTTTTGAATTTTTTTTTAATTTTTTTTTTAACAAACGAAAAGAAACAGAAACATGCTAAAATCTCTCCCCCACACTTAATGTAACATTGTCCTCAATGTGAAAGAAAGAGATAGAAAAGAGCAACACAACCTGATAAGAAGTGAATCAACGCCAGCGTAAAAGAAACACACCGTCTTTGTCGCATCGTGACCACGAAAAGAAATCAAACAAGAAAACGTTAGTACTTCCACAAGTCAATACTAATTAATTACTACCTAAAAACTCCTTACTCTGCCACCAATTAAGATGCGTCTCAAGAGTAAAATTACTCCTTACTCTGCCATCACTAATTGGTTTAATAAGTCCATGACAACCATATCATACTAAACAAAACAACAACAATTTTTTTTTTAAATCAAACCCATTAAAGAGAAAGTTTCAGATCGGGCTCTTGTTTCTTGTTACTTCCTTCGCTGCTTCCTGTTGACCAATCTATCTGAGCTAATACCTGATCAGGTACATACTCAAAAGCTTCTAATTTATCAATGAGCTCATCAACAGTGGAGGCAGAGATAAGAAGTTGTCTTGCCGAAGGAGTGATAAATTTCTGTTCCACAGCTTTGTCAAGAAAAAATAACAGAAGATCAAAGAAATTATTAACATTCAACAAACCAATGGGTTTATGGTGGATGTTCAGTTCGGCCCAAGAGACAATTTGAAAAATTTCTTCCAAAGTACCAAAACCACCTGGTAAGGCAATGAATGCATCAGAGTTTTCAAGCATTATCTTCATGCGTTCATGCATTGATGATACCTTAAGTTCCTCCCCAATTGTCTTTCCAGTGATGTTCTGTTGAGCTAAAGTTTCAGGAATGATACCTAGAACCTGACTGTCTCTTACAAAGGCAAGTGATACAGCCCCCATTAACCCACGACAACCTCCCCCATATACAAGATGAATATTCCTCGCGAAGTGATCGACCAAGAGTGCTAGGCTGCGTTTACAAACTCTAATCCCTTCCCATAACTCGACCCACAAAAAACACGACATTTTTGAGGTTACGAATAGAAGGCCCCATTCTATACTCTTCCTCCCTTTGAGTGTTTCGAGTTTGAAGGAAAATGGAGAAAATGGAGTGTTTAAATAGGAAAAAGAATGGAAAGGGGAATAATTGTACCTATGAGGGTAGGTGGGCGGTTGTCGAAAAAGGTTGAAATTAAGAGACATAGAATCTTTTTTTTTTTTTTTTTTTGACTTCAAGAAAACCATCAAGGTAAAGAAGTCTAGAAACCCCGAAGGACCACTGCTCAAAGGATCGTCTGTACAAAAATCAAAATACAACAAAATGATACAAAGATAAAAGAAATAGAAAATGATGACATACCTGTATGTATGTACGTCTCCATGGCGTATCTTTATACTGCGCGTCATGAGTGCAGTAGACATCACGTCCTTTTTTTTTTTTTTTGAAATTGTTAAAAAAAACTTGATGAAAGATGAGTGTATACTTACTTAAGATTGGGATGGAGGTAGTCACTCTTTCGGCTTTGTGCCACAAAGCATTGTTGACCAAGATTCGACCCATTCAAGACCAAATAACATAGGGCTCCCAAAAGGGACAAGTGGCCATAATACGATTGGTTTGCCTCACATGTGGGATACAATCTACCTTCTTTGTTTTTCAATTAAGAAGGCTGGATCGAGGATGCATGCATTTCCCCATTCACGGTTTGTGTTACCAAAGCCAACCCTAAGAAGTATACATTTTTTTTTTTTTCATTTTTTTTTCTCATTTTTTTTTTTTCATTTTTTTTTTTTTTTTTTTTTTTTTTTGTAAAATGCCATGAAGAAGAAGAAGAAGAAGATGATATGTACAGATTGTTTGTGGATATGGCTCACATCTCCTCTCGGTTTAATGTCCAAGAACGGCTTAAACGTCTTCTATGAGTCGAGGATAAGCTTCCCATCCAATTTTCTTATAAATTGGCAAACAGGGTCTTTTAGAGTCGATTCCCAAGATCGTAGCGTTGTTGTTCATCCTTGAAGAGATTCCACAATTTAAGAATTTCACGATGCACCAATCCACAAGAATGCGTCTCAAGAGTCAATAAGATATCATCTAATGACTCCTTACTCGATCTATTCTTAATGAAGAAAATTTTATCTTCTCTATTTGCGGAAACCATCCCCTTAGTACGACATCGCTTGTTACGGTTCCATCGTCCACATTTGTGACGGACTTGTAACCTTTTTGCTCTTCTCCTTTTAGAATATGAACTTCTTCCAAGACCGGGCATATATGAGTCAAATGAAATTGAGGACTCACCGCTAATCGGACCTTTGCTTCAATTATCCAAATAGTACATCTTCGGCATACCCTTGTGCATTAACATTCTCAATCTCTCACATCGAACTTTGTAGATTTTTCTCGAGCATTTTGAGGAAGAGAAGGAAAATGTTTTCTCAGGTTTGAAAGAATGACATCCATTTTGAAGGAGAAGAAGGGTTCGGTTATTTTGGGAAACGAAGAATAAACCGATTCAAGAGTCACGAGTACCGTATCCGCCACTTAACCTAAGCAACACAAAGAACTCAAGAACTTGGTTTTCCAGAATGATTGAGTCTTTGTCCATTAACCTTAAGCGCATTACCATTCCTAGGATCCTCGGTATCGATCGATGCCGAGAGGATACGCGTGTCGACAACAAAAGAACCACGCCACCTAGATCTCAATTTTCCAAGGAGTAGGTGCGGATGATAATCTCAAAGCGAACTTTTTGACCAATTTCTGCAGCTTTTGCAAAAGGTGTAACAGACCTTTAATAAAGTAGGCCAATAAAATCCATCTTGCAAGATTTTCGCAGTTGTTGTCGTGAAGAAAAAATGACCTCCACATGCTTCGAGCGACTCTACCTACCTCATTATCGGGCACACAAATTTTTTTTTTTCTTTTTTCTTTTTTTTTTTTTTTTTTTTTTTTTTTTATTCATAATGCGGATGGAGAAGGTTCATCACCTCCACTTCGCATTCTCTGGAAGTTCATGATCTTGTTTGAGGCGGTGTCCATTTACGATGAAAGCTTTGGCGGTGACCTCACTTTTAATCCGAAAGACACAAAGGAAAAACATTAGTAACAATAAATGGTCCATCCCATCTAGACCTTAATTTACCAGGCATGAGTCGGAGGCGGGAGTTATAGAGGAGAACTTTTTGACCAATCTCAAATGTTTTCCTCATAATTAACTTATCATGGAAGGCTTTGGTCTTCTCCTTATAAAGTTTGGAACTTTCATAAGCCTCCAAGCGGATCTCCTCTAATTGCTGCAGCTGCAGCTTCCTCTCCAAACCTGCTTGATCTAGGTCCAAGTTGCACCTTTTCACCGCCCGAGAATGCTCGATGCTCAATTTCCACCGGGGTGGCAGGCTTTTCCAAAATAATCCGATACGGAGACATCCCGATTGGTGTCTTATAAGCGGTCCGGTAAGCCCATAAAGCATCCTCAAGCCTCTTGCTCCGGTCCTTTCTGTTAGGTTGAACTGTCCTTCGGAGTATCTCGCTTAATTTCTCTGTTGGAGACCTCGGCTTGCCCATTGGTTTGGGGGTGGTAAGGTGTAGAAACCTTGTGTTGGACTCCATACTTCTTCATCAAAGCCTCCATGCTTCGATTGCAAAAATGTGAACCTTGATCACTAATGATGGATCTCGGGACTCCAAACCTACGAGAAAATCGTGATCTAATAAAATCCACAACAACTTTAGAATCATCGGTCCGAGTGGCCTTAGCCTCCACCCATTTAGATACATAATCCACAAGACGAGAATGTAAACAAAACCAAATGATACGGAAAAGGACCCATAAAGTCAATACCCCAAACATCAAAAATCTCACAGAATAATAAGGGTTTCGGGGCATTTCATTCCTACGAGAAGTATTCCCTGTTCTCTGGCATTGATCACAAGATTTGCAAAACATATATGCATCATGAAATAGAGTGGGCCAATATAATCCGAGTCTAAAACTTTCCTAGCAGATCCGTTGAGGACCGAAGTGGCCGCCACATGCAAGTTTATGACAAAAGCTAAGAATGGAATGGAATTCATCATCGAGGCACACACCTCCTAATTACTTGGTCACTTGCAAAATCTCCATAAGTAAGGATCATCCCACACATAATACTTTGACTCACTTTTCAATTTATCAATCTTAGCCTTAGTGAAATGTGCGGTATTGCGTTAGCAACCAAGAAATTAATCAAATCAACAAACCAAGGGATGTTGCCTTGCGACTTGAAAAGCTTGCTCATCGAGAAAACATCATAGATGGGAAAAACATCTGCTTCCCTTTCAATTCGACTCAAGTGATCACCACCAAATTCTCCGCTCCACTCTTGTCACGGATCTCAATATCAAACTCCCGGAGGAGCAACATCCACCTAATCAACCTGGGCTTGGCATTGGGCTTTTCGGGAGAAACTTCAATCTTTGCATGATCCGAAAACACAACCACTCTGGAACCAAGCAAATATGATCGAAATTTATCTAAAGCAAAAACAATTGCTAAAAGTTCCTTTTCGGTTGTGGTGTAGTTGATTTGTGCGGGATCTAAAGTTCTCGAAGCATAGGAAATGACATGAGATACTTTACCGACCCTTTGTGCAAGAACGGCTCCCAATGCATAATTAGAGGCATCACACATCACTCAATGGAAGTGTCCAATCCGGCGGTTGGATGATAGGTGTCTTGGTCAATGCCCGCTTCAATTGATTGAAGGCATCCCGGCACTTCTTGTCAAAGTGAAACTCCACATCTTTTTGCGTAAGTTGGATAGCGGAAGTGCAATTTTGCTTTGAAATCCTTTATGAACCGCCGATAGAAACCTGCATGACCAAGGAAAGAACGAATCTCCCGCACGCATGTGGGGTAAGATAGGCATGAAATAACATCTATTTTTGCAGGATCTACCTCAATACCCTCACAAGATATCACATGCCCTAAGACTATACCTTGTTCTACCATGAAATGACATTTCTCAAAATTTAGAACGAGGTTAGTCTTAATGCATCTATGCAAGACCTGAGCCAGACTATCTAAACATGCATCAAAGGAAGATCCATAGACAAAAATCATCCATAAATACGTCCATGCAATTTTCTAAAAAATCAGAAAAGATACTTACCATACACCTCTGAAAGGTGCCTGGAGCATTGCATAGACCAAAGGGCATCCTCCTGTATGCAAATGTGCCAAATGGACAAGTGAAAGTAGTCTTCTCTTGGTCTTCTGGGGCTATATGAATCTGAAAATAGCCCGAATATCCATCCAGGAAACAATAATGTGACTTGCCAGCTAACCGCTCCAACATCTGATCAATGAATGGCAGCGGGAAATGATCCTTTCTGTAGCCTGGTTGAGCGCCTATAATCAATGCAAACTCGCCAACCTGTTTTGAACTCGTGTGGGCACAAGCTCATTGTTCGATTCGCAACCACCGTGACCCCGATTTCTTGGGAACCACTTGCACGGGGCTCACCCATTGATTGTCAGATATGGGATAAATAATGCCAACTTGAAGTAGCTTTGTAACTTCCTTCTTCACCACATCTAGAATCAGGGGATTTAGTCTCCTTTGGGGCTATCTAACTGGTTTGATCCCTTCTTCCAATAAAATCTTATGCATGCATGTGGAGGGACTAATACCAGGAATATCTGCAAGAGTCCATCCGATGGCTTGCCTATTCTGCCTCAAAATCTGCAGTAATTTTTCTTCTTGATCAGGTTGTAGGTTTTTAGCAATGATCACCGGAAGTGTCTCACCATCTCCCAAATATGCATATTTAAGATGGTCAGTAAAGTCTTCAACTCCAAGGATGGAGGTTGTACAATGGAAGGTAACAAGTGATCTGAAACAGCTAACTCAGCAACATTAATTTCAGCATGGTACTGACTCTCATTCTCAATTGTTGCATCATCAGCAGCTGTATCATTACTCATAACAGAATAAATCTCAGCACATGCAGCACATGGTTCAACATCACAAGTGGCACATGTATCACAAGAAACAGAACCAAGATAGTCAACAATATCAGGGAATTCAGCATATAAATCAGTATAGACATCATCAACCAAAGATCTCAATCATATCAACATGGAAAACAGAATGCTCCTCTAGGGGGTGTCTCATGGCATCAAAAATGTTAAATTGTACCAAATCGTCGCCAAACTCCATAGAAAGGGTGCCAGCATGCACGTCTATCTTGGTCTTGGCGGTCTTGAGGAATGGTCTGCCTAGAATCAATGGAGCATGGTTTGTTGGAGACTCATCTTCCATGTCCAGAATGTAGAAATCTGCTGGAAAAATCAACTCATTCACCCGAACTAACACATCTTCCAAAGACACTGCAGGATGAGCAAGTGGCTCTATTCGCCAACTGAATCACGATACCAGTGGGTTGCAAAGTACCGATGTTTAAACACTTATACACCGACATGGGCATGACATTGATCGAAGCACCCAAATCTAGCATTGCATGCTCAAATCTAGAGTTGCCAATTGTGCAAGAAATTGTGAAAGTTCCAGGATCTTTGCATTTACGTGGCATGCTTGCGTAGAATCATTGCGAAACATTTCTTCCCATGTTGATCTTCTCATCCCCTTTCAACCTTCTCTTATGAGTGCACAACTCCTTGAGAAATTTAGCATATTTTGGAATTTGCTTGATTGTATCTAGGAGGGAATATTGATTTCCACTTTCTGAATGTCTCCATGACTTCTTTTTCCATTTCTCGCTTGCATTGTTCTCTTGGATTGTGTGATCCTATTTGGAAAAGGTAATGGAATGGCAACATCTGAATTCTCTGCAATTTTCTTCGATGTACAGATTTTTGGACCGAATTATCCATTTCTGCCGTTTTTGGTCAATTTCGATTCTTTGTAAGGTTGGAACATCAACTTCTTTGCCACTTCTCAAGGTAATTGCACTTACGTTGCCTCTTGGATTGTTGACTTTGTTTGTGAAGGCAATTGGCTAGAACCTTGACTCTTTAGCTCGCTCACGTGGTTGCCGGTACCGCCCATTTGAGTTTGTAAATTCTGAATGTTGGCACCGACGTTCTGCTGGGCCGAATGTTATTTGTGGCCATTTGTTTCATCGTCTTCCAATGATGGCTCACCGGGAGCGTGGATTGACAGACTATCGCCGAATGGTTGTTGTTGTCCGAATGCAGGGGGTATTTGTTGGTATTTGTTGCTTGGACCTGCAGCTTGGTATCTAAATTGTTGTTGTTGCTGGTGGGGCTGTTGTTGTTGCTGGTGGGGCTGTTGTTGCTAGCTAGGATTCCCATATCTCAAATTGGGATGGTCTCGCCAACCAGGATTATAAGTGCTAGAAAATGGATCATATCTAGATTGTTGCTGTTGTTGCTGATATTGGGGTCTACCAGGAAAAACACCACCGCAAAGAACACATTGATCTGGAAAGGCGGGACCATCTTCCCGAAGTGTAGGGCATGAATCGGTAGGATGAGATGAATTAGAGCAAATTCCACACACCGATGCAATCATCATCGCATGGGTGGTTGTTGACCCATCGCTATCTGTCTTACCAAAGAAGTCAATTCATCTAGTCTGTGTTCCATTCTTTGTTGGTCCATATGAGATGCTTGAATTTCATTAACTCCTCCTGGTTGCGGTGATGATCCGCGAGCCAAATCATGGGTATTGGGCTGCCATGTTTGCTATCAGATCTCTTGCAGCGGTAGGAGTTTTGTCTACTAAGGCTCCTCCAGAGGCAGCATCAATCATGCTTCTATCATTTGGCAGCAAGCCCTCATAAAAGTATTGAATCAAGAGTTGGTCACTAATTTGGTGATGAGGGCAGCTCGAACACAACTTCTTGAATCTCTCCCAGTATTCATGCAAAGTCTCACCGGACATCTGTATGATGCCACATATATCCTTCCTAATTGCGGCGGCTCTCGAGGCGGGGAAGAATCTCTCCAGAACAACCTCTTCATGTCATTCCAACTTCGACCGAACCTGGTGAAAGATAAAACAACCAATCTTTGGTCTGCATCGACAAGTGAGAAGGAAATGCCCTTAACTTGATGTGTTCCTCGGAGATGCCTTGTGGCTTCATGGTTGAACACACAACATGGAACTCTTTCAGTGCTTATGAGGATCTTCACCCACAAGACCATGAAACTTTGGTAACAAGTGTATCAAACCAGATTTCAACTCAAAATCTGCATCAAGATCAGGATATTGAATGCACAAAGATTGGTAAGATACATCAGGAGCAGCAAGTTCCTTAAGGGTTCTATTATGCATGTTATCAGCCATGATTTCAGGATTACTTAAGTTATCAGGTTCACTCCCAAAATTAGGTTCGAAATTAACTCTGGAATTTATCACACGAGCTCTAATTAATCTATGCAAGGTCCTATCAATCTCAGGATCAAGATTAAGCAAGATATCAGGATTGGACCTAGTCATGCATCAACTAAAGCACAAAAATACAAAAACTGCAACTAAGCAAAATACACTAAACAACACTCAAAATATGCAAAAATAAATCTAGTTAATATGTCTAAACATTTTTAAAAATTATGGAATCAACACAAAACAAAATCTACATAAAAATGAAACTAGAAAATGTACTAAAAAATATTAAAAAATTAAAAAAGTGGTCTAAATGATAGAATTTTGAAAAACCAGGGGTGACCTCACAGTTACTGTGAGTCTTGTTTATCAGGCTGTTTTCCTTCAACCGACCAAGTTTCAGCTCATTCTGGACATGTTGCAGTTCGAAAATTGCAATAGTTACCCGTAATCACTTGTTTTCCGTCTTTCCTAAATCGAAAAAATTCAAAAGCTAGGATAAAAATGTTAGTATGGTATGAACAATGTTAGTAAATGAAAAATAACTGTTAGAATAGGTAAGAAAGAACAAAAATTAGTAAGGTTACTCAAAATGAAAAGATTACACCTACGAGGTCCCCAAGAATCAAGGCGCCAAAATTTTTGACGAGCGCCTTGAACTCGATCAAAATTATAACCGAAGTTATTACCTAAACTTGTAGTATAGTGAACAACACCGGATCGTCTCCTCAAGGATCGTAGATGCAATTTGATCAAATCAAGTGAAAGTTAGAAAAAGGGGGTTTTGATGGTTCAAGGATCGCATGACAAGATTTAAAGAGAAATAACAATTAAAAGAACAGTCAATTCAAAATCTATCCGAGATTGGGTGGATTCAATCATAGACCTTTCAACAAACACCTGAAATACATTTGAATGGTTAACTTGGATCTAACCGAGATCTCTCGCATCGAGATCCGAGATTCATACTAGACAATCGTCCGTAATTCAATTGACAAGTGATAAACACAAATCTGCAATCGCACCATTCATGTAAATATATGTCAATTTAAGCACCGAATTCAATTAACCTAGGCACAAATCAGTAACCTAACCTCTTCAATTACGTGATTAATTTAGATCAATCAGTTCTAAGTTTCATCACAAATCTCAATCTTCGGTTCATCACAATACTTAATCTTAAACCAAGATCAAATCGGATCAAACATAAACAGAATCACCATTCATGCATTCAAGATCAAGAGAAACAGAAAGAAGAAGAGAAGAGGAATTCAAATATAAATCAAATACATTACATAACCAAGGTCTCAAGAATCCAAGCCACAATCTCTTCAAGAGTCCCGAATTGACTAGAAGTGACTTAGCTCTCCATTACAATGAAGGAAAAATATACAAGAACTATGAAAAGCTATTTCTAACACCAAGTGTATGTTGTGTTTAGAGCTCTCCACGATGCTTCCTTTTATAGAGGATTCAGAGTAGTAGTAGATGGGTAGATGAGATTAGTAGGTGGAATTAGTAGGTGAGCTTGGTAGGTGAACTTGGTAGGTGAGCTTGGTAGGTGAACTTGGTAGGTGAGCTTCCTTGTCTCCGAAAGTATTCATTGCTGAACTCATTGATTTCGTCATTTTTGAGCCAAATGGTCTTCATGAAAGTTCTAGGAAATTGTCTAAGCTTTCCAATGGCTCTGGAAGCACCCAAAAATTTGTCCTACAGCCCAAGATATGACCCAATTACTACAGACTGCTCAGGACCAGTTTCAGCACCTCTGTTTTGACTTTCAGACCCAATATCTCCATCAAGGAGCCCGAATCAAGTTTTGTGTTTGTCATGAAAGTTGTACATATAGGTCTTAACTTTCAGATCACCAATTTTCAGCCCATTCTATAAACCCAAACTCGAATTATGTTCTGGTTACTACACACTGTTCGGGTTCCAGTTCACAAATCCCGTATTCTGATTTCCATGCCCAATTAGCTCCACTAGATGTCTGAATTTGACTTCGAGCTCTTCATCAAAGTTGTAGAGCTCTCTTTTATCTTTCCTACAAGGTAAAATTCATAATTATCAGACATTTAGAACTCAAGATATGGCCAAAATACAGAAACAGTGTAAGACTCGAATAATGCTGAAAAATCAATTAAGTCCGATTCGAGTTCAAACTTACAAAACATAATCAAATTCAGTCAATTAAGTACATGAAGAGTGTAAATGACTAATAATGAGGGTTTCTTAATGAATAAAATATGTGATTATCAGTCCCTTTCTTTAGTTGTAAGGTGTCTACCAACCTTGGTGATTTGATTAAGCTTATCACCGAGTTGAAGGGGAACAAGTTCTCCCTCTGGTTATGGTCATATATCTCAGACTTCTTTTTATACATCCAACTCAGTCAAGAGAACATTTGGATGGTCTGCAGTGACTTGATTCGGGGCACGTGGTGTTATCTTAGTAGGGTTTTTCCAATCTTCAGGCTGGCATTATAAGCACTTCTACCGCTGCCTAATCCTCTTTAAAGATGATGATTTCGTCATCTTTATTCAGAATTTCATTGCTAGGTGTGTGGTTGACACCACTGCTCCAAATGCATTCAATGAATGGCGGCCAAGGATCATCTTGTAGGTGGAAGAGCAATTTACTATAAAGAATTTGACTTTCACCATTTTAACCTTGAGTTTAGTTCCTAAGGTCAAGTGTAATTCAATATATCCTTCTAAGGTGATCTTATCACTCGTGAACCTGATGAGTTCACCTTTATAGGATATGAGGTCCTACTTTGGGAGGGCCAACTTTTTGTAAAGTTCCATGAACATGATATTGACAAAACTCCCTTCGTTAACAAAGATTCATTTTACCTCTGTGTTGGCCAGAATCCCAGAAATCACTAAAGGGTCATCATGATCCAGGATTGTTCGGCCATAATCTTTCACTGTAAAAAATATAAGTGGCGTGTTCCACAATCCTTCTTTTTTTGGAGATCAAACGGGATGCCACACTTAGAACAAGTCTTAGGTGCCATTTTATGGCAGAGTTAGATTCACTGCCTCTAGCAAAGCCACTTGAGATGGTATTAATGGTTCAAGTGACCTTGGTATGGTGACAATCTTCTTCTTATGAGGAATGATTATATTTTGGTATGTTTTCTCAATTTTGTTTGGTATATTGGGGTGAGTTCTATCTTCTTTGATCTTTCCTTGGAAGGGTCCACCTTCTTTGGTATAGAGAAGTACTTCGCCTTAGACTGGTACTCCTCTTTCGGCAGTTCCGTGAACCATGCTAGTTGGCTTCATTTAGGGATTGGTGTATGTATTCTGGGAGACGACCATCCCGGATGAGAGACTCTATTGCATCACGTAGCCAGACGCAGTCCTCCATGGTGTGTCTGTAGCACCGTGATAGTCATAGTGCTTGGAGTTGTCTTTCTAAGCATGTTTCTTTAAAGGAAGTGGTCTAGGTATACCACAAAACTCGGTGTGATACACTTGTTGGTAGATTTGGCTCCTAGGGAAGTTTAGAGGATTATATTCCTCATATTTTCCCCTCAATAATAGCTTAGAGGTGGTCCAGGATAGACGTTGCTCTGAGGCCTTCTTTAGTTGAGAGTCGTCTATCTTGTCGAGCTCCTTCTTAGCTTTATTCATCTCTTATATATTAATATATTTTTTGGACTAATTTTTCAGCCCCTCAAGGTCCTTAATATTTTTTTTGGCAATGGAAGAGGCAAAAGGTCCAAGCTGGAGGCCAGCTACGATGGTGTGAATAGTGACCACTTTGTTGAGGTCCTTTATCATAAGGGACTCCTAATTAAGCCTAACCATAAACTCTCAAAGAGGCTCATTTCGTCCCTACCTAAAATTAATGAGCCTGCATGAAGTTTTTGGTTGTGTTTTACTTGTTGTAAAATGCCGCAAAAACTTGGTAAACAGCTCACAAAACCAGTTGATGGACCTCACAAGCAAGATTGAAAACTATCTCAAGACAACTTTTTTCAAAGTTGAAAGGAAGGCTCTACATAAGACAGGATCTGTGGCTCTATGGAACGTCATAATTGTCCTGAAAGTGTCTAGATGTTCCTGGGGATCTGTTGTCCTGACGTATGTGCCAATGTTAGTTGGAAACTTGAATCCCTTGGGGATCTCGACCAACATAATGAAATATGAGAAAGGATGCTACAACTTGTCTTAAGGCTAATTGCCTTGTTTTGTCCCGATTGAAGGTTTCTAGTTGACAATTTCCAATCCATCCACTCAGACAAAGGGTTAGCCTGATCACCGCGGACTAGGCTGTGGCTGGGGCCGAGGTTGGGATTGTTTTCGTCCTAGCGTTCAACATTAATCACCCTTTAAAGTTCTGTGATCTTCCTTTCTTGTTCCACCAATCTTTCACCGTGGCGTAGGATGACATCCATCAGATCTTAGTGGGTTCCATTTGAGCAAAGGGTTCCCTATGAGGTGATGCCTCTGGCGATAGAGGACGTTTATCATCAAGATGAGGCTTTCCTTGCTGTTGGGGGTCTCAGATGATGAAATATATCCTACTTTTAGGATTAGCTTAGCCTCGAGGTTGCCTTCCGAGGTTTTTAGGGGGCGGTGGTGGAGAAGCCTCATTCTGTTAAGTGATGGAGGCTTCCACTAGATCTCGTTGTGCCTCATAAGTTTCGAGTTGGTTCTAGTTGGTAGCAGCTTGATTTCTAGTGTTAACCATGGTGGAGTTGGGAGTAGCAATTTAGTGTTCCTATAGACAACACCAATGTTCAGAGCTGAGATCAAAGGTGCGTACTTGATCACATTACCAAGTGGTAGATGATGGTAGATTCCTCCTTGGTGCAGTGGTGGCAGCGAAGGAGTGAGAAAGGGTGTACTTGTAAGGCACTTTGATACTTAAGTTAGAATTATACACTAGGAAGAAAAGTGTATGAGAAGATGCATACCTGAGTGATTTAGCCTTGTATTTATAGAGGAGATTGCTTGCAAGCTAAGTTGTATCTAAAGAGGTACTGTTATCATGGATTAAGATAAGTTGGTTATTTGTAAATAAGATCCTTAAATCTCTTAGTCTGTTAGGCTATGTTTGAGAGTTTTAAAGATGATAGAAAGAAATGACTCATAATGAAAAGGAATGAAAAGACAATGAATGGAATAAAATGACATGTCATTTTATTATTTAGATGTTTAATGAGTTTAATAAAGGAAGAAAGTAGATTACTCAGGCTATTTCTTTCTTGATCCCCCAAATTAGAGGGACAAATAATGAAGGCTTTGAGTGACAAAGGAGAGACTCATTAATCCTCCTTTACCATTCCACTTCCTCTTTTCAAATAATTGTCAAATATACTTTCATTAAGTTTTGCTATTACATCCCATTTTATTCCATTTCGTTCATTACCATAATCCTAAATATAACTTTACGGATTTGTTAAGATAAGATATTAGTTAGTTATTTAACTAGTAATTACCTGTGGAAACTCTTACAACTTGTGGTCAAAACTTATTTAATTAAAAAATTTGATTTTTTTTTAAATTTAGAACAAAACAGATTTAGAACAAAACTTAAAAAATTTGACAACTCTAATGCAAATTATTTTTTATTAATTTTTTCATTTGATTAATTTTTATAATAATCCAATTATGATTAAGTGGATTCTTACGAGTATGGTAGGGTCAAAGAAAGAGACCACCTTTAAATTAACGACCTCAACGTGGGGACAGTGTGACACAGACCCCTCTTCCTCTGTGTCACTTACCAAAATAGAAAATCGAAACCAAACACTGAGATCTAATATCCCTCACTTTCTCTTTCTTCTTCTTCTTCTGCATTTCATATTACTATTTTTTATAACCTTTCTACTCCAAATCTGGGTTCTTAACTTCATGTTATCACACCCACACCCCACTTAGATTTCCATCCCAACCCAGTAAGTTTCTTTTGTCAATCTATGTTTTAGTTATTCACTCCCTTCACTTTCTATGCTGATTTTGCATAAAGATTGCATTTTTTGCTGGATCTGGATCATTTTGCATTCTGGGTTTGTTTAATTTGGTTTTTTTAGTGCTCATGGAAATGGTTGCAATTGATATTCAATGCACCCATGATTTCACTTTGATTTGTTGTTGTTTCATTGAGTAGTGGTTGCATTATTAATAAGTCTCACTCGCTTTGATGCTAATGTTGTTTTCCGTTGTGCCAGATCCGAGAGTTCCATTTAATTATATGGCTAATATTTATCATTAAGCTTATTCATTAATATTCCATTTCAATCCATTGTGGTTTTTCAGAGTCAGATTTTTACCAGTTTTCAATTTTATATCACGTATTAACTATCTGCTTTCTTTCACTTTTTTTTTTAAATTTTTATTATTTTCCCCTCCTGTGGGACGTTTAGTCCATAGAATTTGACTGAAAACTAGGAGTGAATCTTGTGAATTAAGTTGTAACTTTTTGGTGGACTAAATTGAAATAGCTTCAGTTACACTCTTTTTACATGCTAGAACTCCAATTAGATTAGGCGATACTATCAATCTATAAATCCTGAATTCCTAGTGTTTGTGGTAAATTGTCCTTGGTTATTTGTTTTTTCTTTGACCAAGTGTATTACTAGGATTGCTTTAACTGGGGTGCACTACGCCTTTTGATTATGTTACCAATTAATTGCTATCATCCTTCTATTCCTTTCTGTATTCCCTCAGTGCTGTGATCAAGCTGGCCTTGCTAATTGTGTTTCCCTGCTTACATCTCATCGAACTCTGTCACACTAGAAAAGAAAGAAGCTTTAAATTGGTTTATATATTTGGATCTGTTCTTTGTTTTTTTATTCTTTCTAGCTCTATGATTTTAATCAAGACAATAGAAGAGTAATAAATTTCTGTATTTATTTTGCTGACTGCTGTCCCCTTCTTTGCTTGCAGGTTAATCTTTAAATCAGTGTGTCATATCTTACAAACCTTGTGAGGAAGCTGTATTACTATTATGCTATCTAATTTGAAATATTGAGGTTGCTAGTTTAAGTGGTGTTTTGGAATTGTGATTTGGTGCTGAATATCTTGTGAAACAAGATCTATGCTGTGATCATTTTTAGTTCATAACTGAGCAGTGAAAAGTATAATTTGGATTTGTATAACTTTCAACTGATAAATGTCGAGGGGCAGATCTGATGGATCACAAAAGAAGCGTTTAGTTGCTTCCCTTTGTGTTGTGGCAATCTTTCTTGGTTTTCTGTATGTGTACAATGGATCCATCTTTGGTTCTCAAAATAGTGGTTCATCTGCACTTGAATATGGAAGCAAATCATTGAAAAGACTTGGGGCATCATATTTGGGTGCAGACGATGACTCCGACGGCAAGCAAGATGAATCTTCATCAAGTTTTAGGCAGGGAGATGGGGAAGATGATATTGTACCAAAGAGTTTCCCTGTAAGTTTTTGTGCTTAGACTTAAGGCACATTCACTCTATTTCTTCATAAACATCCTTATTATGGTTCTAAGCTTGCATTTTATGCCTGTGCTATTTTATTTAATGAGTCTTTTGCCATAACACACACACACACATATCACCAAACAATGACAAGTGTTGTCGTTTCCATTGGTAGCAAAAACGCATATTAAAACTTTATTCTAAATCCTGATTGTTTTCTAATTACATTTGCCTCTTAATAGATATAATTTAAAGAATTTGCCTATGTATACAACAACAACAACAACCAAAGCCTTTTCCTAGTAGGTGGGGTCGACTGCATGAATCAGAAGAATTTACCTATATATAAAAAGGGCAACCTGGTGCTACAGTGAAGGGTCGGACCCACAATATGGGCCTAAAGTAGGCAGCCTTACCTTGCATTTGCAATAGGCTACTTCCACGACTTGAACTTGTGACCTCCAAGTCACATGGTGACAACTCCAACCATTGTGCCAAGGCTCCTCTTCAAAAGAATTTGCCTTTATATCCTTAACAAAAATTATATTCTTACATACTTTAATAAACTGCTAATAAATAATACATGTCCTTAAGATAAGAAAAAATTTGAAGAAAACTAATAGCATATTCATAGTAAATACCAAAGTCAAGCAACAAGAGTCTTAATTGCATAATTAAAATATAGTTTCATACATAAGTATGCGACCAAAGCATCACCAAAGTGAAAAGAGAAAATGCTAAGCAAGATAATCAAATTCTTCATTAATTTCATCACCATATTCAGGTTCGTCTTCCTCCTCATGCTTAGATGAAATAGATTCACCACCTATACTTTAAAGGTTGTTATCTAAATCCATATCTTTCGAGCCTCCATCTAGTTCAAGGTCATGCATATCATCCAAATGAGGCTCTACTTTTGGAACACCATCAATCTCATGGAATTTGCAATGCTTCTGGTTTTTAAGGTTTGTGATGATCGTCATTCAGAGTTGATTCCCTGCTTAGACAGACATCTTATCTATCAAATGAGACTGAAGCTGGATCTTTCTTTGATGGAACACTACGAGAGACATTGTCCTCCTGCAGAAAGGCGGTTCAATTGCTTGATTCCTCCTCCGTCAGGATACAAGGTAAAGATATACTTAGACAAAATGTGCTCTTCAATTTCAACATATCCTCTTTGATACATTTGTATTATTTCAGTCAGTGTAAACATTTGTTGTTTCTGTGATGTTGCAGATCCCTGTTAAATGGCCACTTAGCAGAGATGAGGTGTGGAAAGCAAATATACCACATACTCACCTTGCACATGAGAAGTCTGACCAGAACTGGATGATTGTAAAAGGTGAAAAGATAGTGTTTCCTGGTGGAGGGACTCATTTTCACCATGGAGCTGATAAGTACATTGCATCAATTGCAAATGTAAGGCTTCGTTGTCTCTACTGGTTATGCCTATAAAACACAGTGAAATCATATATATGTTTTCTGTTTTTCAATTGGTAGCATCATGGAACTTTATGTGTGTTTACACAGGTATCTATCTGTGTTAAGTAATATGCATTCATTTTATAGATGGAGAAATGATACAGGCTTATTCTTTACATCAGTTAATATGCTTTTCAGTACCATGTTTGACAGTGTTAGTTGTTTGATGCATTCAGTCTATTTAGATTTACTTTTATTTACTTTCATTTCATGGATAAGTCAGTATCTCACAGCCAGTTCGTATTGCCAGATGCTCAACTTTTCAAACAATAATCTTAATAATGAAGGAAATTTGCGGACAGTGCTTGATGTTGGCTGTGGTGTTGCAAGTTTTGGAGCTTATCTTCTTTCATCTGATATCATTGCAATGTCCTTGGCACCCAATGATGTGCATCAAAATCAAATTCAGTTTGCTCTAGAAAGAGGAATTCCTGCATATCTTGGTGTCTTGGGAACTAAGAGACTCCCTTACCCGAGCAGATCTTTTGAACTTGCTCACTGTTCTCGTTGTCGGATTGATTGGCTTCAAAGAGATGGAATACTACTTCTTGAGCTAGATCGGTTGCTTAGGCCAGGAGGTTATTTTGCATACTCATCTCCAGAAGCATATGCTCAGGATGAAGAGGATCTAAGAATATGGAGAGAAATGAGTGCCCTTGTGGGACGTATGTGTTGGAAAATAGCTGCAAAGAGGGACCAAACTGTCATCTGGCAAAAGCCTATGACAAATAACTGCTATATGGAAAGAGAACCTGGTATTCGCCCTCCTCTTTGCCAGTCTGATGATGACCCAGATGCAGTTTGGGGAGTGAATATGGAAGCTTGCATAACACCTTACTCTGACCGTGAGTACCTTTTTCTCATGTGTTATTAGTTATTTGATGGTTTTTGCATTCTATGGCTTCTAATTATTTCTTTGTGACTAGCAATCTATAGTTGCTTCTTTTCTTTTTGATGTATTAGCCAATTGTATATTTGTTCTATGGTTTCTGTGGACCATTCTGGAAATAGGAGTTCTCTTTCTGTTAGTGCTATGGATTAGTTTATTTCCTACAGGTAAACAAAAATGGACCTGAGCAGTGAGGGTTGCTTGCCTACTCAGATTCTGTCTGTGAACTGCCACTTGTTAGAGCAATATTATAGATTGTGAAAACTGCTCATGAATATTAAATGACCATTTAGGTCCATTGGCATCTTCATCCCCTCTAATTAGATTGAGGACTATCATATGTTCAAGACCTGCCAAGTGAGTTCATTGGCACATGATCATTATGAAAGAGAGGAAGGGAGAGACTGAAAACTTTGAATTACAGGGCTGATTATTGCTAGAGAATGGCCAAAAGAGTCAACTATGAATGCTTAATAAATAATAACAAATTACAGGTTTATATAGACAAGAAGTGGTAGTTTTTTTTTTTTCCCCACTCTCTAAGGAAGAATAAGAAATATGTTTAATTAGGCCAAAATGTGCATCTTGACTGCTTTTACGATACTCATTAGTCACTCTTCTTGTATTGTATTTATATCATCCATGAATGACCTATTTTGAGCTATTGCTGAATGCTCCTAACTGATTCCTTAATATCTATTATTTGAAGTACATGCGTTTTTTCCATCTTATGCTACTGGTTGTATAATCTGTGTAATTGCATTGAGTGCATGTAGCATGTATTCCAAGCAGCTAAAACCCTGCCTAAACCTTTTTTTTTTTTGGGAATTTTGATTAATTATGAAAACAAATTTTATAGAGGTTTAGCCATTTACTAGAGCAGTGGGTATGAAACTTCACCTACTGAGACTTCTGTTGATTTTATATTTTTATTAGATGACAACAGAGCCAAGGGTAGTGAATTAGCTCCATGGCCAGCAAGATTGACCAGTCCTCCTCCTAGATTGGCTGACTTGGGCTATTCAAGTGAAATGTTTGAAAAGGACATGGTAATTGGAATTTGCAATTTATCCTCTTGTTATTGTTTTGATTAGATTTGTGTTCCTCTTATAGGCTTAACTTTTGTCATGTGATACAGGAACTATGGCAAAGAAGAGTCGAGAATTACTGGAATCTCTTGAGTCCAAAAATCACATCAAATATGCTTACGAATGTGATGGATATGAAAGCAAACATGGGTTCATTTGCAGCTACTCTTAGAGGCAAGGATGTTTGGGTGATGAATGTTGTTCCTCAAGATGGACCAAACACACTTAAGATAATATATGACGGAGGCCTTATAGGGACTACCCATGACTAGTATTTAAGTTGGTTCTCCTGAAATATAAAATTAATTGCACTTTTGATATCTTTCTAAGCACTTGGTTCATTTCACCTTTTTAGTCTCATTTGATGATATCTGATTTCTAGATTAATTTTTTCAACTAGGCTTTATTTTCTGTACTCTAGCTGTTGAGTTTAATATTTTACATAAGGGTCTTAATGATAATTTAGTCAATATTAAATAGTATTATTATTATTATTATTGTTATAATTTTACACAAATATTGTTAAAAGGTAATTATATCAAAAACATTATTTACAGCCAATCAAGATCATGGATTTATGCCTATAATGATTTTGCATAAAAATTGCATTTTAATGTTAAATATTATCTTCCACTGAATTCCATGGCTGGTGTATCAAATAATCTCTTGTGATTTATAAAGCACGGATACACCATTTTGGTTCTTTGTCTGCGTGTCAGACATGTATCTGACAATACACGCTCACGACACGCGTCCATGCATGTCTAACTCTGACATGGCATAAACATAGGTGTGGACATGACCATTTATTAAGATATTGTAAATCTTAGAGCTTATATATATATATATGATATATTATGAATTATGAATCTTTTTCCTTAAATTTTCATTTATATATATATATATATATAGGGGGAAGAATCAAGTTACGTGTAAGTCAAAGTCACTCTTACACCATTGAATAATTTTTTATTGGATAATTTTCTCACAATCCATTGTTGGATTGAAAGTTCCTATCATGTAGATCATATCTATAAAAATTCACAATAATCAGAAATTGTTTTGTACTTCATTGATATACATCAACATAATATATACTTTTGAAATATATGATAATAAGAATCACTTGATTACATTTTTATTGATATTTAATTTTTTCAAGATTTAACACAAATGATCAAGGTATTGGATAGTTATAATTTAACAGTTGGATCGATAAAAATCATATTCTGTAAAAATTTATTGGATGGTGTAAGTATGTCAAGACTTACACCGGTGTTGATCCTCTTCATCTTATATATATATATATATATATATATATATATATCCATGCTTCATAGCTTGGGATTAATATTTATAGTAGTAAGTAGCCTTCCTGAGTGGTGTCTTCCTTTTATTTTTTCTGATTTTGTAAGGATTATGTAAACTGGAGAAATAAATTATTATGCAGAGGATCTGAATGAACCCAGCTGATTGTGAGAGAACTTGGTGGTTTGACTAAATAAGCTATTGAGATTGGTTAGAGAATATTTAAAATATTCTTTCATGATTTGATTCCTTATTTAATTAAGTTATTAGTCTTATTATTAGTGGGTTTGGGCTTGTACTAGTAGTACTAGTGCTTAACTATTAGTATAAATAAATAGGGGTGTTAGGTTAGCATTTTGTATTACATTAACATCTATCAATAACATTTTCAGTCTACTATTGTTAGACATCTTTCTCTATTTGCTTTTCCCTAATCCTAAACTTATAATTCTTTATCGAGATTTGTTACTTCATTACTGGAACTGTTGTCTATCCTTGATTCAGTTGTTATCTTTTCTTATTGGTAGTTTCCTCCTTGTATTGCTGGGAAGAATTGATCAGATTCAAAATCTGAGTTTGGATGTGAAATGTGATTGATTAAACTGATAATATTTACTGGAGAATATATCTTAACAGGTGTGAAGCATTTTCAACATACCCCCGGACTTATGATTTACTCCATGCATGGACTGTCTTTTCTGACCTAGAAAAGAAAGAGTGCAGTCCAGAGGATCTATTAATTGAGATGGACCGCATGCTTAGGCCTACTGGTTTCATAATCATCCGGGATACACAACATGTGATTGATTTTGTAAAAAAGTACCTAACAGCATTGCACTGGGAAGCAGTTGCAACTGCAGATTCCAGTTCTGACTCTGACCAGGATGGCAATAAAGTTGTTTTTATTATCCAGAAGAAATTGTGGCTGACTACTGAAAGCTTTAGAGATACAGACTAGGACAACCATATGGCTTTTTCATTTCCTCTTCCATATATATATTCTCTGCTGCTACAAGGGATCAAAAGCATGCCCCAAGTGTTGAAAGCAGTGAACAACTTCATTTTGTAGCCTTACATAACGTTTACCTTGTTTTCTTTTCATTTCATTTTCATTTTTTTTGTGATAATGAGGCAAGTTATTAAGCCATAGGTATTATGCTTCTATAGGCTATTCATTATTTTGCCCTTCATTTGGGTATCATGTAAGCTACTTAATAATCAACATCTAGTAGACTTGGTGTTGGTGATAAAAGGTTAGGACTCGTCATTTTATATGTAATATTTATACATGCATTAATATCATATTTTTCTTGCTTTCATATTACAGTATGTCATGCCCAAGTTACAAGTTAAAACGGAAAAAATGTTACTTCCAAAATCAATATATTATGAGCTGCTGATGGTAGAGGTGTACATGGGTCAAGATCAATTGGATGACCCGACCAACTTGACTAAATTCAATATAAAATATCCGAGTTGGTTCAGGTCATGAGTTCGTTCGAGTAGAATTCGAACAGCTCGTCCATTAATTGGTTCGGGTAACGGGTTTAATAAACTAACCTGATGACTCGACTACTCGATTAAATTACGTCGTTTTGGCTATAACCTTTGTTTCTCTTTTTCTCTCACTCGAACCAAGTGTCACCCATCACTCATTGTCTCATTTCATTTTCTCACCTTCACTATCCTCTTCTTGTTCCTCTCCTCTTATCCCTTCCTTCCTTCCTCTCCCAGGCTCTCAGCCCTCTCTCACTCGCCGCACACGGCCAAGCACGGGTCTCCGCTGTGTACCACCGCGACCAACTGCCTAGATCTGCTTCACGCCACCACGCCAAACCGTTGTCCTCCACCGTGATCCACTTCTCTGCTACCTGAACAACTAGAACCCATCATCCCAGAGCTTAACCACCACAAATCCTCTCTATCCCAAAGCAAATCGACCCTGGAGCTCCACTGCGTTGCCTCGCCGTGCACGACCAAGCACGGGTCTCCACTGCGAGCCACCATGACCAACTGGCCAGATCTGAGTCACGCCTCCAAGCTAGAACCGCCGTCCTCCACCACGATCCCAAGACCATCCTGTCGCGGGTCTGTCCGTCACCACCGTGCTGTCAACTGCGCCCACACACCGTCGACCTTCATCTCTGCCATTGCTGAGTGGTTGACACTCTCAAGCCTAACTCTTCTTCCTTCTGTTTTGTTTTTTAGAGACTAAAAGTCTTTTTCTTTTTTTGACTTGTAGAATTGATTTTGTTTTTTTATTTTGTTTTTTCTTTTTAACAATCTGCTAATTTGAGAAGAAGAAGAATTTAGGGTTTGTTGGCCATTGTCAAGGATATTGTTGTTGTTGCTCTCTAATTCCTTCTTCTTCGCTGTCAAATCCATTACCAACTCCTAAAACCCTAATCCCTTTTTTCCTTTTTGTGTTGAGTGTTCGAGGTAGCAGTAGTCACACAGTATAACGACACAACCCGACTACCTGATCTGAACCAATCCGATTATAATCGGGTTAGTTCGGTTTGGGTTATCCAGAAATTTTTTCTCAAAACCGATCCAACTCAATGTTGGGAATTTGCGGATCAAAGTCTCGCAGCGGAATAACAGAATTCCCTCACAGGATCCATGCGAAAAATCCATAATCCGAGGTTTTAAAATTTTACCTCTTGAAGCGTGACAGACACAAGCGAGGTGAATCACCAACACCGTAATAGCGACGATGTTTCTGCGGTATCCACACGAACAGACTTGCAAAAGGAGTCACGCCTCTGTTTCGTAGTGTTAGCTGCGAAGAGAGGAGAAGAAGACCTCACTATCTCTCACTCACTTTCTGTAGGTGCGGCTAGGGTTGTGATGTAACCTAGTAAGAGCCCCCCCTTAGCAATATTATTTATAATAGTGGCTGCCTTAAGTGAGTGTGAGCAGAGTAAGGTAAGTGGTGCAACCCTAAACCCATCTGTCATGAGTTAGGCCCACAATTGAATCCGAGTCCAACTTGGATTCGATTACTCTAATTTAGTCTGTTCTAAGTGTGCGACCTGCGCAGTGTTCTCATGACGTTGGTAGTAATATTAAAATCTCATTTTAATATTACAAACAAGTGAGCTGTATCTAGCAACACATCACTCTACCTAAGTAATGAGAATGTCGTGATTTGACATAACCTATCTGTGACCAATGTTTCCGTGTAGTTTAGTCCCTTTGTCCGGATATCCAAATTGAACACAAGGCATGGAACGTGTCACCCTTGTTTAGTTCAATCTTCGCTTTCGATTCCCGAGTAGACATAGTAATGACAAATGAGATCAATATCTCATATTGACTCATTTGAGTATGGCCATGCATTTCGTAGTCTCACTCAATCAGGGGGCCCGAAGATATCACTCCTGTTATGTAGGAGGGACAAATCCCATCTAGGTCACTCACATCCTTCCACATGTATCGCGGTATGTCTAATAACCAACTTTATAATCATCTTGTTACAGATGACGTTTGATGGCATTAAAACACACAACTCCTCATGTAGGAATCGTAGTGATTTCAGGTCAAAGGACCACATACACCATTATCACTATGAGAATTGCTTATGACACTCACGTAACGATCCACGTAGCGTTCTCATGGCGGGTCTGTCTAATACATCATTACTCTAATATGTATCTATGTGTAGACTTGATATCTCATATCCATGACCCATGAGATGTGGTCATCAGTCTACGCACATACTAGTCTCAAAGCATTATTGTTGTCCTAATTAATAATAATACTTGACTAGGGACATTTAAGAATAGTGTTTTATCCAATAGGATCTCACGATCAAGTCATCCACTTGATGTCCTATGGTATCAAATTTACTATTCTAAGGACTTTATCATGTTTACCAAAAAAAAGAACATAATAAATGAAATGCCTCATATAAAATAGCATAATATAATGTATGTAAATACAAACAAAACGTATTGGCCACTAGGGCATACACCAACAATCTCCCACTTGCACTAGAGCCAATCAGGCATATTTCTAATGCCTAAAGACCTAGTGTGACCCTCATGCTTCACTTCACAGTGCAAGAGGCTTCGTCGGTGGATCAAAGAATGTTATCATCTGTTGGTACTCGCATATCTTCACATCTCCTCTATCAATGATTTCTCGAATGAGATGGAAGCGCCTAAGTATATGTTTGGATCGGCTGGTGTGATCTGGGCTCCTTAGCTTGTGCAATGGCTCCATTATTATCACAATAGAGGTCCACCGGGTCCACAATGCTAGGAACTACACCAAACTCAATAATGAACTTTCTAATCCAAACGGCCTCCTTTCTTTGCGCATTGGAGGCAAAGAATATACTCACCTCCGTGGTAGAATCGGCCGATGTCTCCTGCTTTGAACTCTTCCACTCACAACCCACCATTCGTGCAATAAACAAAACCCGATTGCGATCCGGAGTCGTCCCATCGGTTTGGAAGCTAGCATCGGTGTAACCCTTTACTACTAGTTCCTCTTCGGCTCCATATACCAAAAACGAATCCTTAGTTCTTCTCAAGTACTTAAGGATGTTTTTGACAAAGACTCCGGTGACTCTCACCGGGGATCGGTACGTACACGCTCGTCATGCTCAAAGCATACGAGATATCCGTCGAGTACATAACATGGCATACATGATAGATCCAATTGCGGATGCATATGGAATCTTACTCATGCGATCCCTCTCATCCCGGGTGGAAGGGATTGAGCCTTAGATAGGCTTATACCATGCGACATAGGCAAGAGTCCTTTCTTGGATTCATGCATGTTAAATCGTCTTAACACTTTGTCTATGTATGTACTCGACTTAGACCAAGCAATCTCTGCGACCTATCTCTATAGATCCCGATACCTAATACATAGGTGGCTTCGCCTAAGTCCTTCATAGAAAAGCACTTCCCTAACCAAGTCTTTACTTGACCGTAGGGTAGGGATGTCATTTCCAATTAGTAGTATGTCATCTACATACAATACTAGAAAGACAACTCAGTGCTCCCACTAACCTTCTTGTAGACACAAGATTCTTCTTCATTTTTGATGAAACCAAACTGTTTGATTGTATCATCAAAACGAAGATTCCACTTTCCGGAAGCTTGCTTCAATCCATAAATAGATCGTTGCAACTGCATACCTTTGTAGCATCCCGTGGAGTGGCAAAACCCTCGGGTTGTGTCATGTACACATCCTCGAGAAGATTTCCATTAAGGAAAGCAGCTTTGACATCCATTTGCCGGATTTCATAATCATGGTATGCCGCAATAGCAAGCAAGATCCGAACAAATTTAAGCATCGCAACCGGGGAAAAAGTCTCATCATAGTCTACACCATGAATTTGCTTGAAACCTTTAGCCACCAATCGCGCCTTAAAGGTATGCACATTACCATCCATGTCGGTTTCTTCTTAAAAACCCACTTGCACCCAATGGGTTTTATCCCTTCAAAGGGTCAACCAAGGTCCATACCGGGTTGGTATACATGGATTCCATTTCGATCTCATGGCCTCAAGCCATTTTTCGATTCTCGGCCAATAATGGCTTCCTGGTAAGTCACAGGCTCATCTTGATCCATGAGTAATACGTCACCTTGTTGAGTCATGAGAAATCCATATCTCTCTCGGTTGACGACGTATCCCGTTAGACCTACGCGGTCTTGTGCTACTAGAGCAGATTGTGGTTCCACAACGACTTGTGGAGGCTGCTCTATTTCCACCATTGGTTCGTCGCTACTTTGTGAACTTTGAATTTCTTCAAGTTCTACTTTCCTCCCACTGATTCCTTTGGAGATAAACTCCTTTTCTAGGAATACCGCAGTCCGTGCGACAAACACTTTGCCCTCGGTAGGATTATAGAAATAGTATCCCTTGGTTTCCTTAGGATACCCCACAAAGAAGCATTTATCTCGATTTTGGGCCAAGCTTATCGAAACTTGACGTTTCACATAAGCTTCGCAACCCCAAATCTTCATAAAAGACATACTTGGGTCGTCTCCCCCACATCTCATATGGTGTCTGTTGAACCGTCTTAGATGGAACACGGTTAAGTGTGAAAGCCGCTGCTTTAATTGAGCATGTCCCTGTAAGGAGCCTGGAAGGTCTGCATGACTCATCATAGATCGGACCATGTCCAACAAGGTCCGGTTCCTCCTTTCGAAACACCATTCCATTGTGGTGTTCCGGAGGAGTGAGTTGAGATATTATCCCACACTCTTTCGATGATCATCAAACCGTTGGCTTAAGTATTCACCTCCTCGATCCGATCGAAGGATTTTAATACTCTTGCCAAGTTGGTTTTGTACTTCATTCTTGAACTCTTTGAACTTTTCAAAGGATTCTGATTTGTGCTTCATAAGATATACAAATCCATATCTACTGAAATCATCAGTAAATGTAATGAAGTACTGAAAATCGCCTCTAGCTAGTGTGTTTAGTGGCCCACATACATCACTATGTATGAGGCCCAAAAGATCACTAGCCCTTTCACCTTGTCCAATGAATGGGGCCTTAGTCATCTTTCCCAATAAACAAGATTCACATGTCTCATATGATTCGTAATCAAACGAGTCCAAAAATCCATCTTTATGGAGTTTGGAAATGCGTTTCTCATTTATATGGCCCAAACGACAATGCCGTAGATAAGTCGGGTTCATATCATTTGACTTGAACCTCTTTGTATTTACGTTATAAATGGGCGTTTCGAGATCAAGGACATAAAGTCCATTACTCAAATGTGCACTACCATAGAAAATATTATTCAAATAAAGAGAACAACTTTTGTTCTTAATTATAAAAGTAAAACCCTTCTTGTCCAAACAAGAAACAAAAATGATATTCTCGCTAATAGCGTACACAAAAATAACAATTATCCAATTCAATTACAAGCCCAGGTTGGCAAAGCTAATAAATAAGTCCCTACGGCTAGTGCAAAGCAACCTTTGCTCCATTTCCCACTCGTAGGTCGACTTCGCCCTTAGTCAATGGTCTCTTGCTCTTTAGATCCTCGCACATTTACACAAATGTGAGATCCACATCCAAGATCTAATACCCATGATGCGTAAGAGATAAATTGACTTCTATAACAAAAATACCCGAAGTGGAAGTCTCACTTCCTTCTTCTTCTTGAGCTCCTCTAGGTACTTGGCACGCTTCCTCTTCCAATGTCCGGTCGACCGCAAAGGGAAGCATGTACCTTCCTTAGCCACTCCACCCACTGGTTTCAAGCCGAAAGTACTAGGCTTGGACTTTTCCTTGCCCTTACCCTTCCACTTGTCCCGGGGCTTTTTCTCACTGTTTCTTGCCCTTATTCTTATATCATTATGGCCTTTCCTTTGCCTTTGTTTATGTTCTCGCTCGCCAGCTTCTCAACATGCTTAGCAAATCTGTAGTGATTTGTCAATTTCATTCATGTTGTAGTTCATGACAAATTGACTAAAACTCTCCCAAGAACGATTGCGGGACTAAGTCGGTGGCCAACTCTTGGCCCATAGGAAAACCGAGTCTCTCAAGGTTTTCAATGTACCCAATCATCTTGAGTACATGAGCACCAACAGGGCTTCCTTCTACCAGCTTGCCTTGAAAGAGTGCTTTGGAGACCTCATATCTCTCATGTCTAGCCTCGCTCTTGATAGAGCTTTTTGAGGTGTACGATCATATCGTAGGCTTCCATGTTCTCGTGTTGCTTTTGGAGCTCGAGTTCATGGTGGCTAGCATTAGACATCCAATGTCCAAGGCATCATCTTGATGCTTCTTATAAGCATCTCTTTCACTCTAGGGGCATTAGCAAACAGTGGTTCAGAATAGGTTGTTCTAAAACATACAGCTTTTTCTCTTGCTTGAGGACAATCCTCAAGTTCTGTACTAGTCTAGGAAATTTGTCCCGCACAACTTGTCCTTCTCAAGGACCGATCGCAATGATAAGTTACTTGATGTGTTTGTTGCCATGGTAATCTATCAACGTAAATATGCAAAATATAAGTATTATGCTATAAACATATTTAACAAGGTCTTTTAATTAAATACGTCTCCCACTATTTTATTCAAATCAATGACCCTCAGCATTGACTTGGAAAATCCCATTGGAAGATTTCCTAGTGGGCCAAGATCCATATTTCACCTAGTTTTGAGTCAGCTTTGGTTGATCGCCCAAAATTCAGTTATTTAGGTAGGAAACTCTTTCCAATTACATCACATGCAACTCTTGGATAGTTGGGTGAATAACACTTATTCTAATCCATCTAATGGACTAAAGCCCAACTTCATGCCTCTAAGCCTTCAATCCTATTGAAATGGCCTAGTTAAGTCAAACCCAATGGTTGACAATTGGATATTACTATTATCCTATCGCATCTTACTAATATAGATAAAGGCACCCTGCTTTGGCAGACCTACACTCGATCGATATTAGTTTTGACGAGTGTCACGCATTGGAAGGCATCACATAATGACTTAATATTTTTCTTTGAGGGAATTTTATTATTAGATCTCACCATTTATTAAACTTGTTTATCATACCATAAACATTATCCATGCATCTCATACATATAAAGCATATAATAAATGTGACATGGTTATGGCCTCTAAGAGAGTAGCATTAATTAATGCCAGCTTCACCAAGCGTCTCCCACCAACGTCCTCACTTGATGTCGTCTCCTTGTCTCCACATGAAGATTACATTATAGAAACCTCTTTTACATTCGAGGGGAGTTAGATGAGAAGAGAATGTACAATCAGAATGTAGAGAGAAAGGCACGACACGCAGGTCGTATTTAAAATAACCAAAATAACATAAAATAAAGACTAAGGCCATAACCATGCACCATGCATCTCTAATAATACATAAACACAAGGCAATAACACATTATTATTTTGTGAATTATAAAAATAGTTTTGAATATTGCACTTTCGAATATCACACACCACGAAACGGGGTTCGGGCGGCCACTGACGGGTCCCGCCGCCTTGGCCACGGGTCGGGGGGTCAAGGGGAGGCCGCCCCTTGCGGGGTGCGGGGCAGCGCCCCGGCTCAAAATTTTTCATTCATGTACCACCACTGGTTACTTGAACAAAAATTCGAGTTGGACCCCTCCTGCCTCTATGACGGCTAGGGCAACAACACTTGAACCCTAAGGCTCGCAAACACATGAACGCTTCATGTGCTGCGGGTTCCTCACAACCGTCATCGCCTATCCGAAACAAGGTTTCCAGAATGCGTGAAGACATGAACACTTCATGTCATGAGGAAGCTTCATGGCCGTCGCAAACGGAAACAAGGTTTCCAAAACCTTGTGTCATTACTGTGTATATCGCATTCATACATAAAATATGCAGAAATAGAAAGCATTCAAAATGGTTTTCGTAGAAACATACATATCACATATGTATATACCGTAAAAACGCAAAAACAAAAGCATTCAAAACGATTTTCATTCATACATATCACATATATATATACCAGAAAAATGCAGAAACAGAAAGCTTTCGAATTTTCGCAAAAAACATATGAACATCTTCACGGTTTCAGAAATAACATATAAAGATCATATCTTTTATAAAAAAAAAAAAAGAAGTAACGAATCATGTTATCGCATATAACAAGAAAAGCAGAAAACCGAATCATGGTTTCGCAAGTGTCTCTGATACCACTGTTGGGAATTTGTGGATCAAAGTCTCGCAGCGGAATAAATGAATTCCCTCACAGGATCCATGCGAAAAATCCATAATCCGAGGTTTTAAAATTTTACCTCTTGAAGCGTGACAGACACAAGCGAGGTGAATCACCAACACCGTAATAGCGACGATGTTTCTCGGTATCCACACGAACATACTTGCAAAAGGAGTCACGCCTCTGTTTCGTAGTGCTAGCTGCGAAGAGAGGAGAAGAAGACCTCACTATCTTTCACTCACTTTCTGTAGGTGCGGCTAGGGTTGTGATGTAACCTAGTAGCAGCCCCCTTAGCAAGACTATTTATAATAGTGGCTGCCTTAAGTGAGTGTGAGCGTAGCAAGGTAAGTGGTGCAACCCTAAACCCATCCGTCATGAGTTAGGCCCACAATTGAATCCGAGTCCAACTTGGATTCGATTACTCCAATTTAGTCTGTTCTAAGTGTGCGACCTCGGGTTCTCATGACGTTGGTAGTAATATTAAAATCTCATTTTAATATTACAAACAAAGGAGAGCGGTATCTAGCAACACATCACTGCTACCTAAGTAATGAGAATGTCAGTGATTTGACATAACCTATCTCGTGACCAATGTTTCCGTGTAGTTTAGTCCCTTTGTCCGGATATCCAAATTGAACACAAGGCATGGAACGTGTCACCCTTGTTTAGTTCAATCTTCGCTTCGATTCCCGAGTAGACATAGTAATGACAAATGAGATCAATATCTCATATTGACTCATTTGAGCATGGCCATGCATTTCATAGTCTCACTCAATCGGGGGCCCGAAGATATCACTCCCGTTATGTAGGAGGGACAAATCCCATCTAGGTCACTCACATCCCTCCACATGTATCGCGGTATGTCTAATAACCAACTTTATAATCATCTTGTTACAGATGACGTTTGATGGCATTAAAACACACAACTCCTCATGTAGGAATCGTAGTGATTTCGTGTCAAAGGACCACATACACCATTATCACTATGAGAATTGCTTATGACACTCACGTAACGATCCACGTAGCGTTCTCATGGCGGGTCCGTCCAATACATCATTACTCTAATATGTATCTATGTGTAGACTTGATATCTCATATCCATGACCCGTGAGATGTGGTCATCGGTCCTACGCACATACTAGTCTCAAAGCATTATTGTTGTCCTAATTAACAATAATACTTGACTAGGGACATTTAAGAATAGTGTTTTATCCAATAGGATCTCACGATCAAGTCATCCACTTGATGTCCTATGGTATCAAATTTACTATTCTAAGGACTTTATCATGTTTACCAAAAAAAAAAAGAACATAATAAATGAAATGCCTCATATAAAATAGCATAATATAATGTATGTAAATACAAACAAAACGTATTGGCCACTAGGGCATACACCAACACTCAACCCAACCCAACCTCAACTAATTAGTTTAGATTTTTTTCTCCCTAAACTCAAACTAACCCGACTCGTGTGCAGCCCTAGCTGATAGTTGAGAGAAAGGAGAAAGGAAAGAATGGAGAAATTATTGGGGAGGAAAATTATGACCTTTTGGTTATTCTTCTGATTTTATTACATGAGTGAAAAAGAACTAAACTATAGCTGTATAAAATACAAAGGAATAATAAAATAATGAAATTACTGAAAGTAAAAAAAAATCAAAAGCAAATTTATTTATCTAATATTTTATCTTAAGGTAGAGCATATATATCATAGGATCTAAGTTTGTTACATATATAACTAATTCAAGGTTTTCTAAGAGATTTTGTGAGAATGTTAGCAAGTTGGTCATTTGAGTTGATAAAGGTTGTGACAATGTCACCTGAAAGAACCTTCTCTCTTATAAAGTGATAGTCAATCTCAACATATTTAGTTCTTTCATGAAAGATGGGTTTAGAGGTAATATGTAAAGCGACTTGACTATCACAGACAAGGGTCATTTATCCAACATATCCAAACTGAAGTTCTTTGAGTAGTTGTTTTAACCAGACAAGCTCACATGTTGCCACAACCATAGCTTTATACTCAGCTTTAGCATTAGATTGAGCAACCACACTTTGCTTCTTACTTTTCCGAGATACCAGGTTACCTCCAATAAGCACACAAGACCCTTAAGTGGAAACATCTATCAGAAGGTGAACTTGTCTAGTCAGCATCAAAATAACCAATCACTTGAGTGTGTCCCTTATGCTCATTGAGGATTCCTCTTCCTAGTGCTCCTTTAATATATCTTAAAATTTGAACCACAACATCCTAATGGCTGTCACACAGAGAGTTCAAAAACTAACTAACAACACTCATAAGAAAAGAGATATCAAGTTGAGTTATTGTGAGATAATTTAGTTTTCCAACAAGTCTCTGATATCTGCCTGGATCAACTAAGGGTTCCCCCTGATTTGGTAGAAGTTTGACATTAGGATCTATCGAGGTATCAGTAGGCTTAGCATTTAACATGTCAATTTCCTCAAGTATGTCAGAAGCATACTTTCCCTGTGAGATAGAAATACCATATTTAAACTGAGCAACTTCAATTCCCTAGAAATACCAAAGTTTGCCAAAATCTTTTGTCTAAAAATGACGGAAGAGGAATTATTTAAGCCGCTGAATGTCATGATGATCGCTACCTGTGATAACAATGTTACCAAAATATACAACTAGATAAATGCATCCTTGAGAAGAATGGTGGTAGAACACTGAATGATCTACTTCACTACGAGTCATACTAAATTGTTGCACCACAGTACTGAAGCGACCAAACCAGGCTCAGGGAGATTATTTGAGGCCATAGAGAGATCTTCGTAAATGACACATATGTCCAGAACACTCCCCTTGAGCAACAAAACTTGGCAATTGCTTCATATAGACTTCTTCCTGCACCTCACCATGAAGAAATGTACTTTTCATATCTAGTTGGTGAATAGGCTAATGACGGATGGCAGCCATAGATAAAAAAAAAGCTGAACATATGCCATTTTGGCAACAGGAGAAAATGTATCACCATAGTCAAGACAAAAAATTTGAGTATAGCCTTTAGAAACAAAACATGTTTTAAGGCGATCAATATGACCATATGGACCTACTTTAATAGTGTAAATCCACTAACAACTAATAGTGGATTTGCCTTCTAGAAGGGGGACCAAATCCCAAGTTCCATTGGTTTGAAGGGTTGACATCTCCTCAATCATAATTTGTCTCCATCTTGGATGAGAAAAAGTTTCACCTGTATTCTTAGGGAGAGGCATGGAATCCAAGGAAGATACAAAGGGATAATGGGGTAAAGATAAACGATGGTAGCTCAACCCAAATAAATAAGAAAAGGGTTGTAGGAATAACAAATACCATTGCGTAGAGCAATATAAAAAGATCAAACTCACTTGAAAGGTCCAGAGCAGTAGGAGACAAAGTTGGAGTAGGATGCGAGTCATCGACTGTGGCTTCAATAGTCTTAGGAGCATCAATGGTTCAACTAGAAGGTTGGACCCGCCATGGACGACAATGGTAAGTCAATAATGGAGGTGGTGAAGGAGGTGAACTCTGAGATGGTGAAGGAGGTATCGGGTCTACATGATGAGTTGGACTAATTTCAGACTCAGAGGGGTAATGAGAGTAGGAATAAGGAATACCTCAGAAATATGTGGTTCTTTAGAGGAGATTGAGTGGAAAAAGAGGGTTGACTCAAAGAAAGTAACATTAGCATAAATCACATATCTCCTGAGGTTAGGAGAAAAACATGTATACTCATTTTGTGATCGAGGATATCCAAGGAAGACACACTTAAGTGATTGTGGAAAGAGTTTATCTTTACTTGGTGTGAGGTCATGAACAAAACATATAGACCTGAAGACTCGAAGAGGTAATGGATAAAGAGGTTGCGTAGGAAAAACAATGGAGTGAGGAATTATATTTTGGAGAATAGATGATGGCATTTGGTTAATGAGGTAGCAAGCAGTGAGAACTACATCACCCTAAAAACGAGATGGTGCTTTAGCATGAATAAGAAGTGTACCGGCTATCTCAATTAAGTGTCTATTTTTCCTTTCAACAACCCTATTTTGATGAGGGATATGTGCACAAGAGGATTGGTGAATAACTCCCTGTGAAGCCATAAATGATTGGAACCATGTAGAAAAATACTCACGGGCATTGTCACTTCTTATGGTGCAAATGGTAACTCTAAATTGCGTTTGGATTTCATAACAAAAACTTTGGAAAATGAAGAATAATGCTGATATGTTTTTCATTAATTATAACCAAGTACAACTTGAATAGTCATTTACAAAGGTTACAAAGTATTGATATACTAATGTTGAGACAACACGACAAGCTCCTCATACATCAGTGTGAATTTCAACAAAAAAAGATTCAGCTTGGTTACAAATTAGATTAGGAAAGAAACTACGAGTGTGTTTGCTTAATTGACAAGATTCACATTCCAAAAAAGACAACTTTGACAAATTGGGAAGCATCCTTTGAAGTTTTGAGATACTAGGGTGTCTAAGACAAGCATGAATAACATTTGGGCAACTCTATGGCTGCAAAAACATTGGAGGTTGTTGAGAAATGGTATTGGCCTAATGACTCACGCCCTATGCCAATTGTCTTCCTTGTGCTCCAATTTTGCACAATAATAGAGTCTTTAGTGAAGGTGATTAAGCAATCATGGGTATGAGTTAGATGGCTAATTGAGATCAAATTATAAGGACAACCAGGAACATAAAGAACATTATCAATAGACAATGAAGGCAAAAGATTAACTTTCCCAATTGCTTTAGCTCGTTTTTGACAGCCATCGACTAAGGTAACAGTGGGAAGGTGTTCTGGATAGGAAAGGGTAGGAAGCAAATGTTTGTTACCAGAGATATGACTTGAGGCACCAGAATCTAGTACCCAAGGTCCAAGGGATTGTGATTGGGAGATGCAAGCAATGGAGTTACCAGTGTGTGCAACCAGGGTCACAGATGTAGAGGACTGTCTGACCTTAAACCACTTCAAGAAATCTTTATAATTAGGTTAGGATGGTTGAGAGGTTGATCGGTGACTTGAACCTTCGGGAGTGTCAAGAGTGATTGTCTGAGCAACATTAGTAATTAGAGGTGGTTTCCTATGCAAGATCCAATAGCAATCCATAGTGTGACCAATCCATTTGCAATGATCACACTTTGGATGAGTGTGATTGTTGATACGTATTCCTCCTCGATTTCTACCATCGCGTCCTCGATTATCAACTTGTGAGACAAGAGCTGAAGTTTAAGAAATTAGAGGTGTTGGAACTTTAGCAAATAACTATGATGTAGAGGGTCCCATAATGTTAAGAAGGCTAGAAAAAGCTTGTGAGAGAGTAGGAATAGTAATGCTTCCTAAAATCTGATCCCAAGTTGAAGAATATTCTGATAACAAACCATAAATTGCTATGAGGATGAAGAAGGTGCTTCTTTGTTCATACTCTTTTTCTGGAGAACTTGTTGGAGGTAACAACTCATTAAAGTCTGAAAGCGCAGCTTGAATTCTTCCCAAATAGGTTGAAATACGTCCTTCAAGTTTGCGGGGAGCTATCAAAGACATAAGATCAAAACAAACAACGTACATACGCCATATGTCATTGGTGTAAAGTTCCTTTACCTACTTCCATGCTATGTAGCATGAGATGTGAAGATGAGAGATTTGTTTCAATAATGAGTGAATGGTTGTGATGCAGAGGGTCTCGCAACTCTGAGAAATCTAGAAAAAGCTTGTGAGAGTAGGAATAACAATGCTTCCTAAAATCTGATCCCGGGTTGAAGAATATTCTAATGGCAAACCATAAAGTGCTAGGAGCATAAAGAAGGTGCTTTTTGGTCCATACTCTTTTATCTGGAGAACTTGCTGGAGTTAATAACTCGTTGAAGTCTGAAAGTGTAACTTAAATTCTTTCCAAATAGGTTGACATACGTCCTTCAAGTTTGCGGGGAACTATCAAAGACATTAGATTAGAACAAACTGTAGCATTGTCTTTGCCTCAATAGTTTAATATGTTAAGTTTTAATGATGACAAATACAAGATAAAAAGAATGATGCTTATGCTTCATAGATGTGCTTAATGAGATATATTGTATCATGCATATGAAGATATTGAGTTTTGAATTTGGACTAACTATGCTTGTGTTAAGTGAGTAATACTTTGTAGGATAGTCTAAGTATTAAGAGTGAGCATTGCAACAAGAAAGCAAAAAGATCATAATTATGCTCAACTCAATAAGAATGAGAATGATAAGTTGTTCCAAGCTTTTGCAAGATTTGAAGAGAAGAAATTTTTGTAAGCTTGGATTACATCAAGAATTGATGATGGCAAAAGATCAAGCCCCAAAGTTCTTCAAGAATAGATTATAGGACTTAGATCTTGTGTAAAAGTAAAAAGGAATCATACTAAGCTCAAATAAGTTTTAACATCTTTAAAAGTGTTTCTTACATGTTTAAATTCCCAACAAACTATTTTTTGAAAGTTAGTTTTGGTGGTTGTTCAAACCTGTGAAAAATAACCAAGTTTGTGTTTCGCAAAACTGACATTTGGTTACTATTTTGATCATAACTTTCAAAATACCTTGAGTTTTGTTATGAAAGTTATTTCATATGAAAATAGACTCAAATATCTTTACCATGAGTGGTCATTTACTTTAAACGGATAAGAAATGATGAAGTTATGACCTTTTAAAGTCAGTTTTCAAAACCAAAAACCATGTAATCGATTACACAAGTCTTGTAATCGATTACAACTTTGGCAAAGGTCATGTAATCGATTATCAGAAGTATGTAATCGATTACCAAGAGTCCAGAAACGTTCCCAACGATTATAAAAGACTAGTTTTCATAAAAAATCATTTTTAAACACTACCAACGACTATTTTATCACTCGGGCTCTATATATAAGTGATATTTGAAGCATTTACTTCCTAAGAAAACAAGAACACTATGCTTGATCCTTGAATCATCAAAATCATATTTTGATCTTTAAAGTTTGAATCATTGATACCCATAGGGCTTCAAGTTACATTATCTACTCTTGAGAGAGTTTCTTGTCATCCATACTTTGTTCTTCAAGTTGTATATCTACTCTTGTGAGAGTTTCTTTTCTTTCTCTTCATCTTGAAATCATTGTAAGAGGGTGAGGTATACCTCTAGAGAAAATGGTAAGGTATCCCTTGTTTGTAAAGAGGGTGAGGTATCCCTCAAAGTTGTAAGGGTGAGGTATCCCTTATTGGTAAAGAGGACCCTCAAGATTGTAAAAGGTGAGGTATCCCTTGAAGTTGAGGCTCAAGCACAAAGGGTGAGGTATCCCAAAGTGTGGTGAGTGTTCTATTATGTAAATGTTACAAGCACCCATTGAAACTTGAAGATATAGTGAAAAATCTCGAGTGATTGCTTGAAGACTGGACATAGGCCACAAGTGGATTGGTGGCTGAACCAAGATAAATCTTGTGTTTGATCTTCTTAACTCTATCTCTTTACATTTGTCCCTTAATTATATATGCTTGAGTTGAATTTGATATCTAGCTTATTTGCTTGACTTATCTTATAGCCCAAGTTGTATTTGTGAAATATCTAATACTTGTACCTTTGTTGAACTTATTCCACTGCATTTATTAATTAAATTATTCAAAATGCTTACTTTCTCAAAGATGTTTTAAAAATTTGTAATCACCCAATTCACCCCCTCTTGAGTGATGGTTGTCATGGCTAACACAAACAGCGTACATACATTGTATGTCATTGGTGTAAAGTTCCTTTGCCTGCTTCCATGCTGTGTAGCATGAGATGTGAGGGCATAAGATTTGTTTCAATAATGAGTGAATGGTTTACTTCATCAAGCTACACAATTGAGCATCAATCATCTCTCATCTAGGCCATTCAATTGCTAGGATCTCCTCAACTTTCTTTGTTAAATGGTCAGTATATCCTTGACCTAAGAGCCATAGCATAATGTTTGAAGCCTGTGTATCATAGTAGGTTCGATCTAGCTTGTTAGAGGTGATTCCAAAAGAGACATAGCTAGTGAAAATAGGAGTCTCAATCTTAGAAGTATATTTCTTAGCATCCAACTTTGTCTTAGATGGGATATCCTCAGTTTCAACTTTAGTCACAGTGATTGTGAGAGAGATACGAACAAGAGAGGATTTTAAGGAGAAATAAAGGTGACTTCATCTGGCTGGAGGTAGCTAGAATACACCAAAAAACCACTAAGAAGAGGTTTGGAGAAAGCCAGAACTCGAATAGAGTAGCACATTTTGATCACGTGCTTAAGATGGGGTGGCACATGACGACCACATGCAGGGAAGGAGGCAGCACGTGGAGTCGCGTTCTGTAGCGAACGAGGTTGGGCTCTTTGGTTCTGGCTAATCAGAGCCTTTTGAATCTCCTTAAGGTCAAGTCCACTCTAAACAAGGACAAACTTGAACGACTGGAAGAGTCACAGGCATGGGTGCACTGTATGCAAGTCACCACCACTTCATGAGAATGGTGGGTATGAGATTAATGTTCACCACTTGCCCTGCAAGTGGGTAAAAGCAATGGTTTTGTCTTCCCTAGATCTAGATACCATGTACGCTACTGATGGTTAAGAGAAAGGAGAAACCGTTGGGAGGAAAGTTATGATCTTCTGGTCATTCCTTTGATTTTATTACATAAGTGAAAAAAAAAACTAGGTACAAGTGTACAAAATACAAAGGAATAGTAAAATAATGAAACTACTGAAAGTTAAAAAAAACTAAAGGTAAAAACTTATTTATCTAACACTATCCAAATATTATAATAAAATAAACTAGTATGTAAAATTCAATATCATCAAATAACTTATAAAAAGCTAAGAAAATAAATAAATATTAATAAATAAAATTTTTGAATAATGAATTAAAAAAAACCCTTACTAAAAAAAAGGTATATGTTCTCATCTTTTACCTGAGGGGTGGTCCGAGATAGCTTGAGGTTGCTGGAGGGCTCCACTCATAGCCAAAAAGGGAAAAAGAGTAAATGTAGAGAAAGTGAACTAACGTAAGGTACCCCAAGTATTTGCTTATATAGAAAGAGAGGCCCCTGGGACCTTAGGTGGCAGGTTACATGTAAGCTGTTCGGCTTGGACCTAATAGGACATATCAGATCAGTATAGTTATAAATAGAATTTTGAAATTGTAAGGAATACAGCTCAACAACACAACAAAATTAGTTTTCTATTTCACAATATAATTAGTTTTATGTTAAGAGTTAGTTTCTGTTATTAATTCTATTAGTTGTTATTAATTCGTCAATTGTGCAGCACTAAATAAGTCATTGTCTTACTCTTGATTTAGTGAGTTAATCAATTCATTCTTTTTTCATCAGATCTCTCTCTCTCTCTCTCTCTCCCTCTCCCCCTCGGGTGTTCTTCCTCCATCTATTTATGATCTGATACCTTTCATGGTATCAGAGCAACAATCTGATCCATGGAGACTCCAATCACACGCTTCACTCTGCAAACCTTTTCTAATCCGATTTCATTTAAGCTTGATGAAGGAAATTTCCTTCCATGGTGTCAACAAGCCCTTGCCACTATCAGAGGCTTGAAGTTGCAATGATATCTTCAAGAAGGAACTGGTTCTGCACCTTGAAAATTTGCATTAGATGAAGACATTGTAATCGGAAGATACATAGAGGATTATTTGAATTAGGAACAAGAAGATTCATTGCTGCTTTCTTGGTTTCTTGCTTCGATGTATGTGTCTCTCACCACAAGGATGGTAGGCTGTGATCATTCATTTCATGTATGGAGTAAGTTTGAAACTTTCTTTGCAAGTCAAACACGTGCTAAGATCAAGCAATTAAAATCACAACTTCGTTGCATAAAGAAAAAGACACCAATTAATGAGTATCTGCTTCAAATCAAGAAAATTGTGGATTCTTTAGCTATTGTAGGTGCACCAATTTCAGTATTAGACCATGTTGATGCAATTATTGATGGTCTAAGAAGATTTTGACTCATTTATGATCTCAGTGTCCTCTAAGACTAATCCCTATTCAGTATCTGAAATTGAAGCACTTCTCATGACTCAGGAAGAACGAATTGAGAAGCATAGAAAAGTTGAGATGGTTGGGTCAATTCAAGTGAATATTGCTTAGTCTTCATAGTCAAACAGGTTTCCTAATGGTGGCAGCTTCAGAAGTGGTTCTGCTCATAGAGGTGAATATGCTCAAGGAGGTTTTAATTATCAGTTTCCCTTTAATTTTGGCAGAGGCAGATTATTTTTTCGAGGAAGAGGAAGAAATTTCTAAGGTGGAGGTGAAAGAGCTTCTTGGTTCAACAAATGTCAGTTATGTGGAAAGTTCAACCATTTGGCTTGGGAATGTTAGCATCGGTTCAATAAGAGTCATCCAAATCCCTTTGGTAACCAATTTGTTGCACCATCTCACCCACCTACATAAGCAATGATGGCTAGCACATCTACTAATCCCTCTTCTACTACCTCTTATCCATTATTCCAAGCAATGCTTGCTATACCCTCAACCATGTATGACCCTGCATGGTATCCAGATTCAGGTGCTTCAAATCATCTGACACCAGATCTTTCTAACCTGCAAATCAAATCAAATTACAATGGTTTAGATACAGTGCAATTTGGTAATGGCACAAGTATGCCTATCAAACACATTAACAATTCTGAGCTTTCATCTTCCAATGATTCTTTTCCTTTAGTTCTTTGAAATTTAATGCATGTACCTAGAGTCTGCAAGAATCTACTTAGTGTGTCACAATTTTGTAGAGAGAATAACGTCTTCTTTGAATTTTATGTAGATTATTGTCTTGTTAAATCTCAGGCTACCGAGGAGATCCTTCTCCAAGGCAGACTTAGCGATGGTTTGTATGCCTTTGATCACTTGTTGTCTACTCCAAAGTCTATTAGTTCTTCTTTGTCCACTACCTCTATTTCTTGTCATTCTTCTTCATGTAATTATGTAAATACTGTAAGTTATAATTCACAAGATACTATTTTTTATTTGTGGCATGCAAGACTGGGCCACCTTGCTGTTAAAATAGTATCTCAAGTGCTTAAACAGTGTAATGTTGATGTTTCTTCAAATTGTTCAAAGCTCTTTTTTTCATCATATATCAATAAATCCTATTATTTGCCTTTTTCATATTCTAATACTGTATATGAACCTTTGGAGTTAATATTTTCTGACATTTGGGGACCATCACCTATGCCATCAACTACTGGTTCTAGATATTATATTATGTTCATTGATGCATATTCTAGATTCAATTGAATTTACTTATTGCATGCTAAGTCTCAAGCACTTTCTATATTCATTCAATTTAAAAAAATGATTGAGTTACAGCTAGGCAGAAAAATTAAATCTCTACAAACTAACAATGGCAAAGAGTACCTAGCCTTCATATCATATTTAACTTCTAATAGTATTCACCATAGACTTAGTTGTCCTTATATTCAGTAACAGAATGGGTGCCTTGAGAGAAAACATAGACACATTACTGAAGTAGGCTTGACTTTGTAAGCTCATTCTTCTCTTCCTTTGAAATATGGGGGTGATGCCTTCCTTACTGCAACCTATCTTATAAATAGTTTGCCTACATCAGTTCTTAAAAATCTTTCTCCATTTGAAATACTTTTTTATAAAATACCAAATTACTCTCTTTTCATAACATTTGGTTGTGTATGTTTTCTGATGAGAATTAAAAGATGCAAACTTAAGTGCAGGTTGCCTCAAGTAATAAATTTCTCGGGAATTTGAGGTCGATCCATAGGGAATTGATGAAGAAAAATTCTTTAAGGTAAGGAAAAGATTTGTCATAATAATAAAGATAATAAAACTTGTTCACGATAAAAAAAAAGAACTTGCTTGGGTTAGGAGATCCACTTTTGGTAATAAATTAAGGATAAGATTATTTTTTTTATAACTCAATTGAAATCCACTCATAACGAAGGTTCCAGTTGAAAAATAAAATATTCAAAGTCCATTTAGAATTATATATGTAGTTATATTATGGTTCCTTTAATTATTTACCAACACCACCACTTGGAAATGGGTTCAAGCATTCATTGTGCCAACCACTTGTCTACAATGAATCAAGAACTCCACTTTACAAGAAGGGTTTCTAAATTGATTGGAAATAAAATACAATATATATAATGACCACTTGATAATATATCATTTAAGCACAAGAAAGAAATTAATCTAACCTTATTTTATTATCAAAAGTTTCACCTTTTCACCCATGCAAGATGAAAATTAGTTATTCATGAGTAAGAAGAAAGAAAAAGAGAAGAAGAAGAAGATGAACATAACTTCAATTTAGAACAAAAGAAAACTACAACAAGAGAAACAAATAACACAATAGCATGATCTTGATCTCTAAGCCAAGATGCCTAAGATGATCAACCAATGCTCCCTTTTATAGAGCTTGAAGAGTACAAAATGACAATGAAGTTATTTAATGAGTGAGTAGATGATGGGTGGATGAGTGGAAAATGACAATAGAGTTATTTAATGAGTGGGTAGATGATGGGTGGATGAGTGAGGAGTGAATGGATGATTATCATGCTTGTCTCTCCACTTGTACCAACTTTGTTAAAACGTCATTTTCTGAAAAAGTGGTTAATAACAATGTATTTTATTCATTTTATAATCCTCTCACTAGGCTTCTTAAGGTTCAATTTGGCTTAATTAAGTTAATTTTATCATATTTTATGAAATTAAGCTTAATTGGATCATTGAAGAAATTATTGCTTGAATTATCATTAATTTGGGTAATTGCATTCTTAAGTAAAGTGGTCATAATTTGAGTTGCAATTATCTGATTAATGTGACTCTGGTCTTGTTAGAAAGTTAAGATAATTCTCTAATAACTATTCACTTGATAGCAAGAGCCACATTGATAGCAATATATTTCATTCATTATATAATCTTCTTACTTGGATTTTTCAGTAAACTGACTATAATTTGAGTTACAAATATCCGATGGATGTGATTTTGGTCTTGTTTTAAAGCTAAGACAAATTTCTACAACTTTCATGAAGGCCTCAAGACCGGGAACACACGTTTGGATAACTCAAATTGGAGTTGAAGCAAAATCTAGAGTTTTGAACCTGACAGCTTGACCTCTATGCACTCATTAGGCTATATCTTGGGCTATAGGAATTCAACAATTCTGAAATTTTGATAATGGAAGGTTAAGACCCATATCAACAACTTTCATGAAAACACAAAAGTTGGATCGAAAGTTTTGAAGGAGATATTGGGCTTGGAAGTCAGAACAGAGGAGCTGAAGTTAGGCTTAACCCATGAGTAGTAATTGGGCCATATCTTGGGTTGTAGGTGGTGGATTTGGATGAAACCGGTGGCTAGGGAAAGTTAAGACAATTTCCTAGAACTTTCATGAAGACCACCTAGCCAGCAAATGACGCATGCCATTAGTTCAGAAGTGAAACATTTCGAAGACAAGAATCCATCCATTCATCATCATCAAACAACTATTTTGGCATTTTGTTCTCATCATCCATCAACTCCTTTAGCATTTTATGTTCTTCTAGCTCTATAAAAGGGAGCAAAGGCTAATCATTTCATAGTGCTAGCTTAGAGTTTACTTTCATGCTCGTATGTTAATTGTTTCCTTTGTGTAGTTTTCTATTGTTCTTAATTGAAGTTATGTTCATCATCTTCTTCTTCTCTCTTTCTTTCTTCTTAATTCATGAGTAACTAATTTTTATTTTTTTTGGATGAAATGGTGAAGCTCTTGGTAATAAGTTGATGTTAGATTAATTTCCTTCTTGTGCTTGAATGATATATTTTTATGTGATCTTTATATGTGTTGTATGTTGTTTCCGATCAATTTAGAAACTCTTCTTATATATTGAAGAACTTAATTCATTGTAGACAAGACGTTGGCACAGTAGATGCTTGAGATCATTTACAAGTATTGGTAGGTAATTAATGAAGTCATAATATGATTACATATATAATCTTAATTAAATTTTGAATGTTATATTTTTCGATTGGAACCTTCATTATGTATGATTTCAATTGAGTTATTAAAAGAAATAATCTTGTCTTTAATTTATTACCAAGAGTGGATCTCCTCACCTCAGTTTTGTGACAAATCTGCTCCTTACCTCAAATAATTTTCTCTTCATCAATTCCTTGTGGATCGACCTCGGACTCTCGAGAATATATTACTTGAAACAACCTGCACTTGGGTTTGAAACTTTTGTTTATCTCATCAAGTTTTTGGCGCCATTGTCGGGGACTTGATTTGAAGTTCTAATTTATTGAGATTCTTTTTCTGTAAGTAAACTTCACTATCAGGTATATTCTTGCTCTACTCTTTTAATTTTTTTAAATTTACTAATTTATTAACTAACTTACTAATTAACTTACTAACTTTCTAACTTATTAACTAACATTTATATTTATGTTATTTATTTATGCTTTTTAACTTCTAACTTTTATATTTATGTCATTCATTTTTACTTTTTAATTTTTTTTATTTAATTACGTCATCTATTTATGTTTTTTAATTTTTTAATTTTTTATTTTTTTAATATTTTTTTATTTATTTACACTTTCTGCTTTTATTTTTTTTTTTTATGTTTTATGCTTACTAACTTCCTAAATTTATATTTATGTCATTTATTTATGCTATCTAACCTTTTAATTAATTTATTTATTTACGCTTATCTAACTTTTTAATTTATATCATTTATTTTTATTTTCTCGACTTATTTACTTATGTAATTTATTTTTATTTTCTGACTTATTAACTTGTACATTATTAGTTTTGTTTTTTAAGTTATTTATTTTTGCTTAATATTTAATGGTCGGTTTATATCGCCTACTTGTACATTATTTTTATTTTACGTCACTTATTTATGCTTAACTGGTATCGTGATTCAAATTCTGATCGTTTGGTTAAAATTAATCATAATACTTTATATATTGATTTGTTTGAATCACAATCACACACAATTGACACAATGACTGAAATTGAAGGTGCACATGTTGAACATGAAAATCAAATACAAAGAGCTAAAATTGAAAGTGTATATGATGAACAAGAAAATTAATCATTGCGAACTATGCGTGCATATTTGCAACCACCTCGAAATTCTAATTCATCATGTTTTATCTTTCCATTCACTGCTAATAATTTTAGATTTAAGTCGAGTACGATTTCTTTACTTTATAATTTCCATGGTTTAGAATTTGAAAAGTCCATATTTACATCTAAAAGAATTTGAGGAAGTCTGTATTGCTTTCAATGGTCAAAATTGCACTGAAGAAATTGTTAAGCTTAAATTGTTTCCTTTTTCTTTGAAAGATAAAGCAAAAACTTGGCTTAACGCTTTGAAACTAAGATCAATTAGTACATGGCAAGAAATGTAAGGTGAGTTTTTAAAAGAATTTTTTCCAACACATAAAACCAATGCTTTGAAAAGACAAATCCAAAATTTTTCTCAAAATTCAAATGAAGCGTATTTTCAAAGTTGGGAGCGTTTTAAAGATTTGTTAAATTCTTGCCCACATCATGGTTTTAAAAAATGGCAGACTATAAGCTTTTTTTATTGAGGTTTAACACATGAAACTAAACAATTTGTAGAAACGATGTGTAATGGTGAATTTCTTGATAAAGAACCCGAAGAAGCTTTAGATTATTTAAATCATTTAGCTGAAAATTCTCAATCTTAGCATAGTACTAATCCTTTTGAAAATTCAATTAGATATAACTTTGCAAATGCTGGTAAAGGAAAATATCATCTTAGTCAAGAAGAAGATCTAAATGCAAGGTACGCTAGTTTAGCTAGAAATGTTGAATCCATGGAATTAGGGAAGTAAAAGAAGTCAAATCTGTGCAAAATGAAGAAATTTGTGGCATTTATGATGAATTAGGACACTCGACAAATGAATGTCCTAATATTCCTATTTTTAAAGAAGTTGTGCATGAGCAAGTAAATGCAATGAACAATTTTAAAAAGTCATTCACCTCTTTTTTTTCAAATTCTTACAATCAGGGATGGAAAAATCATCCGAACTTCAGTTGGAGGAATAATAATCAAGCACAATTTATGCGACCACTGCCTCCTCAGGAATAACAGGATTCTCAAAATTCTCAAGGATATGCACCTTATGTCCCACTATATAGGAAAAACCTTGAAGGAATATTGAATGCATTCATAGAAAAGGAAGAGGCAATCAATAAACAAAACACTGAAACCGTGATTGACATAAAAGACACTCTTTCCAAACTTACTTCTGCACTCACCATTCACGAGAAAGAAAAATTTTTTTCTCAACCTCAACCGAATCCCAAAGGTCAATATAGTCTAAATGAGGGTAGTTCAGAAAACTAACAAATAAATCAAATCAATTCTGTGATAACTCTTAACATTGGAAAAGTTATTGAAAAAGAAATTTTTGAACCTTGTGAGAAAGATGGTGAATCAATTCCCTAAGATAAGGAAGAAATTGATAAGCTATCTGGCCAAAATGAGACCAAACTCTTGTCTCCTCCACCCCAATTTCCTCAAGCATTAAGCAAACTAAGGAAATTAGACCACCAAATTGAAATTTTTGAAATTTTTAAACAAGTAAAAGTTAATATTCCGTTGTTAGATGCTATCAAATAGGTTCCTTCTTATGCCAAATTTTTGAAGGATTTATGCACTGTTAAAAGGAAATTAAATGTGAAAAAGAATGCCTTTTTGACCGAACAGGTAAGTTCCATTATTCCAAGCAATAATGTTTTGAAACATAAAAATCCTGGTTGTCCTACGGTTTCATACATTATTGGAGAACATAAAATTGATCAAGCTTTACTTGATTTTGATGCTAGTGTTAATTTGCTTCCATATTCAGTTTATTAACAACTCAATCTGGGTGAGTTAAAAGCAACTTTTGTAACTCTTCTACTTGCTGATAGATCAATTAAAATTCTAAAAAAAATAGTAAAAGATGTGTTGGTATAAGTTGATAAATTCATTTATCCTATGGATTTTATTGTCTTGGAAATTGAACCTATGGTTAATAGTTCTAAGTCAATTCCTGTTATTTTAGGTCGTCCATTTTTAACAACATCTAATGCTTTGATAAATTGCAGAAATGGAGTGATGAAGCTAACATTTGGAAACATGATACTTGAGCTTAATATTTTCAACATATGCAAGCAACCACATGAAGTCAATGATGAAAATGAGGAAGCTGACAGGATTGAGTCCATTGTAGATGATCATCTTCTAAAAGGGAGTTCTTTTGACCCATTAGAAGTTTATTTAATTAATTCATTTGATTCAGGAAAGCAAGTAGATGATGATATTTCTGAAATATGCTCTTTGCTTGATTGTACACAGGTAATGGAATACAAAGGATGGAAGCCGAGATTAGAAGAGCTACAACCTATGAATAATAATATCCATGAAGAAGTACCCACATTGGAACTAAAGTCATTACCTGCTGGGTTGAAGTACACATTTTTGGGAGAAGAATAAAGCTTTCCAGTAGTAATTTCATCAATCCTTACTGAAGAACAAGAAGGTATGTTGATAGAAGTACTTAAAAGGCATAAAAGTGCAATTGGATGGACATTAACAGATATAAAAGGCATTAATCCATTAATTTGTATACAAAGAATATATTTAGAGGATAATGCTAAAATATCACAATAACCTCAAAGAAGATTAAATTCATACATGAAAGAGGTAGATAGGGCTGAAGTTCTTAAATTACTTGATGTTAGAATTATTTACCCTATTTTCGATAGCCAATGGGTAAGCCCTACACAATTTGTGCCTAAGAAATCTGGAATAACAGTGGTTGAAAATGAAAAAGGTGAGTTAATACCTACGCGAGTTTTATCTAGTTGGCGTATGTGTATTGATTTTAGAAAATTGAATGCAACCACTAAGAAAGATCATTTCCCCTTACCATTTCTTGATCAAATTCTAGAAAGAGTAGCAAGACATCCTTACTATTGTTTTCTTGATGGTTATTTGGGGTATAATCAAATACCAATTGCATTAGAGAATCAAGAAAAGACCTCTTTTACGTTCCTCTTTGGCATTTTTGCATATAGAAGAATGCCTTTCGGTCTTTGTAATGCTCTGGCAACTTTTCAAAGATGCATGCTAAGTATTTTTAGTGACATGATTGAGCATTATTTTAGAAATTTTGAGCTCATTTAATTAGTTTTTCTACTGTTGTTTTCACTGATTATGTTATTGTTAGATATTTAATGTCTAAGCAGGATGCCAAACCTAGGTTGATATGGTGGATCTTGTTGCTTCAAGAATTCAGCATCACAATAAAAGATAAGAAAAGAGCCAAAAATATTGTTGCAGATCATTTGTCCAGAGTTACAATAGGCTCACCTTTTGATAGCATACCTATCAATGATTCTTTTCTTAATGAGTTTTTATTTTCTATCAATTATATGCCTTGATTTGCTAATATAGTCAATTTTATCGTAACCGGAAAGATGCCGCCTCAATGGTTACACCAAGATAGAAAAAAGTTTTTGACTGAGGTAAAAAAAATTTATTAGGATAACCCATATTTATTCAAACATTATCCTGATCAAATCTTTCAGAGATGTGTACCCGAAAGTGAGGTAGGTAGTGTCATTAAATTTAGTCACTCAGAAGCATGTGGAGGTCATTTTTATTCAAAGAAAACAGCTGCTAAAATTTTACAGTATGAATTTTATTAGTCCACTTTATTTAAGGACAGCTATACCTTTTGTAAAAGTTGCGAAAATTGTCAGAAATTAAGTTCTATTTCTAAAAGAAATATGATGCCTCTGAACCTTATCCTTGCCATTGAAATTTTTGATTGTTAGGGAATTGATTTAATGGGTCCATTTCCATCCTCATTTGGATTTGTGTATATTTTGGTTGCAGTTGATTATGTCTCAAAATGGATTGAGACGATTCCATGTCGACAAAATGATCATAAAATTGTTCTCAAATTTTTAAAAGAAAATATCTTAAGTCGATTTGGAATCCCTCGAGCTATCATCAGTGATGGGGCAACACATTTTTGCAATAAATCATTTGAATCTTTATGAAGAAATATGGTATTACCCATAAAGTTGTCACCCCTTATCTCCCTCAGACAAGTAGATAAGTAGAATTAGCAAATAGGAAAATTAAACAAATTTTGAAAAAAACGGTTAACCCAAATCATAAAGATTAATCTTTAAGACTAAATGATGCACTTTGGGCTTACCATACTGCTTTTAAAACATCTTTAGGCATGTCACCCTATCAGTTAGTCTATGAAAAACCTTGTCACTTGCCTGTAGAACTGGAGCATGAAGCATTTTTGGTCATTAAAGCTTTCAATTTAAATCTTGATGATACTTGCAGGTTACAAAAATTGAAAATAAATGAACTTGAGGAATTGAGAAATGATGCATATGAAAACTCAAAAAATTATAAAGAAAGAACAAAAGCTTTTCATGACAAATCTATTTTGAAAAAATCTTTTGAAATTAGTTAAAAAGTTCTGCTTTATCATTCTCGTCTTCACCTATTCCCTGGAAAATTGAGATCTAGGTGGACTGGCCCTTTTATTGTCAAACATGTATTTCCTTATGCGGCCATAGACATTGAGAATCCTAAGAATGGTAATGTGTTTAAGGTCAATGGACAAAGACTTAAACCATTTCTGGAAAATCAAGCTGCTGAGGTAGAATTCATTTCCCTTTCTGATCCTTATTATGAGAAAAATTTACTCTAATTTTGTGGCTTTATTTTGTTTTGCAGTTCTTTGTGTTCCTGGTTAAATGGCGGATGATGGTATTCCGTGACTCTCAAGTCAGTTTGTTTTTTTCAGTTTTCCAAAATAACTGATTCCTTCTCCTTTAAAATGGATATCATTCTCTCAAACTTGAGAAAACATTTTCCTTCTCTTCCTCAAAATGCTCTAACAAAAATTTACAAAGCTAGATGTGAAAGATTGAGATTGTTAATGCACAAGGGTATGTCGAAAGATGTACATTGGATAATCGAAGCAAAGGTCTGACTAGCAGGTGAGTCTTCAATTTCATTTGACTCATACATGCCAGGTCTTGGTAGAAGTTCATATTCTAAAAGGAGAAGAGCAAAAAGATTACAAGCGATGGAATTGTAACAAGCGATGTCATTCTTTGGGTATAGTTTCAGCAAACAGAGAAGATAAAATTTTTTTCATTAAGAATAGACTGAGTAAGTAGTCATTAGATGATATCTTATTGACTCTTGATATGCATTCTTGTGGTTTTGTGTATCGTGAACTTCTTAACTTGTGGAATCTCTTCAAGGAGGAACAAAAACATTACAGTCTTGGGAATCTGACTCTAAAAGACTCTGTTTGCCAATTTATAAGAAAATTAGATGGAAAGCTTATCCTCGACTCATAGAAGGCGTTTAAGCCGTTTCTGGATGTGGAACCAAAGGCAGATATGAGTCACATCCACAACAACATGTATATATTTTCTTCTTCTTCTTCTTCTTAAAAAAAAAAGAGAGAAAAAAAAAGTATGTATACATCTTGGGTTTGGCTTTGGTAACACAAAACGTGAATGGATAAATGCACGAATCCTGATCCAGCCTTCTTAATTGAAAAATAAAGTAGATAGATTGTATCTCACATGTGAGGCAGCCAGTCGTATTATGACCACTTGTCCCTTTTGGGAGCCCTATGTTGCGCTAGTCTTGTATGGGTCTAATACTGGTCAACAATGCTTTAGCACAAAGCTGAAAGAGTAGACTACCTTCATCCTAATCTCAAGTGAGTATACACTCACCTTTCATCAGGTTTCTAACAACTTGAAAAAAAATAGGGTAAAACTACGGTTATACTTGGTCTTTAATTAGATAAGGAGCCCCAAGCAGATGACCCGTCCTGTCATAGACTCAAGAGGAGACCTTCACACAACAGTATGTAAATAAGGTTCGTGTGCCATGCTCTGTAGAGAGCCACATGCTACATTCCCAGTTCTTAGAACCAAGGCTCTGTAGCGCTGATGGACAGAAAGAAGCGTTCCGTCTTTACAGTGAACGAAAACTGTTAACTGAGTTCTATACTTGCTTTAATTAGTAGGCCTCTATGGCAAGTTCTGACTGGCTGCGACCAAGTACCATCTTCTTGGAATACAGACCTTTAATTAGGTTTATAAGAAGATAGAGGGTTGTTATTCCGTAAGCAAGACGGAAAGGATTCAAAGGTTCTTGTTGTCGGTTCAGCAATCCTTGTGGAGTTCTTATGTTGCACTGGTGACATGCAACTCAAAGACATGCCACTACTATACTTATGACGTACAGTATAAAGATACAAATTGAAAACTATACATACGGGTAGGTCATCATTTGTTATTATATTTCTTTCATCTTTGTATGATTTCACTGTATTTTGATTTTCGACAGACAATCCTTTGAGCAAGGTCCTTCAAGGGTTTCTAGACTTTTTTACCTTGATGGTTTTCTTGAAGTTAAAAAAGAAACAAAATGAAAATAACAAAAATTTCGTGTTTCTTAATTTCAAACTTTTCTGACAACAGTTAGCCTACCCATATAAGTGTTAGCATTATCTTTTCCATTCTTTTCCCTATTTAAACACTTCATTTTCTACACTTTCCTCTAACTCATAACCATTCAAAGGGAGGAAGAGTATAGAAATGGGACCTTCTGTTCGTAACCTTAAAAATGTCTATGTTTTTTGCGAGTCAAGTTATAGGAAGGGTTTAGAGTTTGTAAATGTAGCAAGCACTCTTGGTCGAGCACCTGCTGCGAGGAATATTCATGTTGTATATGGGGGAGGTTGCCGTGGGTTAATAGGGGCTGTATCACTTGCTACTTTTATAGGAGGCAATCAGGTTTTATGTGTCATTCCTAGACCTTTAACTCAAAAGAACATCACTGGAAAGATAATTGGAGAAGAAATTCAGGTATCATCTATGCATGGACGAATGAAAAACAATGCTTGACAACTCTGATGCATTCATTGCCTTACCAGGTGGTTTTGGTACTTTGGAAGAAATTTTTCAAATTGTCTCTTGGGCCTAACTGAACATCCACCATAAACCCATTGGTTTGTTGAATGTTAATAATTTCTTTAATCTTTTGTTATTTTTTCTTGACAAAGCTGTGGAACATAAATTTATCACACCTTCGGCAAGACAACTTCTTATCTTTGCCTTCACTATTGATGAGCTGATTGATAAGTTAGAAGCTTTTGTTTATGAACCTGATAAAGAAATAGCTCAGATAGATTAGTCTGCAGGAAGCAGTGAGGGAAGCAACATGCAAATAAAGCCAGATCTGACACTTCATCTTTAATTTTCCTTTACCTTTGATTTTATTTATCGTACTTTGTTTCTATTTAAATTTGTGTCAGATTTCTTCAACAGGTACTATCTTCTATCCTTTACTCATCTATATTTTAACATTGCGGACAATGTTGTGATCTAGTTGAGGGGAAAGATAGTTTAAAAAAAAGTATGGAAGTATGATATGATTGTCATGAACTTATTAAACCAATGAATAATGGCAGAGTAAGGAGCAATTTTACTCCTGAGACGCATTTAAATTAGAAAGTATGTTTAGTGAGATGACTGTCAGAAATCTACAACAAAACCAATTAAGGATAACAGAGTAAGGAGTAAATTTTGCCTTGGAAGTAATTTTACTCTTGAAACGCATCTTAGTTGAGGAAATAATTGTTTTAGAAGTAACAAAAAGCATATCTTGGGTCATAGCATAAATTTTCTTCTTTCTTAAAAATCACATACTTGGATATAAATGCTGAATTGATGGATTGAGAATGATAGAAATATGCCTTGTGAGATTTTGAGCCTATTGATGAATGGATTGAACATTTGTACCATTCTCTTATTTCTTGTGTGATTTTCACTTATGAAATTGTTACTCTAGAACTTGCTTTGATTCTTTTTTAGGCTACATTTTCACATGCATACATAAATATGATTGAGGCAGTTTGAAATAGCTACTTTGACCAAATAGTCATCCTTGTATATTTTCCTTTGCTTAACCCCTTTGAGCTTGTTTGACCATTTCTTGTTTTTAGCTCATTACGTGCCTTTAAAAAAAAAAAAGAACATGTTTTTACCCAACCTTAGGGAATAAGAGAGCATTGACCTTGTTCTTAAACAAGTGTGGGGGTGTGTGTGCAAAATGTTGAAAAAAGAAAAGAAAAGAAAGAAATAGCTTATCACTGTTGCAATCAAAGGATTATCAAAGTCTCCTGATACATCATGTGACATATCCATACCTAGAATAAAGATGGATGCTTGGAAACAATAGGAAGAGAAGGAGAAGGTTCATGCCTAACAATGAATTCAACTCACCATTTTGGGATTGATCTTCAACAAAACATTAGTCAAATATTAGTCATTGTCCTTTATGATGAATGTTCTCAAATATCTTCTCCACTCTAATTGTACCATAATGCTCTTTTATTCTCTTTGGTATTTATCTTTTTATATCCATATTATCCTTTCTCCTTTACCATGACCCCATTACAACCTTGAATAAAGTCCTCTTGATTTTTGTATGCATGTGTTTTGAGTAGCAGAGAAGTAGAAGATAAGCAAACTTATGGTAGTGTAATTTTTCATGGGTTGAATTAAGTGAAATACTTACCTTTTTAATGCTTGAAAGATTAAGAGTGAATCCTGTGAGGATCTTTCATTCTTGATTCGTTCTTTTTAACTGAAGTTTCATTGCTTGATGGTTTGATATGTGAAGAAATATTACCTCATTAATGCTTTGATCCCTTGAATGATTGGTTGCTTTACTTGTTTCATTAAATCTTTTAGAGTTTTTAGCTTTTGAGTCTGTGTCGTTTTTCTTTGTTCCCTAGTTTTTCTTATGTGTTTTGCTTGGGAGTGCAAAAGTTTAGTGTGGAGAAATTTGATAACAATATATTTTATTTATTTTATAATCCTCTCACTAGGCTTCTTAAGGTTCAATTTGGCTTAATTAAGTTGATTTTATCACATTTTATGAAATTAAGCTTAATTGGATCATTGAAGAAATTATTGCTTGAATTATCATTAATTTATGTGATTGCATTCTTACGTAAAGTGGCCACAATTTTAGTCACAATTATCTTATTAATGTGATTCTGGTATTGTTGGAACATTAAAATAATTCTCTAATAACTATTCACTTGATAGCAAGAGCCACATTGATAGGAATATATTTCATTCATTATATAATCTTCTTACTTAGCTTTTTCAGTAAAGTGGCTATAATTTGAGTTACAAATGTTCGATGGATGTGATTTTAGTCTTGTTTTAAAGCTAAGACAAATTTCTATAACTTTCATGAAGGCCTCAAGATCAAGAACACACGTTTGGATAACTTAAATTGGAGTTGAAGTAAAATCTAGAGTTTTGAACCTGACAGCTTGACCTCTATGCACTCATTAGGCTATATCTCGGGTTATAGGAGTTTAACAATTCTAAAATTTTGAAAGTGGAAGGTTAAGACCCATATCTACAACTTTCATGAAAAACACAAAAGTTGGATCGGAAGTTTTGAAAGAGATATTGGGCTTGGAAGTCAAAACAGAGGAGCTGAAGTTGGGCCTGACCCATGAGCAGTAATTAGGCCATATCTCAGGCTATAGGTGGTGGATTAGGATGAAACCAGCGGTTATGGAAAGCTAAGACAATTTCCTAGAACTTTCATGAAGACCACTTGGCCAGTAAATGACGCATGCCATGAGTTCAGAAGTGAAACATTTCGGAGACAAGAATCCACCCATTCATCATCATCAAACAACTATTTTAGCATTTTGTTCTCATCATCCATCAACTCCTTTGGTATTTTAAGTTCCTCTAGCTCTATAAAAGGGAGCAAGGGTTAATCATTTCGTGATGTTAGCTTAGAGTTTACTTTCATACTTGTATGTTAATTGTTTCCTTTATGTAGTTTTCTATTGTTCTTAATTGAAGTTATGTTCATTATCTTCTTATTCTCTCTTTCTTTATTCTTAATTCATGAGTAACTAATTTTTATTTTGCTTGGATGAAAGGGTGAAGCTCATGGTAATAAGTTGATGTTAGATTAATTTCCTTCTTGTGTTTGAATGATATATTTTTGGGTGTTCTTTATATGTGTTGTATGTTGTTTCCGATCAATTTAGAAACTCTTCTTACATATTGAAGAACTTGATTCATTGTAGACAAGACGTTGGCACAGTGGATGCTTGAGATCATTTACAAGTATTGGTAGATAATTAATGGAACCATAATATGATTACATATATAATCTTAATTGAACTTTGAATGTTATATTTTCCGATTGGAACCTTCATTATGTATGATTTTAATTGATTTATTAAAAGAAATAATCTTGTCTTTAATTTATTACGAAGAGTGGATCTCCTAACCTAAGCAAATACTTTTTATTTGTGAACAACTTTTATCACCTTTAGTATTGTGATAAATCTGCTCCTTACCTCAAATATTTTTCTCTTCATCAATTCCCTGTGGATCGATCTCGGATTCTCGAGAATATATTACTTAAAACAACCTGCACTTGGGTTTGAAACTTTTAATTATCCCATCAGTGGTCTTCATGAAAGTTAAAGGGTTTTGTCTTAGATTTCCAATGACATTGGTTTCAGCTCAATATAACTCCTAAAACCCAAGTCATGCCCTGATTAGTGCACACTACTCAGGTTCTAGTGACATAACCCATTTTTTGACTTCCAGGCCCAATTAACTCCACTAGATGTCTGATTGAGACTCCAAACTCTTCATCAAAGTTGTAGAGCTTTCTCTCAACTATCTATAAGGTAAAATTCATAATTTTTAGATATCTAGAACTCAAGCTAAGGCTAAAATACATAAATAATGTATAATCTCAAAAATGCTGGAAAAGATCAATTAAGCCTAATTTGAACCCAAACTTATAAAACATGACCAATCTCAATCAATTAAGTACATGGAGTATGTAAATGATTAAAAATGGGAGTTTATTAATGTATAAAATATGTGATTATCAAATTTTTTCACAATTAGGTTTTTACACTCTTGGGCAAAATACATAAGACCAAGGTTAGGAAATAATGAAAAACAACACATACTCAAAAGCTAAAAACACCAAAAGACTCAATTTTCAATGATATTCAAGAACGCAAAGGTTTATAAATAAGAAGAGCAACCAAAAATTCAAGGGATCAAAACATTCATGAGGTAACATTTCTTCGCATCTCAAATCAATAAGCAAGAAAACTTCAGTTGAAATGCATAAATCAAGAATGATAGATCCTCACAGAATTCACTTTAAATACCTCAAGTGTTTAAAAGGTAAGTATTTCACTCTATTCAACCCATGAACAATTGTATTACCATAAGCTTGCTTATCTTCTACTTTTCTGCTACTCAAAAACACATGCACACAAAAATTAAGATGACTTTATTCAAGGTTGTAATGGGGCCATAGTAAAGGAGAGAGGGTAATATGGATATGACAAGTTAAAATACCAAGGAGAATAGAAGAGCATTAGGGTACAGTTAGAGTGGAGAAGATGTTTGAGAACATTTTGTTAAATCTCATAAAGAACAATGACCAATATTTGACTAATGTTTGTTGAAGATCAATCCCAAATTGGTGGGTAGAATTCATTATTAGGCCTGAACCTTCTCATTCTCTTCCTGTTATTTCCAAGCATCTACCCTCATTCTAGATATGGATATGTCACATGGTGTATTAGGAGATTCTGATAATCCTTTGATTGCAGTAGTGATCAGCTCTCTTTTTTTTTCTTTTTTCTTTTTTAACATTTTGCACACACACCCCCACACTTGTTCAAGAACTCACCCAATAACAAAGCCAATGCTCTCTTATTCCCTAAGGTTGGGTAAAAACATGTTTTTTTTTCTTGTTTTTTTTAAGATACATAATGAGCTAAAAACAATGAATAGTCAAATAAGTTCAAAGGGGTTACATAAGGGAAAATATGCAAGGTTGGTTATTTGGTCAAAGTAGCTATTTCAAAATGTCTCAATCATGTTTATGTATGCATGTGAAAATGTAGCCAAAAAAAAATCAAAGCAAGTTCTAGAGTAACAATTTCATGAGTGAAAAAGCACACAAGAAATAAGAGAATGGTATAGATATTCAATTCATTCATCAATAGGCTCAAAATCTCATAAGGCATATATCTATCATTCTCAATCTATCAATTCAACATCCATAACTAAGCATATGAAATTTAAGAATGAAGACAATTTATTCAATTATGCTATGATCCCTGAATTTCAATTGCTTTAAAGGATGTGATAGTTCATTCACTTGAATCATTCAAAGGAAATCAAATGATAAAACTTTGTTACTTCTAAATCAACACAAAATAGTTACTTCCCTAATCTAGATGCATCTCAGGAGTAATTTACTTTAAAAGTAAAATTACTCCTTACTCTGTCATTCCTAATTGGTTTTGTTATAGGTTTCTGACAATCATATCAATAAACATACTTTCCCGATTTAGATGCATCTCAAGAGTAAAATTTACTCTTTACTTTGTCATCCTTAATTGGTTTAGTAAGTTGTTGACAATCATATCATACTTCTTAATTTTTTTAAAAAATGTCAACTATCCTTCCCCCCAACCAGATCACAACATTGTCCGCAATGTTAAAATATAGATGAGTAAAGGATAGAAGATATTACCTGTTATGGCAATTACTGAAAAGAGAAATCTGACACAAATTTAAACAGAAATAAAGTATGATAAATAAAATCAAAGGTAAAGGAAAGTTATAGATGAAGTGTCAGATTTGTCTTGCATTTCATGCTGCTTCCATCATTGCTTCCTTCTAACCAATTTATCTAAGCTATTGCTGGATCAGGTTTATAAACAAAAGCTTCTAATTTATCAATTAACTCATCAACAGTGGAAGTAGAGATAAGTAGTCTTACCAAAGGTGTGATAAATTTTTGTTCCACAGAATGGTCAAGAAAAGATAACAAACCAGAAAAAAAATTATTAACATTCAACAAACCTATGGGTTTATGATGGATGTTCAGTTGGGCCCAAGAGATAATTTGAAAAACTTCTTCCAAAGTACCAAAACCACTTGGTAAAGTAATGAATGCATCAAAGTTTTCAAGCATTGTCTTCATTCGTTCATGCATAGATGATACTTGAAGTTTCTCTCCAATTATCTTTCCAGTGATGTTCTTTTGAGTCAAAGCTCTAGGAATGATACCTAAAACCTGACTGCTTCCTAGAAATGCAGAGAGTGATACAATCCTCATTAACCCACAACAACCTCCCCCATATATAACATGAATATTCCTCATAGCAAGTGTTTGACTAAGAGTGCTTGCTGGGTTTACAAACTATAAACCCTTCCCATACCTAGACCCACAAAATACATAGATATTTTGAAGTTGACGAATAAAAACTCTTTCCATTTCTATACTCACATTCCCTTTGAATGATTATGAGTTGGAGGAAAGTAGAGAAAATTGAGCATTTAAATTAGGAAAAAAATAGAAAAGATAATGATAGCACCTATAAGGGTAGTTGGTTATTGTCAGAAAAGTTTAAAATTAAGAAACACAGATTTTTTTTTAGACTTCAAGAAAACCATCAGGGTAAAGAAGTCTAGAAACTCCTATAGGACCTTATCCAAGGGATCGTCTGTCCAAAACCAAAATACAACAAAATCATACAAAGATAAAAGAAATATAATAATAAATGATGGCATACCTTTATGTATAGTTTTCATGACGTGTCTTTATATTGCGCGTCATGAGTGTAGTAGTGATATATCTTTGAGTTGTGTGTCACCAGTGCAACATAAGAACTCCACAAGGATTGGGAACACCCTGTCGAAACAGGCCACAAAAACCTTTGAGCCCTTTTTGTCCCGCTTACGAAATAGTCTTCCTGCAAACCTAATTAAAGGCTTGTACTCTAAGAAGATGGTACTTGACCGCAGCCAGTCAAAACTCGCCATAGAGGCCTACTAATTAAAGTAAATATATAACTCAGTCACAGTTTCATGTGCACTACAAAGACGGGACGCTTCTATCTGTCTATCAGCGCTACAGAGCCTTGGTTCCAAGAATTGGGAATGTAGCACATGGCTCTCTACAGAGCATGTCACACAAATCTTATTTACGGATCAACGTGCAAAGGTTCACCCGAGTCAATGATGGGTCTGCCAAAGGCTGGGCTCCACAACTAATGAAAGTCACAGTACTCCTTCCGAATCGCCCTTATTCAATTTTTTTTTAAAGAAGAAAAAAACAAGATAATATATACATGTTGTGATTGTGGCTCACATTTTCCTCTAGTTTTACATCCAGTAACGGCTTAAACGCCTTCTATGAGTCGAGGATAAGCTTTCAATCTAATTTTCTTATAAATTAGCAAACAAGGTCTTTTTGAGTTAGATTCCCAAGACTATAATGCTTTTGTTTTTCGTTGAAGAGATTCTATAAATTAAGAAGTTCACAATGCACAAATCCACAAGAATGTGTCTTAAGAGTCAATAAGATATCATCTAATGACGCATTACTCAGTCCATTCTTAATACAGTAAATTTTATCTTCTTTGTTTGCGAAAATCATTCCCAAAGAATGACATCGCTTGTTGCAATTCTATCTTGCACATTTGTGACATACTTGCATTCTTTTCGCTCTTCTCCTTTTTGAATATGAACTTCTACCGAGACCTAGCATGTATGAGTCAAATGAATTTTAGAATTCACTTGTTAAATGGACCTTTGCTTCAATTATCCAGCGTACATCTTCTAGCATACCTTTATGTATTAACAATCTCAATTTTTTACATCTAGCTTTGTAGATTTTTATTAGAGCTTTTTGAGGGAGGGAAGGAAAATGTTTTCTTAGGTTTGAGAGAATGAAATCCATTTTAAAGGAGAAGGATTCAATTATTATAGGAAACTGAAAAATAAACCGACTCGAGAGCCACAGAGTACCGTTATCCATCACTTAACCCGAAACACAAAGAGCTGCAAAAAGAAGGTAACAAAATTAGAATAAATTTTATTCATAACAAGGATTAGAAAGAGATGTGAATTTTACCTCATCAACTTGGTTTTCCAGAAATGTTTTGAGTCTTTGTCCATTGACTTTAAACATATCACCATTCCTAGGATTCTTAATGTCTATGGCTCCATGAGGATACACATGTTTGACAACAAAAGGACCACTCCACCTATATCTCAATTTGTCAGGGAATAGGTGCAGATGAAAATTATAAAGCAGAACTTTTTGACCAATTTCAAAAGATTTTCTCAAAATTGACTTGTCATGAAAAGCTTTTACTCTAGCTTTATAAATCTTTAAGTTTTCATATGCATCATTTCTTAATTCCTCAAGTTCATTTAATTGCAATTTGCATATCTTGCAAGCATCATCAAGGTTTAGGTTGAAAGCTTTAATGGCCCAAAATGCTTTATGTTCCAATTCTATAGGCAAGTGACAAGGTTTTCCATAGACTAACCGATAAGGTGACATGCCCAAAGATGTTTTGAAAGTAGTATGGTAAACTCAAAGTGCATTGTTTAGTCTTAAAGACTAATTTTTACGATTTGGGTTAACCATTTTTTCCAAAATTTGTTTAATCTCCCTATTTGCTAATTCAACTTCTCTACTTGTCTGATGGTGATAAGGGGTGGCAATTTTGTGTGTAATGCCATATTTCTTCATTAAAGATTCAAATGGTTTGTTGCAAAAATGTGTTCCTTCATCACTGATGATAGCTCGAGGGATTCCAAATTGACCTAAGACATTTTCATTTAAAAATTTGAGAACGATTTTATGATCATTGTGTTGGCATAGAATCGCCTCAATTCATTTTGAGACATAATCAACTGCAACCAAAATATACACAAATCCAAATGAGGATGGAAATGGACCCATGAAATCAATTCCCTAACAATAAAAAATTTCAATGACAAGGATAGGGTTCAGAGGCATCATTTTTCTTTTAGAAATGGAATCCAGCTTTTGACAATTTTCACAACTTTTGTAAAAAGTATAGTTGTCCTTAAATAAAGTGGGCCAATAAAATCTACACTGCAAGATTTTTTCAGTTATTTTCTTTGAAAAAAAGTGACCTCCACATGCTTCTGAGTGAACAAAATTTAATGATACTATATACCTTACTGTTAGACACACATCTCCGAAAGATTTGATCTAGACAATATTTGAACAAATATAGGTCATCCCAATAAAAAATTTTCACCTCTGTCAAAAATTTCCTTCTGTCTTGGTGTGTCCATTGAGGCGACATCTTTCTTATGACAAGAAAATTTACTATGTTAGCAAACCAAGGCATGAAATTGACAAAAAATAAAAATTCATCGGGAAAAGAATCATTGATGCGTGTGTTATCAAAAAGTGAGCTTGTTATAACTATAGACAAATGATATGCGACAACATTTTCGGTTGCTTTCTTATTTTTTATTGTGATGTTGAATTCTTGAAGCAACAAGATCTACTGTATTAATCTTGATTTGACATTCTGCTTAGACATCAAATATCTAACAGCAGCATGATCGGTGAAAACCACAATAGAAGAACTAATTAAATAAGATCGAAATTTATCCAATACAAATATTACAGCAAGTAATTCTTTTTCAGTAGTAGTGTAATTCATTTATGCACTATTTAAAGTTCTACTTGCGTAACAAATCACATAAGGCTTACCTTCCTTTCTTTAGCCTAAAATAGCATCACACATCAACTCAAAAGGTAAAGACCAGTCAGGAGATTATATGATAGGAGTAGATGTCAGAAGATCGATTAATTTTTCAAAAGATTTTTGACATTCTTGAATCCAATCAAATGGTGCACCTTTCATCAGAAGATTATATAATGGTCTAGATATAGTACTAAAGTCCTTAATGAATCTTCTGTAGAATTCTGTATGTCCTAAAAAGGAACAAACTTCTTTGATTGTTTTTAGGGTAGGCAAATGAGCAATTAATTCAACTTTGGCCTTATCAACTTTAATTCCTTTAGAAGATATCACATGACCTAACATGGTTCCTGATGTAACCATGTAATGACATTTTTCTCAATTTAGCACAAATTCTTTTTCTTTGCATCTTTTAAGAACTTTTTCTAAATTATCAAGATAATTTTCAAGTGAATTTCCAAAAACTGTCAGGTCATCCATGAAAACCTCTAAATAATGTTCAATCATGTCACTAAGATACTTAACATGCATCTTTGGAATGTTACCGGAGCATTACAAAGGCCAAAAGACATTCTTCTCTATGCAAAAGTACTAAAGGGGCATGTAAAAGTAGTTTTTTTCTTAATCTTCTGATGCAATTGGTATTTGATTATAACTCGAATAACCATTAAGAAAACAGTAGTATAAATATCCTGCTATCCTTTCTAGAATTTGATCAAGAAATGGCAAGGAGAAATGATCTTTCCAGGTAATAACATTTAATTTTCTAAAATCAATACACATACGCTAACTGGATGAGACTCGTGTAGGTATTAATTCACCTTTTTCATTTTCAACCACTGTTATTCTAGATTTCTTAGGCACAACTTATGTAGGGCTTACCCACTGGCTATCAGAGATAGGATAGGTAATTCTAACATCAAGTAATTTAAAAACTTCAGCTCTAACTACCTCTTTCATGCGTGGATTTAATCTTCTTTGAGGTTGTTGAGATATTTTAACATTATCCTCTAAATGTATTTTATGTGTATATATTAATGGATTAATATCTTTTATGTCCTTTAATATCCATCCAATTACACTTTTATGCCTTTTAAGTACTTCTGTTAACATATCTTCTTGTTCTCTAGTAAGGGACGAGGAAATTACCATTGGAAAGTTTTGTTCTTCTCCTAAAAATGTGTACTTCAACCCAGTAGGTAATGACTTTAGTTCCAGTGTGGGTACTTCTTCATGGGTATTATCATTCATGGGTTTTAGCTCTTCAAATCTTGGCTTCCATCCATTGTACTCCATTACCTGTGTACAATTAAGCAAAGAGCATATTTCAGAAATATCATCATCTAAGTGCATGCCTGAATCAAATGAATTGATTAAACAAATATCTAATGGGTTAGAAGAACTCCTTGTTTGAAGATGATCATTTACAATGACTTCAATCCCTTCAACATCCTCATTTCATCAAGGACTTCATGTGGTTGCTTGCATATGTTAAAAACATTGGACTCCAGTGTCATATTTCTAAATGTTAGCTTCACAACTTCATTTTTGCAATTTATCAAAATATTAGATGTTGCTAAAAATGGACAGCCTAAACTAACAGGAATTGACTTGCAACTACCAACCATAAGTTCAATATCCAAAACAATAAAATCCACAAGATATATGAATTTATCAACTTGTACTAACACATCTTCCACTTTTCCTCTTAGAATTTTAATTAATCTATCGGCAAGTAGAAGAGTTACAGAAGTTAGTTTTAACTCACCTAAGTTGAGTTGCTAATAAACTAAATATAGAAGCAAATTAGTACTAGCACCAAGATCAAGTAAAGCTTTTTCAATTTTATGTTCTCCAATAATGCATGAAACTATAGGACAACCAATGTCTTTATATTTCAAGGCATTATTATTCTGAAGAATAGAGCTTACCTGTTTAGCCAAAAAGGCTTTTTTTCACATTTAGTTTCCTTTTAATAGTGCACAAGTCCTTCAAATATTTGACATAAGAAGGAATTTGTTTGATAGTATCTAACAGAAGAATATTGACATTCACTTGTTTCAAAATTTTGAAAATCTTAGTGTTATAGTTCAATTTTCTTGAATTGTTTAATGCTTGAGGAAATGAGGGTGGAAGCAAGAGTTTGATCTCCTTTTGGTCAACTTCTTCATTTTCTTAGAGAATTGGTTCATCATCTCTCTCACAAGGTTTGAGAATTTGTTTTTCAACAATTTTTCCACTCCTAAGAGTTATCACTGACTTGATTTGATCTATTTGTTAGTTTTCTGAACTACCCTCATTTAGACTGTACTGACCCTTGGGAGTTGGTTGAGTTGAGAAGGAAATTTTCCTTTCTCGTGAATGGTGAGTGCAAAAAAAAGTTTAGAAAGAGTGTCTTTTATGTCAATCATGACTTGAGTGTTTTGGTTGTTAATGACCTCTTGTTTTTCCATGAATGCATGCAATATTTCTTCAAGGTTTTTCCTATATGGTAGGACATAAGGTACATATCTTTAAGAATTTTGACAGTCCTATTGTGCTTGAGGAGGTGGTGGTTGCACGAATTGTGATTGATTATTATTCTATCAACTGAAGTTCAGGTGATTTCTCCATCTTGGATTGTATGAATCTGAAAAAAAAGAAGTAAATGACTTTTTAAAATTATTCATTACATTTACTTGCTCATGTATAACTTCTTTAAAAACAAAAAATTTTGGACATTCATTTGTTGAGTGTCCTAATTTATCACAAATGCCACAAATTTCTTCATTTTGCACAGATTTGATTTCTTTCACTTTCCCTGATTCCATGACTTCAATCTTTCTATCCAAACTAGTAAACCTTGCATTTCGATCTTCTTCTTAACAGTGATATTTTTCTTTATTAGTACTTGCAAGATTAGATCTAATTGAATTTTCAGAAGGGTTAGTACAATGCTAAGATTGAGAATTTTTAGCCAATTAGTTTAAATACTCAAAAGTTTCTTCAAGTTCTTTATCAAGAAACTCGTCATTGCACGTTGTTTTCACAAATTGTTTGGTTTCAGGTGTTAAACATTCATACAAGAAGCTTATAGTGCGACATTTTTCAAAACCATGATATGGGTAAGAATTTACCAAATTTTTAAAACGTTCCCAACATTGAAAATATGATTTATTTGAATTTTAGGAAAAAATTTGGATTTGTCTTTTCAAAGCATTGGTTTTATGTGTTGGAAAAATTTCTTTCAAAACTCACATTGCATTTCTTGCCATGTGCCAATTGATCTTGATTTTAAAGCGTTAAGCCAAGTTTTTGCTTTATCTTTAAAAAAAAAAAGGAAACAATTTAAGCTTAATAATCTCTTCAGTACAATTTTGGTCATTGTAACTGATACATACTTCCTCAAATTCTTTTGGATGTAAATATAGGCTTTTAGATTCTAAACCATGGAAATTATAAAGTAAAGAAATCATACCTGACTTAAATCTAAAATTGTTGGCATTGAGTGGAAAGATAAAACATGATGGACTAGAATTTCGAGGTGGTTACAAATATTTGCGCATGGTTCGCAACAGTTAATTTTCTTGTTCATCATGTACACTTTCATTTGTAGCTATTGTGTCAATTATGTGTGATTGTGATTTAAACAAATCAATATATAAAGTATCAGGATTAATTTTAACCAAACGATCAGAATTTAAATCATGATACCAATTAAACATAAATAAATGACTTAAAATAAAAAAAAAATAATGTACAAGTTGACAGTATAAACCAGCCATTATATATTAAGCATAAATAAATGACTTAAATAAATAAGTTAGTTAGTAAGTTAGTAAGTTAGAAAATTAGTAAGTTAATAAATTAGTAAGTTAAAAGGTTAAAGGAGTAGAGGAAAAATATACCTAATGATGAAGTTTACTTAAAGAAAAAGAACCTTGATAAATTAAAACTTCAAATCAAGTCCCTAACAATGGCGCCAAAAACTTGATGCAAATTAAAAGATGCAAACTCAAATGCAGGTTGTCTCAAGTAATAAATTCTAGTACATCCACAACGAATTGATGAAGAAAAATTCTTTGAGGTAAGGAAAAGATTTATCACAATAATAAAGATAATAAAACTTGTTCACAATAAAAAAAAAGAACTTACTTGCATTAGAAGATCCACTTTTGGTAATAAATTAAGGACAAAATTATTTTTTTTATAACTCAATTGAAATCCATGCACAGCGGAGGTTCTAATCGGAAAATAAAACATTCAAAGTCCATTTAGAATTATATACGTAGTTATATTATGGTTCCTTTAATTATTTACCAACACCAACACTTGTAAATGAGTTCAAGCATTCATTGTGTCAACCACTTGTCTATAATGAATCAAGAACTCCACTTTACAAGGAGGGTTTCTAAATTGATTGGAAACAAAATACAACACACATAATGATCACTTGATAATATATCATTTAAGCACAAAAAGAAATTAGTCTAACCTTATTTTATTATCAAAAGCTTCATTCTTTCACTCAAGCAAGATGAAAATTAGTTATTCATGAGCAAGAAGAAAGAAAGAGTGAAGAAAAAGAAGATGAACATAACTTCAATTTAGAACAAAAGAAAATTACAATAAGAGAAACAAATAACTCTCTAAGCCAAGATGCCTAAGATGATAAGTCAATGCTCCCTTTTATAGAGCTTGAGGAGTACAAAATGACAATGAACTTATTTAATGAGTGGGTAGATGATGGGTGGATGAGTGAAAAATGATAATGAAGTTATTTAATGAGTGGGTGGATGAGTGATGAGTGGGTGGATGATTATCATGCTTGTCTCTCCACTTATACCAACTAATTCAACTATCTTCACATGATTATAACTCTATCCAAACATCATTTCCTGGAAAAGTGATCTTCATGAGAGTTGAAGGGTTTTGTCTTAGCTTTCCAATGCCACCAGTTTCAGCTCAATGCAACTCCTACATCCCAAGTTATGCCTTGATTAGTGCACACTGCTCAGGTTCCAATGACAGAATCCGTTTCTGACTTCCAGGCCCAATTAGCTCTACTAGATGTCTGATTGAAACTTCGAGATCTTCATCAAAGTTGTAGAGCTTTCTCTCAGCTTTCCTACAAGGTAAAATTCATAATTTTAGATATCTAGAACTCAAGATATGACCGAAATACAGAAATAATGTAAAATCTTAAAAATGCTGGAAAAGATCAATTAAGCTTAATTTGAACCCAAACTTACAAAACATGACCAAGCTCAATTAATTAAGTACATAGAGAGTGTAAATGATTAAAAATGAGGGTTTATTAATGTATAAAATATGTTATTATCATTTTCCCTTCCTTAGACCTTATAACAAACACATGCTTGATTTTAGGTCTCATCAATGCACTTTTCTTGGCTACAGTAATAATCATAGGGGGTATAAGTGTTTGTCTCCAAATGGCAAAAGTTTATTTCTGCAAACATGTATTGTTTGATGAATCTATTTTTCCATGCAAAAGTCTTGTGTCAGTTTCTATTCCAATTTCTTCTTCTGTTCATGTATCCAATTATGTCCCATTCATTCCAATAGTTAATCAAAATGCCTAGAATATGTCATTTGTTAATAGTCAATTTGTTCCTATTGCTCTTTTGCCTACTAGTCAACACACTAATCTTGGCAAGTCTAGTTCTAGCTCAATTCAACAAACTGAGTAGGTTCTAGTAATTACAAAACCAGCTTTTATTACTCATACAGTTGAGCAACCTACTTTAGTAGCTCTTGTCATAGAATCAATGTTCACTGTTAACACTCATAATATAACCACAAGGTTAAAAACTGGAATTTTCAAGCCTAAGGTGTTTACTACTATTATTGAACCTACTACAATTAAATTAGCACTAGCTCAACCTAAATGGAGAAATGCAATGCAAGAAGAGTTTAATGTTTTACTAGCCAACAAAACTTGAACTTTAGTTTCTCTTCCACCTCATAGACAAGCAATTGGTTGTAAATGAGTCTTTAAACTCAAATACAATCCAGATGGTTCAATCAATAAATATAAGGCAAGGCTAGTTGCCAAGGGCTTCCATTAGAAAGCTGGGTTTGATTATGCTTAGACATTTAGTCTAGTTGTCAAACCAGTTACTATTAGGATCATTCTCTTAAATGCTTTCTATCACAGTTGGCCTATGCATTAGCTTGATTTTAACAATGCTTTTCTCAATAAGGATCTTACTGAGGAAGTCAACATGCAGCAGCCTCAAGGCTTTGCTACTGGTCCATCTAATCTGGTTTGTAAAATGAATAAGGCTCTATATGCTTTGAAACAGGCTCCTCAGCCTGGTTTGACAAGCTTAGCTTTATTCTCTATCGATTTGGGTTTCAGTATGCCAAATGTGATTCTTCATTGTTCTTTAAGCTTACTCCTCATACCAATGTATATGTTCTAGTATATGTTGATGATGTCCTTGTTACTAGTAACTCTCATCTTGCTATTCAAACTCTTATTGTTGATCTTCATTCTACTTTTGCACTAAAAGATTTAGGATAGTTGCATTACTTTCTTGCGTTTGAAGCAAAAAGTTGAAATCTTGTGGTCTATATTTGTCTCAGACTAAGTATGTTACTGATATCCTATTAAAGGCTAAGACAGAACACTGAAAACCTGCACCTACACCAATGATAGCTGGCATAAAATTATCAGTACATAGTAGCACTGTTATGCAGGATCCATCTCTCTATAGGTCCATTGATGGTGCATTGCAATATGCTACCATAACCACACTAGAGATTGCATACTGTGTCAACAAAGTTTGTCAATTTATACATGCTCTCCTCAAGAGTCATTGGAAAGCTGTCAAAAGAATTTTAAGGTATCTTAGTGGTACTGTCACTTATGGTATTCATCTTTGAAAGTCATCAAATTTGCAGTTGTATGCCTTTTCTGATTTTGACTGGGGGCTGATCCAAATGATCGCAGATCTACTACTAGACATTGTGTTTATTTTGGTAGAAACTTGATTTCTTGGACTTCCAAGAAGCAAGTTGTGGTCTCTAGGTCCAGTACTAAGGTTGAATACCGCAGCCTGGCATCTGTCATGATTGAGTTACTATAGATACAAGCTCTTCTAAGTGAGCTCCAACTTACTGTTCCAACTCTTCATCTATACTGTGATAATCAAAAGCACTGTCTTGCTTACAACCAATCCAATTTTACACTCCCGGACAAAGCATTTTGAATTAAATCTTCATTTTGTTCATGAAAAAGTGTAGCACAAAATTGTTTCAGTTCATCACATTCCAGTCACAGAACAAGTAGCTGACATTTTCACTAAGGTAGTGTCAAGTTCTTTGTTTCATTAGTTCAAGATCAAACTCAGAGTTGAAGATCTCTCTTCCCCTGTGTTTGAGGGGGGCTGTAAGGAATACAACTTAGCAGCACAACATAATTAGTTTTTTGTTTCACAATAGAATTAGTTTTTTGTTAAGAGCTAGTTTTTGTTATTAATTCTATTAGTTGTTATATGTTAGTTGGTCAGTTATGCAGCACTATATAAGTCATTGTCTTACTCTTGATTTAGTGAGTTAATCATTTCATTCAATCGTCATCAGATCTCTCTCTCTCTCTCTCTCTTTCTGGTGTTCTTCCTCCATTTGTTTCTAATCTGATACCTTTTAGAAATAACATGAAAACTCAGAATTAAGAGTATAAAGTTAAAATATTTAACACGTGTTACTTAAATATCAAAAAGTAAATAATAAGTTTACGATACTTTCTATAACAGAAGAAAAATGACCGAGATAAATAAAAAGCGACATATATTCAACAAATATTTTATAGTAGTACCCACATTAAAGTTATGAAGCTACTATTATAGTTAGGGTTGCACACGGGTTGAGTTGGGTCAGGTTTAGGGGAAATCAAAGTCCAAACCAATTAGCTGAGGTTGGGTTGGGTTGGTTTTGGAAAAAAATTTCAAGGTAACCCAAACCGAACCAACCCAATATGTAGACGAGTTAGTTTAGGTCGGGTAATCGGGTAATCGGGTTATGTCTTCTTCTCTTTTAATCAACCCACACACAGAGATAAAGGATAACTCATAAAATGTAAAAAAAAAATGAAGAGTAAGAATGGCAGAGGCATGGCCACCTACTTCGAAGGTGGCACCACCAACTTCGGTTGCACGTGATTTGGACAGTGCGAGCCTAGATTTGTGAGTCTGCGACGGTGAGATACGACCCTGGGGCGAGTCTAGATCTACGACGTTGAGACATTGAGGCATGTCATCGTGGTGCGCTAGCCTTCTTCGTGAGTTGTCTTCTTCGCTGGTGTGGTGATGGGTGAGGTTATTAGCAGGTGCTTATAGATCTGGTAGATGGGCTTTGCATGCTTTTGTGTTTAGATGCCAGAGTTGGTGGCCTCCATTCACCGGATTCACATCTCGTGGGTGATGTCTCTCTTGTGCTTGCAAACACAAGCATAAGTGACGACGTTTTGGCGATGGGGCCATTGGTCTTGGGCGGTGTCGACTCGGCTTATGATCTCGCTGAGGAGCTCTGGCAGCATGGTCGACCACGAATTGCAGTACGATGGTTCCTCACCAGAGTTCCGGTCGCCAGTGGCGGTGTCAAGGGCGGTGGCTTCCTTGAAAGATCTGGAGAATTTGTGGGAGTGGAAGACCTTCCTGAGAGACATGGCTACCTATGGCTTAGGGTTCTCTCAGTGTGAACTCTCATAGAAGATAGAGAAACCTAAGATTGAGGAGTAGCAACTAGCAGAGGTGGCGCTTAGGGTTAGGGGAAGGATTTGGGAATTTGATTTTGCAAGAAAGGAAAATGAAAGAAGAGAAATTGAGAAAATGAGAGGTCAAAAAGAAAAGCAAAAATGAAGGTGATATTTAGGGCTGCATAAAACATCGTCGGTTGCATTCAGGTGGTCGAGTCATCGGGTTAATTTATTAAATCCGTCATCCGTACCAATAAGTGGACCGGTTGATCGGTTCGACCCGAACAGACCCGATGACCCGAACCGACCTAGATATTTTATATTAGGTTGAGTCAAATTAGTTGGATCATTGAGTCGAGTAAAACCCATGTGCAACCCTAATTATAGTTCAATTCTTCAAGTATATATGCTTATTGGGTTGTTAATTTCCAAACCACATAAATACTTGTGGAGAGAACCTAAATTGGTTGTCTCATTTTGTTGAAGTAGTAAAATTATAAAATTTGGTGGTTGAAGTTTATCTTAGCAGGCTAAAGTAAATTTAAAATCTTGTTAAAAAAAAAGGCTCTTAAAGAAGGAAGATAAGTATAAATATACTCTTTCTTAATTAATTAATTATATATATATAATATTTATTTTTGTTTTAAATAATATGTTCATTGGAAAATTCAACCCACCAGTCCAATGATATTGTTCATACAAACTCAACAATGCTTTAAATTTTGAAAAGAAAAAAAAAATAGCCTCGTACGTCGCATAATATCAACGATTAATTTAACAATCCTCTTCTTCATAATAGAATCTTGGTATTGCTCTTCCTTGCCATCTTTCAAGTTCCTTTCCAGAACTTTCCTACAAATCAAAATTGAAGAAATCATAGGAATGACATATGAAGCTTTAGTGAAACAAACAGTAGATAAATCCATTAGTCTAACACAATATTGTGGATATCTTCAGATTTTGCCACTGGTTTTAATTTCCCTTCTATGGATTGCTTGAGCTTTAGCGCTTGAAAATAGCTAATATTAACCTCCAACTCTTCCATGGCTTATCAACAATAGCAAAATGAAATATGTGAGAAGTGCAAAGTTCTTTATGAAAAAAAAAATCATGAAAACTGATGTATCTTCGTCCTTTAGTTTATTAGCAACATCCTCTTTCATTTCTGAATAATCATTGTACCAAAGAAAAATCATTGGGTTTTGTCACCACTTAAAGCTTTGTATATCTGAAAAAAGAAAAGAAAAGAAAATGAGGATGAGGATACAAAGAAAAAAAAATGACAGATGGAGCAAATAAAGAAAAAAAAAAGAAGAAACTGTGATAGATGCACCAAATATGTCAAGTGTCAACATTTTAGTTCTTGTAAGAATTTAACGATTGTTAATTGAGGAAAAATAAGAGACTTTATATCAACACCTAGGTCAACCAATCAATCAATAAAATAGTACATAATAATTAATCTTATATTAATAACGTCTATATTAATAGAATAATCAAATTAACACCCTGATTTGTGTATATATGATTTAAATTGTGTTTTGGATACAACAAATTTCAGTTGCCTCGCATAATGCCTCACAAAATATCACGTATCTCATTGATTTGTTTCAATCTTTGGTCCAATGGGATATTTCCTATCTTCTTTTTTTTTCCTTGTCATGGTTAATGGTTACCACATGTCACAAATTCTAAGCTCCTTCCGCTTTTTCCTGATGGCACCATTTCTTACCTAATAGGCTACACTAACGGCTCATAAAACCCCGCTGACCTTATCAGGTATTATTAGCACTTTGATTCAAATAAATTTTTAAATCATATTCTGATGTCTTTTCTGAAAATAAGTCTAGATTCATTATCTTAAATTCAATTAAAAAGAAGAATTAATTTTACAGAATTAATTATTCTATCAAAATCTCATTCATTCTTTTTATATTCAATATCTTTTTTTAAAATTCTTATTATTAAATTAATTGCATTAAAGTTTTTTAATTCAACGCATTATAATTAGAGGATAAACATATTACTATATTTGAAAAAGTTCCATTCAGTCCTTTATTTTTCTGGTAAGACATTCCTTTTATATTCTATATCACCTTTTTAAGTTTGTATTATTAAATCAATGTATTATATTTTTTAAATAAATGCATTATGGTTAGAGGTAGAGAATCAACATTCCAGTAAAATTGAGAAAAAATTGTAAAATTGAATTTTAGCTAATGAATCCAGACTTATTTTTTTTAAAAAAAAGAGAAAAAACTCTTTTAAAATGAATGTCTCTCTAAAGTTATAAAGTATGAATGTATCAATCCTTAATTTAATCTAAAGTATATCATGATCTTAACACACTAAAATTTAATGATGGATAAATCTTTACTTATTCATTTTAGAAAAATCTTATAAAAAAAAAGGTCAAAAACATTTTTTTTTCGAACACCACATTATTAAATGAGAGGGAAAATGGTAAGTGAGAAATATTTTATCCTCCTACCCAATATTCCTATTAATTCTCCTAATTACTAAATGAAAAAAATATTGAATATTTTTTATTATGTTCCCAAGACATTAAATACATTTACTTTTTCATTTAATACTTTCTTCATTTAGTATTAAAAGGATTATTAGGAAGAACTTGTAGGAGGATAAAACATTAGTCATGGTAAGTATATTTCATTAACTTATTCGTTACGTTAATTTCCCCTTTGATTGCTAGGTAATTGTGTGAAGATAATTAAAATTGATTTGCATCAATTTGAATAGAGGTAATAAATTTTTACCCAATAAATTAAAATTGATCTATATTAATGTTAGACTATCCTCCTATATGTCACGCCTAATCTGATAAGAGTAATAAATTGAAATTATATAATTTGCTTTTGAATTTGTAATCACCACATACAGTGTGCATTTATAAAGGAAATAAATAATTGAATATTTATACCAATAAAATAAATAAATGATGCGAGATTAAAAGAATTATTGATCCTAATGACAGGTACACTCTGGTCTTGTCTTGGATCTTAATCCTAATCACAGGTTACTCTCTTCATTCCTAAAATTATTGTGTTTTTCTCGAAACCAAACAGACTTTGATCACTTACAAAATGAAACTTAACGATCACTGAAATTTTTTGTTCTTAAGCTGTTTGATTGGTTCACTATTCTCTTTGCTCTATCTTAATTATTATTGGGTTTTTCACATTTTGACCTTTTGTAAAGGATTCATGTTTGAAGTTCCAAAAATGAGTGTGGCTCAGAACGTTTATGACTCGGAGGAGGAGCCTTGGAGATTGGAATGGGTAAGTATCGTGTCCTTTTACCTTCTTCTTATTGATAAATCAAGATGCCACCATGTTTGATGTTTGTCATTATGGAAAAAATGAAAAATTTTGAAATACTATTGGATTGATTAATTTTTAACTTTGATAACTTGATGTTTGTTTGTTAATGTTCCAGAATAACATTGAGGGGACAAACTTGTTCTTCAACCGTCTTTCACTCAAATCGGTTGAATGCCTTTGGGGTTGTGGGATATTTTGTTTCTATTTTTTTTTCTTAGGTGGCAAGAGTTCGTACATTTGGCAAGTTATTTTTGTACATATATCAAAATATTCTTAACTTTTTACTTCTGATGTCACATGGCAAAAAATTATGTAATGTTGTTGCCACGTATCAAAACACCAAAGAATGTACTAATTGATTGGGATGACACATGACATAATTTTAGAGCATATACTCTACTATTATATGATTATATGATATATGATTAATACATTTGAAACTCCAATCTTTAATTGATCTTTGGGTTGAGCTAGGCATGTGGGTCATGTGTTGCGTTAAGTCCGTGTAAGATATCATGTGTTTATTTTCAAGGGGATAATTTTATTTTGGTTTATGTGTTTTTAGTCCTTAAAAAATAATATTTTTTTTATTTTGGTCTCTCCTTAATTTCGGGTTTGATTTGCATCCAACTTTTAATTTTTTTTTGTTTTAGTACATGTCATTAGTTAGCATCTGTTAAGTACTTACATTGCACACATAGATTCCACTCATTGATGTCACATGTCAGTGACTTCATTTTTCATGTAAACACTTAATGAAGACTTATTAACGGCTTTGACTAAATTTTTTTATAGAAAAAGTTAGATGCAAACCAAATCCAAAATTAAAGTGGGATCAAAACCGAAAAAGTCTTGTATTTTCAGAGAACAAAAACATATTTAAACCTTTTATTTTTATATTTTCCAGGTATTCTTGCTTATTTAACTCTTTTATTAAGTGTAAAGCTTATATTGTTGAAATTACATTAAGTAAATACTAACTTTGGTGGGGCAAGTTTGGTACTTAATGATATTATATTAATTCATAGACTGCTGCAAGATGTTCGAGTTCTAGCAAATGAACATACATGAGCAAGAGTTGATGCCTACAAATATTTGAAGGCACCACCTTTGATGATGAATCCACCGAGTCTTATGATTCATGTGATTTGTAGTAGCTTTGCTAACCTGAAGATTTTAGTTCTTTACATGCTTCCTGACTAATCATGATGTTTTGCAGTTTTGGTATTGTTTGTTACTACATGACTACTTATTTTGGTTGTTTTGGAGGACGGATACTCTATGTAAATGACCAAATCTTCAAAAAAAAAAAAAAAAAACTTAAGATGAAAGCTGAATATTGGTTTTAAATCTCTTAAAACTCTACATATCTCTCAACACCTTTCTACTAGAACTATTATAGGCGTATATTGATTTATCCCAATGTTTGCCCTTTGCCCTGATACTTGTTTTTACTTTTTATTCTTTTTGCTTGATTCTGAAAAGGGAGTAATACTTTGAACTTTGAAGCTTTTATATTCCAAAGATAACTCCCAAAATTCTTTTTATTGTTCTAACTTAAGCATTTTCACATCTTATATTTAAAAAATAAATCTTAGACATTTGTCATAATGATTATGCACCCACTTGATTTTAATTGTGTTGGTGGAAAAAGTAAAAGTTAGTTTCTGTCTGCGAAGTAAAAGTTAAACCCACACACTTCTACTATTGTCCCACTATAATATAAGTTTTTGCCTTAAGAAGCTCCTAAAAGGAGAATCTTGCCTTTCAGTGTGAGTTTTTGAAATATTAAAGAAAGCTCTCAACAATGAATTCAAAGCAATCAACTTAAACAATGTAAAAAACACTTAATTGTATTAAAGAACTGGAATCCAACAAAGTACATAAAATAAAGCTGAAGTATAAGGAAATAGCTTTAGCCCCGAAATACAAAGTAAAGTAAATTGCTGAAAATAAAGATGAAAGCAGGAAAGAAATGTTGTAAAGTGCTTGGAAATATAAAGGAAAGCGATAAATGGTTGGAAAGATAAACAAAAAGCTAGAAAAATAAAGAGAAAATGACAAAACATAGATGATTTTGGTATGTTGATTCAGGGGTCCCTTCTTCATAGCATTAGAGGCCTATTTATAGAGTTGGAGCTGAAAAAATCGCAACTTCAATGCACTTCCAGACCACCAAGTCCACTTTTTTGAGTTACAAGAACATGCTCTTTAGTTGTTATGTTACTCCATGTATTCTTGGGTCGCACGTTTTCAACTAGCTTCAGCAAAGGAAAGTGCCAAAAATACTCTCTCTGTATGTTTGAATGTTAGAGGTAATCTCTCGCCCCAATCATCTCCTATTTTCAAGGGAAATGCTCTACCTAACTCTTCAACCCATAAGTTTGACTTAGTCAACCCAACTTCTCTCTCCAAAGCACACTATTTTTGGAGCTTTACTCAATCTGGGTCACTTACCATGTTGGGTCGCACCTGCCTATATCATTTTCTCTCAGCCTACAACTCGTCGACCCAACCCGCTAAATGTAGGCTGTCAACAATGCCCCTGCATTAGTTGTTGGTTGGATTTGAATTCAACTAGCTGCAAATGGATTATAAACCTAAGGAAAAGGCGATTTTTTTCAAATTTAAAACATGTTGCAAACATCAAATAACAATTGTCATAGCTTTCCTGTCGCAATTAATGTTGGTGCATGCTTACTCAGGTAGTTGGGGATGTGATCAATTATTTATAAATTTTGAACTTGTGAAGCTGAACTGATCACCTTCCTTTCAAGTTTTCACCTCTCCAAAACCCTAGCTTTTAAAGAAAACTCCTTTCTTCTTCATTTGCTCTTAGCCGTAACAATGTCCAGTGTTTTCGATTCTTAAATCCAATCCCAAGACTACCCAGTGATGATTCTTCATCATCTTCACCTTCATTCTAGCCTGAACCCAAAAGTTCTTCTTCTCCATCTTCACCTTCTCTGTCTCAAGTCCAAGCGGCCATGAAAACCGCAGTCGTTGTTATAACAACCACTAAGGAACCTGCTGTAATTGGCCAAAGCCAATTCATTGATGAGCTCTATCTGTTCCCAATCACTTTAAAACCACCCACTTGTCAGCTAGGCCCTTTTAATCGCTTCCTTGGCAACAACGACCCTTACACTAAATAGTTTCCTAACCCACCACATCTCCAATCTTTTGGAGAAACATTATGCTGCTGCAGCAAACTAGAAAGCAGAACCACGTCCTTGGCCTCGTGAAGCTTCTATTGATTATAAAGAATGGTACAAGCACATAAAGGAAGTCAAGGAATCTTTATGGCGCGAAATAAGGATTGCCCACATCATTTGAATTTCCACCAAGAGCCTAAAAGATGACTTAGCTTTGCTAGAGGCAGCTGTTCTTTTCTGGTCTCCTCTTACCAACACCTTCAATTTTCCTTTTGGCATGATGACCCCTACCCTTTTAGACGTCGCAACAATTATTAAGCTGCTACCAATAGGGGAGGAGCTACTGGTTTACTTTGATTATGAACTCGGAGCTAATTTTGATGTGGAGTTCAACAGACAAATAACTAGCTACAACAAGTTCATCCCCACCAAGAATCAATCTCTTGGCCCTATTACCAATTCCGAACACACTGCCTTCCTTGCTTGCTGGCTCTATAAATTTGTTATTTACACCAACTCCCTCCAAGTTTTGAAGGAAACCATTCCCCTGGTGGCTGCCATAACAAAAGGTAAGCTAATAGCTCTTACCAACTTTTTGCTTGACAGCCTGTATAGGGGGCTTTTTAACCTTGCTTCTACTGGTCATGCTTATAGCGCTTTGGATTCCATCTCTAGCCACTTTTGGTTCCTGCAGATGTGGTTCTAAGCCTACTTCCTTAAGCTTTTTCCATAGGAGTCTTCTCTATAAATGCTTGTCGAGGATCGATAAAGCTACTATATTCATGGTGACCTTCTGTATAGGCTTCCCATCCGTGGAACCACTGCCATGTAGATTTTTGAATTCTTCTACAACCAGGAAGAAAAACTTGCTTCTGTTTGTTGCAAGTACTACTACTACCCATTTACCTTTCGGCCAACGAAGTTAAAGATAATTCTGGAGGATGCTGTTAATCTTGTTGTTGCCCCAGAGACCTCAGCTTTTTAAGCAAGTGTTGTAGTGAGTTGCGAACTTTTAGCAAACTATAATTCATGTGGCTGCTACAATCCTATTAGAGTCGAGGTCTATTTGCCAAACTGTATGGCAAGTCAATTTAGCTTATAGTATTAAGTTTTAACTTCCTATGCCCATAGTCTAAACAACAAGGCATCAAAAAGAGTTGTCATTGACTTTACTCTGAGATCGCTTTGGTTTTGTCTTACCAGGATGCGACCATTAGAAAGATCTTGTTTTAAGCTTTTATATCTGGCCCATCCCGGTCTGTGGAGTTTATTCAGTGGTGGGAGCATTTACCGGCTTCTTGGTTTACACCTACGACATCCATTTTCAATCTAGTTCCAGCTTCGTCCAAGAAAAGGAAGGTTCCTACCATAAGCACAGCCAAAGAAAAAAAAAATGAAAAAAAAAAGCAAAAGGTATACTTTTTCCTTCTAATTTCCCTTAGCCAATTTCTTTTAGCTTTTGATGCATTATATCTAATTTTTTCACAGAAGCTATCACTATTATTGTCAATTTAGTTGACTATAACTTAACTTGACTTGCCTCCACCATAGAAGTCTCATCTTCGCACTTCCGCTAGAGTTCAATCTGTCGTGGTGGCTTTGAAGGTAATCTCTCAGCTTCTCAATTATACTTTTCTGCTTCTTATTTTCTGTAACTTAGTAATCATAGCATACTTATTTACTTTTGATCTTTTAGGCTTCTTGGCGACGTCCAGAAAGTACGGCCAAGAAGGATTGAAAGTCCACCAAGAGAAAGCTGGTGATCTCCCCCCACTGAGTTTGAAATTTATGCCCCTGCCGCAGTTGAGAGATAAATGCCTCAACTTTCGCATAGCTCTCTAACCCAAAAGCTTATTGCAGCAACACCAATTCTCTCTACTCCCAGTGCCACAGAAGAAGAGATAAGGAAATATTTTTTTGAGATGAAGTTTTTAGCCTTTCTAAAGCTATCTCAGCTTTTTGCCCCAACTGAAGTTCAAAAGAATCTACAAGTAGTTAAAGAATTCCTCAACTTCCCTTTTCCACTACAATCACTGGAACAAGATTCCTTTCGCTCAGCCCCTAAGTCACTAATTAGCCTTGAACAACCATCAAGCCTGAGTGAGGAGGTCAAGGAACTATTTTTAAAGTTATCTGCCAAATTCAACAACCTATAACTGAAGATAAAGTTGTCCTTCAATCAACAGGAAGTGGCTAAAGAAGAATTGCAGAATATGTAAAAGCTTTCTGTCCGTTCTGAGGTCATATCTATGCTAGATTGCCAAAGCTAAGTAGGATCTTGCTATGAAGTGGATCCGAATTGAGCAATTGCAAGTTGAGGTAAAACTATTGGAGTCGCATCTTAACTTTTTTCAATTCAGCCGCAACGGATTCAAGTTGAAGTACAACAACTTTTTTTAGAGAACCAAGCTATTGAGAATGGCTTGCTTTCGTTGCGGCGCAATAAATTTTTCTTTGAACAGGAGAAGGAGCTCAGGGAAGCAAACATGGCATAAGTGGAGAAGACTTGGGATGAATTTAAAACAGAATTTATACAAGCAAAAATGGTTAAGAAGACTAAAGAACGACCATATTCAGAAGCGGGGCTAATATGAATAATGTGTTACAAATCCAAATGCAGGTTATCTCAAATTCTCGGGAGTCTAAGGTCAATCCACAGGGAATTGATGAAGAAAAATCGTTGAGATAAGGAAAAGATTTATCACGACAATAAAGGCGATAAAAAGTGTTCACAAATAAAAAAGATTTGTTTGAGGTAAGAGATCCACTCTTGGTAAATAAGTTAAACCTAATATTATTTTTTTTATAACTCAATTGAAATCAGTGCCTAACAGAGGTTCCAATAAAAAAATACAACATCCAAATGTCATTTAAGATTATATATATAATTATATTATGGTTCCTTTAATTATTCACCAACACCAACACTTGTAAATGAGTTCAACATTCATTGTGCCAACTTCTTATTTATAATGAATCAAGATCTCCACTTTACAAGGAGGGTTTCTAAATTGATTGGAAATAAAATACAACGCATATAATGACCACTTGATAATATAACATTCAAGCACAAGAAAGAGATTAATTCAACCTTATTTTATTACTAAGAGTTTCACATTTTCACCCAAGTAAAAAGAGAATTAGTTACTCAAGAAAAAAAAAGAAAGAAGAAGAAAACAAGAAAAAGATGAACATAACTTCTATTTAGAAAGAAAAGAAAACTACAACAAAAGAAATAAATAATACAAGAACATGATCTTCATCTCTCCACTAAGATGTTCCTAATGAGCAACTAATGCAGCTTTTATAGAGCATAAAAAGTACAAAATGATAATAGAGTTATTTAATGAGTGGGTGGATGAGTGGAAAATGACAATAGAGTTGTTTAATGAGTAGGTTGAAGATTGGAAAATTATTATCATGCGTGTCTCCTCACTTGCACCAACCAAATTAGCTGTCTTCACATGATTATAACTCTATTAAAATGTCATTATCTTGAAAAGTTGTCTTCATTAGAGTTGAAAGATTTTGTCTTAGCTTTCCAATGCTACTAGTTTTAGCTTAATAAAACTCATACAGCCCAACTTATGGCTCAATCTTTGCACATTGTTCAAGTTCTATCTATAGCACATCTGTTCTGACTTCTAAGCCCAATCTGACCCACTAAATATCTGATTTAGCTCTTGTGTTCTTCATGAAAGTTATAGGCGTGGGTCTTAATTTTCATTTGAGATTAGTTTGGTGTCCTTTGAACTCTTATATCTCAAGAAATGGGCTGATGAATACATAGAGGTCAAGATGTCAAGATCAACACTTTATTTCTTGCTTCAACTCCAATTTAAATTATTCAAACATGTGATTCAGCTCTTGAGGTCTTCATGAGACTTGTAGAGAATTGTCTTAGCTTTCTTACAAGACTATAATCACATCAGTCAAATATTTGCAACTCAGATTATAGTTAATTTTATGAACACTGTCAGATAGACAAATTAAGACCAATTTATGCAATAATTCCTTCAATGATGCAATTAGGCCCAATATCATAAAATGCAACAAAATCAACTTAATTAAGACTAATTGAAAGCTTAAGAAGCCTAGTGATAGGATTATTAAATGAATAAAATATATTGCTATCAAATTCTCCCACACTTAGCTTTTGCACTCCTAGGCAAAACATATAAGACCAAAACTATGAAATAAGGAAAAATAGCACAAATTCAAAAGCTATAAACTCTAAAAGACTAAATTTCCAATTATATTCAAGAATGCAAAAGTTTATAAGTAAGAAGAGTAACCAAAGATTCAAGGGATCAAAGCATTTATGAGGTAACTTTTCTTCACATCTCAAACCAACAAATAAGGAAACTTCAATTGAAAAGCGTGAATCAAGAATGATAGATCCTTACATGATTCACTCTCAATTCCTCGTGTGTTTAAAAGGTAGGTATTTCACTCAATTCAACCTATGAACAATTGCTCTACCATAAACTTGCTTATCTTCTACTTCTTTATTACTTAGAATAGATGCACACACAAATCAAGAGGACTTTATTCAAGGTCGTAATAGGGTCAAGGTAAAGGAGAATGGGTAATATAGATATGACAAGTTAAATACCAAAGAGAATAAAAGTGCATTAGGGTTGAATTCAAATAACAAACATGAAAAGTTCATCATAATGCAAATTCCATTTATATATTCTTTTCTCTTCCCTTTTTGCCTTGTTGGCCTTTCTTTACACGTTTGTTGTTTTTTTTTTAATTTTATATACACAATGTTTTTCAATTAGTCATTCTTTCCTTTTTCACCAATCATTTTGCACACACATCCCCACACTTGTTCAAGAACTCATTCTATAACAAGGTCAATGCTCTTTTATTCCCTAAGGTTAGGTAAGAACATGATTTTTCATTTTAGGCATGTAATGAGATAGAAACAAGGAATTGTCAAATAAGCTCAAAGGGGTTAAGCAAGGAAAAATATGCAAGGTTGACTATTTGGTTAAAGTAGCTATTTCATGAAAAATGTCTCAATCATGTTTATGTATGCATATAAAAATATAGCTTAAAAAACAATCAAAGCAAGTTCTAGAGTAATAATTCTATGAGTGAAAATCACACAAGAAAGAAGAGAATGGTACAAATATTCAATTCATTCATCAATAGGCTCAAAATATCACAAGACATATTTCTATCATTCTCATTCTACCAATTCAACATCTATAACCAAGCATGTGAATTTTAAGAAAAAAAGACAATTTATTCAATCATGCTATAATCTCTGAATTTCGATTACTTTAAAGGATGTGAGAGTGCATTCACTTGAATCATTCAAATGAAATCAAATGAGAAAACTTCATTACTTCCACAAATCAACACAAAATAGTTAGTTTCCCAATTTAGATACGTCTCAAGAGTAAAATTATCTCAAGAGTAAAATTTACTCCTTACTCTGTCATCCTTAGTTAGTTTTGTTGTTAGTAAGTTGTTGACAATTATATCGATAAACATACTTTCCAATTTTTTTATGTCAATTATCCTTCCCTCCCAACCAGATCACAACATTGTCCTCAACGTTAAAATATAGATGAGTAAAGAATAAAAGATATTACCTATTGTGGCAATTACTGAAAAGAGAAACTTGACACAAATTTGAATAAAAACAAAGTACTATAAATAAAATCAAAGGCAAAAGTAAGTTATAGATGGGGTGTCAGATCAGTCTTACGATCCTTGTTGCTTCCCTCTAACTAATCTATCTGAGCTATTACTAGATTAGGTTCATAAACAAAAGCTTGTAATTTATTAACTAACTCATCGACAGTGGAAACAGAGACAAGGAGTCGTCTTGCCGAAGGTGTGATAAAGTTTTGTTTCATAGTATGGTCAATAAAAGATAACAAACTATCAAAGAAATTGTTAACATTCATCAAACTTATGAGTTTATGGTGGATGTTCAGTTGGGCTTAAGAGACAATTTGAATAACTTCTGTCAAAGTACTATAGCCACTTGGTAAGGTAATGAATGCATTAAAATTTTCAAGTATTTTCCTCATTCTTCCATGCATAGTTGATACTGTAATTCCTCCCTAATTGTCTTTCTAGTAATGTTCTTTTGAATTAAATCTCTAGGAATGATACCTAAAACTTGACCGCCTCTTAGATGTGCAGAGATTGATACATCTCTCATTAACCCAATGCTACCTCCCCTATATACTACACGAATGTTTCTTACAGCAAGTATTCGACCAAGAGTGCTTGCTGCCTTTACAAACTCTGTACCCTTCCCAAAAATTGACCCATAAAATATACAGATATTTGTAAATTGACGAACAGAAGCTCCCTCCATTTCTATACTCACCCTCCCTTTGAATGATTATGAGTTGGATGGAATTGAAGAAAATGAAGTGTTTAAATAGGGAAAAGAATGGAAAAAGTAATGATAGCACCTATATGGGTAGGTTGTCTATTGTCAAAAAAGTTTGAAATTAAGAAACAAAGATTTTTTTTATTTTTTATTTTTATTTTTTTTATTTTTGTATTTTTTTTGTATAGAAAACAAGAGTTGGAACCAGTCCAAAATTGGAGGCTAGGCTCTCATGCTCGTTCATTTAACAAGGATGACATATTTTTATAATGTGCATCACCGGTACAGTTGTCATGATGTATCTTTATACTACGCGTCATGAGTGCAGTCCATCCTTACAAGGCATGGCTTCAGATCTTTGCCTAAGCTAGAATTACACCCTAGGAAGTCGTGTACTCGTTAGAGAACAAAATCTGGCATTCAAGAGTGCTCGACACCCTTAGCATGACATGATGCATCAGAGCTCATACAATTAAGTACAAGATAATGCTCAGTAGTTATTTACATTCACAGCAAAGATGAGACTCCTCTTTCGGTACAACAGCGTAACAGAGCCTAGGTTTCAAGAACTGGGAATATAACATGTGGCTCTCTACAGAGCATGGCAAATGAACCTTATTTACAAATCGGTGTGCGAAGGTCTCCTCCTAAGTCTATGATAAGACAGGCATCTACCCGGGGCTCATGATCTAATTAAAGACTAGGTACAACCAAAGTTTCACCCTCTTTTGTTTCTTTTTTTTTAGATGAACAAGATAATAACATATATGTTGTTATGATTGTGACTCATATCTTCCTCTGGTTTTACATTCAGTAACATCTTAAACGTTTTCTATGAGTCGAGGATAAGCTTCCCATCTAATTTTCTTATAAATTGCAAACATGGTCTTTTAGAGTCAGATTCCCAAGATTGTAACGTTTATGTTCGTCCTTGAAGAGATTCCACAAATTAAGAAGTTCACGATGCACAACTCCACGAGAATGCATCTCAAGAGTCAATAAGATATCATCTAATGACTCCTTACTCAGTCCATTCTTAATAAAGTATATTTTATCTTCTCGATTTACGGAAACCATCTCCAAAGAACGACATTGCTTGTTACAATTTTATCTTGCACATTTGTGACAAACTTGTAATCTTTTCACTCTTCTCCTTTTAGAATACTAACTTTTACCAAGACCTGGAATGTATGAGTCAAATGAATTTGATAATTTACAAGTCAAACGGACCTTTGCTTCGATTATCTAGTGTATATCTTCCGGGATGCCCTTGTGCATTAACATTCTCAATCTTTCACACCTAGCTTTGTAGATTTTTGTTAGAGCATTTTGAGGAAGATAAGGAAATATTTTCTTAAATTCGAGAGAATGACATCCACTATCAAATGAGAAAGAATCAGTTATTATGGAAAACTAGAAAACAAACCGACTTGAGAGCCACGGAGTACTGTTATATATAACGTCCTCTGACTGCCTGCAGGATTGATGAGTGTCCCCACAAACCAACAAGGGTCTTTTCAGCGTGCTTTGTTCTCACTTACACGTATCCTAGGAAACTTCCTAGGAGGTCACCAATCCCACAAGTCCTCCAAGTCAAGCATGCTTAACTATGAAGTACTTAAGTTCTTGGCTCCCAAAAAGAAGATGCATTTTGTTGATATGGGTGGTGTTAATCAATTCCTTTAAACCATCCTCAACTATGCAGTCTCATACTTACACAGTCTCTGAATCCCTCTCATTTTGGTGTGTATTCAGTTCATTCATGTGTCCCTTCACCTAGAAGTCTACCAGGAGCCGCTCATTGTCTGTGCTTCATCTTTTTGCACCGATGACCACTCCTTGCCCTCGCTGGCCCTGGGTGTTACATGCCCACTAGCTTCCACACCGAACCACACCATATTCGGAGAGGTCCCGCTCTGATACCATTTGTAACGTCCCGTGACTGCCTGCATGATTGATGAATGTCCCCACAAACCAACACGGATCTTTTCAGCATGCTTTGTCCTCACTCACACGCATCCTAAGAAACTTCCCAATAGGTCACCTATCCCACAAGTGCTCCAAGTCAAGCACGCTTAACCATGGAGTACTTATGTTCTTAGCTCCCAAAAAAAAGATGCATCTTGTTGATATGGGTGGTTCTAATCAATTCTTTTAAACCATCCTCAACAATGCAGTCTCATACATGCACATTCTCTGAATCCCTCTCATTCCGGTGTGTATTCAGTTCATTCATGTGTCCATTTGCCTAGAAGCCTTCTAAGAATCACTCCTTGTCTATGCTTCATCTTTTTGCACCGGTGACCACTCCCCGCCCTCGTCAGTCCCAGGTGTCACATTATCTGCCACTTAACCAGTGTCATAAAGAACTGCAAAAAGAAAGCAACAAAATTAGGACAAATTCTTCTCATTACAAGGATTAGAAAAGGAGATAAATTCTACCTTAACAACTTGGGTTTCTAGAAATAGTTTGAATCTTTGTCCATTGACCTTAAACACATTACCATTCCTAGGGTTCTCAATGTCTATTACCCTATGAGGATACACATGTTTGAAAACAAAAGGGTCACTCCACCTAGATCTTAATTTTTCAGGGAATAGGTGAAGATGAAAATTATAAAGTAGAACTTTTTGACCAATTTCAAAAGATTTCCTCAAAATTGATTTGTCATGAAAAGTTTTTGCTCTAGCTTTATAAACTTTTAAGTTTTTATATGCATCATTTTTCAATTCCTCAACTTCATTTAATTGCAATTTGCGTAACTTGCAAGCATAATCAAGGTTTAGGTTGAAAGCTTTAATGGCTCAAAATCCTTTATGGTCTAGTTCTATAGGCAAGTGACAAGGTTTTTCATAGACTAACCGATAGGGTGACATGCCTAAAGATGTTTTGAAAGCAGTACAGTAAGCCCAAAGTGCATCGTTTAGTCTTAAAGACTAATATTTACGATTTGGGTTAACTATTTTTTTCAAAATTTGTTTAATCTCCTTATTTGTTAATTCCATTTGCCTACTTATCTGAGGGTGATAAGGGGTGACAATTTTGTGGGTAATATCATATTTCTTCATTAAGGATTCAAATAGTTTATTATAAAAATATGTTCCCCCATCATTGATGATAGCTCGAGGGATTCCAAATCAACTCAAGACATTTTCTTTTAAAAATTTAAAAACAGTTTTATGATCATTGTTTCGACATAGAATCGTCTCAATCCATTTTGAGACATAATCAATTGTAACCAAAATATACACAAATCCAAATAATGATGGAAATAGACCCATGAAATTAATTCCCCAACAATAAAAAATTTCAATGACAATGATATGTTACCAAGTAGCCTCAATACTCAAGAGGTGGAGTGAATTGAGTTTTCAAAACAAGTTCATAATTCTTTTGTAAAACACTTGATTCTCAATTTTCATTGAAGCTATTGTTTATTAGAATTGAATGAATAGAGAGAATAGAGGGCTTACACGTACAGGTAAATCAATCAAGCAAGATATAATGTAATATATTCAATAAAAGCAGTACACAAAATAAAGGAGATGAGTTTAGGAAGACAAACACAAAGCTTTATCCTGGTTCAACCACTAATTCACTTGTGGTCTACGTCCAGTCCTCAAGTAAACACCCGAGATTTCCACTATATCTTCAAGCTTCCAATAGGTGCTTGACAACCTTTACAAGATGGAGCACTCAACTCACCTTGGGATACCTCATCCTTTGTGCTTGAGTCTCAATAACAAAGGGATACCTCACCCTTACAATCCCTTGAGGGATGCCTCACCCTCTTTTGAAAATAAACAAAGTATAAATGAATGGAAACTCTCACAAAAGTGGATAATACAAATTAAAGCTTATGGGTATCAAGGATTCACTCTACTAAAGCTCAAAAAATAGAGTATGATTTTAGGGATAGAGATAACGTGAGTTCAATGCTTAAGAATGTTTTTCAGATTAATTATCTAACCTTCATAAATGCCCAACAACTTAGTTTTATAGCCAAATACAATTAAGAGCCATTGTGGTGGTTGGAGACATTTAATGCTCTGTGAAAGAGCCGTTGAAAGTGTTCACTGGTTTCCTAGATAACCACTTAGGGAGGAGTCCTAATCAGTTAGGCCATTTGGTAAATTAGTTCCAAGGCCTCAGTTTAATAGAATAACCAATTAGCAAAATTGCCTAATCGGTTAGGCATTTAAACAAGGGGTTCATGTGTCTTTGTTTAAAAGGATGCTAACCAATTAGTAGAAACACTAATCAGTTAGGACTTTTAATAAAACAGTTTTGTTTCTTAAAAGAAACATACTAACCAATTAGGCCAAGTCTCTAATTAGTTAGGACATCTTAATATTAGCTTCTAAGTTCACAAATAATCAATTAGATGGACATCCTAATCGGTTAGGATATTATAAGGATCAGTTTACGTTTCTTCCAAAAATCATACTAACCAATTAGCCCAAAGTTCTAATCGGTTAGCATCATTATAAATGAAGAGGCAATGCTTCTGTCTTGACAAATAACTAATTAGCTAATGTTCCTAATTGATTAGGACATTTATAAAAACGGGTTCTAACTTGATGAATAACTAATTAGGTGGAGTCCGTAATTAGTTAGGAGCTCTTGAAAAGCATTGAGTATTTTGCTCTTGATCAAGTCACTAACTTGTTATCCTATTAAAAATATTTTGGCTCAAACATAAACCAATTTTTCACAAGTTTAAAACATGATTTTTCAAAGCCATTTAAGTCAAGTGAAAAACTATTTGAATGAGTTTAGAGTGAATCCTAAATACCTTAACACAAAATCTAAGCCCTATATGCTATTCTTGAATATTCTTGGAGCTTGATCAATGCACATCCATCATTTCTTATTTGTAATCCTCAAAACCAATTTCTGGAATCAATGCCAATTACATGATAGGGTTCAGAGGCATCATGTTTCGTTCAGAAATGGAACCCAATTTCTAATAATTTTCACAACTTTTGCAAAATGTATAATTGTCCTTAAATAAAGTGAGCTAATAAAATTCATACTACAAGATTTTTGCAGCTATTTTCTTTAAAGAAAAGTGACCTCCACATGCTTCTGAGTGATAAAATTTAATGACACTACCTACCTCATTGTCAAGTACACATCTCTGAATGATTTGATCAGGACAATATTTAAACAAATATAGGTCATCGTAATAAATTTTTTTCACCTCAGTCAAAAACTTCCTTCTGTCTTGGTGCATCCATTGAGGCAACATCTTTCTTATTGCAAGAAAATTAACTATGTTAGCAAACCAATGCATGGAATTGATAGAAAATAACAATTCAACGGGAAAAGAATCATTGATAGGTGTGATATCAAAAGGTGAGTCTCTCGTAAGTTTGGACAAATGATTTGTAACAACATTTTTGGCTCATTTCTTATCTTTTATTGTGATGTTGAATTCTTGAAGCAACAAGATCCACCGTATCAACCTAGGTTTGGCATCCTTCTTAAACATTAAATATCTAACAACAACATGATCGGTGAAAACAACAGTAGAAGAACTAATTAAATAAGCTTGAAATTTGTCCAATGCAAAAATTACAATAAGTAGTTCTTTTTCAGTAGTGGTGTAATTCATTTGTACACTATTTAAAGTTCGACTTGCGTAATAAATTACATGAGGCTTATCTTCCTTTCTTTGGCCTAAAACAATGCCAACAACAAAATTACTAGCTTTACACATCAACTCAAAAGGCAGAAACCAGTCATGAGTTTGCATGATAGGAGCAGATATCAGAAGACTAATTAATTTTTCAAAAGATTTCAAACATTCTTGAGTCCAATCAAATGGTGCATCTTTTATTAGAAGATTACATAATAGTATAGATATGACACTAAAGTCCTTAATGAATCTTCTATAAAATATTGCATGTCCTAAAAATGAATGAACCTCCCTGAATGTTTTTGGTGAAGGCAAATGGGCAATCAATTCAACTTTAGTCTTATCAACTTCAATTCTTTTAGAAGATATCACACGACCTAACACTATTCTTGATGTAATCATGTAATGATATTTTTCCCAGTTTAACACAAGTCCTTTTACTTCGCATTTTTTAAGAACTTTTTCCAAATTATCAAGACGAATTTCAAATGAATTTCTAAATACTGTCAAGTCATCCATGAAAACCTCTAAATAATGCTCAATCATGTCACTATAAATACTTAGTATGCATCTTTGGAATGTTACTAGAGCATTACAAAGGCCAAAAGACATTATTCTGTATGCAAAAGTACCAAAAGGAGATATAAAAATGGTTTTTTCTTGGTCCTCTAATGAAATGAGCATTTGATAATAGCCCGAATAACCATCAAGAAAATAGCAATAAAGATGTCCAGCTACCCTTTCCAGAATTTGATCAAGAAATGACAAAGGGAAAAAATCTTTCCTAGTGGCAACATTTAATTTTCTAAAATCAATACACATACGTCATCTGGATGAGACTCGCGTAGGTATTAATTTACCTTTTTCATTTTCAACTATTGTTATTCCATTTTTTTTATGCACAACTTGTGTAGGGTTTACCCATGGGCTGTTAGAGATAGGGTAGATAATTCCAATATCAAGTAGTTTGAGAACTTCAGCTCTAACTACCTTTTTCATGTGTAGATTTAATCTTCTTTGAGTTTGTTGATATGTTTTAACATTATCCTCTAAATATATTTTATGTGTACAAATTAATGGATTAATGTCTTTTATGTCCTTTAATGTCCATCCAATCGCACTTTTATGTCTTTTAAGTACTTTTATTAATATACCTTCTTATTTTCTAGTAAGGTTGAGGAAATTACCACTGGAAGCCTTTGTTCTTCTCCTAAACATGTGTACTTCAACCCAACAACTATTGCTTTAGTTCTAGTGTGGGTACTTCTTCATGAGTATTATTATTCATAGGTTTTAGCGTTTCGGATCTCGACTTCCATCATTTGTATTTCGTTACCTGTATACAATCAAGCAAAGAGCATATTTCAGAAATATCATCATCTAATTGTATACCTGAGTTAAATGAATTGATTAAACAAATTTCTAATGGGTCAGAAGAACTCCTGGTTTGAAGATGATCATCAATAATGGCCTCTATCCTATCAACTTCCTCATTTTCGTCATGGACTTCATGTAGTTTCTTGCACATGTTGAAAACATTAAGTTCTAATGTTATATTTCCAAATGTTAACTTCATCACTCCATTTCTACAATTTATCGAAGCATTAGATGTTGCTAAAAATAGACGACTTAAAATAACAGGAATTGACTTGCAACTATTAACCATAGGTTTAATTTCCAAGACAATAAAATTCACATGATATATGAATTTATCAACTTGTACCAACACATCTTCCACTATTCCTCTTAGAATTTTAATTGATCTATCGGCAAGTAGAAGAGTTACAGAAGTTGGTTTTAACTCATTCGTTGTAGTATAGTGGTGAGTATCCCCGCCTGTCATGCGGGTGACCCGAGTTCGATCCCTAATAACAGCGCCAAAAACTTATTTGTTCCAAAATAGGCCGCAAGTGCATGTGTCGTACAAGTAATAAAATGAAGAGTAAAGATCGTTCTCTCGATGATAAGTCTACTTCCAATGCTAAGTATTAACCAATATCTTATATAACTCTATTCAAGAACATAAAAATTTAGAAAAGAAACATAAACTACAAACTAAAAAGCGGTAAAGATAATGGTTAGAGCTTAAGGAAATCCTTCTTCACCCCTTACTTCAACCAACAACATGCAATCCTCTTCATAAATATGAATGTAATGATTAAGTTAGCTTGAGAATCTTCATTAGCTGAAAGCCTATGTCTAGGGGTCAATCAACTATGACTTCATTTGCCCAACTCACTATGTTTCCATGAGAGCTAACACAAAATCCACTCTTTAATATCTATTCTCAAACACGCGCTATGCATGGCTAAGATGTATATTTCTATCTAATTAGCGAATTAACTTATCTCGCCATTGGAATGGAATCGAACATGCATCAACCATACGTATGATCTCAAACCCAAAGTCCTATGTCTAGACTCATTAGATTTTATCAAATCAGCTTAAATGATGATTAAGCATTCAAGAGCATTAAGAACAATATGATTGAACAAAATCATACATCCATACAAACTCAAAGGAGAACAAAACCATTGATATTCATAAAAAAGATTCAAAGTATTCCCTAAAACAACTGCTACATCATTGAACACGAAAATATAATACAAAAGTCTATGTTCAAAATCAGAGAAGAGAAGAAAGAAAAAGAAGAAAGGAGGAAAGGCTTATGGATGTTGTCATTGATGCTTGAATCTCCCTCCATGAGGAAGATAACCTCCAACCTTAGCTCCCTTGGCCTCCTTAGCCTCAAAAAACGAAGACCTAGCGTAGCTTCTCTAACCCTAAATGACTATCCCTAGAAAATCTTATAAAAATCTATTTATAGGTTCAATTTTACGTCTCACGTCGCGGTGTGCACTTCCTTGTGCTGCGACGCGCATCCTTCGGGTGTAAGTACTGACAATAAGTGATGCACATCATGCCGCGACGTGACATACCCAGCGCCACGGCGTGCTCTGCTAGAATGCTTCCTTGGCTTTCTGCTCCAATGTTAGGCATTGACTTGCATCAATTCATCTCTTTTGAGCCCCATCCTACATTAAAGAAATCATTAAGTCAAATATAAGTTATAAATCCATTTAATCATTTAATAATATGCACAATTTGCTCGAGATCATATAGGAAGATATCAATATTGCAAGTTGACAAATGTAAGCCTAAAAGCTTCCAAATATGCATAAATACAAGGACTAAACAATCTATGAAGCACAGATATAAGGCATAAATAACTACATTTCATGAAGTTATCACTCACTTATGTTGAGTTGTTGATAAACTGAATATGGAAGCAAATTAACACTAGCGCTAAGATTAAGTAAAGCTTGTTCAATTTTATATTCTCTAATCATGCAAGAAACTGTAGGATAACCAAAGTCTTTATATTTCAAGGCATTATTGTTCTGAAGAATGGAGCTTGCTTGTTCATCTAAAAAGGCTTTCTTTTTCACATTTAGTTTCCTTTTAATAGTGCATAAGTCCTTTAAAAATTTGGCATAAGAGGGAACCTGTTTGATAGCATCTAACAGAGAAATATTGACTTTCACTTGTTTAAAAATTTCATTGTTGTGGTTTAATTTCCTTCAATTATTTAATGCTTAAGGAAATGAGGGTGAAGGTGAGAGTTTGATCTCCTTTTGGCCAGGTGGCTTATCAATCCCTTCCATATCTTGGGGGATTGATTCATGATCTCTCTCACAAGGTAGGAATTTATTTTTCAACAACCTTTCTGTTCCAAAGAGTTATCACTGACTTGGCTTAATCTATTTGTTGGTTTTTTGAACTACCCTCATTTATACTATACTGACCATTGGGATTCAGTTGAGGTTAAGAAGGAAATTTTTCTTTCTCGTGAATGGTGAGTGCAGAAGCAAATTTAGCAAGAGTTCCTTTTATGTCAATCATGACTTGAGTATTTTGGTTTTTAATGGCTTTTTGCTTTTTCAAGAATGCATGCAATGTTCCTTCAAGGTTTTTCCTATATGGTGGGACATAATGTGTATATCCTTGAGAATTTTGAGAATCCTATTATGCCTGAGGAGGTGGTGGTTGCATAAAGTGTGCCTGATTATTATTCCTCAAGCTGAAATTTAGGTGATTTCTTAATCCCAGATTGTATGAATCTGAAAAAGAAAAAGTAAATAGCTTATTAAAATTATTCATTGCATTTACTTGCTCATACACAACTTCTTTAAAAATAGAAATTTTTGGACATTCATTTGTTGAGTGTCCTAGGTCATCACAAATGCCACAAATTTCTTCATTTTGCACATATTTGATTTCTTTCACTTTCTCTAATTCAGTGGCTTTAATCTTTCTAGCCAAACTGATAAGCCTAGCATTTAGATCTTCTTCTTGACTAAGATGATATTTTCTTTTACTAGCACTTACAAGGTTAGATCTAATTGAATTTTCAGAAAGATTAGTACTATGCCAAGATTGAGAATTCTTAGCCAAATGGTCTAAATATTCTAAAGCTTCTTCAGTTTCTTTATGAAGAAACTTACCATTGCACATTATTTTCACAAATTATTTAGTTTCTGGTGTTAATCCTTCATAAAAGAAGCTTATAGTGCACCATTTTTCAAAATCATCATGTGGGCAAGAATTTAACAAATCTTTAAAATGTTCTCAACATTGAAAATATGTTTCATTTGAATTTTGAAAAAAAAAATTAGATTTGTCTTTTCAAAGCATTAGTTTTATGTGTTGGAAAAAAATTTCTTTAAGAACTCATCTTGCATTTCTTGCCATGTGCCAATTGATCTTGGTTTCAAAGCGTTAAGCTAAGTTTTTGTTTTATCTTTCAAAGAAAAAGGAAACAATTTGAGCTTAACAATAACAATTTAAGTTTAACAATCTCTTCAGTGCAATTTGATCATTGAAAGTGATACATACTTCCTCAAATTCTTTTAGATGTAAATATGAACTTTCAGATTCTACACCATAGAAATTAAGAAGTAATGAAATCATACCCGACTTAACTCTAAAATTATTAGCATTGAGTGGAAAGATAAAACATAATGGACTAGAACTTTGAGGTGGTTGCAAATATTCACACATGGTTCACAACAGTTGATTTTCATGTTCATCATGTACATTTTCATTTTCAACCATTATGTCTAATGTGTGTGATTGCGATTCAAATAGATTAATATATAAAGTATCAGGATTAGTTTTAACCAAACGACCAGAATTTAAATCACGATATCAATTAAGCATAAATAAATGACTTAAAATAGAAAAGAAAATGTATAAGTAGACTGCATAAACTAGCCATCAAATATTAACAAGTAGGCGATAAAATCAACCATTAAATATCAAAGTTAGTAAGTTAGAAAATTAAAAAAGTAAGAAAAGAATATATCAAATGGAGAAGTTTACTTAAAGAAAGAAAACCCCAATAAATTTGTTCTTCAAATCAAGTCCCCGACAACGGTATCAAAAACTTGATACGAATGATGTGTTGCAAACTCAAGTGCAAGTTATCTCAAGTAATAAATTCTTAGGAGTCCGAAGTCGATCCATAAGGAATTGATGAAGAAAATTCGTTGAGGTAAGAAAAAGATTTGTCACAATAATAAAGATGATAAAAATTGGTCACAAATAAAATAGATTTGCTTGGCTAGGAGAACCACTCTTGGTAAATGAGTTAAGGCCGAGATTATTTCTTTTTATAATTCAATTGAAATTTACATAACAGAGGTTCCAGTCAGAAAATACAACATCCAAAGCTCATTTAAGATTATATATGTAGTTATATTATGGTTCCTTTAATTATTCACCAACAACAACACTTGTAATTGGGTTTATGCATTCATTGTGCCAACCTCTTGTCTACAATGAATCAAGATCTCCACTTTACAAGGAGGGTTTCAAGATTGATTGGAAACAAAATACAACACATATAATGACCACTTGATAATATAACATTCAAGCACAAGAAATAGATTAATCTAACCTTATTTCATTACCAAGAGCTTTACCCTTTCACCCATGTAAAATGATAATTAGTTACTCATGAATAAGAAGAAAGAAGAAGAGAAGAACAAAAAAATGAACATAACTTCTATTTAGAAGGAAAAAAAACTACAACAAGAGAAACAAATAATACAAGAACATGATCTTCATCTCTCCACTAAGATGCTCCTAATGAGTAACTAATACAACTTTTATAGAGTATTAAAAGTACAAAATGACAATAGAGTTATTTAACGAGTGAGTGGATGAATGAAAAATGACAATAGAGTTGTTTAATAAGTGGGTGAGTGGGTGGATGATTAGAAAATATTATCATGCTTGTCTCCCCACTTACACAAACCAATTCAGCTATTTTCACACGATTATAACTCCATTAAAACATCATTATCTTGAAAAGTTATCTTCATGAGAGTTAAAAGGTTTTGTCTTAGCTTTCCAATGTCACTAGTTTTAGCCCAATCAAACTCTTACAGCCCAACTTATGACCTAATCTTTGCACATTGTTCAGGTTTCAACTACAACACCTCTGTTCTGACTTCCAAGTCTAATCTGACCCACTAGATATCCGATTTAGCTCTTGTGTTCTTCATCAAATTGTAGATTTGGGTCTTAAATTTCATTTGGGCTTAGTTTAGTATCATTTGAACTCTTATAGTTCAAAAAATAGGCTTATGAACGCACATAGGTCAAGTTGTCAGGATCAACACTCTAGTTCTTACTTCAACTCCAATTTAAATTATCTAAACGTGTGATTCAGCTTTTGAGGTCTTCATGAAACTTGTAGAGAATTGTCTTAGATTTCCTACAAGACTAGAATCTCATCAATCAAATGTTTACAACTCAACTTATAGCCAATTTACTGAACACTTCCAAATAGACAAATTAAGGCCAATTCATGCAATAATTCCTTCAATGATCCAATTAGGCCCAATATCATAAAATGTGACAAAACTAACTTAATTAATCCTAATTGAAAGCTTAAGAAGCCTAGTGAGAGGATTATTAAATGAATAAAATATATTGTTATCAGGGCTAAGCTAGTGCTACTACTAAAACTACAACTCTAATTAAAAAAGACTAGACAAGAACCTTTGAGCATGTCGAGAACCCTATTGAATTTGCAGGAAACACGATTGGAGCTGGTGCTGGACCTCAACCTGAAGAGCTTCCTAAAGCTTAACTTACCCTTCTCCATTTTTGATTTTGGAACAACTTTAATTTTTGCTTTTTGGTTATGTAGTCGGCCTGTGGCTACAAGTAGTTAGAATTTAGATTAGCTTTTATAAGTGGTTATTGTCTTTGATTATGCATATTTGACTGTTCACTTTTATTTTAGCTTTTTAAGGCACATTCCCTTCCTCCCACATGGAAGGATAATAAAATTTTAAGTATTTGTCGTTAATGATTTTCATGTGTCCTTCACCATCTATACTCATGAAATCATAAGCAATTGTAACTAACACTCAACTAACTTGGAAATGACCTTTCTAATTAGTTGACCATTTTCCAAACCCTTGTTCTTTTGCTCTAATAGGCAAAACAACTTTCCAGGCTAAGTGCTTTTCTTTGAACTTGCATGACTTTACTTTTTTGTTGTAGCTTGAAACTACCTGCAACTTGTTAGCTTAAATTCTTTCTAAGGCTAAAAGTTGATCTGCATCAATCTTATCTAATTCCATGTGCATAGCCTGCATATATTCTTCTGAGCTAAAAGTGTTCTTCTTTGATACTCATAAGGACTATGTAGCTATCTTAAGTGGCATTACTGCATCGTGGCTATAAGCTAACCTAAAGGGAGTAGCCATAATAGCAGTTCTCTTAGAAGTTCTATATGCCCAAAGAACTTCTAGTAAGGTTTCATGCCAATTCCTTGTTTTGTCCTCAATATGTTTTTTTATGAAGCCGATAATGATCTTATTAGTTGCTTTGGCCTATCCATTGTCTTGGGCATAATAAGGATAATAGTAAAGTATTTTAATCCCAAATTGCTCCACAAAAGCCAACATTTTATCACCAGTAAACATGGTCCCCTGATCGGCTGTAATTGTTTGTGGATAGCCAAATCTTAATAAAATATGTTCCTTAATGAACTTAATCACCTTTTTTTCTTCTGAATAACATTCTTCAAAGGCATGACTTCAAGCCACTTGGTAAAATAATTAGTTGCCAAGATGATGAAGCAATGGCTTTTTGATGAAAGAGGGTAAATTTTCCTAACGATATCCATTACCCAGCTGCGAAACAACCAAGGTTTACTTATAGGGTTAAGCTCGATGGCAGGAACATGTTGCAGCTACCCATGCGTTTGACATGCTTGACATCTTCTACCATATTGCACACAATCCTTAGTGATATTAGGCTAGAAAAATCCATGGTGATGCAATAACCATCACATTTTAGGCCCGACCTGATAAACTCCACAAAGTCCCTTATGGACTTCTCCCATAACTATCATGATATTAGTAAGACCCAAACACGAAAGAAATAGTCCTTTCAAATTCTTTTTATACAACATTCCCTCTACAAGATAGTATCCTAATGCTCTATTCTTTAAAGAAGGATTTGCCTTGGAAGTTGGCTGATTTAGGTAAGCTATTAATTCCTCACACTAATCACCATCATTTCTAACTTGACATACTGCTTTGGCTTCAGATAGATGTGAAGATAATGTCACCTTTTGCGAAGCCAAAGAGAATAATTTGTATCCTAATGTGTCTTAAGCCAAATTATTAGCTTCGATACTATAGCTTCTTGGCACATGTACAAAAATTACATCAACTAATTACTTTAGAAAATCTAAAGTTGTTTTATGACATTTAGCTAATATTGGACTTAGGCACTGATATTCGCCAATCAACTGCTTAATGACTAACTGGAATTCACCTATGATTTTTACATTCTTGGCCTCCTAGGCAAGCAAAATCCTAAGGCCAAGGATAAGGGCTTCATATTTGGCTTTTTTATTAGAGCAAAGGTTTTCCAACTCGAGCTTGAATGTGCCTTCTTTGCCCGTGGGGCTAGTAACCACTATGCTAATGCCAATCCCAGTGGCAATGCAAGAACCATCAAAGTATAAAAGCCAATAAGGTAGTTCCACAAAGCTATGTGGGTCAACTAAGGGCTCTTTCACTTCTAGGCAAGCATGCTCGACTAGAAAATCAACCAGAGCATGACCTTTTAGTACCCTAAGTGGGGTGTATTCTAGATCAAAAGAATTTAGCTTCATTACCCACTTAGTCAATTCACTTTGAAAACTAGCCTAGATATAAGATACTTAAGAATATTTATTTTTTAAAGCACCAAAATAGTTCTCGACAACAAATAATATTCTAACTTTATACAAGTATAATACAAAGATAAACACAGCTTTTGAAGAAAGGGTGTATCTAATTTCTACATTAGTTAACATTAAGCTAAGATAGTAGATGGCCCTCTTGATGCCATCTTCTGCATCCTAAGCCAAAAAGGCCCCTATTGATCTTTTGGTAGCCGCAATGTATAGCTTCAGTGGCCTTTCATTAGATGGCAGCAGCAAAACAGGTGAATGAGTAAGACATTGCTTGATATCTTCAAAAGTCTGCTTCTACTTATCCCCCCAAGTGAATTGCTCATCATTTTTCAACTTCAATGGCTTTGAAAATGCTTGTAGCTTACCTGTTGAATTAGCTAAAAATCGCCTTAAGAAGTTAATCTTATTAATCAAGTTCTAAAGATCTTTCTTGTTAGTGGTCAGTCTAGCTTCAAGAATAACTTTGGCCTTATTTTTTTTTCCACCTTTATGCCTTTTTTTATATACCAAAAAACCCCAAGAAGTTTTCTGCTAAAATACCGAAAGCACATTTCATGGGATTCATTTTTAGTTTAAACTTCCTTATGCATTGAAAAGCTTTTTTGAGGTTGGCCAAATGTTGATCCTTGCTTTGAGATTGACAACCACATCATCTATGTATAACTCCATGATGTTACCAATCAAGTTATGGAAGATTGTATTCATAGCTTACTGATAGGTTGCCCCAATATTCTTTAAGACGAACGACATCATTACCCATTTGAATGTATCGGCTACCCTGGGCATCTGAATATTGTTTAGGATACATCAACCTCGACTATGTTTATTTGATTATAGCCAGAGTAGTCATCCATGAAGAATAAGACCACATGAGAAGAAACAACATTTACTAGCATGTCGACTATGAGCATGGTATACTTATCTTTGGGTTTCACTATATTCAAATCTCTAAATTCTACAGATATCCATAGCTTCTCATTTTTCTTTACCACCGACACAATATTAGTAAGCCATTATGTAATACCAAGCAGTTCTAATTAAGCTAACTCATAGCAGTTTCTCAACTTCTTCTTTGATATGTGGGATTAGCTTCGGTGTAGACCAAGTGTAACTTGCATACAGGGTTTAGATCCTAGCTTAAAGGGTAATCGATGTTCAACTAAGTTGCAAGTGAGGCCAGGCATCTAGTGGTAATCCGATGCAAAGCAGTCCTTATAGCTGAATTAGCTTCTCTCCAAAAGCTTCTTCCAATAAGCTACTAATGAAAGTTGCTCTTGGTATATCGGTTGTGCTTAAGTTGACCTCCACCAAGGGATCTTATCTCCATAGTCTTCATATCCTCCCGTACAGGGGATTCAATGAATATAACTTCACTAACTTCGACTTCTTCAGGCACAACCGAAGCTACCTTGCTTTCTACACTATAAGTGACTAATCTGTCTTGCAGATCTCTAATAGCTTCCATCTAAACAGCTTTGGTGGCCCAGGTGTTGGCCTTTTGCTTCACCTAGAATCCTTCATTAGTTTATTCAATAGAGTTATCTTCCCTAACGGGCTCTTGCATTAAGCCAAACAAAGTAGTTACATAAGGGGAATAGAATTGGGTTTTAACCAAATTGATAACTCTTAGAAATAAGAGTTATTACTATCCTTTTAGCTTAATCATTGTTCTTGTTTTGATCAATTTTGGAGAAGAACTTCAAGTTTTGTTTGATTAAGTAAATATCTGTGCTAATCTGATTAATTGTGAAAAGCTGTAAATTCTGATCTATTATTGCTGAAGGTTTAATTTAGTTTTGAACAGGTTTTAAAGGTGTAATTGCTGAAGGAATTGCTCTGGGATGTTTTGGAATGCTGCAGCTTTGGAAGAGCGAATCACTATAAGATAAAATCATTTCTAGCTCAGCTCTTGCCCACTAGAAGACAAAATACCTGCTGCGCTGTACTTAAAAGGAAGAGAGAGAATACAATACAGCTGCTGTGTGTACTTGGGAATTGGGCAAGGAATATTTTAGTATTTGAATTTGTAAAAGCCCAAAAAGTGAGGCATGAGAGAGAGTATAACCCTATTTTGGGAGCTAGTACAAATAGTGAGTGTGACCTTGCTTTTAAAGAGAGAGCTTTTGGGTACTGTGCAGAGTCGTCAGCTCTTGGTTCTATCTGTAATTTCAATTGTTACGCATCATGTATTTATTTTCCATTTCCTTTGTTTACTTTGTTTTCAAGCTCATTATGAGCTAAATTCCATTAGTTAGGATTCTATGAATTTGTAATTGTACTGAAGGGTAATCAAATGTTATGGATGTTATTCATTTTTTTCTTTTCAGCTTTAATGTTTAATTTTGGTTTAGCCTGATTAACTAATCTGAATTATCAACTAATTTCATTTGGAAAAACCAAGTTAGTGGACTTGATTAGAAGATAAAGATAGAACAATGAATTAGAAAATTAAATATGTTGAATGAGCTAGGAATAGCCTTCAAGTCTTTAAGTAGCTGGACGTGCTTCTTTGACAACTGAGGAAAATTAATTTGAACTTAGGAATAAGAAGCTTTTAATGAACTCAGTTTTTACTGCTGGAAAGCAAAAATTTATTTCCTAGACTAAATGTTGTAGCATCTTGAAGCATGCGTTACCCTGAAGTTAAGAATTACAAAGGATTAGAATCCTAGTTGTTTCCATTTCTGTTTTAAAACACTCATTTATAGTTTTTATTAATTCCTTGCATTTATTACTTTCTGCTCTGATACCTCATTACTCCACTTACTTTATATGCTTAAAAATTTCTCTTTATTTTATTATGTTAAATAGGAAAGGTTAAATCTAGAATTTGTATTCAATCCAATTAAATCCCCGTGGGAACGATCTTTATTCACACTTTATTACTTGTTTGATTGTGTACACTTGCACATCTTTTAACAAATTCCTACAAGTTTTTGGCGCCGTTACCGGGGATTGACAATGGTGTTGAATATTTAAATTCTTTTGTTAACTTTTTCTATTTAGTTACTTCTAAAAATTTGGTGTACTATGCTCAGCAACAGGTATTACAATCTGCATGTGCAGCAAGGGTGCACCTGAGTTTCAAATTGACTTGGAGATAGAGAAAACAGCTAAGAGGTTAAGGAAGAGAACCAAAGAATAACGTGCTCAAACTCAACATTCTGAGTTAGGCTTCATGGCTGATCTTTTCTTAAATGATAAGGAGCAGCCTAGTATGATCGACATAGCAAATGACAGAGAGAGGTCCATCAGGGACTATGCAATCTTTGATCCCCAAACAATGAATACTGGGATAGTGAGGCCAGAAATAACTACCCAGCAGTTTGAATTCAAGCCTATGATGTTTCAAATGCTTCAAACTGTTGGGCAGTTCAGTGGTGCTCCTACTGAAGATCCTCACCTGCATTTAAGGCAATTTCTGGAAGTGGCTAGTAATTTCAAGATTCTTGGAGTAAGTGATGATGCATTCAAATTGAGACTCTTCCCTTATTCACTGAGGGACAGAGCAAAGACCTGGTTGAACTCTTTGGAACCTAATTCAATTACTACTTGGAATGGATTAGCTGAAAGGTTCCTGACAAAATACTTCCCTCCCACTAAAAATGCTAGAATGAGGAATGACATTACTTCCTTTAGGAAGATTGATGATGAATCACTGTATGAAGCATGAGAGAGGTTTAAAGATCTGTTGAGAAAGTGCCCTCATCATGGCATTCCTGTATGTATTCAAATGGAAACTTTCTACAATGGATTATTACCTCCTTCAAGGTTGATCTTGGATGCCTCTTCTCGGAGGTGCTCTGTTGACTAAGTCTTATAATGAAGCTTATGAGCTAATAGAGAGCATAGCTGCCAATAGTTATCAGTGGCCAACCAGCAGAGCAACTTCTTCTAAAGGTATGGCTGGTGTTCATGAAGTAAAGGAGATAACTGCTATGTCTGCTCAGCTTGCTTCCATTACCAACATGCTAAAAAATTTAACTGCGGCTAACACCAGTAAGGAACCTGTTATGGTTGAACCTACTATAGCTCCAGTAAATTCAGTAGCTTGTGTTTTCTATGGAGGAAGGCATCAGTTTGAAGAATGTCCTGATAATCCAGTGTCAGTGAATTATGTAGGAAATAGGGGGAATAGTTCTTTCTCTAATACTTATAATCCTGGCTAGAAGCAATATCCTAATTTCAGCTACAGTAATCACAGCAACACTTTAAATCCTCCAGCTGGTTATGCTTCTCCACAGTACTAACAACAACAACAGAATAGTCAGCAGCAGCAGAACTATGCTCCTACAAAGGAATCATCTTTGGAAGCTATGTTGAAAACTTTCATGGCTGAAACTACGGTTCAGATCCAAAATCAAGGAGCTGCTGTAAGAAACTTAGAGAAACAAGTAGGTCAGTTGGCCAATGCATTAGCTAATAAACCTGCTGGCACCTTACCTGCTTCCACAGAATCTCCATCATCTTCAAATGATAAAGGGAATGAGCAAGTTAAAGCCGTAACCCTGAGAAGTGGTAAAGAGTTACAGGATGCTATAGCATCTAAGCAGCAGGGAACAAAGACAACTGAACCAGCTGAAACAGAGGAGCCTAAGCATGAATCAGCTCTACTACCTGAAGATACAGAGCAAGTCATTCCTAAGTGGACTGAGCCCAAGCTGATTCCAGAGAGGCCACCTCTTCCATTTCCATAGAGGTTGAAGAGGGCAGCTCAAGAGAAGCAATTTAATAAGTTTCTAGAAATTCTGAAGCAGTTGCACATTAACATACCTCTGGTTGAAGCTCTATAGCAGATGCCCAACTACACCAAATTTATAAAGGATATCCTTACTAAGAGAAAGAGATTGGGAGAATTCGAGACAGTGACAATGACAAAGGAGTGCAGCCAGCTGTTGCAGAATAAAGTTCCACATAAAATGAAAGATCCAGGCAGCTTTACTATCCCTTGTTCTATAAGAAATACTTATTGTGGAAAAGCCTTATGTGATCTTGGAGCAAGTATTAATCTGATGCCTATGTCCATTTTCAAGCAACTAAAAATTGGTGAAGCCAGGCCTACCACTGTGACTTTGCAACTTGCTAATAGGTCTATTGCTTACCCAGAAGGAAAGATTGAGGATGTCCTAATCAAAGTGGATAGGTTTGTGTTTCTAGTGGATTTTATTATTCTACACTTTGAGGCTGACAAAGAAGTTCCAATCATCCTTGGAAGACCCTTCCTGGCAACTGGAAGAACATTGATAGATGTACAAAAAGGAGAGCTTACTATGAGGGTGAATGATCAGCAAGTAACTTTCAATGTTTTTAATGTATTACACTATCCTGATGAGGAGATGGAAAGCTGTTCTATTATTACTAATATTGATTCCCTTGTGCAAGTGCAATTGATAGCATCAGGGCAAGAACTAGAGCATGAGTCTGAACTGAATAAGGAAACTGATTGTGGAAATGAAAAATTAAAGCAGCTAGTTGAAGGGAATTTAGCACACAGATCTTGGATCAGAAAATATGAATCCTTAGATGTATCTGCAAATACCTTCAAGGAGAATGTACCCTCTCTTGAAAGACCTCCCACCTTTGAATTGAAGCAACTACCTTCTCATTTGAAGTATGCGTATCTTGGAGAAAAGGAAACTATTCCTATCATCATCTCTTCCTTCTTAACTTCTGAGCAAGAAGGTAGTCTTATTTCACTTTTAAAGAAGCACAAGAAGGCTATTGGGTGGCAAATAGAAGACATTAGAAGAATCAGTCCTAGCCTTTGTATGCACAAAATTCTATTAGAAGAAGATGCCAAGAACAGTATTGAAGGCCAGAGAAGATTGAACCCGATTATGAAAGAAGTGGTGAAAAGGGAGATCATTAAATGGCTTGATGCAGGAATCATCTACCCCATTTCAGATAGTGTGTGGGTGCAGTGCGTTCCAAAGAAGGGAGGAGTTACTGTAGTGAAAAATGAGAAGAATAAGCTGATTCCTACAAGAACAGTCACAGGTTGGAGGATATGCATGGATTATAGAAAGTTGAACAAGGCCACAAGGAAGGATCATTTTCCATTACCATTCATTGATCAGATGCTTGATAGGTTGTCTGGGAGAGAGTTTTATTGCTTTCTGGATGGCTATTCTAGTTACAATCAGATAGCAATAGCACCTGAAGATCAGCAAAAGACTACTTTCACTTATCCCTATGGTACATTTGCTTTCAGAAGAATGCCTTTTGGGTTCTGCAATGCTCCAGCAACTTTTCAGAGGTGCATGATGGCCATCTTTTTTGACTTTATTGAGAAGACTATAGAAATTTTCATGGATGATTTCTCAGTTTTTGGAGATTCATTCATGGGATGCTTGGACAATCTAGAGCAGGTACTGGACAGATGTGAGGAAACCAATTTAGTTCTGAATTGGGAGAAGTGTCATTTTATGGTCAAGGAAGGCATTGTGCTAGGCCACAAAGTGTCAAGGAAAGGCTTAGAGGTGGACAAAGCTAAGATTGAGGTAATAGAAAAACTTCCTTTAACCAATTCTGTCAAGGGCATCAGAAGTTTTCTAGGACATGTTGGGTTTTATAGGAGATTCATCAAAGACATCTCTAAAATATCCAAGCCACTGTGCAAACTGCTGGAGCATGATAGTGTATTTAAATTCATAGAAGAGTGTTTATCAGCTTTTGAAACGTTGAAGAAGGCTCTGATCACTGCACCTGTAATAGTAGCTCCGGATTGGGAGAAGCCATTTGAATTGATGTGTGATGCAAGTGATTTTGCAGTAAGAGCTGTGTTAGGTCAAAGGCATAACAAGATCTTCCATACTATCTATTATGCTAGAAAAACTCTCATTGATGCTCAGATCAACTACACCACTACAGAAAAAGAATTGTTGGCAGTTGTATTTGCATTTGACAAGTTCAGACCATATCTGGTGGGAACCAAAGTAGTGGTATACACAGATCTTGCAGCCATCAAGTATCTCATTGACAAGAAGGATGCAAAGCCAAGGCTTATCAGATGGGTGCTCTTGCTTCAAGAATTTGATTTGGAGATCAAAGACAAGAAGGGAATTGAAAATCAGGTAGCTAATCATCTCTCCAGAATTATTGAGAAGGAAGAAACCAAGCCTCAAGGAGAAATTAAAGAAAATTTTCCTGATGAACACCTTTTACTGATTGAAGATGCTGCAGTACCCTAGTACGCAGACATTGTGAATTTTCTGGTCAGTGGGGTAATTCCAGTAGAAATGAACTCTCAATAGAAAAGGAGGTTTCTGCATCAAGTTAAACACTTTTACTGGGATGAACATTTTCTGTACAAAAGGTGCCAAGACCAAATCATGAGGAGATGTGCTGCTGAAGAAGAAATGCAAGCTATCCTTAGTGATTGTCATGCTGCTCCTTATGGTGGTCACTTTGGAGGAAAAAGAACAGCTGCAAAGATCCTGCAATCAGGGTACTTTTGGCCCACTTTGTTCAGAGATGCCCAAGAGTTTACAAAGAATTGTGATAGATGTCAGAGGGTGAGGAATATTTCCAATAGACAAGAGCTGCCACTCAACACTATTTTGGAGGTTGAATTGTTTGATGTGTGGGAAATAGATTTTATGGGACCATTCCCTATATCTTATGGAAATACCTACATCTTAGTTGCAGTAGACTATGTCTCTAAATGGGTGGAAGCAGTTGCATTGCCTTCCAATGATGCCAGGGTAGTCACCAAATTCCTGCACAAGAACATATTTACCAGATTTGGCATTCCTCGAGCTATAATCAGTGATGAAGGGACACATTTTTGCAACAAGCTGTTTGCTAACTTGCTTACAAAATATGGAGTGAAACACAAAGTGGCCATTGCCTATCATCCTCAGACCAGTGGACAAGCTGAAGTGTCCAACAGAGAGATCAAAAGAATCCTTGAAAAAATGGTGAATCCTTCCAGGAAGGACTGGTCTGTGCACTTAGATGATGCTTTCTGGGCCTACAGAACGGCATTCAAGGCCCCCATTGGCATGTCCCCTTACAGATTAGTTTATGGCAAGGCTTGCCATTTACCAATAGAGCTGAAACACAAGGCATTTTGGGTCATAAAGAAGTTGAATTTCGATACACAAGCAGCTGGAGAAGCAAGGTTACTACAGCTGAATGAACTTGAAGAGGTCAGGCTCTTTTCTTATGAAAATGCTGAAGTATATAAGAGCAAAGTCAAGGCATAGCATGATCAGAAAATCCAACCCAGGGAATTAGTTGAAGGCATGCAAGTGCTCTTGTTTAATTCCAAATTAAAATTGTTCCCTGGGAAGTTGAAATCAAGGTGGTCTGGGCCATTTAAATTGGTCAAAGTGCATCCTCTTGGAGCTGTGGATTTGTTAGAGGAGAGTTCTAGAAGAGAGTTCAAGGTGAATGGTCAAAGGGTGAAGCAATATTGGGGTGAGCCCTGTGCAAGAATGAAGGCCACCATTCATCTTTCAGATCCTTAGCCACCAGTGTGGAGTCAGGCTGAGGACATTAAACCAAACGTTATTGGGAGGCAGCCCAGCTTTATATCCTTTACATTGCCTTTTAAATTTCAATTAAAATGGGTTAGTTTAGTTTAGTTTAATAAATATATAAATGTTGCTAACATATGCTACAGACTAGAGCGTTCTAAGCCCAAGGTTGTGCTGGAAAGGGTGGTGTGTGGTCACATCGGGCCCAATTAACAATGTTAGTGGTGGTGACGTCTGGACAAGCACAAGAGCCCATGTTCAACTGTAATATTTTTTGAATTTCCAAATTCAAGAGTTGAAGAGTTAGTGAGCATGGAAAGGTTTCAGAAATTGTAGGAATGTAACTTGCCTCTACCCACTCACTTAATGCCACCTTTTTCTCCACCACTCACATCCATCCTTAACCTCTCACCTAAAATCTCCTTCTCTCTCTATTAAAGCCATTGTCTTCTCACCTTTTGCTGTCCATATGCATCTGATGAAGACAAGTTTTACCTTACTACATGTAAAATACATTAATACCTTGAATTAATCCTTTCTCACTACACAATCCCTAGCTCAAAATGGACTTAGAAGAATGACTTCTTTCAAAAGTCACCAATCAATTGGGGGAATTGGGTTGCAAATACCCTTGTTCAAGGAAGAGAGGGTGAGGTCTAAATTAGATTTCAACCTAAGTATGGGGGTGAGTGAGACTGAATGTGGTGTCATAGTACTCTACTGCATCAATCCTGTCAGCTTTTGGGCTTCAACAGATTTTGTTCATTATGCATTCCATTCATGTGTTTTCTCTATAGAACTTGACTTCTTTCTGTGATTGATTGCACATTTCACTGTTGCACACAAACTGACTTGAGGCACTGTTCTTGTTTTAAATACTGAGACTTAAATGGTCAACCCTCAAGTATTACCCTTTGTGAACCCCTTTGAGCCTAAGACTTTCTTGTTGGTAATAAGCCACATTATAAGCTCAAATTCCTTGAAAATAATATACTACCCTGTTTAGGTGGAGTTTAGGACTGTGTCAAAAGAGTTACCTAATTATAGGTCCTGACCACAATGGTTGAGGACAACCAACAGTATAAGTTTGGGGGTGGGGGGCCTATGCAATAAAAAGGGAGGAATGAGCAAATTATCAAAGGATTTTCTTCAAAAAAAAATAAAAAAATAAAAAAACAAAAAACAAAAAACTGAACTTCTCCCTTGTTACTAGAAAATGTGGGTAAAAATACAGAAATGTCTAAGTTTGGGGGTGGGTAATTTTGACAAAGATCTTGAACTCCGCCTAAGTTAGCTACCGTCCAAAAATTCCACACCCGAACCTTAGCCTCATTATAATCCATTAAAGTCCTCTTGTTGTGTGCAATTTGTGTATGTGTTTTTGATTGATAGAAATTTGTCAAGCATATGATAGAGTTGCATGTGAATGATGATTGAGTGAAACATCAACACAGAACATAAAGTAGAGTAAATTGAGCGAAATGACAAACCCAATACTGTGTTTAGCTCCTGTTCTTAGGAAGATAATCTGGTGAGTCTTCACCCTTACATCCAAAGGATATTTAGAAAATGCATATAAGACTCTGTTGAGGGGTGGTTTGGTTGGAGTTCCTTGCTAAAACTGAGTTGAGAGCTTAGGGAAATCACACACACACTATAGAAAGTGATTAAGAAAATGATATGTTGTGTTGAGCATAATTCTGAAAATTACATCTGAGGATTGTCATGGACTTTGCTTATACTATTCTGATTTTGTTTTGTTAATGCTTGTTGAATATCATTACTTGAGGACAAGCAATGGTTCAAGTTTGGGGGTGTGATAACTCTTAGAAATAAGAGTTATTACTATCCTTTTAGCTCAATCATTGTTCTTGTTTTGATCAATTTTGGAGAAGAACTTCAAGTTTTGTTTGATTAAGTAAATATCTGTGTTAATCTGATTCATTGTGAAAAGCTGTAAATTCTGATTTGTTATTACTGAAGGTTTGATTTAGTTTTGAACAGGTTTTAAAGGTGTAATTGCTGAAGGAATTGCTCTAGGATGTTTTGGAATGTTGCAGCTTTAGGGGAGCAAATCACTATAAGATAAAATCATTTCCAGCTCAGCTCTTGCCCACTAGAAGACAAAATACATGTTGCGCTATACTTAAAAGGAAGAGAGAGAATACAATGCAGCTGCTGTGTGTACTTGGGAATTGGGCCAAGGAATATTTTAGTATTTGAATTTGTAAAAGCCCAAAAAGTGAGGCATGAGAGAGAGTGTAACCCTATTTTAGGAGCTAGTACAAATAGTGAGTGTGACCTTGCTTTTAAAGAGAGAGCTTTTGGGTACTGTGCAGAGCCGTCAGCTCCTGGTTCTATCTGTAATTTCAATTGTTATGCATCATGTATTTATTTTCCATTTCCTTTGCTTACTTTGTTTTCAAGCTCATTATGAGCTAAATTCCATTAGTTAGGATTCTATGAATTTGTAATTGTACTGAAGGGTAATCAAATGTTATGGATGTTATTCATTTTCTTCTTTTCTGCTTTAATGTTTAATTTCGGTTTAGCCTAATCAACTAATCTGAATTATCAACTAATTTCGTTTGGAAAAACCAAGTTAGTGGACTTGATTAGAAAATAAAGATAGAACAATTAATTAGAAAATTAATTATGTTGAATGAGTTAGGAATAACCTTCAAGTCTTTAAGTAGCTGGACGTGCTTCTTTGACAACTGAGAGAAATTAATTTGAACTTAGGAATAAGAAGCTTTTAATGAACTTAGTTTTTACTGCTGGAAAGCAAAAATTCATTTCCTGGACTAAATGTTGTAGCATCCTGAAGCATGCGTTATCTTGAAGTTAAGAATTACAAAGGATTAGAATCCTAGCTGTTTCCAATTCTGTTTTAAAACACTCATTTATAGTTTTTATTAATTCCTTGCATTTATTACTTTTGCTCTGATACCTCATTATTCCATTTACTTTACATGCTTAAAAATTTCTCTTTATTTTATTACGTTAAATAGGAAAGGTTAAATCTAGAATTTGTATTCAATCCAATTAAATCCCCATGGGAACGATCTTTGCTCACACTTTATTACTTGTTTGACTGTGTACACTTGCACATCTTTTAACAAATCCAACACATACCTACCTCAGCTGCAAAATGTGTGTTGTCTACCTTAACAACCTCCACCTTGTCGCCATTCCAGTATATGAGTATTTGATGTAGGGAAAAGGAGATACATTGATTGACATGAATCTAGTCTTGCCCCAGAAGCAAAGTATAAGTGGCCTTAGCATTAACCATAAAGAAAGTTATAGTAGTTGTTCTACTTCCAATAGTAAGCTCCAAAGGGATTATACTTCTAGCCATTATGGCTCCGCCAATTAAGTTTGTCATTTTCATGGTGGTAGAGACCAAATCAATGATAACTATTCAACAAGTATACTAAATCGATCAAGTAATGGAGTGGTAAGTCCTAGTATCATTTTCCTAAGGATTAAAGAGTGCCAAGTACCAAATTCACTAGTTGCAAAGCTATTTAGATGAACAAATAAGATGAGAAAAAAGTAATTTGAATGAAAACTAAGAAATAAGCAAATACAAATATTTTTGGGAATTTTAATATATGAGAATTACGAAGAGATTCAAGTGGGTAAAGACACTAGAGATTGATTTCACTTAACCCTTACTTAATTTCATTGAACTCATGTTAATCTAGTTGAATCCCTTAATTAATGGTGAGAAAAATTAGCCAAAACATAATCCCTTGATGAATTAGCCTCTCCTAATTATCCAAAATTACCAATTCCTTGGTCAATTCATGCAATTAGAAGGATCAAGCAACAAATTCTCATGCAGACCACATAATCTACAATACTCATTCTTAGATATTGCTAGGTTATGACATTAATCACAAGAAGGAATGGTAAAAAGGGATTTCCCAACCCTTAAAGTACCAATAGTTCAATCTATCGGTGATCAAATCATAGATGTATTAAGAATATAGATCAATGCTCAATTAAAGAGAAATAGCTTAGATTAACACAAAAAATCCAATTACATTAAAGTTTAGGTTAAGCTAGATCTCCCCCTAGCTATAGGAGATTTAGTTGCCTATAAATAAAAATAAAGAGAAGAAGAGTAAACCTATTGATTTATAGAGATGATGACGATGATCTTCTCTTGAATCTTTGGATTTAAAGCTCAAGTCTCCAAAAATGGGTGACAAAATGAGAGAAAACCCAAAAGGAACGAAAGAAAATAGATCGGAAAATGAAAAGTCCTAAAAGCAATTTCTAGAGATCTATTTATAACAAGCACGGGCGAATCAGCCGCTAAATCCACACATATGCGTGGTTTTTCCATGCATATGTGTGGATCAAAGAATTCTTATTTTTGTATCAAGAACCTACACATATGCGTGAGTTTTCCATGCATGGATTCCTTGGGTTTCAGGGTCGTTATTCTTGCTACTGCCATGCATATGTGTGGAAGATGTTTTTCTCCTTACTTACATGCCTCTTTTGACCCTCCAAATGCTAGAATTAGACTCCAGCCTTTTCATCAAAGTTATAGAGCTTTGTCTTAGATTTCCAATGCCATAGAAATTATCTCAAAACAAGTCTCTAGCTCAAGTTATAATCAAAATACTGTCACATGGTTAAGATGATAGCCCTAACTTCCATCAAACTTTAAATACTCATCCCGATGGAATCAAGGAAATTAGTCAACATAAAAGCTTTAGATATTTCTCTTAAACTTCCAATGACTCCAATCTTGTTCCATTTGGAGTTATAAATCTTCAAATCCACTTCATCTAGTCTAGCAAAGTCGGTATGGTACTGAACTTGACTTCCTCATCTTCTTGACTTGATTTGATTCCCTTCATTCTTGGAACACCTTTGGATATTGAACCTACATTCCAAATCAAAATATACTCCAATAAAACTCCAATCATGAATGGTACATAACTAAACTAATTTAACTCTAAGTCAAGCCTAATCAACAATAAAGCACTTGGAATTCAAGATATTCAAATAAACTCACAAACTTTGCCAATTTCTAAAGAAATCAAGGACTTAGCATACATTTAAGCACAAAACTAATATATAATAACTTTATTTCATGGAGTCATCAATCGACTTCTAATATTCCTAACTTTCTCAGTGTTGTCATTGGTATTGTGTTCAAGGAGACCCCATTATCAATAAAGACTCTTGTTATAGGCCTGCTATTCATATAGGCCTTGATATAGAGTGGCTTCAGATGCTAAGTTGTAGACTCCTTAGGCTTCTCAAACATAACTTTAACCACTTGTCTAGGACATTTATCAGCAGATAAGGTGCCCATTCAACCTTTAAGGCTAAGCAGTTAGCTGGATTTCCTTTGGGTGAGAAATCAGTAGGAAGTATGCTAATCATTCCAACTGCCATCAGCTCCTCCAATAATTCATGTAAGTCTAATTCATCTGAAACATCAATGGGTTCTGCTTCATTCTTCAAAAGCTATGGAAACTCAAAATCTAACACCTTTTCTTCAGCGAGTGACTTTATTGTTTATTGGGGAACCAACTGGAGCTATGAATCTCCTTCCACCTTCTCAGGTCATTTTCAGTTGTTACAACATTGTCTTGAGTTTACTTCTTCACAAGAAACTATTTTAGCATATGCTTTAAAGCTTGTTTTTGGTTAGCCTTTGACTTCATCATCCTAGGCAGTCACCTTGTTACTAAAGAGATACGTAGACTTGGCATCCCATCTGCAAGGGAGTACTCTTGCACTTGTCTCTCAACAAAAGGCCGATTATTAATAATAACACTAGGTTGAGGGCCTACCCTTTTGATCATGCTGCTTAAGAATTCATCTTTTTTTAGCAAAGTAGTTGTAGATGGTATATTTGCTACCCTTGAGCCTTTGGGCACCTAGGTAAGCCTTGCTTTGGCACTAACTCGGATTGTTGGAACACTAGCTCCAAGGTTTCGAAGTGTTATCAAGTTGATATTGGGTTGCTTTGAAAAATAATTAAACCTCTCCTTTGTTTGAGAGCTTAAACCTATCTTCCTTGATAGCTTTCTGTATTGTAGTTTGGAAAACAACACAATTGTTAGAGTAATGACCATACGAATTGTGCCACTTATAGTATTTTGTTCTATTAATATCCTCTGGCTTTGGGATACAATGGTTTTCAAGGAGTCTAATTTGTTTATCCTTTAGCAGAAAATAAAAAATCTAATTAGATTTGAAAATGTCAAAAAGATACTCTTCTTTTGCTTCCGCCTTTTCCTTTGACTTAGCTTTCGAAGCTCTTAATGTTGGGCAAGTATAAGTTGATCCTTTCATGATTTCCACTATGCTAATCTTTCTTTCTTCATCTTGAATATATTCCTCATCACTAGGGTACCTAGAATAACCAGCAAGCGAAATAATATACAGACCTCTATCATCTTTTGATGGCCTCTTCCTTTCTTTGTCCTTGATTCATGTCTCATAGTGGATGGCCCAAGAAGTTAGTTGAGGCAAATCTATAAAATCATTTAAGATTAGTCTTTCTTTTAAAAAATCTAACATACCTTCTATGGCTAACTTAGCATATTCACTTTCAAGTAATGGGGAATGATGTTCACTCTTTTGCTTACCGCAAGTGCACGGGTCGCACTTGTAGTATAGCTAGGAGTCCGATATCATTCCCACGAGGACTATTGCTAATTCAGAACTAATTATTAACCAATAGTTTAATAACTTCTATCTAAAAACATTCAAATTAAAGGAGTTGTGCGTAAACTAATGGAAAGATGTAAATGCTAGCTAATTGGAATTACAGTTGTTGATTAAAGAATAGGGAATCCTTCTTCACCTTCTACTTCAATTGATGATATGCAAACCTCTTTATTAACATACATGATATGGAATTTGTTGGCTTGAGAATCTCATCTAATTAAAAGCTTATGTCTAGGTCATTTAATCATGCTTCGTTTACCTAGTCTCTATGTGTGCATAAGAGATAGATTAAATTCCACTCATTAAGAGCAAGCCTCAATAATAGCTATGCATGACTAATAGGTATATTTCTATCCTATTAGCTAATCAATTTATTCAAGTCAATTGAATGAAATCAAACATGCATCAACTATATTTATGATCTTAAATCTAATCTTCTATGTCTAGAATCATTAGATTTAATCAAAACATGTTAAACATTGGCCAAATATTCAAAAGCATTAGGAGCAATATGATTGAACAACTCCTAACCACATATATTAACTTAAAGGTTTACAAAATCATCAATATTCATAGAAGGATTAAAGGAAATCCCTATACACAGACTAGCCACTCATGACAAACGAAAATACAGCAAGAATACTCATTGTCATGATCTGAAGAAAGAGGAAGATGAAGGAGAGGAAGTTGCCAGCTTGGTAATGGTAGTCCTTGGTGCTTGAATCCTCCTTATGGAAGGATTTGGCCTCCAACTTTGGTCCTTTTAGCTTCCCTTTAGTCTCATAAATGAACCCTAGCAGCTATGTTTTTAAAACCAAAAACGTTTCCCTTTAAAATCTGATAGAACAATATATATAGTGGTTCAGAAAACGGTCTCACACTGCGGCACTCCATATGCCACGCCGCGGCGCGTGGTAAAATTAGGTAAATCAAGCCGCGGCGCAAATTCTTCATGCTGTGGTGCTCCAAAATGCGTAGCTTCTACCTGAACAGGGGAATGACATATGCCGCGGCGCTAACTTGACAACGCCGCGGCGCTAACTTGACCACGCTGCGGTGCTGTATGCTGAACTTCATCCAATGCTTTCTCTTGCTTTGCAACTCTAAATCCTTGATCACTATTCTCCTTTTGAGCCCTTCCTGCAATTAAGAAGTCACCAGATTAATGACAATAGCAAGTTCACATAATCAATGAAAGAATCAAACCAATTTGCTCAGAAAACATATAGGAAGATATCACAGTTGAAATCAATGAATTTAGCTTAAAACCTTCCAAATATTCTTGATAACAAAGACTAAGCAATCAATACAGCGTAGATATAGGGTCATAATAACACCAATTTACAGAGTTATCAAATGACAAAGACCTTTAGCTTCAGTAAACCTTTATAGGTAATCGGCTACTGGCTCATGTAGCTTTTACTTAATCATAGTTAGATCGATTATTTAGAACTCTGGTTGTTTTTTTATAAAAGTATTCATGAAACAGTCGTTTCATCTCATTTCAACTCTGAACTGAGCTGGGTGATAGATTAGTAAACCACTTGTTAGCTGATTTGGTTAATGAAAGCGAAAATAGTTGTAACCAGTAAAAGTCATTCTAACTGAGCTCCCTACATTGGGCAGTAAATCAGTTGATATGCTCCAAAGTGGTTTGACTATCTTCCCAAAAAATATGGAAAACTTAAGGGATTTAAAACCTTTTAGCAAAGGTCTCGTGTGGTCAATCCACTCAGGATACGACTTTTTGCATACCGATCTCTCATTCAGCTTCAAACTAACCCCAAAATGTCATTTTAAGATATCTACTATCTAATTTGGGACAATATTAAGATATGGCCTAGCTTCAGAAGCTGGTTGTAATGAGGTGTCTAGCTTGTCCTAGCTTCTGATGTCGGAGCATAATATGGTGAATGTCCTAATTCGTAACCCTGCATGGGTGTAAGGCCATAAGATCCAGTCACAAATGTTTCCCAAGGCTGAGATATGGCAACATGAGGCATATATAGCTGAGAAGCTGGTTGGTATGGCACATAAGTCTCAGTTGTCGACCTGAACAAATTTTCCATAACACTTAACTGGTAAGCCATAGTATCATTAGAATTGTTAGGGCTTGCTGACAGTCTTTAGGCTATATGAACTTGACAGTATTGCAATAGTTGTGCAGTTGGCCTTGGCGCTGAATAAGTAGAATAATTATACTGGCCTATCAGTGTTTGAGACTGAGGTGCACCCAAATAAGCTCCCATCGGCTGCTAGGGAGTCGTTGGGGGTTACTTACGTAAGAGTTCTGGCCATAGGAACTATTTGCCAAATTGCCGATGTGGGAAAAGTGGTTGGCGACAGTACAAAATAAGCATTCCCCACCATCGGTTGGCTTTAATGAGTAAAAGTTCTGTGGATAACATCCATGGCCTTTCTGTAACACCCCTTTGGAGGATGTCACACATAAAAGAAAATAAAAGAAAGAGAAATAAAATCTACCCAAGTTGTAAAACTTTTGCTACATACTATTACGGGTTGTAAAAATATTCCTGTCAAATAGAATATTCTTAAATAAAATATGCGGAAATTGCAAATTAAAAAAACAAAACAGAACAACATTACTTATAATGTACATATGTTCCAAGTTATAAGTTATACAAATAATTTACAACTACAATTACAAATATTTAAACAGAAATAGTAAATAAAAACAGTAAAGGAGTTAATATATACATCCATACGCAGACGCGCCCAAAAAAAAAAAACATCAAGCATATTCACTCCTCTGAAGGATCACTCTCAACCTCAAAATGATCATCAGAGGACAAATATCCTGGATGCCTCGACTCTCGGCGATAACGTGATCGCGCAGTCGATACGATACTTATCTCACTAGGCTCCATGGTCATACCACCAAAATGACGCCTAATGGATAAGGGTAACTCTAAATGTAGAAACACTGTCGTAGTCATGATCGGCTCTCCATCAAACCTATGACGTAAGGTCACAGTCATCCGTCCCGCGTACGTCACCGAGTCTCTATCTCCTCTCATGTGCCATGATAGAGATCCACCGTGAAACTCCAGAGTCACGAATCCCAAAAATCCGGGCACCGCCATACCAAAACTAATCAATCCAATGGATATGGATGATCGATGGTTTGATCGTAAACGGTCATCGGTTTGCGATCTTCCTCCTCCTCCTCTGGTACAGGGACCTCAAGAGGCTGTTCCTCTTCTTCTTCCTCAAACTCTTTACCGCATAAAATAAATATACAGGAAACACATACAATAAAGAGGTAAGACAATCTAAAATCACCACAAACATGGCCAATAAGAAGATGACAAACAATAATATATACAGTTTATGCAATACGAAAAGCTATAACAAGAATAATAATGGAATAGAGTAAAGCTTAGATATCATAACGTTACATAACATCACGTATATAACACGTATAAAAAAAACACGATAAAACAATATCACGATAGAATAAAATAAGAAATAGACAACCATCATAATAATTACCGATAAAGATAAATAGAGAAAATGGAATAACATCCAAGATATAATCATATACACTAAGACACAATCCTACTCCATGGAGTTAAACACAAATAGATATCGAGAAAATGACTTGCAAAATCTATTAGTACCACGGCTTCTAACCAACCAACTATCACGCCGTCACACGTTGCGTCAATAGCCTACGACACTTGAATCCACCATCCAGCGTAGTATAGTTCACGGTCTCCGTTGTGGCACTATAGGCAATGTACTACTAGACTTTACAAACCTCAATTAAATATAGTGTGTGTCGAGTCCATTAGTGTGCTATCGGTTTACTACGGCCCGTGAGCTACCAACTCATTCACATATAGGATCCCGTACACTAACGTCTCTAAGTTCATTAGAACAATGAACCACACTACGTTTATCGCATCGACAACACGATGTGATTCGTCCTCAAATCAAAACACCAAAAATTGGCATAAAGACAATACATAATTCTAAAAATATGAAATTACGAAAATGCCCTCAAGATAATAATATGCCCTCAATGGAAGAAAAATAGAAAGCCTGTACGGGTTCACATTTTCCCGACAGCGAAAAATCCTCAAAAGCTCGGGTTCACATTTTCCCGACAGCGAAAAATAAATATAGTAACGGTCAATCGCGTAGAAATTTTATCGCGTTTTCAAAATCTCATCGTTTTTATAATCGTTTTGAAATCGCGTAAATATATTTTTTCTGTTTTCAAAATCGCGTAGGATTTTTAATACGTTTTCTCAATCGCGTAAGATTTTTAAATCATTTTATTGACCGAATTCCTTAAAAATCACTGTTTAAATAAACAGAAATAATAAATAATACTTTTAAACTACGTATAATATTTTTCATACCGTATACTCGTTTTTTGGACATCTTTTCTATCTTATTTGTCCGTTTTTACTAAAAATTGATAGTATTTTGTTTAGAAAATTATATTAATGGTTTCCTAATTTTACCATAAAAATTCTGTTTATTGAATTTTTAAACCATATAATTAATCCTTTTGAAAACTACTAACATGCTTCAAAATACAGCATGAGCTATATGTTAGAAATTTTCGAAAGTTACTATATTTCTCCTTACAGTAAAAATCATTAGTATTAACCTCTTAAACTTAGTTCTAACCACTTTATTTCTTTAAAACTCATTGTAGAAAATTTACTTTAACTTATATTGCTTTTTCTTGATTGAAAATAACTTGGAATTAATTTTAGAAATCATGAATATCTAATTTGGCATGTTGGCCGAATTTGATAAAAACTTTGCATTTGATTTCCAAATTGTTTTTCACCTTCTAAATGCATGTTAAATCTCTTGTATTGTCTACATTGATTAAATCCTTACCTTAGAAAATAATTTTAGAAATCAAAGTGTTGAAGTTAGACTTGTTGGCCGAAAATGTATGGTTATGCCATTTGATTTCCAAATTCATTTTTCTTGAGTTAAACAACTTGAAATCTTCTTAATTCTCTTAGGTTAATTAAATCACCTTTTAAGAAAATTAAGAGAACATTTTGGTTCTCCATTTTGTTAGTGGTCAGTGAGCCATCATGGAGTGTTCTTTGGAACACACATGCATTTCCTAGACATGTTGTTCACATCCTATACATTATCATGCAATTCTATACTTTATCATACAATTCTAACACATGCAATACTATCAAAGCTTGTAGACATGCAACTTAAAGCTTGTAGACATGCAAATTATTACAAACAACAAATAGGAAAGCTATTAACAAATACACAACCACATCAAATAAGCTACTAACAAGCACAAACATGAATCCTTATGGATTCTACAATCACAAAATCAAAACTCTATCTTCTTACCACCATCTATAGGTGATAAGATTTGTCTTCCTCTTACCTTAAATGAAGACAAATGGATTTTCTTTCACTCCTCCTAGTATTCGGTTTCCTCCACCAAAGTACCTAGCAACTCAAACGAAATTCTACAAGTTACTAACCATGAAAAAGAACCTAAACCATGGATAGATCATGGCTTAGAACTTTGAAAAAGAAGAGAGAAAAGAAAAACATGATATTTCACCTTCTAGGTAAAATCTTCAAGATTGATTTCCAAGCTCCAAATGAAAGATTTTGAAGAAACTTTCAACTAGAGATGTTCTTAGGTTTGTGTTTAGGTTTAGAAAAGTTGGCTTGATAGAATTTTGAGTGGTTGGATGATCAAGGAACAAGCTTGGCCGAAAATGGTGAAGAAAAGAAACAAGAATGGTGGCTAGGGTTTTTGATGAGAGAGAAGAGAGAATTTTTGCATGCAAGCAAAGTGAAGAATGGTCTTCCACCTCCCTTGGCCGTAGCTCATCATGCATGCAAGGTGTGCATTTGCTTGGCTTCATCCAAGCCCTTGAATGCATCAAAGGTTAGGATTAAAACTTGCTTAACAAGCTTGTCTCCTATTGGTTGGTTATTGATGACTCCCCAAGCCTAGTCACACTGTTCATTAATTATCAGCTTAGTCACTAGGAGTCGTCAAACTTGTTCTGAAAGTTCTAATCATATTAATGATGATTAATTAAGCTACTAAGTTAATCAGTATTAGCTAAACGTGGGTCCCGCAAAACATTTCGGGTCCATTGTCATTTTATTATACTTGACTAATAAAATAATATTATAATATTATAAAATTATTTTATTTGACAAATCAAATCCTAAAAATTAAAAGATTATTTATGTCTCATTCAGAATCGGGTTTAGTAAGATCCCCCAATTCTAAATAATAAAATAAGATTTCCTACCGGAAAAATATTATTTTCCCGCCTCGAGCAAATCACACAAAAAGTCCATATAAAATCACAGACAAGTAATATTGGACATTAAATCAAGTAGAAAACAATTAAAAACAAAAAAACAGAAAAAAGCAAGACGTTCGGACGTAATAGTCATTTTCCCATTTTTTTCACAACGTAACTAATCATCCAAAAAGTTCAAATAAAATTACAGAGCGCATATTAATTGTCGTATATCTTCCAAAAAATTAAAACAAAGAGTTGGAAAAACTTTTATTTTACCGACTTAACAAATTACGTAAAAAGACCAAATAAAATTTGAGCCTGTATAAACGTATTTGTATTTCATGCAGAAATCGAGAAACAGTAAAATAGGGACACAACGGTCATTTACACAAAAACTTGAAAAACAGTAAATAGTACATTCGAAATATTTTCTAAAAATTGGGGCGTTACACTTTCTCTTTCTCTCTACTTCTATAAACTTCATTCACGATGAAAGGTCGCACAACTTCGAATTTCTAAGTTGTTATCAAAGGAATGATCTCACCTACACTATGGTTGATATGATAAAAGGTAAGATTATCACCCTGTGCCACTTCATTAACTACATTTTCGAAGCCAACAATGTTTCTTGTGGCATGTGTGCCAACATCATGAGCATTTACCTCAATATTTGCCCCTAAGTGACCAGGGGGAGGAACAATAGGTATTTTAGCTTTGGAAGTCATAGTCGTGATAGAAATACAACGACCTGATATCAATCATATACGCTCAAAATGCTAGATAAGTTCATAAATTCCTGAAGATCTTGAATTCAGGAGTCCCACTGGGTGTGCCAAAAAGATTTTGGTGCGGAAAAAACAAAAGTTAGCTTCTTCCTGTGAAGCGAAAACCAAACTCTACACTTCCACCATTGTCCCACTATAGTATAATTTTGCCTTATAAAGCTCCCTTAAAGGAGAACTTGCCTTTCAATGTGAATTCTTAGGGTACTAAAGAAAGCCCTTAATAATGGATTCAAAGCGAACAACTTAAACAATGTAAAGAAGATTGAATTGCATTAAAGAACTTGAATCCAACAAAGTACATTAAATAAAGATGAAGTACAAGGAAATAATTTTAGCCCTAAAATACAAAGCAAAGACAATTGTTGAAAATAAAGATGAAAGTAGTAAAGAAATGTTGTAAAGTCCTTGAAAATGTAAAGGAAAACGATGAATATTTGAAAAGGTAAACGAAAAGTTGTAAAATGCTAAAAAATTAAAGAGAAAACGACTGAAACATAGATGATTTTGGTATGTTGATTCGAGGATCCTTTCTTCAGAGTCTTATAGGCCTATTTATAGAGTTGGAGCTGGAAAAATCGCAATTTCAATGCACTTCCAAGCCTCCAAGTCCACTTTCTTGAGTTGTAGAAATATGATCTTCATTCACAAAGCCACTCCACGAATTCTTGGGTCATGGGACACTTGCATGACACGTTTTTAACTGACTTTAATTAGCAAAGGAAACTACCAAAAATACTCTTTCTGCATGCTTGAACATTGGAAGCAACTGCTCCCCCCCCCCCCCCATCATCTCCTATTTCCAAGGGATATGCTCTAAACAACTCTTCAATCCACAAGTTTGACTTGGGCAACCCAATTTCTCTCTTCAAACACACCGTTTTTGGAGCTTTACTCAGTATGGGCAACTTACCACGTTGGGTTGCACCTGTCGATAGCACTTCCTTTAGCGTGCAGTTCGTCAGCCCAACCCACTAAATTTTGGTTACCAACAAAGTGAAATGCCTGAAAAGATATTCCTGACGACAAAGTCCTAGAGAAGCAGAGTCTTCTTAATACATACAGGCAGAACTATACGAGATACTTTGCATGGAAAGGTTGTTGTACCATGTATGATAATATCCTGCTTGAGTGTTAAATGAATTGTTGATCTTATTCACAACGGCTAATAGATAAAGCTCTATAAAAAGGACATTGATGCTCATTGTTAGAAACCAAGGAATTCACGTAAGTTGAAGTTGATTTTTGGAAAAATAAATACTTTGGTTCATTATTTTATTTCTTTTTTAAATTTGGTCTCACTTTTTCTTTTAATTAATTTAGTCCCCTATCTTGTAAATTATTTTTAATAAAATCCTTCCGTTTGAGATCCGTTATCCTCTAATAGAAATGATAACATGTTATTTATTGGTGATATTCACGTCAATATCATGTTATAACCACATCATCATTTTCGTTAGGGGGTGACAGAATCCTAACGAAAGAATCACATTGTAAATAATTTATAAGATAAGTGACCAAATTTACAAAAAAATTGATATGGGAGCAATTTGAAAAAGAAATAACGATAAAAGACTAAAATACTCATTTTGCCTTAATTTCTTTGAGAAACATTTACAAAAAAAAAAAAATTGGCATTCAAAAGTAAAAAGAAAAGCTTGTGATCTTGAAAAGAAAAATACCGGTGTTACAAAAACCAAACCAGACAAGACTGACTGGTCGGACCGATTCAACTGTAAACCGGACCATTGGCCTATCCGGTGAAGCTAAAAAAATAAAAAATTCAAGAACTGGCTGTAAACCAGTCATCTGTTTGAACCAGTTGTGGCTCAATTGGTCAATCGTTTCTCTTTATTATGTTTCTGGTCAAGCCACACAAACCAAAAACTCAAGAATCAACCGTAAATCGATCATATGTTTGAACTAGTTGCGGTTCAATTGGTCAACCGGTTCTCTTTATTATATAAAAAATTTCAAAGTTATATTTACCATAATAGAACCCAGCTCGAGAGATTGGAGTGGCACACGTTCCACAACCAAGGCATGTGCTACTGTCGGTCAATAATCAAATATTATATATATTACATTATGTTTTCAAATAATAACAATATAATATATATTTAACTTGATATGATAATAATCTTTTATTAATAATATTATAGAATCCATTAATTCTCTATTTTCCTTTTTATTTATTTACTAATCTAGCATTTACTATTGTAATATTACTTACCAACATTATTAATTCATATTAATAAAATAATGTTCTAATTTTTAATTGATATTAAATTCATGTTTATAAAGATTAATGATACAAATAATCAAAAAAATAATGTGTGTGTATATATAAATATATATTTCGGTTTGATCATATTAAATCATTGAACTATATATAAATAATCTTCTTACCGATTCAATAATCGGTCTAATTTTCAAAACCTTGAAAATTACAGTGTTTCATTGGTGTTAGTTACAAAGAATTATGAAGATGTGGATGTGCTGTCGTACACAGGAACTATCCTACAGAACATATTGTACGTGTTACGCTAGCTGGCTCACTGCTTTTGATTGTATATATGTGCCACATTCTTGCAATGAGGTTGTAGATTCCTTAGCCAATTTTGCTAAAAATCATGGATCGTGTCAATGGCTAGGTGATCCTCGATCTTGTATTGACTCTTTATTGCTCTCCGAGCTTGATGCATAATAAAATTTACCTTTCAGATTAAAAAAAAGTTATGAACAATATATAGAAAAAAAAAATTACCCTTTTAAAAGTTGACACTATTTGAAATCATTTAGAGCTTATGGTCTTAAGAGGTTTAAGAGTTGTAGCTTAGAGATGTTAGAACAGAAGAAACACTACTTATTGTAACTTGAAAAGGTTAGAGTTAAAGAAAGAACACCTATAATATAGTTTGACTAGATCTAACACTCAACCTATGAACCCCCCAAATAAAAGTCATATGTTGAAGATTCTCTTATCCCTAGTTTCTTTTTATTTAGTTTGTTTACTAGCTTTTATACATTACTTTTACATCATACTAAGTTATTCCACAAATTTTATAACTTGGCCGATACTTGGTTCTGTTGGGGGAAAAAAAAGCCTTCTATAGGTTTTAATTTTTCGAGTCCTTACTATGTTAACTCTGTTCTTGCTTTTAGCTTATCCGGTATCCCCTTAAATTTGTTTATTTCCCTCATCTTTCTGTTTTGTAGCCTTAGTTGAAACTAAAGAGGAATACGTGCTTTTCAAAGCTTGCGTTTAGCATAATCATAATCTTATACTTCACCTTTTTCCTGCTTCTATTTTTCCCATTTTTTTTTCTTGCTGTCCACAAGACCCCTATCCTACGTTTCTAGTTTCTAGCAAACCTTTCTTTGAAGTTTTAATATCTTTAAAATCATGTTTCTTGTTTACAAAAAGTTTAGGAAGAGAAAAGGTTGTCCCATTTCAAGGTCAAAGTATGCCATATACTACCGGTAAGAATAGAATCCATCCTACCAGTTATCGACATATTTAGAACCATGTTAGTTAAGAAAGTAGACATGCTACTTCTAAGATTCCCCTTATACAAAACTTCTCCAGTTTTTAACATACATGAGCCGAGACAGTAGAGTTGACACCATCTTGAGAAATATACAAACGTTGGCCAAAATTCTGTCAACCCATAAATCAGCAAGCCTTCATTTTTGTTTTTAATTGCTTCAGCAAATACTTTGGCTTCTAATATATACAAATAATTTTCACTGATGAGAACCACACCAAAAGTGGAAAGATTGGTCATATTTGCACAATCGTTTAGTTTTTTTTATCCACAAATTTGTATAAATTATACTGAATTCTAGATTAATAGAGAGCATTTACAGGAATCGAACTTTATTACTCTCTTTGTATTTTGTATATCTCTAACTCTTATTTTAGCTTATTCTTTGTTTTGATTATATTCAAATCGAGTTTGAACATGAAAACAACCTTTATGAATTGATTTTATGAAGGCTTAAGAGTTAAGTAAACCATTTTAGTGTAACTTGGTTTGTTATTTAATCCAGTAACCCATGTTTTTATCGGATTTAAACCAATTAGCTCTCTTTAGCAATTTATTAACATGATTTACATTTTACAATCACATGAAAGCATTTATGATCTCCCCACAAATATGGTTTATCTTACACATCAAACAAAAAATATTGTTTATCTTAAACGTCTATGTTTGAAATTTTTTTATTATATGGTGTAAAAGGTTTTGTATTCGACTTCTAATAAGGATCTTGTATTAGTAAGTATTCTTTAATTGCACATTTTGTCTTGGTTGTAGAGCAACTTATTCATCTCCTAAATGGAGAATTTTTTTATAAACTTAGAATACTTAAATTTGGTGTATTAGATTAATTATATAATTAATTATTAATTAATAGATAATTATTATAATTAATTAATTATAATTAATGATATAATTAGTTTAATGCACCAAATTTAGATACTTGAGATTTATGTAAGAATTTTTCTTCTTATATGTTTTGTTTTAAAAAAAATCTTTTATTATAATTAACCATATAGAATGCCACTACTTGCATGTGCGTCAAACAATTAATATTCATGCTCAATGACATGTGGAAACTAAACCAGATGGGCGGAACCCACTAACAAAGAAAATTAGGAATAGGAATAGAGCTTGATCAGGATAGGAATTCCTGCTACTATGCTACTATTCCAATGCTTTTGAGGGAGTACAGATTCATTATTGACAAATTTGTCAATTTTGCATTTCCAGATTAATTCTCCAAAGAAATATAGCAGCTACCTACCTCAACTTCTGCTAACAAAATGGTGCAAAGAGAAGTGAACATGAAGCATAATATCAAAGGAGAAACACTCAAGAGTGCATAATATTCTAGAAATAGGCGAATCTATGTTTCACTCTCAAATTACACCCTCCCTCGTCAATCATTACTCCTTCTGGATCAAGTTACCCTTCACAGCTACACTATGATGCATCAATCACCAAAGGAAAATTTTAATTTTGGAAGCAACATTTGAGTTTCCCAAGCGATTTCCTCACAGTTAAACTAAGATATATCAGAAATAAGTAAATATAAAATATCTATATAAGAATATAAAACTTTCATATTTTTTAATATTTAATTTTTAAATAATTTTGAGTTTTATCAAACATAAAGGTGGACTCTAACTCTAACATGTTGTTCCCACCTAGTACTTTTTTTTTTTTTTGAGTTGATACTACTTAGTACTTTTAACTGAATAGTACTCAACGTTATATATGGTTAACAACAAGTGGTTAATATTAAAATTTTATAATAACTTTTAAAACTCGTTTCTTATTAATCGATTCACTCACTTCTAATAATGATAAAAAGATATACTCAACTTTAGTTCTTTATAAATATTGTTGTATGAAAATACAAGATAATATAAATATCGGTTTTTAAATTATTGTATTTGTACCTGGTATCAATATAAAAAACACTTTTTTTGGGTGAACTAAAAGAAATTACATTTTAAGTCATAAAGACTTTGATATTACATTGAGGATCAATTCTTAAAAAACTTAAGCTTTTAAATAAAAGCTCGTAAAAAATTATATATCTCTTAATATTCATATTAGTTTACAAAGTTAAACAATTTAGCAAAAAATAAAAACAAAAATCTAAAGCTACATACCCAGGTATATATATGTTTCGGTTAGTTGGCATCATGGCAAGTATAAATGTCTATAACTTCATAAACATTGAACTTACATCCGTATGTTTCAAGCAATTCAATTTTCTTTAAATTGGAGAATCATGACAATTTACATTCTGGTCAAATTTATAGTTAATAATTTAGTTTTATCCGTATAACTGTTGATGTCATAACTTTTAAATAATCAATCAAATTTATATTTGACAATTTCTTATTTTTTTACAAAATCTGACAATTCAAAAACCTTCACTAATTACTGATCAAACGAATGCATCCGTTGCTTGTATACATCACAAAGCCTAGCTACATCATAACCAAACAAACACAAAACTTGTTATGTAACCTGATATTAGAATTGAGAAGTAAGCAAGGCCTATGGCACCCAGTTTACATGATTTGCCACAGTAAACCCACTACAAACAGAACTAATATAAAGACATTGTTGCTTTAATAAATTCCTTCCACCCTTTAACTTTTTTAATCAAACATGGAAACATCTCGACAAACAATAGGGAATCTGTACGGATAATCAGCATTTAGTGCTTGTTGCGAATCCCAATTGAATCGTTCTTCTCAAATGCATCTCTGAACCAAATTATACAGCATATCCCACTGTTATTAAGGCAACTCTTTTAATCATATTTAATAGAATATGCTTATAACACATCTTATTCTCTTTCACATTTATATAAGTGTTAAAATTAGAATATATATATGTAAAAAATTAAATGAACTTAGTTATATTAAAATGTTAAAAATTATGTAATTATAAGGTGACATGTGTATATAACATTATTATTTTTTAATTTCCATTTTTTGCTTATAAAATTTTCAAAATAACCTTATTCACTCAAATTTATAAAAATATTAATAAAAGTGGAATTGCAAATATATATAATAAAAAAACTTACAGAAAAAGAAAGTTGTCTACAACATGTATAAATGATATTTTTAGGAATTTTCTGCTTTCACTTTCTTTTCTTTTCTCATCTTTTAAGTTTTAACTATTAATTAATCATCTTACTTTGTTTTTTTCTAATTCATTATCCACTTGTTTCTAGGTTTGTCTTGGAAACACGTTCGATATGTGACATACTTTTAGTGCTAAATACGTAATAAACTAAACAAGGTAAGCAAGTTAACAGAAGATTGTGTGTCATAAAGTACAATTTCTTTTGGATTAACTAAAATGGTATAAAAGTCTTAAATTTATCTGTACAAAACACTGATCTGGAGCAGAATCAGTTGTTAGGGTTCATATGATCATGGACTGCAGTCACTTAAGAAATTTTTACCTACCCAAGAGAACATACTTACTTGGATATATACTTAGAAGTACGAAAATTTACATGCTATATTAGTATTACAATCCCATATGGGTGTTCTCTTTATTATTGATCATATAAACAGGACGTTAAAGCTGAATCAACACTAATACATTATGACTGTGAATATCAATAAAATATCACAAGATCACTGTTATATGATTATTTAAAGAATTGTTGTCACTATTTTAATTAAATAATTATATAACTTAACTTTTATTCTTAGTTTATTCATATAAGATTTAATATTCATAATTCAATTTTCTCAGTTAATAAATCACTATAATACCAAGTTAAAGTCTTTGGACCATAAGAAAACCAATAGCATCACTATTACTGGTGGATAAATTGCCTACCAAGTGCAGTCTCTTTTCTGATTTACTCCACCTGAAGCAGGAGAAGTTATCAGAAACTCCAAAGAGAGAGAGGTAGACCGAGAGAGTTTGAGGTGCACAAACTCCAAAGAAATACTTAGTTTATGATGCTAGCAATTGCATGACAGTTTGAAGCGTTGTCTAGTCTCACTATCTACAGTCTGTATATTTATGAATGAAAACTACATGAAACCCCGAACTCAACTCTCGACAGGGCAAATAAAGCTATCAGAATGGCCCCCCTAGTATCCGAACCCAAAAAACTAAAAAAAAAGGGAAAAAAATAAAATATATAATGCTAGAAACAAGTTGTTGATTAAATGATTTTTGCAAAATCGCTACAAGCAATTAAATGGGGAAAAACACACACACAAGTAATTGCATTTTACCGCATCCAAAGAAGACATGGAACATGATCTGCAAATCCATTACTCGTCATTAAATGACCCACCTTCAAGTACATACATATTTATTACAAATTGGACGATGTATAGGTTCACACAGCACAAACCTCTTACTTCTTCACATCCCCTTTTACTGCGACTACTAGTTACTACCACTACTTAAAATTAATCTTATCACTGCTACTTCTACCAGTCATACTGCAGTTCCCATTACATATTTTTTTTAATCAAATTCCACAAGACATATCATACATTGCAGTAACCCCATGCCAAATCACAAGTTCTGCATAATAAGCAAACATAAAGAAATAAAAACAAAAATGAAAAAGTAAACAACACGTATATATTATTATTTAGGGTATGCAATGCAATAACAAGGCAATTAAACAACTAGCATAGCCAAATCCAAAGGGAACCTTCATGACTATATATTATATATGTAATATATATAATATGTAGTATATGTATAACTCGATTGAATTGGCTAAGTAGTGAAGCTGGTTGTGATTGAGGCCTTACTACTGATCACTTGTTGCATTTGATGGTGGCAATGCAGCAGGTGGTGGTGCCTGAGCCTGAGGAGGACGCTTTCGCTTCTTTTTCTCGTAGCTGATTCCTCTAGCTTTTGCTTGCGAATCACGCACTTCACGAAGGTACAGCCTCACAGCTCGAGCACCAAAAGGGTTTGCCTCTGGCTTCCCTCCATTCTCTTCAAAAGCAGCCCTTAGGCGACCTATGAGTGCATCAAGGCTACCCCATGCTTGGCGTAGAGGACAGGGACACGGTGCAGGTGGGTTTGGGTGTCCAAAGAAGGGACACAGCTGTGTGTGAACCTTGGTTTTCCCAAACTGGTCGAGGTACCTGAGGAACTCAAGGACATGAGCACCACTGCATCTAGAAAGGGAAAGTGGGGGTCTGTGGTTTCGAAGGTACTGGCCAAAAGTGTTCCAGTCTCTGCGCTTTTGGTTCTCATAGCGACTAGGAGTGGATGGTGGTGATGTTGATGATGATGAGGCTGAAGACATGGTCATGGATGATGTCAAATTGGAGTTGTTCCCTGCTGCGTTTGTGATGGGGTTGTTGATGCCTGTGTTGTCTGTGTTTGATGAGGAATCAAATTCTTGAAGGGAATTCATGGCTAGTGTTTTGTGATCTAGATTGGATCTTCGATCTTACTGTTTGTGAAGGATTTTAGTTTTTTAACTTGATGGTCTTATATAAGAAAGTCTCAGATATGGGGATTGAGAAGGTGATATAATTAAGAAGGAAAATCAGAGAAGAACAGAAGCAAAGAAAGACTCAGAAAAAAAAAAAAAAACTTTGATCAGATTTCAGAAGGGATTAAACTATGATTCAAGAGAGAGAAAAAGACAAAGAGAGAGAAATGGATTGAACTTCGAAGGGAGATGGGATGGTTGGAATAATGTTTTAGGTGAGAGTGTGGGAGGGAAGGGTAAAAGAACAGTAGAGGCTATAACCTGTTTTCCTATGAGGCTTCCTTCAATTCCTTTGGTTTTTGTTAACTCCTAGAATACTTTGAAAGAGTTTGTAATGCTAGGTGCTTTTTGTTAACCCTGTTTATCTGAAAACAATTTTAGGAATTGGCAGATTTTTTTTCCGGAAAAAGGGAAGCAACTGACTTCCTATGACCCTATCCCAGTGCCAAGCAGAGAGTGGAGAGAGAGGGGTGTAATTGAGAAAGAAAGAAGCTGTGTTTTGGCCTTTAGGGCTTTTGTGGAAATGAAAATAGGTTGATAGTGACAGTGAAAGATGATTGATGCAGACAGCATAAAGCTAATGGGTAAAAAAAATAAGGGAATAACATGATTTTGTTGCTTCTCTCTTTTGCGTTGATTGACAACTCCTTTTTTGAAATGACCTCTTTACCCTCTCCTGTCTGATATGACCAACTTTACATCAAGAATGGGATCGTCATCAACCACAGTTCAAAGTTGAACACACATACACAGTAGGGTTTGCGAACCAACCATCATGCTATCTATGGTTACTTTTTAAGAAGTGCTAATCCCCAGAGATCTTTGTTGCAGATTATAATGATTTCATTTCAATGATGAAATCATTGACTGCAGAGGCTTCAATTAAAAAACCTAATTATAAATTATGCATAAAAGATGTATATTTAGCTAAACAAAGAAGTCATTTTATGGACACTCTCAAATGTTTTGTTTGGAGGGGGAGAAAATGGAAAGAAAAAAAAAATAAAAGAGAAAAAAAAATTAAAAAAAATATATTTTTTCTTATTATTTAAATAAAAAAAATGAGTATTAAATAAAAAAAATAATATATAATTATATAAAATGACATATTTATTCTGTATAATTGAATATAAATATATTATTTTATATTTTATATTTTTAAATTAAATATTTTTTAAAATTATATTAAGTAAATAAATACATTTTATAAAATAATACTAACTTGAAAAATTAAATTTAAATTATAAATTAAATATAAAATAATTTTTTATTTTAAAAAAAATCATTTTTTCCTTTTTTTTTTTTTTATTCCTCATCTACATCCCCTCTTCCCCTTCTCCTTCTCCTTCCCCTTCCCCTTCCCTTTCAGATTGGGGTAGCCCCTTCCAGCACCCTTCCACCCTTCTTCCCTTCTCCTTTTAGATTGAGACAAAGTCGTAATTTCACAACTCCAGCTTTTCTTTTTATCATTTTCTCCGCAATTGTAGAGAGAAAATTTTGGTGGTAAATCTCACATCTCATTTTTCTTTCTTTCTTGTTTTCTCTTCACAACTAAACGAGAGAAAATACAAAAATTTCTCTATTTTCTCTCCTCCTATTTTATTTCCTATCATTTTCTCTTCAACCAAACGAAGCAAAAATGTTTTAAAAAAATAATTTTGGACGCGCATTAGTAATAAGCACATCGCTCTTTTTCTTTTTCTTTTTTTTTACTATAAGTGAGCATCATTTTAAATTTGTGTGATGTAAAAAATTAGAATATAAATATAAAAAATATTAAATTAGTTGTAATTAAATAATAAAAATTATGTTATTTTTACATGAATTTTTTTTTTCAGATTGTCATGAATTATATATTTTAAAATGTAAGTCGTTTATCATTATACTTAATTCTTGTAAGTAAAAAAAAAAGTTATGTAAATTTAAAGTTCTTATAGATGTATTTAAATAACATTATTTTTTAATAAATATAAATGTCCTTTCGCATAGATTTAAAATAATGTTATACTCAATAATATTAAGGTTTTAACGTTTGTATAAATTAGATATCTTATAAGAGACATTTTTTTAGAAATTTTTAGGTACGTTTTAACTTTGTATAATTAAATGTGTCATAAATTAGTTTTGTAAGTTATTATTATTTCTCACTTTAAATACATTTTTATTTTTAGTGTTATAACTAATTTATCATTCATTCAATTATGCAGAGGAAGATTTGTTGCAAAAGTATCTAAGAATCTCTTGACATTCTTAGATGTTTCTCTTATTCTCTATCATTAAATGTGTATCATATTAATTTTGTGAGTTATTATTATCTTTCACTTTAACTATATTTTTAATATGATGATTGATTTGTCATATATTTGATGGTGTAAAATAAAAGAAATCTCTTACTCTACTAGCTTATAATATATATAATATTTTATTTTAATAGTAATAAAAAAAATTTCTCTGTTTGCGCAATGATATGATTGAATTTTGAAAAATCAAGAAAAATATATTTGTTATATTTATAAATAGAAATAAAACATTTCTTTAATAGAAAATTTAATATAACAATTTAATATTTAATATATATCAATTTTGAAATCATGATAGAGAATTAAGCTACATAAAAGATCATTAATGAAATTTATTATTTACTGTGTCTAAACAAATTTTATAGCATAGATTGATTCACACCTTCTTTTACAATGAAAATTAAATTGATACCAGTCGAAAATTTTTTTTAATAAGTTTTATTCAAATGATCTTCTACTTTAACGATTTTTTTTTTATTTTTCTTAGAGTATTCTTATCAATAAGTAAAAAATTAATCTTTCAAAATAAAATTAAACACTTAAAAAAAATTTCTCCAAATGATATTATTTTTATATATATAAATTTCATAATCAAACTCATGATTATATATTTAAGAAACTCAAACTTCTTCTACTTGAATTAACACAACTTGTTTCGACTTTAACAATCTGAATTAAGTTCTGATGACACTGTTAGATCGACTTCTAAATTTATACTTAGTTACATAATTTTTCTCTTACATTAATTTACATTTAACCCAATAACTATGTATATTGGTTTTTTTTTTTTTTGTATTATATATATATATATATATATATATATATATATATATATATAGCCAACATTATTTGTCTATCAAAAATACTTTAATTTTTTTTAATCATTTACAAAATCTATTTTGTATCTCATAAAAATATTATAGTTACATACAATTTAATTTGATTCTTTTTCACATAAATTTATAGATATTGATGTACATATTTTAAATATGTAAAAAATATTATCATATATATATATATATATATATATAATATATATAGAAAGATTTGATTTTGTATTTTAAATATGACTAGTTATTGAATACAATTAAAAGATTGAATTAAATTATTTTAGATGTCAAGCAATCATTATGTGTGGCTTATTTAGCAGACTGATCAGTTTTTTGTGGAGCAGGTTTAACATGCATTGTAGGGATTTAAAATTCACTAAAAATACTTTGTGACTAAGAACAGGCCAACGCTCGAATGGGAATCAATTGCACTCTGAACAGAGTATAGGAACTCCTTGCGGTCTTACCAAAGAAATTTAAGCCTTTATAATGAGGACAGCATATGATTAAATAATAGTATAAAATGTTCAGACTTCAATTTTAGATACGGTTTCAAATCTTTGTTCACATTTTGTTTTAAATTCCGATTATTGACCTAGATATCAGATTTAGTTCTCATTGAAATTTGTTGATGTAAATAGTTTCATCTCAAATATAATTTAGATATGTTGATTTCTTTAAAATTTCGATATTGTATTTTTAAATTATTTTTAATTTATTTTATTTTTTGTGTCTTTTGTAACAAATTAAAGTTTAGTAACTTTAATTTGAGGTAGAGTGTTAAAATATCTAAAATATATCTAAAAATTAAATTAGACTTAATTTTGTATTATCTTAGAAATTTTATTTGTATATAATTAAAAATACTATTTTAATTATATTTAATTGTATTTCTTTTTTTATATAGACTCTATCTCCTATAAATAAGAAATCCTCTTATACATATTGATTAATTCAGATATTCAAAAATAATTCAGAATATACTGAAATTTTCTCCAAATTTTTCTTGTGTCTCTATTTCTCTATTTTAACATGGTATCAGAATTAAGATTTCATCTTCGTCGTCTACTTCACTAGGCTTCTCTTACCTACTTCACTAGGCTCGCCTATTCCGTCCAGATATCTGTGGAGGAGGTGTTAAGAGTCTCACATCGCCTGTCTTAATTTTTCAGACATAACTTATATATTTATTGAATTACTCCACTTAATACAAATTAATTTTAAATTATAATTTCGCATAAAATATATTAATATTAATATTGGATCATAATAAACTCATGTTAAAACACACATTTGTCAGTTTTTTTATTTTTTTTTCGACAGATAAATGATAGATGAAGATAGCGTAAATTATGTTCATCTCCCCTATGTTACAAAACTTTTCACAAAACTCTCCCTTAATATCTTTACAGCTTTTTCTTAGTTTTTTATACTCTTTGTAGATATTAATTCTTAAAATATTATTTATGTAAGTTTTTTTTTTAAAAAAAAGGAAAAAAAGAAAAAAGGGAAGTGTCTACTACTCACTCATTTATATTTATTGTTACTCTTATTTCATTAATTTTTTTATTAAATGACATTTAATTTTATTTTGATCTAATAATTCAAATTAACACATTTAATAAAAAAATAGTGGAATAGGAATAGCAATATATACAAAGGAGACGTAAGAAACTAAGAACAATTTACTCATAAAGTTAAAATGATATATTATCAACATTGCAGAATTTGTTCTACTAGGTTTGATATACATTATCAACATTGCAATATAACATACATTCTTTAATGTAATATATGTTTGTTCGAAGAGAGCAAGTCTTGATACTATTTCTTTCCATTATAAAAATTGTGTTAAGAAGTCTTGTTTCCTTCATAAATCCTGAGATTTGTTTGAAACAATGTTTCCACACACACACATATTGGTTACAAATGTTCCGACATATATTATTATTGAACTTCTTGCTCATCATTCTAACGGTAACTGGAAATTATGAGGAAAAATGCTTGTTGTAAATATATATCTTTAAAAGAGCATCGCTGTAACCTTAACTGGAAATTAAGAGGAAATAAAAATTCTTACATAAATATGTAGCACTCAAGTTGGTAATTAGTCAATTACAATATTAATTAATAGATAACTATCATAATTAATCAATAGATATCTTTAATTAACTTCATTAATTAATATTGTAATTGATTTAATACATCTAGCTTGAGTGCTCCAGATTTATATAAAAGAAAAATTAATAAAAAATATTTGTTGTACATATATCTTTAAAAGAGTAATATGCCAGAATCAGAGTCTAGGTAGAAAAAAAAAAATAAGATCACTAATAATTAGGAAATGAAAATTATATAAATTTAAAATAATGTATATATAAATGTGTGTTTAACCTTATTCAATTTATAGTGACTAATACATACTCTGCATGAGAAATAATAGCATATTTTTGGAAAAAAAAATAAATACATAATCTAAAATATATATATACCCTTAATTTTTAGTTAATGTGCATAAATTTATGTAAATATATCTAAAATAAATGAGGAGGATCAATTTACACCAAAGTCTTTTTTGACTTTCACTCATTTTATTTGTTAGATCCACTTTCATCTAATAGTTATTTTTAATAAAATAATCTTAACCATTAGATGAAAGTGGATCTAATAATTAAAAATGAGTATAAGTCAAAAAAAACTTACACTAATATAAATCGATCCCCTCTCAAAATAAATTATATAAGTTTTTCTAAAACTTGCATTTATTAATAATTAAGAAGCATCGTATAATTCTCTACTTTGCACGGCTGCTGTTAAGATGCATCATGCTGGTCAATTCGTGGAACTGTTTGGCTTGACATCGTTACTTGTGAGGTTTATCGATCTCATCCTAATTCGGAGCATCCTCCGTGGATTAAAGGTATTCCTAAAATTTGGACCACTATTGTTCTGAAATCATTTTTTGACATCATTTTCCAATTGATCATTATTGAAGCATATAATTGTGCAATGTAATTCATTTATCATCATTAAAACGTAATACATTAAAATTTTGGAATCAATAGATTTTTTTGTACTTTTATTTTTTTAAAAAAAGTAATAACTATTATGAATTATATTCAGGTTTAAATGGATGTGTTCACAACTATTATGATTATTATTAACGTAAGAGAAAGGAAAAGAAAACTATAACTTAGCAACAGCTATCGCTGCTGAATCTACAGAATGCCAAAGTTAGGAAGAGAGGTCCACTCAATCCAAGGATCTGTATTGTTGTAAGTAGTTGGGTTTAATTTCTTTTTTCTTGGTAGTGAAGCTATTTTACAAAATTCATGAATAGTAGTGATTATTTTGGTGGGAATTAGTTTTGAAAATTGATCATTTTGTTATAAAATCTCATTGGTGGTTAATACGGTGCTTCCTAAATATTACTTCTGTAGCAAGGTAGCCATATCGAGAAATATTTAGCTATACTGGAAATAATACTTCCAACGGTTCATATCTTAATAGAACTTATTATATAATATTTTAAATTAAATTTAATGATATATATGTTCTATGGCATGTGCTATGTTTTAAATAAATTAGTATTATACTCTGAAAATATATAAATTTTTTTAACCATATCGGCTGTAGTGGCACCATTGCTTCAAAATATTTGTGGTGCCAACTGGTTGAATTTCTGTAACAATTTAGCTTGCAGCAACCTATCCATCTACCTACGATCTGTCAAGCATATATCCAAAGTTGGCCTGCCCAACATATCGTAAATGTCTAGTGAGCCACACTTATCAATTAGTCAATTCCTGTAGTGATTAATTCCGAAGTTGGCTTGCCCAGCATATCGTAAATGTCTTCACTACCAAAAATATGAGCCTTACCCAAGGTTATTTAGCTACCATTAAGTAATTATAACTAATAATATTTAAAGATTAAACATTTACTTCATAATTTGTTACGGAGTAGTTAAGGGTTGCTACTCTTCTTTTTTCGTGCGCGTCTTTTCTTCTCGTGCACACCTATTGTTTCAGTTTTCCTCTTTTATTTTCTCACTCACCACAACAAAAGTCTTAAGAAGTTTTTCTATGAGAAGGCTCCATGACATCAAGGAGAGACACAAAGAAATCCCTCGTTATGCGAACAAAGTAAGCGTCCAAAAATTTCTCAAGTTTGATTTTCTCCATTTATTTTTCAATTTTATTTTTATCTAATTTTCTCTTATTCTATTTTTCTTAAGTTTTCTTCAATTTTCCCAAGTTCTATTGTGATGTGAGTTTTGATTGGAGACAAGAAAGAGTTCTGTGAACTAAGTAATGAATAATTTTCACTTTTAGTGGGGTTGAGAAGAGACAAGTTCTGGTTTATTATTATTATTATTATTTCTTGTTGGATTCTCAATCCTAAATAATTTGTTATAGTTAGATTATTGATTGATAGGGTTGCTCATTGATAATAATATTACTGAGAGTTGAAAGTAGAATACTTGAGATTGTGGTTTTATTTTCCTGAAAGTGCTTTCCAACTCTTCATTCTTTAGCTTATATTGATGGGTCATATATAATAGATAGATTAGCTTGCTTTCAAAAGTAAAGCTTTTTTCCTTTGTTTTCTCCAATGCTCGAAACATAAAAATGGCACCAACCAAAAGCGATGCTAATGTTTTGGCCAAATTATGAGTTTTTCAATGAACAAATCTAATTTCATCATACGGATATAACTTTTTGTTTTTATATCTCATCATGAATCCTAGCTCAATGCTTAGATTGGCTATCGTGAAATTGCATTCTTTTCATTTAATTGGTGGCTATCTCTGGCATTGGTTGGTTTTTTATGCTTTTCAAGTTCACAAAAACTTATGAATATTCCCTTTCTATTGTTGGGATCTCCATCCTGAAAAAATTCTTATAGTTAGATTACAGAATGATAAGATTTTTGATTGATAATAATATTATTAAGGGTTGGGAGAAGAATATATGTTTAGTTAGCAAAGGAGGGATTGTAGTTTTATTTTTCTTGAAGTGCTTTTGTAGTTGTTAAAGAGAAGGAGCACTAGTAGAGAAATGCAGAAAAATGAAAATAGGCAGGAGAACACTATTACCGATTTCATTCAGCTGCTGAATATAAATACAAAAGAGTATGATTACATAGTTGTTGTGGTCTGAATCAAGTTAAACAACTATTACAAGTTAACTTGTCAAAAAGCCCACTTAAAGACATGGACCATTTCTGCTGTGTACCTAACTAGCAGTGCCTAAACTGACATTACTTTTAGTGCCAAAAGTAGAAGCTATGCTATAGGTTTTCAAGAAAAATATCATAGTCCTAACACTCCTCCTTGTGATTTTTCTTGGAAACTCTAAGCTTTGGTCTTATCACTTCATGCTTGCCTTGGAAAGGGCCTTTGTGAACTGTAATGCACCAGATTTATTTCCATTAATTTTTTATTCCTTTCCAATTTCATGGTACTTCACATGTGATAAAATCTCTATAGATAACTGAATAGCTTGATTAAATCTATATTCTCCACCATAAGAAACATCAACCACATTTAATATTTTTGCCTACAAATGAGGATGAAAGATAGCTTATTAACTCAGCTCAGTCTTGAAGTCAATTGAATCGCCAAATATAAGTCCAATAACATCAGGATGGCTAGTAGTAAGACTGATGAAAAATTGTGTAACAAGTTCTGTAGTCTTTCTAACATAATTCTGCCATAAAGCTGAATGCCCACCTCTACCATATTTCTTTGGTAGATTAATAGGAAATTTATGAAGAACCTCATGAGTATTTCCACTTGAAGTCCCAAAAATGGTGACCTTTGCATCCATAACAATAAAACTGAACTTGTCATCAGATTCTAAAAGTTCATTGAAATTTCTAAACTCCCACGCTGCTATTGTGTGCTCAGTTTCATTTTCTGAACTGTGTTTTTTAATTCAACAGCCAACCTCATTTTCAATCAAATGCTTGAATTTATGATAAGTTCCTTTTAAGGATGATGTGCACATTGCACCACAAACATCATAATTATTTTGAATGACAAACATATTTTGGACAATATCATTTGAAGGCATATGCTTCAATTTCAAGTAATTGGAATGGCCAAGCCTTTTGTCCCACACAGAGGAATCATCTATTGCACTTGGAAAAGCATGCTTAGCTAATTATTTCCATTCTATTGGAAAAAATTATCTTTCATCTTAACAGACATCAATTCATAACTAGAGGGGTGAAATATGTTGCATGTCATATCTTTGAAACACAAAGCATAGTGCTTTTCAAGCATTTGTCCTACACTCACAAGACTTCGATTTATCTTAGGTACAAGTAAAACATCTGAAATAAACTTAGTACCTAAAGGAGTTTCAACAGCATCAACTCCTTTTCCTTTGAATGTTAACCATTTGGAAAAGATGGGCGATCATATTGCATTAACACTTTGTCACCTCTAAATGATATTTCCTCCATCCTTTTTCACTATTATGGTTCGTTTGGTTATCCATCTTGTTGAGGAAGTGATGCTTGCTGGGCCAGTGCATTTCAGATGGATGTACCCAATTGAAAGGTACGATCATATAATATTTTGTTTATTTTATACTTAATGCATAACACTATTTGTGTGTTTCATTGTGGAATTCATATGATGATAGATTATTATAGGACTCTTGACCATTTGAAATCATATGTTCGTAATAAAGCAGCACCAGAAAGTTGTATATGAGAAGGATTTATCTTGGAAGAGTATTTAACATTGTGCTCTAGATACATGGAAGACATTGAAACAAGGTTTAATCAGCCTAGATGCAATTATGATAACAATGGAGTCACTTTTACTAGTTATTCTTTTATTTTCTCATTTGAATTTTTGGCATTAAGTAATCCTATTAGTGCAGTGAAGACGATTACTTTGCAACCATTAGAAAAGATACAAGCACATCACTATGTATTATTTAATTGTAAAATACTTGACAAGTTTGTTGAGTAAGTAGACAATCTTGTTCCCAAAACTTTCCTTATTGTAAATTACTTAAATATATACATTTAATAGATAATGTTTAATTGATTAGGAAGTTCAAAACTAAAGTCAAGAGAGTGAATCAACATAGAAGAATGCTATCCAAGGAGGTGGAACAATATGTGCACAAAAATTTCCATGAGTGGCTTAGAGATCATGTAAAGGTATAATCTTGAGTTCATTTTTCTAATTTGTTGAGCAATATGTCCTAATTCATTTTAAAATTTATTAGGTTGCAGAAAAAGATGACTTGGATATCACAACTGAAATTGAGATACTTGCCCAAAGGCTAAATGCTATTGCAAGAAGATTTGATGGCTATAATATACATGGGGTTTAAGTTACTAACAAAAGGGAGAGAGCAAGGAATGAAAACACAAAATAGTGGTGTTGTTATCTTTGCAGGTACTATGAGTTATTCAAACCATAAGGATGGAAATCCAACTTTAGGTAAAGTGATGTATTATGGGAGATTGGTTGATATATTAGAGTTAGATTACTATGGTCAATTAAGGATTGTGTTATTCAAATGTGATTGGGTTGATACCATACCAAATAAGGGAATCAAGATAGATGAATTTGAAATCACAAATGTAAACTTTTCTTGTATGATACATGTGATAACTACAAAAAATGAAGTTATTTCACTTGAATGTGATTGTATTTGAGCATGCTATCCCTAAGTTTTCAAGGTCATAAGTTCAATTATTGCATGACTTTAGTGAATTAAGCTTGTTGATTCAAATGATTTAGAATTGAATCTTTGAAGATCTTGTTTATCGAAGTTGTATGGATTGTGGTTTGATGAACTTTATCATTGTTTTGATATAGGTATTCAAGATGAGAAAGACCTTGGAAGGGATGAGGAATGTGAAAAATGACTCAAATTGTGAAGAAAATATCAAAGGAAAGTGCTGCTAATCCACGCATAGGCATGACAAATCCACGCCTAGGCGTGGCCGTTGTAGTTTCTCAGGGATTAAAGGCAGAGACATCTACGCCTAGGTGTGGTTAAGCCACGCCTAGGCATGTCAAACTCAATTTTTCAGGGTGATTCAGACAGAGACCTCCACGCCTAGGCGTGGTAAAGTCAAGCCTAAGCGTGGCAAGCAGAAGAAAGGCACGTGATTCATAACCATGCCTAAGCGTGGTTAAGTCATGCCTAGGCGTGGGAAAAATCCTGGTACACGAATTTTACCCTCATATTTTGATTTTTGGGAGGAGGAAGGGGATCATCTTTAGTTTTGGAACACAAGCACAAATTCCGGAGAACAAGTGAGAGGATGAGGAACCCATTTGGATTAAAGGTGACTCAAGGGAGAATCAAGATCAAGGAGGAAGATCAAGCTTGGAATCTCTCCATTTTTTGTTCATTCTTTCCCCTTTCTCTCTTGATTTGTAACTTGATGAATCATTTGATTACATTTGTTTTCTTCTCCTTGATAATGTGTAACTAAACTCTAATCTAGGGGCTCTCTAGGATCTTGCTATGGATTTGATTAATTTGTAATTAGTTGAGTATCCTTTCAATGAAATTGATTTTGTTCATCCATATCTATGCTTAGTGCTTGTTATTGATTGGCCATCAATTACATGATTTTTAATATTCCAATTGAACTAGAAATAGGGTGTTATGAATATGGATTTGATATGGTTGATGTATGTTTAACTAAGGGGATGGACACATACCCTTTGGTCATGCATGGCAAGTGTTTGATAATTGGTCTCAATGAGTGATTCTTATGTTAACTCACATGGACATATAGTGGATTAGCTAGGTTTTACATAGGTAATTGACTTAGACATAGACTCTTATCTATTGATGGCTATTAGCTAACAAATATCATTTCATTGTTAGGTGCTTGTTAATTGCAATTAATCATTGAAGTAGCAAGTGAATAGGAACCCCTAGGCTTTAACCATTCTCATCTTCTCTTATGATTTTAGTGTTTGGTGCTTTCTTGTTTTGATTTCCTTTACGTTGTTATTTTAATTGCAACCCACTCTCCTTCGATTGCTTGGATAAAAATTTGTGAATTTTGGTTAAGTTTAACATTCTTCTAATTAATCAATCTTTTGGGACATGATACTCTAACTCTCCTTTATATTACTTGTTGACCTGTGCGCTTGCGGATTTACGGACTAACAACATGCAGGTGCATAAGAAACGAATGAACATTTTGTCCTTGTAATTAATGCTCGAATGATATTTTATGTAGAGGATCCAATTGAAGAAAGATGGAGTTCTATTTGTCATATGACACCAAGAGACTTATATGATATGGGAGATTTGAATATGGTAAATTCAAAACAGTCTATTCAGGACATACCATTTCTTGAACAACACTTAGAAAACATTGATGAAATACTATTAGTGAAGGATAATGTCAATGAACAAGAACCAAATCATTCTTTATTTGATGATCATCATAATCTTGGCAGAGATGATGATGAAATTATGTCTGATTAGTTTTAAATTTTGAATGCTTGTTGTTAAGTTTGAACATATGTATATTACTCTTAAATTTCGTTGGTTATCTTTAGCATGCATGGTACAAATGTTCATTTACTCTTTTTTTTATTGGTCAATATTTCTATACTTCTTCAATGTTTATATTCAAGTTTCTTATTTAAAATAGGTTGGAAAAGAAAGAGTTCAAATCAAGCATTATTGGCAGAGCTACGAAAAGATAAAAATCATGAAATTGTCTTAGATTCCTAGCAGCAAAACCATAATAGCTAGGATGATTTACAACCTATTGAAGCTAGTCTTGATGATTGAATCTCTGAATCTAATTATGGTAGTTCAATGCTGCATGATGGATCAACTTCTTTCTTTACCACCACTTAAACTCAACCACAACAGAAGGAAGACCCTTTACTTATGAAGATAATAGGTGAGAGTAATATGTTTGATTAGTTAATAATATAATATTATCATTATCATATTTATTTTTCTTTAACTAGAGTTAAGGTTTGTTAATTGTGTTTTATGTATACATGGATAGATACTACTATTAATGAGATCACAATCCAAAAAATGGTTGCAAATCAAGTTTGGCATATGAAAAAAGATTCGAAGGTGATTGTGGAGCTCAACTGTCATGGCCAAGGAAATGACAATGACTCAAATTTTTTTGTTAGATTTTTAGGTTTGCTTGCTCAAAACCCATCTCTTTGTCTTATTCACATTGTTAATTGGTGTTGGATGCCCAAAATAAAAGACTCCAACTATGGAAAATGATAGAGGTAACAATCACATGACTTCCAACTACTCATTTTTTTTATTGCATCCATTACTTGTTTGGAACTAATCTCATTTTAGTTATTTTCAAGGGTAATTTCTTGTTTGATTATCTTGCTACATGCAAATGGGTTATGAAAAAGTTGCATGATAGATGGAAGGCTAATGAACAAAAGTTAAGGTATAAGTACTTCTACTTGTATAAAACCAAGGAAGAGTTACTTGCTAACCCCCCTCCTAGAGTGGATAGTGGTGAATGATTAACTTTTGTGCATCATTATAATGAAGATAAGAATAAGGTAATTATTTTTTGGTAAGTAATCACTAAGTTTATCTATGCAATTAAGTTTTATATACATTAACAACTATTAACAAATGCAGAAGATATGCTCACAAAATGTAAAGAATTGGAAGAAGCTTAAAGTCTCTTATGCTAATGGGAATAAAAGTAATGCTAGGAAAGCTTGTGAAATGGTATGTTACTAAAGTAGGATAAAGTTTTAGATAAATGAATTATTTTTCAAAGATTGTGACCATGCACTTACCTTGATTGGACATATAATATTTAGTACATGTTACTATTATTTCATTGACTTAATTATGCTAATGTAGGAGAAAAATTGGGAAGGTCTGTGTGTCGAGGTGAGGTTGTCATTTCAAATTTGCTGAAAAAGAATGGAAGCTATGCGAATGAAGAAACAAAGAGAATAATTGTAAGTTTCTATTTTAACAAACAAAAATGTTTCTTCACCCTTAACCCCAGCAAGTTCTTGATTTAAATATTATCTAATAATTGGGAACTATGTTTTGTTAAAAGCTTCGATCATGCAGCCTTTTTTCTCGATCTTACATAGTTATGATATTAACTTGAGGGAAAAATTCAAGTTGATAATTCTATAAACTTTCTTCAGTTCATTTATTTATTTTATGATCTTTTACCTATAAATTATATTTATTTTTATTCATAATGTGACCTTTATTTGCTTGAGATTAATAAACATATACCCAAGCATTTATAAGTTAACTATTGTACATTGTTATCTTATATGGTTGTTATTGATTGATCAACCCTTGATAGAAAATTTTGATAAAACTTGTATAATATTGTTGAAGCATCTTTATGCACACTTTGTACAGCAAATCCACTATGTTTTAAACTGATTCCTTGGAAGGTGGGAGTTAAAGTTAGATTAGTGGATAAGGTATTATTGAGCAGACTTTTGTGGCATGTCTACATGTTGTATTGGCTAAAATAATATTTTTTTGGTATGGTTTTATTGTGGAGGTTTGTTATAATTGGTGGACATGCTCTTTCTTTTTTTGGTTTTTGTTTTTATCTTGTTGAGACCCTGGATCTGATTGTTTGGTAATCTCTTCCAAGCATATTGTATGCATGGAAATAACAAATCTTGCCCACTACTATAATTTATAATGTTCCACTAAATTATCATATCCTACTGTTAAGTGGTTTTCTAATACAAGCCTGTGTTTTGTCTCAATTTATGTCAATAAGACTTATAGTGTTATGGATTCATTTTCATTTGAAGTTGATATATAATTTTCAATCTAAAACAGTCGTTGTTAGTTTAAGGTTATATGCCTATGTTTAATTGATCTAAAGTTGTGCATAAAAAATATTGACTTCATCTAAGTTCTATTTGAAGATGATTTTTCTTTTAATTAATTTTTGTGTTAACAAATGATAGGTTTCTCTTTACTTTTAGGATAAGATTTCAGAGAGTCTACTTCAAGATCAAGAATGTGCTACTTCTTCAGGTGTTCCTTCAATGATTTTAGTTCATCCAAATGATGCAATTGGAAAAGTCTTTGGAGTTGAACACTCTGGTCATATGCATGACTTAGGACATGGTGTTTGCCTTACTAATAGTTTCGATATGCCCACACGACGCAATATAGGAGCATCAAGAAACAATGCATCTCAACAACGTATTGAAGACTTAGATAAACACGTGGAGACCTTGCAAGATAAGTTAAGTGGATATGATGAGACCAAAGCACAACTTTTGCAAACTCAAACTCAGTTGAGTAACATCTTTAATTTCTTACAAGATAGATTTGGTTCTGACTTACCTTTCAACAATGTTCCAAGCTCTTAAGTTTATGTAATTAAATGTAGTGATGATAATAGAGTCTACTTTTTTAGTACGATTTATAGTTAAGTGAAGTTGTGAACATAAAGTATATGGTTTAGTATAGTGATGATGCTAGCTAGGATCTACATTATGAGTAGGATTGGTCACTGAAGTTGTGAACATGAAGAGTATGGTTTAGTTTTGACAAAGATTCAAAATTTTTGTCCAATCCTCTTTATTAACTAGTGATTTTGAATGTTATACTTGATTGAGACTTGATATTATGTGATTCAGCAAGTCACCTTTTGTGACATGAATGTGGAAGCAATAAGTACTTTGTTTTTTAAAAAAAGGAAATATTTAGCCATGGTTTAATTGTGGAAAACAAATTTTATAAATATAAAACTTCCGTTACATTAGCCACGATTTAGTCATAGCTAAACATTAATTCAGCCACGATTTAAGTGTAGCAAAACATTTTATAAAATACATTCTAGTTAAAATGGGTCACGGTTATTACTTAACCACAATTATAACCATAGGTAACATAATGTTGCCACAGTCCTTGAAACTGTGGCTAGTTTATTTGCCACGTCTTATTTAGCTACAATTGTTATAATTGTGGCTAAATTTAGTTATCTACAGTTTTTAAGAAATTTTTCATAGTTTTAACTATAACTAATCACCTTTTTTTGTAGTGATTTAACAAAATTCATGACTTGTAGTGATTATTTTGGTTGAAATTAGTTTTGAAAATTAATCATTTTGTTATAAAATCTCATTGGTGGTGTTATGAATAAGGTTCAGATTAATACCTGAATTAGTTGATAATGGTAGTTTCCTCTGATGCACGGCAGTTGCGATGGCAGTGCAAGGGAGTGGGTACCTACAAAAGGCACTTCGATACTCAAGTTAGACTGTGCATAATGTGAGTAGTGTTTGGAATTAGATGCATAGCTTTATGACCTTGTGAGGTATTTATAGGAGCGTCTTGGGTAATAGGAATCATAGTTCAATCTAAATTAAATGTTGTTAATTAGGATAAGAATCCAATGGAATTGTTATCTCTTATAACTAATTCCCTATTTATGTGGGATGTTATTGATGTTAATATCCATGAGAGATTTTATAAGAGATTTGCTTATCATAAATAGGTAAATTAACTTATCTAATAACGCTCATAAATATCTAAGATTCAATTCTGATGATCTAGGTTTCTCCTAAACTACTAACCTGAAACCTGGTCCAGAATAGTTTCCCTTAACTTAGCGCTTAGATGTGACAACTAAGTGTCAAGATATCTTAGTTCATCAGGAGCACACGACACGTATAGGACAAAGGGATCTACGTCATAACATAAATGTAGGATCTCGCGATGTTTTTACTTAAGGGCTAAGGTCCGTGATATGTCGTATAATGCCCCTAGTGTTAATGAGTAAGATCGGGATCCGAAATAGACCACTCTGCCTAAAGTCATCACACCATCATCTATGATTCATAGTAGGTTGCCCTCATTCATATTTTGTTCGTGAGGCCCATCTAATTTTGAAAATAATTTGATCTTGAATTGAGATTTGCATTATGATATATCATAATATCATGATGCAAGTCCGTGATCCGGCTTGAATGTCCTATTGCAACATCATGGCTTACTTTAATTTTGAGTATTCTGAGAGTTGTCCTTTCAACTGCTCTGCTCATAAATAGTATGCCACTGGTCAAAAGATAATGAGAGCCGCCATTTGGGATTCGTATCATCATGATTGTCATTTCCAATTTGAATTTTGAAATGAAAAGGAAGAGACCTTTTTGCCCCCGTTCGTGGTAATGATTGGGGTTTACCCTGCAACTATAAAAGGGAGTGAGGGGAAAACCCCTCACTTTCCTCTCTTATTCCATTTCCGCTTTCCTACGATGATGAACCCAAACGATTTCCAGTGACTTTCTAGCAAGACTCCAATGATCATTCTCTTAGGGATCTCAACCTCTTAACACCTTTTCCTCTTCAAAAACAAGGTGCTTCCTTTTCTCACTTTACTTTTCTTCTATAATCTTCCATTATGCGAGGGAAAATGTCTCAAAATAATGGTAAGGAGAGTTTTTCTTTAGAAATCCTTAGTGCTCCTCATTCTCTGCCACCTCAGGCATGACAGAGGCATTCTTTTCATTATGGAGATTCTAATAGAGGTCAGAGGCCGATAACCAAGATGGATATCCTAGAGGCATTACGGAGGGCTAATCATGCTAGAGAACTTGCAAGGCAAAGACCAATATGTCCGCTCTCTGCACTTATGATAGAGTTCGAGAACCTTAGTGAGTCTTCTTCTAATTCTAATGTGAGTACAACTTCTATAGGTAATGCTAACAACTCGTAAATGGCACATCAGAGGGCAGTTCCATTAGAACCCAAAGAGCTCATCTTCCCAAGAGATGTCAGCTTATTCTAATGGGTTGACCTTGAAGTCTTAAGCAATCATCCGAGCGTGGAGAGCTCGGAGGACACTTGAGCTAAACAAGAGTACCTTCATTTGACAAAGGGGAGATTAAGAGACAGAAAATATGCTATCTGGGCTCCTTCTGACCAAGAAAGAGTCTGCTCTATGAGAACGGAGGGCGACCACTTCATTTACATGTATGATGCGTTGTTTACTCATATCGGGTTCGTCTTCCGTTCTCTGAGTTCGAGATCAAAGTCCTCAACCATTTGCGTGTAGCTCTAACCCAGCTGTATCCAAATGCTTAGGGATTTATCTGGACCTTCGAACTCGTCTACATGGTTTTTAGATGCCCGTACTATATGAGGTCATTCTTCTTCCTCTGCACCAGGTATTCACCCTCCAGGAGTAGTTTTCTAGAAAGGATGGGTCACTTTGCATGCACAAGCAGGGCAAAAGGTATTCAAATTATATCAAGAATCCTTCAAGAACTTTAAGAAGGATTTCTTCAGCATTGAAGGAGCTCCAAGGTCAACGCCTTTTTTGGTTACCCTAGACATCGAACCACGTATATACATATACTGGGCTCAAGCGGTATAGGACTAGAGATTAGAAGAAATAGAAATTCTAATGTCCAAGGTTCCTAAAGACGATGCCAACATCCTTAACTTCTTGGTTGAGTGGGTTGACAATGGTAAGCCATCTACTATAAAGATGTCCTAGATGAGCCCTCTGACTCAATAAAGCCATTATTAGGTATCCAGTTTTTTAAGCGTGGTAACATATTTGTTTCTTGTTTGCAAAAAGTATGGCACCTCCTGGCTGTCATAAGCTGCTTGTCTAACGTCTAGCGGAAAGAAAAGCTAGGGCACAAACCCACCTGTTGTATAGGAGGCGGAGCCCGGATCTCCAGCGTAACCTTGTTGGCCTCGAAAGAGGAAGGCGGACATCAACAAGGAGCAAAAAGGAAAAAAACCAGTGTCTAAGATCGCTCAAAGGCCGGTGATGTGTGAATAAAATGCACACATCTTGTGCTTGATTTGAGGTGGATTTAGGTGTGTTTTGATTGAATCATGTTAAAAATATGTCACTTTTAATCTAATTATCTTTGTTATCTCATGATTAGTCTTTTCTATGTTTTTAGGTCCAAAAGAGGTGTTTTGACATGGTTCTATGAAGCTTTGGATAGATTCATTACAATGGAGTTGAGCTCCAAATTTATATGGCCAAGATTCGCAAAGTTTTTTTTTTACCTTTGCACGATATAATGAGCATAACTTGAGTTACAGAGGTCAAGATGAGATGATTCCGATGGCATTAGAAAGCTAAGAAAAAGAGATACAACTTTCATGAAGACTACAAGAGCTGATTCTCATTCCATAAGAAACCACGACCCATGGAAAATTCTACGGGGCCGTGGGAAAACTCGTGGAAGTTGCAAAAAAATAGAAATTTCCTATTTAAGGCTATTTTTTGAGATTTTATCAGATTATTCTCATAGTCTAGAGCCCAATTAAGAGATTTAACTGATCACACATCTCTTTTAAGGTTGATACTATATAAAGAACCAAATGATGAGAGGCTAGGGGTGGTCTTTTTCTCAATCAAGGATTAGAGGATAGGGTTTTGGAAGACAAATGCAAGATCAATTGAAGTTCAACCATTGAAGACATCTTCTCCTTCTTTATCTTCTCCATCCTCTCTTTTTATTTTATTCTTTCTTATTTTCTTGAGATTGAATCATGGTTGTTTCTTTAACTTTTGTTCTTGGTTATGCTACATTAGCCATGAGTGGCTAAATTCATTTTTCTAGGATTATAATGCAATTCTCTACTTTTCTATGTGGAATTATTAATTTGATTCTTTGTTAGTGAAAGATTATTGTTCTTGATTCATTTTTAGTGTGCTTAATGCTTGTGGTATGTTGCCGACCATATTTATATGATCTTAGGCTTTAGGTGAAGGATCGAAAAATGAAGTCTAATTGCTAGATAATCTAAGAATTGAACTTAGGAATTGAGACCTAGACATAAGCTTAAATCATTCGAGGAGCAAACGATTGTCATAAATTTTAATAGGTTGGAACTTGGATTAATTGACATGAGAATTAGATTGATTGAGTTTTAGCATGTTTTTAGTACCAAAAAATTGAGCTTGAAATAATTTAGGACAAATTACCTTTAAGAACATAATTGAACATTAGCAAAGATAGGATTACAATTTATCATAGGGGGTAGTGTAGTGAATTCTTAGTCCTAGACCTTTAAACTTTGGTTGAATTTTAACTTTTCTAGATTTAATTGCTTATTTAATTGCTTTGAGTTTTGTTTCGATTTTAATTTAGCTTTCACTATTGTTTTTATCCACTTAAATAATCAAAATCGCCATAAGAGTTAGTAATCAATCGATTCTTGAGGGAATGATCTTTATTTTATTACTTGTATGATTTGTGCGCTTCCGAAAAATTCATAATAGCCGGTGACCATGGCTGCTCCCATTGATCTAACAACTGGCAGAAAGATTGATATCCCTAATGGCACACCTCTGTACTTTTCTGGGAGATCAGATTGGGGTAGAGGGGTTGATCTTTGCCAAATTATTGACAACACTCTTCTATCCCCAATTGATCAAGACATCCTAATTGAGCAGGACCTGATAGAGCTTCCTCAGGATACCTAGGTCTGAGCTATATGCAATGCCTCCATCCTCCGATTTCTGGAAGGTGATTTCGAGTCTATTCATCAGACTTGAGAGTTGGAGAAAGAGCTGGACACCTTCTGGGGTGAAAAGTAAGGGCTCGAGCTGGCTGTTGCTCAGAAGGATCGACAACTTACTCAGGTCATGAAAGAGTTTGATTTACGTTGGGTTGAGATAACTGGGCTTTAAGCTAGACTCATTGAAAGGGTTGTTAAGGTCGCCAAGCTTCGGGCCCAAGTTGCTGAGGGTGCTGCTCGTGAGAACTTTTTAAAAGATCAGATATCTTATATCGAATCCACCCTGACCGCCCTCCAAATTGAGAAAGAGTTTCTCTGTCAGTTTGGGACTAAGCTACAAGATGAAATTCTAATTATTGAAGATTAATGGGCCAAGTTGATGGTTGAATTGTTCTCTAACACTCTTGATTAACTTTGCTTGCTGAACCCAGACCTTATCGAGGAAGGAACCAGTTCGAGGAAGGAGGTCCGAGATGGTCGTATTGTTGATGCCATTCCTGAAGCCACTCTTGTGGACCAAGTTCCTCCCACGACAGATGTTGGCGAGGAAGAGGGAGAGAAGAATGTGAAGGGTGGCCCAACAGAAGAGGCCGAGGTAGAAGAAGAACCTACCCGGGAGGAGCCTACCCCAAGCACTTGATTTTTCTTGTTTCTTTTCACTTTGCCCCCTGTGTGGGGTTTATTTTATTTTTACATGAACAAGTCCCAGTTTCAGGCATCTATTTAACTTAAGCACATAGAATTTTTTTCATATTCTTATTGCATTTTCTTTCTCTGCACCGAGATTGGTCCAATGTTCGATCTTGATGATTCCATTTGCGCTTAGCATATTCTTGCTTTTGTTCAACAAGATGGGTCCAACTCTCGATCTCGATATTTTTCTCATCAGAAATGTTTTTCCACTTTTGTTGACACTTAGTCAAATTTTTAAGTGTGAAACTACGAAGCATGATTTTGAGATGAAAGTCTCTTAAAGTGGCGTACACATATCCCGGGTTACAGTTTAATATTCTTAACCACTTTAAACCTTTTTTAGGATTATGGGTAAGGTAAAAATATGAAATGACTCAGACACATAAACCTCTTGGTGTGGCATCCACTAACCCGAGTAACAGTTTGATGTTGTTAACCTCTTTAAACTTGTGTTTATGGGTTAAGTGAAAATATAAAATATGACTTTGACACGGAAGCCTCTTGGCGTGACGTCCACTATCCCGGGCAATGGTCGAATACACTTAACCTCTCTAAACTTTTGTTTATGGGTTAAGGTCAGGCTCATTAGGGTACGAGTTAAAACTCTTGAATTCACTCCTTGGACACAAATAGCGGTAAAGTGGATTCCCCTATTTGACCTCCATTTACATATCATAATATCTGATCTTAATTGGACCTCGTATTACTCGAACTTCTCTAAGGTGTAATAACCTTGTGGGTTGTAATGGATGTAGATAAAATAACTAAAGTGTTGGAGAAATAATAACTAATCTATTCATGTCAGAATTGGTTAATTACATGATAAAAATAATAATTAAAGGCATCTAACTATAATATTTCCTTAGCTTATCAACATTGCAGAAATTCTTGATAGTTTTGCCAGAGAGGGTTTCTAAAGTATAGGCTCCTGAGTTTGTTTTGGACACGATCCTATATGGTCCTTCCCAATTAGGAGCTAACTTTTCATCTTTTGCATTTTTACCTCCGATATCCGCCCTACGAAGTATAAGGTCGTCAAGATTAAATCTTCGTGGAATCTTATATCGGGCTGTAATCCTCTATTTAAGGGTGACTTCACATACATGGGTAATGCAACGTTGTTCTTCCAACAAGTCTAATTCATGGCAGATAAGGTCTGGGTTGGCCTCATCAGAAAAGTTTTATTTCCTCCAGCTCAGTTCTCCTATTTCCACTGGGATCATAACCACAAAACCATAGGTCAATTTAAAGTGGTTATCTTCTATAGAAGAATGAGGTGTGGTCCAATATGCCTATAAGACATGATCAAGCTGCTCCACTCAATTCCCATTAGCGTCATCAAGTCTTTTTTTTATTCTTATAAGTATAACTCGATTGGCGGCTTCATCTTACCCATTGGTCTTTGAATGTTCCACCAAGGTGAAATGTTGTTTGGTCTTGAGGCCGGCTAAGAGATCCTTGAACTTCTGATATATGAATTGGGTTCTGTTATCCATGACAATAGACTTCGGGATACCAAACCTGTTGATAATGTTATTGTAAGTAAATTTCTGGATCTTGGAAGAAGTGATGGTGGATAACGGTTCATCCTCAATCCACTTGGTGAAATAATCAATAGTCACCACTAAGTATTTGATTTGCCTTGACGCTTGGGGGAAAATATATAGGATATCCATTCCCCATTGATAAAAAAGCCAAGAGACAAACACTGTAGATAGTTCTTCTAGTAGGGCTGTGCAGATATTCGAGAAACGTTGACATTGATTACATTTTCTGGACATGCTCCATACTATCAACTTCCATAGTAGGCCAATAGTATCCAACCCTTAGCGCTTTTTGTGCTAGGGACTTTCCACTAAGGTGATGGCTAGAACTTCCTTCATGGATCTCGGTTAAGATGTACTCCGCTTTCTTAGAATAGAGGCATTTAAGGAGGGGAGAAGAAAACCCATGACAGTACAGTTGATTGTCAAGGATGGTATACCAAGCCACTATCCATACTATTTTTTGGGCTTCTTTTTAGACTTTCGATAGTAAGCCATTGTGGAAGGAGGCAACTACCTATAGGCGTCATCCAGGTTTCGTCATCTTCTAGTATAAGGGCTTTATTGTCCATAATACTGGAAATGAGTAAAGTATGCTGAAGTACGAACTTGTTGTTACCAGGGCTCTTGATGCTGGCAAGTTTTAACAGTATGTCGGCTCTGGAGTTCTGTTCTCTTGGGATATATTCTACCTTCATATTGTTAAAAACTTCTATCAACTTTTTCACTTTGGATAAATATTTATGCAACAGGGGCCCCTTGGCCCATTATTCACCTTGGATTTAAGATGTCACTAGCTGCGAATTGCTGAATAGGATTATATCTGTAGCCCCCATCTTTTTTTCCATGCTGATGCTCGTAATGCATGTTTTATATTCAGCTTGGTTGTTTGAAGTTAAAAACTCAAACCTTAGAGAATGTTTTAATACGAGCCTAGCTTTATTTTCTAACATTATCCTGGCACCAATCCCCTTTGGATTCGAGGATCCATCAACATAGATGGTCTAGGAATTGGCTTTAGGATGACCAGAATCCGGTGTAAGTTCAACAAAAAAAATCAGATAAGACTTTAGTCTTTATGGCTAGTCTTGTCTTGTAAGTGATATCGAATTCAAAGAGCTCCACCGACTAAGCAATTATTCTCTCGGCGAGGTTCGACTTATGCAACACTTGTTGGATCAACTGATCTAATTATCATAGGGTGACACTAAAAATATTGTTACAACCTTCTTCCAGTAATCAACAATGCTAGAGCTAGTTTCTCAATCTTCTAATAATGAATCTTAGGGCATTGAAGGACTTTGCTGACAAAGTAGATCGACCTATGACCTTCATTAGTTTTCCTTATCAACATTGAACTAATTGCTTCATTGTTAACAGAGAGGTAGCCATAGTGTTTCTCCGGGATCTGGTCTCGTTGGAATCGGAGGTGTAGATAGCATCTTCTTCAATTCTTGAAAGGCAGTCTCACACTCTGTGGTCCATTGAAAATTCTTTCCCTTTTTTAAAGTTTTGAAGATGGGGAGAGACTTTTGAGCAACCGTGGCTAGGAAGCGAGTGAGGGTCACTATCTGTTCTGTTAGTTGTTGTACTTCTTTCACGGACTGTGAGCTACAAATTTCAAGAACAACTTGACATTTCTCTAAGTTAGCTTATATACCTTGGTTTGTTAACAAAAATCCCATAAATTTACCTACATGTACTCCAGAAGCACATTTTTTCGGGACATAAGAATCTGATTGTATTTGAAATAGGCTTCCATGATAGACAGTAGGCAAAATTTGGATGAATTGTCTGCTAGTTTATCAATGTTGAGAAGTGGATAAGGGTATTTTAGGCATGCCTTATTCAGGTCAGTGTAATCGACGCACATATGTCACTTCCTATTAGCCTTTTTTACCACGACCACATTAGAAAGCCAAGTGATATAAGAGACTTCTCTGATAAATCTAGCATCTATGAGCTCTTTTACTTGCTTTTTGAATTACATCATGTCTCTCAGATTTGATTTTTCTTTTTCATTGGGCCACGACTTTGCATCCTTCATGATAGAAAGTCGATGACAAATGAACTCTGAATCCAATCCCAGCATATCTGCGAATGTCCATGCAAAAAGATTTTTGTTTTTCATAATAAACTTAATTAGATGGGACCGTTCTTCTTGGCTTAGGTTTCCCCTAATTTTGGTTACCTGACCTAGCTTGGCACTGAGTTGAAGGGATCGTAGCTCTCTATCAAGTTGAGGGCGTGCACCATGGATCTCTTCACAAACATCCAACTTAGTTAAGAGGATGTTGGCAGGGTCCATAATTACTAAAGTTGAATTGTTGCATTGGTTCATGGTTTGAGGCTTCTTTACAATCTTTAAGCTTTCGTTATAGAATTTCCTAGTCGTAGCTTGGTACCCTTTGACCGTAATGATCATGTCATACTGGTCAAGAAACTTTATGGCCAAGTAGAGTATGGACATCACAGCCCCAAATGCGTTGTGTGAGAGGCGACCTAATATAGGCTGAAGGATAGTCTACTACTAAGAATTTAACCTTGAGTGTCTTGAAGAGAGAATTCTTCCTCAAAGTCAAGTAAGTCTCAATGTACCCCACCAGTATACAAGATCAATTTCTTATTTAATAATCCTAGCTTTTTGAATAAGTCTAGGAACATGATGTCAGTCAAGCTCCCCTGACCAACAAATATACAACAGACCTCAATATTGGTTATTATTTCCAAGATCACCTTGGGGTCATCGTGATCTGGGATAGTGCACCCGTAATCCTTATCAGTAAACGAAATCAGTGAGGTCTTTCTCATGCTACTATCCGACTTAGTTCCTGAGAGGGATGTCATGCTTAGTACAGCCCAAAGTGCTTTCTTCCTTGCATTTCCTGACTTACCGTTACCCTCGAAACCCCATGAGATGGTGTTGATTGTCTAGGTTACTTCAGCATGACGACAATTGTTATCTGAATCGTTATCACGGGATTATGCCCTTTCTTAGTAGTGGGCATTACCTCAGGATGGGCCTGTGCTAGGATTTTCATTCCTCATAGGAAAGCATCTTCTCTGGTACAATGGAGATAGGCTTCTCTGAGGGCTATAACTCTACTTCCTGTAATCCTATCCTCCCATCTGATTAGTGTTCCGAGACTGATGCACATGACGACCCAAGCGACCATCTCAGATTAAAGACTCAATGGTGTCTTGAAGGTTGATGCAATCTTCTGTATTATGCTCATGACCTTCATGTTATGCACAATTCTTAAATTTATCCCTCTGCTTATGTTTTCTTAAAGGGGAGGTCTTTGCACATCTCTAAACTTTGTGTTCATCATTTCTTGGTAGATATAAGTCCAAGGCATATTCAGGGGAGTGTAGCTCTCATACCTTCCCTTTAGAGGCGGCTTCGAGTTTTGGCCTTATTGGTCAAGTTGTTCAGGCTTTGGTTTAGCATCTTCTCGTTTCTCTAGATGCTTCCTAGCCTGAAAAAGTCCTTTGCATTGATGTATTTGTTGGCTCGAGCGCATAACTCATCTATAATCTTGGGCTCCTTTTTAACAAGGGAAAAAGATAACGACCCATGGAAGAGTCTTTCCCTCAAGTAGTATAGTCCGAATCTTTCATCTCAGTCACGAATATTAACTATTTCTTTGTTGAATCATGATATAAAGTCTCGGAGAGATTCCTCCTTTTCCTGTTTAATTTGGGATAGACATGAAATTGATTTCGGCTGCACCTTACTAGTGGTGAAGTGTAGCTAGCAAAAATCTCAAGGACAAACCTTCCCAGTTAATAATGGATTTTAGAGTTAAGGTAATGAACCATCTTAAGGCGGCTAACTTTAAAGAGAGAGGAAAAATACAGCACATGAGCAAATTATCTCTTCTAGCAAATAGGAAGGTAGAAACATAAGCATCTAAGTGCTCCTGAAGGTCTGTGGTCCCATCATAGGCCCCATCATAGGCTTCAATATTTGTTGGATATTTGAATTGCCTAGGGATCTTATAGGCCATCACTTTGTCAAAAACAGGTTGGTTTCGTGTAACCGTGTTCCTTACTCCTTGATCTTACTCTTTTTTCCCTTAAACGGGGATTTCAACACTTTGATCGAGTTTCGTGGTCTTGGAATGCTCTGGATGACAAACCCCTTCATGGGCTTTGTCCCTCTAATTTTCTTGATTCTTGTTCAGAATTCGATTCTCGCCTTTGTTCTCCTAGTTGACAACTATTTACATGTTATGAATGTGTTCATCCTGGAGTCTAACAAAAGAGATGAGTTTTTCTTAGGATAGCTCCAGGAGACCAAATTCAACATGGTGGGAATGAGACGATGAGTTTTTCTTGAAGGTATTTGAATAACACCCTTCTAAACAGTTTTTTAAAAAAATGTTTTAAATAGAGGTATTCGAATACACCCCTGTGGTATTCGAATAACCTACTTCTGAACTGTTTTTTAAAAGAAATGAAAATAGTGGTATTCGAATACCTTATGTTGGTATTCGAATAACCCACGAGAATCTGATTTAAAATTTGAATTCGTATGTAAATGTTTCAACTTTAATTATCATATTAAATGCTTCCAACGGACATTTGTGCTCAAAGGCTCTATAAATAGAGACCTTGGGTCACTTCTGCAAGTCTTGGATATTCTAAAATTGTTTTGCTTGTGCTAAAATGTGGTTTACAAATTCATCTCTTATTCTCTGTGTTCTTTTAGCAAAAATTTGAGATATCCTTAGAGAACTCTATAGTGCTTCAACTTGTGATATTTACTCTTTGTGAGAGTTTATTTTTTATTTATTTTCTGCTGTATTTCTGAGAGGGTGAGGTATCCCTCAAAGGCTTTGTTACAAGGGTGAGGTATCCTTTGAAGGTTTGTGTAAGGGTGAGGTATCCCTGACTGTTTGAGGCTTTAGCACAAGAGTAGAGTTTCCCTGTATGTGAAAAGTGCTCTAGATTCTAAAGGTCACAAGCACCTGCTTTAAGCTTGTCTTGAATAGTGAAAAATCTCGAACTGTGTTTCGGGGACTGGACGTAGTCCATAAGTGGTTAGTGGTCGAATCAGGATAAATATTGTGCTTGCTTTTCTTATCCTTAATCTTTTTATTTATCTGCATTTAATTCTATTATCTCTTACAATTTACTTATTGGCTATTCTTCTTCTCTTCTTTTATTTTCATGACACTTTAACATTTTATTCTAAGCATATTTAATTTGTTTACACTTTTGCGAAAATTTATAATACTCAATTCATCCCCTCTTGAGTACTGGAAGCCACTTGGTAATAGTACTCCTCCGTCTATGCTTATTCATTGGCTAAGGCTAACATCTTCTTCGAAGATTCCTTCCTCATGGCCATGGCCAATGATAAACACATATTTTATTCATTAAGAAACCCTTATATTTAGTCATTTACACTCTCCATATTCTTAATTGATTGAGTTTGACATGATTTTGTGAGTTTGAGCTCAAATTGGTCCTAATTGAATATTTTCAGCATTATTGAGATTTTACACTATTTCTGTATTTTGGTCATAACTTGAGTTCCTGAAATCTGAAAATCATGAATTTTATCTTGTAGGAAAGCTAAGAGGAAGCTCTACAACTTTGATGAAGAGCTCGAAGTCTGATTCAGATGTCTAAGGGACCTAAGTTGACATGGAAGTCAGAATACGGGTTCTGTCAGTAGAATCCGAACAGTGTGCACTCAAAAAAATCATATCTCAAGATGTAATAATGGAGATGGGCTGAAATTTTGACAGTGGATAGTCAAGATCCAAATAAACAACTTTCATGAAGAACACATTTTGAGAAAAAGAAGTCTAGTAGGTCATTTTGAGCTTGCAAGTCGGAACAAAGGTGCTGAAGTTGGGTTTGAGCAACCTACGGTATTTGGGACATATCTTGGGCTTAAGGAAGCCAAATTGGACAAACCAGCTATCCATTTCATAGCCAAGACAAGGATCTACAACTTTCATGAAGAACACTTTTCGTGATTCTGAAGTATAGTGGGTCGTTTTTGGCTTCCAAGTCAGATACGAAATTTTCGTCCTCAACCATCCACTCATCCATCCACTAATCCACTCATCCACTCATCCACTCATCCACTAACTCACCCATTCACCCACTCATCCACTAATCCATCCACTCATCCATCCACTCACCCATTCATGTCCATAATTTCCCACTCACCAAAAGTCCTTTGGCATTTTTCACTAATTCAACCACTCAACCATTCCACTCACTCATCCACTAAACCAATCCACTAAACCAACCCACTAATCCATCCACTCAAACACTCCACTCACTCACCCACTCATCCACCCACTTCCCTTTGTCATTTTGTTACCTTAGACTTCTATAAAAGGCACCATTTATCATGAACAAGATGTATCTCTCCTTCATTTTCTCTCTTAGTTTCTTGTTTCTTCATAGTTTCTTCTTGTTTCTTCATAGTTTTTCTTGTGATTTCTTTCTAGCTATGTGTAACTAAACCTCCCTTGGTTAAGGGGTGATGAAACCGCTAGTATTAATGTTGTGAACTTTGCATATTTGATTATTTCAACACAGTTATGTTTTTATTCATATATTTCTGAATCTATTGTTGGTATGAAGGTTTTTGTACTTGTTCCTACTTTCAAAGTAGTAGATCTAGGTTTATTATGCGCGGTTGCGGTAGTAGATCTAGTGGGATGTATGATGTTCATGTGGGTATAATTATCTTTGTGCTATTTGCCGCTTATAAAAGTGGTAGATCTAGGTTTATTATGCGCGCGTTGCGGTATTAGATCTAGAGAAATATATGTTCTAAGTAATTTAATCCCGGTGTGTGATTAGACCTTAGTGTAATTGGTTTTCTAAATCTTAATGCAATTGTTGGATAGTTGTAAGAGCGGTTGCTTTATGACTAATCGGTGATTAGGAGTTGATTTGAGCGGTTGCTAAATTGGCCAACACGTAAGGAAAACAGAGATTTACTCTCACAATTGCATAAAAACATAATTGAGCATGTTGGAATAAAAAGAATATGTGGATTTACATTATCATATAAATCTAGCGGTGGATTCAATCTCTTAACCAATTTTCTTATATTGTTGATTTCAGTTTGTTTATTGTTATCTTTGAAGTCTGTTCATTGTTCATCAAAACTCCAAAATCCCCTTTTCTTGTTTATTGTTAATCGAGTCTAAATTGGGAATTGTTTAATAGTGTTAATTGGATTGGTTCTCTGTGGATCGACCCTTACTAACTACAACTAGTTGTAAGGTTTTTATTTTCTCGTGGGCCTCGACAACCGATTTTTATCTTAATTTTAATCACTACATCCGCACGCATCAAATTTTGGCGCCATTGCTGTCGGGAACCAATTTTTTCAATTACACTATTAATTTATTTCTTATTTTTATTCTGTTTTTATTTTATTTTATTTTATTTTATTTTATTTTTAATCTTTCTTTCTGAGTGTTTTGTAGGTGTTGATGTCCTTTGAAGGAGTAGACGAAGGATTGCTAAATTTGAGGAACTATATTGATCAACTCACTTCACATCCTCAATTTCCCTTCCATCCGGCTAACTTCCAACTCACACTGTTGACATTGAAGCTGCCCGTACATTGATCTATCAAGTTCGGAGACATTTGAGCCATCTGAAATATCTGAAGAAGTGACAATGGCAGAAAACACTTTAAGGGCATTGGGTGCTCCAGATCTAGATCAACAGCCTCTTTGCATAGACATTCTTAAAAATGAAGAGGCATTTGAATTGAAATCCGGTTTAATCCATCTCTTGCCATCTTTCAATGGATTACCCGGAGAGGACCCCAACAAGCACTTGAAGGAAATCCATGTGGTATGTTCTAGCATGAAACCTGCGCAGAATTCATGTAGAGCAAGTCAAGTTGAGAGCTTTTCCATTCTCATTGAAAGACTCGGCTAAGGAGTGGCTTTACTACTTGCCACCGGATCCATCCAATCATGGCGGGACATGGCCCGAACTTTCCTAGACAGATACTTCCACGCCTCAAAAGTCTGCAACAATCGAAAAGAAATCTGTGGTATTCAACAAAGGCATGGGGAATCACTCCATGACTACTTGGGAGAGATTTAAGAAGCTATGTTTCAGCTGCCCTCATCATCAAATAAGTGAGCAGACTTTTAATTCAAAAGATTTCTATGAAGGCTTACAAGTGATGGATCGCAACATGATTGATCTTTGCTAGCGGAGGAGCATTGATTGATAAAACTCCTCAAGAAGCTAGAAACTTGATCTCAAGAATGGCTGCCAATACTCAACAATTCTACTCTAGAAATGACACTGGAGTAAGAGCAGTGAAAGAAGTAGAGACAACTAGTATACAGCAGCAAATGACTCAATTGACTGCTATGGTTCAGCGGTTAATGGATTCAGGTAAAGCATCAGTTCATGCTTGTGGGATCTGTTGTTCATCTGGACATCCCACTGATATGTGTCCCACTCTCCAAGAAGACACAAATGAGGAGGTAAGAGCAGTAGGGGGATATGCTGGATTTTCAAAAAATTACAACCCTTACTCAAACACATATAATCCGGGTTGGAGGGATCATCCAAATTTCAACTATGCAAAGCAACCTCAAAATCAACCTCCAGCTTATGGACCTCCAGGATTCCAACAAAGGCAAGTACCTTTCCCTCAGAGACAGCAGCAAGTTCAAGCTCCTAAGCAATCTGAGCCTTCATTAGAGGAGCTAGTAAAACAAATGGCCACTAATAATTTGCAGTTCCAACAAGAAACAAGGACGCAATCAATAACTTGCGAGAATCGATAGATAGGGCAGTTGTCCACAGAATTCAACAAGTTTCAAAGCCAAGCTTCGGGAAACTATCCTCACAAATGTAAGTGAATCCGAGGGAAAATGCTAGTCTTTGTCACATTGAGAAGCGGAAAGACGATGGATGAGCCTACCTCTCTTCCACCAATCATTCAAGAGAAGGATGAACCACCCAAAGAAGCAAATGATAAGGGGCAAACTTCCAAAACCCCTAAGGTAAGTATTTATGAACCCCTTCCTAAATATGTTACTAAAGCTCCTTTTCCTAGTAGGTTAGTTAAAACCAAGAAAGAAGAAGCGAGAAAAAGAAATACTTGAGACTTTTAGGAAGGTAGAGGTTAATATCCCTTTGTTAGATGCCATTAAGCGTGTACCTAGATATGCAAAATTTCTGAAAGAATTATGCACTAACAAGAGGAAGTTAAAAGGAAATGAAAAGGTCCAACTGGGAGAAAATGTTTCAAATTGTAATTAAAATGAAACTCCCAACCAAATGTAAGGACCACTGCACATTCACCATTCCATGCACTATAGGTAACACAAGGTTTGAAAGGGCAATGCTTGATTTAGGTGCATCTATAAATGTCATGCCATATTCTATTTATGCATCTTTATACTTGGGTCCTTTGGAACCCTCTTGGTGTTGTTATTCAATTGGTGATAGATCTAATGCATACCCTAAGGGTGTGGTTGAAGATGTTTTGGTACAGTGAATGAATTAGTGTTTCCTAAGAGACTTCTATGTTTTGGAAATGGAAAAGGATGAGTCTCCCAAATCTGCTCCTATCTTGCTAGGAAGACCATTTTTGAAGACCGCACGGACAAAAATTGATGTGCACTCGGAATTCTAACAATGGAATTTGATGGGGAATTAATTAGATTCAATATTTTTGAAGCTATGAGATACCCAGTGATGTGCACTCGCTTGTTTAATTGATTCTTTTGATCCTTTTGATTCTTTAATTTCTGACTTTTGATACCGACCATTTTGATGCTCTTGATACAATTCTAACTCATAGCTTAGATGTACGGGAGGAAAAGAAGAAGAGTGAAGAAGAGCCATGGAGTGAAGACATTGATGAAATTGTTGTCGCCTTACAAGAGCTCTCTTCCACTCCGAGAAGAGCATGAGGTAACTTTTGTTGATTTACCTCATTACTACGATATACCTCAACCTTCATTTGTGCGGGCACCTGAATTGGAACCGAAAGCACTACCCGATCATCTTAAATACATCTTCTTGGGGAGAAGGACACCCTTCCAAAGAATAATTGCAAAGTCACTCACCCAAGAGCAAGAAGAGAAACTGGTAGTCGTTTTGCAGAACATAAGACACCATTGGGTGGTCAATAGGTGATATCAAGGGTATTAGTCCCTCCGTTTGTATGCACGGGATATTAATGGAGGAGGATACTAAACCTGTGAGAGACCCTCAGCGGAGATTGAATCCTCCCATGATGGAGGTTGTCAAAAAGGAGATACTGAAGCTCCTAAGTGTGGGGGTGATCTACCCCATTTCTGACAGCAAGTGGGTAAGCCCAGTCCAGGTAGTACCAAAGAAATCGGAATTACTTGTGGTAAGAAATGCTGAAAATGAGCTTATTCCCACTAGGTTACGAGACGATGGGTGGCGTGTTTGTATTGATTACGGTGAAGTTGAATGCCGCCACGAGAAAAGACCACTTTCCTTTACCTTTCATTGATCAAATGTTAGAAAGATTAGCTGGTCATTCTTATTATTGTTTTCTGGATGGTTTTTCAGGTTACAATCAGATTGCCATAGCTCCAGAAGACCAAGACAAGACTACATTCACTTGTCCATTTGGTACTTTTGCATATAGGCGAATGCCTTTTGGACTCGCAATGCACCAGGAACTTTCCAAAGATGCATGATGAGTATATTTTCTCGATTACATTGAAAACATCATTGAGGTTTTTATGGATGACTTTAGTGTCTTTGGAAATGATTTTGAAAATTGTTTGGAATATTTAACTTTGGTGCTTAAAAGATGCATTGACACTAACCTGGTACTTGAATTGGGAAAAATGTCATTTCATGGTGAATGAAGGTATTGTGTTAGGTCATGTAATTTCGCTAGGGAATTGAAGTAGATAAAGCTAAGGTAGAACTCATGCATTCTTTGCCACCACCCACTAGTGTGCGGGAGATTCGTTCTTTTATTGGTCATGCGGGTTTCTACCGGAGATTCATTAAAGACTTTTCTAAAGTCTCATTGCCCCTTTGCAGACTTCTTCAAAAAGATGTTAATTTTAACTTTGATGAGAAATGTATGGAAGCTTTCAATAAACTCAAGAAGTTGTTAATCAAGCTATTGCGCTATCATCGGGCCACCTAACCGGGAGTTACCTTTTGAACTAATGTGTGATGCCGTGACTTTGCAGTAGGAGTTGTCTTGGGACAACGAGTTGATAGAGTTCCTTATGCCATTTACTATGCATCAAGGACTCTAAATGATGCTCAACTTAATTACTCAACCACAGAAAAGGAACTTCTAGTCATGTTGTATTTGCTTTAGAAAAATTTAGATCATATCTAATTGGTTCTAAAGTGATTGTGTTTTCAGATCATGCGCCTTGAAGTATCTTCTAACAAAGAAAGAAGCAAAGCCTAGATTGCTCGATGGATTTTATTGCTCCAGGAATTTGACTTGGAGATTAAAGACAAGAAAGGGAGCGAAAACTTGGTGGCCGATCACTTGAGTAGATTGGTAATCGAAGAGGAAGAAATGCCTATCATGGAGACTTTTCCTGGATGAATATTTGATGGTTGTCAACACCATAATCCCTTGGTATGCCGACATTGTTAACTACCTGGTTACTAAGGACTTTCCGGAGGGTTTGAACAAGGCCCAAAGAGATAAATTAAGGAGTGATTTGTAAATACTATATCCGGGATGACCCGTACTTATGGAAGCATTGTGCGGATCAAGTCATTGGGAGGGAGGTGCATTCCGATTCTCGAGACACACTCCATCCTCTCCTTTTGCCACACCTATGCATGTGGAGGACACTTTGGCGATAAAAAGGACAGCCAATAAAGTGCTTGACAAAGTGGTTTCTATTGGCCTTCAATTTTCAAAGACGCTTACAACTTCGTAAGTCTTGTGACCATTGTCGAGAACAGTAATATTGGTCCTCGTAATCAAATGCCTCGGACTCCGATCATTTTTGTGGAACTCTTTGATGTGTGGGGTATTGATTTCATGGGACCATTCCCTCCTTCATTTGGTTTCACATACATTCTTTTATCTCGTTGATTATGTGTCTAAATGGGTGGAAGCAAAAGCCACTCGATCCGATGATTCTAAAACATGAGTTGCGATTTTGTTAAGTCACATATTTTCTCCAGGTTCGGGACCCCAAGGGCTATCATCGGTGACCAAGGGACCCATTTCGCAACAAAACCTTTGATGCTCTATTGAAGAGATATGGAGTAATGCACAAAATTTCCACTCCTTACCATCCACGGACAAATGGGCAAACCGAAGTGTCCAACCGGAGATTAAGTCAATCCTTGAAAAGACAAAGTGAATCCCTCAAGAAAGGATTGGAGCACTCGACTTGAAGATGCTTTATGGGCTTATAGGACTGCCTATAAGACTCCCATCGGCATGTCACCATTTCGGTTGGTGTATGGAAAGCCCTGTCATTTGCCCGTTGAGTTGCAACATCGATCTTACTTGGGCCATTAAACAAGTTAATATAGAATTGGAAGGTCTTTGGAAAGCAAAGGAAGTTCCAAGCACGTGGAATTAGAAGAACTAAGAAATGAGGCCTTTGAGAATGCCCCGATTTATAAGACTAAAGCTAAGGCATTCCACGACCAATTGATTTCCGTAAAGAAATTTCACAGAGGACAAAAAGTCCTGCTATTCCAATCAAGACTCAAATTATTTCCAGGTAAACTGCGTTCTAAGTGGATTGGGCATTTTGTGGTAACTAATGTTTTTCCTTATGGTACAGTTGAGATCAGGAGTGAAATTTCTGGCAAAGCATTTAAGGTCAATGGTCATCGTCTCAAACCATATCATGAACTTCCTGACAGTGCAGAGATGGAAGTGATGACCCTCATCCTTCCACAATATGAGGAGCATTGAAAGTATCATCATGTCGGGCTGAGGACAATAAACTAAGCGCTCATTGGGAGGCAACCCAACCAGATTTGCTCTCTTTATCCCTTTTTATTTTGTGTTTTCATTAGTTTCTTAGATTATGTTTTTATCTGTTTGTTGGTTGTAAGCATTTGAATCTCTAAAAAAAAAAACCAAAAAAAAAAGAAAAAAGAAAAAAAAAGCAGCTGTGTGCCCGACAATAAGGTAGGTAGTGCCATTAAATTTTGTCACTCGGAAGCATGTGAAGGTCACTTTTCTTCACGACAACAATCTGCGGAAATCTTGCAGTATGGATTTTATTGGCCTACTTTATTCAAGGTCTGTTACACCTTTTGCAAAAGTTGCGGAAATTGGTCAAAAAGGTTCTGCTTTGAGATTATCATCTGCACCTACTTCTTGAAAAATTGAGATCTAGGTGGCGCGGTTCTTTTGCTGTCAAACACGTGTATCCTCTGGGGTCGTAAAAATTGAGGATCCTAGGAATGGTAATGCACGTAAAGTTAATGGACAAAGACTCAACCATTCCTGGAAAATCAAGTTCTTGAGTTCTTTGTGTTGCCGGTTAAGTGGCGGATACGGTACTCCGTGACTCTCAAGTCGGTTTATTTTTCAGTTTCCCAAAATAACTGAATCCTTCTTCTCCTTCAAAATGGATGTCATTCTTTCAAACCTGAGAAAACATTTTCCTTCTTTTCCTCAAAATGCTCGAGAAAAATCTACAAAGTTCGATGTGAAAGATTGAGACTGTTAATGCACAAAGGTATGCCGAAGATGTCTGTTGGATAATTGAAGCAAAGGTTCGATTAGCGGTGAGTCCTCAATTTCATTTGACTCATATATGCCCTGGTCTTGGAAGAAGTTCATATTCTAAAAGGAGAAGAGCAAAAAGGTTACAAGTCTTTACAAATGTGGACGATGGAACCGTAACAAGCGATGTCATACTTTGGGGATGGTTTCCGCAAATAGAGAAGATAAAATTTTCTTCATTAAGAATGGATCGAGTAAGGAGTCATTAGATGATATCTTATCGACTCTTGAGACGCATTCTTGTGGATTGGTGCATCGTGAAATTCTTAAATTGTGGAATATCTTCAAGGATGAAGAAAAACGCTACGAGTCTTGGGAATCGACTCTAAAAGACCTGTTTGCCGCTTTATAAGAAAATTGGATGGGAAGCCTATCCCCGACTCATAGAAGGCGTTTAAGCCGTTTACGGGACGTAGAACTAGAGGAAGATGTGAGCCACAATCACAACAATCTGTACATATCATCATCTTCTTCTTCTTCTTCTTCTTCTTCTTCTTTATGTCATCTCTCAAAAACAAAAAAAACAAAACAAAACAAAACAAAAAAAAACAAAAAAAACAAAAACAAAAAAAAAAAAAAGGACGTGATGTCTCATCGCACTCATGACGCGCAAGTATAAAGATACGCCATGGACACTTTACATACAGGTATGTCATCATTTTCTATTTCTTTTATCTTTGTATCATTTTGTTGTATTTTAATTTTTGTACAGACGATCCTTTGAGCAGGGTCCTTCAGGGGTTTCTAGACTTCTTTACCTTGATGGTTTTCTTGAAGTCAAACAAAAAAAAATAAAAATAAAAAAAAATAAAAAAAATAAAAAAAAAAGTAAAAAAAAAGAGGAGAAAAGATTCTGTGTTTCTTAATTTCAACCTTTTCTGACAACAGCCAACCTACCCTCATAGGTGCAATTATTCCCCTTTCCATTCTTTTTCCTACTTAAACACTCCATTTTCTCCATTTTCCTTCAACTCGAAAACACTCAAAGGGAGGAAGAGTATAGAATGGGGCCTTCTATTCGTAACCTCAAAAATGTCTGTGTTTTTTTGTGGGTCGAGTTATGGGAAGGGATTAGAGTTTGTAAACGCAGCTAGCACTCTTGGTCGATCACTTGTCTGCGAGGAATATTCATCTTGTATATGGAGGAGGTTGTCGTGGGTTAATGGGGGCTGTATCACTTGTCGCTTCTATAGGAGGCAAAGTTTTAGGTGTTATTCCTAAACCTTTGGCTGAAAATAACATCACCGGAAAGACAATTGGAGAAGAAATTCGGTAACATCTATGCATGGACGAATGAAAACAATGGTTGACAATTCGATGCATTTATTGTCTTACCAGGTGGTTTTGGTACTTTGGAAGAGATTTTTCAAATTGTCTCTTGAAATGAACCAACATCCACCATAAACCCATTGGTTTGTTGAATGTTAATAATTTCTTTGATCTTTTGTTATTTTTTCTTGACAAAGCTGTGGAACAGAAATTTATCACTCCTTCAGCAAGACAAAAATCTGATCTGCGATTGGTTTTTAATCACTATCCCTTTTTAGTGGTAGATTGGTCAACAGGAAGTAGCGAAGGAAGTAACAAGAAACAAAAGCCAGATCTGCGACTTCATCTTTAATGGGTTTGATTTTATTGTACCTTGTTTCTGTTTAAATTTGTGTCAGCTTTCTCCAACAGGTAATATCTTCTCGCTTTACTCATCTATATTTTAACATTGAGGACAATGTTGTGATTTAGTTGGGGGGGAAGGATAGTTGACCCAAAAATAAAAAAATAAAAAAATAAAATAAAAATAAAAAAAATTTTTGTGCTGTTTGGAAAGTATGATATGATTGTCATGTACTTATTAAATCAATTAGTGATGGCAGAGTAAGGAGTAATTTTACTCTTGAGACGCATCTTAATTGGTGGCAGAGTAAGGAGTTTTTTTTTAGGTAGTAACTAATTAGTACTAAAGTTTTATTGTTTGATTTCTTTTCAGGGTCTGATGCGGTACTGACAGTGTGTTTCTTTTCTGCTTGGCGTTGATTCACTTCTTATCAGGTTGTGTTGCTCTTTTCTATATCTCTCTTTCACATTGAAGGCAATGTTATATTAAGCGTGGGGGAGAGATTTCAGCATGTTCTTTTTGTAAAAAAAAATTCAAAAAAAAATTCAAAAAAAAAGGGGTTCATTGCATGATTGAATAACTTTTCTCCCTTCTTGAACTGATATGCTTGGTGATGGATGATTAAATTGATGAATTGAGTTTGATGGATGCATACCTTGTGAGATTTTGAGCCTAATGGATGGATTCAACATTTATGCCATTCTCTTCTTTCTTGTGTGATTTTCACTCATGTTAATGACCACTCTAGAACTTGCTTTGATTCTTTTTGAGGCTACATTTCACTTGCATGCATGAACATGATTGAGGCCCTCTTTCTTAATTAGCTAGTTTAACCAAATAGCCAACCTTGTTTTCAATATGATATCAAGCACTCTTTTGATTTCTTGAAAATTCTCTCGATTCTCCGCCAACCTTGTATATTTTCCTTTGCTTAACCCCTTTGAGCTTATTTGACCATTCCTTGTTTCTAGCTCATCATGTGCCTTAAATGAGAAATCGTGTTCTTACTTTACCTTAGGGAATAAAAGAACATTAGCTTGGTTAATGGATGAGTTTTTGAACAAGTGTGGGGGTGTGTGTACAAAATGGTTGTTGAAAAAGAAAAGAGTGCCCAAAAAGAAAAAAAAATGTATGTATATAGTTATGTTCATATATATAAAAGAAAAAGAAAAAGAAAAAAAAAAAAAAAAAAAAAAAAAAAAAAAAAAAACTAAGTGTTTAAAAAAGAAAAGGATTGAGAAATGAATATGTAAAGGGATATACACTAGAGTTGGGATGAACTTTTATGCTTGTTATTTGAACTCAGCTCTCATTTGCTTTTATTCTCTTTGGTATTTATCTTCTCATATCCATTTTATCCTCTCCTATTACCTTAACCTCACTACAACCTTGAATAAAGTCCTCATGATTTGTGTGTGCATGTGTTTTGAGTAGTGGAGAAGTAGAAGATAAGCAAGCTTATGGTAGTGCAATTTTCATAGGTTGAATTGAGTGAAATACCTACCTTTTAAACACTTGAGAGATTGAGAGGATCTTGTGAAGATCTATCATTCTCGATTCATGTTGAAGATACCTTGCTTGTTGGTTTGAGATGTGGAGAATTGTTAACTCATGAATGTTTTGATCCTCAACCTTTGGTTGTTCTTCTTGATTGTAAAATTTTGGTCTTGAGTTTTGCCCAGAGTGCAAAAAGCTAAGTGTGGGGAATTTGATAAACACATATTTTATTCATTAAGAAACCCTTATATTTAGTCATTTACACTCTCCATATTCTTAATTGATTGAGTTTGACATGATTTTGTGAGTTTGAGCTCAAATTGGTCCTAATTGAATATTTTCAGCATTATTGAGATTTTACACTGTTTCTGTATTTTGGTCATAACTTGAGTTCCTGAAATCTGAAAATCATGAATTTTATCTTGTAGGAAAGCTAAGAGGAAACTCTACAACTTTGATGAAGAGCTCGAAGTCTGATTCAGATGTCTAAGGGACCTAAGTTGACATGGAAGTCAGAATACGGGTTCTGTCAGTAGAATCCGAACAGTGTGCACTCAAAAAAATCATATCTCAAGATGTAATAATGGAGATGGGCTGAAATTTTGACAGTGGATAGTCAAGATCCAAATAAACAACTTTCATGAAGAACACATTTTGAGAAAAAGAAGTCTAGTAGGTCATTTTGAGCTTGCAAGTCGGAACAGAGGTGCTGAAGTTGAGTTTGAGCAACCTACGGTATTTGGGACATATCTTGGGCTTAAGGAAGCCAAATTGGACAAACCAGCTATCCATTTCATAGCCAAGACAAGGATCTACAACTTTCATGAAGAACACTTTTCGTGATTCTGAAGTATAGTGGGTCGTTTTTGGCTTCCAAGTCAGATACGAAATTTTCGTCCTCAACCATCCACTCATCCATCCACTAATCCACTCATCCACTCATCCACTCATCCACTAACTCACCCATTCACCCACTCATCCACTAATCCATCCACTCATCCATCCACTCACCCATTCATGTCCATAATTTCCCACTCACCAAAAGTCCTTTGGCATTTTTCACTAATTCAACCACTCAACCATTCCACTCACTCATCCACTAAACCAATCCACTAAACCAACCCACTAATCCATCCACTCAAACACTCCACTCACTCACCCACTCATCCACCCACTTCCCTTTGTCATTTTGTTACCTTAGACTTCTATAAAAGGCACCATTTATCATGAACAAGATGTATCTCTCCTTCATTTTCTCTCTTAGTTTCTTGTTTCTTCATAGTTTCTTCTTGTTTCTTCATAGTTTTTCTTGTGATTTCTTTCTAGCTATGTGTAACTAAACCTCCCTTGGTTAAGGGGTGATGAAACCGCTAGTATTAATGTTGTGAACTTTGCATATTTGATTATTTCAACACAGCTTATGTTTTTATTCATATATTTCTGAATCTATTGTTGGTATGAAGGTTTTTGTACTTGTTCCTACTTTCAAAGTAGTAGATCTAGGTTTATTATGCGCGTGATGCGGTAGTAGATCTAGTGGGATGTATGATGTTCATGTGGGTATAATTATCTTTGTGCTATTTGCCGTTATAAAAGTGGTAGATCTAGGTTTATTATGCGCGTTGCATGGTATTAGATCTAGAGAAATATATGTTCTAAGTAATTTAATCCCTGTGTGATTAGACCTTAGTGTAATTGGTTTTCTAAATCTTAATGCAATTGTTGGATAGTTGTAAGAGCGGTTGCTTTATGACTAATCGGTGATTAGGAGTTGATTTGAGCGGTTGCTAAATTGGCCAACACGTAAGGAAAACAGAGATTTACTCTCACAATTGCATAAAAACATAATTGAGCATGTTGGAATAAAAAGAATATGTGGATTTACATTATCATATAAATCTAGCGGTGGATTCAATCTCTTAACCAATTTTCTTATATTGTTGATTTCAGTTTGTTTATTGTTATCTTTGAAGTTGTTCATTGTTCATCAAAACTCCAAAACCCCCTTTTACTTGTTTATTGTTAATCAGAGTCTAAATTGGGAATTGTTTAATAGTGTTAATTGAATTGGTTCTCTGTGGATCGACCCTTACTAACTACAACTAGTTGTAAGGTTTTTATTTTTTGGTGGGCCTGACAACTGATTTTTATCTTAATTTTAATCACTACATCCGCACGCATCGCCAACCTAAGGTACTCATCTAGCTATGCTTACAAGGTTTGGCTATACCAAAGTTACTACAACAAATCACTGGCCCGTATCGGATAGATTCCTCTACTCAGTAAAATATGTGTGCTCCCTTCCAACTCCTGTAGTCAACTTAAGGATCAATGCACCCTACATCAACAGTGAAGGTGGATAAAGCGCTAGGGCCTTAGAATAGAATTTCCTCCACCCTAGTCGGTGACTTTGCTCACTTCCACCTCCTTGGCTCTTTCAAAAAAGCTAGAGCAGTGTGGAAGGGTTGGAGTCTTAGGAAACAAATCTCCTAGGGCCTACAGGTGGCTTTACTTCACTAGCTAGGTCCACCTAGTGATTACAGAATTCGACCTTTGGAAGTATTTCATCCAAGATCTTCAAATTATAGCCTTAGGAGCAGAGCTTTAACTCTTGTATCAGCTTTTGTATTCTTGTATCCCTTTGTAATTTGTCGACATATCAATAAAATTTCTTTTTTTATATATATTTTTGTGTCAAACAAACTAGACTACAATCGATTTAATTATGGAGTGACAAATTGCTTTTACTTAATTATTTTGTAATGGCCAAATTAATGGAAATGATTTAGCTCAAAATAATCAAGTATCAAATTTTAAGTTCTTTATCCAATTCCTAAATTCAACAAATGACTGGGTTGACAGTTGATGAGATGACCTCAAAGCTTAGCCACAAAGTGTATTAATGGCCTGTATGAGCAATCACAACGTACGATTTCCTCTTTTGCCAAGAATCAACTAAGAAGTTATTGATTAACTAATGATTGACCAGCTTCCTTGAAGTGGTCGACTCAATGCTCAAGCAAAAAGAAATTAATAATTTTTCCTAAGATTGAAGAAACAATCCTATTTAAATTGGTGTTCTGAAATGACAAGTGTCATGCCTAAGATGTTCTCTTAAACTAGTACCTCCAACTTCAATTTTGCGCTAACAGACTTATCCTCATCCGCTAATAAAGGAACTATGATAAATTCAAACAAACCACTTATCCCGTGAAAGGTATTTATAGCAACATACTTCATTCATCTTTGATTTTCTCTCTCTCGCTTTGCCGATTCCTTGTCTCTTAAGATTCTAACTTTTCAAAAATCTCTAACTTTCTAAATTCTCTTATTCTCCATGGCTTGCGATCGTCACACACCTTCCTCTTTTGGACCATCTTCTTTACTTTCTTTAAGCATCCACAGGAGTCAAGTTTGTCCAGCTCTTGACACTCAAGTTACTATATCGGAGTAAATAGAAATAGAAAGAGTTCTTCAAGACCCCACTCCTGACGCAACTCAAGTTAAGTTCCTTCAATCGTAGATACTAGTTCCTTATGAACTTACCTCTAGTTTTTATTTTTATGGTCTTACTAGTTCTTCAGCCTACTATCTCAAAGAGAGTTATTATCCTTTTAATGAAGAATGACAACCTTTTTTCACCAAACTAGTAGATGACAAAGAATACATGGCCTTTTGACCTTTTTCACCCATACCTGCAAGCTATACCTTGACGTAGGAGGAAAATTTTTTCTTATAAGCTTAGGCTTGTTCATAAGTTTGATTCTAAAAGGGGTTTTGTACTGTTTTTATTGATTTTTATCATGATGAAATGTTGATTTTGGAGATTTATGCATCAGATCTGAGATTAGAAATTGTATAGGTGAATCCATAGATGATTGGAAATGTCTCTTGGTGAAAACTTGGTTTTGTGATGCTAAAATGATGAGTTAAGGCTTGACTCGAAGATTGATGTTCTTCTTTAAAGTCTTATTATTGTTTCTTAAACCTATGTATGATGACCTTTCTTTGTTCTTCTTGGTGATTTAGTTAAGTTTTACCTGAAGCCATGTGCTATCGATGAATCTTAGTTACTAGGTTGAGACTTTGTGATAGATGAACTTGAAGCATGTTGATGGTTGATGAGTTCGATTGTTAAATTATTGTGAAGAAATGATTCTAGCTTGTTTTTGGGTATAAAAATCGTGACTAGCATGATTAGGGATAGGTTTGAGTTTTGGCAATTTGATTCTTCATTCACTAAGTGAAACTTAAGGATTACAAGTATTTTTATAAGGATTAAAAATGGTATAAGATTGACTTGAGAAATTAAAAGATGAACACCAAAATGGTGGTGTTGGTTTCAGCCAAGCAAGGAAGGAGGAGGAGTTTGTGTCTCTTTATTTTCTAATTTAGATTAAGTTAAATAAATTAAAATTTAACTAATGATTATGATAAAAGACTTTATCTTGGATCTATGGCTTATTAGTGGGTGATATATAAAAGTTGTAACTAAAAGTAAGATAAAGAAAAATGTAATTAATGAAAAGTTACTTTTTGAAATAAGCCAATGAATTGACTCTAGGAAAGACAAAAACTATGATTATTCTCCTTAAGACTAAAGAGGTAGATATCTAAATTAAAGGAAGAAGAACATACACTCTTGAAATCTTGACCAATATGAAATTAATTAATTAACTCATAAAATTTTATTATTAATATAAGAAAATAAAATAAAATAAATTAATTAAGGCCTAAACTAAATGGTCGTTCAGCCAAAGCCTAGTAATAAAGCAAGATTGGAATTTTAATTAGGCTAAGTATCATCCAATGTTAGTAAAATAAGTCTTGATGACCTACATCTAAGGTATACAACCATACTAGGGTTATGGTTTACATTTGAAGATTTAAATATAAGTATGTGCACTATTATCTTGAATATATCAAAATGATTAGCTAGACATGTTATTAAAATAATTTATGTGAATCCTTATATGAACTTTAAGTTAGAAAATTTAATTGTAATCAACCTTGCTTGTAATTGTGGTATTCGACCATGGATAATTAGGGTTTCATGTACAATTGCATGACTTGATCATTTTGTCATGGTTATTTAGTATCAATCTTATAATGATGATTATGTTTGCTTGCCATGAATATGCGACATGTGATTAGTTTGCATGATATTTGACCACTATATGCAATATGGTAATAAAGAGATAAATTTGATATGGCATAGTTCGCATTCATCATGAGATTGATAATGGTGATTAAAAGACATGATAATCAAAGTGAAAAGATGCAATGAGATTCCTTCTATAAAGGCAGAAGAGGCCTCCAATGATAGCAAATGATCCTCAAAGAATAAGGTAATCCAGATAGTTGTCCATGTGCTTGAGTGGTTAATACCACATAGATAGAGATTGTCAGGGGGACGCCCTTGACTGGATAGTGAACTCATGTTTTGCACATATGACTTGAGGAGTAATAGTCCCTTGATTGGTCAATCCAAAAAAAAAGAGGTAATGAAGCTCGTCTCTTTGAAATTTATAAAAAGAAAAGGTAAATCACAAGATAACAAAATTATAAGAGAAGTAAATCATTCATGCATCATAATATACCATGATCTTTTGTATTGTTCTGTGTGCGATTTGTTCTCTTGAAATGAATTTATGTAATATATGAGCTTGTTAGCAAAAATAAACATTTTCTATGTTCTGACACAGTTGGAAGCATTATAGATCAAAATCTAACAATTTCTGTAGGATTTTCTTACCTACTGAGAATTTTTGAATTCTCACTCGTTATGTTTAATGTTTCTAGATAGCTAGCAGTAGACATGCAAATACTTACTGTTACTATTGAGATTCACCACACTTGGGTACACGTCCCAGTGCCTGATGGGTTCGTGTGAGCCATAGTTTCTTATATCGTTCATTCTACCAAGTAGCGGATATGATATAGTAGCATCTGTCATGAGCTTTATCTTTTTTTTTTTTTTGTGATAACACCACTTTTGTAGGGTCAACTTGAATCTGTTAAACCCTTATTTTGTGTATGGTGTACATTGCTAGAGCCTGTGGTGCCTAGTTCTAGATGGGTACTACTAGTAGATATCTTGGATGACTATATTGAGCATTAGACTCGAATCACGATTTAACTTAGTATGTATGATTATGATTGTTATATCTACTTAGTGTATTTTTGAATAGCACAACTCGAATCACTTAGTCTTAGGGTTGTATGCAAATAATAATATTAAGTAAGAAGTCGTGATAGTTAGAATCGAAGACATAACCAAAGTAATGGCAAATGATGGGTCCAACTTGGGAATCGAGTAAAAGGTAGAAATAGTTAGTGAGAAAGAAATTTTTTTTCATGTAATAATGAGGTTAGGAGTAATGAAGAGGTAATAAATCTAAAATATAAGATGAAAAAGATAAAATAAAGCTTGAATTAAGCGTAAAACTCCTTACCCTTACTCTCGGTGTTACACACATCACCTCACATTTGTGTAAGGTGACAAAATTAGAATGTAGATATATAAAAATGAAGTAGAACTAACTAAAATCAGATAATGAAAAATATACAAATATAAAGTAATATATGTATATGTAAGTGTGGCGACTGGGATCGCGGTGAAATAACAACTTACGGGATTTTAAAGGTGAAAATGGAATCACTACCAATTTTATTTAAATTAGAAAAAATTGGAAAACCTTTCTTAGAAAATAGTCTTTGAAAACTAGATTGGATTCAAGAGTCAGTTATGGATAGGGAAGGATGGAAACTTAATCCCACAATATGCCTAACACACCCATCCTAGGACGGTACATTAAGTCAATTGTGCAAAATTTGATAATCTTAAATATATTTATTTTACTCCTCTTAGAAAAAAGGCAATGTAACTATTTTTTTCATTATTTTTTTTAAAAAAATAGGAAAGAAAAAAAATAACCAAATTATGAAAATTTAATTTTTGGCTTGATAGAATATAGATTCTGCTCCTACGTATCCCCAGATGCAATAAGGAACTCAAAGTCACGTAGTTCTTTAGAAAATAAGTATTGGTTGATTGATTTTATTTAAAAGAAGAAAATGATTTTGTTTGAAAACAAATTCATTCTTGTACAAGGTTCAAGTTAGCATCAGACTACTCAATAAACCCTTATGATCCAAATGACATTGAAGATAATATTTGCTATTCAATCAACATCATTGGTCATTTGATAATTTCACAAAATGTAGTTATTTGTACCCTATATCTATGCTCTATCGATTGCTTCGTCCTTGTTAGTATGCATATTAGGAATGTTTTATGCTTATATTTGTCAAATTCAATATGGATACCTTCCTATATGATTCTGAGCAAATTGTGCATATTATTTAAGTGATTAAGTGGAATTGCAACTGTTATTGTTTTGGTGATTTCTCTATTATAGGAAGGGCTTCAAACAAGTTGATATATGTAGCATTTGAGCCAAAACTAGAAGAGAAAGTCAAAGAAGAATTCTGCCAATTGACGCCACGGCACAGGCATGTTAATGCTGCGGCGTGGTGCATCCCTTGCTTCTAGCAAAGAGCTCCGAAATTGCACGTCGCGGCGTAGGCTTGTTAATGTCGCGGTGTGGTGACCTAATTTACACACGCGCCACAGTGTAGACTTGTTAATGCTGCGACATGACTCTATCTTCTGAGCCTATAAATATTGTTTCATTAGATTTTTAAAAAAGAGTTTTTTTTAGTTTAGAGAAGCTATGGCTAGGGTTCTATTTCAGGGCTGAGAGGAGGCCAAAGGAGCCAAGGTCATCTTCTTCATGGAAGGATATTCAAGCATCAAAGATCGTATCTATGAGTTTCCTTCCTTCTCCCTTCTATTTTCTCTCTTCCATCTTCCATGAACATGATTTTTGTGATAGATTTTCATGTTTTATGTCGTAGCTAAGTTGTATTTAAGGATAACTTCGAATCCTTCTATGAATATTAATGACTTTGTACTTCTTTGAGTATATATTGATGTTTGGTTTTATTCAATCATATGGATCTTAATGCTCTTGATAGTATGATCAGCTTTAAGTGATTTGTTAAAATCTAATGAACCTAGACATGAATTTGGATTTAAGATCATATGTATGATTGATGTTTGCTCAATTTCATTCAATTGGTTTAGAAAAGTTGATTCGCTAATGGGATAGAAATATACGTCTTAGCTATGCATAGCATGTATTTAAGAATAGATCTGAATAAGTAAAGTTTGCACTAGTTCTCATAGAAGTATGTGAATTAGGTAAATGAAATATGATTGATTGACCTAGACATAGGCTTTTAACTAAAGTAGATTCTCAAGCTAACCTAACTATTTCATTCATGTTGCTTATAAGGATTGCATATCATTGGTTGAAGTAAGGGGTGAAGAAGGATCTCCCTAAACTCTAAACAATTATCTTCAATTTCCATTTATCTCTTTTCAATTTTTAGATTAACTTAAGTGCTTTTTCCTATTTTTATGTTCTTAAATAGAATTACTTAAGTTATTGAATGATATTTAGCATTAGAAAGTCAATATCCTCGTCAGAACGATATCTGACTCTTAAACTATATTACAAGTGTGACCCGTGCACTTGCGGTAAGTAAAAGAGCGAATAAGTTTTTGGCATCATTACTAGGGATAACTGTTTATTTATGTATTGCTAATATTGACAATGAACCTATTTAGTTCTAATTCAAGTTTGTATAGTTATTTGATTTTATGTTTTCAATTGTTTTATGTTTCAGACACAAATGAAATGGCGAATGACCATGATCGTATGAGGCCATTGAGGGAGTTCGCGACTCCTCAAATAGAAAACCTCTAATCCAGCATAAAACAGCACCCATCCATGCCAACAATAATTCCTATCAAGATCATAAATCAGGCCCTTCTTGGGAGGGAACCTAATTGTTTTGTTCTTTAGTTTTATGTCTTACATATACTGAATACCTTCATTTTGTGTTTTATTATATTTTAGTTGTATATTCTGTAATTTAACTATCTAGACAAATTTTGCAAGTGTAAGAGACTCATTTGGAGCATATACAATAGCAAAACTAAATTTAATGCAAAATTGTGCAGATTAACTTATCACGTCGCGACGTAAGTCAGACCACACCGCGCCGTGGTATCATTTTTGGGGCAAAATCTGGTTATTCAATGTCGTAGCGCAGATGTGATTGCCACGACGTTCCACCTTGTAACTTGCTTAGTTTGTTTATTTTTCACGTTTTTACATATATATTTTTAATTCTCAACTCTCACATTTCTAGTATTTTGACAAGCTCGGTTACCTTGCCATGGATAGTTAGGACACAGTTGCACTTCGATTTGGGGGAGTATCATTATATGTTTTATTATTTTAATATTAAATGTATAACATCTAATGATGTTTTATATATGCAGTAGTGATAGTCACAATGTTATCATGATCATAAACAGAGTTTGGTTATTACTGATGGGTTTTAATGAAAAATTTTTAATTGTTAACACTTGATGTTATGCATGCTTGAATTGAAAATGTTGAATCTCTTGGAATGCATGACATATTGCTAATGGCTAGTGTGGAATTGGTTGTCCAATTATATAAATGGTTGCTATTTGACCTCTGTTAGCAAAATCATTTGCAATCATGAAGTGTGTGGAATAATCTAGTCATTTTTTATGTATGATTTATATCCCACTTATATGCACATGTAACTTTGAATATGATAAGAGTGCATGTTTAGAGAAAGTTTATGGATATACATGTAGAGTTTTGATTATCCTAGAAGTTATTGTTAAACTCTCTTGAGGCTAAATCCTAGATTGTGCATGATTGATGAAATGATGAGGGCATTGTTTGGACCGATTGAGCCTTTCAAGCTTAACCTGATACAATTATATCTTTAGGTCCCCTTTTGAAGCTTATTAAATGTTGGCCTTATATGTTTTTCATTACCATAGTATTAGTTAACCTGTTAACCATTCTAATGCATGTGAAAGCATTGCATTTTTTTCTACCATAATTATTTGTTGGGTACCTGATATGTTATTTCTTGAAGTGAGATTAGTGATTAGGAGTATTAATATCTTCAATACAAAATGAGCCTGAAGGAGCCAGATGCAGTAAAAAAAAAGATTGCTTTATATAAGTATATTGAAAAGAAAGAAAGAGAAAAAGAGAAAAGAGACAAGTAAAGCAAATAAAAGAAAGAAGAAAAGTTAAATACAAAAAGTATTGCATGGTTCTAGCGAGTTTTATTCTTTCATTGTTGAATACCCTGATAGTTTCACTTGGTCTCAAGTCTTGATATAACATGTTTATGTTTCTCAATATTTGTATGTATCCTTTCCCTTTCTGTTCATAAGCCCATAACCATTAGTCTTACATTATAAGCTGTTAAAGACCCTTTTGATCCTATGTTGTATGTGATTTACATTAGTGGAGAGAGAGTTTAGATTCAATTTTGTGGATTAGATGATTCATATACATGTATGCTTATATACTTATCCGAATGTGTATGACTTGAATATGAGAAGTTTATCATGCATGTTTGTGGAAAATGTGAATTGCATGAAAGGATGCTTTAATTGTTAACATGTTTAGGATTATGTATGTGTGGAGTTGATTGTAAGATATTTGCATTCATTGAGTACAATCATTCAATACTGGTTGGGGTAAATTGAAAAATTGAAATTATAATATTTGTTGAACGCATGTTTTAAATATGATGTTTCAAAGTAAGTTTACTTAATCATACTTTGTTTTGCGCAAAGACTAGCAAAAATTGAAGTTTGGGGGTGTGATAATTCTACAAGATGTAGTTATTTGTGCCTCATATCTATGCTTTATTGATTGCTTAGTCCTTATTAGTATGCATATTAGGAAGATTTTATGTTTATATTTGTCAAATTCAATATGGATACATTCCTATATGATTTTGAGCAAATTGTGCATATTCTTTAAGTGATTAAGTGGATTTGCCGCTATTATTGATTTGGTGATTTCTCTATTATAGGAAGGGTTTCAAACAAGTTGATATATAGAGCATTTGAGCCAAAACTGGTAGAGAAAGCCATAGAAGCATTCTGGAAGCTGATGTCGTAGCGCAAATATGTTAATGATGCGGCGTGGTGCATCCCCTACTTTTGGCAGAGAGCTCTGAAATTTTCATGTCGCGGCGTAGGCTTGTTAATGTCAAGGCGTGGTGACCAAATTTACACACGCATAGCGGCATAGGTTTGTTAATGCCGCGACGTAACTCTGTTTTCTGAGCGTATAAATGCTTTTTTATTAGATTTTTTTTAATTTTTTTTAAGTTTAGAGAAGTTGCGGTTAGGGTTCCATTTACGGGGCTGAAAGAAGGCCAAGGTTGGAGGCCATTTTCATCATGGAAGGAGATTTAAGCATCAAAGATCATATCCATAAGCTTCATTCCTTCTCCCTTCTCTTTTCTCTCTTCCATCTTCCATGAACATGATTTTTGTGATTGATTTTCTTGTTTCATGATGTAGCTTAGCTGTATTTAAGTATAACTTCGAATTCTTCTATGAATACTAATGACTTTGTACTTCTTTGTGTATATATTGATGTTTAGTTTTGTTCAATCATATAGATCTTAATGTTCTTGATAGTTTGATAAGCTTTTTAGTGATTTGTTGAAATATGATAAACCTAAACAGAGGAATTTGGATTTGAGATCATATGTATGGTTAATGCATGCTCGATTTCATTCAATTGGTTTGGATAAGTTGATTCACTAATGGAATAGAAATATACCTCTTAGTCATGCATAGCATGTGTTTAAGAATAGATTTTAATGAGTAAAGTTTGCACTAGTTCTCATAAAAGCATAGTGAATTAGGTAAATGACGCATGGTTGATTGACTTAGATATAGGCTTTTAACTAAAGTAGATTCTTATGCTAACTCAACTATTTCATTGATGTTGCTTAGGAGGATTGCATATCATTGGTTAAAGTAAGGGGTGTAGAAGGATCTCCCTAAACTCTAAATAATTATCTTCAATTTCCATTTATCGCTTTTCAATCTTTAGATTAGTTTACATGCATTTTCCCTAATTTTATGTTCTTGAATAGAATTACTTAAGTTATTGGTTGATATTTAGCATTAGAAAGCTAATATCCTTATAGGAACGATATCCGACTCTTGAACTATATTACAAGTGTGACCCGTACACTTACAGTAAGCAAAAGAGTGAATAAGTTTTGGCGTTGTTGCCAGGGATAACAGTTTATGTCTGTATTGCTAATATTGACAATGAACTTATTTAGTTCTAATTCAATTTTGTATAGTTTTTTTTATTTTAAGTTTTCAGTTGTTTTATGTTTCAGGCACAAATGAAATGACGAATGACCACGATCGTATAAGGCTTTTGAGGGATTTTGTGACTCCTTAAATGGAAAACCTCTAATCCAATACAAGACAGCGCCCATCCGTGCCAACAATAAATCCTGCTAGGACCATAAATTAAGCCCTTCTTGGGAGGGAACCCAATTATTTAGTGTGTGCTTAGATTAGAGTTGGCAAACTTAAGTTTAATTGAAAGTGTGTTTACAAACTTATGTTTGATTAAAAATGTGTTTGTAGTAACGTGATTTATGTTTAGAAACTTTTATCTGAAAAGTAAGTTTGATAAAATAAATGTTGTTTGAGAAATTTTCAATTGAATTGAAAAGAATGGAAAAGCAACAAATTCGTTCTTTCATTCCAATGTATGTTACAGAACCATTTTCAGTTGAATTGAACTGAATAGCAAAATAGCCAAACAACATTCATTCTCCAATGCAAGGTCTCCAAAGTACGTTTACCCTTGCAAATGTGAAACCAAACATACACTTAGTTCTTTAGTTTTATGTTTAATATATACTAAATACCTTTATTTTCTGTTTTATTATATTTTAGTTGTACATTCTGTAATTTAACTATCTAGACAAGTTTTGTAGGTGTAGGAGACTTATTTGGGGCAAATGCTACAACAGAATTGAATTTGATATAGAATTGTGCAGACTAACTTATCACGTCGCAACGTAAGTCAGACCACACCTTGGCGTGGTATCATTTTTGGGCAAAATATGGGTATTCAATGCCGCAGCGTAGATGTGATTGTCGCGGTGTTCCACCTTGTAACTTGCCTAGTTTGTTTATTTTTCATGTTTTTACATATATATTTTTTAATTCTCAGCTCTCATATTTCTAGTATTTTGACAAGCTCGGTTACCCTACCATGGACAGTTAGGACACTGTTGCACTTCGGTTTGGGGAAGTATCATTACATGTTTTGTTATTATAATGTTAAATGTATAACATGTAATGATGTTTTATGTATGCAGTAGTAATAGTCACAATTTTATCATGATCATAGACTGAGTTTGGCTATTACTGATAAGTTTTAATGAAAAAATTTCAATTGTTAACACATGATGTTATGCATGCTTGAATTGAAAATGTTGAATCTCTTGGAATGCATGACATATTGCCAATGGCTAGTGTGGAATTGGTCGTCCAATTATATAAATGGTTGCTATTTGACCTCTGTTAGCAAAATCATTTGCGATCATGAAGTGTGTGAAACAATCTAGTCATTTTTTATGTATGATTTACATCCCACTTATATACACATGTAACTTTGAATATGATAATAGTGCATGTTTAGAGAAACTTTATGGATGTACATGTAGAGTTTCGATTATCCTAAAAGTTATTTTTAAACTCTCTTAAGGCTAAATCCTAGATTGTGCATGATTGATGAAATGATTAGGGCATTGTTTGGACCGATTGAGCCTTTCAAGCTTAACCTGATACGATTGATATCTTTAGGTCCCCTTTTGAAGCTTATTAAATGTTGACCTTATATATTTTTCATTACCAGAGTATTTGTTAACCTGTAACCATTCTAATGCATGTAAAATCATTACATTTTTTTCCTATCATTATTGTTTGTTAGGTACCTGATATGTTATTTCTTGAAGTGAGTTTAGGGATTAGAGGTATTAATATCTTCAATACAAAATGAGCCAGGTGCCAGATGCAGTAAAAGAAAAACATTACTTTATATAAGTATACTAAAAAGAAAGAAATAGAAAAAGAGAAAAGAGACAAGCAAAGCAAATAAAAGAAAGAAGAAAAGTTAAATACGAAAAGTATTACATGGTTCTGGCAAGTTTTATTCTTTCACTGTTGAATACCCTGATAGTTTCACATGGTCTCAAGTCTTGAAATAACATGTTTATGTTTCTCAATGATTGTATGTATCCTTTCTATTTCTGTTCATAAGCCCATAACCATTGGTCTTACATTTTAAGTTGTTAAAGACCATTTTGATCCTCAGTTGTGTGTGATTAACAGTAGTGGAGAGAGAGTTTAGATTCAATTTTGTGGATTAGATGATTCATATACATATATGCTTATAAACTTATCTGGATGTGTTTGACTTGAATAGGAGAAGTTTATCGTGCATATTTGTGGAAAATGTGAATTGCATGAAATGATGATTTGATTGTTAATATGTTTAGGATTATGTATGTGTGGAACTGATCATGAGATATTTGCTTTCATTGACGACCACTGCAATCATTCTATACTGGTTGAGGTAAATTGAAAAATTGAAATTGTAATATTTATTGAATGCATGTTTTAAATATGATTTTTCAAAGTCAGTTTACTTAATCATGCTTTGTTTTGCTCGAAGACTAGCAAAAACTTAAGTTTGGAGGTGTGATAATTCCACAAGATGTAGTTATTTGTGTCCTATATCTATGCTCTATTGATTACTTAGTCCTTGTTAGTATGCATATTTGAAAGGTTTTATGCTTATATTTTTCAAATTCAATATGGATACCTTCCTATATGATTCTAAGCAAATTGTATATATTCTTTAAGTGATTAAGTGGATTTGCAACTGTTATTGATTTGGTGATTTTTCTATATAGGAAAGGCTTCAAACAAGTTGATATATGGAGTATTTGAGCCAAAACTGGAATAGAAAGACAAAGAAACATTCTGGCAGCTGACGTCGCAGCGTAGACATGTTAATGCCGCAGCGTGGTGCATCCCCTGTTTCTGGAAGAGAGCTCTGAAATTTGCATGACGCAGTATAGGCTTGTTAATGCCGCGGCATGACTTTGTTTTCTGAGCCTATAAATGCTCTTTTATTAGATTTTTAAAAAAGAGTTTTCCATTTCTGGGCTGAGAAGAGGCTAAGGTTGGAGGTCATCTTCATCATGGAAGAAGATTCAAGCATCAAAGATCATATCCATGAGCTTCCTTCCTTCTCCCTTCTCTTTTCTCTCTTCCATCTTCCATGAACATGATTTTTGTGATAGATTTTCATGTTTCATGATGTTATTAAGATGTATTTAAGGATAACTTCGAATCCTTCTATGAATATTAATGACTTTGTACTTCTTTGAGTATATATTGATGTTTGGTTTTGTTCAATCATATAGATCTTAATGCCCTTGATAGTATGATAAGCTTTTAAGTGATTTGTTGAAACCTAATGAACCTAGACATAGGAATTTGGATTTGAGATCATATGTATGGTTGATGCATGCTTGATTTCATTCAATTGGTTTAGATAAGTTAATTCACTAATGGGATAGAAATATACCTCTTAGTCATGCATAACATATGTTTAAGAATAGATCTTAATGAGTGAAATTTATACTAGTTCTCATAGAAGCATAGTGAATTAGATAAATGATGCATGGTTGATTGACCTAGGCATAGGTTTTTAACTAAAGTAGATTCTCAAGCTAACTCAAATATTTCATTCATGTTGCTTATGTGGATTGCATATCATTGGTTGAAGTAAGGGGTGAAGAAGCATCTCCATAAACTCTAAACAATTATCTTCAATTTTCATTTACCGTTTTTCAGTCTTTAGATTAGTCTAAATGCATTTTCCCCATTTCTATGTTCTTGAATATAATTACTTAAGTTATTAGTTAATATTTAGTATTGGAAAGCCAATATCCTTGTGGGAATGATATCCGACTCTTGAACTATATTACAAGTGCGATCCGTGCACTTGTGTGAAGCAAAAAAACGAACATCATTGCATTGATTAAAAGATTTTTTTTTAATAAATTTTCATTTTTTATATTTAAAATATTTTTTTTGTGTTTTTTTATTTTTTATTTTTTATTACCAGGCTTAACAAAGCACTTTAAAAGTATCTAACCAAATAGCTTTAGCCCAAACAACTCTCCCAAGAGAAAAAAAAATGACTCAAACCCAAATAACTCTAGCCCAAAGAATGAAATATCACCAAACCAAAAGAAAAAAATTTTTAGTGACTGCTGCGGATTAAATGACGCAAACCTAAGTGCAGGTTGTCTCAAGTAATGAATTCTCGAGAGTCCGAGGTCGATCCACAGGGAATTGATGAAGAAAAATTAATTGAGGTAAGAGAAAGATTTGTCACAACACCAAAAGTAATAAAAGTTGTTCACAAATGATAAATGATTTGCTTAGGTTAAGAGATCCACTCTTGGTAATAAATTAGAGGCAATGTTATTTCTCTTTATAACTCAATTGAAATCTACACATAAAGGAAGTTCCAATCGAAAAATATAACATTCAAAGTTCAATTATATATGCAATCATATTATGATTCTTTCAATTATCTACCAATAATTGTAAGTGAGCTCAAGCATTCATTGTGTCAATCCTCTTATCTACAATAAATCAAGATCTCCACTATACAATGAAGGTTTCTAAATTGATTGGAAACAAAATACAACACATATAATATCCACTTTATAATATATCATTTAAGCACAAGAAATAGAATAATCTTACCTTATTTCATTACCAAGAACTTCACTCTTTCACCCAAGTAAAATAAAAATTAAGTACTCATAATCAAGAAGAAAGAAAGAGAGTAGAAGAGAAAGATGAACATAACTTCAAATTGGAACAAAAGAAAATTACAACAAAAGAAGACAATATACAAGCATGAACATAATTTCTTCTAACCAAGCCTAAACCAAAGTCTCTAAATGATCAGCCAATGGAGCCTTTTATAAAGGATTAGAGATACAAAATGACAAGGAGGCTGATTATTGAGTGAGTGGATGAGTGGGTGGAGTGGTTGGATGAGTGGTGGAGTGGTTGGATTATTGAGATTTTTTATCTCTGAAATCATTCAGCTCTGATCTCATGGATGACATCATTTAATGAAAAAATAGTCTTCATCAAAGTTGTAGCATATTATCTTAACTTTCCAATGCCACCAAATTCAGCTCAAAATTCCACCTACAGCTTGAGATATATCTTAGTTACTGAACAATGTTCAAGCCCAAATACAGCACCTCTGTTCTGATTTCAAAGCCCAATATCACCTTCAAGGAGTCTGATATGAGTTTTGTGTTCTTCATGAAAGTTGTAGTCTTAACTTTAAAGTATCCAAATTTCATCCCAAGGAAGTTCCTATAGCCCGAGTTATACTCTGATTACTGTACACTATTCAAGTTCCAGTCACAAAACTCGTGTTCTGAATTCCAAGCCCATTTAGTTCTACTAGATGTTCAAATTTTACTTGGAGCTCTACATGAAAGTTGTAAAGCTCTCTCTTATCTTTCCTACAAGGTAAGATACATAATTTTTACATGTCTAGAACTCAAGATATGACAAAAATACAGAAACAGTGTAAGACCCAAAATAGTGCTAAAAAAATCAATTAAGTCCAATTTGAGTCCAAACTTACAAAACATAACCGGGCTTAATCAATTAGGTACATGGAGAGTGTAAATGACTAAAAATGAGAATTTATTAATGTATAAAATTTGTGATTATCAAATTCTCTTACACTTAACATTTTGAACTCCTGGGCAAAATACATAAGACTAAAACTAGGAAACAAATAAAAACGACATGAACTCAAAAGCTAAAAACTCTAAAAGACTCGATGAAGCAAGAAGAGCAACCATAAATTCAAGGGATGAAAGCATTAATGAGGTAACATTTCTTCACATCTCAAACCAATAAGTAAGGAAACTTTAGTAGAAAAGAATGAATCAAGAATGATAGATCCTCACAGAATTCACTCACAATCTCTCAAGTGTTTCAAAGGTAAGTATTTCACTCTATTCAACCCATGAACAATTGCACTACCATAAGCTTGCTTATCTTCTACTTCTCCACTACTCAAAACACATGCATACAAAAATCAAGAGGACTTTATTTAAGATTGTAATGGGGCCATGGTAAAAGAGAGTGGATAATATAGATATGAGAAGATAAATATCAAAGAGAATAAATGAGCATGAGAGCTGAGTTCAATTAACAAGTATGAAAGTTCATCCAAGCTCCACCTAATACAAATTCTTTTAACATTTTTTTTCAAATATACATTTTTTTTTCAATTAACCACTTTTTTTTTTAATTTTTTTTTACCTATCATCTTGTACACGCACCCCTACACTTGTTCAAGAACTCATCAAGTGATAAAGCTAATGTTCTCTTATTCCCTAAGGTCAAACAAGAGCATAGTATTTTTTAAGACACATGATGAGCTAGAAACAAGAAATAGTCAAATAAGCTCAAAGGGGTTAAGCAAAGGAAAAATAGGTCATTTTCAATGCCTTACTTTAGCAAGAATAAGAGAATTTCTAAGAAGCCATAAGAGTGTTTGATATCATATTGAGACAATATGCTGCTGAGCAGGACTGCCTATTTGTGCGCCAATCATTCTTGGCCAATTGGTTAAAGTAGTTACTTTAAGAAAAAAATGTCCCAATCATGTTTATGTATGCAAGTGAGAATGTAACTTCAAAAAGAATCAAAACAAGTTCTAGAGTAACAATTCCATGAGTGAAAATCACATAAGAAAGAAGAGAATGGTACAAATGTTTAATCTATTTATCAATATAGGCTCAAAATCTCACAAGATATATTTATATCATTCTCAATCCACCAATTCAACATCCATAAGCAAGCATGTGAAATTTAAGAAAGTAGATAATTTATTTAATCATGCTATGATCCCTGAATTTCAATTGCTTCAATGGATGTGAGAGTGCATTCACTTGAATCTTTCAAAGGAAATCAAATAGTAAAACTTTGTTACTTCCACAAATCAACACTAAATAGTTACTACCCTAACTAAGATGCGTCTCAAGAGTAATAAATTGTTTTCAAAATTTACTCTTTACTCTGCCATCACTAATTGGTTTACTATTAGTAGATTTCTAACAATCATATTAATAAACAAACTTCCCAAGTTAGATGCGTCTCAAGAGTAAAATTACTCATTATTCTGTCATCATTCATTGGTTTAGTAAGTCCATGATAATCATATCATACTTTCCAAAAAGAAATTTTTTTTTGGTCAACTATCCTTCCCCCAACCAAATCATAACATTGTCCTTAATGTTAAAATATAGATGAGTAAAGGATAGAAGATATTACCTATTGAAGAAATCTGATACAAATTTAAACAGAAACAAAGTACGATAAATAAAATCAAAGGTAAAGGAAAGCTATAAACGATGTGTCAAATCTGGCTTTCTTTTCATCATGTTTCCCTCACTGCTTCCCACTGACCAATCTATCTGAGCTATTATTGGGTCAGGTTTATGAACAAAAACTTCTAATTTATCAATCAACTCATTAATATTAGAAGCAGAGATAAGAAGTTATCTTGCCGAAGGTGTGATAAATTTTTGTTCTACAGTATAGTGAAGAAAAGGTAACAAAATATCAAAGAAATTATTTATATTCAACAAACCTATGGGCTTATGGTGGATGTTCAGTTGGGTACAAGAGACAATTTGAAAAACTTCTTCCAAAGTACCAAAATCACCTGGTAAGGCAATGAATGCATCAGAGCTTTCAAGCATTTTTCTTATTCGCCAATGCATTAACGATACTTGAAGTTCCTCCCCAATTGTTTGTCCCGTGATGTTCTTTTGAGTTAAAGATCTAGGAATGATACCTAACACTTGACCACCTCTTAGATATGTAAAGAGTGATACAGCTCCCATTAATCCAATGTTACCTCCCCCATATACTATCCGAATGTCCTTGCAGCAAGTGTTTGACCAAGAGTGCTTGCTGCGTTTATATACTCTAAAATTTTTCCCATAGCTTGACCCACAAAATACACAAATATTTATAAGTTTACGAACATAAACTCCCTCTATTTCTACACTCACTGTCCCTTTGAATAATTATGAGTTGGATGGAAGTGAAGAGAATGGAGTGTTTAAATAGGAAAAAGAATGAAAAAAGTAATGATAGCACCTATATGGGTAGGTTAGCTGTTGTCAGAAAAGTTTGAAATTAAAAAATATTTTTCTTTTACTTTTTTTATATTTTTTTGTTATTTTTTAACTTCAAGAAAACCATCAGGGTAAAAAAGTCTAGACTGAAGGACCCTGCTCAAAGGATTGTCTGTACAAAAACAAAAATACAACAAAATTATACAAATATAATAACAAAAGATGACATACCTTTATGTACAACTTTTACAGCTTATCTTTATACTGCACGTCATGAGTACAGTAGTGGCAAATCTTTATACTGCATGTCACCAGTGCAGTAGACACTCACGTCTGTTTATTCAAAGAAAAGAAAAAGAAAAAACCATCGTGGGTTTCCATCCTGGGTCTGGAACCTAGAAAGCTTACACTTGGGTTCGTAACATCAACAAAGATGCTAAAATCTGAAACCTGCAATGTCTAAGATCCAGAATGTCCCATCCTAGGGCGCTGAAAGCCCCTTCTAATAAAAGAGAGGATCAAGCTCAGATGCCTCATATGCTTTGGCAGCTGCGGGTTACTTCTTACTAATAACCAGAGTGAGACGCTTCTACCTGTCCATCAACTCCACAGTGCCTAGATGGTAAACATTGGGTTATAGAGTGCGGCTCTCTACAAAGCATGGTACACAAGCTTTTTTTAAGGACCAGCGTGTAAAGGTCTACCTGAGTCAATGACGGGTCAGCCAAAGGCTGGGGCTCTACAACTAATTAAAGTCATGGTACTCTTTCTAGATCACCCTTGTTGAAACATTTTTTTTATTTTTTTTTCTTTTTGAAAGAATAAGATAATAATATGTACAGATTATTATGGATAAGACTCACATCTGCCTCTGGTTTCACGTCCAGTAACAGCTTAAACGCCTTCTATGAGTCGAGGATAAGCTTTTCATCTAATTTTCTTATAAATTGGCAAACATATCCTTTTAGAGTCAAATTCCCAAGACTGTAACATTTTTCTTCATCCTTGAAGAGATTTCACAAATTAAGAAGTTTACGATACACAAATCCACAAGAATGCGTCTCAAGAGTCAATAAGATATCATCTAATGACTCCTTGCTCAGTCCATTCTTAATGAAGAAAATTTTATCTTCTCTGCTTAAGAAAACCATCCCCAAAGAACGATATCGCTGGTTACAATTCCATCATGCACATTTGTGATAGACTTATATCCTTTTTGCTTTTCTCTTTTTAGAATACGAACTTCTTCTAAGACCTGACATGTATGAGTCAAATGAAATTGAAGACTCACCTTATAATCGGACCTTTGCTTCAATTATCCAGCATACATCTTCTGGTATACCCTTGCGCATTAACAATCTCAATCTTTCACGTCTAACTTTGTAGATTTTTGTCAAAGCATTTTGAGGGAGGGAAAGAAAATGTTTTCTTATGTTTGAAAGAATGACATCCATTTTAAAGAAGGATTCAGTTATTTTGCGAAACTAAAAAATAAACTGACTTAAGAGCCACAGAGTACCATTATCCACCACTTAACTGAGAACACAAAGAACAGCAAAAACAAGGCAATGAAATTAGAATAAATTCAATTTATAACAAGGATCAGAAAGAGAGATGAATTCTACCTCATCAACTTGGTTTTCCAGAAATGGTTCCAGTCTTTATCCATTGACTTTAAACATATTACCATTCCTAGGATTCTCAATATCTATGGCCCTATGAGGATACACATGTTTGACAACAAAAGGATCATTCTACCTAGATCTCAATTTTCTAGGGAATAGGTGCAGACGAGAATTATAAAGCAGAACTTTTTAACCAATTTCAAAAGATTTTCTCAAAATTGTCTTATCATGAAAAGCTTTTGTTCTAGTTTTATAAATCTTTGAGTTTTCATATGCATCATTTCTCAATTCCTCAAGTTCATTTAATTACAATTTGCATATCTTGCAAGCATCATCAAGATTTAGATTGAAAGCTTTAATGGCCCAAAATGCTTTATGTTCCAATTCTACAGGTAAGTGACAAGGTTTTCCATAGACTAATCGATAGGGTGACAAGTCCAAAGATGTTTTAAAAGCAGTACGGTAAGCTCAAAGTGCATCGTTTAGTCTTAAAGACCAATCTTTACGATTTGGGTTAACCATTTTTTTTCAAAATTTGTTTAATCTCCCTATTTGCCAATTCAACTTGTTCATTTGTCCGAGGGCGATAAGGGGTGGCAATTTTGTGTATAATACCATATTTTTTCATTAAAGATTCAAATAGTTTATTGCAAAAATGTGTTCCTCTATCACTGATGTTAGCTCGAGGGATTCCAAATCGATACAAGATATTTTCTTTTAAAAATTTTGGAACAATTTTATGATCATTGTATTGGCAAGGAATCGCCTCAATCCATTTTGAGACATAATCAACTACAACCAAGATATACACAAATCCAAATGAGGATGAAAATTGGCCAATGAAATCAATTCCTCAACAATAAAAAATTTCAATGACAAAGATGGGGTTCAGAGACATCATGTTTCTTTTAGAAAGTAAGCCCAATTTTTGACAATTTTCACAACTTTTGCAAAAAAAATAACATTCCTTAAATAAAGTGGGCCATTAAAATCCGCACTGCAAGATTTTCGCAACTGTTTTATGTGAAGAAAAGTGACCTCCACATGCTTATGAGTGATAAAATTTAATGACACTACCTACCTCACTGTCGGGAACACATCTTTGAAAGATTTGGTCAGGATAATATTTGAATAAGTATGGGTCATTCCAATAAAAAATTTTCACCTTTGTCAAAAATTTCCTTCTATCTTGGTGTGTCCAATGAGGTGGCATCTTTCTTGTTACAAGAAAGTTGGCTATGTTCTCAAACTAAGGTATGGAATTGACAGAAAATAAAAATTCATCAAAAAAAGAATCATTGATGGGTGTGCTATCAAAAGGTGAACCTATTGTAAGTCTGGACAAATGATCAATGATAACATTTTTGGCTCATTTCTTATCTTTTATTGTGATGTTGAATTCTTGAAGCAACAAGATCCACCATATCAATCTTGGTTTGGCATCCTGTTTAGACATCAAATATCTAATAGTAGCATGATGGGTGAAAATCACAATAGAAGAACTAATTAAATAAGATCGAAATTTATCCAATGCAAAAATTATAGCAAGTAGTTCTTTTTCAATAGTGGTGTAATTCATTTGTACACTATTTAAAGTTCTACTTGCGTAGCAAATCACATGAGGCTTACCTTCATTTCTTTGGCCTAAAATAGCACCCATAGCAAAATCACTAGCATCACATATCAACTCAAAAGGCAAAGAACAGTCAAGAGATTGCATGAGAGGAGTATATGTCAGAAGACCAATTAATTTTTAAATTTTTTTTTGAAATTCTTGAGTCCAATCAAATGGTGCATCTTTCAACAGAAGTTTACATAATGGTCTAAATATGGCACTAAAGTCCTTAATGAATCTTCTGTAAAATCCTACATGTCCTAAAAAGGAACGAACTTATCTGACTGTTTTTGGGGAAGGCAAATGAGCAATTAATTCAACTTTGGCCTTATCAACTTCAATTCCTTTAGAAAATATCATATGACCAAATAATATTCCTGAGGTAACCATGTAATGACATTTTTCTCAATTTAACACAAATCCTTTTTCTTCGCCTCTTTTAAGAACTTTTTTCAAATTATCAAGACAATTTTCAAAATAATTTCCAAAACTATTAGGTCATCCATGAAAATATCTAAATAATGCTCAATCACTAAAAATGCTTAACATGCATCTTTGAAATATTGTTGGAGTATTACAAAAGCCAAAAGGCATTCTTCTATATGCAAAAGTACTAAAAAGACATGTAAAAGTGATCTTTTCTTGATGTAACGCCCCTTTTTGGGAGGGAACGTCACATTGTTAAATAAAATAAAATGCGGAAATTGAATAAACAAACGATTAAGACCCGGTTCATTTTATTTAATTGATGTTTAACCATGTGAGCAAAATTGGCAATATTTTTTTTATAATAGTAATAATAATGATAATACAGAATATGGATAAAAGTGACGAATAAAACAATACACAGAATTTGCACCTGAATAGCATACATATATATGTATAAAACTTGATACAACTGTTTTGTAGATACAAGCCTGCTATCACCAAAAAGCAAAACTATACCCACCCCAAGGGAAACATGCATATATACCATCATGCATATACAAAATATACAGCCCCACCAAAAATAAAAATACATCAGGCCCCCAAAAATAAAAACACTGGCAGCCATCAGTAGCCACCAATGATCATCGACCCCTCAGATAAAAAGGGACCGATTCAGGATCCTCAGGAGGACCCTCATCAGGATCTTCCTCATCCGAGGACACTTCCATAGGAGCCACAGAAGCACGGGACGGAGCCCGAGCGGTGGAATCAAAAGAATCCTCCTGCGGGGTGTAATAACGGGCACCCCACATCTCCCTAATAGGCAGGTAAAACTCCAGACGCAAGCTGAGGTAGCAGGTGAGGACAGGTGCCTCATGACGTCTCCAGGCAAGTGCTATCGACACGTCTCCCAAGTACACGCAGCGGTCGGAGTTCAGGTTGATGTGCCAGCACTCTGGCCCCCCAAGGAAGGTCAGACGCACATCTCCCAGGAACCCACGCATACGTGCAGACATCGTCGCGATAGAGGTCAATCTTGTGCGGAGCCGAAGCGGGAAGGTAGGATCTTCTCGTCTCCTTACCGTCGTCTTCGATCGCACAGGGTACACATAAACAAGACAAATAATAGAAGCACAGGGAAAGAGGTAAGACATCCTACATCATTACCAGTTATAACATGCTAGAAAAAAAACGGCGCCACGCGCCCAAATAGCAATCCAACACATCATATTCAATTAATGAGCAGAAATCTCAACAGTAAGTAATTAAACAGTTCCAGGCATATAATTATTATAATGACAGTTAAATCAAGTATAGTTACAGAAATAAGAATTAATGATGACAGTTTATATCATGACTCGTATGCATGCTTTCCCAAATTCCTACTCCATGGAGCTAGACTCAATCAGTCGGAGAGAAAGATCAGGAGACATGTCTGTGACTCGGCTGCCGACGCCAGTGTTATCAATAAATTTTCTCGTGCACAATCATGGCATTGCACAGACATTCTACACTAGATCATGATATAGGACAGTGTCAAGTCCGGATCGTCGGTGCGTTTGCATCGGTTTGCCCCACAGACAGAGGAGCTACCAACTGCCCATTGTGAAGGACCCGCACCCCGACGCCCCCAAGGTCATAACACGACCCACACTTGTCTACTCACACCCGCACTAAGGTGTGTTCAATCTCCTAGGCAACTTGGCCTTGCAACAGTCCACAAGGACATCACAACGCATAAGATACTATGCATGCACATATATGATCCACAATCTCATACAAGTTCATAATATGCCACATTAGGCCAACATAAGCATCATTATATAATTGGTCACTCACATGGACCCATAATCACATGATATAAGTATCAAGCCCATTAATGCATCATTAGGTTCATTATGAATCCTAAATTAAACTTTGTTCCCCTTTCTAAGGTTCATGTTCAAAAATCAATCTTTATAGCCAACTTAATATTCCAAGACAACTCACTTCCCCATAATTTACATTTTATTTGAGCTCTTAGGCCTCACATTCTCATGTTCTTCACTCACTTAGAATCTCCTTAATTCTTATGACACTTTCACTCTTGTATCTTTGAAAATTTATGAAGTCTTAGCTTTAATAAATTCTTCTAATTTCTTAATCATCCATTTCATTACTTAGGTTTACAATTACCTAATTAATTATGCTTCCAATTCATTAAAATCACATTTTTCACCTAAAATTGCCCTAGAGGCCGTGGCCTCCCTATAAATTCAATTTCAAATCTTTTCAAGTCATAATCATGTACATCATTCCCTTAATTATTTAAATTGTTCACTTGTCCAATTAACTCACCAAAAACCCTAGGTTCTTGGCTCCAAAATCGTAGCCACCATAAGAATTCCAACTTCAAATTTTTCTTCCATTACATTCCATTTCATACCTTGATAATTTAAGTCTTATGCCAATTACAACTTCAACACAAACTCCTCTAATTTTCTAACCTAAAACCGTGGCACTCGTGAAGGGTGTTCAATCAATTTTTCATCCATTTTAAATCACTCAATCCATTCCAACAATCCATTATATACAACCAATCCATCCAATAGCATAAATGAATTAAAATCAACACATAACACAATTAATCATTAAATTCAAGAACAACCCTCATTAGGGTTCTTCACAAATCAACACAATCAAGGTTCCTAGATGCTAAAAATGGTTGAAGAGGAGTGTCTTCCTCTTACCTAAGTGAAGAAATCAAGAAGAACTCCAAGAATCCTCCTTCTTTTTTCGGATTTGGCCTCCAAAAATCCCTAAAATTGGAGACTTATTAGAATATTCGACGGTTCCGGAAAATTCTCAGAAAATTTCCAAAAATTACAAATATTATAAAACGACTATCCGTCATATAAATTTCTAATTTTTATAGCATTACAGTCATTTTCACGACTCTGCTCAATGTTTGCGCAAAACGAGGAATATATTAAAATATTCATCGTTCTCGGATAATTTCGAAAAAATTCACATAAATCACAAATATTGGAAAATGACTATTCATGGTGAAATAATCAATTTCCGGAGTGTTACACTGGTCTCAGCAATTCTCAAGACCACGTGTGCACGTAAAACGAAGAATATATTAAAATATTCGTCGTTTCCGAAAAATTCCAGAAAAATTCCTAAAAATCAAGAATATTATAAAATGATGATTTATGATCAAATATGTATTTTTCGGGATGTTACAACACTCCCCTACTAAAAGGAATTTCGTCCTCGAAATTTACATACCTTAAAACAATTCTGGATGTTGCTCCTTCATCTTGTCTTCCAATTCCCAAGTCGCATCACCAGTTGCTTCATTCCAAATCACCTTTACCAATGGAATCTCCTTGCCTCGTAGTCGCTTTATCCGTCGATCCTCGATTCTCGCAGGAGACGTTTCATAGGTCAGGTTCTCTTTTAACTGTACTGTGTCCGATGCTATAACATGACTTGGATCAGGTAAATATTTACGAAGTTGTGACACATGGAATACATTATGTATGTTTGAAAGAATAGGGGGTAAGGCTATCTGGTAAGCTACTGGACCTATCCGGCGAAGGATTTGGTAAGGTCCAAGGAATTTCGGGGTGAGTTTTCTAGATTTCAAGGCCCGGCCGACCCCAGTCGTGGGTGTGACTTTCAGGAACACATGCTCACCTTCTTCAAACTCAAGAGGCTTTCTTCTCTTATCCGCATAGCTCTTCTATCGACTCTGAGCAGTTCTCATCTTTTCTTGAATCATCTTAACCTTCTCAGTCGTCTGCTAGATAATGTCTGGTCCAATCGTAAGACGCTCGCCGGCTTGGTACCAACATAATGGTGTTCGACACCGTCTTCCATACAGAGCTTCATAGGGTGCCATCCCTATACTCGAATGATAACTGTTATTGTAGGTGAACTCCACCAGTGGTAGAACTTCATCCCAACTTCCAATGTCTGTTCCATAGAACAAGCTCTAAGTAGGTCCTCTAGAGATTGGATCGTCCTTTCCGATTGACCATCGGTTTGCGGATGATACGCCGAACTCAGGCGCAATCTCATTCCCAACGAAGCTTGTAAACTTTGCCAAAACTTTGAGGTAAACCTCATATCCCTATCCGAGACTATACTCGTAGGCACACCATGCAATTTGACAATTTCCCCAATATACAGTCGGGTCAGCTTTTCCAAACTGTACCTTATGTTAATCGGGAGGAAATGAGCTGATTTTGTAAGTCGATCAACTATTACCCAAATCGAGTCATGTCCCATCCTTGTCCTTGGCAATCCCACAACAAAGTCCATTGCGATGCTGTCCCACTTCCATTCAGGAATAGACAATGGTTGCAAAGAACCCCGCAGTCACCGATGTTCCACTTTGGCTTTTGACGGACTAGACAAGTCGATACACATCTAGTGACATCACTCTTTAGTCCATGCCACCGAACAACTTCTTCAAGTCTTGGTACATCTTCGTTATACCAGGGTGCATACTTAGCTTGCTAGTGTGGGCATGATCCACAATATATCGTCTAAGCTCTTGGTCACGAGGAATACAAACTCTACCTCGGAATCTCAGAATTCCATCTGTTCCTTCTTCGAACTCTGTTTTCTCGCCTTGTTTCATTTGTTCTCTTATTCCTTGCAAGAATTCATCGGTCTTCTGTTTTTCCCGTATGTCTTCCATCAACTCGCTTAAGATGGTAACCATATTCATGCAAATTCTTCCGGGTTCTAACTTAACAAATGACCATACATCTCTAAATTGTTCGATGAGATCTCTTTCCCTAATCATCAAGGCAGAAACACTGATAGTCTTTCTACTTAAGGCGTCAGCTACAACGTTCGCCTTGCCAGGGTGGTACAACACTGGAAATCATAATCCTTCAAAAACTCCAGCCATCTCCGCTGTCTCATATTCAGCTCTTTCTGATCGTACAAGTACTTCAAGCTCTTGTGGTCACTGAAGATGTTGAATGTCGCTCCATAAAGGAAATGTCTCCATATCTTCGAGCAAAAACCACAAACTGCCAACTCCAAATCATGAGTCGGGTAATTCTTTTCATGCACTCGCAACTGTCGCGAAGCATAGGCTACCACCTTTCGGTGTTGCATAAGAACGGATCCCAATCCTTGATACGAAGCGTCACAATACACCTCGAACGGTTCATTCGGATCAGGTAACACCAATACAGGTGAGGTAGTCAGCCGTTTCTTCAACTCTTGAAAACTCTGCTCACATCTATCAGTCCATTCGAAAACTTGATTCTTCTTTGTCAATTGAGTGAGCGGTCCGGCAATCTTGGAAAACCCTTCTATGAACCTCCGGTAATATCCGGCTAAACCAATGAAACTACGGACTTCCGTCACTGACTTCGGTTGTTCCTACTGCAGTACTGCTTCTACTTTGGATGGATCCACTGCAATTCCTTCTTTTGAGATCACATGACCCAAAAACTTCACCTCATCCAGCCAAAACTCGCACTTCGACAGCTTGGCATACAGTTTCTTTTCCTTCAAAATCTGAAGAACTATGCTGAGGTGCTCAGCATGATCCTCTTGATTCTGGGAATATATCAGGATGTCATCAATGAAGACGACAACAAACTTATCCAAGTACGGACGAAAGATGCAGTTCATGTAGTCCATGAAAATAGCAGGCGCATTCGTCACACCAAACGGCATCACAAGATACTCGTAATGACCGTATCGTGTACGAAAAGCAGTCTTGGGTACATCCTCCGTCTTCACTCTTATCTAATGATACCCAGACCTCAAGTCAATCTTCGAAAATACTGCTGCCCCCTTCAGTTGGTCCATCAAGTCGTCAATTCTCGGGAGAGGATACTTGTTCTTGATTGTCAACTTGTTCAATTGCCTGTAGTCCACACACAATCTTGAGGTACCGTCCTTCTTTTGAACTAGTAACACAGGTGCTCCCCACGGGGACACACTCAGTCTAACTAACTGCTTCTCCAAAAGCTCTTCTAGCTACTTCTTAAGTTTGGCTAATTCTGTCGGTGACATTCGGTAAGGTGCTATAGACACGGGACCAGCTCCCGGTACTAGATCAATAGCAAACTCGATCTCGCGTGCCGGTGGTAAACCAGCTACTTCTTCAGGGAAGATCTCAGGAAATTCCTTCACTACCGAAATAGTACTCAAATCAGCCTCACTCTCAACTTTCAAAGAAGATAACAGCATGTACCCCTAAGCTCCTTCTTTCAAGAAAGCTCGTGCTTGGTTGGCCGTCAAGTATCTAGAATTCTCATCCACAGGAAAGACTATGGTCTTACTAGAACAATCTAACAGAACATGGTTGGAAGATAACCAGTCATCCCTAGGATTATATCTAACTCGTGAAAGAGATAAACAGATCAAATCAACGAAAAAGATTCGACCTTCAACAATCAAAGGACACTTCAAAACGGACTTTGGTAGTAACTACCGATTTATCGGTGGGGTTGAAACAAATAATTCAAAAGGTAGTTCGGACACAGGTAAACCAAGTCGTAGCACACAGTCATATGATATGAAAGAATGGGTTGCCCCAGAGTCATACAGTACTTTTAAAAGATTACCTTCTATGGCGCCTTCTCCTTGAATCAAGTCCTCGGATTCAGAAGCTTCAGCTCCACTCATAGTATAAACTCGACCTCCGGCTTGCGGTTTCTTGGCTCGGGTTGCATTGACTGAAGGTTCAGCCTTTGCTTGGTTGCAATCTCTGGACATATGGCCCGGTTTGCCACATCTGAAGCAAATGATTCTTTTTATCGTGCAGTCTCTTGTGAGATGATCTTTCCCACACTTCAGGCATTTGGACGGGTAGGTCGTATTCTGACCAGTTCGGTTCCCAGAAGAACCTCCACCTGAACTTCCACCGATTGGTTGTTGACTCCCCGTTGGTCGGTTATAGGGCTTCTTCTGAAAGCGATTTGAACCACTGCCTCCACCTCTTTGGGACCGTACAGCCCAAAGTTCCTGTTTCTCGCGTCTCTAGCCTGCTCCAAGGCTTCAACTTCACAGCAAGTGTCTAACAGTTCTGAGAACACCTTCATCTTCAGGGTGATCATAGCTTTCTTCACTTCATACCTCAGTCCTTCGGTGAATTTCCAATTTTCCGTGCCCTCATCAGTTTGATGCTGGTAATGGGTCGAGAACTTCTCAAAATTCTCAAACTTAGCGGCGTACTCGCTGACGGTCATGTTCCCTTGTCTCAGGTTGAGGAACTCCATCTCCTTTGCGTGTCTCGCATTCGCAGGAAAGTATTTGTCCAAGAACTTGTTCTTGAACACATCCCATGTGATGTCAGCTCCTTCGGCTTCTAATGCTCTTTGAGCTCCATTCCACCAGTTTTTGGCGTTGCCCACCAGCATAAAAGTAGCATAGTTCACCTTCTTATCTTCGGCACAGTTCATGCCTCGGAACACCTTTTCCAGTTCCTTGATCCACAGACTAGCCTTGTCTGGATCAAATTCTCCCTTGAACTGCGGACGGTTATGACGACGAAACTCTGCTAAGTTTTGCGCATCGGCAGTCGCCTCAAGCTGTTGAGCAGCTCTTTCTTGTTGTTGAGCAGTGCGTTCATTTTGTTGGGCGATGACTTCACCATTCTCTGCATCGCTTCAATAGCAGCTGCCATTTCTCCACCTCTTGCCATCTCGCTTTTCTCTCAAATTGGATTACTGAAAACAGAAGAAAAGTCAGAGGAATCCACTCAAGACACCCATCACAGAGATTCACACAACACAAACAAGACAGACTCACACTCAAGACCCAAAGAAAACATAAACCGGGGCTCTGATACCAACTTAATGTAACGCCCCTTTTTGGGAGGGAACGTCACATTGTCAAATAAAATAAAATGCGGAAATTGAATAAACAAACGATTAAGACCCGATTCATTTTATTTAATTGATGTTTAACCATGTGAGCAAAATTGGCAATATTTTTTTTATAATAGTAATAATAATGATAATACGGAATGTGGATAAAAGTGACGAATAAAACAATACACAGAATTTGCACCTGAATAGCATACATATATATGTATAAAACTTGATACAACTGTTTTGTAGATACAAGCCTGGCCATCACCAAAAAAGCAAAACTATACCCACCCCAAGGGAAACATGCATATATACCATCATGCATATACAAAATATACAGCCCCACCAAAAATAAAAATACATCGGGCCCCCAAAAATAAAAACACTAGCAGCCATCAGTAGCCGCCAATGATCATCGACCCCTCAGATAAAAAGGGACCGATTCAGGATCCTCAGGAGGACCCTCATCAGGATCTTCCTCATCCGAGGACATTTCCAAAGGAGTCACAGAAGCACGGGACGGAGCCCGAGCGGTGGAATCAAAAGAATCCTCCTGCGGGGTGTAATAACGGGCACCCCACATCTCCCTAATAGATAGGTAAAACTCCAGACGCAAGTTGAGGTAGCAGGTGAGGACAGGTGCCTCATGACGTCTCCAGGCAAGTGCTGTCGACACGTCTCACAAGTACACGCAGCGGTCGGAGTTCAGGTTGATGTGCCTGCACTCTGGCCCCCCAAGGAAGGTCAGACGCACATCTCCCAGGAACCCACGCATACGTGCAGACATCGTCACAGTAGAGGTCAATCTTGTGCGGCCGAAGCGGGAAGGCAGGATCTTCTGTCTCCTTACCGTCGTCTTCGATCAGTACAGGGTACACATAAACAACAAATAATAGAAGCACAGGGAAAGAGGTAAGACATCCTACATCATTACCAGTTATAGCATGCTAGAAACAAAACGGTGCCACGCGCCCAAATAGCAATCCAACACATCATATTCAATTAATGAGCAGAAATCTCAACAGTAAGTAATTAAACAGTTCCAGGCATATAATTATTATAATGACAAGTTAAATCAAGTATAGTTACGAGAAATAAGAATTAATGATGACAATTTATATCATGACTCGTATGCATGCTTTCCCAAATTCCTACTCCATGGAGCTAGACTCAATCAGTCGGAGAGAAAGATCAGGAGACATGATCGTGACTCGACTTTCGTCCGAGGCCGTTGCTATCAATAAATTTTCTCGTGCACAATCATGGCATTGCACAGACATTCTACACTAGACCACGATATAGGACAGTGTCAAGTTCGGATCGTCGGTGCGTTTGCATCGGTTTGCCCCACGACGCAGGAGCTACCAACTGCCCATTGTGAAGGACCCGCACCCCGACGCCCCCAAGGTCATAACACGACCCACACTTGTCTACTAGCACCCGCACTAAGGTGTGTTCAATCTCCTAGGCAACTTGGCTTTACAACAGTCCACAAGGACATCACAACGCATAAGATACTATGCATGCACATGTATGATCCACAATCTCATACAAGTTCATAATATGCCACATTAGGCCAACATAAGCATCATTATATAATTGGTCACTCACATGGACCCATAATCACATGATATAAGTATCAAGCCCATTAATGCATCATTAGGTTCATTATGAATCCTAAATTAAACTTTGTTCCCCTTTCTAAGGTTCATGTTCAAAAATCAATCTTTATAGCCAACTTAATATTCCAAGACAACTCACTTCCCCATAACTTACATTTTATTTGAGCTCTTAGGCCTCACATTCTCATGTTCTTCACTCACTTAGAATCTCCTTAATTCTTATGACACTTTCACTCTTGGTTCTTTGAAAATTTATGAAGTCTTAGCTTTAATAAATTCTTCTAATTTCTTAATCATCCATTTCATTACTTAGGTTTACAATTACCTAATTAATTATGCTTCCAATTCATTAAAATCACATTTTTCACCTAAAATTGCCCTAGAGGCCGTGGCCTCCCTATAAATTCAATTTCAAATCTTTTCAAGTCATAATCATGTACATCATTCCCTTAATTATTTAAATTGTTCACTTGTCCAATTAACTCACCAAAAACCCTAGGTTCTTGGCTCCAAAACCGTAGCCACCATAAGAATTCCAACTTCAAATTTTTCTTCCATTTCATACCTTGATAATTTAAGTCTTATGCCAATTACAACTTCAACACAAACTCCTCTAATTTTCTAACCTAAAACCGTGGCACTCGTGAAGGGTGTTCAATCAATTTTTCATCCATTTTAAATCACTCAATCCATTCCAACAATCCATTATATACAACCAATCCATCCAATAGCATAAATGAATTAAAATCAACACATAACACAATTAATCATTAAATTCAAGAACAACCCTCATTAGGGTTCTTCACAAATCAACACAACCAAGGTTCCTAGATGCTAAAAATGGTTGAAGAGGAGTGTCTTCCTCTTACCTAAGTGAAGAAATCAAGAAGAACTCCAAGAATCCTCCTTCTTTTTTCGGATTTGGCCTCCAAAAATCCCTAAAATTGGAGGCTTGTTAGAACCAACATCAAGGCTTGAAAAATAAGCCATGGATGGCCATTAAAGAAACCATAATCACGAAAATGAGAGAGGAGAAAGAGTGGTCTTGAAACTTACCCAAAATGCTTAAAGTTGGAGCTTGGAGAAAATGGTGAATATGATGGAATCTCAAGAAACTCCAAGAAGAAAAAGTGTTTAGAATGGTGAAAGGATTTAGGAAATGTAGTTAGAAGAAAGTTTTGTGAAGATTAGGGTGGTGAAGGGTGGCTGGCCGTAGCCCTTGTAGAGAGAAGGAAGAGAGAAAGTTTGAAGAAGGAAGAAGAAGAAATGGTAGAGAGAGAAAGTGGTCTTGAAATTAAATGAATGGAAATGATATTTGATTAAATGAAATGTAGTAATTTCCATTCCCTTGGCTACCTTCCAGCCGTGCAAAGAGAGAGAGAAGTGGGTGGGGAATGGCTTCCAAGAGAAGCTAAGGCACATGGGTCAAAGGTAAGGTCAAAGCTTCTTAAGGAAGCTTTGATTATTTAATCAATAAATTTGAATTAAAGTAGATAGATTTGACATAAAATAGATTACATTAGGATAATGTGATAGGATTTTTATTACACACTATTATCCAATAGATAATAGTTACAGTTGACAGAAGTCAGTATTTAATTAATCTGACAAATGAATTTTTTGCTGTATTGATTTAATTGTATTTGTTAAAATTTTTCGAAAATTGTGAAACCTCGTAAACTGTGTCAAGTCTCGGGTTTAGTAAGATCCCCCGTCGACATGTCCATAGTCCAAGGTTCTCAGAGAAAACATCGCGTTTCTCTGGTTCTGCTCAGCGTGCACGCAAAACGAGAAATATATTAAAATATTCGACGGTTCCGGAAAATTCCCAGAAAATTCCCAAAAATTGCAAATATTATAAAACGACTATCCGTCATATAAATTTCCAATTTTTAAAGCATTACAGTCATTTTCACGACTCTGCTCAATGTTCGCGCAAAACGAGGAATATATTAAAATATTCATCGTTCCCGGATAATTCCGAAAAAATTCACATAAATCAAAAATATTAGAAAATGACTATTCATGGTGAAATAATCAATTTCCGGAGTGTTACACTGGTCTCAGCAATTCTCAGCCCAGTGTGCACATTTTTGGGAGAAGAGCAAAGCTTTCCAGTGGTAATTTCCTTGTCTCTTATTGAAGAATAAGAAGGTATATTAACAGAAGTACTTAAAAGGCATAAAAGTGCAATTGGATGGACATTAAAGGACATAAAAGGTATTAATCCATTAATTTGTACACATAGAATACATTTAGAGAATAATGCTAAAACTTCTCAACAACCTCAAAGAAGATTAAATCCACACATGAAAGAGATAGTTAGAGCAGAAATCCTTAAATTGCTTGATGTTAGAATTATCTATCCTATCTCTGATAACCAATGGGTAAGCCTTACATAAGTTATGCCTAAGAAATCTGGAATAACAGTGGTTGAAAATGATAAGGATGAATTAATACCTACGCGAGTCTCATCTAGTTGGCGTATGTGTATTGATTTTAGAAAATTAAATGTTGCTACTAGGAAAGATCATTTTCCTTTGTCATTTCTTAAGCAAATTTTGGAAATGGTAGTAGGACATTCATACTATTATTTTCTTCAAATCTTGACTTCCATCCCTTGTACTCCATTACCTATGTACAATCAAGCAAAGAGCATATTTCAGAGATATCATCTTCTAATTGCAAGTCTGACTTAAATGAATTGACTAAACAAATTTCTAATGGGTCAGAAGAACTCCTTGTTTGAAGATGATCATCTATAATGGCTTCAATTCCTTCAACTTTCTCCTTTTCATCAAGGACTTCATGTGGTTACTTGCACATGTTAAAAACATTGAGCTCTAGTGTCATTTTTTCAAATGTTAGCTTCACCACTCCATTTCTATAATTTATCAAAGCATTATATGTTGCTAAAAATGGACGGCCTAAAATAACAGGAATTGACTTGTAACTATCAACCATATGTTCAGTATCCAAGACAATAAAATCTATAGGATATATGAATTTATCAACTTGTACCAACACATCTTCCACTGTTCCTCTTGAAATTTTAATTTATCTATCGGCAAGTAGAAGAGTTACAGAAGTTGGTTTTAACTCACCTAAGTTGAGTTGTTGATAAACTGAATATGGAAGCAAATTGACACTAGCACTAAGATCAAGTAAAGCTTTTTTAATTTTATGTTCTCCAATAATGCATGAAACTGTAGGACAACCAGGGTCTTTATATTTCAACGCATTATTATTCTGAAGAATGGAGGTTACCTGTTCAGCCAAAAATGCTTTCTTTTTCACATCTAGTTTCCTTTTAACAGTGCACAAGTCCTTCAAATATTTGGAATAAGAAGGAATTAGTTTGATAGCATCTAACAAAGGAATATTGACCTTCACTTGTTTCAAAATTTAAAAAATTTCAGTGTTATGGTTCAATTTCCTTGAATTGTTTAATGCTTGAGGAAATGAGGGTGCAAGGGAGAGTTTGGTCTCTTTTTGATCAACTTCTTCATTTTCTTGGGGAATTGGTTCATTTTCTTTCTCACAAGATTCAGGAATTTGTTTTTCAACAATCTTTCCACTCCTAAGAGTTATCACTGACTTGACTTAGCCCATGTGTTAGTTTTCTAAACTCCCTTCTTTTAGACTGTACTGACTCTTGGGATTTGGTTGAGGTTGAGAAGGAAATTTTCCTTTCTCATGAATGATGAGTGTAGAAGAAGGTTTAGCAAGAGTTTTTTTTACGTCACTCATGGTTTGATTGTTTTGTTTATTAATGGTCTCTTACTTTTCTATGAATGCGTGCGGTATTTTTTCAAGGTTTTTCCTATATGGTAGGACATAAGATGCATATCCTTGAGAATTTTGAGAGTCCTGTTGTGCCTGAAGAGGTGGTGGTTGCACGAATTGTGATTGATTATTATTCTTCTAGTTGAAGTTCGGGTGATTTCTCTATCCCGGATTGTATGTATCTGAAAAAGAAGAAGTAAATGGATTTTTAAAATTATTCATTACATTTACTTGCTCATGTACAACTTTTAAAATAGGAATATTGGGACATTCATGTGTTGAGTGTCCTAAGTCATCACAAATGCCACAAATTTCTTCATTTTGCACAAATTTGATTTCTTTTGCTTTTCTTAATTCCATGGCTTCAACCTTTCTATCCAAACTGGCAAACCTTGCATTTAGATCTTCCTCTTGACTAAGGTGATATCTTCCTTTATTAGCACTTGCAAGGTTAGATCTAATTGAATTTTCAGAAGGGTTAGTACTATGCCAAGATTGAGAATTTTCAGTCAGCTAGTTTAAATAGTCTAAAGCTTAATTAGGTTCTTTATCAAGAAACTTACCATTGCATATTGTTTCTACAAATTGTTTGGTTTTAGGTGTTAAACTTTCATAAAAGAAGCTTATAGTGCATCATTTTTTAAAACTATGATATGGGCAAGAATTTAACAAATCTTTAAACTGTTCCCAATATTGAAAATATGCTTCATTTGAATTTTGAAAAAAAATTGGATTTGTATTTTCATAGCAATGGTTTTATATATTGAAAAAAATTTCTTCAAGAACTCCCCTTGCATTTCTTGTCATGTGCGAATTAATCTTGGTTTCAAAGTGCTAAGCCAAGATTTTGCTTTATCTTTTAAAGAAAAAGGAAACAATTTAAGCTTAACAATTTCTTCAGTGCAATTTTGGTCATTAAAAGCAATACATACTTCCTCAAATTCTTTCAGATGTAAATATAGGCTTTCAGACTCTAAACCATGAAAATTAGAAAGTAAAGAAATCATACTTGACTTGAATCTAAAATTATTAGCATTGAGTGGAAAGATAAAGCATGATGGACTAGAATTTCGAGGTGGTTGCAAATATTCACGCATGGTTCGCAAAGGTTGATTTTCATGTTCATTATGTACACTTTCATTATCAACCATTGTGTCAATTGTGTGTGATTGTGGTTCAAACAAATCAATATATAAAGTACCAGGATTAATTTTAACTAAACGACCAGAATTTAAATCACGATACCAATTAAGCATAAATAAATGACTTAAAATAGAAAAAAATATGGTAAAAGTGGCGATTTACACCAGCCATTAAATATTAACAAGGATGTGGTATAAACCAACCACCCAATAAATATTAACAAGTAAAAAGTTAGATAACTGATAAATTAAAAAGTTAGATAATTAGAGAGTTAATAATTAGTAAGTTAGAAAGTGGAAAAAGTAAAATATAGAAAATAAAGTGTAAAAAGTAAAGTACATAAAGTAAATTATAGAAAATAAATTTAAAATATAAAAACTAGAGAGAGGCGAGCCTTATCGAGGCCGGTGAAAGAAAAGAAGAGAAGAAGAAAGATTATTTTATTATGTTAGAATGCAATAATAAATAATAGAAATGAAAAAGTTAGAGAGCATAAAATAAATGACGTAAATTAAAAGTTTGATAGCAGAAAAATAAAAATTAGTAAGCAGAAAATAAATGACAAAATATATAAGTCAGTAAACATAAATAAATGACATAAATATAAAAGTTAGAAAGTTAGTATGTTAGCAAGTTAGTAGGTTAGTAATTTAGATAGTTAAAAAGTTAGAGAGTTAGTAAAGAAACTGAAAGATCGGAAAGTCGATCTTTTGCTCCGGTGAGAGAGAATAGAGAATAGATTTTATTAAAGAAAAAGAACCTCAATGAATTAAAACTTCAAATAAAGTCCCCGGCAACGACACCAAAAACTTGATGCTGATTAAAGGATGCAAACTCAAGTGCAAGTTGTCTCAAGTAATAAATTCTTTGGACTCCATGGTCGATCCACAGGGAATTGATGAAGAAAAATTAATTGAGGTAAGAGAAAGATTTGTCACAACACCAAAAGTAATAAAAGTTATTCACAAATGATAAATGGTTTGCTTGGGTTAGGAGATCCACTCTTGATAATAAATTAGAGGCAAAGTTATTTCTCTTCATAACTCAATTGAAATCTACACATAAAGGAAGTTCCAATCGAAAAATACAACATTCAAAGTTCAATTATATATGCAATCATATTATGATTCCTTCAATTATCTACTAACAATGCGCTACTAGTCCGAGAGGGTCAGATGACTTTCTCGGTGAGGGCAAAAAATCAATTAAGTCCAAACTTACAAAACATAATCTCATAGAGACTGGGTTTAACTCTATTTGGAGGTGTCTAGGCTTTCCGAGAATGGGTCGCGATGAGACAGAGGCACGGCGACTGTGGGTCGACAGGGCGGCTCGTCAGGCAGTTCAGTCTGGACGGTGCTGGTTCGATGGCAAGGCTGGATCTAGTTTCTGGGTGAGGTGCGAGTCCAGTATGAAGACGAGGGAGACGGCGATTCACGGCTGGGTAATGCCTTCGAGTTATGGTGCGGTGCTAGTGTGGGTGAGCCACAGTGTGTGGCAGGTGGCTTGCGACTAGGCTATTCCGGTGCGGCTCGCGAGATCGTGGGTGGTACAGTTCGGTTTGTGGGTGTGGTGTTTTATGGTGGTTGTGGGTGGTGGTTTTTGTGGTTTGATAATGGTGAAGATGGTGAATGGGGGCTGTTTTGTGATGGTTGGAAGTTGAAGATGGGGCTACGGTGGTGGCTTGTTGGAGCTCGATTTGGGTGTTGGTGGTGGATGGTGAGGTGCTTGATAATCATATATTTTATATATTAATAAACCCTAATTTTTAGTCATTTACACTCTTCATGTACTTAATTGATTAAGCCTGGTTATGTTTTGTAAGATTTGACTCAAATTGGACTTATTTGATTTTTTCAGTATTATTTGGGTCTTACACTATTTCTGTATTTTGGTCATATCTTGAGTTCTAGATGTCTAGCAATTATGAATTTTACCTTGTAGGAAAGCTTAGAGAAAATCTACAACTTTTATGAAGAGCTCTAGGTAAAATATGGACATCTAGAAGAGCTAAATTGGCTTGGAAGACAGAACACGAGTTTTGTGTCTAGAACCTAAACAGTGTACAGTAATCAGAGCATAACTCGGGCTGTAAGAATTATCTTACACTGAAATTTGGACATTTGAAATTAAGACCCAGATCTACAACTTTCATGGAGAACACAAGAGCTCATTCGGACAGCTTGGAGGTGATATTGGATCTGGAAATCAAAACAGAGGTGCTGAAACTAAGCCTAAATAGTCTGCAGTAATTGGGTCATATCTAGGGTTGTAGGATGAATTTTTGGATGATTTTAGTGCCATTGGAAAGCTGAGACAAAATGCTACAACTTTCATGAAGACCATATTGCTTCATTCTGATGGCATCCGTGAGATCAACACTGAATGATTTCGGAGACAAAGAATCTTAATAATTTTTCGCTCTTATCCTCACCATTTGTCATTTTCCACTCATTCATCCACTCATTCACATACTCTTAATCAGCCCCCTTATCATTTTGTATCCCTACTCCTTTATAAAAGGCACCATTGGCTAATCATTGGGGGCATTTGGTGTTAGGCTTAATTTTTACAAGTTATGGTTATGCTTGTTTATTGTTTTCCTTTGTTGTAATTTTCTCTTGTTCTAAATTGAAGTTATGTTCATCTTTCTCTTCCTTTCTCTTTCTTTCTTCTTATCTATGAGTAACTAAATCTTCATCTTGCTTGGGTGAAAGAGTAAAGCTCTTGGTAATGAAATAAGGTTAGATTATTCTATTTCTTGTGCTTAAATGATATATTATCAAATGGACATTATATGTGTTGTATTTTGTTTCCAATCAATTTAGAAACCTTCTTTGTATAATAGAGATCTTGATTTATTGTAGACAATAGGATTGTCACAGTGAATGCTTGAACTCATTTACAAATGTTGGTAGATAATTAAAAGAATCATAATATGATTGCATATATAATTAAACTTTGAATGTTATATTTTTCGATTGGAACCTCCGTTGTATGTGGATTTCAATTGAGTTATAAAGAGAAATAATTTGACCTTTAATTTATTATCAAAAGTGGATCTCCTAACCTAAGCAAGTTCTTAAATTCATTTGTGATAATCTTTTATTACCTTTGGTGTTGTGACAAATCCTTTTCTTACCTCAATTAATTTTTCTTCATCAATTCCCTGTGGATCGACCTCGGACTCCCGAGAAATTTATTACTTGAGACAACCTGCCCTTGAGTTTGCATCTTTAAATCCTGCGGTCAAGTTTTTGGTGTCGTTGCCGGGGACTTGATTTGAAGTTTTAATTTATTGAGTTTTTTTTAATAAAATCTATTCTCTCTTCTCCCTCACCGGAGTAAAAGATCGGCTTGCCGATCCTTCGGTTTCTTTACTAACTCTCTAACTTACTAACTATCTAACTTACTAACATACTAACTTTCTAACTTTTATATTTATGTAATTTATTTTTTGTTTACTAACTTTTAATTTATGTTATTTATTTTCTCGCTTACTAACTTTTTATTTTATGCACTCTAACTTTTAATGTACATCATTTATTTTTTGCTCTTTATTTTCTACTCTTTCTAACTTACTAATTATTAACTCTCTAATTATCTAACTTTTTACTTTATCGCTTATCTAACTTTTTACTTGTTAATATTTATTGGGTGGTTGGTTTATACCACATCCTTGTTAATATTTAATGGTGGGTTACACCGCCATCTTGTACATTATTTTTGCTTATTTATTTTAAGTTATTTATGTATTTATGCTTAATTGGTATCGTGATTTAAATTCTAGTCATTAGTTAAAATTAATCCTGGTACTTTATATATTGATTTGTTTAAATCACAATCACACATAATTGACACAATGTTGACAATGAAAGTGTACATGATGAACATGAAAATCAACCGTTGTGAACCATGCGTGAATATTTGCAACCACCTCGAAATTCTAGTCCATCATGTTTTATCTTTCCACTTAATGCCAACAATTTTAGGTTTAAGCCAGGTATGATTTCTTTACTTCCTAATTTTCATGGTTTAGAATCTGAAAGTCCATATTTACATCTGAAAGAATTTGAGGAAGTATGTATTGCCTTCAATGATCAAAATTGCACTGATGAGAGCGTTAAGCTTAAATTGTTTCCTTTTTCTTTAAAAGATAAAGCAAAATCTTGGATTAACACTTTGAAACCAAGATCAATTGGCATATGGCAAGAAATGCAAGGTGAGTTCTTGAAGAAATTTTTTCCAACACATAAAACCAATGCTATGAAAAGACAAATCCAAAATTTTTCCCAAAATTCAAATGAAACATATTTTAAATGTTGGGAACGGTTTAAAGATTTGTTAAATTCTTGCCCACATCATGGTTTTGAAAAATGGCGCACTATAAGTTTCTTTTATGAAGGTCTAATACTTGAAACTAAATAATTTGTGGAAATAATGTGCAATGGTGAGTTTCTTGATAAAGAACCTGATGAAGCTTCAGACTATTTAAACTAGTTGGCTGAAAATTCTCAATCTTGGCATAGTACTAACCCTTCTGAAAATTCAATTAGATCTAACCTTGCAAGTGCTAATAAAAGAAAATATCACCTTAGTCAAGAGGATGATCTAAATGTTAGGTTTGCTAGTTTGGCTAGAAAGGTTGAAGCCATGGAATTAAGAAAAGCAAAAGAAATCAAATTTGTGCAAAATGAAGAAATTTGTGGCATTTGTGATGACTTAGGACACTCAACACACGAATGTCCTAACATTCCCGTTTTTAAAGAAGTTGTACATGAGCAAGTAAATGCAATGAATAATCTTAAAAAGTCATTTACTTCTTCTTTTTCAGATACATACAATCCGGGATAGAGAAATCACTCGAATTTTAGCTGGAGGAATAATAATCAATCACAATTCGTGCAACCACCACCTCCTCAGGCACAACAAGACTATCAAAATTCTCAAGGATATGCACCTTATGTCCCACCATATAGGAAAAACCTTTAAGAAACACTGCATGCATTCATAGAAAAGCAAGAGGCCATTAATAAACAAAACAATCAAACCATGAATGACTTAAAAGACACTCTTGCTAAACTTTCTTCTGCACTCCCCATTCACGAGAAAGGAAAATTTCCTTCTCAACCTCAACCAAATCCCAAAGGTCAGTACAGTCTAAATAAGGGGAGTTTAGAAAACCAAGAAATGGACCAAGTTAAGTCAGTGATAACTCTTAGGAGTGGAAAGGTTGTTGAAAAATAAATCCCCAAATCTTGTGAGAAAGAAGATGAACCAGTTCCCCAAGAAAATGAAGAAGTTGACCAAAAGGCGACCAAACTCTCGCCTTCACCCCTATTTCCTCAAGCATTGAATAATCTAAAGAAATTAGACCACCACACTAAAATTTTTGAAATTTTGAAACAAGTGAAGATCAATATTCCTTTGTTAGATGCTAGCAAACAGATTCCTTCTTATGTCAAATATTTAAAGGACTTGTGCACTGTTAAAAAGAAATTAAATGTGAAAAAGAAAGCATTTTTGGCTGAACAGGTAAGTTCCATTCTTCAAAATAATAATGCGTTGAAATATAAAGACCTTACTTGTCCTACAGTTTCATGCATTATTGGAGAACATAAAATTGAAAAAGCTTTACTTGATCTTGGTGCTAGTGTCAATTTGCTTCCATATTCAGTTTATCAGCAACTCAACTTAAGTGAGTCAAAACTAACTTTTGTTGGTACAAGTTGATAAATTTATATATCTTTTGGATTTTATTGTCTTGGATATTGAACCTATGGTTGATAGTTGCAAGTCAATTCTTGTTATTTTAGGCCGTCCATTTTTAGCAACATCTAATGCTTTAATAAATTGCAGAAATGGAGTGGCGAAGCTAACATTTGGAAACATGACACTGGAGCTCAATGTTTTTAACGTATGCAATCAACCACAGGAAGTCCTTGATGAAAAGGAGGAAATTGAAGGAATTGAAGCCATTATAGATGATCATCTTCAAACAAGGAGTTCTGCTGACCCATTAGAAATTTGTTTAGTCAATTCATTTGATTCAAGCATGCAATTAGAAGATAATATCTCTGAAATATGCTCTTTACTTGATTGTACACAGGTAATACAAGGGATGGAAGCGAAGATTTGAAGAGTTAAAACCCATGAATGATAATGCCCATGAAGAAATACCTACATTGGAACTAAAGCCATTACTTGCCGAGTTGAAATACACATTTTTGGGAGAAAAGCAAAACTTTCCAGTGGTAATTTCCTCGTCTCTTACTGAAGAACAAGAAGGTATGTTAACAAAAGTACTTAAAAGGCATAAAAGTGCAATTGGATAGACATTAAAGGACATAAAAGGTATTAATTCATTAATTTGTACACATAGAATACATTTAGAGCATAATGCTAAAACTTCTCAACAACCTCAAAGAAGATTAAATCCACACATGAAAGAGGTAGTTAGAGCTGAAGTCTTTAAATTGCTTCATGTTGGAATTATCTATCCTATCTCTGATAGCCAATGGGTAAGCCCTACACAAGTTGTGCCTAAGAAATCTGGAATAATAGTGCTTTAAAATGATAAAGGTGAATTAATACCTACGCGAGTCTCATCTAGTTGGCGTATGTGTATTGATTTTAGAAAATTAAATGCTGCTACCAGGAATGATCATTTTCCCTTGCCATTTCTTGATCAAATTCTAGAAAAGGTAGCAGGACATCCATACTACTGTTTTCTTGATGGCTTTTCGGGTTATAATTAAATACCAATTGCATTGAAAAATCAAGAAAAGACCACTTTTACATGTCCTTTTGTACTTTTACATATAGAAGAATGCCTTTTGGCCTTTGTAATGCTCCAGCAACATTTCAAAATGTATGTTAAGCACTTTTAATGACATGATTGAGCATTATTTAGAAGTTTTCATGGATGATTTGACAGTTTTTAGAAATTCATTTGAAAATTATCTTGATAATTTGGAAAAAGTTCTTAAAAGATGCGAAGAAAAAGGATTTGTGCTAAACTGGAAAAAATGTCATTACATGGTTACCTCAGGAATAGTGTTTGGTCATGTGATATCTTCTAAAGGAATTGAAGTTGGTAAGGCCAAAGTTGAATTAATTGCTCATTTGCCTTCCCCAAAAACAGTCAGAGAAGTTCGTTCCTTTTTAGGACATACAGGATTTTACAGAAGATTCATTAAGGACTTTAGTGCCATATCTAGACCATTATGTAATCTTCTGTTGAAAGATGCACCATTTGATTGGACTGAAGAATGTCAAATTTTTTTGAAAAATTAATTGGTCTTTTGACATCTACTCCTATCATGCAATCTCTTGACTGGTCTTTGCCTTTTGAGTTAATGTGTGATGTTAGTGATTTTGTATGGGTGTTGTTTTAGGCCAAAGAAAGGAAAGTAAGCCTCATGTGATATGTTACACAAGTAGAACTTTAAATAGTGCACAAATGAATTACACCACTGCTGAAAAATAACTACTTGTTATAATTTTTGCTCTGGACAAATTTTAATCTTACTTAAGTAGTTCTTCTATTGTGATTTTCACCGATCATTCTGCGGTTAGATATTTGATGTCTAAGCAGGATTCCAAACCAAGATTGGTAAGGTGGATCTTGTTGCTTCAAGAATTCAACATCACAATAAAAGATAAGAAATGAGCCGAAAATGTTGTCGCTGATCATTTGTCCAGACTTACAATAGGCTCACCTTTTGATAGCACACCTATCAATGTTTCTTTTCCTGATAAATTTTTATTTTCTGTCAATTCCATGCCTTGGTTTGCTAACATAGTCAACTTTCTTGTGACAGGAAAGATGCCGCCTCAATTGACGCACCAAGAGAGAAGGAAATTTTTGACAAAGGTGAAAATTTTATTTCGGAATGACCCATACTTATTCAAATCTTGTGTTGATCAAATCTTTCGGAGATGTGTGCCCGACAGTGAGGTAGGTAGTGTCATTAAATTTTGTCACTCAGAAGCATGTGAAGGTCACTTTTCTTCAAAGAAAATAGCTGCGAAAATCTTGCAGTGTGGATTTTATTGGCCTACTTCATTTAAGGACTGCTATACTTTTTACAAAAATTGTGAAAATTGTCAAAATTTGGGCTCAATTTCAAAAAGAAACATGATGCCTCTGAATCCCATCCTTGTCATTGAAATTTTTTATTGTTGGGGAATTGATTTCATGGGTCCATTTTCATCTTCATTTAGATTTGTGTACATTTTGGTTGCAGTTGATTATGTATCAAAATGGATTGAGGCGATTCCATGCCAACAAAATAATTGTAAAACTATTCTCAAAATTTTAAAAGAAAATATCTTGTGTCGATTTGGAATCCCTCGAGCTATCATAAGTGATGGGGGAACACATTTTTACAATAAACTATTTGAATCTTTAATGAAGAAATATGGTATTACACACAAAATTGCCACCCCTTATCACCCTCGACAAGTGGACAAGTTGAATTGGCAAATAGGGAGATTAAACAAATTTTGAAAAAAACGGTTAACCCAAATCGTAAAGATTGGTCTTTAAGACTAAACGATGCACTTTGGGCTTATCGTACTGCTTTCAAAACATCTTTGGGCATGTCACCCTATCGGTTAGTCTATGGAAAACCTTGTCACTTGCTTGTAGAATTGGAACATAAAGCATTCTGGGCCATTAAAGCTTTCAATCTAAATCTTGATGATGCTTGCAAGATACACAAATTACAATTAAATGAACTTGAGGAATTGAGAAATGATGCAAATGAGAACTCAAAGATTTATAAAGACAGAACAAAAGCTTTTCATGACAAGACAATTTTGAGAAAATCTTTTGAAATTAGTCAAAAAGTTTTGCTTTATGATTCTCGCCTGCACCTATTCCCTGGAAAATTGAGATCTAGGTGGAGTGGTCCTTTTATTGTCAAACATATGTATCCTCATGGGGCCGTAGATATTGAAAATCCTAGGAATAGTAATGTGTTTAAAGTCATTGGACAAAGACTTAAACCATTTCTAGAAAACCAAGTTGATGAGGGAGAATTCATCTCTCTTTCTGACCCTTGTTATAAATAGAATTTATTCTAATTTTATTGCCTTATTTTTATAGTTCTTTGTGTTGCCGGTTAAGTGATGGATACGGTACTCCGTGACTCTCAAGTCGGTTTATTTTTCAGTTTTCTAAAATAACTGAATCCTTCTTCTCCTTTAAAATGGATGTCATTCTTTCAAACCTGAGAAAACATTTTCCTTCTCTCCATCAAAATGCTCTAAAAAAAATTTACAAAGTTCGATGTGAAAGATTGAGACTGTTAATACACAAAGGAATGCTAGAAGATGTACGCTGGATAATTGAAGCAAAGGTCCGACTAGCAGGTGAGTCTTCAATTTCATTTGACTCAACATGCTAGGTCTTAGAAGAAGTTCGTATTCTAAAAAGAGAAGAGCAAAAAGATAGCAAGTCTGTCACAAATGTGGACGATGGAATTGTAACAAGCGATGTTGTTCTTTGGGGATGGTTTCCACAAACAGAGAAGATAAAATTTTCTTTATTAAGAATGGACTGAGTAAGGTCATTAGATGATATCTTATTGACTCTTGAGATGCATTATTGTGGATTGGTGCATCGTGAAATTCTTAATTTGTGGAATCTCTTCAATGATGAAGAAAAACGCTACAGTCTTAGGAATCTGACTGTAAAAGACACTGTTTACCAATTTATAAGAAAATTGGATAGGAAGCTTATCCTCGACTGATAGAAGGCGTTTAAACTGCTACTAGATATTAAACTAGAGGCAGATGTGAACCATATCCACAACAATCTATACATATCATCATCTTCTTCTTTATGTCATCTTTCAAAAAAAAAATAAAAAAAAAGAAAAAAATTTAAATAAAAAGAAAAAAAGAAAAAATGTTTGAACAAGGGCGATCTGGAAGGAATACCATGACTTTAATTAGTTGTGGAGCCCCAGCCTTTGGCTGACCCGTCATTGACTCGGATGGACCTTTGCACGCTGGTCCTTAAAAAAGTTTGTATACCATGCTCTGTAAAGAGCCGCACTCTATAACCCAATGTTTACCATCTAGGCACTGTGGAGTTGATGAATAGGCAGAAGCGTCCCACTCTGGTTATTAGTGAGAAGTAACCTGTGGCTGTCAAAGCGTATGAGGCATCTAAGCTTAATCCTCTTTTTTATTAGAAGGGGCTCTCAGCGTCTTGGGATGAGATGTTTTGGATCTTGGACATTACGGGTTTCAGATTTTAGCATCTTTGTTGATGTTATGAGCCCAAGTGTGAGCGTTACAGGTTCCAGACGCAAGATGGAAACCCACGATGGTTTCTTCTTTCTCCTTTCTTCGAATAAACGGATGTGAGTGTCTATTGCACTAGTGACACATAGTATAATGATATGTCACTACTGCACTCATGACGTGTAGTATAAAGATACGCCATGAAAGCTGTACATACAAGTATGTCATCATTTGCTATTATATTTCTTTTATATTCGTATGATTTTACTGTATTTTAGTTTTGGACAGATGATCCTTTGAGCAGGATCCTTCAGGGGTTTCTAGACTTCTTTACCCTGATGGTTTTCTTGAAGTCAAAAAAAAAAAAAAAAAAAAAAAAAAAATAAAAAAAAAAAAATAAAAAAACAAAAACAAAAACAAAAACAAAACAAAAACAAAAAAAAGTAAAATAAAATAAAAAAAAAAGTAAAAGAAAGAAAGAAAGAAAGAAAGATTCTAAGTTTCTTAATTTCAAACTTTTCTGATAACAACCAACCTACCCTTATAGGTGCAATTATTACCCTTTTTGTTCTTTTTCCTATTTAAACACTCCATTTTCTCTACTTTCCTCCAACTCAGAATCATTCAAAGGGAAGGTGAGAATAGAAATGGAAGGTGTTTCTATTCGTCAACTTAAAAATATCTGTGTATTTTATGGATCTAAGTATGGGAAGGGTTTAGAGTTTGTAAACGTAGCTACCACTCTTGGTTGATCACTTGCTGCGAAGAATATTCATCTTGTATATGGGGGAGGTTGCCGTGGGTTAATGGGGGCTGTATCACTTGCTGCATATATAAGAGACAGTCAGGTTTTATGTGTCATTCCTGAACCTTTAGCTTAACAGAACATCACTGGAAAGACAATTGGAGAGGAACTTAAGGTATCATGGCCCAACTGAACATTCACCATAAACCTATAGGTTTGTTGAATATAAATAATTTCTTTGATATTTTGTTAATCTTTCTTGACCATGCTATGGAACAGAAATTTATCACACCTTCGACAAGACTACTGCTTATCTCTGCTTCCATTATTGATGAGGTGATTGATAAATTAGAAGCTTTTGTTCATAAACCTGACCCAGCAATAGCTCAAATAGATTGGTCAGCAGGAAGCAGTGAGGGAAACAGGATGAAAAAAGAGTCAGATTTGACACTTTATTTATAGCTTTTCTATACTTTTGATTTTATTTATCATACTTTATTTAAATTTGTGTCAAATTTCTCCAACAGGTAATATCTTCTATCCTTTACTCATCTATATTTTAACATTGAGGACAATGTTGTCATCTAGTTAGGGGGGAAGGATAGTTGACCAATTTTTTTCTTTTCTTTTTTAGGAAGTATGATATGATTGTCATGGACTTACTAAACCAATGAATGATGGCAGAGTAAGGAGTAATTTTACTTTTGAGACGCATCTAAATTGGGAAGTATGTTTAATGATATGACTATCAGAAACCTATTCGTAGTAAAACCAATTAAGGATGGTAGAGTAAGGAGTAAATTTTGGAAACAATTTATTACTCTTGAGACGCATCTTAGTTAGGAAATAATTACTTTGTATAGAAGTAGCAAATGGATTCTTGGATCTTAGTATAAATTGTCTTCTTTCTTAAAAATCACAAGCTTGGATATGAATGTTGATATTTTGGATTGAGAATGATAGAAATATACCTTGTGAGATTTTGAGCCTATTGATGAATAGATTAAATATCTGTACCATTCTCTTCTTTCTTGGGTGATTTTCACTCATGGAATTGTTACTCTAGAACTTGCTTTGATTCTTTTTTAGGCTACATTTTCACATGCATACATAAATATGATTGAGGCATTTTGAAATAACTACTTTGACCAAATAACCATCTTTGTAGATTTTCCCTTGTGTAACCCGAGCTAATTTGTCCATTTCTTGTTTTTAGCTCATTTCGTGCCTGCAAAAAAAAATATGTTTTTACCCAACCATAGGGAATAAGAGAGCATTGACCTTGTTCTTGAACAAGTGTAGGGGTGTATGTGCAAAATAAAAAATAAATAAAAACTGACCATCATTGCAATCAAAGAATTATCAGAATCTAGAATAAAGGTGGATGCTTAGAAACAACATGAAGAAAATGAGAATGTTCAAGTCTAACAATGAATTCAATTCACCAATTTGAGATTGATCTTCAACAAAACATTAGTCAAATATTGGTGATTATCTTTTATGATGAATGTTCTCAAACATTTTCTCCACTCTAACTGTACCATAATGCTCTTTTATTCTTTTTGGTATTTATCTTCTCACATCCATATTATCCCATCTCCTTTACCATGACCCCATTACAACCTTGAATAAAGTCCTCTTGATTTTTGTATGCATGTGTTTAGAGTAGCGGAGAAGTAGAAGATAAGCAAGCTTATGGCAGTGCAATTGTTCATGGGTTGAATAGAGTGAAATATTTACCTTTTAAATACTTGAGAGATTGAGAGTGAATTCTGTGAGGATCTATCATTCTTGATTCATTTTTTTCAACTGAAATTTCCTTGTTTGTTGGTTTGAGATGTGAAAAAATGTTACCTCATTAATGCTTTGATCCCTTGAATTCCTTGTTGCTCTTCTTGCTTCATCGAATCTTTTAGAGTTTTTAACTTTTGAGTCTGTGTCATTTTTCTTTGTCTCCTAACTTTGGTCTTATGTGTTTTGCCCAAGAGTGCAAAAAGCTAAGTGTAGGGGAATTTAATAATCATATATTTTATACATTAATAAACCCTTATTTTTAGTTATTTACACTCTTCATGTACTTAACTGATTAAGCCTGGTTATGTTTTGTAAGATTGGATTCAAATTAGACTTAATTGATTTTTTCAGCATTATTTAGGTCTTACACTATTTCTATATTTTAGTCATATTTTGAGTTCTAAATGTCTAGCAATTATGAATTTTACCTTGTAGGAAAGCTGAGAGAAAGCTCTACAACTTTCATGAGAGCTCCAGGTAAAATATGGACATCTAGAAGAGCTAAATTGGCTTGGAAGATAGAATACGAGTTTTGTGTCTGGAACCTGAATAGTATACAGTAATCAGAGCATAACTCGGGCTGTAAGAATTAGCTTGGACTGAAATTTGGACATTTAAAAGTTAAGACCGATATCTACAACTTTCATGAAGAATACAAGAGCTCATTCTACAGCTTGGAGGTGATATTAGATCTGGAAATCAAAACAGAGGTGCTGAAATTGGGCCTGAATAGTCTACAGTAATTGGGTCATATCTTGGGTTATAGGATGAATTTTTGGATGATTTCAGTACCATTGGAAAGCTGAGACAAAATGCTACAACTTTCATGAAGACCATATTACTTTATTTTGATGGCATCCATGAGATCAACACTGAATGATTTCAGAGACAAAGAATCTCAATAATTTTTCACTCTTATCCTCACCATTTGGCATTTTCCACTCATGCATCTACTCATTCACCTACTCTTAATCAGTCCCCTTGTCATTTTGTATCCCCACTCCTCTATAAAAGGCACCATTGGCTGATTATTGGGGGCACTTGGTGTTAGGCTTAGTTTTTACAAGTTATGGTTATGCTTGTTTATTGTTTTCCTTTGTTGTAATTTTCTCTTGTTCTAAATTGAAGCTATGTTCATCTTTCTCTTCCTCTCTCTTTCTTTCTTCTTATCTATGAGTAACTAAATCTTCATCTTGCTTGGGTGAAAGAGTGAAGCTCTTGGTAATGAAATAAGATTAGATTATTCTATTTCTTGTGCTTAAATGATATATTATCAAATGGACATTATATGTGTTGTATTTTGTTTCCAATCAATTTAGAAACTTTCTTTGTATAATGGAGAGCTTGATTTATTGTAGACAATAGGATTAGCACAGTGAATGCTTGAACTCATTTACAAATGTTGGTAGATAATTAAAGGAATCATAATTTGATTGCATATATAATTGAACTTTGAATATTATATTTTTCGATTGGAACCTCCATTGTGTATGGATTTCAATTGAGTTATAAAGAGAAATAATCTTATCTTTAATTTATTACCAAGAGTGGATCTCCTAACCCAAGCAAGTTCTTAAATTCATTTGTGAACATCTTTTATTACTTATGGTGTTGTGACAAATCCTTTTCTTACCTCAATTAATTTTTCTTCATCAATTCCCTGTGAATCGACCTCAGACTCCTGAGAATTTTATTACTTGAGACAACCTACACTTGGGTTTGCATCTTTAAATCCCACAGTCGGTGCTTGAATGTGGTTGTTGGGTGGTAGGTTGAAGATGATTGTGTTTCACAATGGTTTTTTGGTGAGTTTGTTGTTAATGTTGGTGATGGAGGTGACTGCAAGGTTGAATGTGGTGTTTGATAGTGGTTGCAATGTTGACAATGATGGGTCTTTGGTGGTGGCTGCAAGGTTGAAGGATGTGGGTCTTTGGTGGTGGCTATGATGTGTTGGTGTGGGTAAAGATGGAAGTTGTAATGGTGGGTAGAGGATGAAGGCTACTCCCCCCCCCCCAGTTTGTTCCTTGCTTGGGGATTTATAGAAGGGAATTAGGGTTTAGAGGGTTATGGATTCTGGGTTCAAGTTCAATTAGTCTTGGGCTAAAATGAATTTGAGTTGACCTATATTTGATAGGTCACAAATTGGTTTGTACTCAATGAACAACTTGAAAGAAATTTGGTCATCTTTTTTTTTTATTTTTTTTTATTTTCATTTTTTATTTTATTTATTTATTTATTTTTTTCCTAAACAAAGTCGAGTGTTCACAGTTTATTCTCTTTACTTGTTTTTTACTAGATAATAGGAATAATCGTAGTTTTTTCATATTATTGTTGTAAGAAACAAGTAAAGATATGAACTTTAATTTTGTTCAGCAATACATAGGATGATAAACACAAAACAATGTGAGAACCATAAAATGCGAAGAGCCGATGCACTCAAAAATAAATGACAGGAATTTAAAATGTAAGGAGTCAATGTGCTCAAAAGTAAATGACAGTAATTTAAAATGCATGGAGCCGATGCATTCAAAAGAATTTAAAATGCAGATAGTCGATGCACTCAAAAGAAATATGATGAGAGGTGGTGCACTCAAAAGTAAATGACAGAAATTTAAAATGCATAGAGCAAATGCGCTGAAAATGAAAAAAGACAAGAACCGATGCGCTCAAAAGTAAATGACAAGAATTTAAAATGCATGGAGTTGATGTGCTTAAAAGTAAAAGATAAGAATTTAAAATGTATGGAGCCGATGCGCTCAAAAGAATTGACAAAAATTTAAAATGCAAGGAGCCGATGCGCTCAAAGGAATTTAAAATGCAATGAGCCGATGTGCTCAAAAGAATTGACAGAAATTTAAAATGCATGGAACCGATACGTTCAAAAGAATTAACATGAAAACATTTATGTCCGTTATACATAAACTTAAAATATTTTTTTTATTTTCTCTTTTATTAAAAGTCATATGAACCAACGGGGATCTTGGAAAACTTTGACTAATCAAACTCTTGTTCATGTGATTTTCTTCATCAGATCCTTCGGTTGGTTTGGAATCCTCTTAATTTTCTTTTTTATTTCTTTTTTTTTTCTTCTCGATGTTCTTCAATTTTTTCTTTTTTTTAAGTAATATGATAATATGACCAAAAGTTAAATGACATTTAAACAATCCTATTTTTTCTTTTATCTTTTCTTTAGGAAATATCATTAGGCCATGGACCTAAATTTTGTACAAGTAGGTCGTCAAGTCAAGGACTTGAAATTTTATTTTTTTTATATCCCATCAGGCCATGGACCTGAAATTTGTAAAAGTCATCAAGCCAAGGACTTGAAATTTTTTTCTTCACCTCATCAAGTCATGGACTTAGAATTTTGTAAAGCTATCAAACCAAGGATTTGGAATTTTTTTACATCATCAAGCCATAGACCTAAAATTTTATAAAAGTTATCAAGTCAAGGACTTAGAAATTTTTTTCATCATCAAGCCATGGATCTAGAATCTTGTGAAAGCCATCAAGTCAAGGACTTGGATTTTTTTTCTATCAGACCACATATCTGGAGCTTTGTAAAGCCATCAAGCTGAGAACTTGTTTATGTTTTTTTTTCTCTTTTTTTTTGACTCACCATCAGGCCAAGGACCTAGAATTTTGAAAAGCCATCAAGCCAATGACTTAGAATTTTTTTCATCTCATCAGGCCATGGACCTGGAATTTTGTAAAGCCATCAAACTGAGAACTTAGAATTTTATGTTTTTTTTTTGTTTTTGACACATCATCAGGTCAAGAACCTGAAATTTTGTAAAGTCATCAAGTCAAGGACTTGGATTTTTTTTTTCTATCAAGCCACATACCTAGAGCTTTAAGCCATCAAGCTGAGAACTTGAAATTTTATGTTTTTTTTTCTTTTTTTTTTACACACCATCAAGCCAAGGACTTGAAATTTTGTAAAGTCATCAAGCCAAGGACTTATAATTTTTTTTCATCTCATCAAGTCATGGACCTGGAATTTTGTAAAGCCATCAAACTGAGAACTTGGAATTTTATGTTTTTTTTTTGTTTTTGACACTCCATCAGGCCAAGGACTTGAAATTTTGTAAAATCATCATGTCAAGGACTTAGATTTTCTTTTCTATCAGGCCACATGCCTAGAGCTTTGTAAAGTCATCAAGTCGAGAACTTAGAATTTTATGTTTTTTTTACACACCATCAGGCTAAGGACCTGTAATTTTTTTTATGTCAGGCCATGGGCCTAGAATTTCATCAAGCTAAGAACTTGGAATTTTCCCAATAAACAAATAAATGTATCTTTGAAAGGTTTCTTAGTAAAATTAAGATTTTCTTAAACCATGCACTTCCTCAAAAAGTTTATGCAACTGAACCCACTTTTATGCTCTTCTTCCGTGCTTGCTTCAAAATTCTCACTTCCATATTTTTTTGTTCGGGTACCTCTTGTTTCTAAATTATCCCTTGAGATAACATTATCCTTCAATTGGAACTTTCAAGTTCTCTTCGATCTAAATTGTTCAATAGGAGATTACCATTAGATAGTCAAATCAAAGTATTGTACTTATATTCACCTTACCTGAATCATTATGTAATAGACACTTATGGATTCAAAAGTACAACAGAAAAGAAGCGAACAATTTCCAGATTTTTCTTGGAACTTTGACTACAGAAAAGTTTTTACAAGGGATAAATATATGGAAAAAGACACAAATAATAGTATGAGATTTAAAGTGGTGTTGTCCCAATATGAATTGGTTTGACCTTCATGAAAATAATCTTTAGTTGCTTACTAGGCATTATGGCCAACAATTTCTTTCTGTTGAGCATGTATATCAAGACAAATTGAACTAAAGAGAAATTTGTCCACCAGGAAAACTAAAAATTACCCTAGTTTATAGTCAAATTGAATAAGGTAGAAACTTGTCCTAGTACAAGACCAAATTGAATCAAAGAGAGATTTGTCTCGGTCTAGGACTGAATTGAATAGGGCAGAAACTCGCCCTAGTGATCAAAAGTTTTGCCCTAGTATATGACTAAATTGAATAGAGCAGAAACTTGCCCTAATAACCAAAAGATTTGTCCTAGTCTAGGACTGAATTGAATAGGGCAGAAACTCATGCTATTGACTAAAAGATTTGCCCCAGTGTAGAGCTAGCTCGAACAGGGTTGAAACTTGTCCTAGTATAAGTCTATTTTTTTCTTCTTTTTTTAAAGGAGTAATGAACTAGATACTTGGATGAGTATAACCTTTTGTCACAAAATTAAAACTTATGAAAATAAAAGCAATCATTCATTGGTCATAATAGACTTTTTAAGGATTATGATGTGGCTAAGGTTAGTGGTTATGAAATGAAAGATATGAGGCTCAAACAAGTGTTTAAGGGTTGAATGAAACCAAGAATCCTTGTTCAAAATTAAACTGTCAACTGCTTTTGCACTTTCAAGCATACTTTTCTCTTATTATTCTCCATTTCTTTTCTTTTTCTTTTCACTTCCATAATTCACCTTTGTCATGACCTATTTCATTTCATTTTCTTTCTTCTTTCTTTCCCTTCTCTTTCTTTCTTTTTTTAAAATTTTCATCCTTTTTTTTTTTACTTCCTGCCCCTTTCACTTTTTTTCTTCCTTTCCTCTTGTTCCATTATACTTTAAAATAGTCAACATGGAAACTAACTTTTATTTTGTGATATCTCCTAGTGTAGGGGTGATCCTTGTCCAAGTTTTTTTTAAAGAAATTTTTCAAACTCAAAAGGGTGTAACAAGGGATAATAAACATTAATTCTTGTGAAGGAGAGAAAGATGACTAATCTTCATTTCAAATCTTGATTTGCTCATTTTCAAAAAAATTAATTTAGAAATAAAAAATTAATGCATGCCAAGTGATTACTTATTTGCTCCTTTTTTTTCTTTTTCTTTTTTTTTGGTTTTTTGTTGTTTTTTTTTTGCAAATAACAAATGCACACATGGACTTTATGACCACTAAAATTTTTCTAAAACGAGAGTCTTATAGGATCCGAATCAAAAGAAAACAAGTAAAAGAAAGAAAAGAATGATGAGAAAGACATGACAAGAACATGAGTGCCAAGAACATAGAAAAAGAAAAAAAAAGTATGATGAGATCCACGCAAATCCATTACATTAATGCTTCAAGACAGTTTACATAAGTTCAAAAATCAAATGATTGAACAAGTATGAGGTTGGTACAATTCAACCATCATTTCATAATAACAACTTGATAAACAAATCAGAATAACAATCACTCAGAAATTCCCCAATGCTGGATGATTGCAAAGTATTGTTCATTCTCAATAGTTGACAAATAAATCATCATTTAGTTAAACTTTCTAAGGTCTTCCTTGTAAGCATTTGCTCCCATTCCAAATGAGTATAAGCATGTGTAGAAACACTTGGCATAACCTAATGGATTACAGAGCCGTTGTCGTCCATGAGTATGTTAAGATCCAATTTGATTCATTCAACCCCAACTCTACACTTATTCTTTACATTCTCACATGTCCTTCATTTATTTGATCTAATCTTCCATTTACTTCATATGCTTCTTAATCTGGATCTCTCCCAATCACTTGCATGAGTGTTGTTTACAATTTCATCTCATGATCTTATTTTTTTATTGCCATTCATTTTCCTCAAAAGTGCAACGGTTCAAGTTTTTTTTCATTTTTGAAAAAGAATGTTAATATTAATAGAATAAAAAAATATTTTTTAAAAAAGTGAACATATACAAGAATGCATGATAAAAAAAATTAAAATGCTAAGAATGCCATGAAAATACAAGATGATATATTTTTTTCTTTTTTTTTAAAGAAAATATTAGGAATGCTATGAAAATACAAGATGATGTATGTTTTTTAAAAAAATGCTATGAGTGCCATAAAAATGCGAGATATTTTCTTTTTTGAAGAATGCTATGAAAATGCAAGGCAATATATTTTTTTTAAAAAATGCTAAGAATGTCATGAAAATGCAAGATGATGTATTTTTTTTTTAAAAAAAAAGCAAGAATTAATGTCATGAAAAAGGGATAGATAAAGAAGTACCCTCCCTTTGTGCTCTAGTCAGCTAGAACCTAAATGTTAGATTTCCTTAAGGTCATGATTCTAATTTTGGCAGTCCTTATGTTCAATCTATCAGTGCAAGATTTTTCAAGACAGATCTAAATTTCTAAAAAGTCATGGTTCCCAAATTGCCCCTATCTCAAAAGACAATGACCCAATTCATGAATTCATCACAAGTAGGGATAAACTCTCTCAATATGACTAGTCCATAATACTGGTAATAATCTGGATGGTGTCTTAACAAATGTCAAGTGAGCATAAAACCCCTCAATAACAAAAGTCGAGAACCCTCATATTCCTCGGGTTCGCACTGACTTAGGTATAGAGCCTAAACAGTGTGTGAGATAAGTGATAGTAATGTGTGTGAGGGAGCATTCAAACTTGTACAAAAATTTAAAAGATAACATTATCCCCAAACCTGCAAAAACATATATGCAACAACCAACCAGCAATCATCTACTCTGGAGTTTCAACAATTAAGTACAAAATACATATACAAATCAAAATATACACATGATAATGCTATCAGATATTTACATAAAAGATACTAGATAAAAACTATTTACAAACAAACAAGAAAACAAAAACAAGGTAAAAAGTGGTATAAAATAAATAAATAGAGATTATTAATAATTACTACAACTAGCAATAATAGGTCAAACTCTCCAAGTATCCCTAGTGGAGTCACCATTTGTCGCGACTGGGATCCAGCGAAATAGCAACTTATGAGATTTTAAAGATGAAAATGGAGTCGTCACTAATTTTATTTGAATTAGGAAAAATTAAAAAACTTTTCTTAGAAAATAGTCTTTGACAACCAAATTGGATTCAAGAGTCATTTATGGATAGGGAATGACGAAAACTTAATCTCATAGCACCCCTAACACACTCGTCCTAAGATGGTATCTTAAGTCAGTTGTGCAAAATTTAATAATCTTAAATATATTTATTTTACTCATCTTAGAAAAAAGGCAATGTAATTATTTTTTTTTATTTTTTAAAAAAAGGAAAAAAAATAAAAATAAACAACCAAATCGTGAAAATTTAATTTTTGACTTGACAAAACATAAATTTTGCTCTTATGTATCCCTGTGTGCAATGAAGAACTCAAAGTCACATAGTTCTTTAGAAAATAGGTATTGATTGATCGATTTTAATTAAAAGAGGAAAGAGATTTTATTTGAAAATAAATTTATTCTTACACAACGTTCAAGTTAGCACCAAGTTACTCAGTAAACTCTTATGATCCAAATGACATTGAAGATAACATTTACTATTCAATCATCATCATTAGTCATTGCATTGATTAAAAGATTTTTTTTTAATAAATTTTCATTTTTTAATATTTTTTTGTTTTGTTTTTATTTTTTTATTTTTTTTGCCAAGCTTAACAAAACACTTTAAAATTATCTAACCAAATAATTTTTTTCCAAACAACTCTAGGCCAAGAGAAAAAAAATGACTCAAGCCTAAATAACTCTAACCCAAAGAAAGAAAAATCACCAAACCCCAAAAAAAAAAACCTTCAGTGACCAAAACACAAAAAAAAAAAAGATAGTAATGAAAAGATTTCAAAAGAAGAGAAAAGGGGTCTCATACTAGAGAAAGAGACCAAAAGCAGAAGGTTCTGGTTCACTCAGTTCCGATCGTTCCGGCGAGTGGAGCAGCACATCAGTTGCTGGTGCGCAAGCGGAATCGACGGTGACTCACAGCTTCTAGTTCAGGCTGTCAGGATGTTGCGGAGGTTTGGTGCTGGTCCGCGACTGGGCTTGCATGATAGAGACAACAATCTGATTCGATCGATTCGGTGCCGGTGGAGGCGAGGAGCGATGACGCGGTGTGTGGTGCGCCTGGACGGTGCACAGCTGGTCTGAGTAGGTCTGACGACTTTTCGGGGCTGAGGATGGCTGGGCTCTACTGGAACTCTATTCGAAGGCACGACGGTTGTGGGTCGACGGAGTGGCTCGTTGGGGTAGTCCAGTCTAGACGATGCGAGTTCGACGGCGAGGCTGGATCTGGTTTTCGGGTGAGGCGCGAGTCCGGTGTGAAGACAAAGGAGACGACGATTCACGACTAGGCAGTGGCTTCGGGTTGCGATGCGGTGCCGGTGTGGGTGAGCCATGGTGTCTCGCGGCTGGGCTGTTCCAGTTGCAATCTGCTAGGTACGGGTTCGATTTGTGGGGTGTGGTGGTTTATGGTGGTTGTTGGTGGTGGTTTATGGTGATTGTTGGTGGTGGTTTTGTGGTTTGTTAATGGTGAAGATGGTGAACAGAGGCTTTTTGTGATGGTTGGAGGTTGAAGATAGGGCTACGGTGGTGGCTTGTTGGAGCTCGGTTTGGGTGTTAGTGGTGGATGGTGAGATGCTTGAATGTGGTTGTTGGGTGGTGGGTTGAAGATGATTATGTTTCACGGTTGTGTGTTTGGTGAGTTTGTTGGTAATGGAGGTGACTGCAAGGTCGAAGGTGGTGTTTGATGGTGGCTGCAAGGTTAACGATGGTAGGTCTTTGGTGGCTGCAAGGTTGAAGGTGATTGTTCTAGACCGTAGTCCGGGACCCCGTCCTGAAGGATCACCCCGGCACATGAACCACCGGACTCCGCCGACAACGCCCCCACCACGACCTTGCGACCTCAAACCCCATCGTCAGACCGTAGTAGTCATTTCCCCATTCTCAGTAATGGGGACCACGACTGCCTGCGAGCAAGGATTAGCCATTAAAGGAAAAACATTAGATCGAGACTAGCCTCCACGATCGTAGGGTTATGAATTCCGGGTCGAGAGACGGACCTCAACGATCGTGGAACAGTCCCGACAAAGTTAGAGACGGACCTCAACGATCGTGGAATAGTCCCGACAAAGTCAGAGACGGACCTCAACGATCATGGGCTGAAATCCCTGACATGGCACGATCCTAATGTACCTCTATCCTACGTGGAGTGCAAGAGGATTCAAATCACGCTCACCATATATACCAGGCTAAGTTAACCAAAAGGGGGTATCAAGTCTTTACTGCTATTCCATTAGCTTGAACTTACTGGTGCATTGCCTGACTTGAGCGTTGGAGTCCTATTGCAGGTACCCACCCCCTGGACTTCATGCTCTTGATCGCAGCGCATAAGGAGGAAACCACCACGTACGTGCCTATTTCAAGTACCTTCTGAATCCATTTCAGAACATTAGCGCCATCTGTAGGGAAGTCAAACCTTAGCGAGTTCTCGATAGTCACCCCCTCGGAGTTTTCCAAGATTACCCCGGCACCACATCCTTTGGGTTCGAAGACCCATCCACGAATATGGTCCAGGGTATTTCTTACCAACTCGAGTCGAGGTGAGTTACGTCAAGAAATCCGAGAGAGCTTGTGCTTTGATTGCTACTCTGGGCTCATAGGTTATCCCGAACTCAGAAAGCTCGATAGACCAGGCGATCATCCTTCCTGCTAAGTCCGGTTTGTGCAATATTTGTCGGATTGGTTGATCAGTCATTACTACCACAGGGTGGCATTGGAAATACTACCTTAATCTTCTGGCCGTGATGATAAGTGCAAAGGCGACCTTCTCAATCTTTTGGTATCTGAGTTCAGAGCCTTGCAGTACCTTACTAACGAAATAAACTGGCTTTTGGCCTTCGGATGTTTCTCTGGTAAGTGCTGAATTGACGGCTTCATCGTTGATGGAGAGGTACACGTAAAGAGTCTCGCCTGGTTCTGGCCTTGTGAGGATTGGAGGAGATTCCAAGAGGTTCTTTAGGGACGCGAAAGCGTCTTCACATTCCTGCGTCCACTCGAATCCGGTCCCTTTTTTCAATAACTCAAGAGGGGGAGAGATTTGTGAGCGGCTTTGGCCGGGAATCTTGTGAGAGCTCCCATCATTCAACCTCTTTGATGTTCCGGGCTATGCATATGAGCACCGCCATACATTTGTCGGGTTTGCCTCTCCTGGTGGGTCGCATGAACCCCAAGAATTTCCCTGCTTGGACCCGGAACGCACACTTTCCTGGATTGAGCCTCATGTTGTGCCTTCTCAGCTACGCGAATACTTCTTCCAGGTCCGAGGTATGTGAGCCGGACGACAGGGTTTTAACTATCATATCATCGATATAAACCTCTAGCATTTTCTCCATATGTTCTTTAAAGACTCTATTCATCATCCTCTAGTATGTGGCCCCGGCGTTCTTTAGCCCGAACGACATTACTTTGTAGCAGTAGCTCGCCCTTTCGGTGATGAAGGCTGTTTTGTCCTGATCTCCGGGGTACATTAGAATTTGATTGTACCCCGAGTAAGCATCCATGAAGGATAGTGTCCGGAAGCCGGAGGAGCTGTCGACCAACTTGTCAACGTTTGGGACGGGGTATGGATCTTTGGGACATGCCTTGTTTAGGTCAGTGTAGTCCACGCACATCCTCCATTTCCCGTTTGCCTTTTTAACCAGGACTACGTTCGAAAGCCAAGTGGTGTATGAGACTTCTCTTATGAATATAGCGTTCAGTAACTCCTTGACTTGCTCCTCGATTGCTTGTTGTCTCTCGGGGCCAACTTTTCTCTTCTTCTGAGCGACCGGCTTTGCATCTCGTTTAATAGATAAACGATGGCAGATGAAAGCGGGGTCGATTTCGGGCATGTCGGCAGAAGTCCAGGCGAAAAGATCCTTGTTTTTCTGTAGGAGCTGTGTCAACTGGGTCTTTTCTTGTTCTCTGAGGTTTGCTCCTATCGTGGTGACTTGATTGGGTTTATCGCCCAGCTGGAGTGGGATCAGTTCTCCTTCGGGCTGGGGTCTTGTACCCCAGATCTCTTTACGGACATCCAACTCTATCATCAGAATGTTGACTTAGTCATAGGTGGTGCTGGATGTCTGTGTCTTTGTTTTCCTAGAGGTCTTGCCGATCTTCAAGCTCTCATTGTAGCATTTGCGAGCTACAATCTGGTCGCCCTTGACCGTGACCACTTCATTGTTCCTGTTGAGGAACTTCATGGCCTGGTGGGCGGTAGAGACCACAGCGGCAATGCCTTTAGAGTTGGGCGGCCCACGATGATGTTATAGGCCGAGGGGCAATCTATGACTAGAAACCTCACCTTCACCATTTTATAGGTGTCGTCGTTGCCCAAGGTAACGAAAGTCTCAAAATAACCCACTGGGGTTACCTTTTCTCCAGAGAATCCGGTTAACTCGCCCTCATATGGAGTAAGCACGAACAGAGGGAACTCCAATCTTTCGAAGGCATCCATGAACATGATATCCGTTGAGTTCCCCTGATCTACAAAGATACGACGGACTTCGGCGTTGGAGATTATCCCGGATATGACCAGGGGGTCATCGTGATCTCAGATAATATCGTCGTAGTCCTCATCGAGAAGGAGATGGGCGGCGCGTCTTTGTTCTGTGCATGGGGCTTTCGGGAAGAGGATCCTGGACACGCTCGGGACCGCAATTAGTGCCTTTTCCTCGAGTTACTTGACGGACCGCCCCCTGCGAATCCCCCGGAGATAGTGCTTACGAGTCTGTTCTTCCTGTGGCCCTCACCTTGAGTATCCCGTTCCCGGTCTTGCCTGTTCTCATTGTTGCGACGCGGAGGGGTCCAGGATCTCCTTACAGGGCTTTTGCTTTTCCTTGGGCGCTGGTTCGGACTTTACCGGGGGCTGCGGCTTTGCCTTCGGTCTCTGCGCCTTCCACGGTTTCCATTTTCGCGAAAGCTGTTGATGTATTTTTGCAGTCGCCCTTCTTTGATCAGGGATCGATAACGTCCCGGAGTTAGTTGCAATCTTCTGTTTCGTGGCCATAGCTATTGTGCCACCTGCAAGCAAATCATCCCTTTGGAACTGTTTCTTTATGGGTAGTGGTCTCTTGATATTCTGAAACTCGGTTTGAAGGACCTCCTTCAAGATTGTCTCTCGAGGGGTGTTCAAAGGAGTGTACTTAGAATACTTAGCCCGGTATCGCTCACCTTTTGAGGAGTCACGGGGTTGATTGGAGCTTTGGTTCTTCTTTTGGTGTACTTCACCTTTCTCCAGACTCTCTTTAGCCCTGGTGACTTCCTCAAGCTCAACGTATTTGTCCGCCCATCGGTGGAACTCTTCTAGGCTTTCCGGTTTTTTTTGCTGAGAGAAAAAAAATAAATAAATCCAATTTAGAAATATTTATCAAAAAAAGCTTGAGTTGGTCTGGGAGCCACAAGTTCCTGGCGTAGTGGAGGGCTATCCCTGTCGTCTAGGCTCTCTATGCCCACACAGCTTGGTTAAACCTTCCGACATATTCGCGCAAGGATTATGAACTTCCCCCCTTGGCAAATCCCGGAGAGAAGTCGATCGACTTCTGGGCGCTCCTTCATGGTGTAATGTTGCAAGAACCTTTGCGTCAGGTCTTCCCATCCTGTGATCCTTGTTCGCAAGGTGACGAACCATTGGAGGGCGTCTTTCTTCAGGAATAGGGGGAAGGTCCGGCACAAAAGCTCCGGGGTATATCCATAGAGTTGCATGGATTGCGTATAGGCGTCCAAGTGCTCCTGAGGATCCGTTGTTCCGTTGTAAGCCTCCAGGTTGCTCGAAGGTTTGAAACTCCTCGGGACCCTGTATGACATTAGAGCGTCCGAGAATTGTTGTAGGCGGCCGGGGGCCGGGTTACTGTTTCCAATAATCCTGACGCCAGCGCCTTAGTCTGCATGCCCTTCGCGGGCTGCATCCCGCCCTCCGTTGTCGTTCTCCGCCCTCGTCGATCTTTTAAGGTTCCCTAAACGGCGACGCTGTTCCTCTAGCTAACGTTGTTGGTCCTCGATGAGAGCTGTCTATTGACGCAACAACTCCTGAAGGCCATTTCTCGTAATCTCAGATTGGGCATTGTCTTCGTAATGAGACGTGTGGTCCACATTGTCGTGGGAGGCTCCCAAACGAGCATGGACAGGGATCCTAGCTCCATTGTTCGCTCAACTCCGTAGTTTATGTTGTTGGTCCCACCGTGGGGAAAGACGAGCCCTCCTTGAGACCCTTCGAGATGGATCAGAGCTTTCAATGGAAACTGAAGTCTCGTGCCCCTCGTTAAGATTTTCCACCATGACTGGCCTGCTTCTGGCGGCGAAGGTTTTTGGTGGTGTGACTGAAGGAAGGTTGCGCTGCGCCGCTGGGTCCTGTATTTGGCCATGGGCGGCATGCACAGTGCTCCCCTTTTTCTAGTTGTGTCTCATGCTCACCATGGTTGATGTGGGAATGGAAGTTTATCGGAGTTCCCACAGACGGCGCCAATGGAAAACCCTCGAACAAATGGGCAAGTTGAAGCGGCCAACCGGGTTATCATTAGGGGGTTAAAGAAAAGGCTGGACGAAGCCAAAGGGAATTGGACTGAGCAATTAGACCACGTCCTTTGGGCCTACCGAACCACTCCTCATTCCACAACCGGTGAGACCCCGTTCAAACTAACCTACGGGTGCGAAGCAATGATCCCGGTGGAGATAGGGGAACCGAGCTGGCGTCTCCAACACTTTTCACCAGACACCAACCCCGGGTTAATAAGAGAAGACTTGGACCTGTTAGAAGAAAGAAGGTGCATCGCGCACATACGCGATGCTGCAACCAAGCAAAGAACGGCAGCCCGGTACAACCTGAAGGTCATCCCTAGAAGGTTCCAGCCAGGTGATCTAGTACTCCGCAGAGCCGACATCGGCGGAAAGAGTGTCTCCCAAGGGAAATTAGCCCCTAACTGGGAAGGACCCTACCGCGTCGTAGTCAGTACTGGGAAGGGGACTTATATCTTGGAAACGTTAACAGGCAAGCCAGTGAAGAATTTTTGGAATGCAAACAAACTTAGAAAGTACTACAGCTAAGCGCCTTTCAAGGCCTAGTCTCCTAGTCTACTTCATGTTTGATCTGCCCCAATTATTGTACACTTTTTTAATTTTTAAATTTAAGCGAATATCTCAATCATCAAGGACTTAGTTACCATGGTGCCACCCGTAGTGTCTTGTGCTAGGTAGGGAGTGCAGTAGAGAAATCCCGAACGGGGGGAAAACTCTCGCACCAGTCCACCCGCACAAAAGACCCCGGCAAGGACCAGTCCGAAACCACAAGTTGCGCGGCCTCCTAAAATACCTAAAACAACCGGTAATGGACCTCAGACAAGGTTTCTTTCCTTAGGCACGGACTCCAAATCCCATATAGCTATTGCCTTCGAATTCCAAGCCAAGGTCAAGGTTCCTTACCTTAGGCACGAATTCCTAAGGTCAATCAACTTCGGATATCGGATCCTATGCCAAGGCTTCTGAACATTCTCATCACGCAAAATCCTAAGGGAAATCTTAAAGCGCTCGGCAAAAATGGGCGTTGGACCCAGACCACAGGTCTCGTCAAAATTCCGTAATACGCAAAAAGGGCATTGGACCCCAAAAATAGATATTGAAAAAATAACAAAGTCATTACAAAATTTTGGAAAGACGGAATAATGTTTGCCCAAACACAGAAAAAGAACCCCGCACAGGGGGCAAAACTAAAAAGCATGCGAATCACGCCATCTTGCCCCGAACCACCAACCTCGGCAAATCCCCGTCTTCGGGATCGGCGGTAGCAAGGCAGGGAACGACGAGTTGGCCATTTTGGACTACCTTCCCGGAGTCCAGAGAATCAAGAACCAGGTCAACCTCGGGATTGAAGAGCTGAACTTGCTTGATTGCATTCAAATTAATTTTTTTTGATGTCGGTACAAACGGTAAGGAGAGTCCCGACATCGCCCTTCGGTGCATAACTTGCCCTCTGAGACGCCCGTTCTCAGCACGAAGGCCCTCATTCTCAGCTCTTAGCTCAGCCATGCCCCTTCTGGCGTCCGCCAAGCTGGCCTCCCTCTCCTTCATTACATCTCTCAGGATGGCTACTTCGTTCCCCAGCTCTCGGTTCAGGGCCTCAACATCCTTAGCAGCCTCCTCCTTGGCCCGTACAGCCTCTTCCTTCTGCAAAAGAGCCTGGGTTTTATCCTGCTCCGCAGTAGCAACCCTCTGCTTGTAGTCCTCAACTGCATACTCCAAATGCCGAGCCTCCATGGCAAGACGAAGCCCAAGAACTTGGAAACTACAGAGAGCATCCGGGGCACTACGCTGGGCCAGCTTCGCCTCTACTTCCTCATCTAGGAGGAAGCCATCAACGAACTCACGGGGGTCCGGATTCTCGAGGTACAGGTTGATTGCCCCCCCACTCGGGTCGGCGCCTCCTTCGACCAGGGACCTCTTACTCCGGTCACTCGGCGCTCCCTCGCCAGCCGCCTTCCTCTTTCGCCCCGTAGGAGGGGGGAATCCTCCACTTGGATCAGCTCCTCCTCTGTGGTAGGCACCTCGGCTTGACGGGGCAATGGGACTGAAACCGCCTCCGCGGTAGGATCCGAAGGCCCCGACTCATTCCCCGGCCCTCGAGCTTCCCGGAGATTTTTCCCCTCCTCAGACATCTCGGCCAAGCTCTCTGAAAAGCAAACACAAATAACAATCAGGTCCATATAAAGGGGAAAAAGAAAAGAAAATAAAGCATGAACAAAGGCCTATGCTACCTAGCACAGCCCAAAGTCCCACATCATCTACGGCATCCAGTACATCTTTGGGCCGGATCTTGTCGACCTCGGCAACCCACGTTTCGAAAAAATTGACATATTCGAGCTCTTCGTCATCCAGGTGACAAACCTCCCTCTCAAACGACTGAGTGGGGATGCTCCATGTCGCCGGATTCTAGTACAGGCTGAATGTTGGCTCCCGCCACTCCCCAAACCCAGAAGGGTCGAGTGCCGCATCCGCCATTAACTTGAAGAACTTTTCCTTGAAGTCCTTATAGCTCTCTAGGTAGGGGAGAAACACCGTCCTACCTTGCCGGGCAGAACGCACGGACAACCAAGAAAGTAATGAGCACGAACACCATGGACGGAATACCTGGTGTGGAAATAAAAAAATGCCCTGTCGGAGCATCGCAACCCCAACAACTGGTATATCCTCTCAAAAGCCAGGGTGTTTGCCCAACCATTGGGGTGAATTTGACTGGGTGCAGCGTGAAGAGTCCAGAGTACGACAATATGGAAATCACTGAAAGGGATTCAAAGCCCAAACCGCGTGAAGAAGTCCTCGTAGAGGAACATAAAGTGCTCCCCCGCCTCACGGGTCGAACACACGCGCTCTCTTCCCGGGGAGAGGATTAGGAACTCACCATCCTGGAGCCCTCCTGCGGTAAGCTCCAAGTAATCTTTCAATTTGTCCAACTCGGACCCGATCTCGTAGCGTGAAATCCTATCAAAAGTATCGTCCGCAACCCAGGGGTAAGACAATCCTGGCCCCCGGCGAACACGAATCAACTCCTCCTCGGTTCTTGACCCCCCGGCTCGCGAGCTTCGTCGTGGTTGGGCTCTTCAATTCTCGGCACCCTTCTCCTAGCCATTCGAATTCCCGGAAGTTACACGAGGCTCGGGGTCGAACCACAAGTTCGAGAGATCCAAATGTTCGGCCTCCGCACTTCCAAGGCAAAAAGCCTCGATTATACACCTCACGCTGCACATGGTGCGACGGAGGAGGTGCTCCAAGAGGGGCAAACGCCATTGACGGAAGGGAAAAACACACTTCCCCCTCCCTTTCTCGAAATAGCAAAAACCAAATAAACCAGAAGCAGAAGCAAAAGAAAAGATCAGTTCTGTGAGTACCTTGAAGAAAGCAATAGGTCAGTCCTGTGAAGTCCAGCAAAATCGTCTCGCACCGCCGCAACGACCGTCAGAAACCACCTCCAAACCTCAAAGTTTCTGATAAAAGTCGAACGAAACAAAGCCAAAAAGTTGACACCCTATTTATAGGGGTTATGGTTAGAGGGTAATTCTGTCCAAACACCTCACATTTGAAAAGGCACCCATTAAAGCGCGCGGAGCACGACGCACGTCTTCTCAACCCGAGCGCCCACGTGGCCCACGTTGCCGTAATGGCAATCACGTTACGGTTATCCAAAGCCAAGTTAAAGGACACGCAACCGCAGGTCAAAGAGCTCGGGAAACCCGCTGGACCCCGAACTATGTTACCCCGGTAATAGTCCCCTCAAGGTACAGAGACCCCTAATCAAGTATCTAAACTTGGCACTAGACGGTCTCGGCCAAGTACCAAGCAGGGGCAACTTAACATATCGCGTGGTCAGGATGAGCGTTGGACTCACCCCGGTATAATATAAATACCACAGTCTAAATAAAGGGAAGCAGAGGACACAGAACTGAAAGGAAAATGAGTAATTTTATTAAATTTCTCATTCAATACATCTTCTTACAACGAAAATGGGAAAAAGAAAGTATAGAGACATGGAACATATAAGGAAAGAAACCCCGGAGGTGCGAATCGTCATTAACATCATTGGTATCCCGGGCCATGTCGCATCCACATTTCCTCCAAGAACTAGCACCGGCCTTTTCCTCCCGAAGCAGTATCTTGAAAAAGTGGATTGGCTTCGAAACCCAGAGCGGAACACTGCTTCCGAACCTCGGTACCCACCACTTTTCTTCACTTCCTTCCTCGCCAGGCAGGAAGAGGCCGGGGCACACCCTCCTTGATAGATGAGACACAACTTTCTCATGAGATGATCGTTCCGTCGGAAACCTTGATCACCTCAAGCAGCTTTAAAGCCGAGGAGCAGCCTCAGTAGTTCCTCCCAATCCAACATTATTGGTCAAAGCAACTGGAAAGGATAGGGAATTTGGGCCCTGCCCCTTCGGTTGCTTCCATCTAAAGTGGCAAATATCTCAAACCTCCCTAGCAACGAGAAATACCAAAGAAGCAATCACCGTACGCTGGGAAAGTGAGACATCTGTCGCCAATACGCTGAGAAAGTGAGACATCTACTCAAGAAGTCTCCCACATAAAATCACCAAGTTTCAGAAATTTGGGAAAGAACAAGAAGAAAACTCTTGAAAGAGGCAAAACTCTCCAGAAGCACGCAGGGAGAGAAATGACCATTTCTCTAAGATAAGTCACTTCCAGAATGAACATTGTAAAGAGGAATACCATGATCGAACGCAAAAACCCTCTATTTATAGAGAGAACGGAATGCTCAAATTAATTCCTTGCACTGAAGAACCTGTCAAACCATCAATCCGCATTCAATGCCCCTTATTTCCCATTGATCGCAAGAGCAGCGGACGGTTGTAAACTACACAAAGCTGACGCTCCCCATTAAAGACTCGCTCATTCTCAAGGAGGTCAAAGGGACGTTTCCCAAGGGATCCAACAATTCAAGATCAATGAAGAATGCTACTGCAAGTCAAAAGACCTCGAGAACTACGTCCAGGGGGCAGTTGAAGGAAAGCCATGAGACCGATGAGTGGCGATGTAGGTAAGGACCCACCTCGGCCTCCGAACCACATCTCAACCGCTGAGTTGTCTCATGTTCGATCATGGGCCCCGGCCAACGTGAAAGATCGCGAAGCCCGGCCTCAAAGCCAGGATACCGCCCACTTCGAGCACGATGGTACCTTGACACTTGGGTCTTGTCCAAGCGCCAAGGCGGGGGCAATCATTTTTCGGACACCGTGGTCCTCACGTCTGAAGGATCGACCCGGCACATGAACCCCCGGACTCTGTCGACAATGCCTCCACCACGGCCTTGCGACCTCGAACCCCGTCGTCGAGACCGTGTGAGCATTTCCCCATTCTCGCAGAATGGGGACCACGAACAAGCAAGGATCACCATTAAAGGAAAAACATACCAACGATCGTAGACTAGCCTCCACGATCGTAGGACAGTCCCGACAAAGTCAGAGACGGACCTCAACGATCGTGGAATAGTCCCGACAAAGTTAGAGACGGATCTCAACGATCGTGGAACAGTCCCGACAAAGTCAGAGACGGACCTCAACGATCATGGGCTGAAATCCCTGACATGGCACGATCCTAACGTACCTCTATCCTACGTGGAGTGCAAGACGATTCAAATCACGCTCACCATATATACCAAAGCTAAGTTAACCAAAAGGGGTATCAAGTCTTTACTTGTTATTCCATTAGCTTGAACTTACTAAAAATGTTTTCACTTGAGCGTTTGAGTCCCCATTTGCGGTACCCACCCCCCCGACTTCATGCTCTTGATCGCACCGCATAAGGAAACCACCACGCACGTACGTGCCTTATTTCTGATGCCTTCTCCGAATCCATTTCGTGAAACTGGTAGGTCTTTGGTGGTGGCTATGATGTGTTGGTGTGGGTGAAAATGGAAGTTGTAATAGTGGCTGGAGGATGAAGGCTACTTCCTCCCACAACTGAGTTCCTTGCTTGGGGATTTATAAGAGAAAATTAAGATTTAGAGGGTTATGAATTTTGGGTTCAAGTTTAATAAGTCTTGGGCTACCAGGAATTTGAGTTAGCTCATATTTGATGAATCACAAATTAGTTTAGACTCAATGTATAGCTTAAAAAAAATTGAGTCATTTTTTTTTATTTTTTATTTTAAATAAAATTTGGTGTTCACGGTAAGTAACATTTTTTAACTTAAATTTTGTCTGAGCAACAACATCAATCCTCCTCCAAATACAACTTTTTTGGATATGTCTGATTACCAATCCCCATAAGTGAGCTTTCAGAAATCAAAATTTGACAAATTCCACGTAGTATATTTAGACTTGTAACTTAAACCAGTTTCACAACTGAGCTTTCAGAAGTCAAAATTTGAGGCCACGAATTCAAAGAAACGCAGCCATATGATATTAACATATTGACAAAATCCCGTGTGGGATCTAGATACATCTAGACATTTTTTCTGTTTTTCCATTTTTAGCTGTAGACCAAATTTAACTGAAAAATCATTTTCAAGACTAACGTGGTCTGCCATTTCTGCAACAAGCAAGACCACCATTGCCACCTTCTCAACATTTTGCTTCAAATCTCAATCATGATATAGCTTTATAACCTGGTCTAACTTAGCCCGACATACTGGGAAACCCCATTTCTTTGGTTTAACCTCCTTCAAGCAAGACATACATCCAGCAACATGGCCACAGGGTATGCATGCCCCTTCAGCTGGAGCATCTAAACATAACACGCATTATGAACAACTTCCAACAGCATTTTTTTCTTCTTCTTTAGGTAACTTCTCCACAACTGGAGATGACAAATCAACAGAGCTTATATCAATTGATGGATAATGAATGGGGCTATCTACTAGAATCTCATCAGCAACCAGGGCAGCTGATAAAAATGAAATCCAGATCACTAGAAGTATGGGCAACAGAGACATTGTTAATCATGCTGACTATTGCTGCCCGAGTCAGCTTCATTTACAGACTCACTATCACTTGTATTTGGATTTAGTGCAACCGGCAAATTAATCATGCTTGTATTCATTCCACCGCTCGAAGATCTTGCTTCCAAGTTTTGCTGGGCTTCAGGAAGGGGTGGCCTCTCCTGAGGGGCAGACTGAATGGATGCATTGATAGCAATAGCCATCATCTTCTGCAGCTGGTGGTGCTGTAGGTGAAACTGTAGCCAAATTATTATACAAAAATGATGGATTTTCCTGAAACATCCAGAGATTGAGGTATCATGCAATGAGCAAAGGAACCATGCAACAAACGATTTATTATCTGCTGACTGCTAACCATACTAAAATTTTGCTAGGCAGCAAATGAACTAAAATGAAATTAAAAAAAAAAAAATCAGAACTTGGTGTTATATCATTTTGAAAAGCAAAAATTAAAAATTCGATACAACTAATATGTACTTCAAAAAGAAGAAGAAAAAGGACAAAAAGAAAAGGGAAAGGGCAGAAAATATGCTGCAAAGATTCGAGTTGGTACTGAAATCGGCATCAACTGCGAAAGGTAAAACAAAATAGAACGACATTCTGATGAGCACAAATGGCTTCATCACTGATTTATTATTCAAAATGAGTTTCACCATAATTTACATCTCTCTCCCTGCTTAACTTCATTTTGTCCCTTGTAGGACCCCTGGAGGGCCAGGATAAAAGGCAAGATATCATATTTTGCCTTTAAGACCTTGAAGACTAGTATCAAAAACAAGAACCGGGCACTTTTCTTCAGTTTTCTGGAGAATAATGTGATTGAGAAATCTTCCAAAATAATTACATTAAAACAGCTCTGATTTGGTAGATGTCACAAAGCAAATCATCTTCTGATTTTCTACGGTAAAAGAAACAAAAGATCCCTCCATTTTGAGTATAACATTATAGTGAAGCACCAAATGCTGTGCAAAACTGCAAACATAATTCATTTTTAATTTGGCACTCAATTATTTTTCCAAAAAAACAAAGAAAAAAATAAATAAATCCAATTTAAAAATAATAGTTTAAATATTTATCAACTATGAAAAGAAAAAGAACTAATAGGTAAGGGAATCTGAAACCACAAGAATGGAGAGGTGAATGACCCTAAAATCATTAGGCTTTATATACTAGAATTGACTACAGTAGATGACATTATGACAACGTCTATCTTGGATCATAAGAAGTGATTTCTGAAATGCTTCATAAAGCAGACTAACTGAATATTAAAGATATTTTGAGAGAATATGCAAATTACCCTCTTTGACATAACCTATAATGTTTTGAAAACTAAACCGAATATTGAACTAGTGATGCCTTTGATTCATGGTTCGATTGGTTGAACCAATTGAATTTGTAGTTAAACCATGATTAAACTGCGAGTAAACTAGATAATGTTCAAATCGAAAACATAGTCGGTTCATGCTTCAACTAGTTGGTTCAGTTCAGTTTTTAAAACATTGATAATATCAGTGACAAATTAGGCTAATTTGCTAATTTACAAATTGTCTTTAAACCCAAAATTTCAGCAGCATATCATTGACAACTTTGTTTTAATGCAATTTTAGAATACTCTAAATTATTGACTCAATTAGCCCAGCACATATTCACCTAAAAACCGCCAACCTCAGTTTGAGATAGTTGGAACATCAATACTCCTCCTTGTGGATTAACATCTAAGTTATAGATAGACAATTATTAAGCTCAATAGTTTCAGATACAGAAGAGCGCTTCTACAGTTTCCCTTTATTTAAAACAAAAGTTCTTGCTGTACACTTGCTTTTAAAACACAAACAGAATAACATCAGTGTGCATAGCATGTGACATACCCGTGGAATTCCTTTGCAAGCATCAGAAAACCACTTTAGTTGTTGCTTCTTGTTCTCACTTGCAGGTCCAAGTTTAATGCGTGATTCTGGAAAGAGGCAGAAAAAATTCAACATAGTAAAGGAACAATAATATAATCTTTCGGGTCTAAGCCTGTCAAGAAGGAAGGATGTTTTTCCTGTATGTATAAAAAGGGCTGAGAAATGGTGTGAGTGTAATGTTGTTCCACACTGCATATGGAAGGACCCTTATTTTATATTTCTGGTTCATCCAAAGAAACTTTTGCAGGAAAAAATTGGGCAAGTATATAATTATATGTGAAAAACTGAAAATACATTATATGAGCCTTTGCCTACACCTTATCTTTTACGAGGTAAACAAATTGTCTCTGCCACCTGCCTGTTCTGACCTCTAGAACTAATAATAAGGAGAAAAGATAGGTAGTTTTCGATCTCCACTTTATATCACAAAAAGTTAAAAAAAAAATAATTATACAATTCAAATATTTGTTTTTTTTTTATATGAACAATTCAAATATTTGTTAACAAACAAATAAAAATTATAACGTTATAAAGTAAATATAAAACTAAAAGATAAATTGAGGTTTTGAATACCCAAACCTAGGGGTGTAATCATATCAGTTTGGTTTAGTTATTTGAAAAAAATAAATTCGAACCAATTAAAATCAATTAGTTCGGTTTAGTTCAATTTTCTTATTTTTTTATAATAAAATCCGAACCCAACCGAATTGAATATTTACAGATTGGTTCGATTCGGGTGGTTGGATTAGTCATTTTTTTTTACACAAACATTAGCTAAAGAATTAGTTTTTCATAGAAAAAATATATCAATCAGTATACCATTTACCAATTTAAAGTGCAATACAAGACTTATGACACTACCATCTTTCCGGGAAAACATACCAAATTTCATGAAATCAACTTCTCAAGCAAAATAATATTTTAAAATTGACACCACAATCAATATAATTTTTACTAATTTAAAACACTCAAGATCTATCAAATTAATTAATTTTTTTAGAACAAGACCAAGTAGTGCCAATAGAAGATATTTTTATATATGTAACTGTTTACATACATTGTACTTCTAGTTTTCCTCTCTCTCTCTCTCTCTCTCTCCTCTATATATATATATATATATATATATATATATATATATATATAATAGTTTAATTTTGTTCGGTTCTCGAGTTTAAAACTTTCAATCCGAGAATCAAATCAATTAAGTCTCATTCGATTCAGATTTTATCTGAAACAATCAACATACTCAAATCAAACCAAACTAATCAAATTAGTTTAATTCAGATTGGTCGAATTAGTCAGATTATCTGAACCAATTTACACTCTTACTCAAGCACCAATCTTCTCTCCACTTCCCTTATTTTTCTCTAATATTTTTAATCTTAACTACAGACACCTATGTCTGTGACACTTTCTACTGATATTAAAAAACAAATATAAATACCAAAAAGTCATTGTGAAGAGGGATGGTAACAAATCAGGAAAATGAAGACACTAGACAAAAAATAGAAAAAACTCAGTATAAGAGATTACTGGTAGTGTTATCAATAATAGTCACTGAAGGATCAGATTGATGTAGCTTTGGTTCATCTAAATTGGCCTTCCACAGAGCAATAATTGTACGTGGTTGTTCATCCTGCTCATTTAATAATATGCTTTAAAACATCAAGTAAATACCGGATGATGATAGGGAAAGACAATACAAAAGAAAGTAATGATCAAGTATTCTGTGTTAATTTTAAGTGCAAACAAAACAGATACTAGTAATTGCAACAGTTTGCATCTCAATGTACCTATTATAGTTTAATGTGTTGTGAATGATACATTGTATATGGATTACCTGCAACTGCAAACAAGAATATATGGCAAGCTCCAGCATGTAAGGTCTCGTAAGATTACGGGAGCCAATTGGTAAAACAACCACCCAACTGCAAGAAATTAATCAATATAGGGCATAATCACATAGATTTTGTACTAAAAAGTTTCTCCATAGAAGAAAAAATTTCATTTGCAAGTTGTGCAGTGCAAACCCCAGCCATCGAGCACTATTGCTAGAAGCGTAGAACAACTAGCTATAAAACAGGAAACACAGAAGTGAAATGAGATGCTTCAACAATATATCTCATTATATCCACACTTCTCAAGATACCAACTGAGGAGCTACTACTTCAAGGAATCCAGGTACATGAAATTCCCGTAGCCAACCCGAGAACAAGCATAGATGACTCTGAAAAACAATAATCATTTCAAGAACTTCGATGCTTCCTTCAGCTATATGATCAAGAGCTTTCAACTTCATACAGCTTGTACAAAATGATATTAAATTACTAAGTTTGAATGTACCTCAATTGTCCGAACAATATTGCTGTGCCCTTTGGCCTTGGCAACGTCAAGAGCAGTTTCGAAATCATCATTCATAACCAAAGCATTGACTTAAAAGTTGAATAGTAAATCCCATATAAACATCCTGACAATTGAAAATTAAACAATATTTGTTGGAGTTTCTAAAATTCAAATCTTTGCTGATACGTAGACGCTTGACCATACCTCCAAGCAAAAGAAGTAATTTAACAATACTTTCAAGGCCCCTTTTAGCTGCATGATGCAAAGCAGTCCCAGCATGACGACCTAAACAACATTCGGAAGAAATGGATGAAATAAAAGAAAAACATAAATCAAGTTCATTTATCACTATAATACTAGTAATAAAAATTAAGGATGGCTACAGCAAATCAAATAAGAACTTCAAATGATTTAAGTACAGAGAGAAACAAACATCTCAACTACGCAATCTACAGGCTCAGCAAGAATCTAAACTACGCAACCCTGCTATCAGACTCAGACAGTCAGTACTTATTCTTCATTTGTTTCTGATCTGAATTTTTTTTTTCATGGTTACTAACCAACTTCTGTCCAAAGGCTACCACAACACCCCTGTTTCTTAGTGTCACAATAATTCATAGCAATCAGCATTATTGGTCAATAAACTAAACAATGAAATTAGTGTTAATTTTATTGGATCTATACTAGGAATTAGAACACCATAATTACAATACATAAATCATATTGAACGCGTATTTCTTGAAGACATTTCGATAAGGAGCGATCTCACCGATTTATTTTAGCGGAAGCGCGTACACAATTGTAAATGTTAGAGACAGTTTGCCACTCCAACACTTTGTCTTTCCCAACTGTCACTTCGATGGAGCCATGCGCAGTCAAGACGTGTTTAGAGTAGATCCTGTCCTTTATATAAGTTATCAGTAACCTACTTCATCCATCACAGACAAGCTATCTGGCTTACATCGTAATCCAGCACATCCATCATTAGGCTCAAGCTCAATGATGATAAACATGATGAGTCTCAAACCCATAATAGATCATATAATTAATATAGGCTTTCAGGAAAAATATCAGGCTATCTATTCAACCCGTTTTAATAAAACAAAATGCTTCAATCAACAGAAACCCAAATCTAGAAAATTCTAACATTCTCCAATTTAGACAATATTGATTAGGTTTCAATTATTTTAAAATCATTTTAAAAATGACTCTCACGTTGAACAACTTTGTGGTCACTAACATAACCTGGTAATAATCACCACAAAGATGATCAAGAACCACTAACAAAACTATCAATTAAGAACTATAGGTAAAGATAAACTATTCAGAATCCAGTTCACCCATGACATATAACTAATAACTTCATTGGCATGATCACAAACAAGTGTGCTAGTATAGTATACGTCTATAGCATAGTATGTGATCCCTTCTATACTACCGTGTATGGATCCTCATTGTGTCTTCACAAGAAAACATAACCAATCTTCTCAAGGAGATCATAACATGTTTCTTATGAAACACCATTCCCCAAGGGAATAAAACATCTCGAGATAAACAAAGTAATGAAAAATAGCTCAATAATCATTATATTAACCATCGTATAAAATGTCAAACATGTGCATAAGTTCATCATGTCATATTACATAAGTCCAATGTAATAAAATGAACATAAAATAAATAAATAAATAACAACTTCCAATAACCAAATACATCAAAGGACCTTACAATACTTATATTCTCAATATGTTTCATAAACACTACAATTCTCAGTCCCTTAGTTAGGGAGTCAGCAAGCATCTCCTCAATAAGAATGTGTTCAACATGTCCTGACAACCAAGAACTTAATCTTTATATGTTTAGAAGTAGTAGTAGGCTTGTTGTGCTTGGAGAAAGAGATAATAGAACTGTTATCACAATAAATCGTCAATGGTTTTGAAATGGAGTCCACAATTCCAAAAACATAAATAAAGTTTCTCAGCCACACCGCTTGTGATGCTACCCCATAACATGCAACAAACTCAGCCTGCATAGTGGAAGATGTCTTCAGAGTTTGTTTCACACTTTTCCAAGAGACAACTCCTCTAGCCAAAATGAAAATATATCTAGAAATAGATCTCGCATCATCTGGACAACCATCAAAGTCTGCATCAGAGTAGCCAACAACATCCAAGTCATCAACTTCCTTGTAGACAAGCATGTATTCATTTGTCTTTTGCAAATACCTCATAACCTTTTTGGCGGTTACCCAATGAGCATATCTCAAGTTAGACAAGAATCTAACCAGTACACTAACAACAAAAGACAAATAAGGTCTGGTGCATACCTGAACATACATCAAGCTACCTACTACACTAGCATAAGGAATGTTCTCTATAGCACTCTTTTCAAGATCATTCTTTGGACATTTATTCTTACTAAACTTGTCCTCTTTAACAATAGGAACGTCACTAGGTTTGTATTTTTTTTCATATTGAATCACTTTAAAACACAATCAATATAAGCTCTTTAGGTTAAACCCAAAAGTCCATGAAACCTATCCTTGTGAATCTCAATCCCTAGAACAAAAGAGGTTTCCCCAAGGTCCTTCATGTCAAAAGAACCTGACAACATACTCTTGGTCTCAACAAGTAGATCATAACTGTTGCTGGCAAGTAAGATGTCATCCACATAAAGAACAAGAATAATAAATTTACTCCTATAGAGTTTGAGATATATGCATTGAGCAATCTTATTTTCTACAAAACCCGTGACAGATATGATCTCATCAAATTTAAGATATCACTACCTTGAAACTTGTTTTAAGCCATAAATTGACTTTTTCAACTTACACACTAAGTGCTCCTTTCCACTCTCCATGAAACCTTCTGGCTACTACATATAAACTTCCTCATGAAGATCCACATTCATAAAAGTCATCTTCATATCCATCTAATGTAACTCCATATCATAATGCACCACTAGAGCCATAATGATCCCAAAAGAATCTTTAGAGGAAATAGGAGAGAAAGTTTCTTTGTAGTCAATACCCTCTTTTTGAGTGTATCCTTTAGCTACCAATCTTTTCTTGAACCGCTCCACATTTTCATTGGAGTCTTTCTTGGTATTGAAAACCCACTTTCACCCATTGAGTTTAAAACCAACAAGTGCCTCGACAAACTTCCACACACCATGCATTGTGATACATAAAGAGTATTTCTTCATTCATGGCTTCAATCCATTTATTAGATAGAGCACTAGAAACCGCTTCATTGAAATTGTCTAGGTCTAGCATGTATCCAATATTAAAATCCGACTCTCCAAGAAAGGTGTAGTAATCATCACGGTTGATCAGTCTTCCCTCTATGAACACCTGAGAGGAGAAATCTCAATAGGTTGTTCAAGATCTGGTGGTGGCATATCTCCCTAAACTATCTGATGTGGTTCCTCAGGCACCTTCTCAGTTGGTTGATACACAACCCTTTTTTGCATAATAAGAATTGGCATAATAAGTTGTTAACTGCTAGAACTCGCACCCTCATCAATAGAGATTTCAAAATAACCCAAATCATTCTCAAGGAACTTAGCAATGATTGCCTCCTCAACAATCTTTTTCCACTGGTAGGACAGTAGAATTTGTAACATTGATGGGATAACCAATGAAATAACATCTGGTGGTTTTAGGACTTAATTTTGAAGAAATAGGGTCATAAAATTTCACCTCAACGACACAATCCCACACACAAAAATGGTTAAAACTAGGTTTCCACCCCTTAAATAGTTCAAAAGGTGTTTTAGAAACAAACTTAGAAGGTACCCTGTTTAGGATATACATGACTATTTAAGGGCTTCTCCCTAAAGGAAATCAGGTAACTTAACATGACTCATCATAGACATGTCCATTAAAGCGTGATTTCTTCTCTTAGCCACCTCATTTTGCTCAAGAGTCCCTGACATAGTAAATTATGAAACAATACCACAATCCTCAAGATATTTAGCAAAAGGCCCCATAAATTGTCCAGTCTCACCATGTCTACTGTAGTATTCACTACTCCAATCTAACCTTACAATGTTGATGTTTTTATCGCATTGGTTTTCTACCTCAATCTTAAAAATATTAATTTTTTTTCAAGGACAATGATTTATCATTTATCAAGTAGACATAACCAAAATGGAAAAATCATTAATAAAAGTTATAAAATATTTATTTTCACCCAAGGTTGATTTTAGAGGACCACATATGTCAATATGAATGATTTCAAAAAGGTCTTTAATACAGGTAGAACCTTTCCTATTTATCTTGGTTAATTTTCTTCTTATATAGTCCACACATTCCTCAAGATTTGTGGAATTTAGAGAAGGAAGAACCTCATCTTTTATTAGTCTATCAATTTTTTCCTTAGAAATATGAGCTAGATGCTTATGCCACAAAGAAAAAGAATCTTCTTTAATTAAAGTCCTTTTGGTTCTATAGTCTGAACATGTAGGGAATTGAAAACATTGGAATCAAGATTCAAACAATATAAACAATCAATTTTCATAGCATTGCCAACAACTTGAGAATTGTAAGATAAGGCACAAAACTCATTGCTAAAATTAAAAATGAAATCACAATCATCAAGTTTTGACAAAGAAATCAAATTTTGCCTTATGGACGACACATAAACAGTGTCTTTTAAAACCAAAACAAATCCAGATTCCAATTTCAACTCGACTAATCCTATGAACTGGACATCAACTTTGTTCACATTCCCCACAAACAGACTGAGTTTAGCATCACTTGGCTTTCGCTTGCTCTTGAACCCCTGTAAGGAATTTGCAACATGAATAAATGCTCCAGAATCAATCCACCATGAATTCAAAGGAACATCTACCAAAATAGATTCATAACAAATGAAAGCAAGTGACTCACCTTTAGTCTTATTTTCCATGAAGGATTTAAAGGCTTCACAATTTGACTTCTTATGACCCACTGATTTGCAAAACTAATATTTTAATATATTCTTTTGAATATCAGGCTTCGAACCAAAGGGCTTCTGATACAGACTAAGAACTTTATCAGGACCATTATTTCCCTAAGACTTGTTTCATTTCTTTTTAGAAAATTTCATACGGTGAGGTTGAGAGACCAAATTCACGCTCTCGGATATCACACGGTTCATCCTAATCTTTGTGTCTATGAAAAGATGGGAAAATTTTTTACAACTTTCATGAAGACATCGAAGCTCAATTCTTGAAATAAGAAGGTGAAAAACTATGTTTAAAGTGGATAACGAAGTTTGACCAAGTCAACTAGCATTCATAAATTTTAAGGATCAAGTTAGATTCTTAATTAGAGTGCAAACAATCTCTACTTGATGACCAAGTATCCCTACTTTAATGCAAGGATCTCAAGGAGTTTCTTAATTTGAGTGGGATATTTGTTTCTTAATTTATATGGATTCAACAAAAAGAAATAAGAAACAAGAGATTTAGCCAAAGATTAATTAAGGAAAGTATCACTATCAAACTTGTCACAGTAAATTATAGATAATTTTCTCTATAAATAAGTGATTTACTTGATTCTGATGGAGTTTGAAAGGTAAGAAAGAGATCTACAAATCTCATGTTGAAAACTTTTTATAATTAAGTTTTCATTAATATTGAAGATTGGATAAGGATTCTTAAAGAGATTTGATTTAGATTCCCGCACTATCCTAATTATTCCTCATTAATTGAGTCATATCTTGGATTATAGAGATCAGATCGATGCTCCGTTTGCGGCATTAAAAAGCTAATAGAAAATCATACAAATTATTTGTGAGATCAAGGCCAGATTCAACCATAAGTAGGGTGAGAAAAATCGTGTAAGTTAGATACGAAAAGCTGTCAACTTTTCTATAAAAGGGGAAAAATGAGTTTAGACAAAGCGCTCACTTTTGGTTCAGAAAATACACAAAAAATACAGAGTTTTTGAGGCTCAAAGGTAGCAAGGAACCAAGCCCTAGGAGAGAAGGAGGAGCCATCATGCAGCTCTCATAGAGTTGGAGATCAAATCACCATTGAAAGTGCTTTGGTTTCTTCTCTACGGTTCTATCATGATGATTTTTCTTTACTCTTCCTATCTCTTCTTCTCTTTTGTCATGAGTAGCTAAATTCTTGTTTGGCTAGGGTGAAGATGTAACTTGATTTAATTGACATGTATTAAGATTTGATTTTTAATTAATTTCTTTTCTATTCAATTTGAGTATTTATTATGGTTCTTAATGTTTTTATGAATTGGTCTCTCATAAATTGATCTAGTGAGATATATGTAGAATCAAAAGGTTTACATATGACTTAGATCATAAATAATAAGTGTCATGATTTATAATCATTTAGGAATATAAATTATAGATTGTATGAGAGAATTGTAGTATTTTTCATGAGAATTCATAGAGTGAAGGTCGTGCCTTTAAGAGTTGGGGTTTAGATCAAGGAATTGACTAGTCTTTGATAATTAAAGAGAATTAATTTGCCAAGAAATTGGGTTTTAATTAATTAAGGGATTCTCCCCATCAATTAAATAACTAATTAATTAAAATGAAGGTCACAAAGCTACTCTATTGTCTATGATAGATTGTTGAATTACGTAAAGTTGGATCCCTATCTTTACCATTTCTTATTCACACCTTAATTTGTTATCGTGCTCTCTCACTATTTTTTATTTATATGTTTTTACATTGTTTTGCTTTTCTTTCAATTACTTCTTTTCCTTTGAACTCTTTTTAATTTCAATTTTTTATAGCCTAGATAGTGTTGATTTAGTGAATTTGGTACTTGACAACGTAATGTCTGTGAGACGATACTCTTTTTCATCATTATATTACTTTTGCAATTTGGTATGCTTTTCAATTGAGCATCAAGTTTTTTGGTGCTGTTGTCGGGGATTATTTGTTTGTCAATATCAAAGAGTAGCTAGAAAGACTCTAATTTAGGCATTTTTTTTCCTTATTTAGTTTTTGTTTAGATTGTTTCTCTTTATTTCACTCTTCTTTCTTTTGTTTATGCAAGGTACTGTTGATCCGAAGTCTTTGCTTTTCAAATCGGAAATAGAAAAAACAATAAGACAAAATAGAAAAAAAAACAAAATAGAAGAAACAACTAGAGGCAGGAACAAGTATGATTGAGACAAACTGTGCACCTACTAGAAGAACTCTTGGGGATTATTCAACCCCCATAGCTGATGGGAATTTGTTCGATGTTACCCTTCCTCCAGTAGAAACTAATAATTTTGAACTAAAGACTTTTCTCATTAATCTAGTGCAGCAGGACCAGTTTGGGGTGGGGGGGATGATGATGAAGACCCCAATCTCCACATTGCCAATTTATTATACATATGTGAGAACATAAAGATAAATGGGACAAGTGAAGATGTAATCAAACTGAGACTATTTAGATACTCACTGAGAGATAAAACGAAAAATTCGTTGCAGTCAGTTACCAATATCACCACATGGGATGAGTTGACTAATTAGTTTTTAGCCCGTTTCTACCCATCAATGAGATTTATGAAGTTGATAGGCCAGGGAAATTGTTGACTTTGCTCAGAAGGACGGAGAAACATTGCTTGAAGCTTGGGAAAGGTTTAAGGAAATGCTCAGGAAGTGCCCAAATCATGGTTTGATCAGCTCTAACAAATGCATATCTTTTATAACAATCTAAGTCTAACGATAAGATACATAGTGGATGCATCAACTGGATGTTCCCTTAATACAAAGACTCCCGAAGAAGCACGAGAATTGATTGGAATCATAGCAGCCAATGAATATCAAAGGCCAAGTAGAAGGTCAATGGGAAGGCATGGTGTTATGGAATTGGAAACTTTGGATGCTCTATTAGCTCAGAACAAGTTACTCTCTCAACAAATGGCTAGCATCACAAAACAAATTGGGGGGTGCAAGTGAATTTTATAAACTCTTCACCTCTAGTTTATAATTTTTGTAGATGAGACCATTTGAGTGAAGCTTGTGTGGGGGGTATTTCAAATCAAGAGCATATTAACTACATAAGAGCTTCCTCAAGACCCCAATTTAATCCTTACTCCAACACCTACAATCCGGGGTGGAGGAATCATCCAAACTTTTCATGGACTAATCAAAATATTCTAAGACCACCACCACCTCCATATCAACAACCATCCTCGTCATCCTCTTCACAACCTCAACAAGAAAAGCCATCCAATCTTGAAAGTATTGTTAAGAAACTTGCTCTTAGCACCAACAACTTCATGCAAGAAACGAGAGCCAACTTCAAGAATCAAGAGGCAATCATTCGAAGTCTGGAGACCCAAATGGGTAAGATATCAAGACAGCTCGTAGAGAGATCTTCAGGTAGCCTACCTAGTGACACTTTGATTAATCCAAATGAACAGTGCATGGTAATCTCCTTGAGGAGTGGCAAAGTTATTAGTCCTCAACTGAAATAAGACGATGCCAAAGAAGTAGCTAATCCTCCAAGACAAGACCAAGGGAAAGGCAAGTCATCTTTGAATGACAAGTTAATTGCACTAGCTAAAGAAGTCTCTAATAGAAAATAATTGAAGAGAAAAATAAGGAAGAAGAAGGATCTAGATTGAGCTAAACCTTATGAACCATCTCCGTATGTCAAGATGTCATATCCTTAAAGATTTAAAAAGTAAGATTAAGAGAAGCAATTCTCTAGATTCCTTTATATTTTCAAGAAACTACAAATCAATATTCATTTTGTGTAGGCACTTGAGCAAATGCCCTCTTATGCCAAATTCATGAAGGAGTTGCTATCCAAGAAGAGGAAGTTGAAAGAGGATGAGATGGTCATGCTTACCGAGGAATGTAGTGTCATAATTCAGCAGAAGCTACCACCAAAGTTAAAGGATCTAGGAAGTTTTAGCATTCCATGCACCATCGACAATTTGACTATTGGTAAGAATCTATGTGACCTAGGAGCTAGCATTAATATAATGCCATTGTCAGTTCTTCACAAGCTTGGAATTAGAAAATTTAAGCTTACAATGGTCTCCCTTCAATTAGCGGATCAATCAATCAAGTTCATTTTTTCGATTGACTTTTTGGTCTTGGATATGGAAGAGGATGCCAACATCCCTCTTATTCTTGGAAGATCATTTTTGAAAACTTCAGGAGCTTTAATTGATGTACCTAGGGGTAAACTCATCTTGAGAGTAGATGGAGATCAAGTGACTATCAATGTCTTTGCTAAGTCTTTACCAACATCAAATCTTTATGCCCCTATTAATTGTATTGAAGATAACTCTTAAAAAGAATTGACTAGTAAAGATTATTCACCATTAATTGATGTTGACCCTCCCATTTCCAAGATTGTTGAAACAGAGACAAGTCCTCCCATTGTCTATGATTCATTGCAAACTGGTCTTTCATCTTTTGATCAATTGAAACCACCATGGCCTAGTGGAATCTTTCATGCCAAGGCACATTTAGGACAACCGATACTATTTGGAGTTCAAAATGCCTTTGAAGGCATCTCTAAGGTCATTGACCAAAGATTAAAGCATTACTTTAAAAAAGGGAAGGAGTTATTGTCTTTCTCTTACTTTAAGCCACCTTGATCAACTTGAACAAAGGGCAAAGTCAAGCTAATAACTATAAACAAGCGCTTCTTGTAAGGCAACCCACGTTTTTTTTTTACTCTTTTATCTTTAAATTTGTTGATTTTGGTAGTTTTAGTTAGCAACTTCTTTTGGTTCACTAACAACCTTATAGTGTAGTAATGTGTCTTCAATTTGTTTCTTTAAGATGGAGAAGGTAAGTTTTGTGAAAGGGATATAGGTCTCGAAGTTATAGATCTGAGTTTGCATGAGGAGTAAGCTTTAAGTTTAGTAATTTAAATATTTGAGTAAGTATAATTGCCAAGGAGAATACGAAGTTCTTTTTTCCAAAACACTTAAGCCGTGTTCTTTAGCCCACAAACTCTCACCCCGTGTTTTTCTTATGTTTTCCTATTCTACTTTGTGCGTCAATAAGGAAATTGTCGCATTTTAAGTTTAGGGGTGGGTCCTTTTGGTTTCGGTTAGTTATTTGTTTTTGCTATTATTTCGTTATTTCTTATTTTATTGACTAACATTTTTCTATTTTTATTTTGAAATTAATGTTGAGTCAGCTTAAGTGTCTCCTCGAGTTCAGAGTCTTTGTAGAGAGATGTATATAGCTGTTAACTGCCAAAAAGATTTTTTTTCCCTTTTATATTTTATTTTTGCATTTATTTATTTATTTTTATTGATTTTATTTTGTCATCATCACCCTAAATCCATGTTCACTCAATCATATACATGAATTAACCTATTTTGAAAAGAAAAACATTGTTTTGAAGATTGATCTTAGACCAAGAGAGCTTGATTCATGTTAGCTTAAGATTATGATGGTTGGAGATGTAACATCCCAATACTTAGGACCTAATATACAAGGTGCATAGTACTAGCTATGTTACTTCTAATCTAAAACAACAAACTAAACTCATATAATTCATTCACATAAATAAATATAGAGAGCCTAAACAACAAAGATTCATATAAATACAGCACAGCCTCACAAAGGCATATTATAATACATAACTGTTTAATACAAGAAATAAAATTATCTACGCTAGATCTTCTGCTTCTCTTTGCTTGAACTTGGATTTACATCGCAATACACAGGGTGAGAAATCACAATTTCTCAGTATTCATATACCAAGACCAACATTTAATCATTTACAATAAATAAATCAATTGAACACATAAATACACGTTGTGTAATAGAATAACCGAAAATCATTAACATCAAAGAATCACTCATACAATTCTAAGATACTATCGAACAAGCAACCAAACAATCAACCGATCAAGCAACTAAGCGAGACAACTGCCCATACAATTATCAACAATGCAATGCTTTATGTTATGATGTATGATTATGTTCAAACAAAGTCCTAATATAATGATTGTGCAATTCTAATGTAGATTTCAGTTTTTAAAACATATGTCACTTACTTATTTCCTAATAACCTTTATTCATTGTATTTGTCTCAGTAGGTTAGGCAAAAGAGTCATCGCACTACTTAGTAATAAGTGGATTCCTTCCTCTCATAATAGGAAGAGTATTGCTACCACCCCTATACCGGTAACCCTGACCATACAAGCATAAATGCAAGGAGAATCTAGATCCAACACCTTGTTCTCAGGCCACGTGACTGTGTACACCATCTAAGGTTACAATACATAGGAAATAATAAATAACAAGTTTAAAAAGAAGATATGCCATTTATTTCACAAATACACACAATTATCACTAGACCCTTCTCAACTAAGTGACTAAGGAAAACTAGCAAACTAACCAACTAAACTCACTTATCACATAAGGTGCAAGGTCACGTTTCTAGTTCTTCCTATATCTCAAACCTTGTCCCCCAAGGGAGTAAATGCCATCCATCCATATCTAGTTCTATCTTCTCCACAAGAAGCAACTTATGCACGATAACAAATACCACTAGCCAAGCATACTTAGCTCACAACACCTAATACCTCACTTCATCACTTCACAAGTGAATCACAAGGCAACCACAAGTTGCTCAAGGTTCTAGGTATTGATCTATGGCATTCTACATCTCAAGGATGCCTAAGGTTTCTCAAATCCTATCACAAGGTTCACCCTAACTAAGTGAAAGGCTCTAACTAGAATGCATGCTCTCTTGGCTCATCCCTATCACATAAAGGAATCATCCTATATCTCTAGCAACACTAACACTCTTGTGTCTAGAATCCTATCCCATCACCTCCCAAGTGATTTCAAGGTCAACCTCATGTTGAACAAGGTTCTAAACACTTCCTTGTTACATTCCAACACACTTGGATGCTCAAGGTTCCCAAGACTAGCCTATGGCAATCCAACATACTATGGAAGCCTAAGGTGTCATAACACATTACCCCTTGACACTCCACCTCACTTTGGGTGTCTAGGGTCCCTCAATTATATTCTAAGACATTTCCCACACTTCGGACGCCTAAGGATTTTCCAAACTTCTCCTATATGCTAGGTGGTCATTCCTTCCAAGAATTACCCTCATTAGTGCTTCAACACACTTAGGAAAGTATATATGAATGATCTCAACACTTAAAAAATCCCAAAACATGAAGAACACACTTCTTGTTAAGTTCTAGAACTCACGCCTAGCCTTGATAACTTCTTGGGCCACATACATAGGCCATGTCTGATTACACGACCCCCCTGGTGTCTTACTCTGTTAGCATAGTTTCACGAGATTGAACAGGCAAAGAAGGACACGATCCCCCATGTCTGAGAACACAGGCCGTGTCTCTTGGCCAAGCATACTGCAAAAAATTTTGTAGAACCGAGCCACTATTCCATTAGTGAACCTCTCGAGATTCAACCACTTCAAATTAGTTTCTAGGTGATTTCAAGTTCCTAACAAGTTCTTTAACACATAGGAAACATCAATCACTAACTAAAACTACTAAGTTTGGATCCATGAATCAAATCACCTATCTAAATCCCTATTTTCCTACTTTGGCCATCAAGGGTTCAAATGGAGAGTTCTAAGTTCTTATCTCAAACTCATACCATAAACAAACCATAAACAACCCTTGAAACATATCCAAGCAAGAAAAAGACTCTAAACATCTCAAAAATCCAACATGACCTATTATGCATCACTTATGCACAATTAGTGAAAGTGGAGAAAAGAAGATGAAAGGAACACAAAGCCCCTACCTCTTGTGTAGGAAAGATGAAGATTTTGAAGCCTTGATCTTGCTCTTAGATCCTCCTTCAAGCTTTGATCGTTGGTCCTCTAGCTTTTTGTTAGACCATTTGTGTACTGCAAGTGTACGGGTCATTCAAGTAATACTGAGATCGAGTAAAAGTTCGTTCCCACGAGGATATATGGCTTCCATTACTAAGTAACAACCAATAGCTTAACTAAATTTTATCCAAGAACATATAAAATAGAGAAAGCATAAATAATCTAAATCTAAACTACAAAAGCAATAAAGATAATGGTTTAGAGATCTAGGGAATCCTTCTTCACCTCCTATTTCATAGTAATGATATGCAATCCTTATAAGCAATATCATTGATTAGTTAAGTTAGCTTGAGAATCTGATTTAGTCAAAAGCCTATGTCTAGGTGTTGGAAGTAAAAATAAAGATTTGGCGGTTCGTCGGTTGATGGTGGTTTTGAGGAAACTTTCTAAAATATTGAGCCGACAAAAGTGCCAAATAGAGAAGTCGACAGTAGCATTGAATAAAGAGGAAGATTTTAATGTGGTTAAGGTATTGATGTCAGTGAGAAGAAGTATCCGACAGGGAGATTGCATTAAGTCGACGAAAACTATTTAAGAGTAGTCGAGTGCTGGTTTCGTCGAAAATTGGATACTTGCTGAAGAATAAAACCGCTCGAACGTATTGGTCTTTTTAGGATGTCAGTTATTTTTGATATTGTCTATAAATACCAGTAGTCATAATGTAAAAGGGGAGGTTATTTGCTGATAAAAAAATTTTAAACATCTCAACTCGAGCAGATTAAAGGATTTTTGTCCAAGTATGCCTTCCTTTTCCATTTCATGTCATTTAAATTAATGCAATGTTCCTTTAAAATTCTTTACTTTTTCAGTCTCATCTTTTAAATTTTCTTTACAGTTCTTCGCACTTTTATCTGCTTTTCTTTACTGTTTTTTTCATTTAAATTCTGCACTTTAATTTCGCGTCATTTATATGCTTTCAATTAATTTTCTGCATTTTAAGATTCTTGCTCAGTTTCTTTAAATTTCCTTAATCTTTTCAAACTTTCCTTTATGCATTTTCATGTTTGTTTTACTTCAAATTTCTTAAATTCCTTTTTGTTTACTGTTAAAACCATTTTTATAATGAGATTACCATATAACTCGTGAACCCACATTCGTTTTGATATATTTATTTGTTTGTTGGAATTAATTCTGAATCTTTGAACCAAAATTCCACTTAAACAAATTAGCACGCCTGGTGGGACGAGTTTAGAGTAACTCGTAGTGTCATAGGAAATGGTTTTATGCGTTTAAGGAGTAGAAGATTTATCTATTCTTCTTAGAATACGCAAACCATGAGTAATGTAAGTAGTCAGGCTTCAGATATACCTTCGACAGCCGTTATTGTGTCACCCTTAACTGTCGTTAATACTGGTTCGGTAGAGGATGTTATAGCAACTGGTGCTCTCCGGAGTAATCCAGGAGTAGAACAAGTATTGCCTGGAATGACTCAGCTACCGCCGAGTCAGCCAAGTAACCAAAGCATAATAAATTCAAATTCGAGGTTTGTGCCCCAATATGGGTTGCCCCCGAATTATGTACCTCCTATTATGGCACAAACGGGACTTGGCTCTACTTTAACTAATACTGTCGGCCAATCAGTAGCTTCACAAGGCCAACCATAGATAAGTTCGGCCTTGGCAAGTTTTGGTAGCCAAAGAGTAGGGGTTGCAAGTACAAGCAATCCAACTCCCTTTCGACAAGAGAGATTGAATTTGGGACTAGTTTTCCCAAACATGTCGAGAGACAATCCCCAAAATATAACAGGCTCAACTATGAATTCTTTGGCCAGTTTTCGACAACAGATGGATGAGAGTAATCATGATATGGTGCATATGTTCACTCAGCAAATGGGTGCTATGATTACGCCAATCATGGAAAATACAAATAATGTTTGCAGTGCATTGGCTCAGCAAATGGCAAGGCTAAACTAAGCCTTGGGACTAGGTGATGTAGCCAATGATAATATTCAGGGAGTTCAGCCTGGGGTAAATAGAGAAATGGTCGCACCTCAGGCAAATATAGGACAAAATCCACAAAACTTAGATCAACCAGGCCAAAATGATCAGCCCCGTTTGGAATATGGAAATGTCCATGTGCTCCGTCGAGGAAATGAGGATCAAATGGCCAGAAATGATGTGGCCATGAGATTGCTTCGACAAAATCTTGGGGGGCACCAAGTGGTTGAACAAAATGTAAACCAAGTGGTGGAACAAGTGCTGAACAGGTTTGGTTTTAACGTTGGCTACGCCAACCAACCATATTTTGTATCAGCATTCCCTGAATGGGTCCAACAGGCAGAGTTGCCTAAAGGAGTTAAGATTCCAAAACTTTCCAAGTTTGTAGGAGAAAGTGGGGAATCGACCGTCGAGCATATTGCACGGTTTACAATAGAGATGGGGGAGTTGGCCACTGTTGAAAGCCTTAAAATGAGATTTTTCCCAAGTTCTCTCACAAAAAATGCTTTTTCCTGATTTTTGACTTTGAGACCAAATTCAGTCCACTCTTGGGCTCAATTGGAAAGAAGCTTTCATGATCAATTTTTTAGAGGGGATTTGAAAGTGGGACTTACAGATCTTTTTAACATCAAAAGGATGTATAATGAAACTGTGGATGATTATCTAGCTAGGTTTTGACAAATGAGGAGCAGATGTTTTACTCCTATACCTGAGGTCGAAATAGTAAAGATAACTGCAAACAATTTAGATTATTATATAAGGAAGAAGTTGGTGAATCAACATTTGATTGATCTTGCCCAGCTAGGTGAAAAAATTAGGCAAATAGAACAACTAAAAGTTGAAAAGATTCAAAAACAAAAAAAAATTCTTAAAAGAGAAAAGGTGGCATTTGTCGGATTAGATGAATCCGACAATGATTTGAAGGCAGCGATGATGAGTTCGAAGTTAACATTGCTGAACTTCAGAACGGTCCTCCTTATGTTTGTCAGGCATTACAGCCTAGTAGAAATAAGGAGAAAATGGGTTACGTTAATAGAAAAACATATACATTTAACGTAACCAAAGCCGACAAGATTTTTGATTTGTTACTAAAAGATAAACAGATTAAACTGTCGGAAGGTCATAGGTTGTTAAAGTTGGATGAAATTAAAGACCAAAAATACTGTAAGTTTCATAATAGTTTTGGTCATGTTACTAATGAATGTGTTCGTTTCAGAGACTTATTTCAGAAAGCAATAATGGATGGACATCTGAAGTTTGCTGACAAGCTTAAAGTGGATATGAAAGTTGACACAGATCCGTTTCAGGCTGAAGTATCTTGTGTTGATCAGCAAGTTCCTTTAAATGTTGGGATGCTCAACATAAGGAGATTGCAAGAATTCAACGTGGATACAAAGGATGCAACCGACGTATATCCTAAGCCAGGTGAGTCTCTCGAGACATTTCTTGAAAGAAAGAAAGATGAGGGCAAGGTAAGGTTGTGCCCAAGGTGTAATGCAGTATATGATGAGCTTGCTGCGAAAAAAGCTGCTGAAGAACAACCGAGTATCCAGCAGGGTAAGAAAAAAGTTCTCGACAGAAAAACCTGGAGACCACAGAATACTTTTCATGCTCCAAGGCTAAAGCCAGTTTACATGCCTAGGCCTAACATGAATGGTTGGTTAGTCGAAACACAGGGGTTTGTGGGAAACAAAGCTCATGTCAGACCCTTTAAGACTAGGGTGCCACCTGCTAATGTTGCCGTTAATAAGTGGATGAAGAATTCCGTAATGGATGGACATACGTATTTTCGACGAAATGTGTCTGTCAGGAGGAGTAATTTTCAAAGGGATCAACCTTTTTGGAATGAAGACTACAAGAATGGAAGGATCAATCTAGGAAAAACTTCGATTGGCCAAGATGAAGCAGGGCCATCAAAGGGTCTTCCAATGTCGAAAAGTAAGAAAAGGAGATTACAGAGATTAAGACAAGCACAGAAGAGAAGAGATATGGTTGAAGGATTAGTGATAAAGGAGCAACCCGTGGAAATAGGTTGTTTGGTGGTTGAAAAGAAATCAATGTCTGATCAAGATAAAGATGGTAGAAAGATAAAAAGTGTTTTACCAAGGGATCATTCTTAGGGGAGCCGACAACAAATGCAGTTAGACGGCTTGATACTGATGATAAATCTCGACAAGAAAGGTTGGAAGAAATAAGAAGAGGTAAGCAAGTTCGAAGGCCAATTCCAAATAAAACAAAGAGGAAATGGCCAATTGGATTGATAGCGGCAGAAAAAGAGGCAAGAAAGAACAGTATACCAGTCGAAAAGGACAAAGAGTTGATCAACTCGACAATAGAAAAAGAGCAGATTAAAGACTCTAGAATTGGAAATAGTAATATTGAAGATTGGTCAAAAGAAGAAATCAGGAGAATTTTAGAAGACCCAAATCAAGATGTCGAGTGGAGAAAGAAAGTGCTCGACATAAGAAAAGAAAGAGAAAGATTGGTAAAGCTTGACTGCCAAAATATGGACTCTATGACTGATGAAGTTATTGAGGCCTTGAATGATCCAGAGGATCCTTTAGGCCTTGGTGATGAGGAGCAATTCGACATGGATATCAACATGGAAGATAGTCTGGATGATATCTTGACGGCTATGGATAGTAATTTGCCGTCAGAAGATTACTTAAGGATTGGAAGGCATTTAAGTGATGAAGAGCCGTCTGACGAAGAGGAATTCTTGAAATCAATGAGTGTTAATTTAGTTTCGGTGTTACCTGCAGATTTTGAAGGGTATCACGAAATTGAATACACTAGGGAGAATGAAGAAGATGTTGATGACCTCGACGATCATTGGCTTCTTTTTCAAGACAATATGATCACAGTCTTTGACAATACAGCTCAGCTTGAAAAACTGACAGAAGATTAGAAGGCTCATTTACGACCGTTACACATCAAGGCTCTGTTGGAAGGAAAACCCACCAATAGAGTTTTGATCGACAGGGGGGCAGCAATCAATTTAATCCCAAGGGCCATGATTAAAAAACTTGGGAAAGATGAGTCAGATTTGATGTCGATAAACATGTCAGTGGTAAAACCTCTCCATCAGACAGAGTGGTGATGTTGAAAGTACAAGTCGGATCCGTTGAAAGGCTGGTAATACCGACGAAGTCAAGTTACAATCTTTTGCTAGGGAAAGATTGGATTCATGCCGTCGGAGCAATACCATCAACAGTTCATCAAAAGCTCATTCTGTGGAATGAAGATGACCAAGTTGAAGTAATAGAAACAGATGATAGTCCTTGCTATCTCCAGCAGCTTCATGTCGATTTCAGAATATATGCTCCAAATGTTAAACCAATGACAACAAATGGTGGAGTAATTAACAAAGACGCACTCAAAGTTTGCTTAAGGGATCAGTTTAGTGTACGACTGGTGAAGAAGGCCGAAAAAGATCGGCCAAGCACTAGTTATGAGTGTTAAGGATTACTCAGAAAAATTGTCGGCTTATTTAGCCAACAAAGCAGTATTCACTGCTGAAAGCATGTTATCAGATTGTATAATTGATGATGGTCCCTTAAGATTTGAAAAAGGGCTTGATGAAAAGCAGAGTGTGGAAGTGGAAGATCCTTTGGAAGAAATAAACTTGGGCACTGAAGCAGATAGAAGGCCCATCTTCGTGAGTTCATTTCTGCCAAAGGATTTTAAAGAAAAGCTTGTTGGGTTAATTATGGAGTATAAGGATTGTTTTGCTTGAGATTATGATGAAATGCCTGGGTTGATTAAAGATCTTGTCGAGCACAGATTGCCTCTGAAAGAAGGATGCAGACCTGTTAGGCAAGCTAATAGGAGATTTGCACCTGAGGTGATATTAAAGATAAAAGAAGAGGTTAAAAGATTGCTCAAAGCCAAATTCATCAGAACCACCAGGTATGTCGAATGGCTTTCTAATATTGTTCCTGTAGTTAAGAAAAATGGTAAGTTGAGAATATGTGTAGATTTTAGAAATTTGAACACTGCCACACCTAAAGATGAGTATCCTATGCCAATTGCGGACATGTTAGTTGATGTCGCATCTGGACATGAGTTATTAACTTTTATGGATGGCCATGCAGGTTATAATCAAATTTTTATAGCCGAAGAGGACGTGTCGAAAACTGCCTTCAGGTGCTCAGGAGCCATTGGGACATTTGAATGGATAGTCATGCCTTTTGGTTTAAAGAATGCAGGGGCCACTTATTAGAGAGCAATAAATACAATTTTCCATGATGTCATTGGAAAATTTATGGAAGTCTACATCGATGATGTTATTGTCAAGTCGGAAACAAAGGAAAGCCATTTGACAAACTTAAGGCAGACATTCGACAGAATGAGGAAGCATAGCCTTAAGATGAATCCAGAAAAATGCAGTTTTGGAGTGTCGGCTACCAAATTCTTAGGTTTCCTAGTCCATTAAAAAGGTATAGAAGTGGACAAGAATAAAGCCAAGGCAGTTTTGGAGGCCACACCACCGACAAACAAGAAAGAATTGCAATCTTTTTTAGGAAAAGTTAACTTCCTAAGAAGATTTATATCCAATTTATCGGGAAGCACCAGAGTTTTTGCTCCATTGATCAAGTTGAAGGCTGAACAGGATTTTGTGTGGGAACCTTGCCACCAAGAAGCCTTCGACCAGATAAAGCAGTATTTGACAAAACCAACGGTCATGATGCCTCCAGTGCCCCGTCGACCGTTGAAATTGTATATATCAGCATCAGAAGAAACCATAGGAAGTATGTTGGCTCAGGATGTAAATGGCGTAGAAAGGGCCGTGTATTATCTTATTCGGGTTTTAAATGATGTCGAGAGAAGATATAGTGCAATAGAGAAACTTTGTTTAGCATTGTATTTCTCATGTACTAAGCTTAAATATTACATGATGCCTTGTAATGTACTGGTTATGTCAAAAACTGATATAATAAAATATATGTTATCAAAACCAGTGTTAAATGGTCGTATTGGAAAATGGACTATCACTTTGTCAGAATTTTCTTTACAATATGTACCAATGAGAGCAGTAAAAGGCCAAGCAATTGCTGATTTCTTGGTCGATCATCCTTGTCTGGATGTAGAAAATATAAATATTATCGGTTTAAAATGTTGGTGTTTATATTTTGATGGTTCAAGACATCAAAAAGGAATTGGAGTGGGGATTTTAATTGTTTCCCCTCAGGGTACTCCACCTAAGTTCATGTTTGAACTTAAATATATCTGTTCTAACAACGAGGCTGAATATGAAGCCTTAATTGTCGGATTGGAGATACTAGTGGAAATGAAAGCACGTAATGTGCATATATTTGGTGATTCGCAGTTGGTCGTTAAGCAACTTGCCCAAGAATATAAATGTGTTAGTGAAAATTTAATGAAATATTATATTGTGGCAAGTAAGTTAATGAAACAACTCGACGAGGTAACTGTCGAACACATTTCCAGAGATTTAAATGAAGAAGCTAATGAATTAGCACAAGTAGCCTCTGGGTATAGACTTTCATCCAAGGTTCTTACAAATCTAATAGAAATAAGGGAACTTTTATATCCATTAGAGGAAAGAGATATACTACAAAACGACATTTCGACGATTAATGATTGGAGACAACCAATATTGAGTTATTTGGAAAATCCCAGTCAAGATGTGCATAGAAAGCTCAAGTATAGAGCATCGGAGTTTGTGGTATTAGGGGGAACCTTGTATGGAAAGTCTGTCGATGGAAATTTAGAAGTTTGCCTGAGTGAAGCAGAGACTTATATTGCCTTGGCAGAAGTCCACGAAAGAATTTGTGGAGCTCATCAGGCAGGTGAAAAGATGAAATGGGTCCTTTGACATCAAAGGTATTATTGGCCAACACTAGTTAGGGATTGTATAATGTTTGCCAAGTCTTGTGAAGAGTGTCAAAGACATGGCCATATACAAAATGTTCCTGCCAGTGAGTTACACGCTATAGTTAAACCTTGGCCTTTCAGAGGATGGGCCTTAGATTTAATTGGCCAAATTCATCCCGTTTCGTCGAAGGGACACAAATATATTTTAGTAGGAGTTGATTACTTCACCAAATGGGTTGAGGCTGTAGTCTTGAAGGATGTAACCCAACAGGATGTGATTGATTTTATTGAGGATAATATAGTTTGTCGGTTTGGAATACCACAAACTTTGACAACCGATCAAGGATCAGTATTCATTGGAAAGAAAGTTGTCGAATATGCCAGTTCAAGGAAAATTAAAATCCTCACATCGACGCCATATTATGCTCAGGCAAATGGCCAAGTGGAGGCCATGAACAAAATAATCATAAATTTGATTAAAAAGCATATTAGTCGACAACCTAGAAACTGGCATAATACCCTTAATCAAATTCTATGGGCATATAGAAATTCACCAAGAGAATCGACGGGCACTTCACCATATAAGTTAGTTTATGGTCATGATGCAGTGTTACCAGTTGAGATCAATCTTCAATCCATTCGAATTCAAAAACAAGACGAGTTACCAATTGAACATTATTGGAACTTGATGTTTGATGAATTAAATGAATTAAGTGATGAAAGATTAATAGCTCTAGAAAACTTGATTCGACAGAAAGAAAGAATTGTAAAGTTTTACGACAGTCAAGTTAAGTATAAATCTTTTAAGATTGATGACTTGGTTTGGAAAGTTATTCTGCCCATGGATAAGAATTGTCGAGAATATGGAAAATGGTCCCCAAAATGGGAAGGACCATTTAAAATTACTCAAGTATTTTCTGGGAATGCTTATGCACTTGTCGAGGTTAATTCTGGTTTGAGGATTAAATCAATTAATGGCAAATATTTAAAGCCATATAAATCGACAATGTATGAAGTAAAGATATAAATTGAGTAAAAATGAAATTTCATTCATATATTCGACAATTACAAATTACATACTGATGTTACATCTGGTTTAGATTGTCAAGGAGGATAACAGAGAAATAAACCTATTCTAAGTAAACCAGAAGCTTCTCCCCAGCTGAGTAGGTGTTCCATTTGAGCTCATGGGAACTGAAGAAGAGGAAGAAGTAGATGGCCATTAATTTGTCTTGAATGAGAGGTTGGATGGTTGTCTACTCCCTGATGAGTCATTCTCATCATAATAACCATGTTTTAAAAACATTGGGTTATTACGATGATTATGAAGCTCATCAAGAATATTACGATTCTTACTGAAGCTCAAAATAAGAGTCACCATTAATACAGAAACCTTCTTCCATTTTTCCCATTGAGAGAAGATGAAATTTTCTGATGACATGGTAAATTTCGTTGAAAAGGAAGAAAGAAAGGGTTAGGTTATACTCTTTTGAATCTTGGTGTCTTGGAGGACACTATTTATAGGGATTTTTTGCGGAATAGGTTATTAACTTACGTTTTGTAACTTACGTTATAATTAATTAAATTAATTATGATGTATAGTTACGAGATGCATTGAAAAGAAACAAAATAAAAGAGCATTTAAATATATAGAATTATGGAGCAATAATAAAAAAAAGGGGTATTGGAAATTGATCAAAAAGAATGTTTTATTAAGTATTGGCCTAAAAGGCCATACAAATTCTGTCAGATAGATAGACCGACAATGTATATATATAAAAAAAAAACAATACTTAGAATTTTTGAAGAACCCCCCAGGAATCTTCTAAAGATTGCTTGTCGAACAAGCGTTTGATATTCTTTCAAGAGAATTTATTTTTGCCAATACGCTTTTGGCTTCCACAAATTTCCCATTGCTTGGTATTATTGGCAATACTCGTTGTCCGGCAACCCCTTGTTCTAATGCTGTTTGAAGTTTTTGGTTGCGACGACGAGCAGCCTCGAGTTTTTTCTCCAAGTCTTCAATTTCCTTGTCGAGCTCTACTTTTTTGGTTTTTCCTTTTATCAGATTTTCCTTCAGAGTAACACTTTCACTTTTTGCGTCGATCAACTGCTTCAAAATCCTGGATTTCTCTTGAATCTCTTGTGTGTAAGTAGGAATAACTCGACGAATGACTGGCATTTTTGCCGTTAAACTTTGAAGAAAATCTTTGACAGTTGTCGGAAGAGCTCGACTGGTTATGGGTAATTGCTGAGCAAGAGGCTCAAGCTCAATTACGACTGCCATCATTCTTTCTTGTAGAGGTTGGTCAAAAATCAAGTGCTCGAAAGAATAGGTGAAGACATTTTTCAACTCAGTTAAGAGTCCAGTAATATGGGAATCACTGGAATCTTGTCCAAGTTGAGTCGAAGAACGAACTGATTGAGGAGCACTTTGGTGGCCGCCCGACAACATTGTAATCAATTCGTCCAAGTTTGCCTCTATATCTTCGCCACTTTCTGCCACAGCAACCATTAAGTTGGCTGGAGGAGATGGAGGTGGATTAATTGCGGCAAATTCCGCCAGCAGGGTGTCCATGTTGAATTCTTCTGGGATGATTTGAGCGGGATTGGTTTGCCCTGAATGAGAAGGACCTTCAATACCTGGGGGGATTGGATTTTGTTCTGAGACTTCGACAGTTTGGGATTCTGTCGGAAGTGGTGAAGAAAGCAGTCAGAGGATCCAAGGATAATGAGGAGTCGTTAATGGGGAGTATTACCTTCGAGAAGTGCCAAAGTTTAGACTTTTGCAGAACTGGGTCTTTGAAGACTGCATGATTACCCAAGTCTGTTGTTGGCGCGTTGGGAGTTTGAGAGCCAGAAGCCATTGGAGAAGGTAAGAGTTTGCAAAGGAAACAAGCGAGAGTAAGAGGTTGAAGATGATGAACGGTGAAGAGAAGTGAAAGTTTGAAGGCGGTAAGCAGTGATATAGAGTGAAAAGTCGCAAGAATTTCAAAAAAATTAGTTTTTTTTTCACGAGAAAATAGGGATAATTATGAGCCCTATTTATTAGGAACGACTATTTATTGTTTGTTATGATAAGATTGATTATGACCGTTCAAGTATTGGTGAAAAGTTCTGATTGGATTTGAACATATCTATATAAAGGACTTTTGATTCTTATAAAATTTTTCTTTCTTCTGTTGGCGTCGAAAAATTTTTTTTGGGGGGCATATGTTGGAAGTAAAAATAAAGATTTGGCGGTTCGTCAGTTGATGGTGGTTTTGAGGAAACTTTCTGAAATATTGAGCCGACAAAAGTGCCAAATAGAGAAGTCGACAGTAGCATTGAATAAAGAGGAAGATTTTAATATGGTTAAGGTATTGATGTCAGTGAGAAGAAGTATCCGACAGGGAGATTGCATTAAGTCGACGAAAACTATTTAAGAGTAGTCGAGTGCTGGTTTCGTCGAAAATTGGATACTTGCTGAAGAATAAAACCGCTCGAACGTGTTGGTCTTTTTAGGATGTCAGTTATTTTTGATATTGTCTATAAATACCAGTAGTCATAATGTAAAAGGGGAGGTTATTTGCTGATAAAAAAATCCTAAACATCTCAACTCGAGCAAATTAAAGGATTTTTATCCAAGTATACCTTCCTTTTCTATTTCATGTCATTTAAATTAATGCAATGTTCCTTTAAAATTCTTTACTTTTTCAGTCTCATCTTTTAAATTTTCTTTACAGTTCTTCGCACTTTTATATGCTTTTCTTTACTATTTTTTTCATTTAAATTCTGCACTTTAATTTCGTGACATTTACATACTTTCAATTAATTTTCTGCATTTTAAGATTCCTGCTCAGTTTCTTTAAATTTTCTTAATCTTTTCAAACTTTCCTTTCTGCATTTTCATGTTTGTTTTACTTCAAATTTCTTAAATTCCTTTTTGTTTGCTGTTAAAACCATTTTTATAACGAGATTACCACATAACTCGTGAACCCACATTCGTTTTGATATATTTATTTGTTTGTTGGAATTAATTCTGAATCTTTGAACCAAAATTTCACTTAAACACTAGGTCAATCAAACCTAGCGTCATTTACCTAATTCACTATGTTTCTTATGTTTTCATGAGGACTAGTGTAAACTCTACTAGTGAACGATCTATTCTCAAACACCCGCTATACATGACTAAAAGGTATATTTCTATCCAGTTAGCGAATCAACTCATCCAAGCTAATTGAACTCGTCGAACATGCATCAACCATACCATGTCCATCTCCACAAATTCTTATGTGTAGTTCATTTGCATAAATTAACATCATGCAATTGTTGATCAAACAGAAGCAAGCATTAGGCATAGGCATGGAAGAACAAAGCTAAACATCAATAGATACTCAAAAAATAACATAAACATCAATACTCATAGAAAAATCCAAAGTATTTCTTAAATACAGCTGCTACTTCATTGAATACGAATTTACAGATAAAAACAATGCTCAAGAGACAGGGAAGAGAAGAGAAACAAAGGGAGAAGAGGAAGGAATCCATGGATAGCATCCTTGAAGCTTGAATCTTCTTCCATGAGGAAGATGACATCCAACCTAACCTCCTTAGGCCTCTAATCAGCCCAGAAATAAAGAATAGGCCGCACCCTCTCTAAAACCTAGAAACTAAAATGGAGCTCTCCTAAAAATCTGCTGAAAATCTATTTATAGACCCAGAAAAACAGAGGCACGCCGCGACATTAAACTTCCAACGCCGTGGCGTGTGTCAAATTAGGTCAAGGGCGCCGTGGCATTGATTTACTTGCGTCGCGGTGCTCAATTCTTCATGCCCTCTGACTTTGATGCAGGGGAGGTACGTGCCGCGGCATACACATTCCACGCCGCGGTGTTACATGCTGAGATGCTAATTTGGCTTCATCTTCCCATTTTAGCTTAAATGCTCCACATATCATCTTGTTTGGAGCCCTTCCTATGATAGAGAAAACACCAAATCAGTAACAGATACAAATTCACTTAATCACATATCAAATATGCACAGTTTGCTCAGTTACATACAGGAAAGATATCATAATAGAATATAACAAATATAAGCACAAAACCTTCCAAATATGCATAAATACAAGGACTTTAGCAATCAGATATGGGGCGCAAATAACTACATATTGTGGAGTTATCACACCCCCAAACTCAACCTTTTGCTTGTCCTCAAGCAAAACAAAGTATGACCAAGTAAATCTTCTTAACAATTTATACACATCATGCACTCAACGATTAACAAGTTTCAATCTTTCTATTCTTCAATTAAACCACAGCTACTAGTATGTAACGATTACTTCAATCCATAAAAAGTGTAAATGCCCCAAAACCAGCTTCACTCATACATAATCCTTCACATGCTAATAATCTAACTTCCTTCCGTGCAATTCACATTATCCACGAACATGCAAGATAAACTTCTTCTATTCAAATCATACGCATCTGGATAAGTTTATAAACATACATATATATGAATCATGAAATCCATAAAATTGATCCTAAACTCTCTCTCCACTAATGTAAACCACACACAACTGAGGATCAAAAGGGTCTCTACAGTTTGTAATGTTAGGCCAATGGTAATGGGCGTAAGAAAAGAAAGGAAATAATATACTACAAACATTAAGAAACATAAACATGTTATTTCAAGACTTGAGCCACTAACTGAGACTAGAAGGGTATTCAACAGTGAAGGATCACAACTTGTCAGAACCATGCAATGCTTTTCATTCTTTAGCTTTTCTTCTTTCATTATTTGCTTTGCTTTTCTCTCTTTTTATTTTCTTTTTTTTTTCTTTTTACTTTTACAAAGCAAATTTTTTTTCTTTTGATTGCATTTGGTTCCTTCAGGCTCATTTTTCTTAAACATACATACGCCTACTCACTGGACTCATTTCAAGAAATAACACATCATGTACTCAACAGACATTGAAGGTAGGAAGAAAATGCAACGCTTTCACATGCATTAGAATGGTTAACAGGTTAATGAACACAATGGGTGAATGAAAAACATATAAGGCCAAACAATTATCAGGCTTCAAAATGGGACCTAGAGATATCATGATATCAGGGTAGGCTTAAAAAGCTCAATCGGTTCAAAGAATGCTCTAATCATTTCCTCAGTCATGCACAATCTAGGATTTCGCCTCAAGAGAGTTTAGAAACAACTTCTAGGATAATCGAAACTCTGTATGTACATCCATAAACCTTCTCTAGTCATGCACTCTTATCATATTCAAAGTTACACTTGCATCTAAGTGGAATGTAAATCATGCATCAAAAACAACTGAACTGTTTCACATGCTTCCAGATCATATAAGGTTTCACTCAAAATAGGGCAAATAGCAACCTTTCATATCATGAACAACCAAAACAACTCCAGCATTCTTTTGCAATAAAGCATGCATTCAATTAGATGAAACATTTCAATATGACATGCACACATCATTTGCATAAGAGTAAAAATTGAAACTTCTTTGCAAACCCATCAGTAATAACCAAAACAAATAGAAACTCATGGAAACATGGTGGCTATCTCAAGTGCATCTAGTAAATATCATCACATGCATACTTAATACATCATACTCATTCAAAGCATATAATAACACTCCCCCAAACCAAAGTGAGACAAAGTCCTCACTTTCCATGGTGTCCAGGGTACTTGAGCCTATAAACATCTTGAAATATGAGAGCTGAGTATACAACAAATATTTAAAAATACTTAAAGTAAACTAACAATGTATGATATATACATTACAACACAACATATCGCAGCACACAACATCCATCCACGGTATTTGATCAGAATGGGTGCCTTCAGTAGCACCCAAAACAAGTATCTTTTTTTTTTAACAAGTTTTTTAGGTGAGCGCCGCGGCGTTACACTTTCCACGCCGCGGCGTTGAAGTCTCTGGAATTTGGCTCAAATGCGCATAAATAACTGTCACGCCGTAAAATTGCAAAGTTAACGTAGCGGTGTGAGGAGCCAACCTGCAAAATTCTGTAGCAAACTCAGTTTTGTTGCAGGATTTTGCCCAAATGGGCCCTCAACACCTCTAAAACTTGTCCAAAAGGCTAAAACCTAAAAAGGACAACTAAAATATATTAAAACAACAAAATCAACATACTAACCTATATATAACCTAAAACTAAACATAAACATACAACTAACTAAAACTTACTACAATCAAACATACTAACATATATAAGACCTAAAACTAACTAAAGATACAAAATCATACATACTAACTACAAGACTACGAGAAATTAAACATACTAACATACCTATAATTTAAAATACAAGAAAAACCTAAAAACTAACTAAAACTACAAAAACTAACATACTAGCATATTTATGACTTACAACTTAACAAAAACATACTAATTAACAAAAACATAAAAAAACCTGGGTTCCCTCCTAAGAAGGGCCTGAGTTATAATCTTGGCAGGACTTTCATAAGGCAAACCTGCCAACTCTTTCGATAATGGCCGGTTTGATCCCAAAATAGATGGATTGGATGGTGGGCCTTCCTACGCCTGATTAGAGGTCTCTATTACGGTGTCTCGATCTCCCACAAAGGCCTCAAATGATGAAGTTCATCCTCCATTTATTGTGCCTAAACTATAAAGAATGAAAACATTAAATGAAAAAAAGAACTATACAACTTGATTTAGGACTAGCTAAACTCATTGTTGATATTAGCAATATAGAATTAAACCGTTATCCTCTAGCAATTGCCAAGGAATAAGGCTAACTTCTTTGGAGATACACCATTGTCCCTGACAACGGCGCCAAAAACTTGTTAGACAATTTGCGTACCGCAAGTGCACGGGTCGTTCAAGTAATATAGATACAGAGTAAAAGTTCGTTCCCACGAGGATATATGGCTTCCATTACTAAGTAACAACTAATAGCTTAGCTAAATTCTATCCAAGAACATATAAAATAGAGAAATCATAAATAATCTAAATCAAAACTACAAAAGCAATAAAGATAATGGTTTAGAGATCTAGGGAATCCTTCTTCACCTCCTATTTCATACTAATGATATGCAATCCTTATAAGCAATATCATTGATTAGTTAAGTTAGCATAAGAATCTAATTTAGTCAAAAGCCTATGTCAAGGTCAATCAACCCTGACGTCATTTACCTAATCCACTATGTTTCTTATGTTTTCATGAGGAGTAGTGTAAACTCCACTAATGAACGATCTATTCTCAAACACCCGCTATACATGGCTAAAAGGTATATTTCTATCCAGTTAGCAAATCAACTCATCCAAGCTAATTGAACTCGTCGAACATGCATCAACCATACCATGTCCATCTCCACAAACCCCTATGTCTAGTTCATTTGCATTAATTAACATCATGCAATTGTTAATCAAACAGAAGCAAGCATTAAGCATAGGCATGGAAGAATAAAGCTAAACATCAATAGATACTCAAAAAATAACATAAACATCAATACTCATAGAAAGATCTAAAGTATTTCCTAAATACAGCTGCTACTCGATTGAACACGAATTTACAGACAAAAACCATGCTCAAGAGATAGGGAAGAGAAGAGAAACAAAGGGAGAAGAGGAAAGAATCCATGGATAGCGTCCTTGAAGCTTGAATCTCCTTCCATGAGGAAGATGGCATCTAACCTAGCCTCCCTAGGCCTCTAATCAGCCCAGAAATGAAGAACAGGTCGCAGCCTCTCTAAAACCTAGAAACTAAAATGGAGCTCTCCTAAAAATCTATTGAAAGTTTATTTATAGACCCAGAAAAATAGAGGCACGCCGCGAAATTAAACTTCCAATGCCGCGGCACGTGTCAAATTAGGTCAAGGGCGCCGCGGCATTGATTTACTTGCGCCGCGGTGCTCAATTCTTCATGCCCTCTGACTTTGATGCAGGGGAGGTGCACGCCGCGGTGTACACATTCCACGCTGCGGCATTACATGCTGAGATGCAAATTTGGCTTCCTTTTCCCATTTCAGCTCAAATGCTCCACATATCATCTTCTTTGGAGCCCTTCCTATAATAGAGAAAACACTAAATCAGTAACAGATACAAATTCACTTAATCACATATCAAATATGCACAATTTGCTCAGTTACATACAGGAAAGGTATCAGAATAGAATATAACAAATATAAGCACAAAACCTTCCAAATATGCATAAATACAAGGACTTTAGCAATCAGATATGGGGCGCAAATAACTACACATTGTGGAGTTATCACTTTTTCCTCCTCTTTCTCTTTCTCCCCCACGATTTCCCCCTTCCTTTCTCTTTTCATTCTTTTGTTTCTAGTTGTCATGAGAGAAAATGAAGAGAAGAAGCTAGATTTGTCTTCTTAAAGCCTATCACTAAAGGGTACCAACAATTTTGATATGCTTAGAACACTTAGATTCCACTTAATCCAATTTTCTAGCCTCCATCAGATTCAAAATAAATCCTGAGATTCATTAAAAATACTGTTGTACCAAAATCACCATTTTCCACATCAGTTGCTAGTCAAATCGGTATTAAAACACATAACCAGTATGCTTAAAAATACCAAACTAGCTTTGATCATCCTCAGATTTTAACTGTAGCACAGTTCACATATTAGTGGCCTAGAAATAAAGTCTCCACATCTATCTCCCTTAACGGAGTAGTTTAAGCCATTTTCAAAGCTATTAACAACTATATCTCACATATAGTGTTACAACAAAGTGACTAAACATGCTCAGAAAGTCACAAAATTCAACAGACATGTTAAGCAAGTATTAGGCTACCTATATAACCATAAATAAGTCTAACATGTTTATCTAAGGTGTTACAGGAGATTCGTTCATGATTGTCATACGTATTTAGCTTTGGGCATTCAATTTTTCTTTTACATCAGCTCATTAAACTTTTGATTAAATTTGTGTGTTCCTGGAGAAGGACTATGTATGCTAAAGTGAGTATCTAATTGCCTCACCGGCTCTAGAACAATTTTGCTACATCCTTTCAAGGTGAAATCCTAATGTGCACTTAAAATGAGATGATTTAGGCATTCTTTCTTTAACCTCATCATGGCCTTAGACCACCCACTCATCATTATTATCCCTTGGAACCCCCATTTGAGCCTTTTATTAGCCTATTTTCTTTCATTAATCCACATTTCACCTTTACCCTTAACCTTCAAACATTTACCTACCCCTTTGTAGGAGAGGATTGAATGTGGAAGGGAGAGACTTTTTGAGGATCCAAATGCGATGAACGTTGAAGATAAAGGGAGAAAAAAGAAAGAAAGAAAAGACAAAATCTAGCATGTTTGAAAAGAAAAAAAAAGTCCACCTAATGTATTGCAAAGAAATAAGTTTGGGGGTGAAGGTCAATATTAAAAATAAAAAACAAAACAAGTGTGCTAGTAAATTGAAGAGAAATTTTTCCTTTACATAAAATATCTTGATTTTCAATTTATTTTAAACTTTTTCGTCATGACTCTCTCATATTTTACTTTTCTTTTTCCCTTTTCTTTGTTTTACCTTTCACCTCTTGGCCCAATTATAACCCTAATAAAGATTTTTTGATCCTTTGAAAGTATGCATTATATTAGTGGAGAAAAGAGTAGTGGTTTTGCATGGGATTAGGGACATACATTCATTCATCAATTCAGTTATGTCATTGATGTTTTAGATATTGCTTTATGTGCTTAGTCTCATCTAAGTGCATATGGATTCATGATTTTGTTTGTGAAAGCTTGCTTAAGTTAAGTTGTTTGCAGATTACTAAAAGTGTATGCTTAATTGGGTATTTTAACTTCTTGGCATTTGAATGAGTTATTCATGGATCTGGATTGTTGAGGTTTCTTTTAGAAGTTTGAATCGTAATGCTTGACATCTTTACAAAAGAAGTACCATTGCAGTGATTTTTACTATTTATCCATTGCTTGAGGACAAGCAATATTTAAGTTTGGGGATGACCCGGTTTGACACTATTTGGAAAGACACAGGTCAGACCCGCTATTCATCTCCCCACGAAAGGCGTGCAGGTGGGCAAATGAGCATCAATGACACTAGATCGATTTCATCTTCCCCACTTGTCGCTGCACTAAGAAGCTCTCATGGTTGTTCCAACTAGCAGCCATGGTAGAGGTGCTCTGCCCACCTCTTTTCTCAAAGATCTCCATGAGCAAAAAGGTGACTTGCTGCAATTGGTCTGCGTTTTATCTTCTTTGTGGGGCATAGCGCATAGTAGCCATATAGGACAACGTTCATCTCCTTCCTCGCAGATCCAAAGAATAGCTCATAGAAAAAAAGCACAGATTAAAGCTTATTTACATGGAACAAAAGCCCTAATTTGACAATTGAATCATATCCATAGTCATTCAATCTCTTGAATTGGGATTTTCACAAATCCTAAATCGCCAAATTTTAATCAATTTTAGAAAATTTCTAAATTTAATTGTAAGGTTTTAAACCTAGTATAACCCGCTCTGATACCACATGTTAATTTTATTGGATCTATACTAGGAATTAGAACACCATAATTATAATACATAAATCATATTGAACACGTACCTCTTCAAGACATTCTGACAAGGAGCGATCTCATTGATTTATTTTAGCAGAAGCGCGTACATAATCGTATACATAAGAGATAGTCTACCACTATAACCCTTTGTTTTTCCCGATTGTCATTTCGATGGAGCCATGCGCAATCAAGGCATGCTTATAGTGGAGTAGGGATCCTACCCTTTATATAATTTATTAGTAACCTAATCCATTCATCAGAGACAGGCTACCTGGCCTACATTGTAATCCAGCATACCCATCATTGGGCTCAGGCCCAATGATGATAAAATTGATGACTCCCAAACCTATAATGGATCACATAATTAATATGGGTTTTAAGAAAAAAAAACCTGGCTATCCATTCAACCCATTTTAATAAAATAAAATGCACTAATCGATAAAAGCTCAAACCCAAAAAATTCTAACTAGTAGAAACCAAAACAAAAGTGAAACACATAATCCTTAGATAATCTACTAAGAAGTTAAGGAATATATATGAATAAATCTTATACTAGTCTTCATTAAACTCTTATTTAGACTTCTTAACTTAATTTGAGTAAGGTAGTAGGCAAAAGCATAATTTGAAAAATATTTTTTAGTTCATTGACAAGATTAGATTTATCAAGTGTATTATGTAACTCCAAGTTACTAGTAGAAGTTAATCAACTACTTTTTTTTGATTGAGACTTAAACTGTTTTACGTTGGAAGAAGATGAAATGACTAAATTGTATGCACTCCATTTAGTTTAATTTCCCCTTAGTTCCAATTATTCTTAGGTTACATGTGAACATCTATGTCCTTTCTCATGCATCTAACACAGAACAAAATACATGAAAAACAAATCAATCAGCACACAAAAGATAATAACTAGTCAAACATAACTTCTAACCTATTGCAACCGAGACCATTGAATTTGAAATTTTATAAAATAAAATTACCACTTGTAACAAAATTTTTTTTATCACTAGTGAGATTTACAATCTCAATAGGAAATCATAAAAGTATATTACTCACAAGTGCTCATTTAAGCTCCTTAGTAGCCTTTTTGTACCTTTATAAACATAATCGTAAATTTAAAATGCATTGTCATGAACTAACTCTCTCAAAAGTTTAAGTTATTATATGAATGCATATGAGTGACTTTATTATATCTCTAACACGACCACTCACACAAGAGCCCTTTGGGCTTAAAGCGTTGACAATGCACGTGCCTATTTTTACCATGTACTAAAATTCAACTTTTATTTAGAAGAATGAGATGACAAGGATTGAACTTTTAACCACTTGATCATAGAGGCTCTAATAACATGTCATGGATCAACTCTCCTAAAAGTTTAAGCTATTTAGGTGAAGGCAACATGAATGGCTTTATTATATCTCTAACATGCGTGATCTATCCAAGATAGTGATTTAGTCCCTAGCATTCAGAAGAATGCCCCTACTGGGTAGCAACTAGGAGGTTTCATCTTCATAGGATCCATCACTCCACTTGCTTGGTATAATTGTCAAGTTCGATTAAGGCATGTATGCCAACCGAAGAAGCTAATTGAAGTGAACAAGCATTTGTCTAAGCAGCAATGGGACCAAATTGAGGCCACCCCTTTCAAGTGGCTTCTACATATGTCATAGCATTATGAACTATGTTGTTCTCTGTTGTGGAAATTAGCTTCTAGATGGGTAGAAAGACGTCAGGGATTCAAAGTGAGGAATAAGATGGTGTCATCTACTCCCTTGGATATATGTTTTATCCTTAGGTTGTGCATTTTAGGGCAATGAGTAGATGAAGATGAACAATCTCCTACCAAGTCATTGTATAGAGGAAACACCTATAACAATTGGCAAATTGTGGAAATGCTACAGGGTGTTTCAAGTAGACAATGAGGTTGACAAATTTACACACCTTTATCTACTACTTGCATTTGGGGAGTTCTATTTTCCACAACATCTCGAACTCGGATAGTCTTCAGTGATTACATTCCACTATTAGATGACCTTGACTGTCTTGATAATTACTGTTGGGGTTTAGTAGTCTATGAATTCTTGATTAGGTTAAACGAAGCTGCATAAAAATTGAATGAGGGTTTGAATGAGCACCAATTCCATATAACTAGATGTACTACTATTCTGCAAGTACTGTTTTCTTTTATCATTCATTGTGTTAATTTTATTCTAAGTAGGAGTTCTAAAACACTGAAATCAACTAGTTTTTTTCCTTATGTGGTAAAATGCTTGATGTACACTAGTCAAAGACCAAGATATATAACTTCATTCTAAATATGCTTATGACATATTTTTGTTTTATTATGCTTCAACTAGAATTAGAAGAAGTACTCACATATTTAAGTACTCATATCTTTAAATGGTGAAATGAATTGGTTTTGTAAGGTTTGGGCATTATAGCACTTGCAAAAGACAAATTCCTTATCTAATGTTTTTTTTCCACAGATTTTATACTGCCCTATGGTTCACGTGAGGAAGTGTATAGTTGTTTTGGCAATCAAAAGAAATAAGGTAAGGATGCTTATACAAGGTTGTGAGAAAGTTGTGTAACACCCACCGTAGGGTGTCACATTTATGTTACTTAATTACCAAATTACCCCCAAGTTCACATATTGTGATGTTTTAACAAAAATACGAGTTATAAATTTTTTTTCTTTCTTCTTTGATAACGATAAAATAAACTTAGCGGAAAATAAAAATATAATACATCATCACACATAATTTACATCATCATACATTACAAATGTACTGTTAGGATTATTTATATACAGACCAAGTTCTCAAAGTAATTAAACATAATTTAAAACTCACATATTGCACAAGTCTTACTAAATAACAAAACCCTTAGATAGGTCCTCCTCAGATTCCTCAGCAGGAAAGAATCCAGCACGATGCGAAGCCCTACAGACAGGTGTCCAACCAGAAGACACGATATTTATCTCACTAGGCGTACGGTGGTAGGCTCCCCAGTACTGCCTAATGGAAAGTGGAAACTCTAACTGTACATAAATATTGACACTAAAATAGAGGTTCCCTTGATAAAGCCTACTGTAGGTAATGTTCAGGTCCCCTATATAAAATATACACTGACGATCCAAATGAACATGCCACGCCTCCGGACCTCCGCGAAACTGTAACGTCACGTATCCTAGAAAGCTGGGCATTTCCATCTTCTCAAAACTCTGTTTCCTCCACAGGAGCCTGCTCTTCTTCACCCTCTGGTTCAGTGCCTTGCTCAACGTCTTTACCCAAAAATAAATATAGTACAAAATAATATACAAAGAGGTGAGATCACCTACGCCAATACCAATATGGTAGCACAGAGATAACATAACCAACATACCATACAGATACATCATACCATAATTATAATCATGCCATTAACATTATTTATCATAACAGATACAATAAATAATAATTACCATCATGCCATTAACATTATTATCATCATTATCATCCAAGTATTTCTCAACAGAACAATTGTCATAGCCAATATCCCTTAATTAGTATATCATACAGATATAAATGCTTATATTCATGCATGCGCACTTTGACTTAATTTCCTACTCCATGGAGCTAACACTCAGTTCGGAGAAGTCGATCAAAAAGATCTGTCTGTACCAACATGCCTCAGACCAAGTGCCACATTTCTCATGTGTTTGCACATCTATCATATACATGATAGTCTTTACTAGATCTTGATTAAGAATAGTGTCTCGGTCAGGATCATCGGTGTGTTGCATCGGTCAAACTTACGGGAAGAAGAGCTACCGACCACCCATGTAAGCAACCCGCACCCCGATGCTCCCAAGGTCAACAAGTGACTTACACTACGCATATCACACCCACTTAAGAGGTGTACGTTTCTCCTAGGCAAATAGCCTCATACAATCCATCGGACCTTTCCAATGCATGTTCAATGCACCAATGCCAATCATAGGCAAAAATTCATATACAGTGTCCATACACCAGTTCATACATATAAAATGCACTAATACCAATCACAAACAAAATTCATCATTTTCTTATACAGTGTCAACCCACTGGTTCAACAATAATCCTACTGTATATTTAATCGCGAAAATCATATTATCGCGTTTACATAGTCACGCTCCGCTTTTGTCGCGTTTTTACAATTTTGTAACATTTTCTGTTACGTTTTCAAATCACATATAGATTTTTCAACGTTTTCATCAATCACGTAAAAATATTCCACCATTTTTAAATCACATCGTGATTTTTCAACAATGTCTCAATCATGTAAAAATATTTATACGCTTTCCAAATTGCGTAGAAATATTTCAATGTTTTTTCAAATCGCGTGGAAATATTTAAACGTTTTTCAAATCGCGTTGCTTAAAAATTACGTTTTTAAGTTACATAAATCATTTTTCACCATTTTTCAACTTCGTAAAATATTTCTCAATCTTTAAAAATTCCATTTCAATTTTTTTTCAAAATAATATGACTTCTCACATTATTTTTCACATTTTCTTACTCAAGAAAATCCTTTTCGCAATTTATTCCATAAATTCACCATTCCATTAAATCAATGTTTCTAACTTTAAAATTTCCTAACGCTCTCCAAAACCGAAAGAATGAGTTATACATTAGAAAATCCCAAGTTACCAATGTATTCTTTATAATTCCAAATCAATTCTAAAAATCAATCCTCTTCAAAATAAATTGAGGTTCAAACACTTTTAACCTCTCTTTTCCATTCACATATGAAAATTCCATTTTTCAAGTGTTAAAACACTATGATTCCCTTTCCAAATTCCTTGTATTAAATCAAGTTATATTTCCACTTTGAAAATCACTTTGTTTCATTAAAATCAAGGCATTTCAAGTCTTCAAAATCATGGACATGGCCATTGAAACCATTCTTGTATTTTTCCTTCTAAATCAACTAAGTTCCATTCTTGGTTTTTACACAAACAAAACCATTAATACTCCTCACCAAAACTGTGAGCTCAAGTTCTTTGAAAACAAACCATTTGTTTATTTTCCTAGTTTTTCTAAACATCCAATTTTACCATTCATGAAAATATTAATTTGTGAATACCTATTTTGAGGTGTTAAAGCTGAAATTCACCATGGTCTTTGAAACCAAAAAAATAATGCTCCACTTCATAATTTCTTTAAACAAATCAATTTCCTTGTTCTTGAAAATTTTTAACATAAAACTCTAATTTTTGGGTGTCAAAACCGTAGCCTCCCCTTGGCCATTGGAGACAAAATTTCTTGTTTTATCATACATCCATCATAATATATTCAACATATCTTCATCATGCATATCATAAGCATACCATATAAGCAATAAAATCATGCAAAGCATATCAAGCATAGGCAAATAATCAAAGCACATAAACACACATAAATTATTACATGACCATGGATATGAATCCTCACATGGATTCACCATCCATCAAATACACAAACCATCTCTCACCACCATGCTTGGTTGGTGAGATGGATCTCCCTCTTACCTCTTAAAGAACCACAAAAAGCTCTTTGCTTTGTATTTTGAACAAGATCTCCACCAACAAAAGTCTCTTGAACATAAAATAAACACAAAGAAATTAGTATATCAAGCTTGAATAAGAGGAACCATGGATCAAACATGGTTTAGAACATGAAAAAGAAGAGAAGAAATGAAGTTTCCTTACACTTCACCAACAATAACCCTAGAACTTGCTCTTTTAAAAAGTCCTTGAAGATGGAAGATTTAGAGCTTGGTGTAAACTACAAAGGTTCTTGAATTGAAGTAAGGATTCAAGAAGTATGGTTGTATAAAATTTTTGAGTGATGGAAGGTGGTGTAGGAGTGCTTGGCCGTGAGCTTAGAGAAGGAGAGAAATGGAGAGAAATTTTGATAACTTTGTTTCTTGAAAATGTTCAACAAAGACCAAGGTGATCAATAATGACTAAAGGTGATCAATTATGGTCTTCCAATATTGCTTTTGCTTCTAATGCAGCACCAAAACCGTCCCCCCCTCCATGCACTCTTCAAAATGCAACAAATCTCCTAGCCACCATTTTAGGCAATCTTAACCATTGATTAGATCAATGGTTAGGATTTAATGTAGCTTCTAGGTTTAGGCTTAGATAGAAGACTTAATTTAGGCCATTGGATCTTTCTTCCTTGAAATCCTAGCCATTAGATGTGTCTCCAAAATAAAGGGTCAAGATTACTCCTTCAAACTTTATATCCAAGGGCTATAAACGGTCCTAGCCACTTTGTAAGACTAAATCTCAACCGTTGATTAAATCAAGATCAAGTCTCCACCATTGATTATATCAATGGTGGATATCCAAGCCACTGATGTTGACTACGCAGTACAATATTTATTTTTGTATATGCTATTACCCTTCGAATAATATTTTTACTGTATTTTTATTACCCGATAATTAAATACAATACAAAACACAGTAAAAGAAAATTTCTAAAACTGTTTCCGGATTCAGGTTTAGTAAGATCCCCCATCTCCATCTCAACAGTATGAATTTTTCTGGCTACAGAAAATTTTTTACCTTTCTGGACCCATGCGGGGCCCACATACGACCTCCTTGGGCCCACAGACGGCCCACGGATAACGCTAAAATAATCAGAGTAATATAAAAATTTCAAAATCACACACAAAATCACAAAAATTAGAAAATGCACAAATATCAAATCAGATTACGTAAAATAATTAAGACTTAACAGTAATAATTAAATTACGTAAAATTTTCCCTGGCTCGAAAATTATTATTTTCCTGACACAGAGTAAATCACACAAAACAATCAAATGTACTAACGGAATGTTCAAAATAATTTTACAGTACACAGAAATCACTAAACAGTAGAATTCTGTTAACTGTCAAAATTACTGTCTTATATTTAGGAAGTTTAGGGTGTTACAAGTTGGTTTTCCAGGTTGGACCTATTTGTCACCTATATTTCTGTAACAGATAAATGAAGATTTGGTTGCATCAAAGGAGATGGAGTTTGACCTAGTGAGGGATGCATTGGAGGAGACACAACGTAGGTATGCCAACTGTCAACAAAACATTGTTATATGCATGAACTTGTGAATGAACATAAGCAGCATGTGGCAGAGAATAGACAGTTTCAGGAAAGAATTTCCTCTATGGAGAGAAAAATGAGAATGGTCAAAGAATTATTGTGTGAGCACAATATCATGCCAATGGCTGCTAAGCAGTTTTGAAATGAACCGTATCAAGGCACAAGCTCATGTATGTCAACAATGTTCTGTTAATAGTGGGCATGCCCACGTTGTGCCTCCTCCAATGCATCCCTCACCAGGTCAAACTCCATCTCCTCATTTGATTCAGTCAAATCTTTAATTATCTATTACAGAAATGTAGGTGATAATAGGTTCAACCATTAAAGCTAACTTTCCTATAGCCTTGCATAACCATCCTTACCTTATTTCTTTTGAATCTTGTACAATTCCCCACACGAACCATTGGCTAGTATAAAACCCATGGTCTTTTGAATGTTGTACAATTCATTGGTCTTTTGAACAAAGACAAGTGCTCTAATGCCCAAGCCTTACACAAAGAATTGATTTCACTATTTAAAGATGTGAGTACTTAAATATGTGAATGCTTCTTCTAGCTTGTTCCAATTGAAGCATAAAAAATTAAAAATGTTGCAAGCATATGTAGAATGAAGTAATACATCTTGGTCTTTGACTAATGTACATCTACAAAGGTGTTTTACTACATATAGAAAAAATAATTGATTTTGGTATTTCAAAATTCATACATAGAACAATATTAAAACAATGAATAATAGAAGAAAAAAGTTCCTATAAAACAGTAACACATCCAATTATATGGAACTAGTGCACATTCGAACCCTCATTCAATTTTGTGTAGTTTCGTTCAACCCATCAATCAAGAATTTGTACACTACTAAACCCTAGCATAAATTATCAAAACAATCAAGGTCATCTAATAGTGAAATATAACCACCGTAGATTGTTTGGGTTCAAGATATTGTGTAAAATAGAACTCCCCAAATGCAAATACTAGATAAAGACGCGTAAAATTATTAACCTCATTGTTTGCTTGAAATACCTCTAGCATTTCCACAATTTTGCCAACCGTTATAGGTGCCCTTGAAACAATAACTTGGTATGAGTTCATCATCTTCATCTTTTTTTTTAGATCAAATCTTTTTTTAAAAAATAAAATGGAATGCAAAAGCATCATAATACAATAAGAGATTCCAACCATGTTGGTACCTCAGGCTCTACCTATCATCTGCAGCAAACCAGAAATTTATTGATCAAAGATAAAAATAAAGAATACAAAATCATGGGGGGACAATAACCAAACCCAAAGGAAAGCAAAGACTATTTAAATCTATAATTGTACAAATCAAACCTACTGCGGAAAAAGTCTATCCTAATGAAATCAGGAATCAAATCCCACTAAGAATGACACTTAGAAACTACACCAAAAGATGCTAATTTGTCAGCACAGTTATTTCATTCTCTATAAATATGAAAGATCTTTGCATGCTAGAAGTAAGAAGGAGACAATTATTCCAGTTGTTCCTAAGTCTCCAGGGAACTATCTCAGAAGAAGCAAAAGCTTGGACTACCAAAGAAGAGTCACACTCCAACCAAAGCTTATGCCAACCTTTCTCATAGGCCACCTCTATAGCAAACATAGCTGCGGACAACTCAGCATGAATTGAGTTAGTGATACCAAAATAAGTAGCAAAACGACCAAGAACCGCATCACTTTTGGCTACTCCATCAGAGTTTTCTTTGATCCAACCACAAGCAGGTGGAATCCAATCCACCTGAATAACTGAAGGAGCTTTGCTTGGGTGACCTGAAACACCAAAGAACTTTAAAATTAAGAATTCTTGCATAGATGAGCCCATGTGGTTCTTGATGAGGTTGCCTGAAAGAGAAGTAGTGGCAATAACCATGCTAATAGCAATTTTGAGAGCAACAAATTTATTGTCAAATCTGATTTTGTTCTACAAAACCAAATGACCCAAATAATGTTAATAATAGCAGCAGAAATAACATCATTTTCTTGCGGGCTCTAACTTCTGCTGCAAATAGAAAGAATGGCATTCAAAGAAGATGCATCTATAGCCAAGTTTACTATAGAATTGAACCAAGTCCAAAGCTTCTTTGCAAAAAGGCAATTGAAGAATAAATGATCAATGGATTTTGCAGCTAGATAGCATAAACTGCAAATAGAAACAGTGACACAACCTCTATATTGCAAATTTTCATCAGTTGGCATCTTATTATGAAGCAACCTCCAAGCTATAAATGATTTAAAGGGAGGAATTGCAGAATTCTAAATCAACTTACACCAAGGAGTATGCAGCTGAGGTGGCTTGAGGTGCAAGAAAACATCTTTAAGGGTAAGAAAACCAAAGTTTGATTTTTGCCATACTAAATGATCAGCAGTACAAAAATTAGGAATTATAATATGAGCAATATCATTAGTAATGAGAGGAAAATGGTACATTAGAGGAGCTAGAATTATCCACTTATTATTATGAATGAAGTCTGCCATAGAAGATTTAATGAATTTGTGCAAGCAACAAGGGATCTGCATAGACTCCACCAGAGGTTGGCCTTACCAGTTATCCAGCCAATAATTAAAATTCCTGCCATCCCCTAAATGCCAAACTAAATTAGATAGGGCAGTATTCATGTTCACCTTAATGCCTGGCCAAATTGAAGATTTGACATACTTAACAATTGGCTTATTAAGAAAGGTGAACCTAGTCCTGAAGAAAACTGCCCATTCTTTATTAGAAGCAAACATTTCCCAGGATAACTTCATAAGGGCCGCTTTATTTAGAGCCCAGAGAGATTTAATTCCAAGACCTCCCTCCATTGTAGGTGAGCATAATTTTTCCCATGCTACCGTGACCATTTTTCTTACATTTATGTCACCAGCCCATATAAAATTTCTGATGCACTTATCAAGGTGCTTTAGAAGGGATATTGGCCATGCATAAACATAAAAGCTGTAAAGAAGCATGTTTTGGATTACAGACTTGACCAGCTCTACTCTACCCATTATGGATAAAAGAAAGCCCTTCTAAGAAGCTAGATTAGAAGTAATTTTGTCTACAATAGGCTAGAGATGAATCTTTCTAGGCTTTCCCTTGAATAAAGGGACTCCTAAATAAGAGAAAGGGATAGTGCCTTCTGCAAAACCAAGCAAATTAGCTATATAAGCGGATTTTCTAGCTGTGATGTTGCCTGAATAAAATTTGCACTTGTTCAAACTCAGATGCTGCCTAGAAGCTTGCCTATAATCTTTAAACATGTTCATCCAAGCCTTGAGATTTCTTTTAGTCCCCTTACAAAAGACCAAGACATCATCAGCATATAAAATATGGCTTGGAAAGGAAAAATTATTAGGCCCAGTAATAGTTTTTAGAATGCCAGCGTCAACCAACTGAGTGATTCCTCTATTGAGGACATCTTCAGCAATACAAAAAAGAAGAGGGATAAAGGGTCACCTTGCCTAACCCCCCTCTTACAATTGAAAAATCCCATAGGTTTGCCATTAACCAGGAAAGAGAGCTTAGCTAAATTCAAGATTACCCTGATCCAACTACAAATTTTGGCATTGAAACCAAAGGCTTCCAAGACATTAATTAAGAAATTACAATCCAAAGTGCAAAGGCTTTTCTGATGACTAATTTGAGAGTAAGATTGCCACCAAAAGTCTTGTAATCCAGCAAATTAATAACTTCTGAGGCAATGCAGATGCAATCTTGAATTGTAACTCGTCCTATAATGCACAACCCAAGTATAAAATATACATCCAAGGGAGTAAAAGACACCACCCTATTCCTCACTTTAAATTCCCAACTTCTTTCTACCCATCTGGAAGCTAATTCTCACAATATAGAAGACAACACAGTTCATAATGCTTCAACATATGTAGCAACGACTTGAAAGGGATAGCCTCAATTTGCTCCCATTGTTGCTTAAACAAATGCTTATTCACTTCGATAAACCTCTTTAGTTGACAAACATGCCTTAATCAAACCTAAAAATTATACCAAGCAGGGGTTCAACATTTATATAAAAACACATGTGATGGTTTGAAGTAATAGATACATTATAGCTATTATCACCATTCCTTGCTCATACCTTTGACCCCAATTTGTTGTTAAGTTGTGGGTGCTCAAGTCTTTTGGGCTCATTTTCTCAACTTTGAGCTTCTTTAATCTTAAGCATAATACATAACAAAGCTGATATTATTAAAATTAATTAATAATTAAATTATTCTAAAAAATTAATAATGATGCCATAATTACTAAAATTGCTTGTTTTGATATAGAATAAAGTATACTTTTTTATATAAAAATATAATAATTAAATTATCATCATAACTCCTAATCAGTTTATTACTAATCCTTAATAATAAAAGTGACTCTGAAAGAACAAAATATTATTTCAAGGCTCAAAATAAGAAACATGGTCTAATATCAACTCTTAAGGAAATACATAACTCTAACAATTTCTATGACATCAGATTAAATGTAAGTGTAATATAAAATTTCTCTTTAGCCAAAAACAATAATAATGAAATGATTCAAGGAGGAAAAAAATTGTGAGTACTAATAATAAATATTGGATGACCAAGAAAATACTCTCACAATAAAAATGAATAGCTCAAAACTCACTAGGAAAAAATAGTATCCATATGTTCTCATCAACTTTTCTAATTATTTCAATTCCTCAATGTTTCAAATTAAATCCAAACTTAAGAAATAATCACCAATATACATCAAAATAATTATTAAGACAAAAAGAATAAAGAGTAATAGAGAAGAGTCACATAATTGAAATGCTTAGCAATTACAAGGGAAGAAGAAAAGATGATAACTACACCTTGACTATTATTAGTAATGAAATAACAAAAACAAAATAAAGTGAAATAAATTAAACAAGTAAGCAAACTTTTTTTTTATATTTTTAAGTTTTTTTGTTAGTTGGCATTATTTACATCCCCATACAAGGACTCCAAACTCTATCAAACACTTAAGCTGACTCAATAAAGCAAAAACCTAAAACTTACCACACTTTTGGTAGATAAGATTGTCTACTAATGTCTCTTCTACCATTGGATCCTACAACTCAAGATATGGCTTCAACTATTAACTATTTACCTTAAAAACATTGTCATCCTTGAGATTAGTTCTCTATCTCAACAGCACCATGAGGGTAGGTAGTCATCACAACATATTAAACAGACCACATAGATCCCAATTTACCTGAAAATAAATGCAAGGAAGAGCTGTACAAAAGCACTTTTTGACCAAGTTGAAAGGACTTCCTATAGATAGTTCTAACAAGGCTCAAAGGGGTGACTAGTGGCAATATGTGAAAGAACAAAACATTATTTCAAGGCTCAAAATAAGAAACATGACCTAATATTATCTCTTAAGGAAATACGTAACTCTAACAATTTCTATGACATCAGATTAAATGCAAGTGTAATATAAAACTTCTCTTTAGCCAAAAATGATAATAATGAAATGATTTAATGAGAAAAAATTGGGAACACTAATAATAAATATTAGATGACCAAGAAAATACTCTCACAATAAAAATGAATGGCTCAAAACTCACTAGTTATAAATAGTATCCATATGTTCTTATCAACTTCTCTAATTATTTCAATTCTTCGACAATGAAGCATGAGTAAGTAGCTATTTGAATGTGTAGTAAATTGAGTATGGTGATAGAAAAAAAAATTCACACAAAAGTAGCATATTGATAACATGATTGAGACTCATGTAACTTACATCCCTAATCAAAACTAAATATTACCCTCGATGTTTCAAATTAAATACAGGCTTAAGAACTAATGACCAATATGCATCAAAATAATTATTGAGACAAAAAATAAAGAATAATGGGGAAGAGTCACATACCTGAAATGCTTAACAATTACAAGGGAAGAAGAAAAGTGGATAATTGCATCCTGACTATTGTTAGCAATGAAATAACAAAAACAAAATAAAGTGAAATAAATTAAACAAGTAAGCAAACTTTTGTTCTTGTGTTTTTATATTTTAAATTTTTTTGTTAGCCGACATTACTTACATCCCCATAAAAAGGCTCCAAACTCTAAGAGACACTTAAGCTAACTCAATAAAAAACAAAAATCTAAAACTTACCTCAATTCTAGTAGATAGGATTGTCTACCAATGTCTCTTCTACCACTGGATCCTACAACTCAAGATATGTCTTCAAAAACTGACTATTTACCTTAAAAATATTATCATCCTTGAGATTCTCTATAACAACACCATGAGAGTAGACAGTCCTCACAACCTATAGAATAAACCACCTAGATCTCAATTTACCTGAAAATAAATGCAAGCAGGAGTTGTACAAAAGCACTTTTTGAACAAGTGATAACTCCACTATGTGTAGTTATTTTTGCCTTATATTTGTGCTCTTTTGATAGCTTAGTCCTTGTGGTTGTGTATATTTGGAAGGATTTGGGCTTATATTAGTCAAATTCTATTTTGATATCTTCATTTATGTTTTTGTGACACTCTTTCCTATTCTTTGTTGAATTAAGTAGATTTGCACTTGTATTGAATTTGGTGATTTCTCTAATGTAGGATGGGCTCAAAAGAGATGAATTGAAGCAAGCCTTGACCCAATATTGGAGGATAAAACCAAGGAAGCATTCTAGCATAGCACGTCGTGGCGCAAGGAAATATACGCCACGATGTGAGAACCTCACCTGTTGTCCCCAAGTCATGAGTGTTGTGACGCTAGGTAATGCATGTTGCAGCATGATGCGCCTCACCTACTGTCAGTACTTACACTAGAGGCATGCGCACCGCGGCGCTGGGAAATGCACGCCACAGTTTGACGCGTAAAACTAAGCCTATAAATAAATTTTTATTAGATTTTCTTAGTATGGTCGTTTAAGGTTAAAGAAGCTGCGACTTTGTCCTTTATTTCTGGGTAGATTGGAGGCCAAAGGAGCTAAGGTTGGAGGTTATCTTCCTCATGGAGGGAGATTCAAGCATCAATGGCAACATCCATAAGTTTTTCCTCATTTCTCCCTTTTCTTTCCTCTCTTCCATTATCTTGAACATGTATTTTGTGATTTTATTTTCGTGTTCAATGATGTAGTAGCTATTTTAGGGAATACTTTGAATCCTTTTTATGAATATCAATGATTTTGTTCTCCTCTGAGTTTGTATGGATGTATGGTTTTATTCAATCATATTGTTCTTAATACTCTTGAATGCCTGATCATCATTTAAGCTGATTTGATAAAATCTAATGAGCCTAGACATAGGACTATGGGTTTGAGATCATATGTATGGTTTATGTATGTTTGATTTCATTCCAATGGTTGGATGAGTTGATTCGCTAATTAGATAGAAATATACATCTTAATCATGCATAGCGTGTGTTTGAGAATAGATCTTAATGAGTAGAGTTTGCGCTAGTTCTCATGGAAACATAGTGGATTAAGTAAATGAAGCAATAGTTGATTCACCCCTACACATAGGCTTTCAACTAAAGTAGATTCTCAAGCTAGCCTAATCATTGCATTCATATTTATGAAGAGGATTGCATGTTGTTGGTTGACGTAAGGGGTGAGGAAGGATTTCCCTAAACTCTAGTCATTATCTTTATTGCTTTCTAGTCTTTAGTTTATATCTATTTTCTCTATTTTTATGTTCTTGAATAGAATTACTTAAGCTCTCGGTTGATATTTAGCATTGGAAATAACCTTATTCTTGTGGGAACGATATCTTACTCTTCACTGTATTACTTATTTGACCTATACACTTACGGCCTTAAAAGGGATAAACAATAGGTTGAAAGGACTTCCTATAAATTTAATTACAAATAAACATCATTACAAATTTCTTTCAATTCATTGAGATTAAGCTTTCTTTGATTACCAACCTTATCTAACTCAAAATTAAGATGCTTAATAGCCCAATATGTTTTATGCTCTAACTTAACAGAGAGATGACATACCTTACCATAAATAAGTTTAGATGGAGACATCTCAATAGGAGTCTTAAATATTGTGAGGTATGCCCACAATGTATCATCTAGATGTAAAGACCAATTTTTCTTAGAGGGGTTCACGATTTTTAATAAAATTCTTTTAACCTTCCTATTAGATACTTTAACTTGACCACTAGTTTGTGAGTGATATGGGGTAGCTATGTTATGAGTGATGTCATATTTTTTTTTATTAAATGCTCAAATGGCTTACTATAAAAATGCTTGCCCCCATCATTAATGATAACCCATGGTGTTCAAAAATATGCAAAAATATTTTCAATCAAAAATTGCACAACCACATTGTGGTCATTATTTCTTCATGCTTTTGTCTCAACTTATTTGGAAACATGATCGACATCAACCAAAATATATAGATAACCAAAAGAATTAGGGAATGATCCTATGAAATTAATATCCCAAACATTAAATATATCAATAATTAAAATAGGATTTAAGGGCATCATATTTTTCTTACAAGTGCTCCTCAACTTCTAGCATCTTTCACAAGTAACACAATAAGTATGAGAATCACGAAAAATAAAAAGCCAATAAAAATCACATTGAAAAATCTTGGCAGTTGTCTTCCTATAACTAAAACACCCACCATATCCATGATCATGACAAAACGATATAATACTTTGTTGTTTTCATTCAAAAATGCATCTCCTAATAATCTGATCATGATGATATTTAAACAAGTATGGATCATCCCAAAAGAAATGTTTCACTTGAGATAATAATTTTAATCTATCCTATTTAGACCAATGGGATGCCATTTACCCAATAACCAAATAATTCACAATATCAGCATACCATGGGATTTGTGAAACATGCAATAACTGCTCTTCTGGAAAAGATTCTTAAATAGGAAAAGTATTACTATCATACTCAACAACCAATCTAGACAAATGATCAACAATTACATTTTTAGCACCCTTTTTTATCGGTGATTTCAATATCAAATTATTGCAAAAGGAAAACCCACCTAATAAGTTTAGCTTTTGCATTAGTTTTAGCAAACTGATATTTCAAACCAGCATGATTAGAATATATCACAACTTTAAAACCAATAATATATGATTTGAATTTGTCTAATTTAATGTTCTACCTACATGTCATATAATTTAATGTTGATTTTTTTTATTATTACAAAAAAATTCTTAATATCACATAGATTAAAATTCTAATTTAACTGATGTTAATCTATTAATTTAAATAAATCTCATTACTTATGCGAATTATACTAATAATTTTATTTATAAAATTCTAATGTACACATTTGTTAGGGAATACCTCATTCCCTTCATCACGCGCTTGCATAAATACTAGTAATTAAGGAAAAATATCACACAAATCACACAAAAAGTTTAACGTAGTTCAGCCTAACAAGCCTACATCCATGGATGAGAAGAGTCTACTATCAACACAAGATTACAAAATAATGTTTGTAGCACTGTCAATCTCCTCTATCCCACAATTCCTCACCATTATCCCTACATCTCAATTTGACCTCTCAATCTTTACACCTCTTCTCATAATTCTATCAATTTCTGAATACAAATATTTATAGTCAATAAATAATTTATATGGCAATCAACCACTCATTACTCTATCTTTATCAAAATAAGACTTTCTTAGTTTCCTATTTTAAAACAAATATCTCGCATATTTATCTATTATCTCAATATTAATTACAATTTAAAATTCAAATCTACCTATAAAATAGGAAACTAAAATACTTATCAAAATAAGAATTTGGATCAATCCTAACAATCTCAACCTTGATCCAAATTCCATAATCACAAACTTCTTCAAGATCTGCAAATTCATGTACTCTCCACCATCATTGCAAATATTCACACAATGCAACAATCCAATCTTTGAAATCTACCACAACCAAATTGCCAAATAAATCTTCCAATCTAATCTTCATTCTTTGTGTTTGCACCAACGTTATATGGAACATGCTGTTTGACCTCTACCATCAAGAAGACTTTTGACACTCCTGCCACTAGCATAACGAGACATGCCACATAATTTTGATTAGGAAGACTTTTGACACGAGGCCAAAGGGACAACATATCATCACGTAGCTCCTCAAACCACAGCTCTGATACCACTTGTTGAGGAATATCTTCATCCCCTTTATCACGCGCTTGCATAAATAGTAGTAATTAAGGAAAAACATCACACAAATCATGCATAAAGTTTAATGTAGTTCGACCTAACATGTCTATATCCACAAATAAAAAGAGTATTGTAACACCCTCCTCAGGGTATCACATTTCCGACTCCCAACTCATACTCTGTAAAGAAGTTCATAAACAAGGTTTGAGTTATAAAAGATAGGTTTTAAAATTTCTTTTCATCAAAGACGGAAACATAAACTTACTGAGATCCATAAATATTACTGAAAATATATTTAATATACAATATTGACACCAATTAATATTTAACAGTTTAAAGAAAAATATAAAACTAACAGAGAACTCTCTCTTTTTAACAGTAGCAAACCCTATGATAGGTCCTACTTAATAGCACGGTACAACACTAACGAGAAAACTTAACATACTTATTCCTTCTTGTATCCATCTGGATGCATCAGACATCTGTTCCTTGTCAACACTGCACGCTATCAAATCTGGAATGGTCATTCTTTGATGTTGTCACCAATTTCAGAATATCTACCACCCATCATGTCTAAGACAACTCGTTCCATCTATTATATAATTTTTTACAACACAAGCCCAACCAAATAATATAACAAAGAGGTGAGATCACCTACGCCAATACCAACATGGTAGCACAGAAATAATACAAACAACATATCATACAAGTATATCATACCAAAATTCCAATAATGCCTTCAACATTAATCAACTATTATCATCCAATCACTTATCAGTTCAAATATCATTCAATATACACGATAATGCCCTCAACATTATTTATCATCATCATCATCATCTAGTATTATTCAACAGTTCAATTATTCCTCAAGTATTTAGCAGTTCAATTATCATAACCAATACTCAATAATGATGCATATGTTATGCATGTGCATATAGACTCAATGTTCCTACTCCATGGAGCTAATACTTAGTTCGGAGAAGTTGATCCGAAAGATTTGTCTGTACCAAAATGCCTCAAACCAAGTGCTATAATCCTCATTTGTATTTGTACATCTAGCATATACACGACAGTCTTTACGAGATCTCGATTAAGAATAGTGTCTCGGTCAGGATCATCGGTGCGTTGCATCGGTCTAACTTACGAGAAGAAGAGCTACCAACCACCCATGTAAGCAACCCGCACCCCGATGCCCCCAAGGTCAACAAGTGACTTACACTACGCATATCGCACCCACTCAAGAGGTGTACGTCTCTCCTAGGCAAATAGCCTCATACAGTCCCTCGGACCTTTCCAATGCATGTTCAATGCACTAATGCCAATCATAGGCAAAATTCATATATAGTGTTCATACACCAGTTCATGCATATAAAATACACTAATGCCAATCATAGGTAAAATTTATCATTTTCTCATACAGTGTTCATCCACTGGTTCAACAATAATTTTACTGTATATTTTTAACAGCGAAATCATATTATCACGTTTTCATAGTCACAAAACACTTTCGTCATGTTTTCACAATCGCGTAACATTTCTGTTACGTTTTCACAATTTTACAACATTTCCGTTGCATTTTCAAATCATGTATTATATTCTCCATTTTTCTCAAATAAATTCTAAAATCAATTTTCTTCAAAATAAATTGAGGTTCAAACACTTTCAACCTCTCTTGTCCATTTACATATGAAAATTTCATTTCTCAAGTGATAAAACACTCTGATTCCCTTTCCAAAAATCCTTGTACTAAATCATTTTGTTCAAACACTTTGTTTCCACTTTGAAATCACTTTGTTTCATAAAACCAAAACTATTCCGATCTCCCAAACACCGTGGAGTCTTTGGCCATTGGAGCCATCAAATACTTTTCCTTTTAAGTTGATATAGTTTTACACAAATAACACCATTAAAAATTCTTTAACAAAACCGTGAGATTCATAGTCTTTGAAATCAAATCATTTGTTCATTTTCATTTTTCACTTTCTTTGCAAATCCTTAAAATCATCAACTCATTGCTCTTTTCATTTAAAACTCATGATTTGTAAAATACTTAAAATCTTTTGATTCAAAAACATCCTTCCAAAAACCGTGAACAATACTTCTTGAAAAACAAACCCTTTGTTTATTTTCCTTGCTTTTCTAATCATCCAATTTTTATCATTCATGAAAATATTAATTTATGAACATCTATTTTTGAGGTGTCTTGGCCGAAATCCTCTTGGTCCTTGGAACCAAAAATCAATTTCCTTTCCATCATTAAATCATGGCATACATATACATGTTCAAATATATATCACAAGCATACCATAATCAAAGCAATAAATCATGCAAATCATACCAAGCATAGGCAAATAATCAAAGCACATAAACACCCACAAATTATTACATGACTATGGATATGAATCCTCACATGGATTCACCATCCATCAAATATAAGACCATCTCTCACCACCATACTTGGTTGGTGAGATGAATCTCCCTCTTACCTCTTGAATATCCTCAAAAGCTCATTGTTTTGCTTCTTTTTCCAAGTCCTTCACCACCAAGGGCTTCTCAAATACAAAACAAAACATATATTTATTAGTAAATCAAGCTTAAACAAGATAAACCATGGATCAAACATGGCTTAGAACCTTGAAAATCAAAAGAAAAGTGAAGATTAACAAACTTCACCAATAAAGCTTCAATCTTTAGCTTGAAGAACAAGGTTGAAGATGAATGATTTAGAGAAAGTCTCCAACATGAAAGTTGCTTAGAAAATGATGTAGATTCAAGATCTATGGTTGGATGAAATTAAAAGAGATTGGATGGTGATTTTAGGTGATATGGCCGAAATTCCTCTTGAAGAACAAGGTTGGAGTTTTTGATTTTTGTGAAAGAAAGGCTTCTTAGACTTGGTTAAGATAAAGAATGAAGTGAAAACACTTAGTTTTCCTTCCACCAATTTCGTAGAGCTCCTTGGAAAAATCCCTAAAAATCATAAACAAATGTTACAATCAATAACAAGTAAAAGAATAGGTAAACCATGATTCAAGCATGACTTAGAAAATCAAAACTAAAAGATTGGGTGAAGAAATATGAACTTTACTCTTTTTGATAGAAACTTGAAGCTTGGATTTGAAGCTCAAAATGAATGATTTGGTGAAAACTCATAACTAGAGATGTTCTTAGAATGAGGTAAGGATTCAAGAAATAAGGTTGGATAAAATTTTTGAGTGATGGAGGGTAGATTTGAGGGTCATGGCCGTGAGCTAGCTTGGAGGTGAAGGAGAGAAATTTTTCTAAGAGCTTGCTTGAAGGAAATGATCAAGAATGATCAATAAGTGACCAAGACAACTAATAATGGTCTTGAAAGCTATCTAAGCCCTTAAGCATGCACCAAAACCGTCCCCCCCTCCATGCAGTATCCTAAGAGTGCAAAATGATCAATAATGATGCATAATTGACCAAGACCACTAATGATGGTCTTCAAACTTTCCTTTAACTCCGAAAACAAGCACAAAATCGTCCCCCCTCCATGCATTATGCATTCATAGAGTTGTCATCCTTTCTAGCCACCATTTAGAGCCATTTCTAGCCATTGATTAATTCAATGGTTAGAATTAAGGTAGACTTTTGATTAGAAGACTTAATCTAGGCCATTAGATCTTTCTCCTTGAAATCCTAGCCATTAGATGCATCTCCAAAAATGAAGGGTCAAAGATTGCTCCTTCTTACTTTTAATCCAAGGGTCATAATTAGTCATAGCCATTTTAGAAGACCAAATCTCCACCATTGATTAAATCCAAATCCAATGGTCATAATTGATCCATCTCCACCGTTGATTAAATCCAAATCCAACGGTCACAAATAGTCCTAGCTACTTTATAGGATTAAATCTCCACCCTTGATTTAAATCTAAATCCAACGGTTATAAATGGTCATAGCCATTTTATTAGACTAATCCTACACCGTTGATTAAATCGACGGTTGATATCAAAGTCTTCAATATTAGACTTGCTTCCTATTGGTCCGTCAAAAGAATTAAACTTGTTTCCTATTGGCCTGTCAAAAGTTGTCATAACCACTATTGTTGACTTAAGTAGTATAATTTCTATTTTTATCTGCTATAACCCCATAAAAGAATATATTTGCTGTATTTTTATTACCCGATAATTAAATACAGTACAAAACACAGTACAATACAATTTTCTAAAACACCAAGATCCTTTGTCTCCGTTTAAACAGTAAAAATTTTTCTATGCGTAGAAAAATTTTCATGTTTTAGGACTCACCCCGGGCTCACGTAAGACCACTAGGACCCACAAACAGCCCAAAAACAATCAAAAAAATATAAAAATTTATAATCATCCACAAAAATCACAAATATTAGAAAACGTATGAAAATCAAGTCAGATTGTTAAAAATGATTATCAATCAAGAGAAATAAATACATAAAGATTTTCCCCCGGCCTAAAAATTATTATTTTCTTGACACGGAGTAAATAACTCAAAACGATCAAATACGCTGACGGAATACTCAAAATAATTTTACAGTACACAGAAATCACTAAACAATAGAATTCTGTTAACTGTCAAAATTACTGTCAACTAGTTAGAAAATTTGGGGTGTTACAAGTATACTATCAACACAAGATTACAAGACAATGTCTGTAGCACTCTCAATCTCCTCTATCCCACAATTCCTCACCATTATCCTTACATCTTTATTAGGCCTCTCAATCTTCACGTCCCTTCTTATAACTCTACCAATTTTTCAATACAAGTATTTATAGCCAGCAAATAATTTACATGGTAATCAATCACCCCTTACTCTAACTTTATCAAGATAAGGATTATCCTTATCAAGATAAGACTTTCCTAGTTTCCTATTTTAAAACAAATATCTCGCAAATCTATCTATTATCTCAATATTAATTACAATTTAAAATTCAAATCTATCTATAAAATAAGAAACTATCAATACTTATCAAAACAAGAATTTAGGTCAATCCCAATAACATTTATATACATATATAAATAAAATTTTATGTTTCTAATTAACTAAGGAAACTTCAGCTTAGATGTATATATAGGTATATTGACAACTGATATCAAGCACACTAGTTATTCGACACTTACAACAAAATTTGATTACTGGAATACATAACTTTTATTCATTATATGCGTCAAAGTTCATACGTGGCTCATATATACCAAGGTCGGTCTAGTTAACAGTCATAAGTTAAACTAGTTATAAGTCATACTAACTTATTTATGTAGCACCCCCCAAAAGATACAAGCACCCATGTTAGCTCTATTTATTTTACACAAAAAATGAGGGCTTTATACTAGTGCCCAAGATATGGTCCATCACAAAAAATAGCGTTGAAGCTATTGAGTGCTACATGTTACCTAGGACTACTTCCCATCCTTTATCTCCATGGTAACTATATCAGTTGAGATAATGACCTGGACCTATCCTCTAAGCTCAAAGATGAACGCCAAGACAAACAACACATCTGTGACTATATGGAAGGTTGGCATTTTCAGTTTTCTAGAACATCACACAACAAAAGTAAAAAAGATATTCTCAGCAGAAATGACAAGAAATAGTAATAATTTTAAACCAATAATGTTTCAACCGTACAAATACGAAAAACATTTTCAATTTCCATTCCTTTTATTCTGCTCTACACCATAATACATAATCATTAAGCAACATTTTCAAAGAAACCTCAAAAGAAATAGTAATAATGATAGTAAAGAAGAGTTAATTTAAAACACAATCTGTAACTTTCTCTTTCTTGTATTCTTCTGTCACTTGACAGTAATGGGACTTGAATCCCTTCTTTCTCTTATCTTAATCACATGTACATGTACTCAAATTGTGAGCTCAGACTGTTGAAGGCAACCCCTAACATTCTTCTTTCTAAATCTTGTTGGCCAATTCTCTTCTTATTCTTAACACATGGATTATATCTATTTTTATCTCCTTTTGGAGATCAGTTTCTTCTCTTGAGAACGTGGTATTTTTCTGAAAATCATTGTCTTTCTTGCAAGAGAAAATAAAAAACAAAGCATTTTGCTATAAATAAGTATCTTCGTCGTATGGCCTATGTTTCAAAAACCATAATTTATTGAAATGATAAGATATTCTTTACTTAATTCAAGTTCAGTAAATGAAAAGAGTTATACCCAAGTCATCAAATGAAACCTTAAATGCTCTTTATCACCAATTTAAAATGAATAACTCAGAATTTGCATTCACTATTCATCACCATTGGCTATAATGACTATTTTGTAGGGAGTAAAGAATTGATTTGCTATATCAAGATATTAACTAATTGGTAAACATACAAGAGATAACATTAAACATACTAATAACATATTTGCACTCAACCTCCCTCTCTCACATGAACCTGCCGTATCCTTTGATAAGGGAAAGAAATCTTCTCTTTTTTGTTTTTTTTTTAATTAACCTAGTAACTTCCATTGGTCAAACCAGCTTATGAATAAGTGGCTTGTGCAATCAACACATAAGTGCCAAAGTCTTGGCTTTCCACGCAGCTCAGGGAAAGAAGAGATACATCAATCATAAGCAATCACTTTTACTTCCAATAGCCTTCATATTCTCTCATTCAAGGAATTCATAGCTTCTAAATTATATTTATTTCTTGTTATGGCTAAAAAGTAAAAGCAATCACTTTTCTCGTAGTAAAATTCAAGCTTCACCATATTAGAACTAGATAAGTTCATAACAAATAAGGACAATGTTTTACTTCCATCACATATGAATCCTTTAAGCTTCCTTACCCGATAAAAACAATTTTTCTTTCCATAATATTCAACCAGAATATGAAGATTTATGTCTTGATAACTTAGACTTAACAAGATCCCTTTATATATAAAAAAAAACCATGTTTCTAGTCTCTATCATTTCTCAATTCTGATTAATGTTGAACCATTTGTGTACCGCAAGTGCACAGGTCGTTCAAGTAATAAAAATGATAAGTAAGATTGTCTCCACAAGGATAAGGTTATTTCTAATGCTGAATATCAATCAATAGCTTAAGTAATTCTATTCAAGAATATAAATATATGGAAAATGGATATAAACTAAAGACTAGGAAAGCAATAAAGATAATGGTTAGAGTTTAGGGAAATCCTTCTTCACCCCTTACTTCAACCAACAACATGCAATCCTCTTCATACATATGAATGCAATGATTATGTTAGCTTGAGAATCTACTTTAGTTGAAAGCCTATGTCTAGGGGTCAATCAACCATGGTTTCAAATGCCCAACTCACTATGTTTCCATGAGAGCTAACACAAAATTCACTCATTAAGATCTATTCTTAAACACACGCTATGCATGGCTAAGAGGTATATTTCTATCCCATTAGCGAATCAACTCATCCCGCCATTAGAATGAAATCGAACATGCGTCAACCATACATATGATCTAAAACCCAAAGTCCTATGTCTATGCTCATTAGATTTCATCAAATCACTTAAATGTTGGCCAAACACCCAAGAGCATTAAGCACAATATGATTAAATAAAACCAAACATCCATATAAACTCAAAGAAAATGCATAATCTTTAATATTCATAAAAAGATCCAAAGTATTCCCTAAATATAGTTTGGCTATACATTGAACACGAAAATAGCATACAAAACATGTGCTCAACATAAAAGGGAGGAGAGAAAAGCAAAAGGAGAAGGAGAAAACTCATGGATTTGGTCTTTGAAGCTTGAATCTTCCTCAAAGAGGAAGATGACCTCCATCCTTGGCTCCTTAAGCCTCCTCTCCACCTCCAAATGAAGACCCAGCCACACCTCTCTAACCCTAAGACGACAAAAAACCTAAACTAAAAAAAGCTCTTAAAGAAAACTAATGAAAACGTATTTATAGGCTTAGCTCCGCGCATCATGCCGCGGCGTGACACATGTGGCACCGTGGCATGTGTTGAAATTAGGGCACAACACCACAACATTCACTCCTCATGCGCCGCGGTGTACCAGCCTCGGGTACCAAATTGAGCAGCAGGGCTGAGTTCACAGTGTCGCGGCAAGCTCCTTCTTGCACAGCTGTGTAACGCCCCTTTTTCTTGTCTCATGGGGGAGAAGAAGGAACGTCACACCATAATAAAGTGAAACAAAATATGGAAGATATAAATAAAATCATAAATTAAGACTTGGTTTATTTTTATAACGTAATAAATAAACTCCTTCAAATAGTACATGTATAATAATCGGGTAGTGTATATACACATTTTTTTCTTGAATAATTAAATATAGTTACAGTAGAAGTCGACAAGAAAGAAAATCATACATCCATATATTATATATATATATAATTGCATCGACTTGTTTAATTACACCATTTAATATACAAAAAGTAAAAGGCTTTACCTACCCCAAGATGTTTACAAAATACATAGCCCTTCAAAATAGCAAAACATCAAGCTTCTTAAAAGATATACGGATAGCCGTCAGTAGCCACCGACAGTACCAGCCCCTAAGACTGACGAGAAAGAACCGTAGCAGGATCCTTCTCCGGGTCTTCCTTGTCAGATGAAATCATCATCGGAGTGACCGAATTTCGAGTAAAGGCTCGAGCAGTGGATAGGAATGAATCCTCCTGTGGGGTGTAATAGAGATCATCCCACAGATCACGAACAGGTAGGTAAAACTCTAAATGGACAAAAGTAGTAAAATAAAAAACAGGAGGGTCATAGCGACCCCAAGCTAGTGACACTATCAACTCCCCGTGGTAGATGCAACGGTCCGTGCGCAAGTTTATATGCCAACAGTTAGGACCCCCGTGAAAGGTCATCCTTGCATATTCCAAAAATCTACGTGGACGTGACGACATCTTCAAGCTAGCTCTAATCGTAGTCAGGCCAGAAACCAGGGAACTCAGGCACTTCCCCTTCTTCACGAACGTCTTCTCAGAATCACATAGATAAAACAGAAATACAGGTATATAGGAAAGAGGTGAGACGCCTAGCATTCATTACCAATACGACAGTAAGAAAACAGAACGGCGCTGGGCGCCCACATAGCATCACAACACACATATTCATCAACAGAATAATAAAATAAGCAGTAAGAGACGAATAACAATAAGTAATAGTAAAAATGAGTAATAAAAGATAAACAACACTAATATCTCAAGCAGTCAACAGTTCAACAATCAGATAATTATTACAACAGTAAAAAAATAATTTGATAGTTATAGGTGCTCATGTCGAATGAAATATGAGACTGACAATGCATAATGCATATGGTACCAAAATCCTACTCCATGGAGCTAGACATAAACATTCGGAGATAATGATCAAGGAGTCATGCCAGTATCTCGTTAGCCTTAAAATAAAGTACTTTATTAGAAAAATAATATTTTGCGCAACATGACTTATACATGGCACCTCAACAAGATCGCGATATAGGACAACGTCTCAGTCCGGATTGTCGGTGTGTTTGTATCGGCCTATCCCCCGGCCCTAGTGGTGCTACCACTGTCTATTGTGAGACATCTGCACCCCGACGCCCCCAAGGTCAACAACATGACCTACGCTTAGTCTATTCGCACCCACACTAAAGTGTAATTCAATCTCCTAGGCATACACCGCCTTTACAACAAAGTCCAACAGACATTCACAAATGCATGATGACTCAATGTACATCACGTATATTCATCAATAATATATGTTTCATAAAACATTGCATATCATGTATATTCATCAATAATATACTTCTCATAAACACGAAAATTAGTTATCCATGGAATACGAAAATCTCATGAGAAGCTTTGATTAAAATACATTATTTTTGAATTAAAGGTGATTTGATTAAACATAAAGTAGATTACCTTAGGATAAGATAGGATTTCTACTACAAGTTATTATCCAATGGACAATTGTTACAGTTGATAGAAGTCAGTGTTAATTGTCCAACATATAATAAAATACACAACGATTTGTATTTATCAGATAAAAATCTTGAAAAACGTAAAATCTCGTAAATCGTGTTCTAGCCTTGGGTTTAGTAAGATCCCTCATCGACATTTCCACAGATCAAGGTTCTCAGGAAAAATATCTTATTTTCCTGACTCCCTCAGTGTGCATGCAAAATGAGAAATAATATTAAGATATTTCGCGTTCTCAAAAAAATCTAGAAAAATTTACAAAAATCACAAATATTATAAAATGACTATTTATAATAAAATTATAAATTTTCAAGGTGTTATAACTCTCCCATTCAAATAGAAATTTCGTCCTCAAAATGTTCATATCTTAGAATAGTTATGGGTATTGCTCCTTCATCTTGTCTTCCAACTCCTACGTTGCATCTCTGGTTGTTTCATTCCAGATCATTTTGACCAATGGGTTGTCTTTCCCTCTGAGTTGCTTTACTCTCTTATCCTCAATCCTTACGGGAGTTGTCCCATAAGTCAAGTTTTCCTTTAATTGTATCGTGTCAGATGCTATGACATGATCAGGGTTAGGAATGTATTTTCGAAGTTGTGACATATGAAAGACATTGTGAAGATTAGAAATAAAATGTGGTAAAGCTATTTGGTAAGCAACTGGACTTATCCGGTGAAGAATTTGGTAAGGTCCAAGGAATTTAGGAGTAAGTTTTCTAGACTTAAGAACTCGACCGACCCCATTCGTAGGCGTGACTTTCAAAAACACATGCTCTCCTTCTTCAAATTCAAGAGGTTTTCTCCTTTTGTCCGCATAACTCTTTTGTCGACTTTGAACCATCCTCATCTTCTCCTGAATCATCTTGACTTTCTCAGTCATTTGTTGTATGAGATCAGATCCAACAGTAAGTCGCTCACCATCCTGGTACCAACACAAAGGTGTTCTGCACCTTCACCCATATAGAGCCTCATAGGGCGTCATCCCTGTGCTCGAATGATAACTGTTGTTGTAGGTGAACTCTACCAATGGTAAAACTTCATCATAACTTCCAGTTTGTTCCAAAGCACAAGCTCTAAGCAAATCTTCCAATGATTGAATCGTCCTTTCTGATTGACCATCGGTTTGGGGATAATATGCAGAACTTTAGCTTCGTTCCCATCGCATCTTGAAGACTTTGCCAAAACTTTGATGTAAATCTTGGATCTCTATCAGAAATGATACTGGTAGGCACACCATGCAATCTAACGATCTTGCCAATGTACATCTGAGTCAACTTCTGCAATGAATACCTTATGTTGATTAGTAAGAAATGTGCTGACTTTGTGAGTCGATCTATAATTACCCATATCGAATCGTAACCTTTTCTAGTCTTTGGCAATCCAACCACAAAGTCCATTCCAATACTATCCCACTTCCATTCAGGAATAGTTAGGGGTTGCAACATTCTTGACGATCTTTGATATTTAACCTTTGCTTTCTGACAAATTAGACAGGAAGACACACATATGGCAATATCTCTCTTCATTCCGTGCCACCAAAATAGTTTCTTCAAATCTTGGTACATCTTGGTTATTCTTGGTTGCATACTCAACTAACTCGTGTAAGCATGTTCGAGTATATATTTCTTGAGTTCTTGATCCTTAGGCACACATACTCTACCTCTGAACCTTAAGATTCCATCGTTTCCTTCCTCCAATGTTGTTGCACCACCTTGCTTTATCAGTTCCCTTTCTTCTTGTAAGAACTTGTCAACTTTCTGCTTCTCTCGAATATCTTCCATCAAATCATTTGAGATTGTGACCATGTTCATGCAAATCTTTCCCGGTGTCAATTCCACAAAAGACCATATATCTCTGAACTATTCTATCAAATCCTTTTCTTTGATCATCATAGCAGAAATGTTGTTCATTTTCCTACTCTAGGCGTCAACCACAACATTTGCCTTTCCAGGTTGATACTGAAGTTGGAAATCATAATCCTTTAGGAATTCCAACCACCTTCGCTATCTCATGTTCAACTCTTTCTAGTTGTACAGATACTTCAAGCTCTTGTGGTCGCTAAAGACGTTGAACGTTGCTCCATAAAGAAAATGCCTCTATATCTTCAAAGTAAATACAATAACTGCTAATTCTAAATTATGGTTTGGGTAGTTCTTCTCATGCACTCGTAACTGTCTCGAAGCATAAGCCACCACTTTTTCACCTTGCATAAGCACACACCCCAATCCTTCGTATGAAGCATCGCAATACACTTCGAAGGGTTCACTTGGGTCAGGTAGAACTAACACTGGTGAAGTAGTTAGTCTCCTCTTCAGCTCTTGAAAGCTTCCTTCTCAAGCATTCGTAAACTCAAAGGCTTGATTCTTCTTTGTGAGTTGAGTGAGAGGTCCAGCTATTTTAGAGAATCCTTCAATGAATCTCCGGTAATATCCAGCTAATCCCACAAAGCTCCGAATTTCTATCACTGCCATCGGCCTTTCCCATTGCAGAACAGCTTCCACTTTTGACGAGTCTACTGCAATTCCTTCCTTCGAGATCACATAGCCTAAAAACTTAACCTCGTCCAGCCAGAATTCACACTTTGACAATTTGGCATACAACCTCTTTTCCTTCAGAATCTGAAGAACTAGGCTAAGGTGTTCAACATGATCCTCCTGATTTTGAGAGTAGATCAGGATATCATCGATGAAGACAACAACAAACCTGTCTAAGTATAGATGAAAGATCCTATTTATATAGTCCATGAATATAGCAGGTGCATTCGTCACACCAAAAGGCATCACTAGATACTCGTAGTGACCATAACAAGTACGAAAAGCTGTTTTGGGAATATCCTTCACCTTTACTCTGATCTGATGGTAACCCGATTGCAGATCGATCTTAGAAAACATCGCTGCTCCCCTCAGTTGATCCATTAGGTCATCTATCCTTGGAAGTGGATATTTATTCTTGATCGTGACTTTATTCAACTGGAGATAGTCCACACACAATCGCGAAGTACCATCCTTCTTCTTGACTAGCAATACTGGCGCTCCCTATGGCGACATGCTAGGTCTAACAAATTGCTTCTCCAAGAGTTCTTCCAATTGCTTCTTGAGTTCAACTAGCTCTACTGGTGACATTCTGTAGGGTGCTATAGAATTAGGACCAGCTCTAGGCACAAGGTCAATGGTAAACTCGATCTCCCACTCTGGTGGTAAACCAGGTACATCTTCTGGAAAAACTTTGGGAAACTCTCTAACCACTGGAATTGCGTTCACACCTACCTCATTCTCAACTTTTAAAGAAGATAATAACATGTATCCCTGAGCTCTTTCTTTTAAGAAAGTTTTTACTTGGTTGGCCGTCAAAAATCTAGAATTCTTATCCAAAGGGAAAACTATGGTTTTACTAGAACAATCTAACAGGACATGGTTAGAAGATAACCAATCCATTCCTAAAATTATGTCTAACTGGGAAAGAGGTAAACAAATCAAATCAACAGAAAAGATTCGACCTTCAAAAATCAAAGGACACTCTAAACAGACTTTGGTGGTAACAACAGGTTTAGCAGTAGGGGTTGAAACAGTCAAGTCAAAAGGCAAAGAAGATACAGGTAAACCAAGTCGTTTCACACAGTCATAGGAAATGAAAGAATGAGTTGCCCCAGAGTCATACAATATAGTTAAAAGATTACCCTCTATGATACCTTCTCCTTGTATGAGATCTTTGGATTTAGAGGCTTTAGCTCCACTCAGGGTATAAACTCTACCTCCTACCTACGGTTTCGCAGCTCTTGCAGCATTGATTGAAGGTTCTGCTTTAGCTTAGTTGCAATCGCGATAAACATGTCCAGATTTCCCATATCTAAAGCAAATAATTCCTTTAATTGTGTAATCCCTCGTGTAGTGCTTCTTCCCGCACTTGAAACATTTTGGTGTAAACGACGTAGTCTGACTAGTTCTACCAGGACTTCAACCTTGTGATTGTTGTTGCTGATTTCTAAGTGGTCTTGAGTAAGGCTTTTTCTGATAGCGATTAGTACTATTGTTGCCTCCCCTCTAGGACTAAAAAGGCCCAAAGTTACGGTTCCTCGTGTCCCGCGCTTGGTCTAGGTCTTCTACCTAGCGACACGTATCAAGCAATTCCGAAAATTGATTAATCCTCAAAGTTGTAACTGGCCTCTTCACATCGCGCCTCGAACCTTCTTCGAACTTCTGACATTTCCACACCTCGTTCGGCTGGTTTTGGAAATAAGTTGAGAATCTCGACAAGCTTTCAAACTTCGCAGCGTACTCACTTACAGTCATATTCCCTTGTCTCAAGCTAAGAAACTTCATTTCTTTAGCATGTCTGGCACTTGAAGGGAAATATTTCTCCAAGAACTTCTCCTTGAATACCTCCCAAGTAATTGCGCGACCTTCATTTTCCAGCAATCTCTGTGCTCCAGTCCATCAGTCTTCTGCGTCTCCAACCAACATAAATGCAACATAAGTTACCTTTTTATCATCGGCACAGTTCATGCCTCTGAAAACTTTCTCCAGCTCCTTGATCCAAAGAGTAGCCTTCTCAGGATCAAATTCTCCTTGAAATTGAGGAGGGTTATTGAGACGAAATTTAGCCAAGTTTTGAGCATCCGTAGTAGCTTCCAACTGTTGCGAAGTTCTCTCTTGCTGTTGAGTAGTCTGCTGGTTCTGTTGCAACATGGCCTCAGTCTTCTTTTGAATTGCCTCGATCGCTGCAATTATATTCCCTCTACGAGCCATATCTCTTTTCAAGTCAAACTATACCAAACACAGGGAAAAGTTAGATGCATCCTTTCGGAATGCTAAACACAGAGAATCACACAGCACAAACAAGACAGTCCAAAACCACAAGACCCAAAAGAAAACTCAAATCGGGGCTCTAATATCAAGACAGTGTAATGCCCATTTTTCTTGTCTCACATGGGAGAAGAAGGAACGTCACACCATAATAAAGTGAAACAAAATATGAAAGATATAAATAAAATCATAAATTAAGACCCGATTTATTTTTATAGCGTAATAAATAAACTCATTCAAATAGTACATGTATAATAATCGAGTAGCGTATATACATATTTTTTTCTCGAATAATTAAATATAGTTACAGTAGAAGCTGGCAAGAAAGAAAATCATACATATATATATAATCGAGTAGCGTATATACATAAATTTTTTTGGATGGTCTTGAATAATTAAATATAGTTACATGCATTTATGTTCTAATCTTGACCATTCATGTAAGATCTAATGGTCAAAAATCATACAAACTCCTCTCACTGTATATATATATATATATATATATATATATAATATACATATTTTTTTTCTCGAATAATTAAATATAGTTACAGTAGAAGTCGGCAAGAAAGAAAATCATACATCCATATATATATATATAATTGCATCAGCCTGTTTAATTACACCATTAAATATACAAAAAGTAAAAGGCTTTACCCACCCCAAGATGTTTACAAAATATACAGCTCATCAAAATAGCAAAACATCAGGCTTCCCAAAAGATATATGGATAGCCGTTAGTAGCCACCGACAGTACTAGCCCCTAAGACTGACGAGAAGGAACCGTAGCAGGATCCTCCTCAGGGTCTTCCTCGTCAGATGAAATCATCATCTGAGCGACCGAATTTCGAGCAAAGGCTCGAGTAGTGGATAGGAATGAATCCTCCTGTGGGTTGTAATAGAGATCATGCCACAGATCACGAATAGGTAGGTAAAACTCTAAATGGACAAAAGTAGTAAAATAAAAACAGGAGGGTCATAGCGACCCCAAGCTAGTGACACCGTCAACTCCCGATGGTAGATGCAATGGTCCATGCGCAAGTTTAAATGCTAACAGTTAGGACCGCCGTGAAAGGTCATCCTCGTATATCCTAAAAATCTACGTGGACGTGACGACATCTTCAAGCAAGCTCTAATCGTAGTCAGGCCAGAAACCAGGGAACTCAGGCACTTCCCCTTCTTCACAAACGTCTTCTCAGAATCACATAGATAAAACATAAATACAAGTATACAGGAAAGAGGTGAGACACCTAGTATTCCTTACCAATACGATAGTAAAAAAATAGAACAGCGCTAGGCGCCCACATAGTATCACAACACACATATTCATCAACAGTAATAATAAAATAAGCAGTAAGAGATAAATAACAATAAGTAATAGTAAAAATGAGCAATAAAAGATAAACAACACTAATATCTCAAGTAGTCAACAGTTCAATAATCAGATAATTATTACAATAGTAAAAAAGATAATTTGACAGTTATAGGTGCTTCTGCCGAATGAAATATGAAACTGACAATGCATAATGCATGTGGTACCAAAATCCTACTCAATGGAGTTAGACATAAACATTTGGAGAGAATAAGCATAGAGTCATATCAATATCTCGTTAGCCTTAAAATAAAGTGCTTTATTAGAAAAATAATATTTTGTGCAACATGGCTTATACATGGCACCTCAACAAGATCGCAATTTAGGACAGCATCTCGGTCCGGATCGTCGGTGTGTTTGCATCGATCTATCCCACGGCCCCAGTGGAGCTACCACTGTCTATTGTGAGACACTCCACCCCGACGCCCCCAAGGTCAATAACATGACCTACACTTAGTCTACTCGCACCTGCACTAAGGTGTAATTCAATCTCCTAGGCATACACCGCCTTTACAACAAAGTCCAACAGACATTCACAAATGCATGATGACTTAATGTACATCATGTATATTCATCAATAATATGTTTTTCATAAAACATTGCATATCATGTATATTCATCAATAATATACTTCTCATAAACATACCACAATGGCATAAAATCAATCCTCAATAACATCGTACGTTTATAAGATTCAACTCAAACCACAATTTCATTTTATGAATCCATAATTCCTAATTTCCTAAGTCTTGATTAATTACACAAATTTTGGGTCAAAGAAACCCTTAAAATCGTGGCCCCTCTCAAGAATCAATACTCAATCAATTTCTTCCATCACATTATTAATTATATATGTCTAAATTGCTTAATTCCCAAGGATGCACAAAAGTGCCACTTGGACCCAAAAAAATCCCTTAGAGGCTGTGAGCCTCCTTTGAGCAACAAAACACTATTTTTTCATTCATGCATCAATCCTTTAATACCTAATTACACAAGTTTCATTTCATACAAAAATCAACTCAAACCCCTTAAAATTTTGGTCAAAACCGTGGCCTCCCCAAAAGGGTAGGAAACCCTATATTTTTCCAATCATCCAATCCAAGCAATCTAACATCATCAAGACATTCAAAACAACCAACATTACCATATAAATCAAATAAGCACACATTATGAAAAATAAGCATACAAAGAGAGCAATCCTTTATGGATTCCCCCATCAACAACTACTCAAAAGTTCTCTCACCACCAATAATGGTTGAAGTGAGTAATTCTCCCTCTTACCTAAAGGAAGAACATGAAAATCACCTCCTTGATGTGCTTATGATTTTCGGCCAAAAGCTCCACCAAACCCTAGGAATTCAAACTCAGAATCATCAATAGCTTGAAAAAGAAAGGATCCTTGGCCAAGAATATGACCATAGAAACGAAAAATAGGAAGAGAAAATGAAGAATCAAAGATTTACCTCCAAAGTTTCAAGCTTTGTTCTTGAGAAAAGGTGAAGAAGATGATGGATTTAGAAGAAGATCTCTAAAGAGAAAATGTTTAGAATGAGAAGAAAAGTATAGAAATGGTGGTAGTGAAGCAAGAAAATGAAAATGGCCTCCAATGAGGGCTACAAACCATGGAGAGAAAAGGAAGAGAGGAAGAAGATGAGAGGAAGAAGAAAAAAAAAATGTGAGAAGAGGAAATGAAGAGAAAAGTGTGATAGCTTTTGTGTATTAGATTTTTAGAGTAAAAATGAGAAAGTAAAAACCAAACTTTGACCCCCCAAAATAGGCTCCTAGCCGCGGCAATGAGGAGAGAAGGAGAGGGAGACATTAGTTTCTCTTATAAGCTTTGGACATATTAGTCATTTTTTGTCAAAGCTTCCTTGAGAAGCTTTGATTAAAATACATTATTTTTGAATTAAATGTGATTTGATTAGACATAAAATAGATTACCTTAGGATAAAATAGAATTTCTACTACAAGCTATTATCCAATAGACAATTGTTACAGTTGACAGAAGTCAGTGTTAATTGTCCAACAGATAATAAAATACATAGCGATTTTTATTTATCAGATAAAAATCTCAAAAAATGTAAAACATCGTAAACCGTGTTCCAACCTCGAGTTTAGTAAGATTCCCCGTCGACGTTTCCACAGATCAAAGTCTTGGGAAAAATATCTCATTTTTCCGGCTCCGTTCAGTGTGCACGCAAAATGAAGAATAATATTAAAATATTTTGCATTCTCAGAAAAATCCAGAAAAATTCACAAAAATCACAAATATTATAAAATGACTATTTATAATAAAATTATAAATTTTCAGGGTGTTACACGTGGCGTGCTCTGCTAGAATGCACCTTGAGCTTTCTCTTCCAATGCAGGGTATAGGCTTGCTTCAATTCATCTCTTTTGAGCCCATCCTGCATTAGAGAAATCACCAAATTCAGTACAAGTGCAAATCTACTTAATTCAACAAAGAATAGGAAAGAGTATCACAAAAGCATAAAGGAAGATATCAAAATAGAATTTAACTAATATAAGCCCAAATCCTTCCAAATATGCATAGCAACAAGGACTAAGCTATCAATAGAGCACAAATATAGGGTATAAATAATTACATTCCATAGAGTTATCAACTAACCACTTGGTCATGAAAGAAATCCACCTACAATCCGTAAAGTTCCAACATTTCAACCAAGAAATCTCATAATCAAGTCTTACACCTTAACAAAACCAAAAATAAAAAGGAGAAGAACAACAGTTGTTCGGGTATCCCGTATCAAGTCCTATATGTCATGAATCACATATAGAATTCCATCCTTAAGGCTTAAAACACCAATATTTTAAAGTGATATTAAACTTCTTGATCTTTCCATATATACAGCCCAAAGAAAGGGGTACACTTTGGGCTCAGAGATTTAAATAAAACTAGCAAACAAAAGAAAGCAATTAGTTCATGATTAAGATTTTGGAGTAGAGGAAGAATAAAAGGAACAAGGGAGCTAAGTTTTTCTTTTCTTTTCTACTGAGAATATCTTTCTCACTTTTGTTGCATGATGTTCCAAACAGTTAAAAATGTCGACCTTCTGTATAGTCATAGATGTGCAGTTTGTCTAAGTGTTCATCCCTGAGCTTGGAGGATGGGTCCGGATCATTATCTCAATTGATTTATAGAGGATGAGTAGTGATCGTAGGTAGCATGTAACACCTAATAGGTTTCAACACTATCTTTTGTGATGCACCATATCTTGGGCACCAGTATAAGGCCCCCAATTTGTGTGTAAAATATATAGAGCTAATATGAGTGCTTGTATCTTTTGGGGGTGTCCCATAACTAAGTTAGTATGACTTATGACTATTAACTAGGCTGACCTTGGTAAGTATGAGCCACGTATGAACTTTGATGCATACAATGAATGAAGTTATTAGTTTGTTTATATATATAATATATATATATAGGGGACTTTTTATTGTGAGAGGGTGAGAGGAGTAAATCTTGACCATACAACCATACATGAATGGTCAAGATTAAAAGTTACTTAAAGGTCGTGTGATCACTTTGTCACATGCATTTATATTTTAATGAATTCATGTAAGATTCAATTAGTATTGTTTAAATAGCTATATATATATATATATATATATATATATATATATATATATATATATATATATATATATATATATTTATAAGTTAAGGTCTTTTAGTTTAATTAGAAACATAATTTTTTATTGATATGTATAAATTTGTACATTAGAATTTTATAAATAAAATTATTAGTATAATTCGTATAAGTAATGAGATTTCTTCAAATTAATAGATTACCATTAGTTAAATTAAAATTTTAATCAATGTGATATTTAGAATTTTTTTCATAATAATAAAAAAATCAACATTAAATTAGATAATGTGCAGGTAAAACATTACAGTATAGTATTAGAGCCTAGCTTTCCTAAGAATCATGGAATGGAAGCCCATGATACAGGGAAGTGTATGACTACAATTCTTCCAAGGTGACCTCTTTTAGAATATACACTTCAGTGTAAATACCCATCGCTTGGGCATAATGTTGTACTTTCTTTGTAAAAATGTGATCGAACGTCAAACTCAATCAAAATTATAACCGAGTTATACCTACAACTTGTAGTATAAGAAATAATATCGGATCGTCTCTCAAGGATTTTAAATACAATTTGATCAGATCAAGCCAAAATTGGGAGAGAGGAATTTGAGAACTCAGAATATATAAAATAACATAATTAAAGTGAGAAATTCAATTAAAAGAGCAATCAATTCAGAAACTTATCTGAAATTAGGTTGATTTTATCATAGATCATTCATCGAACATTTGAAGTGTATTTGAATGGTTAATTTGGATTTAACCAAAATATCCGCATCAAATCCAGAATTCATACTAGATAATCATTTAGAATTTAATTAACAATTGACACACAAATTTGCAATCTCACAATCTATGTTAGATATATGTTAATTTGATCTCCGAATTCAATTAACCTAGGCACAAATAAGTAACCAACCATTTATAATTCCATGATTAATTCAGATCAATCAATCCTAAATTTCATCACAAATCTCAATCTTAAATCATGATTGAATCAAATCAAACATAAATAGAATCACCATTCATGCATTCAAAAGAAGAAGAAGAAGAAGAAGAAGAAGAAGAAGAAGAAGAAGAAGAAGAAGAAGAAGAATCCAAATGCAATTCAAACAAGAATCTAAATGCAATTCAAACACAAAAACAGAACTAAGATCTCAAGAATCCAAACCATAATTTCTACAAGAATCTCTGAATTGATTATAGAAGTTTAGTTCTCCATAGTTATCACCATGAAGGAGCTTGAGGAAAAAGGGAGAAGAAGAGAGAAAGATGTAAAAAAAAGTGAGAAGTGTGAATGAAAGGTAGTCTTGGATTTCTACTCTCCAACCATATAACTAACCCCTAATTGATTACAGAAGTTTAGCTCTCAATAGTTATTACCATGAAGGAACTTGAGGAAGAAGGGAGAAGAAGAGAGAGAAAGATGTAAAAAGAAGGTGAGAAGTGTAGAATGAAAGGTAGTCTTGGATTACTACTCTCCAACCCTATAACTAACCCCTAATTTGGCCTTTCCTTATTAGACCATTCATGCATTCAAGAAGAAGAAGAAGAAGAAGAAGAAGAAGAAGAAGAAGAATCCAAATGCAATTCAAACACAAACATAGAAAGAAATGAGAAGAAAAGAGAAAGATGTAGAAAGAAGGTGAGAAGTATAGAATGAAAGGTAGTCTTGGATTTCTACTCTCTAACCCTATAACTAACCCCTAATTTGGCCTTTCCTTATTAGAAACCTTATAGGTACAAAGTTAGGTCATTTATGAGCAATTGGGCTCAAACCTCATGTTAATTGGAGGTCTACAACTCAAGTTATAGACAAATCATTCTCAAAGGGTCTCTAATTCTATTGGTTGACTTCAAGGGATGGAAACTCTATTGCGAAGTCGTAATTTGGAAAAGTAGTCTCATATGAATTGAAGATATATGTCTTAGCTTTTATTTGCCACTGGTTTCAGACCCGTATCACATCTATAGCCCAAGTTATGCCTTGATTAGTGCACACTACTAAGGTTCCATTGACAGAACCCGTGTTATGACTCCCAAGCCTAATTAGCTCCACTAGATGTCCGATTTAGCCCTGGAGCTCTTATGAAAGTTGGAGGTCTCTCTCTTATCTTTCTGACAAGGTAAGATAAATAATTTTTAAACATCTAGAACTCAAGATATGATCGAAATATAGAAGCAGTGAAAAATCTCAATAATGCTGGAAAAAGATCAATTAAGCCCAATTTGAGTCCAAACTTACAAAACATGACCAAGTTCAATCAATTAAGTACATAGAGAGTGTAAATAACTAAAAATGAGGATTTATTAATGTATAAAATATGTGATTATCAAAATGTTATAACTAAATACCATGATATGAAATTACTACTGCATGCAGAAAAGTACGGTGCCCCCTAGACGAAATGTTCCTAACTCTAATACTAGTGTGAAAAGAATGATGAGTACCTTGTAAGAATTAGATATTGGTATGAGAAAGCAAACAACTGTAATTAATCGATTTCTGCAGTATATATAAGAACATCTTAATAGGAATCTAAACCAAGGAGGAGATAATGGAGACATTCCAATGGCAAATCCTAATTTTCAGGGATTATTGAAATTTAGGAAGACCAAGCTACCAACTTTCAAGGGAGTATATGACCCACTAATTGCAAAGGGGTGGCTCATGGAATTGGAGAAGATTTTTACAGCAATGAGATGTACAGATGCACAAAAAGTAATATTTGCTACCTACATGCGGATAGGAGAAGTAGAATATTGGTGGAGAGTGTAACATCCTCCCTAACCTATTAGTCTTAATGATTGTTATAGAAGATCATTAACACTTGTGCTAATTACTTATTATTTCTGGTGATTTTCTGAGCTAATTTAAGTATAATACTATAACACAGGACATGGAGAATAACTCATTTTAGCTCAAAATTTAGCACAAATTTCTTAAATGATGGAAATAAATATGAAATATTTATTTCTAGGTTGCAAACAATTAGAATGAGTTATGGTAATTTTTGGAGAATTAAATGAATTAGTTTGACATTTTAATAAACAAAATGAGTGTTTAAAGACAAAAAATAAATAGGAGAGTAGTTTAGAAAATCATGAGATTTTGTGGAGATGTCAAATAGATGATGGAGATTATTCTGGAAATGATTACAGGTTAAGGCAAATACCTGTAAGCATATAAGTTTAACTCCTTAGGTTTATCTTAACTTAAGGAAAAGTAATAAAGCATAATAATTGTTAATGGTGTATATAAATAGTTATTAAATGATGAGTATAAAAACTGAAAGAAGTCCTAAAATTTCCTATGACACCTAAGGAAGTTAGAAAACTCATCAATAGAAGATCAAAGTATCCCTAAGAGATAAATTCCTTCCACTTAGCCATGACAACTCATTACTCTTTTGTTCTTATCTCCTTTTGTTTCTCCACTACCTCACTCACACTCCACTTTTCACTTTTCTTTTCTGTTCACTCTCATACACATAGAGTAACAAAAGAAAAGAAACAAGAGAGAAAGGAGATAGAAAATAAAGAAAAAAAAGAAAACTCTATAGCCACTATGCTTGTCATCTTTCAAAGTTTTCCATGAAGATTTTTAGCCTCATCTTCCAAATTTCTCATCAAGTATATCTCAAGTTTCATCTTCCAACTTTCATATATTCAAAGGGTCCTAAGTTGGGGTTTGTGCTTCCCTAATTTACTTTTTTCTCTTCTTGCTCCTTAAATATGGTATTAGGGAATTGGTTGAAATTTTGCTCATATGAACTATATGTTGGATTGAAGAGATATACTAGATTGTTGATTGTTGATTTCATGGATACTTATAAGTCCCTATGAATTTTATGATTGATGATTTAGTTTTATGGGATTAATTTTCATTATTATACCTCATGGATTTTGGATTAAATATATGTATGTTAAGGTTTTGAGTGGCCAAAGAAGTATGGCTATAATCCTCCTCCTGACTTTTATGAGCAATGTTCAAACTTAGCCATAATAAGCACCAAAGAGATTGATAAGGTTCGAAGGAATGCACTTTTGGTGGATGAAAGTCAATTGGTTGGCATAGATGTAACTAAAAATAAGCTAGTTGATTGGCTCAAAGATGGTGACCTCAATCTCAAAGTACTAGCCATTATTGGGATGGGAGGCATGGGTAAAACAACATTGGCCAAACAAATTTGCAATGCTAATGATGTGAAGTCCCAGTTCAAAAGATATTTACTCGTAATAATCTCCCAATCCTTAAAAGAAAAATGAGCTTCTAAAAGACATAGTTCAATAGTTATTCCTTGGAGAGTCGACGCAAATGCAAAAACTTCCAATCTATCGCTCCTAAAGAAGATGTTGATCTACAAAATAGGATAGATCCCCAGGCAGAGGATAGGGAATTAAAAGGTTAGCTTTTGCACAAGTATAATGGATACTTAGGTAGTTTGAAGCAAGAGTTCATGAAGAAGAGAAAGAAAGGAAAGCTACCTAAAGAAGCAAGGCAACAATTACTTGAATGGTGGAGCATACATTACAAATGGCCTTACCCATCTATATATTGCATCCATAACCCAATCCTTTCCTTTCCTACTATCTTGCTAAATTGCTAATTAAATTTATATGGAATGACTACTTTTGTAAGTATAATGAAGAACAATTGACCAAAAAAAAAAACAATATTGTAGGTTTAATAAGAGTACAATTTTTATAGTTTAAATGGTACTTTTATTTAATAACAAGAATCATAAAAGTTGGCTCTTACAGAGTCAACACGTCTGGATCAGAAGCAAATTAACAACTAGTTTATTAATAAAAGGAAACGACACTAGAATTCTTCAGAGGACATGCAGTTTGTGGTGGTGGATCCAAACCATCCACACTATTACATGGATAATGTTCTGAGCAATCACTTTCCCATGGATCTCTCCAACATAATGCAAGAAAGTGTGTTAGTTTACAAGTCCTGCATCGACTAAAGACTAGAGTAAGAAAGTGATGAGCATCTATAAAAGTATGGGGTGAGTGTTAACTTATAACAGAAATATTTTAAAAATCATACACTTGTTGACCTATGTAAAGGCTTAGGCTCGTTGGCCTATTTCAAGGCTTAGAAGTGTTAACCTATGCAAAGGTCTATTGACTTATTTAAAGATAAGTTTGTTAGTCTATTTAAAGGCCTTATTGCAAAGTAGACCTTTAAATAAGCTTTTAGTTCAGGCCAGACTTTTAAAATAGTCAAGCCAAATCTTAAAAATTGGCCTATTTCAGACTCACAAGTCAAGCTCAGACCTTATAATTGAGATACGTATCAGACTTGTTTAAAGTAAACTCTAGCCTAACCTGACCTGTTTCCACCCCTACCTAGCAGTAGGAAGGAGGGGCTGACCTCATAGGATTTGGATGACCTTTTTGTGTTCATGACAATCACTTGGACAACAATAATTAATGTTTAGTGGTGTCTGCCATTGTTCATCTGGGAAACTGATTCATGTTTTAGATTGCCTATTAAGGAAATATTGTGAGAAAATGTCGCATGTCATGATGTTTTGAAGTGTTCTTTTGACTTGTTTTGTTTCTTGAAAAATTTGTTCATCACACAAGTATTCTTCTACTATAAATAACATTTTACACACTTTTCTAATGAATCTCAACTTAGAGGAAGATGCTATGAAGCACCAACCAATTAGTTTTATTTTTTTTTCTTAACATTCACCAAAATCACCGTTAATAGCCTCACAGGTTTGTTAGAACTAGCCCCCACCTTTCCTTGCCCCAGAAACTGTGCCATACATGTTTTCCACACTAGAACTACCAAACTGTTGCCATGTGACCTCACCACACCACCCACGCATTGTCGACTAGACGCATCTACCACCGTCATCGTGAAGCCAGCACCATCTTGATGCCAGACTCGTCACTCATATTGAGACACCAACTCAGAACCTCCTTGCTAGAACCAAACCCGCATACCCTATGGCAGAACCACCTCGATTGAGAAACCCGAACCGATTCACTCCATCACCGACAAACCTAGCTGATATGATCCAAGTTGGATGCATATTATTTTTATGGATCGTCCTTGAGTTGATTTCGTGTTTTAAAGAATTAAACGATGGGTGAATAGTATGTGAACAGTACTCGTGAACAGTGCTCATGAACAGTACTATGAATAGTAATAAAAATAGAAAAGATGGAAAAAGAAAAGCAATGGAAGGAAGAAGACGCCACACTCTTGGAGAGTGATAAGTCAAGCGAAGATTCGCCACAAAGGTAAGGAAACCTTTGATAAGAACCAAGATGGTTCTTCCAAGAACCCCAAGAGAACTAAGCTCTCAAAACTCACAAGGGAGTGCAATAATATTCTTCAAATTCAAAAGTGTCAAATGCATAGGCATTAGGTATGCAGCTAGGTCTAGCTAAAGGAGGCAGCAAGCTAGCACATTCTTTTTAATCTTAACCCTAGCGCAAATGTGGCCCAGGCCCAATTAGAAGGTAGCACCTATCCCTAGCTCAACTATGCGCAAATTAAGCCCAAACAATATGCCCTTATTACAAAATTATCCCAAAAAAGAAAATAAGAATCAAAACTGAGAAAATTAAAAAGTTCAAATACATAATTAAATAAAATTGACAAAGAAGAAATCATGTCCCCACATTGGGCCCTTCATCAACTTGGATCATTTGGACAATCTTGAGTGCTCCTTCTTCTGGAATGGGCTTGAGTGAGAGAAAGTGGTTGACTTCTTTGTCCAAATCCTCCTTAGCCTTTTTAGCTCTTGACCTTGTCATTGGGCCTCCAAGTCCTCGCAGTGCATCTTTGGGCATTGGGCCCGTTGGGCTGCCACTTGAGCTTCCTTGGTCTCCATCATGCCCTCCCCCTTCGAAAGAATTCGTCCTCGAATTTGATCCTTCATCACCTACATCAAAATGACTTAAGTCAGCCACATTAAATGTTGCACTAACCCCATACTCACCTGGTAGGTCAACTTTGTAGGCATTGTCGTTGATTCTTTCTATGATTTGGAAGGGTCTATCTCTTCTAGGTAAGAGGTTAGATTTTCTTTGCAAAGGAAACCTTTCTTTTCGCATGTGCACCCACACCCAATCTCCTAGTTCAAAAATGACTTGCCTCCTTCCCTTGTTTGCTTGCTTAGCATATTGCTCCATCTTCCTTTCAATTTGAGTCTTGACTTGTTCATGGAGCTTCCTCACATATTCAGCTTTTACCTGTCCATCCCTATGAATTAAAGAAGAGACATTAGGTAGAGGCAATAAATCAAGGGGGGTGAGGGGATTAAAACCATATACAATCTCAAAAGGAGAAAAGCTAGTAGTAGCATGCACAGCCCTATTATAAGCAAATTCAACAAGCGGTAAGCATTCTTCCCAAGTTTTGATGTTCCTCTTGATAATTAATCACAGCAAGGTCAATAGGGTCCTATTCACCACCTCAGTTTGCCCATCAGTTTGTGGGTGGCAAGTGGTAGAGCAGAGTAGCTTAGTCCCAAGCTTGTTCCAAAGGGTCCTCCAAAAATGGCTTAGGAACTTTGAGTCCCTATCTGAGACTATGCTTTTGGGCATTCCATGAAGCCTCACCACTTCTTTGAAGAACAAGTTCACCACATGAATGACGTCATCCACCTTATGGCAAGGAATGAAATGGGCCATCTCGGAGAATCTGTCCACCGCCACAAAAATGGAGTCTCTTCCTTTTTTTGAGTAGGGCAAACCTAGCATAAAGTCCATAGATAAGTCAGTCCAAGGGGAATCAGGAATAGGTAGGAGGTATAGAGTCCATGAGGCATTACCTTTGATTTGGCTCTTTTACAAACAATGCACCTATCACATAGTTTATGCACATCATGCTTCATGCCAGGCCAATAAAAATGCTCATGCAACACATCTAAAGTCTTTTGGATCCCAAAGTGACCCATTAATCCCTCCTTATGAGCTTCCCTATGCAATAATTCACGCAAAGAGCTCTTAGGCACACACAAACATTTTTCTTTGAATAAATTCCCATCTTGCCTAAAGAACCCCCTATGTGCCCCTTTTTCACATGCAGCATACATCTTAGAGAAATCATCATCATGCACATACAACTCCTTTATGTGTTCAAAACCAAGCATTTTTGTTTCAAAAGTAGCTAATAAAGTATACCTTCTGGAAAGCACATCAGCCACTATGTTTACCTTTCCTTGCTTGTGTTTGATCACATAGGGAAATTGTTCAAGGTATTCCACCCACTTGGCATGCCTCTTATTAAGCTTACCTTACCCTTTTAAATATTTTAGTGACTCATGATCACTGTGAATTACAAACTCTTTTGGCAAAAGGTAGTGCTGCCAAGTGTGCAAAGCCCTTATGAGTGCATATAATTCTTTATCATAGGTGGAGTAATTTAAAACAGCTCCATGCAATTTCTCACTAAAGTATGCAATGGGGTGACCCTCTTATAATAAAACAGCCCCAATCCTAACATTTGATGCATCACACTCAAGTTCAAAAGATTTAGAAAAATTAGGCAATGTAAGTATGGGTGCATGAGTGAGCCTATCTTTGAGTGTGTTGAAACTTGTCTCTTGATCCTCCCCCCACCTAAAACTCATATTTTTCTTAACAACTTCATTTAAAGGGGCGGCTATGGTGCTGAAATCTTTTACAAACCTTCTACAAAAGCTAGCTAACCTATGAAAGCTTCTTACCTCACTCACAGACTTAGGGGTAGGCCACTCTCTAATGGCTTTTATCTTTTCTTCATCTACTTGTACTCCCTTAGCACTCACAACAAAGCCTAGGAACACTACATGGTTGGTGCAAAATACACACTTCTCTAAATTAGCATACAACTTTTCTTTTCTAAGCACACTCATCACAAATAAAGGTGTTCTAGGTGCTCTTCTAAGGTTATGCTATAGATTAGGATGTCATCAAAGTACACCACTACAAACTTGCCTAGAAACTCTCTCAACACATGGTTCATCAACCTCATAAAGGTGCTAGGCGCATTTGTAAGCCCAAAAGGCATCACCAACCACTCATACAATCCATGCTTAGTCTTAAAGGTTGTCTTCCACTCATCCCCTTCCTTTATTCTAATTTGATGGTATCCACTTTTTAAATCCACTTTAGAAAAGTAACATGCACCATGCAATTCATCAAGCAAATCATCTAGCCTAGGGATAGGATGCCTATATTTTACAGTTATATTATTTACAGCCCTACAATCAGTACACATTCTCCAAGTGCCGTCTTTTTTGGGGACAAGTATGACAGGCACGGCACAAGGACTTAAACTTTTCCTCACCCATCCTTTTTGCATCAAATCCTCCATTTGTTTCTGAATTTCTTTAGTTTCCTCAGGATTTGTCCTATAGGCGGGCCTATTGGGTAAAGAGGCTCCTGGGATGAAGTCCATCTGATGTTCAATCCCCCTCAAGGGTGGTAGTCCAGGAGGGACACTCTTTGGAAAGACATCTTCAAAGTCCTGCAAAAGAAAATTAACTTCACTAGGTAGAGGGTTAGAGTTCCAACTTAAGTACAAGTCCTTGTATACGCAAATGTACATCTCTTGCTTTGCAAAGCAAGCCCTCTTAATCTCACTCTCCCTAGCAATTAAACATTCAATTTTTTTTTCATTTATAAGTTTTTGGTCCCTATTCTTTGCTTCCCCCTCTGATTTTACTTTTACGTTTTTCTGCTCTTGCTTCTTTCTTAGCTTCAAGGCCACTTGGTCTTCACAAACCTGTTTGGGAGTAAGGGGTACAAGGTTTACCTTTAAGGAATTATGAACAAAGGAGTACTTGTTAGTGAAACCATCATGAATAGCATGCTTATCAAATTGCCAAGGCCTTCCAAGCAAAATATGGTTGGCCTCCATGGAAACAACATCACACAAAACATCATCATTGTACTTACCAATTGATAAACTTACTAACACTTGTTGATTCACTATCAACTCACCATTCTGACTTAGCCATTGAAGCTTATATGGTCGGGGGTGAGGAGTAGTTTTAAGGTCAAGTTTTCTTACCAAGCGAGTGCTTGCCACATTGGTGCAACTTCCCCCATCAATGATTAATGAGCACACTTTAACTTGGATGACACATCTTGTGTGGAAGATGTTTTCCCTTTGGTCTTGGTCCCTTGCCACAACTTGGCTACCTAAGAGTCTCCTTATCATTAGCAAGGAAGCTCAAGTGGTAGCCCAACGGGCCCAATGCCCAAAGATGCACTGCGAGGACTTGGAGGCTCAATGACAAGGTCAAGAGCTAAAAAGGCTAAGGAGGATTTGGACAAAGAAGTCAACCACTTTCTCTCACTCAAGCCCATTCTAGAAGAAGGAGCACTCAAGATTGTCCAAATGATCCAAGTTGATGAAGGGCCCAATGTGGGGGCATGATTTCTTCTTTGTCAATTTTATTTAATTATGTATTTGAACTTTTTAATTTTCTCAGTTTTGATTCTTATTTTCTTTTTTGGGATAATTTTGTAATAAGGGCGTATTGTTTGGGCTTAATTTGCGCATAGCAGAGCTAGGGATAGGTGCTGCCTTCTAATTGGGCCTGGGCCACATTTGCGCTAGGGTTAGGATTAAAAAGAATGTGCTAGCTTGCTGCCTCCTTTAGCTAGACCTAGCCGCATACCTAATGCCTATAAATAGGCTTGTGTTTACTGCATTTGACGCTTTTGAATTTGAAGAATATTATTGCACTTCCTTGTGAGTTTTGAGAGCTTAGTTCTCTTGGGGTTCTTAGAAGAACCATCTTGGTTCTTATCAAAGGTTTCCTTACCTTTGTGGCGAATCTTCGCTTGACTTATCACTCTCCAAGAGTGTGGCATCTTCTTCCTTCCATTCCTTTTCTTTTGAGTTGTTGTTCCACCTTTATGGCTTGGTGGACTAACTCATCAAGCTCTTCATAGTTGTGCAACTCCACAATGTCTCCTATCTCATGGTTTAAACCATGAAGGAAACGTGACATGGTAGCCTCCCTATCTTTAATGACATTGGCCCTTATCATGGCCACCTCCATCTCCTTGTAGTACTCATCCACACTCCTACTTCCTTGGGTAAGTCTTTGGAGTTTATTGTGTAATTCCCTATGGTGCCATGAAGGGACAAACCTCCTCCTCATTAAACCTTTCATCTCTTCCCAAGTGTCTACGGGGTATTCCATATTCCTTTCCCTCTCTTTTTGTACTTGGTTCCACCAAATTAGGGCATAGTCGAAAAATTCTAGGGCAACCACATTTACCTTCCTTTCTTCATTGTAATGGTGATAGAAAAAGATTTATTCTACCTTAGTTTCCCATTCTAAGTAGGCTTCGGGGTCATTCTTTCCTTGGAAAGAAGGTACTTGGGTCTTTACTCCTCCTAGGTCTCCTCCTCTTTCATCACTCCTATGCCTCCTATTATAACTCCTTTCACTCCTCCCATGCCTCATTCTCCTATCATGTTCCTCCTAGTCCTCCTTTCCCTACCCGAATCATAGGTATCTTCATCCTCATGCGAGACTTCATGTTAAGAGTCTCTCCTCCTTTCATTATCGAGCCTTGTGTTTATTTCTACCCTAAACTTCTCAAGTTCTTTAGCTAAGGCTTGCATAAGGTTTGCAGTCCTAGGGGATGGGGGTGTACTTCCTTCACTCATCTTTGCACAAGTAATAAGAATAATACAAGATTGAAAAGGCCCTTACCACTCTTCTCACGTGTGTACACTCTTAGATTGATTCCACTCGTGTTTCACACAATTAGGCTTTTGTTTAATGAAAACGCTCTTGCCTTTTACCACTCAAGTTCTCTTTGCAAGTTCTTAAATAAACCCTCTCGCGTTTCAATTACCAAAAGCTCTTACAAAAGTAGCGGTCCTCACAAGAGTAAGCACTCAGAAGTTGAAGAAAGGATGAAACTCTAGACAAAACTCAAAGGAATTTAAAAGACAAGCAAGAAAAACTAATTAAAAAAAGGAAAGGTAAAACTCAAAAGAAATAAGAAGAAAAAGAAATGCGCAAGGTATGTAGATTAGCACCGCTTAATGAAATTCACAAGGCATTCAAACTTAATCTTGCTTAAGTGCAAGGGCAGTCTCTTTTTTTTTGGAATAGGCTTTTTTTCTCCTTTTTTTTATATTATTTTTCACGCCTTTGTTCTCTTTTTGCACTAAAAAATAATGATTGGTTCTTGCAATTTTAGTTCCAAATATTATGCCTAATTGTGTATTTAGGAGTTTCCTTTCAAATTAAGGTGCTATAAAACATGTAACAACAATTGATATAGAGTTGATAAGATCAAAGCTGTAAATATTGCGCAGAAATTAAAGAACAGAAACTAAAGGCAGAAAATAAAAGGACTGAAATTTAAATGACAAAAAGTAAAGAACGAAAAGTAAAGAATGTTGCTAATTCTTAGGAATGGCAAAGATCAATGATAATCAAGGTTCTGTACAAATATGACATTCAAGCAATGGTGCTTGATGTTTGGAAAGCAATAAGAACAAGTACAAAAAAATATAAGAACTCTATCAACTCTAGGATCCGGGCTCTAGATACCACATGATATGATCCAAGTTTGATGCATATTATTTTTACGGATCGTCCTTGAGTTGATTTCGTGTTTTAAAGAATTAAACGATGGGTGAATAATACATAAACAGTACATGAACAGTGCTCAAGAACAGTACCATAAATAGTAACAAAAATAGAAAAGATAGAAAAAGAAAAAGAATAGAAGGAAGAAGACGCCACACTCTTGGAGAGTGATAAATTAAGCGAAGATTCGCCACAAAGGTAAGGAAACCTTTGATAAGAACCAAGATGGTTCTTCCAAGAGCCCCAAGAGAACTAAGCTCTCAAAACTCACAAGGAAGTGCAATAATATTCTTCAAATTCAAAAGTGTCAAATGCAGTAAACACAAGCCTATTTATAGGCATTAGGTATGCAGCTAGGTCTAGCTAAAGGAGGTAGCAAGCTAGCACATTCTTTTTAATCCTAACCCTAGCGCAAATGTGGCCTAGGCCCAATTAGAAGGCAGCACCTATCCCTAGCTCTGCTATGCACAAATTAAGCCCAAACAATATGCCCTTATTACAAAATTATCCCAAAAAAGAAAATAAGAAACAAAACTGAGAAAATTAAAAAGTTCAAATACATAATTAAATAAAATTGACAAAGAAGAAATCATGCCCCCACACTGGGCCTTTCATCAACTTAGATCATTTGGACAATCTTGAGTGCTCCTTCTTCTGGAATGGGCTTGAGTGAGAGAAAGTGGTTGACTTCTTTGTCCAAATCCTCCTTAGCCTTTTTAGCTCTTGACCTTGTCATTGAGCCTCCAAGTCCTCGTAGTGCATCTTTGGGCATTGGGCCCGTTAGGCTGCCACTTGAGCTTCCTTGGTCTCCATCACTAGCTTTGCCACACTCGACCATCGCGCACACACTTAGATTCATGACAACCACCCACAACTCAGCACTGAGCCTAGATTGTAAGGTCAAGCAACCCACCGATATAAATTGTGTTACCTTCGAACTCGGTCATCAGAGCCTCGCTGCTTGAACCCTTGCTGTCGTTGGTGAGCTGCACATTGTCGTCGCCTCCCTCTGCCATTGTTCGAACCAAGACTCGTCCAATCCCTTGTGAGTGGAGTTTTTTATGGTTGAGAAGATATGTTGTTAGACATATTGACTGCGGGATTTAAAGATGCAAACCCAAGTGCAGGTTGTCTCAAGTAATAAATTTCTCAGGAGTTCGAGGTCGATCCATAGGGAATTGTTGAAGAAAAATTAATTGAGGTAAGAAAAGGATTTGTCACAACACCAAAAGTAATAAAAGATGTTCACAAATGAATTTAAGAACTTGCTTGGGTTAGGAGATCCACTCTTGGTAATAAATTAAAGGTAAGATTATTTCTCTTTATAACTCAATTGAAATCCACACACAACGGAGGTTCCAATCAGAAAATATAACATTCAAAGTTCAATTATATATGCAATCATATTATGATTCCTTTAATTATCTACCAACATTTGTAAATGAGTTCAAGTATTCATTGTGCCAATTCTATTGTCTACAATAAATCAAGATCTCCATTATATAAAGAAGGTTTCTAAATTGATTAGAAATAAAATACAACACATATAATGTCCATTTGATAATATATCATTTAAGCACAAGAAATAAAATAATCTAACTTTATTTCATTACCAAGAGCTTCACTCTTTCACCCAAGCAAGATGAAGATTTAGTTACTCATAGATAAGAAGAAAGAAAGAGAGAAGAAGAGAAAGATGAACATAGCTTCAATTTAGAACAAAAGAAAATTACAACAAAGAAAAATAATAAACAAGCATAACCATAACTTGTAAAAACTAAGCCTAACACCAAGAGCACCAAATGATCAGCCAATGGTGCCTTTTGTAGAGGATTAGGGATACAAAATGATAAGGGGGTTGATTAAGAGTAGGTGGATGAGTTGACGAATGAGTGAAAAATGCCAAATGGTGAGTTGGTGAATGGAAAATTATTGAGATTCCTTGTCTCCGAAATCATTCAGTGCTGATCTCATGGATGCCATCAGAATGAAGCAACATGGTCTTCATAAAAGTTGTAGCATTTTGTCTTAGATTTCCAATGGCACCAAATTCATCCAAAAATTCATCCTACAGCCCAAGATATGACCCAATTACTGCAGACTGTTTAGGCCTAGTTTCAGCACCTCTATTTTGACTTCCAGACCCAATATCACCTCCAAGCAGTCAGAATGAGCTCTTATGTTCTCATGAAAGTTGTAGATATGGGTCTTAACTTTCAACTCGCTAAATTTTAGCCCAAGAAAGTTCTTACAGCTCGAGTTATGCTCGATTACTGTACACTGTTCAGGTTCCAGTCACAAAACTCGTGTTCTGACTTCCAAGCCCAATTAGCTCCACTAGATGTCTGAATGAGACTTTGAGCTCTCATCAAAGTTGTAGAGCTTTCTCTCAGCTTCCTTACAAGGTAAAATTCATAATTGCTAGACATCTAGAACTCAAGATATGACCAAAAGACAGAAACAGTGTAAGACCCAAATAATGCTAAAAAAATCAATTAAGTTCAATTTGAGTCCAAACTTATAAAACATAACCAGGCTTAATCAATTAAGTACATGAAGAGTGTAAATGACTAAAAATGAGGGTTTATTAATGTATAAAACATGTAATTATCAAATTCCCCCATACTTAGCTTTTTGTACTCCTGTGCAAAACACATGAGACCAAAGTTAGGAAACAAAGAAAAACGACATAGACTCAAAAGCTAAAAACTCTAAAAGACTCAATGAAGCAAAAAGAGCAATTAGAAATTCAAGGGATCAAAGTATTAATGAGACAACATTTCTTCACATCTCAAACCAACAAGCAAGGAAACTTCAGTTGAAAAGAATGAATCAAGAATGATAGATCCTCACAGAATTCACTCTCAATCTCTCAAGTGTTAAAAGGTAAGTATTTCACTCTATTCAACCCATGAACAATTGCACTACCATAAACTTGCTTATCTTCTACTTCTCTATTACACAAAACACATACATACAAAAATCAATAGGGCTTTATTCAAGGTTTTAATGGGGTCATGGTAAAGGAGAAGGGATAATATGGATATGAAAAGATAAATACCAAAGAGAATAAAATAGCATTATGATACAGTTAGAGTAGAGAAAATGTTTGAGAACATTCATTATAAAAGACAATTACTAATATTTGACTAATGTTTTGTTGAAGATCAATCCCAAATTGGTGAATTGAATTCATTGTTAGATTTGAACATTCTCCTTTTCTTCCTGTGTTTCCAAGCATCCACCTTTATTCTAGACTCTGATAATCCTTTGATTGCAACGGTGGTCAAATTTTTTTGTTGTTGATCATTTTGCACACACACCCCCACACTTGTTCAAGAACAAGGTCAATGCTCTCTTATTCCCTAAGGTTGGGTAAAAACATGTTTTTTTTTTTTTTTTGAAGGTACAAAATGAGCTAAAAACAAGGAATGGTCAAATAAGTTCAAAGGGGTTACACAATGGAAAATATACAAGGATGGCTATTTGGTCGAAGTAGCTATTTCAAAATGCCTTAATCATATTAATGTATGCATGTGAAAATGTAACCTAAAAAAGAATCAAAGCAAGTTCTAGAGTAACAATTCCATGAGTGAAAATCATACAAGAAAGAAGAGAATGGTACAGATATTCAATCCATTCATCAATAGGCTCAAAATCTCACAAGAAATATTTCTATCATTCTCAATCCACCATATCAACATTCATATCCAAGCTTGTGATTTTTAAGAAAGAAGACAATTTATGCTAAGATCCAAGAATCCATTTGCTACTTCTACAAATAAACACTAAATAGTTACTACCCCAATTAAGATGCATCTCAAGAGTAATAAATTGTTTCCAAAATTTACTCCTTACTCTGCCATCACTAATTGGTTTTACTACGAATAGGTTTCTGACAGTCATATCACTAAACATACTTCCCAATTTAGATGCATCTCAGAAGTAAAATTACTCCTTACTCTGCCATTATTCATTAGTTTAGTAAGTCCATGACAATCATATCATACTTCCCTAAAAAAAAAGAAATTTTGTTTTTTTTTTGGGTCAACTATCCTTCCCCCCAACTAGATCACAACATTGTCCACAATGTTAAAATATAGATGAATAAAGGATAGAAGATATTACCTATTGGAGAAATTACTGAAAAGAGAAACGTGACACAAATTTAAACAGAAACAAAGTACAATAAATAAAACCAAAGCTTAATATTATTTAAATAACTAGAGTGTCTGATCGGGCTTGTGATGCATACTGCTTCCCTCACTGCTTCCTGCTGACTAATCTATCTAAGCTATTGTTGGGTCAGGTTTATGAACAAAAGCTTCCAATTTATTAATCAACTCATCAATAGTGGAAGCAGAGATAAGAAGTTGTCTTGCCGAAGGTGTGATAAATTTCTGTTCCACAGCATGGTCAAGAAAGAGTAACAAAATATCAAAGAAATTATTTACATTTAACAAACCTATGGGTTTATGGTGGATGTTCAGTTGGGCCCAAGAGATAATTTGAAAAATTTCTTCTAAAGTACCAAAACCACCTGGTAAGGCAATGAATGCATCAGAGTTGTCAAGCATTGTTTTCATTCGACCATGCATAGATGTTACCTCAATTTCTTCGCCAATTGTCTTTCTAGTGATGTTCTTTTGAGCTAAAGGTCCAGGAATGATACCTAAAACCTAACTGTCTCCTATCAAAGCAGCAAGTGATACAGCCCCCATTAACCCATGGCAACCGCCCCTATATACAACATGAATATTTCTCGCAGCAAGTGTTGGACCAAGAGCGCTTGTTGCACTTATAAACTCTAAATTCTTCCCATAACTTGACCCACAAAAAAAACAGACATTTTTAAGGTTACGAACAGGAGGTCCCATAATTTCACCTTCCCTCTGAATGATTATGAGTTAGGGAAAAGTGAAGAGAATGAAGTGTTTAAATAGGGAAAAGAAGGGAAAAAGTAATCATAGCACCTATATGGGTAGGTTGGCTGTTATCAGAAAAGTTTGAAATTAAGAAACACAGAATCTCTTTTTTTTTTACTTCAAGAAAACCATCAGGGTAAAGAAGTTTAGAAACCCCTGAAGGACCCTGCTCAAAGGATTGTCTGTCCAAAAACCAAAATACAACAAAATCATACAAAGATAAAAGAAATACAATAACAAATAAGGACATACCTGTATGTACAGTTTTCATGGCGTATCTTTATACTGCGCGTCATGAGTGCAGTAGTGGCCTGGTTTTGAGTTGCGTGTCACCAGTGCAACATAAGAACTCCACAAGGATTGCCGAACCGACAACAAGAACCTTTGAATCATTTCCGTCCTGCTTACGGAATAACAACCCTCTATCTTCCTGCAAACCTAATTAAAGGCCTGTATTCTAAGAAGATGGTACCTGACCGCAGCCAGTCAAAACTCACCAGAGACGCCTACTAATTAAAGTAAGTATACAGCTCAGTTAATAGTTTTCGTTCATTGTAAAGATGGGACACTTCTTTCTGTCCATCAGCGCTACAGAGCCTTGGTTCCAAGAACTGAGAATGTAGCATGCGGCTTTCTACAGAGCATGGTACATGAACTTTTTTTAAGGATCGACGTGCAAAGGTCCACCTAAGTCAATGATGGGTCAGCCAAAGGCTGGGGCTCCACAACTAATTAAAGCCATGGTACTCCTTTCGAATCACCCTTGTTCAAACTTTTTTTCTCTTTTTTCTTTTTTTAATTTTTTTATTTTTTTTTAATTTTTTTTTGAAAGATGACATGAAAAAGAAGTGGATGATATGTACAAATTGTTGTGGATATGGCTCACATCTGCCTCTGGTTTAATGTCCAGTAATGGCTTAAACGCCTTCTATGAGTCAAGAATAAGCTTCCAATCTAATTTTCTTATAAATTGGCAAACAGGGTCTTTTAGAGTCAAATTCCCAAGACTGTAGCGTTTTTCTTCATCATGATTGCAGGATTCAGAGGCATCATGTTTCTTTTTGAAATTGAGCCCATCTTTTGACAATTTTCACAACTTTTGTAAAAAGTATAGCAGTCCTTAAATAAAATGAGCTAATAAAATCCGCATTGTAAGATTTTCGCAGCTGTTTTCTTTGAAGAAAAGTGACCTTCATATGCTTCTAAGTAACAAAATTTAATGACACTACCTACCTCACTGTCGGGCACACATCTTTGAAAGATTTGGTCAAGACAATATTTGAACAAGTATGGGTCATCCTAATAAAAAAATTTCAGCTCTATAAAAAATTTCCTTCTATCTTGGGGTGTCCACTGAGGCGGCATCTTTCCTTCTTATTTTCCAGTAAGAGTTGAGGAAATTACTTCTGGAAAGTTTTGTTCTTCTCCCAAAAATGTGTACTTCAACCCAGCAAATAATGACTTTAATTCCTGTGTAGGTACTTCTTCATAGGTATTATCATTCATGGTTTTTAGCTATTTGAATTTTGACTTCCATCCTTTGTATTCTATTTTCTCTGTATAATCAAGCAAATTAAATGAATTAATTAAACATGTAACACCCCAAATTTCCGTATCTCTTAAACAATAATTTTGACAGTTAACAGAATTTTACTATTTAGTAATTTCTGGATACTGTAAAATTATTTTGAATATTACGTAGCTTATTTGATCATTTTGAGTAATTTACTCCGTATCAGGAAAATAAAAATTTTCGGGCCGGGGAAAACTTTACGTTATTTAATTTTTACCGTTAGGTAATTATTTTACGTAATCTGATTTGATATTTGTGCATTTTGTGATTTTTGTGGATGATTATGAATTTTTTTACTGTTTGTGGGCCCAGGGGGTGTATGTGGGCCCAGGTGGCCATACGTGGGCCCAGGTGGGTCCCACAAAGTGAAAAATTTTTCTACGCATAGAAAAATTTGTACTGTTTAGACGGAGACAGGATCTTACTAAACCTGAATCCGGAAACAGTTTTAGAAAATTTCTTGTACTGTATTTTATACTGTATTTAATTATCGGATGATAAAAATACAGTAAAAATATTATTTGTAGGATACAAGAATAAATATTATACTGCGTAGTCAACAAAGAGAGCTTGACTTGATTTATACCCTTGGATGAGAATACTTAGTTTGAATATTAACCATTGATTTAATCAAAGGTTAAGAAACAAACTTAATAAAGAAGCCTTGGATAATAACCATTGATTTAATCAATGGTGTGAGAATAAGCTTAGTTAGGAAGGCTTTGATATCAACCATAGATGTAATCAAAGGTGTAGAATTGGTCTTGAAAATAATAAAGACCATTTATAACCATTGGATTTAGATTAAATCAAGGGTGGAGATTTAATCTTAAAAAGTAACAAAGACCATTTATGACCATTGGATGAAGAATCAATCAATGGTGGAGATTTGGTCTTCTAAAGTAGCAAAGACTAATTAGGACCCTTGGATTTAAAGTTTGAAGGAGCAATCTTGACCATTAATTTTGGAGACACATCTAAGGGCTAGAATTTAAAGGAGAAAGATCCAATGGCCTAGATTAAGTCTTCTAACCTACCTAAATCTACCTAAATCCTAACCATTGAATTAATCAATGGCTAGAAATGCTTCAAATGGTGGCAAATAATGAAGACAACTTTATTGAATGCATTATGAAGAGAAGGTGATGGTTTTGGAGTGTTTAGAAGACAAAGAGACAAGCTTTATGTCATTGTTAAGTGGTCTTGGTCAATGTTTCATCATAATTGATCATTATTGATCAATTTGCACTCAAGAAGAATGCATTGGAGGGGAGCTACGAAATTGAGAAGCTTTAGGACATAGGAAAAAAGTTTGAAGACCATTATTGCTATCCTTGGTCATCATTAGACATTTTCAAGAAGCTAAGTTACCAAGTTTTCTCTCCATTTCTCTCCTTCTTCATGTTTTGGCCAAGCACTCCAAGAGCACCTCCATCACTCAAAAATTTCATCCAACTTGATTTTCTAAACCTAAACATCATTCTAAGAACATCTCTAGTTATGAGTTTTTCCAAAATCATTCATCTTGATCTTCAAATTCAAGCTTCAAGTTTCTATCAAAAATCAAAAATTTCATCTTTGTTCTCCAAGAGATATCATTCGGTCAAAACCCCTAAAATCACCATCCAAGCTCTTTTAATTTCATCCAACCTTAGATCTTGAATCTCCATGATGTTCTAAGCAACTTTCATGTTGAAGACTTCTTCTAAATCATTCATCTTCAAGGAGTTTCTTCAAGATCAAAGTTATTGGGTTTTTGAGGTGAAGTATAAGGAAACTTCATTTTCTTCTCTCTTTTTCATGATCTAAACCATGTTTGATCCATGGTTCCTCTTAATCAAGCTTGATATGTTAATTAACTTGTGTTTTGTTTTGTATTTGAGAAGCCCTTGGTGGTGAAGGACTTGGAAAAAGAAACAAATCAAGAAGCTTTGGAGGATCTTCAAGAGGTAAGAGGAGATCCATCTCACCAACCAAGCATGGTGGTGAGAGATGGTATTTTATTTGATGGATGTGGAATCCATGTGAGGATTCATATCCATGGTCATGTAATTAATTTGTGGGTGTTTATGAGCTTTGATTAATTTTCTATGCTTGATATGCTTTGCATGATTTTATAGCTTTGATGATATGCTTGATATGCTATACATGCTTTTATGGCTTTGATGGTATGCTTATATTATTTATGATGAAATATATATGTATATGCCATGACTTGATGGTGGAAAGGAAATTGATTTTTGGCTCCAATAGCCAAGGAAGAGCTACGGTTTTGATGCCCTTGATTAGGGTTCATGTTGAAAATTTTCAAGAACAAAAGAATTGATTTTTGAGTACTTAGAACATGGTGGATTTCGAACAAGACACCTCAAAATAGGTGTTCACAAATTAATATTTTCATGAAAGATGAAAATGGATGTTTAGAAAAGTAAGGAAAATAAACAAAGAATTTATTTTTCAAAGAGTACATGAATACAGTTTTAGAAGGATTTTTATTGATTTATTTTGTGTAAAAATTTTCTAAGTGTTTTACTAAACATGAGATTTAAATAAAAATAGCAATGATAATTTTAAGGATTTGCAAAGAAAGTGAAAAAGGATTTGTAAGGAAAGTAAAAATGAATTTGAACAAATGAGTTTGGTTTTTATGATCATCGGTATTTCGAGTTTGAAAATAAAGAATTTTTAATGGTTTTGTTTGTGTAAAACCATATCAATTTAGGAGGAAAATATTTGATGGCTTCAATGGCCAAAGACTCTACGATCTTTGGAGGTTGGAATAATTTTAGTTTTTATGAAACAAAGTAATTTAAAAGTGGAAACAAAATGTTTGAACAAAATGTTTTAGTATAAGGATTTTGGAAAGGGAAATCAAAGTATTTTATCACTTGAGAAATGAACTTTCATATGAAAATGAAAAAGAAAAGTTGCATGGGTTTGAATCTTAATTTGTTTTGAAGAGAATTGATTTTAGAATTGATTTGGTAAAAATCAAGAATATAATGGTGTTTTGAAAATTTACTAACGTATAACTTATTTTCAAGTTTTGAAATACGTTAGAAAATGTTAAGTTTTGAAACGTTGATTTACATCAATGAAAAAGTGATTTTGTGAATTATATTTTGAAAAACAATTTCTTGAGTAACGAAACTATGGAAAAATATTTTCTTGAGTAAGAAAATATATTAAATAAAGTGTAAAGTTATATTATTTTGAGAAAAGTTAAAAAGGAATTTTTAAAGGTCAAGAAATATTTTACGTAATGAAATTGTGGTGAAAAATTATTTACGTATCTTAAAAATGTGATTTTTAAGTTACGTAATATGGAAAAATATTTCTACGTGATTTTAAATACGTTAAAATATTTCTACGTGATTTGAATTACGTTTAAATATTTTACGTAATCTGAATTACTATTGAAAAATCACTACGTGATGGAAAAATGATGAATTATTTTTACGTGATTGTGAAAATAGCAGAAAATCGTTATGTGATTTGAAAAGTGTTTTAAATATTTTGAGAATGACGGAAAATGATTTATGTGACTTAAAAGAATGATTTTTAAGTTACGCGATTTTGAAACAGTGGAAAAATACTATGCGATTTTGAGAAACGTATATTTTTACGCGATTAAGAAAAACGTTAAAAAATTAGTACGTGTTTTAAAAGTGCAACATAAGAGTTGCGGTATTTTGAAAACGTAATGTAAATGTTACTATATTGTGAAAAGCGTACGAAGTGTCATCCACGGTATTGTGAAAATATAACGAAACGTTTGAGAATTTTGAAAACGTAACATAAGTGTTACGATATTTTGAAAACGTAATATAAACATTTTGGAATTGTGAAACGAAATGTAAAACGCTTTTGGAATTGTGAAAATGAAACGAAAATATTACGCAATTTTGAAAACACGATGAAAGTGTTTTATAACTATGAAAATGTGATAACATGATTTTTGCTGTTGAAAATACAATATAATTTGGTGCATTTTATATGCATTGGAAAGAGATGCTTGTGATTGGATTTGGTGCATTATACATGCATTGGGAAAAAATATGCGTTGAGGTATATGATACATTGAACAAATGAAATTGAAAAGATTTGGCCCTTTGGGGTTGGACTTGCACGGATATATTCGTGCATTGTATATGGCCCTTATGGTTGAAGAAGGAATGAGAATTGATAGTGAGGTCTATGATGGATCTTGGGGGCGTCGAGGCGCGGCGGTCGACCAAGTGGACAGCTGGCGAGTACCCTGTGTCACTTGGAGATGCAGTCCGTTGCAACGCATTGATGATACCCGACAAGAACACGATTCTTTTCTACGACTGAGAGATTGTCTTTGGGCTAAGGCTGACAATTGACCAGAGCATTCTTCTCGAAATTGTGAAAACCTCCATGGAGTTGTTTTTGAAAAACTGAGTCTTCGTGCACATGCATAATCTGACATTTATATCTGCATGATATATATATTAATTGAGGAATATTGGCTATGACAATTGTTTTGAAAACTTGGATGATGATGATGATAATCATGTTGATGGCATTTTTATGATTATTGTGTGATGATAATAATGTTAATAGTATGATGATGATAGTTGATTAATGTTGAGTGCATTATTGAAATTCTGGTATGACATATCTGTATGATATTCTTCATTTGTGTTATCTCTGTCTTTGCCCATGTTGGTATTGGCGTAGGTGATCTCACCTCTTTGTTATGTTGTTTTGCTGTGTCTGTACTGTTAAAATCAAATAATAGAAGGATCGAGTTGTCTTAGACATAACGGGCAATGGATACTCTGAGATTGGTGACAACAATAAGGAGTGGACATTCAGGACTCGAAGGTGTGCAGTGTTGACAAAGAACAGATGTAGAACAGATGTCTGATGCAACAAGAAATGGATACACAAGAATAAGTATGTTAAGTTTTAACGTTAGTGTTGTCAGTGCTATTAAGTAGGACCCGTCATGGGGTTTACTTCTTGTTAAAAAAAAAAAAGAGTCTGTTAGTTTTATATTTCTCTTTAAATTATGAAATATTAATTAGTGTCAATATGGCATAATGAATAGTTGAAATATGATTTTCAATATTACCTAATATTTTCAGTAAATTTATGTTTCAATAAAGAAGAAATTTTAAAACCCACTTTTTATAACTCAAACCTTGTGTGAATTTCTTTTCAGATTATGAGTTGGGAGTCAAACATGTGATACCCTAGGGAGGGTGTTACAAAACAAACTTCTAATGGGTCAGAAGAATTCCCTTTTTGAAGATGATCATCTATGATGGCTTCAATCCCTTCAACTTCCTCCTTTTCATCAAGGACTTCCTGTGGTTGCTTGTACAAGTTAAAAACATTGAGTTCTAGTGTCATGTTTCCAAATATTAGCTTCACCACTCCATTTCTGTAATTTATCAAAGTATTAGATGTTGCTAAAAATGGACGGCCTAAAATAACAGGAATTGACTTGTAACTATCAACTATAGGTTCCGTATCCAAGATAATAAAATCCACAGGATATATGAATTTATCAACTTGAACTAACACATCTTCCACTATTCCTCTTGGAATTTTAATTGATCTATCGGTAAGTAGAAGAGTTACAAAAGTTGGTTTTAACTCACCCAAGTTGAGTTGCTGATAAACTGAATATGGAAGCAAATTGACACTAGCACCAAGATCAAGTAAAGCTTTTTTAATTTTATGTTCTCCAATAATGCATGAAACTATAGGACAACCAGGGTATTTAAATTTCAAAGCATTATTATTCTGAAGAATGGAGCTTACCTGTTCAGCTAAAAATGCTTTCTTTTTCACATTTAGTTTCCTTTTAACAATGCACAAGTCCTTCAAATATTTGGCATAAGAAGGAATCTATTTGATAACATTTAATAGAGAAATATTGACCTTCACTTGTCTCAAAATTTCAAAAATTCCAGTGTTATAGTCCAATTTCTTTGGATTATTTAATGCTTGAGGAAATGGGGGTGAAAGCGAGAGTTTAGTCTTCTTTTGGTCAACTTCTTCATTTTCTTAGGGAATTGTTCATCTTCTTTCTCACAAGATTCAGGAATTTGTTTTTTTAACAACCTTTCCACTTCTAAGAGTTATCACTGACTTAACTTAGTCCATTTGTTAGTTTTCTGAACTCCCCTCATTTAGATTGTACTGACCCTTGGGATTTGGTTGAGGTTGAGAAGGAAATTTTCCTTTTTCGTGAATGGTGAGTGCAGAAGAAAGTTTAGCAAGAGTGTCTTTTATGTCATTTATGGTTTGATTGTTTTGTTTATTAATGGCCTCTTATTTTTTCTATGAATGCATGCAGTGTTTCTTTAAGGTTTTTCCTGTATGGTAGGATATAAGGTGCATATCCTTGAGAATTTTGAGAGTCCTGTTGTGCCTGAGGAAGTGGTGGTTGCACAAATTGTGACTGATTATTGTTCCTCCAGCTGAAGTTCGGATGATTTCTCTATCTCGAATTGTATGTATCTGAAAAAGAAGAAGTAAATGGCTTTTTAAAATTATTCATTACATTTACTTGCTCATGTACAACTTCTTTAAAAACAAGAATATTGGGACATTCATGTGTTGAGTGTCCTAAGTCATCATAAATGCCACAAATTTCTTCATTTTGCACAGATTTGATTTCTTTTGTTTTTCTTAATTCCATGGCTTCAACCTTTCTAGCCAAACTGACAAACCTAGCATTTAGATCTTCCTCTTGACTAAGGTGATATTTTCCTTTATTAGCACTTGCATGGTTAGATCTAATTGAATTTTCAGAAGGGTTAGTACAATGTCAAGATTGAGAATTTTCAGCTAACTGGTTTAAATAGTCTAAAGCTTCATCAGATTCTTTATCAAGAAACTCACCATTGCATATTGTTTCCACAAATTATTTAGTTTCAGGTGTTAAACATTCATAAAAGAAACTTATAGTACGCCATTTTTCAAAACCATGATGTGGGCAAGAATTTAACAAATCTTTAAACCGTTCCCAACATTGAAAATATGCTTCATTTGAATTTTGGGAAAAATTTTGGATTTGTCTTTTCATAGCATTGGTTTTATATGTTGGAAAAAATTTCTTCAAGAACTCACCTTGCATTTCTTGCCATATGCCAATTGATCTTGGTTTCAAAGTGTTAAGCCAAGATTTTGCTTTATCTTTTAAAGAAAAAGGAAACAATTTAAGCTTAACAATCTCTTCAGTGCAACTTTGGTCATTGAAAGCAATACATACTTCCTCAAATTCTTTTAGATGTAAATATGGACTTTCAGATTCTAAACCATTAAAATTAGGAAGTAAAGAAATCATACCTGACTTAAATCTAAAATTGTTGGCATTGAGTGGAAAGATAAAACATGATGGACTAGAATTTCAAGGTGGTTGCAAATATTCATGCATGGTTCACAATGGTTAATTTTTATGTTCATCATGTACACTTTCATTGTCAGCCATTGTGTCAATTGTGTGTGATTGTGATTCAAGCAAATCAATATATAAAGTACCAGGATTAATTTTAACTAAACGATCAGAATTTAAATCACGATACCAATTAAGCATAAATACATAAATAACTTAAAATAAATAAACAAAAATAATGTACAAGTTTGGCAAAGATAACCCGCCATTAAATATTAACAAGGATGTGGTATAAACCAACCACCCAATAAATATTAACAAGTAAAAAGTTAGATAATTGATAAAGTAAAAAGTTAGATAATTAGAGAGTTAATAATTAGTAAGTTAGAAAGTGTATAAAGTAAAGAGCGAGAAAATAAAAAAACAGAAAGTAAAGTGAAGAAAATAAATTATAAAAAATAAATTTAAAATATGAAAATTGGAGAGAGATAGAGCCCCACTAGAGCCGGCGAAAGAGAAGAGATGAAAAAATATTATTTCGTTATGTTAGAAAGCAATAATAAATAACAGAAAATAAAAAGTTAGAGAGCAGAAAATAAATGACGTAAATTAAAAAGTTAGAGTGTAGAAATTAAAAGTTAGTAAGCAGAAAATAAATGGCAGAAATTAAAAGTTAGTAAGCAGAAAATAAATAACATAAATTAAAAGTTAGAAAGTTAGTATGTTAGCAAGTTAGTAGGTTAGTAAGTTAGATAGTTAGAAAGTTAAAGAGTTAGTAAAGAAACCGAAGGATCGACAAGTCGATCTTTTGCTCGATGAGGAGAAGAGAGAATAGATTTTATTAAAGAAAAAGAACCTCAATAAATTAAAACTTCAAATCAAGTCCCCAGCAATGGCGCCAAAAACTTGACTGCGGGATTTAAAGATGCAAACCCAAGTGCAGGTTGTCTTAAGTAATAAATTTCTCGGGAGTCCGAGGCCGATCCCTAGGGAATTGATGAAGAAAAATTAATTGAAGAAAAGGATTTGTCACAACACCAAAAGTAATAAAAGATGTTCACAAATGAATTTAAGAACTTGCTTGGGTTTGGAGATCCACTCTTGATAATAAATTAAAGGTAAGATTATTTCTCTTTATAACTCAATTGAAATCCACACACAACGGAGGTTCCAATTGGAAAATATAACATTCAAAGTTCAATTACATATGCAATCATATTATGACTCCTTTAATTATCTACCAACATTTGTAAATGAATTCAAGCATTCACTGTGCCAATCCTATTGTCTACAACAAATCAAGATCTCCATTATACAAAGAAGGTTTCTAAATTGATTGGAAACAAAATACAACACATATAATGTTCATTTGATAATATATCATTTAAGCATAAGAAATAGAATAATCTAACCTTATTTCATTACCAAGAACTTCACTCTTTCACCCAAGCAAGATGAAGATTTAGTTACTCATAGATAAGAAGAAAGAAAGAGAAAAGAAGAGAAAGATGAATATAGCTTCAATTTAGAACAAGAGAAAATTACAACAAAGAAAAATAATAAACAAGTATAACCATAACTTGTAAAAACTAAGCCTAACACCAAGAGCACCAAATGATCAGCCAATGGTGCCTTTTATAGAGGATTAGGGATACAAAATGACAAGGGGGATAATTAAGAGTAGGTGGATGAGTGGATGAATGAGTGGAAAATGTCAAATGGTGAGTGGAAAATTATTGAGATTCCTTGTCCCCGAAATCATTCAGTACTGATCTCATAGATGCCATCAGAATAAAGCAACATGGTATTCATGAAAGTTGTAGAATTTTGTCTCAGCTTTCCAATGGCACCAAAATCATCCAAAAATTCATCCTACAGCCCAAGATATGACCTAATTACTGCATACTATTCAGGCCTAGTTTCAACAACTCTATTTTGACTTCCAAACCCAATATCACCTCCAAGATGTCCGAATGAGCTGTTATGTTCTCATGAAAGTTGTAGATATGAGTCTTAATTTTAACTCTCTAAATTTCAGCCCAAGAAAGTTCCTACAGCTCGAGTTATACTTTGATTACTGTACATTATTCAAGTTCCAGTTACAAAACTCATGTTCTGACTTCCAAGCCTAATTAGCTCCACTAGATGTCTGAATGAGACTTTGAGCTCTTCATCAAAGTTTTAGAGCTTTCTTTCAGTTTTCCTATAAGGTAAAATTCATATTTTCTAGACATCTAGAACTCAAGATATGACTAAAATACAGAAACAGTGTAAGACCCAAATAATGCTAAAAAAATCAATTAAGTCCAATTTGAGTCCAAATTTACAAAACATAACCAGGCTTAATCAATTAAGTACATGAAGAGTGTAAATGACTAAAAATGAAGGTTTATTAATGTATAAAATATGTGATTATCACATATTAGAATCAACTATAGTTTTAGATCCAAAACCGGATGCTTCTATCTACAGAAAATAATGGTTTAGAATATGAAATCTTAGGGAGCGGGAGTATGGCTCATGACTACAGATCTATAATTATCCTTATATTGCAATTGATACAAAATTATGAATACCACAATCCTCTATATTGACAACATTGGCACCACAGATGGCATCCTCATTGCCAAGTCCCTCGTACACCTTGATGCTGCTTTTTGCCGCAAGTTTGGCAACCTAACACTCACTTGTTGCCTACTTTGATTTCATTGTTGGCGGCATCCACGCCACCTTGCTATTCACCAATGACAGAGATAGCCTCTGATGTTCTTCGTCACCAAGCTCCCTTCGTGTATGGTAGATCCTTTGCCAGTGACATCGGTGAATGTGCAAGAAGATTAGGTTACTAGTTCACAAGGTTGAAGATCATTCATCCTAATCAAGGTTTTAAATAACAGTTGCAGTTGCATTGCAGTCATGATAGTGTTGCAGTTGTCGCAGGCTGTAATCTCGGTGTGATGCGGTTATAGTGGTTACTGCTACCGAGACGTCGTGACCGCAACAAATGTTGTAGTCTAAGATTTAAAACTTTGATCCTAATCCCTACTTTTTTTTTTGTTAATAAAGTAATGACTCAAAACTAATGGAGTATCGATGCACCAAATAATTAGGTGCATGATAGACGAATCCCAACTTAGATGGCACTCGTGGTTGCCTAGTGTGTAAGGGAAACATGTTTGATTCCCTCCAACGTCACTTCCCTTTCCTTTTCTTTCTTCCATCCCTCCGCGCCCCTAATGGATCATTCATAGTAAGGCGGGGCCTTCCCTAAAGAAATATTTTGCAAACATTAATACTTATTTCCTGTTTTCAATTATTAAATTTACGAGAGCATAACTTTTTTTTTGTTAGTAAATGAATACACCATTCACACTCATAAATGTAATATAAAATTGACATAAAATAATAAAAGTTTTGTCATTTTAAATATTTCACATGACAAAATATTAAATATGAGATATAGCTTAAGCTGTATAATTTAAAACCCATTTTCATTTTTGTATAAATTCATATAATCTTCCTTTCGTATAACATTTTCACAAAACCAATTACAATTATTATTTTCTTTCAATTTTTTCTTTTTTTTGTTTGTTTCTTTAATTTTCATAAGTTCATCTTATTTATAAAGTGAACGTTTTAGTTTGCACGTTCATGTAATTATTTGTTCAAGTAAACTTTTTTTTTAAAATTATAATTAAACAATCTCGACTCCCTAAGATGAGGACTCAAGTTCAAATCACAAGGAAGTTACTCTTTTAAGGAGACCGCATAAACATCGTAATCCGACAGTCGAACGTAGATTAATCCTATGGACAATTCGAATGAGTTAAACCTGTAGATATATCTCATAGTCTCACCAAAACATATTCGTGATTAACTATAAATTATTAATTAGATCAATTTGATAATTAGTTAATCCAATACGTCAACTAAATCATCACACTTTATAAACACTTGAAGTAAATTGTCATTGTACCTCGATAATTAGCAAGGTAATGTTTCTCACACAAATTTTGTTTTTTTGTTTTTTGTTTTTACATAAGTCACATAATTCTCATCATCACTATTATTCATTTTATTATAAAAAAATCATTATTATTAATTCTTTATTTTTTCTCTCACCATCAACAACCCACCTCATTTTATGTGAGTTATATGAGTCAAAGTTTACGTGCTACTAACATTATTGTTATTAGTATTTTGAGTAAGCTCATATTTTAGTCTTCCAAAAGATATAAATGTTATAACTTTTGTCCTCTAAAGAAGTTTTACATTTAGTCTCTCAATCATAGAAAATGATATCAAAATCTCTATTTTGTGTTCACACTACAGTTTTGAGGAACTAAATTGATGTTATTTTCTATATTTGAGGGACAAAATTAAAATCAACTTTATAAGATTGAGAAATTAAATTAATGTCAATTTCTTTTGGAAAACCAAATTGATATCGACTTTTTATGATTGAGAGAGTAAATTAATGTCAGAATTTATTATTGCTAAAAGTAATGACACCGGTATTTTGTATAATTAAAATAAGTATTTACTCTAATACATTTTTCTTTTCTTGTATTGCGATCAGATGATATTCGAATCAACTTGTGTATACTTTGACTAATCTATTCTTTTGAACATGACACCTAGTGGTGTACGTGGTTTGATCTAGATTAGTTTTGAGTCAAAAAGTCAACCAATCCAAATAATGTTTTATAAATTGATTTAGATTGGATTTGATTGATTACATTAAGTCGGTTTGAATTGGATTAGTTTAATCAATTTTTTACTAAGAACTTTTTAAGTCTAAAATTTTGTGAGTTAAAAGCAACTTAGCCTATTAAAAGGAAAAATAAGAAATAAAAAGAAAAAAGAATAAAAATAACCCATTTCACATATTTTAAATAATATTTAATCAAGTAAAATAAGATAAATATATGAAAAATTAAAGTCATTATAAGTAAAAATATAAATTCAATAACAAATAAATATATGATATAATATTAATCTGTTTGGATTGGATTGTATCAATTTTGAAAATTAAAATTGAAAACAAATCCAATCTAATCGGTTTTCAAAAAATTAAATAAAAAAGATCTAAACTTCTTCAAATTTGATTGGATTTCAACTTTTCAATTCAATTTTCGATTTAAATTGAATTTAAACAACCTAATATATATATAGAGGGGATATATCTAGTAAGATGAGTTTTTATTATAAGAATGTGAGAAAAGTAAATCTTGACCATACATTCATACATGGATGGTCAAGATTAAAAGTTAGTTAAAGGTCTTGTGACCATTTAGAAAAGTCATATGCATTTAAATTCTAATCTTGATCATTTACTTCTTTCACCATATATGCTTCCTATATATATATATATATATATATATATATATATATATATATATGATCTATATATATATATATATATATATATATATATATGATCTTATTACGATAAGAGAATATTTATTGTAAGAGATGAGAGGAGTAAATGTTGACCATTGGATCTTACATGAATGGTCAAGATTAGAACATAAATGCATGTGACTTTTTAAGTGATCACATGACCTTTAAGTAACTTTAATCTTGACCATCTATGTATGGTTGTATGGTCAAGATTTACTCCTCTCACCCTCTCATAATAAAAACTCCTTTCACTAGATATGCCATATATATATATATATATATATATATATATATATATATATATATATATATATATATATAAATATTCAATATTATAACATAAATTTAAGTGATCACGTGTCATTTAAGTAACTTTTAATCTTGACCGTCCATGTACGGTTGTACGATCAAGAGTTACTCCTCTCACCCTCTCATAATAAAAACTCCTAGCATATCTGGTGAGAAGAGTGTTTATTATAATAGATGAAAGGAGTGAATCTTAACCATTAGATCTTACATGAATAGTTAAGATTAGAATATAAATGCATGTAACTTTTTTAAGTGGTTACATGTCCCTTAAGTAACTTTTAATCTTAATCATTCATGTATGGTTGTATGGTCAAAATTTACTCTTCTCACCCTGTTACAATAAAAACTCATCTCACTACATATACCCCCTATATATAGGGGGTATATCTAATGAGAGAAGTTTTTATATATCTAGTGAGAAGAGTTTTTATTGTGAGAGGGTGAGAGGAATAAATCTTGACCATACAATAACTATACATGGATGGTCAAGATTAAAAGTTACTTAAAGGTCATGTGACCACTTAAAAAAGTCACATGCATTTATGTTCTAATCTTGACCATTCATGTAAGATCAAATGTATTCTAAAGTGGATTTAGAGGGATACATGAGGTAGATATGTTACGGTGATTTCCTCCTTGAGCAGCTGCGGCAGAGCGTGTTGAACCAGGGGGTGAGTACCTGCAAAGAGACTCTAACGCTCAAGTTAGGCAGTGCACAAGTAAGGCTTATCCAGTGAAATAACAGATACCTGATTAGGGTGACTTAGTCTGATATTTATAGAGTGTGATTAGAATCTTAATGCAATCTATGTTGAATACAGGTATTTGGGATTAGTATCATGCTAGATATTATCATTCTATTATTGTTAAGGTAAATCCCTATAAGTTCGGAACTTTGATATGGAAGTTACTTAGTAGTCTGAGACAATTATGAATCTTACAATATCGTTAGATGATGATTAGTAGTTGTAGATATTTAGGGATATATCCTCTATACAAATCAAGCAGTCTTGATACTATGGCCCAATGCTATTCGATATGCATGGCTTCAGGGTCTGGATTATCATTAAGGCTGAGTTGTCAAACAGGACGGAGTCCAGCTGTACGCGTGTCGAGTTGATCCGCTAGACAGGATCTCGGATCATGGTCTAAAACAGTTGCCCCCAGCTTGGTGCTTGGATGTGATGGCCGAGTGTTAAGATATATAAGTTTCAGTCAGTTCACAAGGCAAGTGATGAACAAAGAAGTCATAGTGTTGACATCGGATCTCAAATATTTTACACAAAGGCAGAGATCCATTATCAAATATTAAGTACCTCTGGGGTTGGCATATGAGGTCGGAATCCATCGTGGATTACCGCTTGCATTGCCATTCTGCTATTTGAGGTTTGCCTTTTGTTGCCCCCGTGCATGGTTCACGGGGTCTTTGTCCTTTCTTGCAGCCTTTGCTCTGCGAATCGTAACAGTTCTTATCTTCCTTAGAAAACTGTTGCTTTGACTTTATTGGAAATTAAAGATCCTTTAAGAGAGGATATCAATTTCATATTGTTTCCCAATCGCTTGCTGCTCCTGTAACCAATCAAAAATTAGGAGTGTTAAATATGGTTGCTATCATGCGATTAGTTCACCTTTTATGGGACCAATCAAAGTGCTTCATTCTCTCTATAAATAGGGAATGTTCGCATTGAGGCAAGCATTCCTTTCGTTCTATTCCTTTTGCTTTGTGCTTCTGTTTGAGAATGATCTTTCTTTATAGAGGAGTCTCACTTTATACTTTTGCACATATATGGAAGGTTTTGTCTTCTGCGGAGATCATGTTATTGTTCTTCCCAAATTCTTTGAAGGTGTTTGCTTTTCTGCAACTAATTTCTCCAATGGGAGCTTTTCTTTCTCAGCATAATGTCTAAGTCGCCATGCATGTAGGGGGTAGAAGCCTTTCTCTCCTGATGTACGTAGGAGTATTTGATCTATCCACTCTTTCTAGGGAGGAGTGAGGTTTCTGCTGTGGTGTATGGAGACGCTTGGGGATGCTCCATTCTTGTCTCTCTTCCTACCTGAGTGATTTGGAGGCATCAGGCTGGTCCTCTAAGTGTAGTCGGATAAGCAGGAGGGCCTATTGTTTCAGCTCTCCATGCTTTGAAGCAACTTGGCGTGATGCTGGTTTTTATTATCATTGTGAAGGAGGCAAGGAAGAAGAATTGGGAAGGTAATGACCCTGGATCACGGCAACAGTGTTCCATTCCAATTTACCAAAGTTCTTTAAAGTCTGTTCAACAAGGAAAAGACTGATGCTGGTTCTGGAGGAACTGTGGATGTAACAATGATCCAAGAAGCCAGTGATTGTGATATTGGTTTTTTTCCCCGGGCTCTCCGACGATCAATATTTTCTGAACACTTTTAATGAATTTTCCTTCTCTTCTTATTTAAACTGATGATGTATGGAATCAGAACAAGTAATAAAAATTCTTTTTAGAGATCTATCTTGCATTTTCCTTTTTTTTTTCTTTTTTCGCTATCTATATTATTCCTTTTCTTCCAGGGTGAGTCCAACGCTCACCCTATGAAGCTAAGTTGCCCCCAGCTTGGTTCTTGGTTGGTACAATGAAGTGGCAAGCTTGAGTTCCTGCCTCCGAGGTCCATATTCCATATTTTGCAACTAACCATTTGACCTTTCGTGGGGGTATCGTAGTCTGCATTGATCCTCCATTTATTATAAATGGACACTTCGGTGTAGTCGGGGTACGTAGTAGAATTCAATGATCTGTGAAAAATATTTGGACTCATCTTGCTAAGGTTGCATGTCCCTTGGTCTGCTGCGCAACTGTCCCTTCAACTGCCAAGATAACTGTGAGGGTCACATGGCACGCTTTAATCGGATAGACGTGTCTAGTGCTTCGCACGCCATAATGAGCGTCTTTTGAAAACTGGACTGTGAAGATGAGAATGCCCTATAACCGTCTGGTCTTTATAAATAGGGGTTGGGGTGCATCATCTTTACTTTACTATTTCTTAACATTTTCCTAGTGGTTTAAAGGTTACTTGGAGATTTCGTTTGGCGGAGAGGCATGGTTGTGAAGCATTTTTTAGCCATTTCCACTTCCTCCTTCATCCAACCTTATTTCGTACACAAGGTATGTCTTCTTTTGCCCTTATTACTATTTTTCTTTCATTTGTTTCTGCCATTTTTGACTCATAGAGTAGTCATGTGCTCTTTATTGGACCACATTTCTTTTCTCCATTCTCAACAAAATAGATTTTGGATTTCACAATTTTTAAGCCTCTTTAATGGCGTTGCCCCTTCGGAACACCTCTTCTATCGTTCCAAGCATGGCGGTGGTGTCCTTTTGAAGTTTAAACTTTGGAAGGCATGGAGGCCGGTATGTGGGTGAGAACTATTTTTTTGTTTGTCCCATTCCGTGTCTGAATCTTTGAGTTAATTGATTTTGACAGTTGGTCACCGACCTCTATGGGTGTTCCCAAGAACTTTATAGCCAGAGGAAGAAGAAGAGCAAGACCCCAAGCACCGATTCCTGAAGTTCAGGCTTTGGCTAAAGAAGATGTCATCCAGATATACTGCACGATTCGGTACTAGTATACCCATGGGTTGGGGATGATGCTTGGGATCACTTGTCAGAGTTTTCTTCCGAGGACGTCCTTAGGAAGGCTCTAATGTACTTACAACTGATAGAGAATAAGGCTTGAGATTTAGAATACCAAGTTCTGTCTCTAGAATGGAATGAGAGTGTGTGTTCTAGTCAGGAAGCAGGTTCGCACTTCATGTTTATATACGAGCCCCTCTTTGTTAAATTAGGGCTCCAGCTTCCTTTCATCGACTTCCAGGTTGCGATTCTACAGACTTTATGCGCAGCTCCAACTCATATTCATCCTAACGGTTAGAGCAACATACTTGTTTTTGAGAGGTTCTGCTGAATAATAAGGTTGCGGTATTAAGAGAATGCCTTCTTCTATTTATACACTTGAGTGAGTCCTCAAGGTGCAACGTATCAAAAGAATTGGCTGACCCTTTGATCTAGATCTGGTCGCAAAGCCTTATGTTTCAGGATAGTTTCAAAGGGTTCAAAGGGAAGTTCTTCAAACTCATGGGGGAGCGAGAACCCATCCCTTTTTCATAAAAGCTAATGGGGAGCCGGTGTTCCCATTGTACTAGACGTAAGAGGCTTAGAGCATTCCTATTGAGTTAAAACAGATGAGGAATATCTCAATCCAAATGACCTTGAGTGTGTTAGGTTTATAACTCGATATGCCAATTATTGCGGGTTTATCAAAATTAGAGAAGTTCTTAACACTCTTGGTAATGATTTTCTCTTTGCTTTATTAGGTAAGAGTTAGGATATTGATGTTTGTAGTCCACCTTAGGTTTCTCTGCTTTACCTTTCCTTTACTTGTTGTTTCATTTTTCTGACTTCTTTTCTTTTCTTGTCTTATTTTAGTAAGCATGATGTCTGGACCTTCACTTGTCGCCCTGAAGGCTTCGAGGGCTAAGAGGGGAAGAGTAAGGCCTTCCAACATTCCTGCACCTATTGCTCCAGGGTCCGTTGATCGGGATCTTGTTATTGAAGAGACCTTTGATCAACCAGACTCCCTTGTCCAGCCTCTTCAAGGGAGGAACGAAAGTTGTTGAGAGCTCCGTGAATCGGGGCAAAAGAATAGCCTCGGAGAACGGTGAGGAGGAAAAGGAAGACCTTATGCCCATAATCATTGGGCATGCAGATGCTGGGCCGTTTATTGATGAGCAGCTTTTGAGCAACGAAGTGGTGAAGCACATCACCCAATGGAGTTCAACCCAAACTTTAGCTAAGCTTCAAACTTTGTAATTCGGGCTACTACTAAAGCTCGTTGTCTTCATAAGACTACCACGGCGGCCGATAGGAGGATGACAGATCAATTCAATGAGGCAGAAGAAGAAGCTGCCCGGAAACCAGCTTGCAGCAACTTTTAAACATAATGAGGACGCTCAAGCGAGGATCACCGTTGGAGAAAGAATTGGCCAACTCCAAATCTACCGAGAAGAGAGAAAAGAGCAAAGCCACCAAAACCATCACCAACCTCGAGACTTGTATAGTGCAACTGGAGAAAGATATTAAGGAGTTGGATATGATTACTACGAGCATTAGGAGAGAGCAGTTCCAAAATATTGTGGCTTAAGTTCAACACTTCAATCCTGGTGTTACTCTGGTTATGGAAAACCTTAATTCTGAAATGATTTTCCAGGATGGGCACCTCGTGCTGGCAGAAGAAATTGCTCGAGCTGATACTAGGGTTACTTCGGCTGCCGCGCATATCCTAAAAAGAATGAAGTCGAGGCTTGATCTTTTCTTTTTTTCTTCTTTTTACCCCCTGCATGGGGTATTTTTTATCGAGACAATTACCCTGGCTGCTAGGGTATTTTTAAATGCTTTATTACCAAATTTTGTTATTGTATGTTTGTTTATATTCCATGGTCCATTTTGGGTCCAATGTCTATTATGGTGTTTACTTTACAACCATTTTATAGACTTAGGAATATTTCAGATGGGGGAACCATGGTCCGGGATCCAATGCCCTTTGATCACTTAGAATTCTCTTTAGGACTTAGGTGCTCTTTTGAAATCAAAACCTTATTTTGGGTCCATCATTAACTGCTCTAACGTTTAGGATCCCATTTGACTTTGGTAAAATTTATAATTAAAACCTTGTATGAGGTTCGTCACCAATTGTTTTGGCGTTTAGGATCCCACTTGACTTAGGTATAATTTTAAGTGGTCCTTGTCGGGGTCTTTTAATGTTTATGGTTTAGTGCGTGAATTTTTCTCAAACTTAGGATTTTTCTATTACATAACCTGTTTACCATAAGACAATCCACAGTTGGTACCATAATGGCTAGACACGGATTTCGCCATCCATGTTGCCAATAATCACGCAGTAGTTATTGAAGTAGATGTATAAATATCACTTTGCTTTACTGATTTGGTAAAAGGACTAAGGTCCATACAAAGTGTTCCCATAGTTATTGGGGCAGATCAAACATGAAGTAAACTAAGAAATTAGGCATTAGAAGGCATATAGCTATAGTACTTTCTAAGTTTGTTTGTATTCCAAAAGTTCTTGACCGACTTACCTGTTAGTGTCTCTAGTGTGTAGACTCATTTTCCAATATTGATCACGATACGGTAGAGGCCTTCCCAATTAGGAGCTAACTTTCCTTGGGAAGCATTCCTACCTCTGATGTTAAGCTTTGTAGAGGACTAGGTCGCCTGGCTGGAAACTCATAGGAGCAACCTTTAAGTTGTATCGTGTTGTTGTCCTCTACTTGATGATGACGTCGCATATATGAGCAACATATCTTCTTTCTTCTAGAAGATATAGGTTTTCTTTGATCAATCCGGGGTTACTGTCGGGTCAGAAGTGTTGGAGGTGCTAACTAGGTTCTCCTATCTCTACCAGGATTATAGCCTCATACTTGTAAATGAGTTTAAAGGGAGTTTCACCTGTTGACGAGTGGGGCGTAGTTCGGTAGGCCCAAAGGACATGGTCTAGTTGTTTAGCTCAATTTCCTTTAGCTTCATCTAGCCTTTTCTTTAGTTTGTAAACAATAACTCAATTGGCAACTTCAACTTATTCGTTTGTCTGGGGATTCTCAATGGCACTATAGTGATGCTTAATTTTCAAATCAGCAAGCAACTCTTCAAACCCTTTGTCTTTAAATTGTGTGTTGTTATCCGTCACAATGGATTCCAGGACTCCAAACCTAGTAATGATGTGGTGCTAAGTGAACTTTTGGATTCGAGCAGATGTGATAGTGATCGAGGGTTCTACCTTAATCCATTTAGTGAAGTAGTCCATAACTACCACTAGGAATTTTAGCTGTTCGGGTGCTTGAGGGAACGAACCCAGAATATCCATACCCTACCTGTAAAATGGCCAAGGTACGGACGTCGTGGACAGTTCTTCAGGTGGAGCATGATAATGGTCCAAGTGTCGTTGGCATTTGTCACAGACTTATACATGTGCAATAGAATCGGCCTACATTGTAGGCCAATAGTATCCAACCCTGAGTGCTTTTAAAGTTAAAGTTTTGCCTCTCAAATGGTGTCCATAGCTCCCCTCATATACCTTGGCCAGCATATGTTTTGTCTCTTTTGACGTAAGGCGTGAAGAAAATTCATGCCAGTATAGTCATCCATCATAGATGGTGTACCGGACCACAATTTTAATTAACTTTTAGGCTTCCTTCGAGTTTTCAAGACTGACGTTGGACTGCAAGTATTCAATTATTGGAGTGATCCAAGTACGCTCTTATTCTTCCACCTAAAAAATGGATGAATCCATGATACAAGGCTGTGAGAAGGTCTCCTGGATCATAGATCGATTCTTGCCCAAGCTCTTTGTGCTGGCCAACTTAGACAAGAGATCAACCCTTGAATTCTCTTCTCTTGGTATGTGCTCCACCTTTGCTGCTTGGAAACTTTTTAGGAGTCCTTGTACCCTCGTTAGGCACTTCTGAAGGAGTGGCTCCTTGGCCTAACAATAAACTTGAATTTGGGAGGTCACGAGCTGAGAGTCACTACAAAGTATAATCTTTATTGCTCCTAATTCTCTAGCCATTACCAGTCCGACAATGCATGCTTCATACTTCGCCTGATTGTTTGAAGTATGGAATTCAAACTTCAAAGGGTTCTCAATAGTTACTCTTTCAAAATTTTCTAGGATTATTCCGGCGCTATTCCCCTTAAGGTTAGAGGAGCCATCAATGAACACAGTCCACAATATTCTCTCGGGATCACCAGGGTCTGAAGTAAGCTCAGTAAGGAAGTTTGAGAGTGTCTGTGCCTTGATCGCTACCTTAGGCTCATATGCAATTCCGAATTCGACAAGCTCAATGGACCAGGCGATCATTCTTCCTGCTAAGTCCAGTTTATGTAGCATTTTATGGATAGGTTGATCTGTCCTTATCACCATTGGATGACATTGGAAGTACTGTCTGAGCCTTCTGGCAGTGATAATAAGGGCGAATACAACATTCTCTATTTTCTGATACCGAAGCTCAGGACCTTGCAACACCTTGCTCACAAAATAAACTAGTTTTTGACCTTCATTTGTTTCCCAGATAAGCACTGAATTCACAACCTCTTCATGAACTGAGAGGTATACTTATAACGTCTCATTAGGTTTTGGTCTTGTCAAGATGGGAGGAGAGGATAAAAGGTTCTTCAAGGATATGAAGTCTTTCTCACACTCCTGAGTCCATTCAAATCTTATCCTTTTTTTTAGCAATTTGAAAAGGGAAAGAGATTTATGAGCAACTTTAGCAAGGAACCGTGTGAGGGCTGCAAACTGTCCTATCAGTTGTTATACTTCTTTTATGTTCTGAGGGCTACGCATGTTGAGCACTGCCTGACATTTGTCTGGGTTTGCCTCAATGTTGTGGTGAGTCAGCACAACGCCTAAGAATTTGTCGGCTTGGATCCCAAATGCACATTTTTCTGGATTAAGCCTCAAGTTGTGTTTTCTTAGTTACGTGAACACTTCTTGAAGGTCCGCAGCATGTGATTCGGATAGTGGAGTTTTGACTATCATATTATCAATGTAGACTTCAAGCATTCTCCCTACTTGATCCTAAAAAATCCCATTCATCATCTGCTGGTAGGTAGCTCTTGCATTTTTTAATCCAAAGGGCATTATCCTATAGCATTAGCTTACCTTTTCAGTGATGAAATTGGTTTTATCTTCGTCTCCGGGGTACATTGGGATTTGATTATACCTAGAATAAGCATCCATGAAAGACAGTAGTCAAAAATTGGATGAGCTGTCAACCAGCTTCTCAACATTAGGGAGTGGGTATGGATCTTTTGGGTAAGCCTTATTCAGGTCCGTATAGTCCACACACATCCTCCACTTCCTGTTTGACTTTTTTTACCAAGACCACATTTGAGAAACATGTGGTATATGAGATTTCTCTAATGAAGTCGACACTGAGTAGCTCCTTAACTTGCTCTTTGATAATATGTTGTCTCTCAGGGACAACTTTCCTTTTCTTCTGGGAGATCGGCTTCACATCCCGTTTAATAGATAAACGATGATAGATGAAAGCAAGTTCAAGCCCAGGCATGTCGGCAGACGTCTAGGAAAAAAAGTCATTGTTTTTCTGCAAGAGCTCTATAAGCTGGCGCCTCTCCAGTTCTTCTAAATTTACCCCAATCTTGGCGACTTGGTCTGACTTGTCACCCAGCTAGAGTAGAAGCAACTCTCTTTTTGGCTGGGGTCTAGTACCTCGGATCTCTTTGCGTACGTCTAACTCAATCATAAGGATATTGACTTGATCCAAAGTTGGGCTAGATGTACATATTCTTGTCTTCCTGGGGGTCCTACATATTTTGAGACTCTCATTGTAGCATTTGCGCACTATGATCTGATTGCCCTTAACCGTGACCACCTCATAATTCTTGTTGAGGAATTTCATGGCTTAGTGAGCGGTAGACACTACAGTGGTAATATTATTCAGTGTAGGATGACTTAGGATAATATTATATATTGATGGGCAATGCACAACTAGAAACCTGACCTTGACAGTTCTGTAAACTTTGTCGTCACCTAGGGTTATGAATGTTTCAAAGTAACCCACAGGGGTAACCTTTTTTTCCCCAGAAAAGCCAGTGAACTCGCCTTCATAAGGGGTTAATGCAGACAAGGGGAACTCTAATCTTTCAAAGGCATCCATGAACATGATGTCCGCCGAACTTCCTTGATCAACGAAGATACGTCAGACCTCGACATTAGATATTATTATGGAGATCACTAGAGGGTCGTCATGATCCCGGATTGGGCTGCATCTTCAACATGGGGTTGAATACCGTCGGACCTTGTATGAAAAGGAGATGAGTGGTTCTTCCCTGTCTTCAACATGGGGTTTATGCGTGGAGCTGGAGACACTTAACACTACCATCTAGAGTGCTTTCTTCCAGGAATTATTGGACGATCTGCCACCTACGAATCCTCCTAAGATGGTACTAACAAGCCGATCATTTCTATTGCCTCCATTTTGAGTATCCTAGTCCTAGTCCTGTCGGTTTTCAGCATCACGGCAGGGTGGAGTCCGAGATTTTCTAGTAGGGCTGTGATTCCTTCTCCTCTGTCATGGAGACGGACTTTGCCTCAGATTAGGCTACGTCTTCGCTCCTTTTGTCTTCTGTGATTCTCATCGTTTCAAAAATCATTGATATACTTTTGCAGTTGTCCCTCCTTGACTAAGGATTCTATGACATCACAGAGCTGATAACAATCTTCTGTTTTGTTGCCATAACATTTATTCCATTTATAGTGCTTTGAGTGATCCTTCTGAGATTGTTTCTTCAGAGGAGGCGACCTCTTAATATTCGAGAACTCGATCTGAAGCATCTACCTAAGAATTGTCTTTCGTGGGGTATTCAAAGGAGTATAGTCAGAATATGTAGGCTGCTAAGGATAGCCCTTAAAAGAGTTTCGAGGCTGGTTGTAGTTCTGATTATTTTTCTGGTGAGTGGGCTCACCTTTTTTCCAAACTCTCTTTAGTCTTAGTAACTTCCTCTAATTCAATATATCTCAAGGAGCGCAAGTAAAGCTCTTTTAAGGTCACTGGCTTCTTTTTTTCCAAGGGCCAAAAGAAGTCTGAATCAGTCCGGAGGCCACTCTGGGTATAATAAAGAGCAATCATGTCATCCAAGTTTTCTACACAAACGCAAACATTACTGAATCTCTTGATGTATTCACGAATGGGCTCATTGCTCCCCTGGAGAATTTTAGAAAGAGAATCGATTGACTTGGGTAGCTCTTTGGAGGTAGTGTAGTGTAGCAAGAAGCATTGTCTGAGGTCTTCCTACCCGATGATGGATTTTGCTCGTAGGGTGGAAAACCAACGAAGGGCGCCCTTCTTTAAAAAGAAGGGGAAGGCGCGGCATAGCAGCTCTTAGGATCCCCCATGGAACTGCATAGAATGGGTGTAGATGTCTAAGTGTTCCTAAGGGTCCATTGTCCCATCATAGGCCTCCAGGTTGGATAAAAACTTGAAGTTTCTTGAGACTCTATATGCTATTAATTCGTTTGAGAATTGTTGCTGCTAAGTGCCGGGGGCCAGAATGTTGTTTCCAATGACCTCAACATTGTCATGCAAGGTCCTTCTCTGGTTGTCTTTCGTATTCTTCCTTTTATCATAGTTTTCATCATGTAAGGCCCTTTCTAGATCTTCCAGTCGATTACACTAATCGTCCAACTAATTTTTTGAAGGCGATTTCTCATCATCTCGGACTGAACGATGCCCTCGTGATGGGATGTATGGTCTACATCATTATTTGAGGGCCCAGGCATGCATGTCGGGGATCTTGGGCTCTTGTACAACATTATTGGCTCCTCCTCTGGGAAAAACAAGTCTGTCTCGAGCAGAGACCCTTCGCGATGAGTTAGGACATTCAGAAAAAATCAAAGTCTCATGGCCATCGTTGAGAGTCTCAACGAGAAATGCTCGGCTTCTAGCGGCGGAGGTTTCTGCATGTGCTAGTGGTGCAACTAGTGGAGGATCGTGCTACGCTGCTGGGCCCAGTCCTTGACTAGGGACAACAAGTGCAACACTTCTTTTCCTAGGATGCTGTCTCATGCTCATCGTGATTGAATGAGAATAGAAGTTTATCAATCCCCACAGACGACGCCAATGTTCTGAAGTGGATTCAGAGAGATACCTGAGGTAGGTACGTGACGGTGGTTTCCTCCTTAAGCAGCTGCGGCAGAGCGTGTTGGACCAGGGGGTGGGTACCTACAAAGGGACTCCAATGCTCAAGTCAGGCAGTGCACAAGTAGGGCTTATCCAGTGAAATAACAAATACCTGATTAAGGTGACTTAGCCTGTATTTATAAAGCATGATTGGAATCATACTACAATCTATGTTGAATGTAGGTATTTAGGAGTAGTATCCTACTAGAGATTATCATCCTATTATTGTTGAGGTAAATCCCTATAAGTTAGGAACTTTGATATGGAAGTTACTTAGCAGTCTGAGACAGTTATGGATTCTATAATATCGTTAGATGATGATTGGCAGTTGTGGATATTTAGGGATATATCCTCTGCAAAATCTAGCAATCTTGAGACTATGGCACAATGTTGTTCGACGTGCATGGCTATATACTATATATCAAGATCTAGTCACAGAGGGCGAGTTTTGGTTATTGCGTGTCGAGTTGATCCACTAGATGATCCCGTAATCACGCCTAGAACACATACAAGATTCACTTCTTTCATGGATAACACTTTTCTCATATCAGATACGCTCTTTATATATATATATATAGACGGGATCCCAGATCATAGTCCATAACACAATAATTAAGATTCATTTCTCTCACCTCTTATGATAACACTCTTTTCAAATCTTGATATATATATATATATATATATATATATATATATATATAAAAGAGCGTATCCTCTCAAGAGCACTTTGTTAATGTAAGATATGAGATTTGATGACCACTATAAGATAAAATATAACTAATCGATCAAATATATATTAAAAGCGTATCATGTGAGCTCATTTAAAAAAACTCACGCGCTTACCTCTTTCTTCCTCTTCCTTCTTTTCACTCTCCCTCCAACTTTTTGTTTTATCTCACTCTCTTCTTTATGCCATCTCTAGTGCATAAACCCTCTACCCAGTAAGTGAAAAGCTCATAATTTAATCTACTAGAGCAAAAGGGTATTTTGTCGATGAAATCAAAATGACACCTATGTGACCCATCTCATATCCTCCTTAAGTCCCGACTAATGTTCCTTCTCCCCCGTTAGCATATATTCTTTAACACCTGTATTCTCTACCCCACTAGCAACTTGATTAAGAGCATTCTCAACATTCCTAATATTGGCATGGTAAATTACATGGTCATCGAGAAATATTGCATTTTAAATAGCATGGTCAACGCCATATTGTTTCCAACAATAATAATCTTTGTCCTCCTAAGAGTGATTTTATAGAAAGCTCCAATGCATATGCAGTTAAGTGCTTAACATTAAAATTTATTCTCTTAACTAATCATTTTAATATGATATTGTTGTGATCTGGTAAAGGAAATATTTCATGCTTTGGGATCCATAGCTCGTAGGAACTACATGATACTTTGGAATGGACAAAATATTTACTATGACAAGTTGGCAACTATCTTATGATGTTCTTTTTTTTCCTGATGTGGATGTTGCCTTCTTTTGTTAAGTCTTCTGGTTGTGCATTTCTAAGAGAACATGCACTATGAGATGTTAAATATAATTTTTTAGAAATTCGATGAGGTAGTTAATTATTTATATTATAATAATATTTTTAGAGGATATAACATTACTCATTTTGCTAGTTATAGTAGATTGCTAACTTGGAGCAATATGGGTGTATTGTCCATTTCAATGCTTGACTGCACAAAAGCCTGGATATTTTGTTTATACCCTACAGTAGTAAGAACTTATCAAGTAAGCTATGCCCATTAGATGTTATTTGGTTCTTGTTGATGCTCATGTTATTCTCTGGATATTCGTAATAGAATCTATTTTTCCCCTTGTATAAAAGTTGTTTATCCTTTCAGATATGTGTTTTACATGTTCCTTTTTCGGCAATGCTATTCGTCCATAAAAAATACTCCAATTTTTTTCTAACTCACTCACAAACTCATTCTGTATCCCGCGGGAATGCTACAGTTACATACAGTCTGATTTGACATCTCTCTCACATAAATCTATGGTGTACATATTTTAGGTGTACGAATAACATTATCCTTCCTTTTTAATGTCTATAAGCCTATAACACAAGTTTTCAAATTTTACCAAATAGTTGTGATGATAATATTTTAAATACAACTAAGCAAATGCTAAATGACACTAAAAACTGAATATATCAATGATGATATAAATATGCTCACTCCACTTGGATTCAATTATTACATCTTCTAAGATGAGATCTCTGCTAACTTGACACTATGGTGTAATATGCAAGTAGAAACGAATACAATCCATGTATTGAAGGATTTCATAGTGATCAAAACATGCAGCAGAACAACGTAATAGCAATCCAAAATCAATCATTTTTTTGTTCAAATTTATTCTAACATTATGAAGATAAATTTGAAATACCTGCTATAAGGTACTTGATACTTTAAAAAAATTTATTCGATTGTATGAATATTCTATGGGTATCCATATTAAGACCAAGCCTTGCTATCAAATTCTTTGAAACATGGAACTTATATAAAGATCTGAGAATAAAAATCAGAGCAAAAAAAACATATATTTTCTATTTATGATATATTAGTATATATTGAAGTTTCATTGCTACACACCATAAATGGACATAAAAGCTATTTTATTATTTATTCCAAAAATAAATAACATGCAGTATTACTAAATCCTATCTAATAGGCAACTTGTCAAATCTTATTTAACGTGCAACATATCCTTTCTAGCGTGCAACATATCAAATTTGTATCTATTAGGATTTAAACAACCATTGGTTGCTGTTTCTATCATGTTCTTAACTTTTGGTGCATATCTAATAGGATTTCACAATAACGTGCAGCAATAAATCTTATCCAATAGGATTTAAAACCTTATTTGCTACAACGTTTAGAAACTTTTGATTTTTCTATTCCAAGTAAATCTTATCCAATAGGATTTAAAACATTATTTGCTACAACGTTTAGAAACTTTAGATTTTTCTATTCCAAGTAAATTTTTTTCAGATAATTGTATTATATATTAATTGTATTATATTATTTTACATAGCAAAGAGGTAGTATAATAATATTCCATTTGGATCAAAAAATTATTTATTTGATTAAATTTCTAAAACAAAAGGAATTAAATCAAATCATTTCTTAATTTATAATTTAATTATCAAATAATAAATTAAATAATCTTTTAGCAAATATTGAAACACTCGTTAGTGTGTGATCCCATAGGTTCAATACTAAGCCAGTAGTAAATTAGTCGAACCAAATTACTAATCAAGGTTGGTGTCTAGCAACACTCCTTAACAACCAAATAGCATGAAGTAACATCTTTTTCTCTTCAAGAACCTTTAGAAGAATAATGCAATATTTCCTTCCATCCTTCCAGCTCTAAGTTAACCTTAAAGTATGGTATAACTGTCAAACTATAATAGATAAGCCTTTATGTTTTATAACCAACGATTGAATACTTAAGAAACTCATTTCTTCATTCATTCAATTGACCTAACCAAGGTCTTAATTTTATTGTTATAATCATAGAGCTTAAACTCATTACCAAGAGTTGATGAATTCCTTCTTGATATATCATTAATTCTACAAGTATTTAGTCATACCCAATATCCATTCAACTAGCGCCCTAGGGCATTAGGTGTTCAGAATCAAAGTATAACAAATAACTTATTAATTACTATGATAATTTCAAGTCAAAGGAAAAGTTTACACTATGTTCTTCATGAGAATATCCTATTGACAATTTAACGGTAATATAAACTATTAGGAATTTTCAGTTGAGTCAGTTCAATTATTATATCTCCATATGCATCATCTATATATATGAATTAATAAATGAGATCTATCAATCTCTATCCAATAGAGACAATCACACATATATTGATCTGTCTAGATTACTAATGTCCTATTCTCAATAATCCTATGATCAAGAACACTTGAGATTAAATTGTAAGTAAAAACTCGTCTCTCATTATCATGATCTCTATCATGATGACAAGTATCTATATTTAATCAAAGACCTTGTCATATTAATTAAATAATTAAATAATAAATATGGCAAAATAAATTGAATGCCATGTTATTTATCAAAAATAAAATGATTACAATGTGTTCCTAAAAATTACACAATAGATTGGATCTAAGGCATGTCAATTTTTTTTAACAATCTCCCACTTGCACTAGAGTCAATCTCTCATGTATTTCATTCTCAATTCTCATTTGTGCTTGTCAAACTCCTTTACACCAAGTGCTTCGGTGAATGGATCTGTAGCATTTTCTTTTCCATCAATCTTTTGAATCTTAACGTCTCCACGTTCAATGATTTATCTAATTAAGTGATACTTCCGCAAAATATGTTTAGACTTTTGATGCGATCTTGGTTCTTTTGCTTGAGCAATGGCTCCATTATTGTCACACAACAATGGAACTAGTTCTTCTATTGAAGGAACCACACCAAGTTCAGATATGAACTTCTTCATCCAAACCGTTTCTTTAGTAGCCTCATTTGCTGTTATATATTCTGCTTTAGTTGTTGAGTCAGCTACTGTAGCTTATTTGGAACTTTTCCAACTCACTGCACCACCATTTAAAGTGAAAACATAACCAGAAATAGATTTGTTATCATCCTTATCTGATGCAAAACTTGCATCTGCATAACCTTTTAGTTTTAGTTCCGAATCTCTATAAATGAGGAATTGGTCTTTAATTCTTCTCAAGTACTTCATAATGTTTTTAACCATTTTCCAATGTTCCTCACCAGAGTCTACCTGATATCGGCTTGTTACACCTAATGCATAAGCAATATCAGGACATGTATAAGTCATGGTATATATGATAGCTCCTCCTGCACTTGCATATGGTATTCTATTCATTCGTTTTCTCTCTTCAAGGATTTTAGGACTATCCTTTCTACTAAGAGAAATTCCAGTACCTATTGATAAATAGCCTCTTTTGAAATTTTCTATGTTATACCTCTTTAAAATGGTATCAATGTACATAGACTGTGAAAGTCCAAGCAACCTTTTAAATCTATCCCTATAAATCTTTATTCCCAAAATATAGGTTGTTTCTCCCAAATCTTTTGTGGAGAACTGTTCATAAAGCTAATTTTTTGTACTTTGCAATGCTGATACATCATTTCCTATGAGTAATATGTCATCAATATACAACACTAAGAAAATAATTGTGCTCCCACTAAATTTTTTATAGATGCAAGGCTCCTCTTCACATCTAATAAAATCAAACTTTTTTATTGTCTTGTTGAAGCGGATATTCCAAATTCTAGAAGCTTCTCTAATCCATAAATGGATCGTTGTAGCTTGCAAACTTTATTATGATCAAACGAGGATGTGAAACCATTAGGTTGTGTCATGTACACTTCCTCTTCAAGCTCACCATTTAGGAAACTAGTTTTCACATCCATTTGCCATATTTCATAATCATAGTATGTTGTTATAGCAAGTAGAATTCGAATTGATTTGCGCATTGTCACATGAGACAAGGTTTTATCATAATTTATTCCATTTTTTTACGATACCTATTAGCAACAAGATGGGCTTTATAGGTCTCCACCTTTCCTTCCACTCCAATTTTTTTCTTGAAAACCCATTTACAACCAATAAGCTTTATATCCTTTGAAGTTTCAACTAAAGTCCATACTTTATTGATCTTCATAGATTCCATGGCTTCTTGCCACTTCTTGTAGTAAGAACTTTGCATGGCCTCTTCATAGGTTCTAGGGTCATCATCATTATAATTGTTACCCAAGTGGCTTCAGTACTCAAGAGGGGGTGAATTGAGTGATTAAGAAACTTTTTCGCAAACCTTTTTTAATAAAAATTTCTTGAAGCAATATAATGAATATATATAAAGATGATAAAATGTTTTAAGAATAGAAAATAAACAATTAAACAATGATAAATAAATTGCAATAAATAAAGAGATAAAGAGAAGAAAAGCAGGCACGATATTTATCCTGGTTTGACACCAACCACTTGTGGCCTATGTCTAGTCCCCGAAACACAGTTCGAGATTTTTTACTATTCAAAACAAGCTTAAAAACAGGTGCTTGCAACCTTTACACAACAGGAATACCTCACCCTATATACTAGAGGGATACCTCACCCCCTATGAAGGATACATCACCTTCTTTACAACAAGGGATACCTCACCCTTTTACAAAAGCCTTCAAGGGATACCTCACCCTCTTAGAAATACAGTAGAGAATAGATGAAAAATAAACTCTCATAAAGAGTAAATATCACAAGTTGAAGCACTATAGAGCTCTCTAAGGATATCTCAAGGTTTTGGCGAAAAGAGCATAGAGAATATGAGAAAATAGAGAATCACGTTTTTGGCACAAGCAAAAATAGTTCAAGTGGTTAGGCAACCTTTAGAAGAGACCCAAGGTCTCTATTTATAGAGCATTGAAAGAAAATAGCCATTGGGTACAACTAAAACACCATTAAAGCAAAATATGGCCGTTTCTTTCCATTTTCGAAAGCTTCGTAAAACCATTACTGAGATACGTTATTCGAATACCTTATGAGGTATTCAAATACCTTTGTTTTAAAAAGGCTCGTGAAAACAGATTGGAAGATGGTTATTCGAATACCTCTCAATGTATTCGAATACTTCAGTCTAAAAACATTTTTCTGAGATCAGGTGTATTCGAATACCAAACTGGTTATTCGAATACCTTACTTTTTAAAACAGATTTTGAAAAGCTCTGTATTCGAATGCCATGCATGGTGTAACACCCTCCCTAGGGTATCACATGTCTGACTCCCAACTCATAATCTGAAAAGAAGTTCACACAAGGTTTGAGTTATAAAATGTGAGTTTTAAAAATTTCTTCTTTACTAAAACATAAACTTACTGAAATTCATAAGTATTACTGAAAATATATTTAGTATACAATATTGACACCAATTAATATCTAACAATTTAAAGAGAAATATAAAACTAATAGAAAGCTCTCTCTTTTTAACAGTAGCAAAACCTATGACGGGTCCTACTTAATAGCACGGTACAACACTAACGAGAAAACTTGACATACTTATTCCTTCTTGTATCCATCTGGATGCATAAGACATCTGTTCTATGTCAACACTGCACGCTATCGACTCTGGAATAGTCATTCTCTGATGTTGTCTCCGATCTCAGAGTATCTACCTCCCGGTATGTCTAAGACAACTCATTCCATCTATTATATAGTTTTTACCAATACAAGCACAACAACACAACATACAAAGAGGTGAGATCACTTACACCAATACCAACATGGCAGTACAGAGATAACACAAACAGCATATCATACAGATAGATTATACCAGAATTATGATCATACCATCAATATTAATCAACTATCATCATCATGCCATTAACATTATTATCATCACACAATAATCACAATAATGCCATCAACTTGATTATCATTATCATCATCCAAGTATTTCTCAACAGAACAATTGTCATAGCTAATATTCCTCAATTAATATATCACATAGATATAAATGCTTAGTTTCATGCATGCGCACATAGACTCAGTTTTTCAAAAACAACTCCATGGAGGTTTTCACAATTTCGAGAAGAATGCTCTGGTTAATTGCCCAGCCTAAGCCCACAGACAATCTCCCAGTCATAGAAAAGAATCGTGTTCTTGTCGGGTATCGTCAATGCATTGCAACGGACTGCATCGCCAAGTGGCATATGGTCCAACCTTAGCCCACAGACAGATATCCACTGGTCGACCGCCGCGCCTTGACGCCCCCAAGATCCATCATAGACCTCACTATCAATTCTCATTCCCTCTTCAACCACAAGGGCCAAAATAGCTTATTAGCTATACTTTATACAATGCACGAATATATCAGTGCAAGTCCAACCACAAGGGCCAAATCTTTTCATTTGTTCAATGTAATCATATGCCTCAACGCATATTTTTTCAATGCATGTATAATGCACCAATGCCAATCATGGACATATCTTTCCAATGCATATAAAATGCACCAAATACCAATCACAGGCAAAACTCGTCATTTTCTCATACAGTGTATGGACACTGGTTCAACAGTAATCATATTGTACTTTCAACAGCGAAAATCATGTTATCTCATTTTCATAGTTATAAAACACTATCGTCATGTTTTCACAAAATTGCGTAACATTCCCGTTACATTTTCACAATTCCACAACACTTCTGTTGCATTTTCAAAATATCGTAACACTTTTGTTACGTTTTTAAAACTCCAAAACGTGTTTATTACGTTTTCACAATACTGTAACACTACTGTTACGTTTACAAAATTTTGTAACATTTCTGTTACATTTTCAAAATGTTGCAACTCTTCTGTTGTACTTTTAACCCACGTACTAATTTTTCAACATTTTTCTCAATCGCGTAAAAATATACGTTTCTCAAATCGTATAGTATTCTTTCACTGTTTCAAAATCGCATAACTTAAAAATCATTCTTTTAAGTCGCATAAATCATTTTCCATCATTCTCAAAATATTTAAAACACTTTCCAAATCACATAACGATTTTCCGTCATTTTCACAATCACGTAAAAATATTCTATCACTTTTAAATCACATATTGATTTTTCAACAGTAGTTCAAATTACGTAAAATATTTAAACGTAATTCAAATCGCGTAAAAATATTTTAACGTATTTTAAATCATGTAGAAATATTTTAACGTATTTTAAATTGCGTAGCTTAAAAATCTCGTTTTTAAGATACGTAAATAATTTTTTATCACAATTTTATTACAAAAAATATTTCTCAACCTTCAAAAATTCTTTCTCAAAATAATATGACTACTCACATTATTTTTCACATTTTCTTACTCAAGAAAATCCTTTTCGCAATTTATTCCACAAATTCACAGTTCCATTGAATTAAATCAATGTTTCTCACTTTAAAATTTACTAACGTTTTCCAAAACTCAAAGGATGAGTTACACGTTAGAAAATATCAAATCACTATTATATTCTCCATTTTTCTCAAATCAATTCTAAAATCAATTCTCTTCAAAATACATTGAGGTGTGTTTGAACCTCTCTTTTCCATTTACATACTGAAATTCATTTCTCAAGTGATAGAATACTCTGATTCCCTTTCTGAATTTCTTATACCAAATCAATTATATTTCCACTTGAAAATCACTTTGTTTCATAAAATCAAGGCATTCATAAGCCTTCAAAATTGTGGACATGACTATTGAAAATCATCAAAACATTTTTCCTTCTAAGTCGATATGGTTTTACACAAACAAAACCATCAAAAATCCTTTACAAAAACCGTGAACATGTTCATTGAAAATTGTCAAATCTTTCGAGTAACAAAACACTTCGTTTTATAAAATATCATTTTGTTCCATAAAAATTTAGGCATAACCAGTTTTTCAAAACCGTAGGGTATTTGGCCATTGAAGCCATCAAACATTTTTCCTTCTAACTCAATTATTTATGATTTCTATTTTTACACAAACAAAACCATTAAAATATGTGTTTTCAAAATCGAAATACCGATGGTCATAAAAACCAAACTCATTTGTTCAAATTCATTTTTTACTTTCTTTACAAATCCTTTTTCACTTTCTTTGCAAATCCTTTTTCATTTTCTTTGTAAATCTTTAAAATCAACGTTTGCCCGTTTCATTTTTCGAATTCAAGTTTAATAAACACTTAGAAACAACATTGCTCATTTCGTCTAAAACTCATGTTTAGAAAAAAAATACTTAGGATTTTTATACACAAAATAAATCAATAAAAATTCCTCAAAAACTATGTTCTTGTTCTCTTGAAAAACAAACCCTTTGTTTATTTTCCATACTCTTCAAATCATCCATTTTCATCATTCATGAAAATATTAATTTGTGAACACCTATTTTGAGGTGTCTTGGCCGAAATTCACCATGTTCTAGGGATCAAAAATTAATTCCCTTATTCTTGAAAATTTTTAACATAGACCTCAATCTTGAGAGTCAAAAACTGTAGCCTCCCTTTGGCCATTGGAACCAAAAATTGATTTCTTTTCCATCATCACATCATGGCATATACATACATATTCAAATATATATCACAAGCATGCCAAAATCAAAGCAATAAATCATACAAATCATACCAAACATAGGCAAATAATTAAAGCACATAAACACCCACAAATAAATTACAAGACCATGGATATGAATCCTCACATGGATTCACCATCCACCAAATATAAAACCATCTCTCACCACCATACTTGGTTGGTGAGGTGGATCTCCCTCTTACTTCTTGAAGACCCTCAAAAACTCTTTGTTTTGCTTTTTTTTCCAAGTTCTTCACCACCAAGGGCTTCTCAAATACAAAACAAAATACATAAAAATTAGTATATTAAGCTTGATTAAGAGGAACCATGGATCAAACATGATTTAGATCATGAAAAAGAGAGAAGAATTGAAGTTTCCTTACACTTCACCACAAATACCCTATAACTTTGATCTTGAAGAAAGTTCATGAAGATGAATGATTTAGAAAAAGTCTCCAACATGAAAGTTGCTTAGAATAAGGTAAGGATTCAAGAAATATGGTTATTTGAAATTAAAGAGTGATGGAAGGTTGTTTTGGGTGCCATGGCCGAAACCCACCATGAAGGAGAAGGAGAGAAAGTTTTGCTAAGAACTTTGGCTTTTTGGAGGAGACAAAGAAGAGTCATGATAGCAATAATGTGGTCTTCAAATTTTCTTATATCCTAAAGCTCCACAAAACCGTCCCCCCTTTCAAGTAATCTCCAAAGGATGCAAACAAAGAAATCATGTAGCATAATTGACTAAAGCAAAGCATAATTGACTAAAGCAACTAATAATGCATTGTAACTTTTCCTTTAGCTTCATAATTCACCACAAAACCGTCCCCCCTCTTCATGCACTCCAAAATGTAACCAATTTCACCTGTCACTATGTTAAGCATTTCTAGCCATTGATTAATTCAATGGTTAGGATTTATGTAGACTTTAGGTGTAGCTTTAGATTAGAAGACTTAATCTAGGCCATTGGATCTTTCTCCTTTAAATTCTAGCCATTAAATGTGTCTCCAAAATAAAGGGTCAAGATTGCTCCTTCAAACTTTAAATCCAAGGGTCATAATTAGTCTTTGTCACTTTTTAAGACTAAATCTTCACCATTGATTAAATCTTCATCCAATGGTCATAAATGGTCCTTGTTACTTTACAAGACCAAATCTCCACCCTAGATCACTTCTAAATCCAATGGTTGTAAATGGTCATAGCCATTATATAAAACTAAATCTCTACCCTTGATTTAGTCTCCATCTAACGGTTATAAATGATCTTATTCACTTTTAAGATCAAATCTCCACCGTTGATTAAATCAAGATCAAGTCTCCATCGTTAATTAAATCAATGGTGGACATCCAAACCACCAATGTTGACTTAAGCAGTATAATTTCTATTTTTATCTGCTAAAACCCCACGAAAGATTATATTTACTATATTTTTATCATCCGATAAATTAAATACAGTACAAAACACAGTACAAGAAATTTCCTAAAACTATTTCCGGATTCAGGTTTAGTAAGATCCCTTGTCTCCGTCTCAACAGTACAAATTTTTCTATACGTAGAAAATTTCTCACTTTGCGAGACCCACATGGGCCCACGTATGGCCACCTGGGCCCACATACACCCCTTGGGCCCACAAACAGTAAAAAAAATTCATAATCATCCACAAAAATCACAAATATTAGAAAACGCATAAATATCAAATCAGATTACGTAAAATAATTAAAACCTAATGGTAAAAATTAAATTATGTAAAGTTTTCCCTCGGCCCGAAAATTTTTATTTTCCTGACACAGAGTAAATCACTCAAAATGATCAAATACGCTGACGGAATAATCAAAATAATTTTATAGTGCTCAGAAATTACTAAACAGTAGAATTCTGTTAACTGTCAAAATTATTGTTTAAGAGATACGGAAATTTTGGGGTGTTACACATGGTATTCGAATACCTCTGTTGAAAACATGAAACGTATCAACTTGAAAACCATTCTATTCGAATACCTCATGGGGTATTCGAATACCCTTGATATAAAATCAGTTTTAAATACTTTTAAATATCCAGAAATTGATTCTTTAAGTTTGGAAAAACAATTTTGAAAACATTTCTTTGCAACCAAAAATAATGAGATATCCAAAAAGCTCCTTACAAAGATCCTAAGTCCTAAACTATTCTTGAAGGTCTTGGACTTGGTCTTGCCATCATCTTCGTGTTTGTTATCATCAAAACAACTATCCATGTCAGTTAGCCAATTACATTCTCCCCTTTTTTTATGATGACAAACTATCATTGAGAAAAGCATCAGTTCATATAAATTGGAATTCACAAAGTTGTTTAGAGATACTTACTCCCCCTCTTTTTCATAAGAGGTGATTTATATCAGAGATGTGCACAGTAGCTTCCCCTTACTTTTGGAATCCAATTTTCATTTTTGTCTTACCGAACTTTTACTTTTTCTCCCCCTAACTTTTCTCAAACAAGGAATTCAAACTTTTTCTCCCCCTTTTGTCATGATCAAAAAGATGGGGCAAGATAAAGCATATTCCAGTCCAACAAGATATATTCATTCATAGCATACAAGAATAGCAACAGAGTTTAATTTTATAAATTTAGCAATGTAAGCACAATATTCAGCACATGAGCAAAGATATATTCATTCATAGAACAGTTAATTGCATTGTATTATCATCAAAACAATCATTACATTTACCACGAGAATTACTTATATTTGATACCACTTGTTATCAAAATGTAAAACATTTACCACTTGTTGTTAATTTCTTATGAATCTGACATATATCAAGAGAATCATAGATATTAAATATTTTACCTTGATGAAATATGCTATAGGGATCAGAGCATTGTATAGAATTAACATTATTTACCCTATATGCAATGACAACATTAGCAAGATAATATCCAATTTGGCACTTTTGTCAATGCTAAGCATGCTACTCATGTAAGAAAAATATTTAGTCATTTAAGATAGTCTTGAGCTTTCTTCCATTGAGTATTTCATTTCAATGTACTTGAAGAAAGTCCCCTCATGTCCTCTTCATTCATTTCCCTCAAGTTGAATAAACTTTTTCAATTTAAATGTGTACTTGAGGTAGTTATAACCCTATAAAACAATTCAAAGCATTTTCTTTGGTATCCATTAATTTTTGGATCCATAGAAGTTTGCTAAACTCAAACAAATAATCATTCAAAATAATAAGGCAAAATAACAAATGAGTTCACAAGGGCAAAAGATATTGCATTGATTAATTTGGCCAATTAACCACTTGTTTGTTACCACTTGTTACTACTTGTTATTACGTTCATACCACTTTGTTTGATACCACTTGTTGCACTTGTTCATATATTTATTAAAACAGTAGCCAATTACATTAAGCATTTACCTTACAAAGAATTTAAATATGTAGCATATTCTTGAGAAAAAGAAGGTGCAAGAACAAGCTAAGAAATATGCATTTAAGAACATCATGTAATTTTCATTTAGGCTCAAAAGAAATAAGATATATTTCATCAAAAGTATGTCATCCAGAGAGTCAAATATTTTAACATTGCATTTGCATAAAAAAGAATAGAAACAGAACAGAGAACGTGCTGTAAAGTTGGCTTTCAGCCATGTGGTATTCGAATACCTCTTAATGTATTCGAATACCCACCACAAATTTATAAACTTCAGAAAGAGCAAGTATTCGAATGCCTTATAGAGTATTCGAATACTCCAGCGGTAAGTGACAAATACTGATAAAGATGAGTTTCTAGTTATTCGAATATATGTTTAGTTATTCGAATACACGAACTTATAAAACCATAAGAATGTTGTACTGATGTATGGTATTCGAATACCTTATGATGGTATTCGAATACCTTATGATGGTATTCGAATACCTTATGATGGTATTCGAATAGACCTATCAGAAAAAAAACATAGATTTTCACGTACAGATGCAATGGTATTCGAATACCAAAGAGAGTTATTCGAATAACTTAAACAAGAAAGCATATATATTATGTCCAGAAATACATATTTGAGACACGAAAATCTTACTCGATGATGGAAACACCTTAAAAAAATGTAAGTCCAAGCTTGATAGAGACAGGGAGGAGAGCTTGGAATTATTTCCAGTCTTATGCTTGTAGTAGCCACTTTCAAAATGCCAAAGTCAGCTCTTAGCTTTCAAGTACACCTGCAACACAATTCAATTTTTGGCTTTTGGTACCCAAATTTTCTTGGGTCCTTGAATGTCAATTTTGGGTATAGTACCCTTGGGAACCCATACCACTTTAGTTCTAATTTTTGTATTAATATTTTTCCTTGCATTGCATGTTGATGCACTATGACCCTTCTTTCCACAGTAGAAATATTTAATAAAAGGACTACTTGAAGCACTGGAATTAACAAAGAAAATTTTGTAAAATTTTTGTTGATTTTTCGGGTTATATCCTATCCCGACTTTTTCAAAAACAACTCTTTGTTTTCCTAATATGATATTTAAGTTATCTCTTCCGAGAGTGAATTTTGCAAGAGTGTTCTTTAAATCTTCAATTTCTTTTTCAAGCAAATGACATGAAGAACAAGATGAAGAAGTAGAAGCATGTGAAGAATGAGATGTGCATGCATCAATTAATCCTAATGTCTCATTTTCAATTTTTAATTCTTCAATTTCTTTATTCAAAATTAGAATTTGATTTTCCAAAGAAGAAATAGTTTTCTTAGATGAGGAAATTATTTTAGTGAGCTTTATTAATTCGTCATGCAATTCTTCGAAGGCATCTTGTAATTCATCATAAGAAAGAGATAAGTCAAAGTTAGAAATTACCTTATTGTCGCTTTCTTCTTTTTCTTCTCCTTTGGCCATAAAACATAAATGGGCTTCCTCACTATCTGAGCTATCAGTGGAGTCCATATCACTGTCATCCCATGCTATGTAGACTCTTCTTTCTTTGGAGGGTTTCTTTTCAAATTTCTTTGGGGGAAAATGCGATCTTCTTTGAGTTCCCTTTTTCCTGAGAAATTTACCAAATTTTCTTACCAGAAGATTGAGATTTTGTTCATTTAGCTCAACATTGTCCACGTCATCTCCATCATCTTCATCTTCATTATTGATAGTAGAGGTGGTGGTTTTAAGTGCAATCCCTTTATTTTTCTTATCATTTTCTTCACTTAGGTCAAGCTTGTTGAGTTCTAATTCGTGCTCTTGAAGTTTTCCAAAAAGCGTAGCTAATGTCATTGTTGACAAGTCTCTTGATTCAGATATAGCTGTCACCTTAGGCTGCCAAATCCTGCTCAAACATCTCAACACTTTGTTAATTAAATCTTCATTAGAAAAATTCTTTCCTAATGATGCAAGATGATTTATCACTACTAGAAAAATTCGATTTAGAGACGAAAATTAGAGACGGGTAAAATTCCGTCTCTATCAGAGACGGAAACAGAGACAGAATTGATGAATTAGAGAGGTAGAATAAAATTTAAAATTTAGAGATGGAATTTAGAGACAGAAATTATCCATCTCCGTATTTTTCGTCTCTAATGTCGTCTCTATTTGGTCAATTAAAAGTCAAATATACTTAGAGACGGATTTTAGAGACGGAATATATCTGTCTCAGATTTTTCCATCTCTAATTCCGTCTCTAATTAGTCAAAGTTGTGTTTTGAAAAGTCAAATATTGTTAGAGATGAAATTTAGAGACGGAATGTATCCGTCTCAGAAGATGCCGTATCTAAATTCCGTCTCTAATTATTAAAATAATATTTAAAAATATCAAACTACTTTAGAGACGGAATATTGTTTCCGTCTCAAATATTTGTAATAATTCCTAATTCTAACTCATAATTGCCATTCCTCCCGATCGAGCCCTAAAGCCACTCTGAACCTAAATTCCCATTTCTCTGTTTCCCTCATCTCCACTCAGAACTCCATTACTGTCGTTCCCTCATCTCCACTCAGAATCCCCATTTCTCTCATTCCCTCATCTCTGACCTCGTTCCCTCATCCCCTAGTTCGATCTCCATCTCTGAGCTTGTGGTAGTTCAGGTATGTTCTACCTTCATATATGACCTCGTTCTCCCTCCATTCTCACCTTGTTGTTGCTCACGTTCTCTACTCGTTCTTGCTCCATCTTTCAGGTCGCAGTAGCACATTCTCAGCTCTCTATCTCTCAGGTCGTTCTAGCTCGTTCTAAGCTCTCAATCTCAGAGCTCTCTCTCAGGTCAGATCTAAATCTCATAGCTCTCTGTCAAATTTTACATAGTATGGCCTCAATCAATGTTTTGATTTGGCTTCTCCTGGCCGCCTTGTAGTTGCAATTTAAGGGGATTCTGGATTTGGATTTAGTGCTATTGAAGTTGAGGTATATGCTATACTTATGTCCATGCTTCTTACTATACATTATAATCTAAAGTCAAGAATGTGTATATGTTTGTCTGTGTGTGTTTAATGTTCCTTTTATTGTCTGATTCAAACTGTTTTTCCCCCTTTAACTCATGAATTACTGTAGCTAGCATAATAAGGTAGTTTTTTTATGAATCACGTGTAAAATTACTCTTAAATCATCCTATACACCTGTTGATTAACATTTGGGGATGAGGGAGAATATTGTAAGTAATATATATTTTGTCATTAATTTAATGGTAAGAACAGATGCATGAACTAACCAAAAATAGTCATATTAATAACTAAGAGTAATTACAAAGTTAATTAATAACAATTAACTATAGTGATAACTACAGATGACTAATATTTTAAGACGTGCTAAATATGCTAATGAATCTAGACTAATATTCTAACACTCACACTCAGTGTAAAGCTTAATAAGCTCTTGCATTTTACTTAAGTTGTCTCTGACCTTTTCTGAGATGGCACGTCCCAATTGTAAGCTTTATAGTCTATTTCTACTTTATTGGAGCTTAGTTGCATTTTCACGTGTGCTTCACCTGTCCAGTCGAAAGACCAGATCTATTTTGTTAGAGATTTGTTCCATTCTGAACTTGTTGTGTTGAGTAGCATATAATTTTAATGGAAAATGCAGAAAGTTTAAAATGGAAGTTGCAGTAAAGTTTTTAGTTTCGTGAAAGAGGCATTTCGCCCCCCATCTGTTCTTAACTATCTGCAATTATCGTTGAATATGTAGGGAAAACCCTTAAAAAGAAAATTAGATAACATTGGTTTATATAAGTATTATTTATATATGAATGATTAACTGCTGTTTTTTGCGTGTCAGTTTGTATCAATCTTGTTTGAATAGGTAAATATTGTTATAGTCCTCTTTATTTTTTCTCTTATATTTGCCTGAGTTAATGCCTAATAGAATCATATGTGTTCTTAGTGTAGTGCCACAAATAAAACTTGGGTCTTGATCCAACCAAAGGCGAAGGGGTTGGACTCCTCTTTAAAGACGATACATATTCTCAACACTTGCTATTTTCAAATGATAAGGTTTAATACCACATTCCATAATCTATACATAAAGAAATTTGTTTTCTTCCTATATATATACAGATATTGTGTATATTATGATGAATATATTGTTTATGTGACCATATGTTAAACCTATCAGTATGTTATGAATATATCATTTTGATGAATATTTGGTTATTTGCTGATTAAACGAGTTGTTTGCTTATTAAGTGAGCTGGTCATTGTTTAAATGGTTATCACCTGGATCACTGAGTGCTTCCCTAAGAGGCTTAAAGTTCAACACCTTTGGTTGTTTGACATGTGTGACAATACCACCTTTCTCATAGATACCATAATTTGTGGTGTCATCTTCAAGAGTAAATGAATATGGTCTAACATTTTTAATCTTCCTTGGTTGTCCATCATTCAATTATGATAGGAACCAGGTAAACACAGTACAAAAATAATAGAGCAGAGGAAATTTATACTGAATTGGCTGGATATGAAGCCTACCCCCACCTCACGTTTTCCCCCTTACAAATATACCCATTCAGCATTAACCTCCCCCACTCACCCTCTGCCCACTCAGCAAGTAGTTACATCTAAGGTAGTGCTTGTTTCCCCACTTTTCGGGCCCACCCCTTTTACATTCGAGTATTGTCTTAGATTATATCAAAACTAGACCTGTATTATTTATGGAAGAAAACTGGAAAACAGAAATATAGAGAAGATGATAGTTTATTCCAGAATGGGACCTAAGAAGGCAAGTTTATTAAAATCCTTTACTTCCGAATCAAGTAAAATTGGAATGCTTAAGCAAAATACTCATGCTACCTTTTCTCAATTGTGAGGCCAGTGGCTGTTCATTTATTTCATTTATTCCTGACTGTTAAGCTCACTAACAGCTGCTTCCACGTTTGGCCTATTTGTTCCCAGCCCATTCCCCTTCTTTCTACCTCTCCTCTTATAAACATGGGTTAAAAACCCATCAGTCTCACTTATTATAACCCGCTCCAGAATGGGACCTAAGAAGGCAAGTTTATTAAAATCATTTACTTCCGAATCAAGTAAAACTGGAATGCTTGAGCAAAATACTCATGCTACCTTTTCTCGATTGTGAGGCAGCGTGGTTGTTCATTTATTTCATTTATTCCTGACTGTTAAGCTCACTAACAGCTGCTTCCACATTTGGCCCATTTGTTCCCAGCCCATTCCCCTTCTTTCTACCTCTCATCTTATAAACATGGGTTAAAGGCCCATCAGTCTCACTTATTATAACCCGCTGTAGACTAAAGGAAATTTTATATATTTCTCAGACATCCCCACACAACTCCTACAGAAACTCAAAACAGGGAGAATACAGATATGTAATTTAGATAGATGACCTTGAATGAGATTAATGTGACTTCAAGGTAGAATAAAATGACCTTTCTAACCATCTCAATTTCTAGAAACTTTCTTACACCAGGGAAAATACTAGAAGTTAGTTGCCTTCCAGAATGGGACCTAAGAAGGCAAGTTTATTAAAATCCTTTACTTCCCAATCAAGTAAAACTGGAATGCTTGAGCAAAAAACTCATGCTACCTCTTTTAGAAATATTTGTTTTTGACTATTTTCAGGTATAGAGTGCCTAATTCGTCCCAAATGCCCAACTGAATTCATGCCTACCCCTACCTTACGTTTTCCCCCTTATAAATATACCCATTTAGCATTAACCTCCCCCATTCACCCTCTGCCCACTCAGCAGGTAGTTATATCTAAGGTAGTGCTTGTTTCCCTACTTTCCGAGCCCACCGCTTTTATATTCTGGTGTTGTCTTCTTCTAGAGTAAACTTTAGTCACTATTGGGCTTAGCCTCTTATCAAATTTTTTCAAACCATAAACTTCAGAGAATACAACAAGATCTCCATCTTGAAACTCAAGCCCCTCATCATCAACACAGGATACTAGAGCAGGGTTGTCATTGCTGATGGATGCAATAATGTCAGTATGGGGTTCATTGACGAGCGCCGAACTCAGACAAAATTATAACCGAAGTTATTACCTAAACTTGTAGTATAGTGAACAACACCGGATCGTCTCCTCAAGGATCATAAATGCAATTTAATCAAATCAAGTGAAAGTTAGCAAAAAGGGGGGTTTGACAGTTTAAGATCGCACTTAACAAAATTAAAGGAAGAAATAACAATTATAGAGCAGTCAATTTAGAAACCTATCCAAGACTGGGTGGATTCAATCATAGACCCTTCATAGAACACTTGAAGCGCAATTGAATTGTTAATTTGGATCTAACCGAGATCTCTGCATCAAATCCAGAATTCATACTAGACGATCGTCTAGAATTCAATTAACAAGTGATAAACACAAATCCGCAATCGCACCATTCATGAAGATCTATGTTAATTTCAAGTACCGAATTCAATTAACTTAGGCACAAATCAAGAACCTAACCTTTTCAATTCGTGATTAATTTAGATCAATCAGTTCTAAGTTTCATCACAAATCTCAATCTTCATTTATGTGATTAGTTTAGATCAATCAGTTCTAAGTTTCATCACAAATCTCAATCTTAAACCAAGATCAATCAGATCAACATAAATAGAATCACCATTCATGCATTCAAGATCAAGAAGAAGAAAAAGAAGAAGAAAGGAGGAATTCAATTACAAATCAAATACAATACATAACCAAGGTCTCAAGAATCCAAACCACAATCTCTTCAAGAGTTCTAAATTGACCCAAAGTAGCTTAGCCCTCCATTACCATGAAGGGGAGCATCAAAATATACAAAAACTATGAGAAACTATGAAGAAACAAGAAGAAACTATGAGAGAAATGAAGGAGAATACATGTTGTTCATGATAAATGGTGCCTTTTATAGAAGTCTAAGGTAACAAAATGACAAAGGGAAGTGGGTGGATGAGTGGATGAGTGAGTGGAGTGTTTGAGTGGATGGATTAGTGGGTTGGTTTAGTGGATTGGTTTAGTGGATGAGTGAGTGGAATGGTTGAGTGGTTGAATTAGTGAAAAATGCCAAAGGACTTTTGGTGAGTGGGAAATTATGGACATGAATGGGTGAGTGGATGGATTAGTGGATGAGTGAGTGGAGTGGTTAAGTGGTTGGATTAGTGTATGAGTGGATGAATGGGTGAGTTAGTGGATGAGTGGATGAGTGGATTAGTGGATGGATGAGTGGATTAGTGGATGGATGAGTGGGTGGTTGAGGATGAAAATTTCGTGTCTGACTTGGAAGCCAAAAACGACCCACTATACTTCAGAACCACGAAAAGTGTTCTTCATGAAAGTTGTAGATCCTTGTCTTGGCTATAAAATGGATAGCTGGTTCGTCCAATTTGGCTTTCTTAAGCCTAAGATATGTCCCAAATACCGTAGGTTGCTCAAACCCAACTTCAGCACCTCTGTTCCGACTTGCAGGCTCAAACTGACCCATTAGACTTCATTTTTTTCAAAATGTGTTCTTCATGAAAGTTGTTTATTTGGATCTTGACTATCAACTATCCAAATTTCAGCCCATCCCCATTATTACAGCTTGAGATATGATTTTATGAGTGCACACTGTTCGGATTCTACTGACAGAACTCGTATTCTGACTTCCATGTAAACTTAGGTCCTTTAGACATCTTTTTGGGACTTCGAGCTCTTCATCAAAGTTGTAGAGCTTCCTCTTAGCTTTCCTACAAGGTAAAATTCATGTTCATCAGATATTAGGAACTCAAGTTATGGCCAAAATACAGAAATAGTGTCAAATCTCAATAATGCTGAAAATATTCAATTAGGACCAATTTAAGCTCAAACTCACAAAATCATACCAAACTCAATCAATTAAGAATATGGAGAGTGTAAATGACTAAACATAAGAGTTTCTTAATGAATAAAATATATGATTATCAAATTCTCCCACACTTAGCTTTTTGCACTCCTGGGCAAAACTCAAGACCAAAATTTTACAATCAAGAAGAACAACCAAAGGTTCAAGGGATCAAAACATTCATGAGTTAACAATTCTCCACATCTCAAACCAACAAGCAAGGTATCTTCAACATGAATCGAGAATGATAGATCTTCATAAGATTCCCTCTCAATCTCTCAAGTGTTTAAAAGGTAGGTATTTCACTCAATTCAACCCATGAAAATTGCACTACCATAACCTTGTTTATCTTCTACTTCTCCACTACTCAAAACACATGCACACACAAATCATGAGGACTTATTCAAGCTTGTAGTGAGGTCAAGGTAACAGAAGGGGATAAAATGGATATGAGAAGATAAATACCAAAGAGAATAAAAGCAAATGAGAGCTGAGTTCAAATAACAAGCATAAAAGTTCATCCCAATTCTAGTGTATATCCCTTTACATATTCATTTCCCAATCCTTTTCTTTTTTTCTTTTTTTTTTCTTTTATATATATATGAACATAACTATATACATACAGTTTTCTCTTTTTTTTTTAGGCACTCTTTTCTTTTTCAACAACCATTTTGTACACACACCCCACACTTGTTCAAAAACTCATCCATTAATCAAGCTAATGTTCTTTTATTCCCTAAGGTAAAGTAAGAACACGATTTCTCATTTAAGGCACATGATGAGCTAGAAACAAGGAATGGTCAAATAAGCTCAAATGGGTTAAGTAAAGGAAAATATACAAGGTTGGCAGGAATCAGAGAATTTTCAAGAAGTCAAAAGAGTGTTTGATATCATATTGAAAACAAGGTTGACTATTTGGTTAAACTAGCTAATTAAGAAAGAGGGCCTCAATCATGTTCATGCATGCAAGTGAAATGTAGCCTCAAAAAGAATCAAAGCAAGTTCTAGAGTGGTCATTAACATGAGTGAAAATCACACAAGAAAGAAGAGAATGGCATAAATGTTGAATCCATCCATTAGGCTCAAAATCTCAGAAGGTATGCATCCATCAAACTCAATTCATCAATTCAATCATCCATCACCAAGCATATCAGTTCAAGAAGGGAGAAAAGTTATTCAATCATGCAATGAACCCTTTTTTTTGTTTTGATTTTTTTTTGATTTTTTTAACAAACCAAAAGAAAAGAAACATGCTAAAATCTCTCCCCCACACTTAATATAACATTGCCCTCAATGTGAAAGAGAGATATAGAAAAGAGCAACACAACCTGATAAGAAGTGAATCAACGCCAAGCAGAAAAGAAGCACACTGTTAGTTCCGCATCAGACCCTGAAAAGAAATCAAACAAGAAAACTTTAGTACTTCACAATTTAATACTAATTAATTACTACCTAAAAAACTCCTTACTCTGCCACCAATTAAGATGCGTCTCAAGAGTAAAATTACTCCTTACTCTGTCATCACTAATTAGTTTAATAAGTCCATGACAATCATATCATACTTTCCAAACAAAACAACAATTTTTTTTTTAATAAAATCAAACCCATTAAAGAGAAAGTGTCAGATCCGGCTTTTTTTTTTGGTACTTCCTTCGCTACTTTTGTTGACCAATCTATCTGAGCTAATACCTTATCAGGTACATACGCAAAAGCTTCTAATTTATCAATGAGCTCATCAATAGTGGAGGCAGAGATAAGAAGTTGTCTTGCTGAAGGAGTGATAAATTTCTGTTCCACAGCTTTGTCAAGAAAAAATAACAAAAGATCAAAGAAATTATTAACTTTCAACAAACCAATGGGTTTATGGTGGATGTTCAGTTCAGCCCAAGAGACAATTTGAAAAATCTCTTCCAACGTACCAAAACCACCAGGAAAGACAAGAAATGCATCAGAATTGTCAACCATTGTTTTCATTCGTCCATGCATAGATGTTACCTGAATTTCTTCTCCAATTGTCCTTCCAGTGATATTATTTTCAGCTAAAGGTTTAGGAATAACACCTAAAACCTGATCGCCTCCTAAAAAGGCAAAAGTGTGATACAAATTAACCCACGACAACCTCCCCCATATACAAGATGAATATTCCTCGCAAAGAGTGATCGACCAAGAGTGCTAGCTGCGTTTACAAACTCTAATCCTTCCCATAACTCGACCCATAAAAAATACGTACATTTTTGAGGTTACGAATAGAAGCCCCATTCTATACTCTTCCTCCCTTTGAGTGTCTCTCGAGTTGAAGGAAAATGGAGTGCTTAAATAAGAAAAAGAATGGAAAGGGGAATAATTGCACCTATAAGGGTAGGTTGGTGTTGTCGAAAAAGTTAAAATTAAGAAACACAGAATCTTTTTTTTCTTTTTCTTTTTCTTTTTCTTTTTTTTTATTTATATTTTTTTTTTTTTTTTTTGTTTTTTGTTTTTTTGTTTTTTGTTTTTTTGTTTTTATTTTTATTTTTTTTATTATTTTTTTTTACTTCAAGAAAACCATCAAGGTAAAGAAGTCTAGAAACCCCCGAAGGACCCCGCTCAAAGGATCGTCTGTACAAAAATCAAAATACAACAAAATGATACAAAGATAAAAGAAATAGAAAATGATGACATACTGTATGTACAGCTTTCCATGGCGTATCTTTATACTTTGCGCGTCATGAGTGCAAAGAGACATCACGTCCTTTTTTTTTTTTTTGAAATTGTTAGAAAAACTTGATGAAAGATGAGTGCATACTTACTTAAGATTGGGATGGAGGTAGTCTGCTTTTTTCAGCTTTGTGCCAAAGCATTGTTGACCAATATTCGACCCATTCAAGACCAAATAACATAACATAGGCTCCCAAAAGGGATAAGTGGCCATAATACGACCGGCGCCTCACATGTGGGATACAATCTACTTTCTTTGTTTTTCAATTAAGAAGGCTGGATCGTGATGCATGCATTTCCCCATTCACGGTGTGTGTTTCCAAAGCCAACCCTAAGACGTATACATAATTTTTGTTTTTGTTTTTGTTTTTTTTTTTTTTTTTTTTTTTTTTTGTTTTTGTTTTTTTTTTTTTTTTTTTTTAGAGATGACATGAACAAGAAGAAGAAGAAGAAGATGATATATACAGATTGTTTGTGGATATGGCTCACATCTCGCCTCTCGTTTAACGTCCGATGAACGGCTTAAACGTCTTCTATGAGTCGAGGATAAGCTTCCCATCCAATTTTCTTATAAATTGGCAAACAGTGGTCTTTTAGAGTCGATTCTCAAGACTCGTAGCGTTTTTCTTCATCCTTGAAGAGATTCCACAATTTAAGAATTTCACGATGCACCAATCCACAAGAATGCGTCTCAAGAGTCAATAAGATATCATCTAATGACTCCTTACTCGATCCATTCTTAATGAAGAAAATTTTATCTTCTCTATTTGCGGAAACCATCCCCAAAGTACGAAATCGCTTATTACGCTTCCATCGTCCACATTTGTGACAGACTTGTAACCTTTTTGCTCTTCTCCTTTTAGAATATGAACTTCTTCCAAGACCGGGGCATATATGAGTCAAATGAAATTGAGGACTCACTGCTAATCGGACCTTCGCTTCAATTATCCAAAGACATCTTCTTCGGCATACCTTTGTGCATTAACAATCTCAATCTTTCACATCGAACTTTGTAGATTTTTCTCGAGCATTTTGAGGAAGAGAAGGAAAATGTTTTCTCGTGTTTGAAAGAATGACATCCATTTTGAAGGAGAAGAAGGATTCAGTTATTTTGGGAAACTGAAAAATAAACCGACTTGAGAGTCACTTGAGTACCGTATCCGCCACTTAACCTAAGAACACAAAGAACTCAAGAACTTGGTTTTCCAGGAATGGTTGAGTCTTTGTCCATTAACTTTAAGCGCATTACCATTCTTAGGATACTCAATATCTACGGCCCCAGAGGATACACGTGTTTGACAGCAAAAGAACCGCGCCACTTAGATCTCAATTTTTCAAGGAGTAGGTGCAGATGATAATGTCAAAGCAGAACCTTTTTGACTAATTTTTGCAACTTTTGCAAAAGGTGTAACAGACCTTGAATAAAGTGGGCCAATAAAATCCATACTGCAAGATTTTTGTAGTTGTTGTCGTTGAAGAAAAAGTGACCTCCACTTACTTCCGAGTGACAAAATTTAATGGCACTACCTACCTTATTGTCGGACACACAAATTGCTTTTTTTTTTTTTTTTTTTCTTTCTTTTTTCTATTTTTTTTTTCTATTTTTTTCTATTTTTTTCTATTTTTTTATTCATAATGCGGATGGAGAAGGTTCATCACCTCCACTTCTGCATTCTCTGGAAGTTCATGATACTGTTTGAGGCGGTGTCCATTGGTCTTATTAAGTGAGGTTAGTGAAAAGACTCCACTAGGATCCCATTGGTTTAAACGTGATGACCAAGTTATGGTTGACACAACATGATAGCTTTTACTAGGGTCCCATTGGTTGAAGTGTAATGACCAAGTTAAGCTTGCAGCATGAGGGCTCCCATTGGTCTTTCTTAATTTCCTTGACTTCACCAATGGCATGCAACACGTGTAATTTGGCAATTCTGCTTTCATTGATTATATTGGACCATGGCCCAAAAACAAAATCCACTTCAGTAGTTACTGTCATATGCTGTCTTTCCTCCTTCTTTGAAAATTCCTCAATGGCCTTCAACTCCACCTCCCTATGTGTTTCAGATTCTGCAACTGCATTGTTGATAGACCCTTCAATATCATTAGATGCTCGTAAACAGTAATCATCACTTTTCAAATATGCAGAAATCTCAAGACACATAACACATTTTATATCACCGTCACAATCGGTACATGAGTTGCAATTGATAGAATCATCAAAACCAATTAAATCGGAAATTCAAAGACACAACTCATCATGAGTTTCCTCAACTAAATCTGCAGTAAATCAATATGACAATTAGAATACAGGAGTTGGGAATTGTTTGGGAAGAGAGTTGGTCCGACTCTTGACTTCTCGGTCATTAATAGTGGTTGTCATCTCGCTCAATTTGGGTTGTTAAATCTCGAATAGTGGCGTGAAACTCTCTTTGAACTCAATTTGGGTTTTCATCAAGTCCTCCCATGAAGGCTCAAGTTTTGTGGTTGATGGACTTGTTATCTCCGGAATGGCTGCTCATATTGAAATGATTGTTGCCGTAGTGATGCCGTATTGCCATATCCCGATCCGGATAGTATTACCACTAGGGTTGTATGTGTTGAAGAAGGGGTCATAACTCATTGCTGGCTTTGGAACTGTGGTTCATCGGAAAATAACCACTGCAACAAATTGATCTGGAAAAACAGAACTACCATACTTGAAGTGTAGGGCATGCATATGTGGGGTGAGATGAACAAAAACAAATGTTACACACAAGTGTAGCTTCTCGCATTAATTGTTGTCTCACTACTATATGTCTTACCAAAGAAGTTAATTCCTCAAGTTTTGACTCCATTATGCATGGTCCATTGTTAGAAAAGTTAATAAAAAGCAAAGGTTAGTAAAAACACTTAAATGAAAAGATTACACTTACTAATCCCCTAGAATTGGCGCCAAAATTTTGACGAGCGCCGAACTCAAATAAAATTATAACCGAAGTTATTACCTAAACTTGTAGTATAGTGAACAACACCGGATCGTCTCCTCAAGGATCGTAAATGCAATTTAATCAAATCAAATGAAAGTTAGCAAAAAGGGGGGTTTGACAGTTTAAGATCGCACTTAACAAAATTAAAAGAAGAAATAATAATTAAAGAGTGGTCAATTTAGAAACATATCCAAGATTGGGTGGATTCAATCATAGACCCTTCATAGAACACTTGAAGCGCAATTGAATTGTTAATTTGGATCTAACCGAGATCTCTGCATCAAATCCAGAATTCATACTAGACGATCGTCTAGAATTCAATTAATAAGTGATAAACACAAATCTGCAATCGCACCATTCATGAAGATCTATGTTAATTTCAAGTACCGAATTCAATTAACTTAGGCACAAATCAGTAACCTAACCTTTTCAATTCTGTGATTAATTTAGATCAATCAGTTCTAAGTTTCATCACAAATCTCAATCTTCATTTATGTGATTAGTTTAGATCAATCAGTTCTAAGTTTCATCACAAATCTCAATCTTAAACCAAGATCAATCAGATCAACATAAATAGAATCACCATTCATGCATTCAAGATCAAGAAGAAGAAAAAGAAGAAGAAAGGAGGAATTCAATTACAAATCAAATACAATACATAACCAAGGTCTCAAGAATCCAAACCACAATCTCTTCAAGAGTTCTAAATTGACCCAAAGTAGCTTAGCCCTCCATTACCATGAAGGAGAGCATCAAAATATACAAAAACTATGAGAAACTATGAAGAAACAAGAAGAAACTATGAGAGAAATGAAGGAGAATACATGTTGTTCATGATAAATGGTGCCTTTTATAGAAGTCTAAGGTAACAAAATGACAAAGGGAAGTGGGTGGATGAGTGGATGAGTGAGTGGAGTGTTTGAGTGGATGGATTAGTGGGTTGGTTTAGTGGATTGGTTTAGTGGATGAGTGAGTGGAATGGTTGAGTGGTTGAATTAGTGAAAAATGCCAAAGGACTTTTGGTGAGTGAAAAATTATGGACATGAATGGGTGAGTGGATGGATTAGTGGATGGATTAGTGGATGAGTAGGTGGAGTGGTTAAGTGGTTGGATTAGTGTATGAGTGGATGAATGGGTGAGTTAGTGGATGAGTGGATGAGTGGATGAGTGGATGAGTGGATTAGTGGATGGATGAGTGGGTGGTTGAGGACGAAAATTTCGTGTCTGACTTGGAAGCCAAAAACGACCCACTATACTTCAGAACCACGAAAAGTTTTCTTCATGAAAGTTGTGAATCCTTGTCTTGGCTATAAAATGGATAGCTGGTTTGTCCAATTTGGCTTCCTTAAGACCAAGATATGTCCCAAATACCGTAGGTTGCTCAAATCCAACTTCAGCACCTCTGTTCTGACTTGCAGGCTCAAACTGACCCATTAGACTTCATTTTTTCAAAAAGTGTTCTTCATGAAAGTTGTTTATTTGGATCTTGACTATCAACTATCCAAATTTCAGCCCATCCCCATTATTACAGCTTGAGATATGATTTTTTGAGTGCACACTATTCGGATTCTACTGACAGAACCCGTATTCTGACTTCCATGTAAACTTAGGTACTTTAGACATCTTTTTGGGACTTCGAGCTCTTCATCAAAGTTGTAGAGCTTCCTCTTAGCTTTCCTACAAGGTAAAATTCATGTTCATCAGATATTAGGAACTCAAGTTATGGCCAAAATACAGAAATAGTGTTAAATCTCAATAATGCTGAAAATATTCAATTAGGACCAATTTGAGCTCAAACTCACAAAATCATACCAAACTCAATCAATTAAGAATATGGAGAGTGTAAATGACTAAACATAAGGGTTTCTTAATGAATAAAATATGTGATTATCATTCATCTCCACCAACATCAACAACAGTGAACTAAGGCCCGAAATCATAGAACACAGAACCAAAAAGGCCTCTAACTTCAGTTTTAATAAAAACAATAGGAGGCTGATGACTATGGCAGTAATCTGTGAGAACTGGTACTATATTGAGAAAGAAACAATATACTGAATAGTTCTTTATTGAAGTGTATCTCAATTAGGAATAGAAAATACCCAATTGAGAAAGAATGAGTTACAAGAAAACAAGACTTAGAGAGCCTGTCCTCTCCCTACAAAATCCCAACTGAATAACCGAATTACTTTCCCTCTCTTTTTCCTATTATTAATAGCTCATCAGTTATGGCAAGTAACAGATAGCCTAACTGTCATCTAGTTTATTGGGCCTTGGCCCATTACTCTTTTTATTTTTTCTTACATTCACTTTCCTAATTGGGGGACTGTTCCTAACATAATCATTGAACTCAGTGGCTTTGTCAAGACTGATATAAGTGAAAACAACAGCCTACAAAATAGTAAATATACAAATGTAAATATATCGAAATAAATTAGATATAAATGCATTTATAGGGATAGATTTTGTAGCTAAGTTGTTTTACTTTATTTTATTCTTGGCTTTACTATATTTTTTTCTTACTTATAAATTAGTTCAGAGAAAGTGCTAGTGAGCTTTCTTGATCTGACTGCCACCAATGTATGTCTCAGAAAGCAGTGATTTGGATGTGAATGAGATTCTCCATTCTCATTTTTGTTTCTTCCTTCTATTCTTAATTCTCTTTAATTTGCTTTTTTAATATTTCTGGCAATCCATAATGCATGTGAAATTACTAATTAGAGTTTGGAGACTTTGACTACTATTTGATATACCACTCACTGGAAGGACTACAAGTGTACATACATTTCTAAAATGATCAAATAGTTAGAGAAAATAGAGAGAGGAAATCACAGTAAGCATCCAAGATGAACAACATCTCCACTTTGACCATCTATCTATATAGTGACAGAATGCATTCATTTCAGCTTGGCTCTTCATTTCCAGTTTTCAGAAAACAGTGTCACACATTTATATTGTCATAACAGTATAAAAAATGAATATAAAAACAAGTTGCCAGCTAACTATGTTAGCAACCGCCTATGACTTTTGAAAAAATGTTAAAATTTAGATTAATTAATAAAAAATGAGAATAGATATTTTGAAGTAATAATAACCTACCTCCGCAGCTGAACACCAATATAAAGTTTACTATACTTATTGTTAGGAAAATGTCAGATGCACAGAAACTTTGAATACAGAAACTATTCAAGCTGTTATTTCTTGATTTCTGTTATTTTTCATCTGCTGTTTGAGCTGCAAATGACTGAGTAATAAATGAGTTGCTAAGTGAAAGTAACATAGTCTTCACAATAGGATCTCTATTTTAGTTCATTTGCTATGTTCCCTCTTCCTTTGGGCTATGTACTTGATCTGTGTATCCTGAGAATGATAATATGTTATGACCCTTAGACTGTTATGATTTGTGTACTTGATCTATTTTAGTTCTAATATCTCTGTGTAAGGTTTACCTTATAGTAAAAGCACTCTTTATCTTTGAAGTAGGTTATTTCTAATTCGGTCTAACTATTTAAATTTTATTTAAATAGTGGGCTGGTGTATTTTGATTGACATGTCTCTTGTCTATCTTTAAATTAGAAACATAATGGAAGTTCCCGAGCATCGGAAGTGGATGGATAAAAGGGTGGGTCCTGATAGGAGAAGAGTTACAAATGAGTTCATGGCGGGGGTTAACGAGTTTGTTGAGTTTGTTTGTGCACAAGAACAATTTAAAACAATAGGAAAGTTGAGGTGTCCATGTAAAAAATGCAAATGTAAGGCGTATCACTTTGTTGATGACGTCAAGGCACACCTGTGTATGAAGGGGTTTATGAGTGATTACTATTACTGGACTAACCATGATGAACCAAGGCCTCCCATTCCCCCAGTGGTTGCAGACAATTCATACTATGGAAGAAGTGGGGTAAGGGAAGACTTCAATAGGTATGAGCAGATGGTAATGGATGCTGCTGGACCCTCTGTTGGTAATTACATTGAGCAACAAGGGTTTGGTTATGCAGAACAAATAAGGGAAGATCCTAACCCAGAAGCCAAAAGATTTTTTGAAATGTTGTCAGCTGCACAAGCTCCTTTGTATGATGGTTGTGACAATTACTCCGAACTGTCAGTTGCGTGTGAGGCTCTAAGTATCAAATCTGATTTCAATATCTCCGAGACTTGTTTTAATCAGTGGGTGGAGTTTATGGGAAATGCATTGCCAAATGATAATCGAATGCCCAGAAACTTCTACCGTGCAAAGAAAGCAGTGCAACGACTAGGGCTGGGTTGCAAAAAGATTTCCTGTTGTCCAAATGGATGCATGCTTTATCATCCTCCTTATGAGAATCTTCGTAGTTGTAGATTTTGTGGCGAGGACCGTTATAGAAGCATCACTAGAAACGATAAGGTCAAAGAAATTCCTCAGAAAAAAATGTGGTATTTCCCACTTATCCCAAGGCTACAACGACTTTATTCCTCAATGCAAACGGCGTCTCAAATGAGATGGCATCGTGAGAATGAGAGGGAGACGGGGTCTTTGTCCCACCCATCTGATGGAGAAGCTTGGAAATATTTTGACGAAACATATCCTGAATTTGCAGAAGACCCTCGAAATGTGAGGCTAGGGTTATGTGCCGATGGGTTTGCTCCATTTGACAAAACAGGTAGGACTTACTCATGTTGGCCAGTAATCGTTACTCCTTACAATCTACCTCCGTGGATGTGCATGAGAAGAGAGTTCATGTTCATAACTATCATAATTCCAGGCCCTTCCAATCCAAAAAGTAAAATTGATGTGTACTTGCAACTGCTTATAGATGAACTGAAACTTCTGTGAAATACCGATGTCATGACCTATGATGTCTCACGACAACAAAACTTTGTTATGAAGGCTTGTTTGATGTGGACGATTAATGATTTCCCTGCATATGGGATGTTATCAGGTTGGATGACAATGGGAAAACTTGCTTGTCCAATTTGTATGGAGCACTCAAAAGCATTCACACTTAAACACAACTGAAAGATATCATTTTTTGATTGTCACCGTCAATTCTTGCCACATGATCATTGCTACAGAAGGAACAAAATTCTTTTAGAAAGAGACTTGTTGAAACTTCATTACCCCCACGAAGGTTGACTGGTGAAGAAGTGTGGGATAGGGTAAGACATATACCTAACATAACTGAATCAGTAGGAGAAAGTTTACTAGGGTATGGTATTTATCACAACTGGACAAAACGAAGCATCTTTTGGGAATTGCCTTATTGGAAAACAAATCTTCTCCCGCATAATCTGGATGTCATACATATTGAGAGAAATGTGTTTCTTAATATCATATACACAGTTATGGATACTAAGGGTAAGACAAAAGGCAATTTTAATGCTAGACTAGACTTGGCAGAATATTGTAGATGAAAGGATCTAGAGCTACAGGATGGTGGAGGTGGAAAGCTAAAAAAGCCCAAAGCGCAATACACATTAACTAAGCAACAAAGATTAGCCGTGTGCGAATGGGTTAAACAATTGAAGCTACCAGATGGGTATACCTCCAATTTGGCTAGATGCGTTGACATAAGAGAAGCAAAGTTGTTTGGTATGAAGAGTCATGATTGCCATGTGTTCATGCAACGTTTGCTCCCAATTGCATTCAAGGCATTACCCAAGCCCATTTGGAATGCACTTACTAAGTTGAGTATATTCTTTAGAGAATTAACTTCACCGTTGTTGAGAAAGGATAAATTACATGAGATGGAGCAAAATATTGCAATTATTTTATGTAAATTGGAACAAATATTTCCTCCGAGCTTCTTTGATTCGATGGAGCATATTCCAATTCATTTGCCCTGCGAAGCAAGGGTCGGTGGTCCTGTGCAATATCGATGGATGTATCCCTTTGAAAGGTTGAGTCATCTATCTATCTTTATTTTTTTCAATTGAATCCTTATAATGTATTTGTTATATTGATGTTCTCAATTAATAGGTTTATACGTACCCTGAAAGATAAGGTCACGAACTCAGCTACAGTTGAAGGTTCCATTTGTGAAGCTTATTTAGTGGAGGAGACCTCTACTTTTGCATCTTACTACTATCCACCCACTATTCCATCTAGAAGGACAAGAGTGCCACGAAATGACGATGAGGGTGAAGGTGGTTCAATCAATCTGCCATTTTCTATTTTTAATTTTCCCGGTCGTCCTATTGGAGCAAATATTGTGTCTTATAAGAAAGGGAAATGAGTGCTGCACACTTGTATGTTCTTCTAAATTGTCCTGAGGTGGAGCCTTTTTTAAAGTAAGCTTCTAAGTTGTTCTTTTAATTTCACGTATTATGATTAAATCAACGACGTGATTTAATTTGTGATTTTAATTCAGCATATATGCAGATTTGCTACGAGAACTTGGTCTAAATGACTTGGAAGTGGACAAACAAATCTCCACAACATTTCCCACATGGTTTAAAGAACATGTATGCTAAATATCATCTACCTAATTTTCCTGTTAATTCCCTCATTACTTGTTTAGGTAGAACCAATTAACTTACCCAATTATGATATAGGTGTTCAATAACAACATTGAAGATGAACTTCTGAGGAGTTTGGCATGGGGGCCCTCAAACAAAGTAAACATGTGCTAAACATATTCAATAAATGGTTACAAATTCAATACAAAAGATCATGGTCAAGGGATGGGCACAACAAATTGTGGTGTATGTGTTCGAGGTGGTAAGAATGAGACAATGGAGAATGATTACTATGGGGTTTTAACTGATATTGTTGAAATGCAGTATATTGGGTGGCCCATAAAGATGTTAGTTCTATTCAAATGTGACTGGTTTGATCCCACCCCAAATCAAGGGACAAGGATAGATAATTATGGAATTGTTGAAGTTAAAACATCTAAAAGGTATAAGAATTATGATCCATTTATTCTTGCACAACAAGCAGAGCAAGTGTACTACACACAATATCCTGAAGGGCGGCAAGGGTGGTTGGTTGTGATTAAAACTAAGGCACGAAGCACAATTCAAACTTCAGAAACAAAAAAACCTGGAATGGATAATCCATACCAAGATGAGTCAGTCCCGCAAATGCCTATGATAGTTGCAAACAATGATCTTGAACAAAGTCTTATTAATATAGATGGTCCCGCAGAGGAAGTATACGGTCCAATGTTGAACCAGTTTGATTTGGAAGAAGTAGATGAAGATGTTGAATTAGAAGAAGAAGAAGAAGATGATGATGATGATGATGATGATGATGATGATGATGATGATGATGATGATGATGATTCTGACTAGATTTTGTCATTTTTTTAATGAAATTATTAACGAACTCATGTGTTTGTATTCATGACCTATTAGTTAATATATGCTTACGTGATTGTGGATTTCTTTAAATTCATTACTCTTCTAGTTTTGTACTAATTTTCTATATTAATTTAATTGTACCTAATTGAATTTTATCATTACCCTTTGCATATAGATGGTAGTTAAAGGGAGAGAGAGAGGCAGAGGCAGAGGGAGAGGTACCTCTCAGACTAGGCTTACACCTATCCCATCTCCCCTTTCTCATACTGGGCCTACATCTATCCAGCCTCCCCATTCTCAGATTGAACCTACACCTATCCCATCTTCACATATCCCATCTCCCCACTCTCAGACTGGACCTGCATCTATCCCATCTCCTAACTCTCAGACTGGACTTACATCTATCCCATCTCCCCATTCTCAAACTGGACCTACATCTATCCCATCTCCCCATTCTCAGACTGGACCTACATCTATCCCATCTCCCCACTCTCAGACTGAACCTACATCTATCTCATCTCCCCACTCTCAGATTGGGGTTGCACATATTTCATCTTCACATACCCTATATCCTTATTATCAAATTGGGCCAACACCCTCCTCAGCTGCAGCTTTACATATATCGGGTGACCCTTCAGCTAGTTCATTTGCACCTAGACACCCTGACGCAGCAGCATCTACACCAGAGAACATCAGGTAGGGCGGAAAGGATGTAGATGGACATATTTGGATCAAGCCGGCCAACAAAGATCATTAAGTTATTCTAATTATGAAATTTAATTCAAAAAGAATAGTTTATATATATATAAATACATATTTTGACTTTCAGGATTCATCCCGATGTTGGAACAACACGTGATATAACTACCATATTCAAAAGGAAGTATGATCAGCCTTGAACATGTTGGACAGATGTGCTCGACACTGTGCGTGATATGTGGTTTAGAGATTTTAGGGTAATGTTCTTTTAATTCTTGTTATTAATCTATTATTAATTTATAAATATCGTATTTGATTAATTAATATTTTCATCAATGTAGGCAAAATACAAGTGGTTACCTGAACATAATGATATGATTAGAAAGATATTTGAAATGAAGGGATCTGGTGCGCTCTCAAATAATCTATTCAAGGTGCGTGATAGAAAGGATAAGGGTATATGGATTCACCATGGATGCTTTGGCGCCAGCTTGTGGGCTAAATGGAGTGATCCCGCCTGGCAAGCAATCGTCCATGAGAAACAGCAGAAAATAGACAAGCTAAAGAGGGTCTCAATGTGCACACCGTAGGATCCATATCTCGCAATGAGCACTGTAGGAGAATGGTAAGAGATGTGACATCCTTATAATTATACCATATATTCTTTGTATTGTTGCTAATGTTGAGTAGTTGTGGATAATGTCATGAGTTATGTTATGTGTAAAGTTATGTGGTTTATGATTAAGTTATGTGGATAATCTCATAACAAGGACCCTGTTTGCACCCTGTGCCACAGTAGGCATCACCATTCCCACAATACCCGTATTCACTGCAACATAACCCTTCCACACACCCACAATTTTGATTAAGTTATAGTGTTACTGCAAACTACTACCACGTATGTGAAGAAATATCTATTTAGTTCTCTGGTTGAAATTTCTGTTTGAACATTTCATGATTAAAATTTGATTCTATTCTAAAATGCGTGTACTAGTTGCTTTGTGGGTGGACTTTGATTTATCAATAGTAATGTCATAGGAATTCTTAAGAAGTTATGATATTTAAAATAATCTCTCAAGCATTTAAATTATTATTTAACATGTATAAAATTATTATTAATAATAAGTACATCTTAATCATAAACCACATAACTTTGCATTACTGCAAACTGCATGTTCCCATCACGTTTCTTTTCTGAATTAAGGTACATCTGCTAGCTCTGTGGAATTGTTAGGGGGCCAAAAGTTAATTTGGCTGTGAAGGGCCCAAATGTGATAGCAGAAGTTTATCAAATGTTCTTTAAAAATTGGTAATCATATTAAAAGTTGAGGAACTCCAAATAAATTGAATAAATTCAAGAACTTGGCTTTATCATTTGTCTTTATCTCACATTTTATTGTACTAGCTTTAATATTCAATTGAAGTATCTGCACTATATAGGCAAGGCTTTCTAAGTTTCCACAAAAGCATTGTCAGTCTTTGTGGTATTCTACGTTTCCAGAGGGTTTTCTAATTGCTTTTTGTATTCTGTTAGATGCTGCAATTCAGTGTCTGTACTGATTTTGCTATTTCCTGCCTTCAATGACTATGCTCCTGATAGGCAATTTCATAATTTTAAATTGAAATTACAGCTACGATTGCGTTGTGATTATAAAAATTACAAACAATTGCATAAAAATAAGGCTGATACCTAAATAATTGTGACCACAACCACAGGGGATAGGTGACTTAGTGAAGGATCTTACATATGACAACATGACATAAGTCTTAAATAACTCTCTGGTACTAATTAAGCTACAAGCTCATGGACACCTTGCAGCTTATTTTGAATTTTCTGATGAACTTGTTGATGAATTTGAGACCTGTAGTGATAGTCGTCTACTTTCAATCCCAAATATTTTTTTTAAAAAAAAAATCTTATGCACAAATACCTGCTATCTAAAAACCTTTTACATTTCTGGTATTTGTGGTTGATAACAACTATGGTTTAGCTTTATTTATGACAATCTGCAATATTTATCGATGATCACATTTGGGGATCAGAGGCTTGAACTCTTTGAAAGGTTGAACTGCTTGGATTTTGGGGATTAGAGTGATGAAGGCTTGGTTAAGCCTTTAATTGAATAGGGAAAGCAACGTTGGTTTTAATTGGATGGAAATTACATTCAGAACACTTTTTTGCTTTTTGGGCTACTACTAATACTTGTTTTTTGTCTTTTCAAGCGAATCAGATGTCCAGGGAGCCAAACTTTTTTGACATTTACAAGCGGCTTCATCGATCCAAGGAGAATTCAGAAGAGTTTAACACTTTGGAAGCAACAAGGATTGCGGTAAGCATAAGTTAACATTTAAGTTCAATCAATTTTTAAGTACAAGTGTCTTATAGCTACTTTTTAGGAAAAGTATGAAAGGCAGATGACTGAGTGGCAATCCCAGCATGGTGAAGGTAGCAGCAGTTAAGAATCTGCTAATAGTATCTATTTAGATGTTGTTGGAGGACCCAACAAGAAAGGACGCATATACGGATTGGGTTCACAAGCAACTAACGTTATTTGATCGTCTTCTGCTCCTTCCCCCTCTTCCATTGATGGAGTATCATCAACAGAGATGTATGCAATGAATGCCAAAATTTAGGCTTTAACAGATGAGCTTCATCAAAAGAATCTTGAACAACAAATGATGAAGCAGAAGATAGACCAATGGGAGGAGAGGTTTAGGATTCTTCTTGTGGGTAGTCAAATTAGAGCGCCATCAGATACAACTTCACAGCCTGAGCCTTCTCATATTGCACCTAGAGAAGATGATGATGATGACGATGATGGTGATGAGATGAGTGGTGATAATGATAACCTAAATCTATGATTAGTTTTATTTTTTATATTTTCATTGACAATTTTAGTTACTATTAAAATATTTACAATGATAATTAATTATTACTTTGTATTTTGGTACAAATATTTGTGATGATGTTAACAAATTGTGATTTCTTATACTATTTATTGTGGTGGTTAATTGCATCGAGTTTAGTTATAAAATATAATTTTGAAAAATTTAAATTTAGAGACGGAATAAGATGTTTTATATTTTAAAAAAATTGATTATTAGATTCAGAGACGGAATAGTTCCGTCTCTAAAATTAGAGACGGAATTGGAGACGGGACTCCAATTTGGATTTAGAGATGGAACAAAGCCGTCTCTAATTTTAGAGACGGAATTAGAGACGAAATATTGCCGTCTCTAATTTAATCGTATTATATTTTAAAGATATGTCCGTCTCTAATTAGAGACGGAAGTTTTTTTATTTACAGATGGAACTTATCCGTCTCTAATTTAGAGACAGAACATGAGTTGCGTCTCTAAATATTTAGAGACGCCAATTTTAGAGACGGAAATAGTTCTATCTCTAATTCTGTCTCTAAATATTTAGAGACGGAATTTTACCCCTTTAGAGACGGAATTCGTTCCGTCTCTAAATCCGAAAATTCTAGTAGTGTATTATGTGGGTGAACCTTTTTTGCATTTCCTGAATGCTTTCAGCATGGTTCATTCTAAATAATTCATATTCACAAGTTAGAGAATTAATTCTCGATCTCTTAACTTCACTAGTACCCTCATGGGTAACTTATAAAGTGTCCCACATTTCTTTAGCAGTTTTACAATTTGAAATTCTGAAAAATTCATCATACCCCAAAGCAGTGGTAATGATATTTTTGGCTATCAAGTTATATTGAACTTTTTTTTATTATCTTTAGACCAATCATTTCTAGGTGTCTCAGTTTTTACACCATCAATAACTTGTGTAGGTATAAATGCGCCATTTTCGATAGCATCCCACATATCTAGATCAATAGCCTCGATAAAGATTTTCATTCTTTCCTTCCAATATGCATAATCATCCCCATTGAAAAAGGGTGGTCGATTTATGGAAGTTGCTTCTGAAAAACTATTTGATGAAGCCATGTACTCTTGAAGCGGGTAAGCTCTTTAAACAAGAGTCTAGCTCTGATACCACTTGTTACCCAAGTGGCTTCAGTACTCAAGAGGGGGAGTGAATTGAGTGATTAAGAAACTTTTTCGTAAACCCTTTTTAATACAAATTTCTTGAAGCAATATAATGAATATATATAAAGATGATAAAAGGTTTTAAGAACAAAAAATAAACAATTAAACAATGATAAATAAATTGCAATAAATAAAGAGATAAAGAGAAGAAAAGCAGGCATGATATTTATCCTGATTCGACCACCAACTACTTGTGGCCTACGTCCAGTCCCCGAAACATAGTTTGAGATTTTTTACTATTCAAAACAAGCTTAAAAACAGGTGCTTGCAACCTTTACACAACAGGGATACCTCACCTCCTATGAAGGATACCTCACCTTCTTTACAACAAGGGATACCTCACCTTCTTTACAACAAGGGATACCTCACCCTCACAATTTCACTAAGGGATACCTCACCCTTTTACAAAAGCCTTCAAGGGATACCTCACCCTCTCAGAAATACAGTAGAGAATAGATGAAAAATAAACTCTCATAAAGAGTAAATATCACAAGTTGAAGTACTATAGAGTTTTCTAAGGATATCTCAAGGTTTTGGCGAAAAGAGCATAGAGAATATGAGAAAATAGAGAATCACGTTTTTGGCACAAGCAAAAATAGTTCAAGTGGTTAGGCAACCTTCAGAAGAGACCCAAGGTCTCTATTTATAGAGCATTGAAAGAAAATAGCCGTTGGGTGCAATTAAAACACCATTAAAGCAAAATATGGTCGTTTCTTTCCATTTTCGAAAGCTTCGTAAAACCATTTCTGAGATACATTATTCAAATACCTTATGAGGTATTCAAATACCTTTGTTTTAAAAAGGCTCGTGAAAACAGATTGGAAGATGGTTATTTGAATACCTCTCAATGTATTCGAATACTTCAGTCTAAAAACGTTTTTCTGAGATCAGGTGCATTCGAATACCAAACTGGTTATTCGAATACCTTACTTTTTAAAACAGATTTTGAAAAGCTCTGTATTCGAATGCCATGCATGGTATTCGAATACCTCTGTTGAAAACATGAAACGTATCAACTTGAAAACCATTCTATTCGAATACCTCATGGGGTATTCGAATACCCCTGATATAAAATCAGTTTTAAATACTTTTAAATATTCAGAAATTGATTCTTTAAGTTTGGAAAAACAATTTTGAAAACATTTCTTTGCAACCAAAAATAATAAGATATCCAAAAGGCTCCTTACAAAGATCCTAAGTCCTAAACTATTCTTGAAGGTCTTGGACTTGGTCTTGCCATCATCTTCGTGTTTGTTATCATCAAAACAACTATCCATGTCAGCTGGTCAATTACAATAATCAACCTCATTTGACGTATTATCTTGCACTAATAAGTTTAATATACTCTATGGACGATGTGTGCAGCTAGACCTTCTAAGAGGTTCATTTGTAACTAATTCACTTTGTACTAGATTTGGTGGTTGTTGCATTAGTTCTAACATTGGTTCATTAACCTGTTCTTGAACCTCAACCATCGAAGGTAGTGACCTTCATGTTAACTTCAGAACATCTAGCAAAGGTTTCTCAACTTGCATTTCAAGCTCTTTAGCTTGTATTGTTTCATTGGTTTCTTGAACTTCAACTAGTTCTATTTCTTCATCATGATTTCCTTCTGAAAGAAATTCCCTTTCTAAAAATATTGCTTCTCTTGCCACAAACACCTTGTGGTCAGAAAAGTGATAGAAATAATACGTCATTATTTCTTTGGGATACCCAATGAACCAATATTTATCAGACCTTGCATCAAGTTTATCTATTTGTAATCTCTTGACATAGGTCAGACATCCCCAAACTCTAATATGCTTAAGACTTGGCTTGTGACCTTTCTATATCTTATATAGTGTTGTAGAGACTGACTTTATGGAAACTTTATTTAATAAATATGCTACTATTTCTAAAGCATATCCCCATAAATTCATTGGAAGATCAGTGAACCCCATCATGGATCTTACTATATCTAATAAGGTTTGATTCCTTCTTTTTAGATACCATTGTGTTGTAGTGCTCCTGGAGGTGTCCACTGTGATTGAATTCCATTTTCATTTAGATAATCAAGAAAATTGTCACTATGATATTCTCCTCCTCTATCGGATCTGAGTATCTCGATACTTTATCAAGTTGTTTCTCAACTTCACTACTGAATCTTTTGAACATTTCAAATGACTCGGATTTGTGTTTCATAAGATACACAAAACCATATCTAGACATATCATCAGTAAAGGTGATAAAATAAGAATATCCTCTTTTGGCTTGAATTTACATAGGCCCACAAACATTTGTATGAATTAGACCCAATAATTCAGAAGCTGGCTCTTCATTTTCGGTAAATGGAGATTTGGTCATTTTTCCTTTGAGACAAGATTCACAAGTTGTATATAATTCATAATCATAATGGTCAAGATAACCTTCCTTGTGTAACTTGTTAATTCTTTTATCTCCTATATGACCAAGTCTACAATGCCAAAGGTATGCACAATTTACTTGATTGTCTCTTTCTTTTTTAAGACCAGAAACATGCATAATCGATTTTACATTCACATTAGGTAGGACATAAATACCATGTTGGAGATAGCCATTCACATATAAATCATCATTATGATAAATTGAGCAAATGCTATTATTGAAAATAATATGAAAACCATGCTTATCCAACATAGAAATTGAAATAACATTTGAAACAAATTTTGGAATATAATAACAATTCTCCAACACCAATGTTTCTCCAGTAGGCATTATTAAAAAAAATTGATCCTGTAGCTAGGGCTGCAACATTTGCACCATTCCCAACCTGAAGATTAATTTCTCCTTTTTCAACCTGTTACTTATCTGTAGCCCCTGCAACATATTACAGATATTAAAACTACTACCAATATCTAATACCCACATTGAAGAATTAGTAACGGTTAAAGAAATCATGAAAACATCTTTCATTAAAGTCTCACATTGTTGCTTTTCTTTCAGAGAAGCAAGATATGTCTTGATATTTCTCTTTCAATGACCTTTTTCCTTATAGAAAAAACATTTAGCATCAGACTTATCTGGCTTATCCTCTTGAACCTCGGGTTTGGTCACACCACCTTTAGGTGCAACGGGTTTCCTTTTTGGCTTATACTTACCCTTACCCTTCCTTTTAGAGGATTTACTAACCAGTATGGCACTTCCTTTCTTCTTCTCAGATGCAACTTGATTCTCATAATCAATCAATAAATTGAGTATCTCATGAAGTTCACAACTCATTTTATTCATGTTGAAGTTAACAATGAATTTTAAAATGATTCAGGAAGTGACTGCAAGATCAAATCTTGAGAAAGCTCTTTTCCAAGTTTTCATACCAACTTCTCAAGTTGTTCAATAAGATCAATCATCTTTAGAACATGGGGCCCAACTGGAGAGCCTATAGTCAATGTAGACTTAAACAAATTTTTGGACAACTGATATATAGTTGTTCTGCTTTGTCCACCATACATCTTCTTAAGATGTTCAATGATCGCAGGTAGGTCCATATCCTCATGTTGCCTTTGAAGCTCGAAACTCATTGATGCCAGAATGATGCATTTGGCATTAAGATATTCTTCCAAGTACTTCTCATAAGCCTTGGTTGCTTCAGCATCATCTTTGTCAGAAGGGGCAATTTTGGAAGGGTTTTCTATCACATCGATAAGTTTTTCATGCATAAGAATAATTCTTAAATTACAGTACCAATCATCATAATTGGATCCAATTAGTTTGCTAGTATCAAGAATGCACTGCAATGATAAGGAAGACATGTTGAGAAATCTAAAACAAAAAAAGAAAACATAAGAACACATTTTCATTTATCATAAAGATATGGGCTTTTATCTAGATGTATTTCCACTAACTACATTACTATTAAGGTAGTTTTAGAAATCTCTATTTCTCTTAGTGGAGTTAAAAATCCCTTATATATATATATATATATATATATATATATATATATATATATATATATATATATATGAATGAGCTTCTTAGTAGTCAAGTCATTTTTCATGCATGTATATTTTAAAGTAGATAGTTTTGTATCACATACAACTTTAAAAATAATTCTACACCATATAGTTCCCTGGTAGTCAGGTCATTCCTATTGGTATTAATGAATTAAACTTTATACAATTTTGTATCATATACAAAAATAATTCTACATTGTATAGTTCCCTGGTTGTCAGGTTATTCCTATTGGTATTGATGAATTAAACTTTATACTGCCCAGGTAGCCCAAGCATTTTGTATAAATTAATTCCTTCTATGTATATGCATCAAATGCAATAATTTTTTTTTATCCTTTAGACCACAAGTCTCCTGGTTGTTAGGCCGCTCCTCGTGAACAAGGAATATATAAAAAAAAATATGTCATGTTTTATCATATAAAATTTCTAAAAGTCACCGAGAAGCATATTATAAGAATACTAACTCACAATTGGAATTAACAAAACAATGTCACGCACAGAGTATGCTTCAAATATACTAATGTACAAACTCATAAATATAATTTGTCATTTTATGCGTAAAACTAGCCATGAATAAATCAGTATATCACTTATAAATTAAATTCATGAAAGTAGTGTATAATTTCAAATTATACTTAAGCACACGAGTGAGCAGTGCACACAACAATTATGCAAAAATTACATCACAAGAAAAAAATAATTTAAATCATACATCTACTTCACAAATTCATGAATTATAATTTTAGTAATACAATTTAAACATAAAGAACCTAGTCTCTGATACAACTAAAGGATTGCATAATAATCAAAACATACAGTGGAACAACGTAATAGCAATCCAAAATCAATCATTTTTGTGTTCAAATTTATTCTAGCATTATGAAAATAAATTCGAAATACCTGCTATAAGGTACTTGATACTTAAAAAAAATTCTTCGATTGTACGAATAGTCTATGCATATCCACACCAAGACCAAGCCTTGCTATCATTTTCTTTGAAACATGGAACTTATACAAAAATTTGAGAATAAAAATCAGAGTAGAAAAACATACGTTTTCTGTTTACAATATATTAGTATATATTGAAGTTTCCTTGCTACACACCTTAAATGGCCACAAAAGCTATTTTATTTATTTATTTAAAAAATAATAACGTGCGGTATTACCAATCTTATCTAATAGGCAACTTGTCAAATTTTATTTAACGTGTAACATATCATTTTTAACGTGTAGCATATCAAGTCCAACGTGTAACATATCAAATTCATATCTAATAGGATTTAACCAACCATTGGTTACTGCTTGTACCACGTTCTTGACTTTTGGTGCATATCCAATAGGATTTCATAATAACATGCAGCAATAAATCCTATCTACCAAGATAACGTGTAACAATAAATCTTATTTATCAAGATAACGTGCAGTAATAAATCCTATTCAATAGGATTTAAAACATTAGCTGCTACAACGTTTGGAAACTTTTGATTTTTCTATTCTAAATAAAATTTCTTTAGATAATTGTATCATACATTAATTGTATTCTAAGTGCTAGCAAAGAATATAATAATATTCCATTTGGATGAAAAAAAATTATTTGATTAAATTAAATTCTATAATTTAATTATCAAATAATAAATTAAATAATTCTTTAGCAAAGATTGGAACACTCATTAGTATATGACCCCATAGGTTCAATACTAAGTTGGTAGTAAATTAGTCGAACTAAATTATTAATCAAGGTTGGTGTCTAGCAACACTCCTTAATGACCGGATAGCATGAAGTAACATCTTTTTCTCTTCAAGAACCTTTAGAAGAATAATGCAATATTTCCTTTCATCGTTCTAGCTCTCAGTTAACCTTAGCGTATTGTATAACTGTCAAACTCTAATAGGTAAACCTTTAAGTTTTATAACCAGTGAGTGAATGAATAAAGAAACTTATTTCTTCATTCATTCAATTGCCCTGCTCAAGGTCTTAATTTTATTGTTATAATCATAGAGCTCAAACTCATTACCAAGAGTTGATGTATTCCTTCTTGATATATTATTAATTTTACGTGTATTTAGTCATACCCAATATCTATTCAACTAGCACCCTAGGACATTAGGTGTTCGGAATCAAAGTATAACAAATAACTTGTTAATTACTATGATAATCACAAGTCAAAGGAAAAGTTTACACCATGTTCTTCATGAGAATATCCTATTGACAGTTTAACGGTAATATAAACTATTAAGAATTCTCAGTTGAGTCAGTTCAATGATCATATCTCCATATTCATCATCTATATATGTGAATTAATAAATGAGATCTATCAATCTCTATCCAATAGAGACAATCACACATATATTGATCTATTTGGATTACTAATGTCCTATTCTCAATAATTCTACGATCAAGAACACTTTAGATTAAATTATAAATAAAAACTCGCCTCTGATTATCGTGATCTTTATCATGATGTTTAGTGTCTAAATTTAATCAAGGATCTTGTCACATCAATTAAATAATAAATATGACAAAATAAATTGAATGTCATGTTATTTATCAAAAATAAAATAATTACAATGTGTTTCAAAAAATTACACAATAGATTGAATCTAGGTCATGTCAATTTTTTTCTAACATGTATCCTCCTAAGGTTTCTATTTTATATTGTTTTATAAGTGCATATGATTCAAATAAGGTCCCTGCTCTACCAAGTAGATCCACTAAACATGAATAACTGAATTGGTTCAGGCTCTATATTGTAGTCCCTAGTCATTTTATGGAAAATTTGTTCACCATCAATTAGGAATTCATTAGAAAATCTAAACATAGTTGACCATTATCCTGAACAAGATAGCCATGATTGGCTTTTCCTAGTTTTAAATTCACAAGATCACCACAAGCACAGAGGACAACAAAGTAAGGTTTTCGTTCAACAACTAGAGCTTTTCTCATGTGATTAGAAACTGCAAAAGCATCCCATTCCTATGAACAAACAAAACAATATTCAAAATAGGAGAAGAGCTAAAATCATAATGTGAGGATTAAGAAAATAATAATTTTCAAGTTTATATTTCACTTGACATAGAGGCCACCATAAAGCACAAACACTTATGGTTGTCCAATAGATATATATAATCATAATAAGCAAGGTGATCTCCAAATCCTCATTTTCCTATATGCCACATATTTCAAACTTGTTCTGACAAACTATCATGACTGAGAGATTTGTGATGGAAGCGGCGAACAAAATGATTTAAATGGAAAATAAAACTGCCACCAATTTTATTTGAATTTAGAAAAAAATTAGAAAACCTTTCTTAGAAAATGACATTTGAAACCAAATTAGATTCAGGAGTCAATTATATATAGAAAAAGGTGAAAACTTAATCCCATAACATCCCTAACACATCCATCCTGAGACAGTATCTTAAGTCAGTTATGCAAAACTTGATAATCTCAAAGATTTTTATTTTACTCCTCTTAAAAACATTGTATATTTTTTTAAAAGGAAAAAAAGAAAACAACCAAATTGTGAAAATTTAATTTTTGGTTTGACAGAATAGGAGTTCCGCTCCTACATATTCTCGGTTGCAATGAGAAATTTAAAGTCACGTAGTTCTTTAAAAAAATAATTGTTGGTTAGTTAATTTTACATATGAAAAGAATTTTTGAAAAAGAATTTTGTTTGAAAATAAAATCATTCTTGCACATGGTTCAAGTTAGCACCAGACTACTCAATAAACCCTTATAATCCAAATGACATTAAAGATAGCATCTGTTATTCAATTATTATCATTGGTCATTACTTTGTTTTAAAAAAAATGTTTTTTCTTTTTTTTAAAAAAAAAGCTTCATTTTATAGTTATAAAGTTAACATGAAGTCATGCCATTGAGCAAAGTAAATATATTCAAGCGAGAAGCAAGCTAAATTTTTTTTAAAAAAAAAACCAAACAAGAAAACTCAAAATCCTTTTTTATATTTTCATATTTTTTCATTTTTTATTTTTGTTTATAATTTTCAAAACTCCTTTTTTTTTATCTACTTTTTTTTTTTTTTATTTGTTTATCATTTTTGTTAAATTTTTTTCATTTTTATTCTCATATAAAAAACTACATTAAACATAAAAAATAAAATATATATAAAAAATATTTAAACAAAGAAAATGCACGAAGCCAAGAAACAGAGGAGAAAAAAAAAAAAGGGCACAAACAGGACTTGTTACGCTACTGGATCTGCAAGGATGGAGGCTGGTTCTGGTGTCTGCTGAGCACGATGGCTCATGGCTAAGGTCTTCACAATGTTGGGCAGAGGTTGAAGCTGAATGACAAGGTGTTCACGGCTCGGTTTAGAGGACGCGTGGTGGGTACGCATACACGTAGAACAGGGGCAGAGTAACGGTGGCTTCTTCACGGGTCCGTGCGTGGAGTGGTGAGAATGGTGAAGATTTGATGCGTGGAGGTTAGGTCGTGGTTTGTGGTGGTTCTTTGGTGGTTTATGGGTCATAATTTGGGTGACTCACGGTGGTGGGGTGTTGAGGTAGTGAGTCACAATTTGATGGTGGGGATGGAGCAATGGTGGTGAGGATAGCTACGTTATGGTGGAGTGGGTCACGGTTGATAAAAGTTGGGGGCTGTTATGAGAGTTTCATGGTGTGTTGGTGAAGTGGTGGTGTGTGGCAAAGGTAGTCTTATGGTTTGGGTGGTAATGGTTGTTGGTGGGTGGTGGATCACGATTGGAAAAGAATGATCAAGGTGGTGGTGTAGCTTGGTGTTATAGGGGTGGAATAGTGGCTAAGCGAGTGGTGGTGGTGGTGAGTTTGGCTTCACATTGGCTATGGGTGGCTATATGGCAATGAAAGGATGAGGTTGATGTGTTGATGGAGGTTAAAGGTTACGGTTAATATGAAATGGTGAGTCACAGTTTGGGTGGAGGTTGGAAAGTGGTGGTCACAAAGTGGTGGTTGCTACTTAATGGTTTTGGGTGAAGGTGGTCTTAGTTGTGTGGGGTTCGGTTATGGTGGCTATGTTATGGTAGGATGATGGTGGTTCTTTGGGTGAAGATGGTGATGTGGTTTGTGGTGGTTATTGATGATTGGAAGCGTAGTTATGATGGTTATGGTGATAAGGTGAAGGTGAAGTGGTGTGTTGATGGATGGTGATGAGGTAAGGTTGAAGATGGTGAATGGTTTTGGTGCAATGGGTGTGGTGATTAAAGAGATTGGGGTTGTGGGTTAATGGAGGAGTAGTTTATGTAGGATGGTGAGAGGTTGAAGATGAAGGTGAAGATGAGTGAGGGTGGTGATGAAGACGGTGCTGAGGTTTTAGGCAGAAAGATGGTGGCTGGAGGATGATAAAGGTTGCGTGAACGAAAAAAATGACTAAGGTATTAGCTGTGAGAGTGTGTCTCTGTGTGAATTTTTCTCTATTTTTATGTGTGAGTTATGGGTTTTTATAGGAGGAGATTAGGGTTTGGAAGTAATGCTGACTAGGGTTTGGAGAGTGATGATGGCTAGGGTTTCAGATGAGAAATGAGTGGTTGTTAGGGTTTCTTTGGGTGTTAGTAGCATATGGATCATGGGTTGGATAATGAGTTGATGAGTCAAGTTTATGAGACATGGGTTTATGCAAGAAAATTGGACCATATTTATTATTTATTATTTCTATTATTTATTATTTTTATTATTTTTTTTCTTTTTTTAATTATTATTTAATTTTTTATTTTTTCTTTTTTTTTTTTTTTTTTAATTTTTATTTTTATTTTTTTATGAATGTACAAATCTTAATGACTCGGACAAAATTAGATATTCATAGTTGCCCCTGTCAACTTGTTTCTTACTAGTTAAAAAAAAACTGCAGTTTTTTATTTTATCATTATAAGGAACGAGTGAAGACATGAACTCAAATTTTATTCAGGAATGCATAAGATGATACAAAAATAATGTGAGAATAATAAAATGCGATGAGTCAATGCGCTCAAAAGTAAATGACAGAAATTTAAAATACAGGGAGTCGATGCGCTCAAAAGTAAATAACATAAATTTAAAATGTAGGGAGCCGATGCGCTCAAATGTAAGTGACAAAAAAATTTAAAATGCATAGATCCGATGCACTCAAAAGAATTGACAAAAATTTAAAATGCATGAAGCCAATGCACTCAAAGGAATTTAAAATACATGGAGTCAATGCGCTCAAAAGAATTTAAAATGCATAGAGCTGATGTGCTCGAAAGAATTTAAAATGTATGGAGCATATGCGCTCAAAAGAATTGACAGGAATTTCAAATAGATGGAGCCGATGCACTCAAAAGGAAATTAAAATGCAAGGAGTTAATGCGCTCAAAAGAATTTAAAATACATGGAGCAGATACGCTCAAAAGAATTAGTAGAAAATTTAAAATGCATAGAGCTGATGCGCTCAAAAGGAATTTAAAATGCAATGAGCTGATGCGCTCAAAAGAACTTAAAATACAAGGAGTCGTTGTGCTCAAAATAAATGACAAAAATTTAAAATGCATGGAGCTGATGTGCTCAAAAGAAATTAAAATGCATGGAGCTGATGCGCTCAAAAGAATTTAAAATGCATGGAGCCGATGCGCTTAAAATAAATGATAGAAATTTAAAATGCAAGGAGCCAATGTGCGCATAATGAATGACATGAAAACATCTATGTCAGTTAGACATGGACTTAAAAAACATTTGAACCAATGACAACTCTGGAAAACTTTGACCAATGAAACCTTTGTTCACATGTTTTTCTTCATCAAACCCATCGGTTGGCTTAGAATCTTCTTGACTTTCTTTTTTCTATTCTTTATTCTTTATTCTTTTTTTCCATTACCTCGACCCCCATTTTCTTCTTAACAATGAAAGCTTATATGGCTTATATTGTAATCATTTCCAACAAATATCACATTGCAATCTGTACTTTGAGCTACTGAGATCTTTTAATCCAACTCAATCATTGAAGGATTGCTGTAGAATTGTCAAATCAACCTGTTGACCTTAAATTTATCTTATTTGAGACATAAATTAATGAGTAAACATGCATTCATGAATGGACAGAAATTCGTTGAATGAACAAACTTCTTTTTACTACTTTGGTAATAAATCGTACATGAACTTTTGGTAAGACACATACTTGAGAAATGAAAACATAGAAACAAAAGAAAGTTATAAGAAAAAAAAAATTGCCCTAGTATTGGTTCCTTGTTCCTCATTCAATTGATTCCCTACAATTACTTGATAACTCAACTGTTGTCTTTGTTGCTACTTTATTCAACACATATTCTCCTTAATCTCTCAAAAATTTTGCCCCAATATGGCCAATTGAATGCAAACAAAATTGCCCATGTGTAGCTAATTGGACGCAAATAAAATTTGTCCCAGTTTGGTGAACCCTTCAAGGAGTTTCAAGTCAACTTTCTTTAAAATCTTGCATATTTATTTGTCCTACCTTTTGTTTAGGCCACCATTTTGGGTTTTCAACCTAACAAGCTTTTTTATTTTTATTTGTATTGCTCTAACTTTTTCTTAGGCCACCCTTTCGGGTTTTCAACCTAATGAGCCTTTTTTTTTAGGCATAGAATCTCTTGACAACATTAGTGTTTATGGGCCTTGGCAATTCTTCTCCATCCATATTCTATAGAATTAATGTTCCTCCTGAAAATGTCTGTTTAACTATGTATGGGCCTTCATAATTCGCAACCCATTTTCTTTTGGCATCCTCTTGATTAGGAAGAATCTTCTTCAAAACCAAATCTCCTGAACAAAATTCTCTGGGATAAACTTTCTTGTTAAAGGCTCTGGTCATTCTACTTTGATACAATTGTTCATGACAAATAGCTGTCAGTCTTTTCTCTTCTATCATATTCAACTACTCATATCGAGTTTTTAACCATTTAGATTCCTCTAATTTTGCTTCAATCAAAACCCGTAAAGAATGAATCTCAATTTTTATGGGAGAAATAACTTCCATCCCATACACCAAAGAAAAAGGTGTTGCCCCAGTGCTTGAACATATATTGGTACGATATGCGTGTAAAGCATAGGGTAACATTTCATGCCAGTCTTTGTAGTTCACTATGACCTTAGCGATAATCTTCTTAACATTCTTATTTGTTGTCTCAACTACACCAATCATCTGAGGCCTGTAGGGAGCTGAATTATGATGCTTGATTTTGAAATTTTCACAAAACTTCTGAATCTCAGCATCATTGAGATTAGTAGCACTATCTGTGATTATCCTTTCTGGAATTCTATATCTGCAGACAATATCCCTTTTTAGGAATTTCAAAAATACTTTTTGAGTGACATTGGCATACGAGGAAGCTTTTACCCACTTGGTGAAATAGTCAATTGCCACCAAAATAAAACGATGACCATTGGAAGCTTTAGGGTTGATGGGCCCGATGACTTTTATCCCCCACATCGAGAAAGACCATGGGGATACCAAGTTGTGCAAGGGGAATGGAGGTGCATTGACTCGATCTGCATATATCATACATTTTTTGCACTTTCGAACATATTCTATGCAGTTTGTTTCCATGGTGGACCAATAATAACCACTCCTTAGAATTTTTTGTGGCATCATATGACCATTAGCATGAGTTTCACAGATTCCTTCATAAACTTCAATCATGATTATACGAGCTTCACGAGCATCCACACATCTAAGCAAGGTGTCATCATGACTTTTCTTGTACAAAACCTTTGTTTAAGAAAAAAGGTCATTGCCAACCAATGAATAGTCTTCTTATTCACGTCACTTGTCCCAATTGGGTATTCTCGATGCTAAATGTACTGCTTGATATCATGATACCAGGGTTTACCATCTGGCTTGCCTTCCACATTGGCACAATACGCAAGCTCACTGTGTGTCTTCACTTGGATGGGTTGGATATTATGGTGAATATCCAACTTGGTCATTACATCCAAAGTGGCCAAGACATCTGCAAATTAATTCTTGCCTCGAGTCAAATGAGAGAAGGTTACCTCCTCACACTTCTCAATCAACCGGGTCAAATACTTTTGATAAAGAACTAACTTTGGATCTTTGGTTTGGCATTCACTGTTCACATGATAAATTATGAATGCTGAATCTCCAAATATTTTTAGCTGCTTGATCTCCAAATCAATTGCAACTTGTAAACCACTAGCACAGGCCTCATATTTTGCAATATTATTGGTGCATTCAAAATCCAGCTTGATAGCGAGTAGGTATTGTTTTCCAGTTAGTGAAACAACCACGGTTCCTATGTCACTATCATACATATTGACTGCTCCATCAAAATAGATCTTCCAAATAAGCTTATCCTTACCTTCTTCTTCTCCTTCTACTGTCAATATTTCTCCATCAAGGAATTCATATGTTACTAGTTGTCCACCCTCAAGAGGGTTTTTAGCTAAATGATTAGCAATTGCACTTCCTTTGTTAGATTTTCGATTCATGTACTTGATGTCGAATTCTGATAATATCACCTGCCATTTTGAAACCTTTAATTAAACATGAGGGCTTACAAATATGTACTTCAGAGGGTCCATTCGAAAGATTAACCAAGTGGTGTAATACAACATGTACTACCTTAGTCATTTTGAGGTTCATACTAGAGCACAACAAGTCTTCTCAATAGCCATGTAACGGGTTTCACAGTCATTAAACTTCTTACTCATATAATAAATTGCCTGCTCTTTCTTTCTTGATTCATCATGCTGCCCTAACATTGCTCCCATTAAGGTTGGTAGTATGGTTAGGTATAATATCAAGGAATGACCCGATGTAGGTGGTACTAAAACAAGAGGATTTATTAAATAAGCTTTTATCTTGTCAAAAGCTCCTTGACATTCCTCATCCCATTCACCTGACTGATGCTTCTTCAACAGCTTAAATATAGGCTCACAAGTATTGGTCAAGTTAGCAATGAATCTAGCAATGTAGTTAAATCTCTTGAGAAAACTTCTCACTTCACGCTCTGTCTTAGGAGCAGACATCTCCTGTATTGCTTTCACCTTATCCAAATCCATCTTTATTCCTCCTCTACTAACGATGAACCTGAGTAGTTTTCCAGTAGATGCTCCAAAAACACATTTAGCAGGATTCAACCTCAGCTTGTACTTTTTGAGTCTTTCAAACAACTTACTCAAAATCGCCACATGATTTTTTCATTCTCTAGACTTGGCGACTATATCATCTATGTACACCTCAATCTCCTTGTGTATTATGTCATGAAACAGTGTAACCATAGCACGTTGGTAAGTAGCTCTAACATTTTTTAATCCAAACAACATCATTGTGTAGCAAAACGTTCCCCAAAGAGTGACGAAAGTAGTATTTTCTTTGTCATTGACATCCATGGGGATTTGATTGTACCCTGAGTATCCATCCATGAATGAAAACCTATGATTCTTAGCATTGTTATTAACCAGAATATTGATATGAGGGAGTAAGAAATCATCCTTCGAACTGACTTTATTCAAATCCCTGTAGTCTACACACATTCTGACTTTTCCATCCTTCTTAGGCACAGGAACAATATTGGCTACCCACTTTGGTTGTCTTGACACTTCCACAAATCCTACTTCTAACTACTTAGTCATCTCCTCATTGATCTTCAGGGACATATCAGGATGCATTCTCCTTAACTTTTGCTTCTTTGCCTCAATATTCAGGTATAGTGGGATTTTATGTGATGCCATCTCTGGATCTAATCCAGGCATATCCTAATAAGACTAAGCAAAGACATCCATATACTCTTTAAATAGTGCAATCATTTCTTCACGTTCGAGATTTTCCACCATTTTCAACTCATTTTTCTCTTTCTCTGTTCCCATGTTGATCACCTTTGCTACCTCACCATTCAAGTCAAATCCCTTCTCTTAATACTCCAGTAATTTTGCAAATTTTTCAACAACTTCTTCCTTTTCACTATATCCAAGGTCTTCTTCATCAAACATCAGAGGGGAATCAATTGATGAGTTTTTGAGGTCCCTTTCATGAGGCAAACTTTTTACAAGACTCAAATCCATGGAAAGTAATTTATGTAGAGTTGGAAAGGCAAAATAGAGTAGGAATGACAAAGCAAGAACAAGATATTATATATAAATGTACAAAGAAAATTGATAAATGAAAAAAGGACAAGTCAAAGGTGCAACAAGGAGGAATGTTGAATATTCATGCAAATTCATTTAATTAATGTCTCAAATAACATAAATTATAAGCTCAAAACACAACTAGTCTTAAATATCTGCTTAGTACAATGTAACCAGACAATTACTTAGAAACAATCATATCAATCATTGGTTCAAACTGTCAGTTCTTTAGTGGCTTCTCATCAGCAAAAAGACGAATGGCCTTGCACTCTTCTGGGCTTTCTTCATGCAATGCATTAATAGTGAGATGGCATCGAGGGCGAATGATTTCTTTAGATATGATTATTTCAGCTGGTGCTGGGAACATTTCCCTCAGGTGAGGAATATGTTTCCTTTTGCCCTCATCATTCTTTTTTCCAAGATTCATGCTCCATATTCTTCCCTCTAGAGATGCTTCGTACCCCAATCCAAACTTGTCTAACTTTTCTGGGAATGACACTAGTGACCGAGTACCTTACAGTTCTAATCCCAAGTTCCTTCCTAGTGCAACACCCCAAAATTTGTTTATTTTATTATAAATATCCATTTTATAATATTTGTGATTTTCTGAAAAAATTTTGGATTTTTCTAAGAACGTGAAATATTTTAATATATTTTTCGTTTTACGTACACATTGGGCAAAACTAGGAAAACGACTATAACATTCCAAAAGTTGGAAAATTTTATGACAAATAGTCGTTTTATAATATTTGTGATTTTTAGAAATTTTCTGGAGTTATTCCGGAAACGTCGAATATTTTGATATATTCTTCGTTTTGTGTGCAAACTGAACGGAGCCGGGAAAACAAAATATTTTTTTAAGAACCTTGATCTGTGAAAACGTCGACAGGGGATCTTATTAAACTCGAGGTCGAACACAGTTTACGAGGTTTTACATTTTTCAAGAAAATTTCAACAGATAAAATAATAAAACACTGCGAAAAATTTATCTGTCAGATTAATTAATACTGACTTCTGTCAACTGTAACTATTATCCATTAGATAATAGCATGTATTAAAAATCCTATCACATTATCCTAATGCAATCTACTTTAAGTCTAATCAAACCTACTTTAATTCAAATTTATAGTATTATAATTGAAGCTTCTTTGAGAAGCTTTGACCAACTAAAGACTACAATGCCCTTGGCTTACATGAGAAGCCACAAAATCTCCCTCTCTTCTCTCCTCTATGCCACGACAATGACCAAGAAAAAGGAGGCAAATGAGTTTCATTCACTTAACCTAAAACACTCCAAACTATTTCATTTCTAACCTAATTACTTATCTCTCTAAAAACACCATCTTCTTCCTTTCTCCTCCTTCTCTCTACACTCCACCAAGGGCCACGGTTTGCAGCCCTATCTCCACCATTTTCTTCACTTCTTCTCTTCACAAATAACATTTCCTTACTCACCTTCATCCCCTCTACAACTTTCATTCACAAAGTTTCTTCAAATTCCAACCTTCTCTCCATTGCCTTCCAAGACCAAGCCTCCATTTTTAAGGTCAAGCTTCAACCTTTCCTCTCTTTTCTTCTTATTTTCGTATTCCATGGCTTCTTGGGTGACCATGGATCTATTCTTTTCCATGTCTAATGGTTGATTTTGATGGTTGAAAAAATTAGGGTTCTCGGGGCCCTTGAAACTGAATTCACCTAGAAGCTGGGAGGAGTCATTTTCGTTGTTCTTCCTTAGGTAAGAGGGAGACTACTCACTTCAACCAATTTTGGTGGTGAGGGAACCATTGGGTGTTCTTGTATTTTGTGATTTTTGTTTATTTATGTGTTCTTGAATTTGGCCAATGTTTGATTTGTGATTTTGAATGGATTGTAAGTGTTAAATGAGCTTGATTATGTTAGGGTTGTTAAATGGGAAATGTGGAGTTCCTTACCCTAGCATGAAGACCATGGTTTTGAGGTGATTCTTGGAGTGAAAAAAAATTGCTTTGCACACTAGTACATAACACTTATAAAATTAAAGGTTGAATGGTGATAATAAAATTTAAGAATGGAAAATTTTAAGGGTTTGTTACCCTACATTGAAGCCACAATTTTTGGCTTGGAAAATAAGAGAAAGGATTAGTCTTGATGAACATAGATTTAAATAGGCTAATATTAATTAAACTAATGCCTAAAAATGGTAAGAAATATTGGACTTGAAGACCATGAAGGCCACGGTTTTTAGAGACAAAAATTAGGGGAAATTGAAGCCTTGATCAATCCTTGGAGACTTAAGAATTTAGAGACATACATAACTCTTAATCAAGTGGAAGAATTAAATTGGATAATAACCCTTAAAGGGCCACGGTTTTGAAGGGGTAAATTGCCTAAAATTTGTTATACTTAATCAAGCATAAGACTTTGAGAAAGTAAATTCATAATGTGGATTTGTGATGGTGGATAAACACTTGAAAAATATATTTGGCATGGAAATTAATTCTATGCTATTGAGGACTCCTATGTGGGCAAAACAATTGTTGACATATACTTGTGAGAATTAATGAACTATGCATGATTATATACATTGATATTAAGAATACCATGATGTGGTGATATTGAGGAATAAAAATGTATGCGTACATATATGTTTATGTACCATAGTGATATGATTATGATGAGTATATATGATTTGACATTGCGTCGTCATGTATATGTGTTGTCCGTTGGACATTATTGTAAAGGCTTGTGTGCCTAGGAGTTTGAATAACACCTTTGTGCGGGTGCGAATAGACTAAGCGTAGGTGTCATATGTTGTTGACCCTGGGAGCGTCGAGGTGTGCGTGTCTCACAATAGATAGTGGTAGCTCCACTGGGGCCATGGGATAGACCAATGCGACACACCGACGATCCTGACTAGAACGTTGTCCTATATCGCAATCAACTGTTGAGGTGCTATGTATAAGCCATCGCGCAAACATTTTTTTAAAAGCACACTATATTTTAAGGCTAACGATATACTGGTATTACTCCTTGATCATTCACTCCGAAAATGTTTATGTCTAGCTCCATGGAGTAGGAATTTTTGGTACCCTTTTTGCATTGTCAATTGTTAGTCACATGATTCATTGAGCATGAGCATCCATAACTGTAAAATATGTTTATTATTATAATTGTAATAATTATTTAATTCTTGAACTATTGATACTTTTCTGTTTGTTGTTCATAATGCTTGTTGTCATTAATTTTTATTCTGCGCTTACTATTAATTTCTACTGTTACTGTTAATTTCTATTGTTACTATAATTAAATGTATGAACTGTGGTATATGTGGGCGTCCAGTGCCGTTCTATTTTCTTGCTGCCATTTTGATACTGAAAGCTAGTTGTCTCACCTCTTTCTGTAATTCTTTTATTTTTGTATTCTGGTTGGATCGTGTGCTTTTGAGAAGATGTTCGTGAAGAAGATAAGGAAGCTTCCGAGTTTCCAGGCTTCTGGCCAGACTACGACTGAAGCTATTTGAGGATGTTGTCACGCCCCCGTGGTTTCTTTGGCTATGTGCGAATCAACTTTTACGGAGGTCCTGATTGCTGGCATATTAATGTGCAGACGGATCGCTGTGTATATCATGGGGAGCTGACGGTGTCCCTAGCATAGGGTCGTTACGACGCCTCCATTTTTTATTTTCATGCTTTTGTCTGGTTGGAGTTTTACATGCCCATTAGGGACATATGGGCTGATATGTACTACACCCCATGTGAGGACTACTTTTTGTCCACTGCTCGGGCTCTCGCCTGTTGCTCTGTCGTTCCGATGGAAGTTTTCTCAGACGAAGAGGACCCCGAGGAGGACCCGGCTACGGTCCCTTCTCGTCAGTCATAGGAGCTAATACTATTGGTAGCTATTGATGGCTAACCATCTATCTTTTTGGGAAGCCTGACGTTTTGCTGTACATGTTGGGGTATATTTGTATATCTTTGGGTGGGTACATATTTTGTTTTTGGTATATTTTGGAATGTAATTAAACAGCTCATAAATATATATATATATATATATATATATATATATATATATATATATATATATATATATATATATATGTGTGTATGTTTCATTTTATGTTGTTAAGTTTTATGTGTTGCAATTGTTTTATTTATGACTTCTATACATAATGGATTTTAACTTAACTTTCTTAATGCCACTTGGTAATGATTTATAATCAAAAGAAAAAAATGGTGACAATTGTGAAGGAACTTAAATAACCATAAAATGAATCGGGACTACGAGTTTTAAGAACAATTAGTATTTTCTGCAATTTAATTCATTTCGCTTTATGTTACAAATTATTATTATAGTTATAGTGCGACGTCCCTTCTTCGCAGCTACTTATAGAAAAAGGGGCGTTACACCTAGTATCCATTATTAGCCATAATTTGGGCCACCACCTAATTCACACATTGTGTCGGAGATTCATCCTTACCAAATCCAGTCTCAACTATTTCAAAACTATACCACAAATTCTCCTCATCTTTTTTTGCACTATCTACATACAACATTGAAACTGGTTTTGACAACAAAATTTCTTCCTCTCCTTGTATAGTAATGACTGATTCATTTTTGAGGTATTTAACATTCTGATGCAGGGTTGAAAGAATAGCACCAGCGGCATGGATCCATGGCCTCCCCAGAAGCATGGTGTAGCCAGGCTAAATATTCATATCTTGGAATAACACTTGAAAATTACTTGACTAATCTCTAGCAGCAACATCATCTCTCCCAAAATGCCTCTCCTATTTCCATCAAAGGCTCACACTACCATTTCTCGAGGTGATAGTTTATCCTCACTTATTAATAATGAAGTTAAAGTCGACTTGGGTAGGAAATTCAGTGTAGACCCCCCATCAATCAAAATCTTTACAACTATATACCTTTTACATTTGAGGGTTATATACCAGGCCCGTGAATTTTTCTTATATCGAGAGGTGATCTCTTCTTTAGTAAATGTGATCATGTTGACACATTTCACCAGGCCCACTATGTTGGTAACACTTTTAGGGGTAACATTGGGCTTAACATATGTATCATTCAGAACTCTCAGTAACGTCTTCCGATGTATCTCAGATGTCAAGACAAGTGATAATAGAGATATGCTGGCTGGAGTTTTCTTCAACTATTTCATCACGTCATATTCACTTTGCTTCATTATCTTTAGGAATTCTTCTTCCTCTTCCTTTCCTTTCTCTTCTTCTTTTGAGGTTTTCTCCCTACTCCTTTCTTTAATATTTTTCTTCTTCTCTACTTCTTCTGGGCTATAGCATTGCATACTTCTTGTAATTCCTCCTACTTCAACTATATTAGTCATTAACTCTTCCTCCTGATGTATTTCAGTAATTCGGGCCCTTGAAGTCTCTCCCCCGACTCCTTTTGTCTCTACTTTAGCTTCATAATTCCATGGCACCATATGAGTATCATTATAAGTAAATGGTGTTGGCTTCTTGACTGTCACTACTACTTTCCCTAGCATCAAAGCTTGGTTGAGAGGTGGCACCTTAAGCACAAAACGTTCAACCACGTTGACCTCTTTAGAGGAAGCTACCCCTTGTCTAGCTTGTATTACTCCCAAAGTGAGCAATCCCTGGGTTCGAACCTTAAATTCCTAATAGTTCTCAATATCATGTCTCATTCCCTCACAATGATAAGCACAACTTGACTCTTTATCGTGTTTTTCCTCTTCTTTCATCGTGGCAGCTGGTGCAGTAATACTATAACTTGTTTTCTGCAACCCCTTGAATATTTTAGCCATCAATGTACACAAGCTCATGAACTTTCTTATAGGTGATCCTTCCATTTCTAAAACATTTACTTTATTCCTTTTATCATGATTGGGAACTGGGTTGCTGACAATACTGGGTCTAGCCTCCTCTTGAATGTCAAGCATCCCATAAGCAATTAACTTCCTTACTTAGTCTTGAAAGATTCATAATCTTTAATTGAATGCCTTGGGATGTCCATGTGGTATTTGCAAGTTAAATTTGGGTTGTACCATGTTGGGAATGGTAGTTCTAAGGGTCATACAGGATTTCTCGAGATGAGGTGATCATCAAACAACCTTTGGAATAAGTCTGCGTTTGAAATGAATAATCTTCAGAAATGGGGTAGGTTTTGGGGACAGAAGAGAACTTGATTTTGGAGGCTTAGCTGAGGTTGTGGGTGGTTTGGGTAATTTTGCAAAGGTACAGGTGGATATCGGGTATAGGTTGGATGAGTTGGTACATATAGTTGTGGTGTAAGAACATTGTTGATTTGGAATTGTGGGGTTGGGGTGATGTTTATAGTTAGCACAACTTGGTGGGTGGGTAATAAGGAGGTGTAGGTGTTTGGTATAGAAAGTTAGGGTTATATGGTGGTTAATGACTTGGGTTTTATGGGGAATATCAAGGTCTGAAGGTCTATTGGCATTAGACAAAATTCACCTCAGGTTCTTTCTTTTTCGGCTGGAATCCCTTCTTAGAAGCAGTATTCTTTGTATTGCTCATTAGCAACTTCCTAGCTTTGGCTAAAATCTTAATTATTACTCCTGTAGTGATCAAGTCAGAAAAATCTTTATAGGTTGCTCTGGTCATTGTACCAATAAAAGGATTTACTAGGCTTTCCAAGAAATACGAATACATCTCAGACAATGTCAATGGGGGTTGAACTTGAGCTACCAAGGCTCTTCACCTTTGTGCATATTGTTTGAAAGATTCCTCATTTCTTTTCTACATTAAGTTCAACTGTTCCGGGGTAGGAGCTACATCTAGATTGAATTTGTATTGGTCCATGAATAGTTCAGCCAATTTCGTCCAACGAGAAATCTTAGAATGGTCTAATTGAAGATACCACTCTAAAGCGGGGCCTGTAAGACTTTCGTGGAAAAAGCTAATAAGGAACTTATCATTCCTGGACCAAACAGCCATCTTGGTTCCATAACTGATCTAATGAAACTGAAGGTTGCCACTGCCTCAGGATTACTAGCAGTCATTCTAGTATGAGATCTAGTATTGTGAACTCGGGTTTGATTAGTCTCTTCTTTCCTAGGCCACGCACTGGTTCCTAAACAAGTTTGATTTGTTAAAACACAATAACATTAAACAAAGAATAAGATTAAATGAATGAAATGCATGAGATGCATAAGATGAAATGAACGAACTTTGAAAACATTTTTTCTTTCTCTTTTGTTTGAAAAAAAAATCTAAGAATGTCATGAAAATGCAAGATGATGTATTTTTTTTTTAAGAATGCTAGGAATGAAAATGTAAGATCTATATTTTTTTTATTTTTTATTTGTAAAAATGCTAGAATGCTATGAAAATACAAGTCATGAATAATGCAAGATGATATATTTTTTTTTTTATTTTTTTAAGCATGTTAGGAATGAAAATGCAAGATGATGTATTTTTTAGGAATGCTATGATTTTTTTTTATTTTTATTTTTATTTTATAAGAATGCTAGGAATTAAAATGCAAGATGATGCATTTTTTATTTTTATTTTTTTAAGAATGCTAGGAATGTCATGAAAATGCAAGATTGTGTATTTTTTATTTTATTTTTTTTAAGAGTGCTAGGAATGCCTTGAAAATACAAGATAATGTATTTTATTTTAAAGAATGCTAGGAATGAAAATGTAAAATGATGTATTTTTTTATTTTTATTTTTTTTAAGAATTCTGAGAATGTCATGAAAATGCAAGATGATGTATTTTTTTTCATGAATGCTATGAAAATACAATATGATATATTTTTTTGATACCGATTTAAAAAAAACACAAGAATAAATGACATGAATAATAGATAGGTAAAGAAGAAGTCACTCCACTCATGCCCTAGTTAGGTGCAACCTAAAAATTGGATTTCCTTAAGGTTATGACTCTAATTTTATGGTCATTATGTTCAATCTATCAATGCAAGGTTTTTTAGGATAAGTCTAAACTTCTAAAAAGTTATGGTTCCCAAATTGTCCCTATCTCGAAAGTCAAAGACTAAATTCATGAATTAATCACAAATAGGAATAAACTCTCTCAATATGATTAGTCCATGATACTGGTAATACTTTGAGTGGTGTCTCAATAAATGTCAAATGAGCATAAGGCTCATCAATAACAAAAGTCGAGACCAATCATATTCCCCGAGTTTGTACAGACTTGGGTATAAAGCCCAAAAAGTGTGTGAGTAAGTGATAGTGATAGTGATAGTGATGTGTGTGAGAGAACATACAAACTTGTACAAAAATTTAAAAAGACAAAACTACCCCGCACCTGCAAAAACATACATACAACAGCCAGCCAACAATCATTTACCCTAAGGCTTCAACAACTAAGCACACAATATTAAAAAATATATACAAGTAAATCATGTCAAAATAAACACAGGATAATGTTATCATATATTTACATAAAAGTACTAGATAAAATCTATTTACAAACAAATAAGAAAACAAAAACAAAGACAAAAATAGGTAAAATAAATAAATAGATATTATTAATCATTTGCACAACTAACAATAACAGGCATGACTCTCTAAGTATCCCCAGTGGAGTCGCCATCTGTCATGACCGATAGATCTGCGAAGGGAACGACGAACAAAATAATTTGAATGAAAAATGGAGTCGCCACGAATTTTATTTGAATTTGAAAAAAAATTAAAAAAATATTTCTTAGAAAATGGCCTTTGAAATTAGATTGGATTTGGGAGTTGATTATATATAGGGAAGCTTGGAAACTTAATCCCACAGCACCCCTAATACATCCGTCCTTAGATAGTACCTTAAGTCAGTTGTGTAAAACTTGATAATCTCAAAAAAATTTATTTTACTCCTCTTAAAAACATTGTATATATTTTTTTAAAAAGAAAACAAGAAAACAACCAAATTGTGAAATTTTAATTTTTGGCTTGATAGAATAGGAGTTCTGCTGCTACATATCCTCGGGTACAATGAGGAACTTGACGAGCGCCGAACTCAGTCAAAATTATAACCGAAGTTATTACCTAAGCTTGTAGCACAGTGACAACACCGGATCGTCTCCTCAAGGATCGTAAATGCAATTTAATCAAATCAAGTGAAAGTTAGCAAAAAAGGGGGGTTTGACAGTTTAAGATCACACTTAACAAAATTAAAGGAAGAAATAACAATTAAAGAGCAAATCAATTTAGAAACCTATCCAAGATTGGGTGGATTCAATCATAGACCCTTCATAAAACACTTGAAGCGCAATTGAATTGTTAATTTGGATCTAACCGAGATCTCTCAGCATCAAATCCAAATTCATACTAGACGATCGCCTAGAATTCAATTAACAAGTGATAAACACAAATCCGCAATCGCACCATTCATGAAAATCTATGTTAATTTCAAGTACCGAATTCAATTAACTTAGGCACAAATCAAATCCTAACTCTTCAATTTTGTGATTAATTTAGATCAATCAGCTTCTAAGTTTCATCACAAATCTCAATCTTCATTTATGTGATTAGTTTAGATCAATCAGTTCTAAGTTTCATCACAAATCTCAATCTTAAACCAAGATCAATCAGATCAACATAAATAGAATCACCATTCATGCATTCAAGATCAAGAAGAAGAAAAAGAAGAAGAAAGAGGAATTCAATTACAAATCAAATACAATACATAACCAATGTCTCAAGAATCCAAACCACAATCTCTTCAAGAGTTCTAAATTGACCCAAAGTAGCTTAGCCCTCCATTACCATGAAGGGGAGCATCAAAATATACAAAACTATGAGAAACTATGAAGAAGCAAGAAGAAACTTAGAGAGAAATGAAGGAGAATTTCATCTTGTTCATGATAAATGGTGCCTTTTATAGAAGTCTAAGGTAACAAAATGACAAAGGGAAGTGGGTGGATGAGTGGGTGAGTGAGTGGAGTGTTTGAGTGGATGGATTAGTGGGTTGGTTTAGTGGATTGGTTTAGTGGATGAGTGAGTGGAATGGTTGAGTGGTTGAATTAGTGAAAAATGCCAAAGGACTTTTGGTGAGTGGGAAATTATGGACATGAATGGGTGAGTGCATGGATTAGTGGATGAGTGGGTGGAGTGGTTAAGTGGTTGGATTAGTGTATGAGTGGATGAGTGGGTGAGTTAGTGGATGAGTGGATGAGTGGATTAGTGGATGGATGAGTGGATTAGTGGATGAATGAGTGGATGGTTGAGGACGAAAATTTCGTGTCTGACTTGGAAGCCAAAAACGACCCACTATACTTCAGAACCACAAAAAGTTTTCTTCATGAAAGTTGTAGATCCTTGTCTTGGCTATAAAATGGATAGCTGGTTCGTCCAATTTGGCTTCCTTAAGCCCAAGATATGTCCCAAATACCGTAGGTTGCTCAAACCCAACTTCAGCACCTCTGTTCCGACTTGCAAGCTCAAAATGACCTACTAGACTTCTTTTTCTCAAAATGTGTTCTTCATGAAAGTTGTTTATTTGGATCTTGACTATCCGCTATCAAAATTTCAGCCCATATTCATTATTACATCTTGAGATATGATTTTTTGAGTGCACACTGTTCGGATTCTACTGACAGAACCCGTATTCTGACTTCCATGTCAACTTAGGTCCCTTAGACATCTGAATCAGACTTCGAGCTCTTCATCAAAGTTGTAGAGCTTCCTCTTAGCTTTCCTACAAGGTAAAATTCATGTTCATCAGATATTAGGAACTCAAGTTATGGCCAAAATACAGAAACAGTGTCAAATCTCAATAATGCTGGAAATATTCAGTTAGGACTAATTTGAGCTCAAACTCACAAAATCATACCAAACTCAATCAATTAAGAATATGGAGAGTGTAAATGACTAAACATAAGGGTTTCTTAATGAATAAAATATGTGATTATCAGAACTCAAAGTCACGTAATTCTTTAAAAAAATAATTGTGGACTACTTAATTTTAATTACGAAAAGAATTTTTGAAAAAGAATTTTGTTTGAAAACAAAATCGTTCTTTCACAGGGTTCAAGTTAGCATCAGACTACTCAATAAACCATTATGATCCAAATGACATTAAAGATAGCATCTATTATTCAATCATTATCATTGGTCATTACTTTGATTTCAAAAAAAATTTTTTTTTTAAAAGCTTCATTTCACAATTATAAAGTTAACATGGGGTCATGCCATTGAACAAAGTAAATATATTCAAGCAAGAAGCAAGCTAATTTTTTTTTTTAAAAAAAAAGCAAACAAGAGAAACTCAATTTTTTTTTTTTTTCATATTTTTTTATTTTTGTTTATAATTTTCAAAACTCTATTTTTTATCTACTTTTTTTTTTTTCATTTATTTTTTTTATCCTTTTTGTTAATTTGTTTTCATTTTTATTATCATATATAAAAAAACTACATTAAACATAAAAAAATAAAAAAAATAAAAAAATAAAAAAAAAAAAAAAAAAAAAAAAAATTTAAACAAAGAAAAGACAAAAGCCAAGAAACAGAGGAGAATGAAAAAAAAATAGGGCACAAACGGGACTTGGTACGCGGCTGGATCCGCAAGGATGGAGGCTGGTTCTGTTGGCTGCTGAGCACAGTGGCTCGTGGCTGGGGTCTTCACAGTGTTGGGCAGAGGTTAAAGATGAGTAGCGTGATGTGCATGACTCTATTTGGTGGACGCGTGGCTGGTGGGTACGTGGACATGTAGAACAGGGGCAGAGTAACAATGGCTGCTTCACGGGTCCATGCATGGAGTGTTGAGAATGGTGAAGATCTGATGCATGGAGGTTAGGTCATGGTTTGTGGTAGTTCTTTGGTGGTTTATGGGTCACGGTTTGGGTGGCTCACAGTGGCGGGGTGGTGGGGTAGTGAGTCATGGTTTGATGGTGGGGATGGAGTAACGGTGTTGAGGATGGCTATGTTATGGTGGAATAGGTCATGGTTGATGAAAGTTGGGGGCATTATGAGAGTTTTACGGTGTGTTTATGAAGTGGTGGTGCGTAGCAGGTGGTCTCACGGTTTGGGTGGTGATGGTTGTTGGTGGGTGGTGGATCATGGTTGGAAGGAAGGATCAAGGTGGTGGTGGAGCTTGGTGTTATGGGGGTGGAATGGTGGTTAAGCCATAGTGGTGGCTGGTGAGTTTGGCTTCACAATAGCTATGCTATATGGTAGTGAAAAGATGAGGTTGATGTGTTGATGGGGTGAAGGGTTACGGTGAATATGAAAACGTGAGTCTTGGTTTGGGTGGAGGTTAGAGGGTGGTGGTCATGATGGAGGTTGTTATTGGATGGTTTTGGGTGAAGGTGGTCTTGGTTGTGTGGGGTTCGTTTATGGTGACAATGTTATGGTGGAATGGTGGTGGTTCTTTTGGTGAAGATGGTGAAGTGGTTTTTGGCAATTATGGAGGGATAATTATGGTGGTTATGGTGATGAGGTGAAGGTGAAGTGGTGTGTTGATGGATGGTGATGAGGTAAGGTTGAAGACGGTGAGTGGTTTTGGTGAAATAGGTGTGGTGATTATGGAGGTTAAGGTCGTGGATTAATGGAGGTGTAGTTATGGTGAGTGTTTTGGTGGTTATGGAGGGTGGTGAGAGGTTGAAGATGAAGGTGAAGATGAGTGAGGGTGGTGATGAAGATGGTGCTTGAGCTTTTTGGAAGAGACATGGTGGTTGGAGAATGATGAATGTTGCGTGAATGAAAAAATGACTAGGGTATTAATTGTGAGTGTGTGAGTGTGTCTCTGTGTGAATTTTTCTCTATTTATGTGTGTGAGTTATGGGTTTTCATAGATGATATTAAGGTTTGGGGAGTGATGGTGGCTAGGGTTTCAGATGAGATATGGGTGGTTGTTAGGGTTTCTTTGGGAATTTAGTAGCATATGAATCATAGGTTGGATAATGGGTCGATGAATCAAGTTTATGAGATATGAATTTATACAAGAAAATTGGGACATATTTTTATTTTTTATTTTTTATTTCTTTTCTTCTTTTTATTATTATTTTATATTTTTATTTTTATTTTTTATTTTTTATTTTTTATTTTTTATTTTTATCTTTTTTTATTTTTTATTTTTTATCTTTAATGTAGTGTTTTTATATATATGAGAGTAAAAATGAAAAAAATTAATTAACAAAAAGGATAAACAAATAGAAAAAAAAAAAGTAGATAAAAAAGAGGAGTTTTGAAAATTATAAAAAAATTAAAAAATGAAAAAAATCTTAAAAATATAAAAATGGATTTTGAGTTTTCTTGTTTGGTTTTTTTTTTTAAAAATTTAGCTTGCTTCTCAATTGAATATATTTACTTTGCTCAATAGTATAACCCCATGTTAACTTTATAATTGTGAAACGATGCTTTTTTTTTACAAAAAAAAAAAAAATTTTTTCAAAACAAATTAATGTAATGACCAATGATATTGATTGAATAGCGGATGTTATCTTCAATGTTATTTGAATCATAAGAGTTTATTAAGTAGCCTAGTGCTAATTTGAATCTTATGCAAGAATGGATTTGTTTTTTCAAACAAAATTCCTTTCCAAAATTTCTTTTTTAAAAAAAATTAAAATTAATCAACCCACAATCATTTTCTAAAGAACAACGTGTCTTGGAGTTCCTCATTGCACCCGGAGATACGTAGGAGTGGGAATTCATTTCTATCAAGTCAAAAATTAAATTTTCACAATTTATTTTTTTATTTTTAAAAAAATATAGTTACAATGTTTTTAAGAGAAGTAAAATATATATATTTGAGATTATCAAGTTTTGCACAACTGATTTAAGGTACTATATCAGGACGAGTGTGTTAGGAGTATTGTGGGATTAAGTTTTCACCATTCCCTATACATAATCGATTACCGAATCTAATTTGGTTTCAACAATTATTTTCTAGCAAAGATTTTCTAATTTTTTCTAATTCAAATAAAATTTGTGGCAACTTCATTTTTCATTTTTATCATATTTTGTTCGCTGCTCCCGTCGTAGATTTATTGGTCGCGACACAAACCAAAATAAAATATTGACTGAAACTAATACTAGAAGAAAAATGTAGTCCTTAACAAAGTTATGGCAACAAAAGCCATTGATATAAAATGCCAATTAGTTTCCACAAAGCAACAAAAATTGTTTCCAAGGCCAAAGTTGTTATTCCCAAATTAAGTAGCACTTCCAGAAAATTATCAAGAGGTACTTCAATGATATAAACGCTCCAAACCTATAATAAATCAAGATATAAGAAATATTTGGTTATGTTAATCTTTAGAATAAATATACAGTACGGAAATCATAATTATTAATTATGCACATGAGAAGGAGGTTTCTTACCAAAATTAGGGAGATAACTTTTAGGGACAATTACGGTTGTCATGATATGCATATTGGCAACATGTTTTCCAAAGCCTTTTTTTTTTTTGTTCAACAACCTTCTCTTTCCCTACTTTAATTCATTTACCACTTCCTTTTGTCTTTTAAAACTGCGGTGGATGAATTTTCACTTCTTTAGGAATATTGGATCTAATAAAAGACTCTAATTCTTCTATCTTAGTTTGTATAGAATCATCTTTAAATTTAGTTAATTACTTTTCAATGCTAACAGCTCCATTTATTACAAGAAGCAATTTTTCCTTACATTGTCCAGCCTTGTGCATACACATAAATAAATGATCTCATACATCAAATATGAGCTTGTTCTTATTTTCTAGTTGCCAACTTAGTCCACCTATTCATAATGCAATTACTTGGTATTTCATTTAAACATTTCCCCTTTAGAACACAAAAGTATGTGCTTACATGGTATGCCTTGAGATTGAAACATTTTGCATGAATAATTCACACTATGATCAGAAGCATTATAAACCACTTATCGTATTTTATCATTGACTTCATTGTTATCAACTATATGCAATATTTCCATTCCATCTTCCTCTTTCTTATTTTCAACTCCATAATCTACACATGTAATTGATAACTCTTTTTCAAATATGTAAAAATTATCATGATTGTAAACATCATTTCCATACTTCTCGAAACTATAATCCAACTTTAGTTCTAGGATAGAATGGAGTGAATCATTATCAACAAGTAACTCCTTATGCCTATGTGCTTCTATTGCAAAATCAAACCTCATCCAAAATTCAACCAAGCTAACATTAGGATTCAAAAAGTTACCATAAAAAGAATTTTCACTTTCTGATCTTGAGGTTGTTCTTAATATTCCAACCAAAAAAATGTCTTTGAAGTAAGCTGGGATCCACATACTTTGAATGTCATACATATATAAGAGTCAATCATTCTTTTGTAACTCAAACTTACTCATGATGGATTTCTATTTTACTTCAAATTCATTTGGTGTCTCTGATCTCCAAACAAATGACTTGAAATTATTATTGAATTCATCATTGGCATTCAAGGAAACACCTATCTTTTTAGTAGAAGAATAAAAAATCTTCTTGTTGCAATTTTCATGACAGGATCTTGATATGTTATGATAAGATTTGGTTTATGTCCTCCCACTACTTCCAATTTTTTTTAAGCAACCATATAAACGAATCAACTTTCTCATCTACTAAGAAGGCAATTTCAAAAGTAACACATTGTCTATGATGGTTTACTCTAGTAAACGATGCAAAAATCATCAAATATTTATTTGTTTCATATGTAGTATCAAATGAAACCACATCCCCAAACAAGGAATAATTTTTCCTACAAATACAATCTGCTCAAAAAGCATATTTTAGTTGACCTTCAACATCTACCTTATATGCATAATAGAATGATGGGTTTACTTCTTGCTTCCCTTAAAGTTATCAACAAATACATGTGTATCAGAATCTTTAATCAATGTCTTTAAATCCCTCAAACAATTTTGGAGAGCCCTTTGTATGCACCCAATATTTTGATAATCCCCAAGTTGTTCTTCCAATAAGTGGTACATTGTCGAAGGCCTGATATTTGCTCCATTATATGCATACAATAAACTCTTATGAATAGGATTCAGTTTCTTGTTGATCTTAGAAATTGTCTCTTCTTAGGTGAGGCAAGTGCATGTGTATGACTTTCATAAAATTCGAACAAGCTCATATTTACCTTCCCCTACTAGGTTGAAAACAACCTTTGCATTACATCATTCTCTTGTAAGACTCCTTCTTCTAGCCTTATCAGTTGATTCGCTTTGTTCCATAATTTTTGTCTTATTTGGTTTGTAACCTTCTTTTAAGTAAAGGAAATGCTTCCAATGCTTCATGTCATTTTGTCCTTAGTTTCCGATGAGCAACGCACACTAAATCTGACACTAGGTGCATATTAAATAATTGCCTTATCTTTTGTAAAAGTTTTCACCTTCATCACAATATGACATCAATTCATTTACCTTAAAAAGACCAAATATAATATAAATAAAATTCTATAGAAAGATAAGAAATATGGTGTTTGTTTTGGATAGAGTTATGGGTTAGCAATTTAGGAGCAACCCGGCCCACTAGAATTGGATCTCAGATATTTATACGATCTATTAGATAAGTAAATCTACCTATTTATGAGGAGTAAATCTCTCATAGAATCCTTCAAAGATAGGGAGATCAATTATATCCCTCATAAATAAAGGAATCAATGATAATATATAACAATGTTACTAAATTCTTATTCTAATTAACAACATTTAATACAGATTTAACTATGATTCTTATCAACCAAGACACTCCAATAAATACCACTCAAGGTAGCAAAGGTATGCAGGTGCCTTTTGCAGGTACCCACTCTTCGCACTATCGTCGCAACCACCGTGCATCAGAGGAAACCGCCTTCATCAACCTTATTCAAGTGATTCTCTGAAACCCGTTCAGAACATTGGCGTCGTATGTGGTAAACGATAAACCTTAATCCTCATTACCATCATCATGGATACTATAAGGTGAAATCACATCTTGCTACTCAGAATCAACCTTCTTCTAGCTTATGCTCCCGTTCATGAGCCAATCTAGGAGCCGGTCGTAGCTCAATCGGAACCTAGGCAGGAAGGGGTAGAGACTTCCCATACTGGAAAAAATCTTTCTACTTCCAATGAGGCAATGACTCAGTCCACAAGGAGTACCTTTTGGAGATACTAGATAGCAGGTATAAGTGTTGCAGTGCTTAGAAGCATAGGTGGATAATGATGAAGTTCGATCCCACTAAGGTGAATCTGGTCTCCCAGAGCTATCCAAAGAAGAACTCATCTCTCTTTTTAGACTCTAGGACACGCGTATTCATAACCTAGAGAGAGCTGTCAACCAGGAGAAAGAAGGTGAAAATCGAATTCTTAATAGGATGATGAATATATAAAAACTCATGTTCTTCCATTATAAAATCTTGGTTTTCACCATTTTCCAACCCTTTGATTGAGCTTTATTCTCAATTTTATCATGCTTTTGATGTTTTAAACTTTGTTTTAATTACATGTTTTATTTGTTATCTTAGGTGGTTACTGAGCACTTAAGCGCTCAGTACGTATTCTGACACATTTTTTTTGTCTAAAAATAGGAAAAGGTATGTTTTTGGACATACAATTGAGAGAGAGAAACGGAGGCACAAACCCTAATTTGGTGTGGGAGTATTCAAACTTGAAGATTAGGAATTTTCTTCAACCTTTCCACTTATCTTCCATGGAGTTTATTGGAATTTCTTCTTTGTTTTCTTCTTTCTCCATGTGTAGTTAAACTTCTCTAGTTAGGGTGATGATGGATCTTGTTCTTGGATGATGTAAATTTATTTTTGTGTTTAATCTAAGTTTCTATTTTATGATTTGCATGTTTATCTCTTCTCATTGGCCAATTTGGGAATGATTTTAGGGTTTATATATGATTTGGAAAAATTGTGCACGAACCTAGAACTTGCAATAAACACCTCAATTTCCGCAATCGCTAGGAATAGACGTTGTAGGTTGAGTGGTATTACATTTTATTCCTTCATTTTTTATAAAGCCTTCTCTATTTGAGGTTATACTAAGGGATTGGTTAACTCAAAGTAGTGTAAAGATTATTAATATACCAAGGGATTGGATACTGATTAATTTTAGGAATTTGATCATGAATCATAGAATAGAACTTAGTTAAACTAATCTTTGAATTTGCATCAAAAGAGTTCAAGTGAAGTCTGAACCCTAACACTTTGACATAATTATCTTTTATCATTTTCCTAATTTATTTATTTTACTCTTGTTAATTTTAAATATTTTCTTGTTGGTATTTTCTTTTTATTTATATTCTTATTCATTCTCATTCTTCGATAACTTAAATAATGTTAATTTAACGAATTTAGTGATTTATAAAGTAATCTCTGTGGGACAACACTCTTACTCATCATTTTATTACTTTTGTGATTTGGTACACTTGTCAATAGCACGACAAGTTTTTGGCACCGTTACCGGAGATAATTTGTTTGTCAATATTAAAGAATAGTTTGAAAGACACTAATTTAGGCATTTATTTTTATTTTGTTTAATTTTAATTTTAATTTTAATTTTAATTTGTTTCTTTTTAGTTCACTGTTGTTTGCTTTGTTTATACGAGGTACTGTGAATCCAAAAGCATTATTTTTTTGTCTAGAAATTGAGAAAGCAGAAAGGGCAAACAGAAAAGCAGCAAGAGAGAGAAAAAGAATTGAAAAAAAATAGCAAAAACAAATGAAGAAAGAAGACGCACTTTGAGAGATTATGTCACTCTTTCTACTGAAAGGGTCGCAACTAGCATAGTGTGACCTGCCATCTAAGCTAATAATTTTGAAATTAAACAAGCTCTTTTATAGCTGGTTCAACAACATCAGTTTGAGGGTAATCAGTCAGAAGATTTCAATTTGCACAAAAATAATTTCTCACAGCTTTGCGACACCATCAAATTCAATGGAGCAAGTGATGATGCTATGCGGCTAAGGCTTTTCCCATTCTCTCTAAGAGATAAAGCTAAGAGCTAGTTACACACTTAGCATCAAGGCAGCGTTACTACTTAGGATGATTTTGTTAGCAAGTTCCTTACTCGATATTTTCCTCCATCAATATTTGTGAAGATGAGGAATAAAATCCCATGTTTCGCTCATAATCAGGGGAAATCTCTATATGAAGCTAGGGAGATACACTAAAAGTTGCTTAGAAGATGCCCTCATCATGTTTGAAATTTGGCAGCAAGTCCAGATCTTTTATAATGGTTTGAATCATTCCACCAGGGCTTTGGTTGATGCATTTGCAGGTAGGTATCTTAACACTAAAACTCATGAAGAGGCTCAAGAATTATTTGAAACTATGGCTACAAATGAATATGAAATGGTTAGTGGAAGATCAATGGTTAAATAGGGAGTTATGGATCTTGGCACCTTTGATGCCATACTTGAGCAAAATAAGACTCTTTCGTAGAAAATCACCAATCTTACCAAACAAATTGACAACATGCAAGTGAGTTCAGTCAATCATCAAGCTTTAGCTTGCAATTTCTGTGGAGGCAATCATGTCAATGGTGAATGCGAGACAAGCAACCTAGGTTTCATTTCTCAAGAGCAAGTCAACTACATGAGGAATCCTTTAAGATCCCAAGGTAACTCATACTTAAACACATATAATCCATGGTAGACGAATCATCCTAACTTTTCTTGGAATAATCAAGGGATGCAACAAGCTGCTCAACAAGATAAGAAATCTCCTCTACAGATTGCTCTTGAAAATATCTCTCAACAGACATCTTCCTTTGTGCAACAGACTTCTAGTTTCATGTAGGAAACAAAGGTCAATTTTAAAAATCAAGAGGCATCTATTTGAAGTTTGGAAACACAAATGAGTCAGATAGCAAGACAGCTTGCAGAGAGACCTCCAGGTAGCCTACCTAGTGATACCGTGGTTAATTTGAAAGAACAATGCATGGTCATCACCCTTCAAAGTGGTACAAAGCTTGAAGAGAATGTTGATAAGCCTATGGAAGAGGTTATTCAGGGGCATGTAGAAGAAGAATCCCCCTTGGGTCAAAGTTCAAGCAAGATTTTCCAATAAGAAGAATAAACCAAGAGAAGAAAGAAGAAGGATCTTAAGCAGAACACAACATATGAACCATCACCGTATGCCAAGATCCCATTCCCTCAAAGGTTGAAGAAGGAGAATCAAGAAAGACAATTCTCGAAGTTCCTAAATATCTTCAAGAAACTTCCAAAAGACACCCCATTTGCTGAAGCACTTGAACAAATGCCCTTTTATGTTAAGTTCATGAAGGACTTGCTTTCAAAAAAAAAAGGAAGCTAGAGGACGGCGTCACTGTGGCACTTACTGAAGGGTGCATTGCTATTTTACAAAAGAAATTGTCATTGAAGCTCAAGGACCCCAGTAGTTTCACCATTCCTTGTGAGATTGGTTCATAATTTTCAAGAAAAGCACTTTGTGATTTGAGAGCTAGTGTCAACTTGATGCCATTGTCTATTTATAAAAAATTAGGTTTGAAAGATCCAAAATCTACTGTCACTATGTTGTAACTTGCTGATAGATCACATTTATATCCTTAGGGTGTGGTCAAAGATGTGCTTGTAAAGGTGGACAAATTCATTTTTCCCATGGACTTCTTCATTGTAGACGTGGAAGAAGATCACCACATTCCATTGATCTTTGGGAGGCCATTTTTAACAACATCCGGAGTATTGATTGATGTAGCTAGGGGCGAACTCATTTTGAGGGTGAATGAAGATCAAGTGATTATCAATGTCTTTGATAAGTCTGCACCAACATCAGATCTTTATGCCCCTCATTAATTGTATTGAAGATAAGTCTCAAAAGGATTTAGCTAGTAAGAGCTCTTCACCATTAATTAATGTTGACCCTCCCATTTCCAAGATTGTTGAAATAGAGAAGGGTCCTCCCATTGTCCATGATTCATTGAAAACATGTCCCTCATTTTTTGATCAATTTAAACCACCATGACCTAGTGGAATCTCTCATGTTAAGGCACATTTAGGACAACTAATACTAATTGGAGTTCAAAATGCTTTTGAAGGCATGTCTAATGTCATTGACCAAAGGTTGAAACATCACTTTGAAAAGGGGAAGGAATTATCTCATTTCTCTTACTTCCAGCCACCTTAATCATATCACTAGATAACGTCAACCTAATGACGATAAACAAGCGCTTTTTGGGAGGCAACCCAAGTTTTTTTCCCTTTTGTTTTACTTTATTGCATTACTTTTGAATTAATTGTTTGATTTATCTTTTTTATTAGTGTTTGTGAAGTCTTCCCTTTCAAATTTGAGTTAATTGTTTTAGTTGGTTGTTTAGCAGAAAAGTGGTTTGTCAATAATAAAGTTAGTTGGTAGAGTTGCTTTCCTAAAAACTAGGCACTCAAGTACTCATCACCTTTGCTCTCTGCCAACCATCGCTTAAGCGCCCAAAAGTGAGCGCTTAAGCACTCAATGACTTAGCTCTCTGCTCTCAGCACTTAAGCGGTGAAAAATCTACCGCTTAAGCACACAATAGCATATATGTAGCTTTAAGTGGGTTTTCTAACCCACTTGCTACATTTTTCCCAAATCCCTCTTTCATAAACCTTAACCCTCTCTCACACCTTCAACCCAAATCCTTCCTCATCACTCTCAATCCACCCAAACTCATTCCTACACCAAAGACGCACCTAGTCCCCATCATAAACTTCTCCAATTCATGAAAAATCTCCATTGAATCACCTATTGAAGACTTAGGGCGCAAAATTGGGTGAAAAACTTGGAACTTCCAATTGGTGCTCACCTAACCCACAATCTTCATTCTTTTAGGTATTTTATTCAATTCCTATTTGTCTAAGGTTTGGATTTCACATTAGAATTGTAAATACCTATGTGAAGATTTTGAGCTTTGTGGGTATGTGGGGTTTTTTTATTTTTGGTGGGTTTCTGAAGTTTGATAGCATGTGTGTTGAAGAAAAACTTAAGTAAATTCTCATAGTGAGTTGATGGATTATTTTGATAGCAATTTTTGGTGCTTAATTTGTTAAATTTACTAGCAACTTTGAAATGCTCATCATGTGTTTGATCAAATTCTCACCATGACATACTTGTTTTGAATTGTTGATGGGATGATGTTATTGATTATTTGATTCTAATAGATTAATTTTGATAGATTGATTTTGATGAGTGATTCTGTTGATTTTGAAAATTTCTGATGGGTTAAGTTGATTTTGTGAATGCCTTGATTGTCTTGGTACTTTGGATATGTTAAATTGAGCAAAGATTCGCTAGTTGAATTTTTATTTTGTGCATAAATAATTCTATCTAATGGCTGCAAACAAAAAGAAAAATGAGATGGCAGGATCCAATTCTAGAAGTGTCGCCTCTGATGAACACTATTTCTGCTCTCTTCAACATAAAGAGCAGTACAGGAGAATAGTAGGCAAGAAAGGCACTATAAGAGAAAGAGGAATTCAACTGTATGGTGAGAGGTACCTCCCTATTCTTAGTGAAATCAGGTAGCAAAACTGGAAAAGATTCAGTGCACCACCTCAATCAAGCTGACCTACATTGGTTAACGAATTCTACACCAACAACTTCAATGAGAATAAGAGAAAAGGCCTTCCGTTGACATATCTTAAAAGATTCAAGACCTATGTGAGAGGTTGTGAATTTTGGTTTAGTAGGGATGAACTGAATGAGCTGCTTAGTACATGAATCGATTTTCAAAGAGCTGGGTATTGTGGATACGTCAGATTATGCAACCAAGAATTGGACCAACAAGGAGTGCTCAAATAACTCTGCAAAGAAGGTGCCGCTTAGGAATGAGATGTCAACGATGCACCAAAGCATCTTAAAAAAATGATTTGAAGCCTATTCCCAAGGCCTGATGCACCTTTATACAAGTCACTCTGCTATCTTGCTCCCACACCTATGAGGTAACTGTAAATAAGGATCTTCTTATCTATGCCATTGTGATTAGTTTACCAGTGAATGTAGGACAAGTCATTGCTTCCCATATTAATGAATTAGCTCACAGTAGCGTGACTAAGTTGGCATATCCTTATATCATCACCAAACTCTGCTCAAAAGAAGGCATCTTGCTGGAAAATGATGTACAAGAAAGACCAGCTCCTTCAGTGGATTTTGCCACGATGGAGGCATACTTTAGTGAAGATGGTGTACCAATCTAACATCCTGCCCCATCGGCTCTTATCAGATGGAGGAGGTAGTGATAACCAGTCCAAGAGGCTAAATAAGGTTGAGCGAGAAGTTCAAGACTACAGAGGGATGTTAACTCACCTTACCCATTGCATGACTCGAATGGAAGGAATGATTCACAACCTAACTTCTCAGCTGAACCTGGATCCAGACGTGCTTGGCGGCCTTCCTCTCTACATCCCACAGAAGGAACAAGAGGAGGAGGAAGATAATAAGGAGGAGCATGATGAGGATGAGGAGTAAGACTGATTCAACCGACGAATAATTAGTTTTTCTTTGCCCCTCACTTTTATTTTATTGTTTTTACTTTTTCATTGTTACTTGCTTTTATTTTGTTTGCACAATGGGGGTACTATTTATCTTAAGTTTGGGGGAGTAGATTTTCTAATTTTTTTTTAGTTTTCTTATTTTTTGTTGTATGTTAGTATTTTGTTTTAAGTCACATTGTTGAAACTGAGCACACCGATGTGTTAAATTGAATATCCAATAATTGCATGAACTGTGGATTGATCTCTTTTCATGAGAAATCACATGAGAATTCAGGATTGCTTCAATTATGTATGGATGCATCTCTTATCTTTATGTTGGGTAGAACTTGAAATATGAATGCATGTTAAGCTTAGAGAAAGCTTATGAAAATGCATATGTGTGGATTACTTGCATCTAGAAGTTGTTTAGATTCTCTCTTGAGGTGAAATCCTAGACAATGCATGATCAAGGAAATGATAAGGGTATTCTTTGGACCGTTTGAGCCTTTCAAGCCAACCTGTAAAAACATTATATCCCTAGGTCCCTTTTTGCAGCCTTGTTTATGTTTGACCTTTATTTCTTTTCTCCACCTACATTTTCCTTTACTTTACCTTAAAAAAAATCCCTTTCACACACTCTTTGTTGAAAGCATATCATTCTTATTTTAGGGTTCAAGGCATCTAATTAAGACAAGAAAAAGAAAAATCAAAAAGAAAAAATGATAAATAATGAAAAATACAAAAATACAAAATAATAATAATAATAAAGTAATTGATTCTTATGCTCCATTTTGCACTTCCGTGATATTTTGTGGCTTGAATTTTGAAATTTGTATGATTATATTTTAACTTTTGTTTTTTTATCCTATCACTTATTTCTTAACCCCCACCCTTGGCCTTATATTATAAGCTTTAAAAGACCCTTTTGATCCTTGGTTATGTTTACATTAGTGGAGAGAGATATGAAAAATAACCCTATGGATGTGGGCTTGATGTGCATTTGTAATTTTATAAACCTATTCAGGCTTGTACTTTATGAGAAGGAATTGGTCTTACATTCATATCTATGGGAAGTCATTTATGCATGAAAGTTACATGTGAGAGTCCATGTAACAATTAGATTATACATGTGTGATACCTTGAAATGATATTGGGAAGTAGTTTATGAGGATATGAATGATTTTTAATAATCGATATTTCCATGTTTGAGTCTGCATGTTTTGAGTTTTTAGTTGTTAACTTTTTAATTTCCTTGTCATATGTTGAATTAATTCTTTGTCTTGTTTTGCTTGAAGACAAGCAAAATATTAAATTTGGGAGAACAATGAATCTGTAAAAAAACTCATGTTTTTCCATTATAAAATCTTGGTTTTCACCATTTTCCAACCCTTTTGATTGAACTTTATTCTTAATTTTATCATGTTTTTGATGTTTTAAACTTTGTTTTGATTACATGTTTTATTTGTTTTCTTAGGTAGTTACACAAGGAAGAAGACGAAATGCTTGAACAAGGAGCAAAAAGAAAGAAACAAGGGGTTATTGATGTTGGGCGCTTAAGCGCCCAACTTTTGAGCGCTTAATCGGTGGCTCACAGAGAAAAATGTGTTATGAGCTTAAGCGCCCAAAAACTGAGGGCTTAAACGCTCAATACATATTGGATGAATAGCAACCCTCACTCATTTTCAAGCCAAGGCTGCTCAAAAATATCTTCCCTTCTTTAAAACCTTAAAAAAATGGAAGGAATTTTGAGTGAACCCTAGAGTGTGAAGCATCCGTTCAAGAGTTGAAGAAGATGCTACAGCTTTGATTCTAACGAAACTGGATTCCAGTGAAGTACTATATGCCTACCTTTTAGTCAATAATGAAGTAATCAGTTCAATCCTGATACGAGAAACCAAGGAAGGACAAAGTCTGCTTTATTTTGTTAATAAGGTCTTACAAGGCCCCGAACTCTGTTATCAAAAGATTAAAAAGCTAGTTTTGGCATTGCTAATTACGACGAGAAGGTCACGACAATACTTTCAGTGTCACCCTGTGATAGTGAGGACAAATCAACCGATCTGGCAAGTGCTGCATAAGTCGTATCTCACTGGGAGAATGATTGCTTGGTCAGTGGAGCTCTTCGAATTCAGTATCACTTATGAGTCAAGACAAGTCATAAAGGCTCAAGTTTTATTTGATTTTTAGGTTGAGCTTACACCATATTCTGACTATCCTAGAGTGAATTCTTAAAACATCTACGTTGATGGATCCTCGAATCCTAAAGGGATTGGTGCCATAATAATGTTAGAAAATGAAGTCAGTCTCGTATTAGAACATTCTCTGAGGTTTGAGTTTCTTACTTCAAATAACTAAGTTGAATATGAAGCATGCATTGCAAGCATCAACATAGCAAAAAAGATGGGGGCTACGGATATAATTCTATGCAGTGATTTGCAGCTGGTGACGTCCTAAATCTAGGGTGAATTCTAGGCTAAAGAGCCCTTGTTGCAAAAGTACTTTGCCAAAGTAAAGAAGTCAATGGAAAGTTTTGATAGTGTTATGGTATAACATATTCTAAGAGAGTAGAATTCTAGAGTCGACATTCTGTCAAAACTTACTAACACTAAGAGTTTTGACAATAACAAGTCCGTAATCCAGGATACCTTACACTCTTCCAGTATTACGACAATGAAGTCCTTTTACAAGAAGATGCTGAAAGTTGGATGACACTCATAGTTGCCTACCTTCGTAATGGTTTATTACCTGAAGACCAAAAAGAAGCCTAGAAAATAGTACAGATAACTACTTGGTATACCATCCTTGATAATCAGTTTTACTATCGCAGGTTTTTTTCTCCCCTCCTTAAGTGCCTCGGTCCTAAGGAGGCAAAATATGTCTTGGCTAAAATCCACGATGGAAGTTCTGGCCATTACCTCGGCAAAAATTCCCTAGCACGGAAAACGCTAAGGGCGGATACTATTCACCTAGTATGGAAGCTAATAGCATAGAACATGTCCAGAAATGTGATCAATGTCAATAGTTCTCAAGTATCTACACTACCCCACCAGAAGAACTATCTACAATGTCCGTCCATTAGCTTTTTTACCAATGAAGGATGGATATCTTAGGTCCTTTCCTCTAAGAACCAGGGTAGATGAAGCACTTAGTAGTGACTGTTGATTATTTCACTAAGTGGATTGAGGTTGAACCATTATCCACCATCACCTCAGCCAAGGTCTAAAAATTTACTTATAAGAATATTATCAGCAGGTTTGGTATCTCGGAGTCTATCATCACAGATAACGGAACCCAATTCACCAATCAGAAGTTCAAGGATCTCTTAGCCGGTCTCAAGATCAAACAACATTTCACCTCGGTGGAACACCCAAAGACTAATAGGCAAGCTGAAGTAGCCAACCGGGTCATACTTCGAGGAATAAAAACAAGGCTCGATGACGCTAAGAGGAATTAGGTGGAGCAGCTCGATCATGTCTTATGGGCATATTAGACTACACCTTATTCCTTCACAAGAGAGACTACCCTTAAATTGACCTATGATTGCAAGATTATGATCCCGGGGGAAAAAAACTCATGTTTTTCCATTATAAAATCTTGGTTTTCACCATTTTCCAACCCCTTTGATTGAACATTATTCTCAATTTTATCATGTTTTTGATGTTTTAAACTTTGTTTTAATTACATGTTTTATTTGTTTTCTTAGGTAGTTACACAAGGAAGAAGACGAGATGCTTGAACAAGGAGCAAAAAGAAAGAAAAAGAGGGGTTGTTGTTGTTAGGCGCTTAAGCACCCAACTTTTGAGTGCTTAATCAGTGGCTCACGGAGAAGAATGTGTTATGAGCTTCAGCGCCCAAAAACTGAGGGCTTAAACGCTTAATACGTATTGGACGAATAGCAACCCTCACTCGTTTTCTAGTCAAGGCCACTCAAAAATATCTTCCCTTCTTCAAAACCTTAAAAACATGGAAGGAATTTTGAGAGAACCCTAGAGTGTGAAGCAGCCTTTCAAGAGTTGAAGAATATGCTACAGTTCTGATTCTAACGAAACTAGATGCCAGTGAAGTACTATATGCCTACTTTTTAGTCAATAACGAAGTAATCAGTTCAATCCTAATATGAGAAACCAAGGAAGAACAAAGTCTGATTTATTTTGTTAATAAGGTCCTACAAGGCCCCGAACTCTATTATCAAAAGATTAAGAAGCTAGTTTTGGCATTGCTAATTACGATGAGAAGGTCACGATAATACTTTCAGTGTCACCCTGTGATAGTGAGGACAAATCAACCAATCTGGCAAGTGCTACATAAGCCGTATCTCGCTGGGAGAATGATTGCTTGGTCAGTGGAGTTCTTCGAATTCAATATCACTTATGAGTCAAGACAAGTCATAAAGGCTCAAGTTTTATTCGATTTTTAGGTTGAGCTTACACCAGATTCTGACTATCCTAGAGTGAATTCTTAGAACATCTACGTTGATAGATCCTCGAATCCTAAAGGGATTGGTGCCAGAGTAATGTTAGAAAATGAAGTCAGACTCATATTAGAACATTCTTTGAGGTTTTAGTTTCTTACTTCAAATAACCAAGTTGAATGTGAAGCATGCATTGTAGGCATCAATATGGCAAAAAAGATGGGGGCTACGAATATAATTCTATGCAGTGATTTGCAGCTGGTGATGTCCTAAATCTAGGGTGAATTCTAGGCTAAAGAGCCCTTGTTGCAAAAATACTTTGCCAAAGTAAAGAAGTTAATAGAAAGTTTTGATAGTGTTATGGTATAACATATTCCAAGAGAGTAGAATTCTAGAGTTGATATCCTGTCAAAGCTTACCAACACCAAGAGTTTTGACAATAACAGACCTGTAATCCAGGATACCTTACTCTCTCCCAGTATTACGACAATGAAGTCCTTTTACAAGAAGATGCTGAAAGCTGGATGACACTCATAGTTGCCTACCTTCGTAATGGTTTATTACCTGAAGACCAGAAAGAAGCTTAGAAAATAGTACGGATAACTACTTGGTATACCATCCTTGATAATCAGTTTTACTATCGTGGGTTTTCTTCTTCTCTCCTTAAGTGCTTCGGTCCTAAGGAGATGGAATATATCTTGGCAAAAATCCACGAAAGGAGTTCTGGCCATTACCTTGGCAAAAAGTTCCTAGCACGGAAAGCGCTAAGGGTTGGATACTATTCGCCTAGTATAGAAGCTAATAGCATACAACATATCCAGAAATGTGATCAATGTCAATAGTTCTTGGGTATCTACATTGCCCCACCAGAAGAACTATCTACAATGCCCATCCATTAGCTTTTTTACCAATGAAGGATGGATATCTTAGGTCCTTTCCTCCAAGAACTAGGGCAGATGAAGCACTTAGTAGTGACTATTGATTATTTTACTAAGTGGATTGAGGTTAAACCGTTATCCACCATCACCTCAGCCAAGATCCAAAAATTTACTTATAAAAATATTATCAGCAGGTTTGGTATCTCGGAGTCTATCATCACAGATAACGAAACCCAATTCACCAATTAAAAGTTCAAGGATCTCTTAGCCGGTCTTAAGATCAAACAACATTTCACCTCGATGGAATACCCAAAGACCAATAGGTAAGCTGAAGTCGCCAACCGGGTCATACTTCGAGGAATAAAAACAAGGCTCGATGACGCTAAGAAGAATTGGCTGGAGCAGCTCGATCATGTCTTATGGGCATATTAGACTACACCTCATTCCTCCATAAGAAAGACTACCCTTAAATTGACCTATGATTGCAAGGTTATGATCCCAGTGGAAAAAAACTCATGTTTTTCCATTATAAAATCTTGGTTTTCACCATTTTATAACCCTTTTGATTGAACTTTATTCTCAATTTTATCATGCTTTTGAAGTTTTAAACTTTGTTTTAATTACATATTTTATTTGTTTTCTTAGGTAGTTACATAAGGAAGAAGACGAGCTGCTTGAATAAGAAGCAAAACAAAAGAAATAGGGGGTTGCTGTTGTTGGGCGCTTAAGCGCCCAACTTTTAAGCGCTTAATCGATGGCTCACGGAGAAGAATGTGTTATGAGCTTAAGCACCCAATAATTAAGGGCTTAAACGCTCAATACGTATTGGACGAATAGCGACCCTCACTCATTTTCTAGCTAAGGCCACTCAAAAATATTTGCCCTTCTTCAAAACCTTAAAAAAAATGGAAGGAATGTTGAGTGAACCCTAGAGTGTGAAGCATCCTTTCAAGAGTTGAAGAAGATGCTACAACTCTGATTCTAACAAAACTGGATTCCAGTGAAGTACTATATGCCTACCTTTTAGTCAATAATGAAGTAATCAGTTCAATCTTGATATGAGAAACCAAGGAAGGACAAAGTTTCATTTATTTTGTTAATAAGGCCTTACAAGGCCCCGAACTCTATTATTGAAGATTAAGAAGCTAGTTTTGGCATTGCAAATTATGAAGAGAAGGTCACGACAATACTTTCAGTGTCACCCTACGATAGTGAGGACAAATCAATCGATCTGGCAAGTGCTACATAAGTCGTATCTCGCTAGGAGAATGATTGCTTGGTCAGTGAAGCTCTTCGAATTCAGTATCACTTATGAGTCAAGACAAGTCATAAAGGCTCAAGTTTTATTTGATTTGTAGGTTGAGCTTACACCAGATTCTGACTATCCAAGAGTGAATTCTTAGAACATCTACGTTGATAGATCCTCGAATCATAAAGGGATTGGTGCCAAAGTAATGTTAGAAAATGAATTCATACTCGTATTTGAACATTCTCTGAGGTTTGAGTTTCTTACTTTAAATAACCAAGTTGAATATGAAGCATGTATTGCAGGCATCAACATGGCAAAAAAGATGGGGGCTACGGATATAATTCTATGCAGCGATTTGCAACTGGTGACATCATAAATCTAGGGTGAATTCTAGGCTAAAGAGCCTTTGTTGCAAAATTAATTTGTCAAAGCAAAGAAGTTAATGAAAAGTTTTGATAATGTTATGGTATAACATATTCCAAGAGAGTAGAATTCTAGAGTTGACATCCTGTCAAAGCTTACCAACACCAAGAGTTTTGACAATAACAGGTTCGTTATCCAGGATACCTTACTCTCTCCCAGTATTACGACAATAAAGTCCTTTTACAAGAAGATGTTGAAAGTTGGATGACACTCATAGTTGCCTACCTTCGTAATGGTTTATTACCTGAAGACCAGAAAGAAGCCTAGAAAATAGTACAGATAACTACTTGGTATACCATCCTTGATAATCAGTTTTACTATCGCGGGTTTTCTTCTCCTCTCCTTAAGTGCCTCAGTCCTAAGGAGGCGGAATATGTCTTGGCTGAAATCCACGAAGAGAGTTTTGGCCATTACCTAGGTAAAAAGTCCCTAGCACGAAAAGCGCTAAGGGCTGGATACTATTCACCTAGTATGGAAGCTAATAGCATGGAACATGTCCAGAAATGTGATCAATGTCAATAGTTCTCGGGTATCTATGCTGCTCCACCAGAAGAACTATCTACAATGTCCGTCCATTAGCTTTTTTACTAATGAAGGATGGATATCTTAAGTCCTTTCCTCCAAGAACCAGGGTAGATGAAACACTTAGTAGTGACTGTTGATTATTTCACTAAGTGGATTGAGGTTGAACTGTTATCCACCATCACCTTAGCCAAGATCCAAAAATTTACTTATAAAAATATTATCATCAAGTTTGGTATCTCGGAGTCTATTATCATAGATAATGGAACCCAGTTCACTAATCAGAAGTTCAAGGATCTCTTAGCCGGTCTCAAGATCAAACAACATTTCACCTCGGTGGAACACCCAAAGACCAATAGGTAAGCTGAAGGCGCCAACCAGGTCATACTTCAAGGTATAAAAATAAGGCTCGATGACACTAAGTGGAATTGGGTGGAGCAGCTCGATCATGTCTTATGGGCATATTAGACTACACCTCATTCTTCCACAAGGGAGACTACCCTTAAATTGACCTATGATTACAAGGTTATGATCCCGGTGAAAATAAGAGAACCGGGCTAGAGGAGATAGAACTTTTCAGAGGAGGCTAATCGGGACCTCATTCGTTATGAGTTAGACTTGTTGGAAGAACAATACCACATTGCTCATGTCCATGATGCTACCCTTAAACAGAGGATTGTAGCACAATATAATTCTAAATTGATACCACAAAGATTTTTTCCTGGCAACCTTATACTTTGTAGGGCGGATATCAGAGGTAAAAATGCAAAAGATGGAAAGTTAGCTCCTAATTGGGAAGGACCACATGAGATCTTATCCAAAACAAACGCAAGAGTCTATACTCTGGAAACCCTCTCTGGAAAAACTATTAAGAATTTCTGGAATGCTGATAAACTAAAGAAATATTATAGTTAGGTACCTTTAATTGTTATCATACAAGTGACGAGTTCTGACATGAATAAACCAATCATTATCTTTCTAACACTTGGTTATTTTATTCATCTATAACTATTGCAACCTACAAGGTTATCGTACCTTGGAGTGGTTCGAGGAATACAAGATCCAATTAGGATAAGATATTTCATTGTGTGAATGAAGGTCAAAAAGGGGAATCCACTTGACCGGTTTCCGAGTTTAAGAAGTGAATTAAAGGGTTTTAACCCATACCTTAATGAGTTTGACCTTAACCCATAAACCTAAAAAAAGGTTTAAAGAGGTTAAGAGTAGCCGATAGTTGTCCGGGATAAGGCAATAACATTTGTTGTGGATGTCACTCCAAGAGGCTTCTATGTCAAAATCATACTTCATAGCTTCATACTTAAAAATTTGACTAAGTGTCAACAAAAGTGGAAAAACATGGTTGATAAATAAACAGAGCGGACCCCATAAAAAGAACCACTAAGATTAAGCATTGAACTCATCTCGGTTGGGGAAAATATGAGTGTTAGCTAAGTGTAAAAGAGAAATACTAAGATCGAACGTTGGACCCATCTTGGTCGAATACAAGCAAGAATATGCACTAAGTGTAAATGAAGTCACCGAGATCAAGCGTTGGACCTATCTCAATTACAAAAAAAAAGACAACAAGAATATGCACAAAAATACTCTAAGTATTTAAATGAAAAATGCTCGAGAATTAGGACTTGTCCAAATACATATGAAATTAGCCCCACGTGGGGGGTAAATAAAACCAAAGAAATAAAAGTTATCAAGTATCTAGATTGGACTCATCTTGATTAATTAGCTCCACCTCGGCCTCCTTTACTTGGTCGCTGATAAACACATATTTTATTCATTAAGAAACCCTTATATTTAGTCATTTACACTCTCCATATTCTTAATTGATTGAGTTTGACATGATTTTGTGAGTTTGAGCTCAAATTGGTCCTAATTGAATATTTTTAGCATTATTGAGATTTTACACTGTTTCTGTATTTTAGTCATAACTTGAGTTCCTGATATCTGAAAATCATGAATTTTATCTTGTAGGAAAGCTAAGAGGAAGCTCTACAACTTTGATGAAGAGCTCGAAGTCCGATTCAGATGTCTAAGGGACCTAAGTTTACATGGAAGTCAGAATACGGGTTCTGTCAGTAGAATCCGAACAGTGTGCACTCATAAAATCATATCGCAAGATGTAATAATGGAGATGGGCTGAAATTTGGACAGTGGATAGTCAAGATCCAAATAAACAACTTTCATGGAGAACACATTTTCAGAAAAAGAAGTCTAGTAGGTCATTTTGAGCTTGCAAGTCTGAACAGAGGTGCTGAAGTTGGGTTTGAGCAACCTACGGTATTTGGGACATATCTTGGGCTTAAGGAAGCCAAATTGGACGAACCAGCTATCCATTTTATAGCCAAGACAAGGATCTACAACTTTCATGAAGAACACTTTTCGTGATTCTGAAGTATAGTGGGTCGTGTTTGGCTTCCAAGTCAGACACGAAATTTTCATCCTCAACCATCCACTCATCCATCCACTAATCCACTCATCCATCCACTCATCCACTCATCCACTCATCCACTAACTCACCCATTCATCCACTCATACACTAATCCAACCACTTAACCACTCCACCCACTCATCCACTAATCCATCCACTTATCCATCCACTCACCCATTCATGTCCATAATTTCCCACTCACCAAAAGTCCTTTGGCATTTTTCACTAATTCAACCACTCAACCATTCCACTCACTCATCCACTAAATCAATCCACTAAACCAACCCACTAATCCATCCACTCAAACACTCCACTCACTCACCCACTCATCCACCCACTTCCCTTTGTCATTTGTTACCTTAGACTTCTATAAAAGGCACCATTTATGATGAACAAGATGTAACTCTCCTTCATTTTCTCTCTTAGTTTCTTGTTTCTTCATAGTTTCTTCTTGTTTCTTCATAGTTTTTCTTGTGATTTCTTTCTAGCTATGTGTAACTAAACCTCCTTTGGTTAAGGGGGTGATGAAACCGCTAGTATTAATGTTGTAAACTTTGCATATTTGATTATTTCAACACGCTTATGTTTTTATTCATATATTTCTCGAATCTATTATTGGTATGAAGGTTTTGTACTTGTTCCTACTTTCAAAGTAGTAGATCTAGGTTTATTATGCGCGGTTGCGGTAGTAGATCTAGTGGGATGTATGATGTTCATGTGGGTATAATTATCTTTGTGCTATTTGCCGCTTATAAAAGTGGTAGATCCGGGTTTATTATGCTTGCTGATTACGGTATTAGATCTAGAGAAATATATGTTCTAAGTAATTTAATCCCGGTGTGTGATTAGACCTTAGTATAATTGGTTTTCTAAATCTTAATGCAATTGTTGGATAGTTGTAAGAGCAGTTGCTTTATGACTAATCACTGATTAGAGTTGATTTGAGCGGTTGCTAAATTGACCAACACGTAAGGAAAACAGAGATTTACTCTCACAATTGCATAAAAACATAATTGAGCATGTTGGAATAAAAAGATATGTGGATTTACATTATTATATAAATCTAGTGGTGGATTCAATCTCTTAACCAATTTTCTTATATTGTTGATTTTAGTTTGTTTATTGTTATCTTTGAAGTCGTTCATTGTTCATCAAAACTCCAAAACCCCCTTTTACTTGTTTATTGTTAATCGAGTCTAAATTGGGAATTGTTTAATAGTGTTAATTGAATTGGTTCTCTGTGGATCGACTACTTACTAACTACAACTAGTTGTAAGGTTTTTATTTTCTCGGTGGGCCGACAACCGATTTTTATCTTAATTTTAATCACTACATCCGCACGCACTGAAATTTTGGCGCCTTGTCGGGAACCAATTTTTTTCAATTACACTATTAATTTATTTCCTATTTTTATTCTGTTTTTATTTTATTTTATTTTATTTTATTTTTAATCTTTCTTTCTGAGTGTTTTGTAGGTGTTGATGTCCCTTGAAGGAGTAGACGAAAGATTGCTAAATTTGAGGAACTATATTGATCAACTCACTTCACATCCTCAATTTCCTTCCATCCTAGCTAACTTCCAACTCACACCGCCGACATTGAAGTTTGCCCGTTACATTGATCTATCAAGTTCGAGAGACATTTGAGCCATCCGAAATATCCGAAGAAGTGACAATGGCGAAAAACACTTTAAGGGCATTGGGTGCTCCAGATCTAGATCAACGACCTCTTTGCATAGACATTCTTGAAAATGAAGAGGCATTTGAATTGAAATCCGGTTTAATCCATCTCTTGCCATCTTTCAATGGATTACCCTGAGAGACCCCAACAAGCACTTGAAGGAAATCCATGTGGTATGTTCTAGCATGAAACTGCAGGAATTCATGTAGAGCAAGTCAAGTTGAGAGCTTTTCCATTCTCATTGAAAGACTCACTAAGGAGTGGCTTTACTACTTGCCACCCGGATCCATCCAATCATGGCAGGACATGGCCCGAACTTTCCTAGACAGATACTTCCCTGCCTCAAAAGCTGCAACAATCAGAAAAGAAATCTGTGGTATTCAACAAAGGCATGGGGAATCACTCCATGACTACTTTGGGAGAGATTTAAGAAGCTATGTTTCAGCTGCCTCATCATCAAATAAGTGAGCAACTTTTAATTCAAGATTTCTATGAAGGCTTACAAGTGATGGATCGCAACATGATTGATGCTGCTAGCGGAGGAGCATTGATTGATAAAACTCCTCAAGAAGCTAGAAACTTGATCTCAAGAATGGCTGCCAATACTCAACAATTCTACTCTAGAAATGACACTGGAGTAAGAGCAGTGAAAGAAGTAGAGACAACCAAGATACAAAGAAGAAATGACTCAATTGATTGCTATGGTTCACGGTTAATGGATTCGGTAAAGCACCACTTCATGCTTGTGGGATCTGTTGTTCATCTGGACATCCCACTGATATGTGTCCCACTCTCCAAGAAGACACAAATGAGGAGGTAAGAGCAGTAGGGGGATATGCTGGACTTTCAAAAAATTACAACCCCTACTCAAACACATATAATCCGGGTTGGAGGGATCATCCAAATTTCAGCTATGCAAAGCAACCTCAAAATCAACCTCCAAATTTATGGACCTCCAGGATTCCAACAAAGACAAGTACCTTTCCCTCGAGAGACAAGGCAAGTTCAAGCTCCTAAGCAATCTTTGAGCCTTCATTAGAGGAGCTAGTAAAACAAATGGCCACTAATAATTTGCGCTCCAACAAGAAACAAGGATCAAATCAATAACTTGCGAGAATCGAATCGGATAGGGCGGTTGTCCACAAAATTCAACAAGTTTCAAAGCCAAGCTTCAGGGAAACTACCCTCACAAATGTAAGTGAATCCGAGGGAAAATGCTAGTGTTGTCACATTGAGAAGCGGAAAGACGATGGATGAGCCTACCTCTCTTCCACCAATCATTCAAGAGAAGGATGAACCACCCAAAGAAGCAAATGATAAGGGCAAACTTCCAAAACCCCTAAGGTAAGTATTTAAGAACCCCTTCCTAAATATGTCACTAAAGCTCCTTTTCCTAGTAGGTTAGTTAAAACCAAGAAAGAAGAAGCGAAAAAAAAATACTTGAGACTTTTAGGAAGGTAGAGGTTAATATCCCTTTGTTAGATGCCATTAAGCGGTGTACCTAGATATGCAAAATTTCTGAAAGAATTATGCACTAACAAGAGGAAGTTAAAAGGAAATGAAAAGGTCCAACTGGGAGAAAATGTTTCAAATTAATTAAAAAGAAACTCCCAACCAAATGTAAGGACCCCGGCACATTCACCATTCCATGCACTATAGGTAACACAAGGTTTGAAAGGGCAATGCTTGATTTAGGTGCATCTATAAATGTCATGCCATATTCTATTTATGCATCTTTATACTTGGGTCCTTTGGAACCTATATTTGTTGTTATTCAATTGGTGATAGATCTAATGCATACCCTAAGGGTGTGGTTGAAGATGTTTTGGTACAGTGAATGAATTAGTGTTTCCTTGAGACTTCTATGTTTTGGAAATGGAAAAGGATGAGTCTCCCAAATCTGCTCCTATCTTGCTAGGAAGACCATTTTTGAAGACTGCACGGACAAAAATTGATGTGCACTCGGGAATTCTAACAATGGAATTTGATGGGGAATTAATTAGATTCAATATTTTTGAAGCTATGAGATACCCAAGTGATGTGCACTCGCTTGTTTAATTGATTCTTTTGATCCTTTTGATTCTTTAATTTCTCATAGACTTTTTGATACTCACCATTTTGATGCTCTTGATACAATTCTAACTCATAGCTTAGATGTACAGGAGGAAAGAAGAAGAGTGAAGAAGAGCCATGGAGTGAAGACATTGATGAAATTGTTGCTTTGCCATCAAGAGCTCTCTTCCACTCTGTAAGAGAAGAGCATGAGGTAACTTTTGTTGATTTACCTGTTACTACCGATATACCTCAACCTTTTGTTGTGCGGGCACCCGAATTGGAATCCGAAAGCACTACATACTTAACTATCATCTTAAATACATCTTCTTGGGGGAGAAGGACACCCTTCCAGTAATAATTGCAAAGTCACTCACCCAAGATTCCGGGGAACCTTTCTTAATTTCAATCTAGTATAGTGGGCGAGTACAATAAAAAAAAAAAATAAGCAGCGAAGGAAGTAACAAGAAAAAAAAGCCAGATCTGACACTTTCTCTTTAATGGGTTTGATTTTATTAAAAAAAAAAATTGTTGTTTTGTTTGGAAAGTATGATATGATTGTCATGGACTTATTAAACCAATTAGTGATGGCAGAGTAAGGAGTAATTTTACTCTTGAGACGCATCTTAATTGGTAGCAGAGTAAGGAGTTTTTTTTAGGTAGTAATTAATTAGTATTAAATTGTGGAAGTACTAACGTTTTCTTGTTTGATTTCTTTTCGTTTTGGTGTGATGCGTAATCGACATCCTACTTCTTTTTAACTGCTTACTGCGTTGATTCACTTCTTATCGGGTTGTTTGCTCTTTTCTATATCTCTTTTTCACATTGAGGACAATGTTTATATTAAGTGTGGGAGAGATTTTAGCATGTTTCTTTTGGTTGTTAAAAAAAAAAAAAAAAACACAAAAAAGAGATCATTGCATGATTGAATAACTTTTCTCCCTTCTTGAACTGATATGCTTGGTGATGGATGATTAATTTGATGAATTGAGTTTGATGGATGCATACCTTGTGAGATTTTGAGCCTAATGGATGGATTCAACATTTATGCCATTCTCTTCTTTCTTGTGTGATTTTCACTCATGTTAATGACCACTCTAGAACTTGCTTTGATTCTTTTTGAGGCTACATTTCACTTGCATGCATGAACATGATTGAGGCCCTCTTTCTTAATTAGCTAGTTTAACCAAATAATTGGCCTTGTTTTCAATATGATATCAAGCACTCTTTTGATTTCTTGAAAATTCTCTGATTCTGCCAACCTTGTATATTTTCCTTTGCTTAACCCCTTTGAGCTTATTTGACCATTCCTTGTTTCTAGCTCATCATGTGCCTTAAATGAGAAATCGTGTTCTTACTTTACCTTAGGGAATAAAAGAACATTAGCTTGGTTAATGGATGAGTTTTTGAACAAGTGTGGTGTGTGTACAAAATAGTTGTTGAAAAAGAAAAGAGTGCCCAAAAAGAAAAAAAAAATGTATGTATATAGTTATGTTCATATATATAAAAAGAAAAAAAAAAAAACTAAGTGTTTAAAAAAAAGAAAAGGATTGGGAAATGAATATGTAAAGGGATATACACTTGAGAGTTGGGATGAACTTTTATGCTTGTTATTTGAACTCACTCTCATTTGCTTTTATTCTCTTTGGTATTTATCTTCTCATATCCATTTTATCCTCTCCTGTTACCTTGACCTCACTACAACCTTGAATAAAGTCCTCATGATTTGTGTGTGCATGTGTTTTGAGTAGTGGAGAAGTAGAAGATAAGCAAGCTTATGGTAGTGCAATTTTCATGGGTTGAATTGAGTGAAATACCTACCCTTTAAACACTTGAGAGATTGAGAGGGAATCTTGTGAAGATCTATCATTCTCGATTCATGTTGAAGATACCTTGCTTGATGGTTTGAGATGTGGAGAATTGTTAACTCATGAATGTTTTGATCCACTCAAACCTTTGGTTGTTCTTCTTGATTGTAAAATTTTGGTCTTGAGTTTTGCCCAGAGTGCAAAAAGCTAAGTGTGGGGAATTTGATAAACACATATTTTATTCATTAAGAAACCCTTATATTTAGTCATTTACACTCTCCATATTCTTAATTGATTGAGTTTGACATGATTTTGTGAGTTTGAGCTCAAATTGGTCCTAATTGAATATTTTCAGCATTATTGAGATTTTACACTGTTTCTGTATTTTGGTCATAACTTGAGTTCCTGATATCTGAAAATCATGAATTTTATCTTGTAGGAAAGCTAAGAGGAAGCTCTACAACTTTGATGAAGAGCTCGAAGTCTGATTCAGATGTCTAAGGGACCTAAGTTGACAGGGAAGTCAGAATACGGGTTCTGTCAGTAGAATCCGAATAGTGTGCACTCACAAAAATCATATCTCAAGATGTAATAATGGAGATGGGCTGAAATTTGGACATTGGATAGTCAAGATCCAAATAAACAACTTTCATGAAGAACACATTTTCAGAAAAAGAAGTCTAGTAGGTCATTTTGAGCTTGCAAGTCGGAACAGAGGTGCTGAAGTTGGGTTTGAGCAACCTATGGTATTTCGGACATATCTTGGGCTTAAGGAAGCCAAATTGGACGAACCAGCTATCCATTTTATAGCCCAGACAAGGATCTACAACTTTCATGAAGAACACTTTTCGTGGTTCTGAAGTATAGTGGGTCATTTTTGGCTTCCAAGTCAGACACGAAATTTTCATCCTCAACCACCCACTCATCCATCCACTAATCCACTCATCCATCCACTAATCCACTCATCCACTCATCCACTCATCCACTCATCCACTAACTCACCCATTCATCCACTCATACACTAATCCAACCACTTAACCACTCCACCCACTCATCCACTAATCCATCCACTCATCCATCCACTCACCCATTCATGTCCATAATTTCCCACTCACCAAAAGTCCTTTGGCATTTTTCACTAATTCAACCACTCAACCATTCCACTCACTCATCCACTAAACCAATCCACTAAACCAACCCACTAATCCATCCACTCAAACACTCCACTCACTCACCCACTCATCCACCCACTTCCCTTTGTCATTTTGTTACCTTAGACTTCTATAAAAGGCACCATTTATCATGAACAAGATGTAACTCTCCTTCATTTTCTCTTAGTTTCTTGTTTCTTCATAGTTTCTTCTTGTTTCTTCATAGTTTTTCTTGTGATTTCTTTCTAGCTATGTGTAACTAAACCTCCCTTGGTTAAAGGGGTGATGAAACCGCTAGTACTAATGTTGTAAACTTTGCATATTTGATTATTTCAACACAGTTATGTTTTTATTCATATATTTCTGAATCTATTGTTGGTATGAAGGTTTTTGTACTTGTTCCTACTTTCAAAGTAGTAGATCTAGGTTTATTATGCGCGGTTGCGGTAGTAGATCTAGTGGGATGTATGATGTTCATGTGGGTATAATTATCTTTGTGCTATTTGCCGCTTATAAAAGTGGTAGATCCGGGTTTATTATGCTAAGCGTCATTGCGGTATTAGATCTAGAGAAATATATGTTCTAAGTAATTTAATCCCTTGTGTGATTAGACCTTAGTGTAATTGGTTTTCTAAATCTTAATGCAATTGTTGGATAGTTGTAAGAGCGGTTGCTTTATGACTAATCAGTGATTAGGAGTTGATTTGAGCGGTTGCTAAATTGGCCAACACGTAAGGAAAACAGAGATTTACTCTCACAATTGCATAAAAACATAATTGAGCATGTTGGAATAAAAAGGATATGTGGATTTACATTATCATATAAATCTAGCGGTGGATTCAATCTCTTAACCAATTTTCTTATATTGTTGATTTTAGTTTGTTTATTGTTATCTTTGAAGTTGTTACATTGTTCATCAAAACTCCAAAACCCCCATTTCTTGTTTATTGTTAATCGTAGTCTAAATTGGGAATTGTTTAATAGTATTAATTGAATTGGTTCTCTGTGGATCGACTCCTTACTAACTACAACTAGTTGTAAGGTTTTTATTTTCTGTGGGCCTCGACAACCGATTTTTATCTTAATTTTAATCACTACATCCGCACACATCGTTTTTGGCGCCGTGAAGATATGACCCAATTTTTTCAATTACACTATTAATTTATTTCCTATTTTTCTATTTTTTTTTTTTTATTTTATTTTATTTTTAATCTTTCTTTCTCGAGTGTTTTGTAGGTGTTGATGTCCTTTGAAGGAGTAGACGAAGGATTGCTAAATTTGAGGAACTATATTGATCAACTCACTTCACATCCTCAATTTCCCTTCCATCCTTGCTAACTTCCAACTCACACTCTTTGACATTGAAGTAAACCGTTATATTGATCTATCAAGTTCAGAGACATTTGAGCCATCCGAAATATCCGAAGAAGTGACAATGGCGATTCCCTCAACACTTTAAGGGCATTGGGTGCTCCAGATCTAGATCAACAAATTTCTTTGCATAGACATTCTTGAAAATGAAGAGGCATTTGAATTGAAATCCGGTTTAATCCATCTCTTGCCATCTTTCAATGGATTACCCGGAGAGGACCCCAACAAGCACTTGAAGGAAATCTATGTGGTATGTTCTAGCATGAAACCCGAAGAATTCATGTAGAGCAAGTCAAGTTGAGAGCTTTTCTATTCTCATTGAAAGACTCGGCTAAGGAGTGGCTTTACTACTTGCCACCCTGGATCCATCCAATCATGGCGGGACATGGCCCGAACTTTCCTAGACAGATACTTCCCTTACCTTAAAAGCTGCAACAATCGAAAAGAAATCATGGTATTCAACAAAGGCATGGGGAATCACTCCATGACTCTCCGGGAGAGATTTAAGAAGCTATGTTTCAGCTTCTCATCATCAAATAAGTGAGCTTGACTTTTAATTCAAGATTTCTATGAAGGCTTACAAGTGATGGATCGCAACATGATTGATCTTTGCTAGCGGAGGAGCATTGATTGATAAAACTCCTCAAGAAGCTAGAAACTTGATCTCAAGAATGGCTGCCAATACTCAACAATTCTACTCTAGAAATGACACTTGGAGTAAGAGCAGTGAAAGTAGAAGTAGAGACAACCAAGATATACAAAGACAAATGACTCAATTGATCTGCTATGGTTCAAATGCGGTTAATGGATTCGTAAAGCACCGCTCATGCATGTGGGATCTGTTGTTCATCCGGACATCCCAACGATATGTGTCCCACTCTCCAAGAAGACACAAATGAGGAGGTAAGAGCAGTATGGGGATATACTGGACTTTCAAAAAATTACAACCCCTACTCAAACACATATAATCCGGGTTGGAGGGAACATCCAAATTTCAGCTATGCAAAGCAACCTCAAAATCAACCTCCAGCTTATGGACCTCCAGGATTCCAACAAAGGCAAGTACCTTTCCCTCGTAGAGACAAGAAGAAGTTCAAGCTCCTAAGCAATCTGAGCCTTCATTAGAGGAGCTAGTAAAACAAATGGCCACTAATAATTTGCAGGTTCAACAAGAAACAAATGCAACTATACAAAGTTTCAAACAAGAAACAAGGATCGCAATCAATAACTTGCGTAATCGGATAGGACAGAGTTGTCCACGAGAATTCAACAAGTTTCAAAGCCAAGCTTCAGGAAACTACCACAAATGTAGTGAATCCGAGGGAAAATGCTAGTCTTTGTCACATTGAGAAGCGGAAAGACGATGGATGAGCTTACCTCTCTTCCACCAATCATTCAAGAGAAGGATGAACCACCCAAAGAAGCAAATGATAAGGGCAAACTTCCAAAACCCCTAAGGTAAGTATTTACGAACCCCTTCCTAAATATGTCACTAAAGCTCCTTTTCCTAGTAGGTTGGTTAAAACCAAGAAAGAAGAAGCGAAAAAAGAAATACTTGAGACTTTTAGGAAGGTAGAGGTTAATATCCCTTTGTTAGATGCCATTAAGCGGTACCTAGATATGCAAAATTTCTGAAAGAATTATGTACTAACAAGAGGAAGTTAAAAGGAAATGAAAAGGTCCAAGTGGGAGAAAATGTTTCAGATTGTAATTAAAAAGAAACTCCCAACCAAATGTAAGGACCCCGCACATTCACCATTCCATGCACTATAGGTAACACAAGGTTTGAAAGGGCAATGCTTGATTTTAGGTGCATCTATAAATGTCATGCCATATTCTATTTATGCATCTTTATACTTGGGTCCTTTGGAACCTACCGGTGTTGTTATTCAATTGGTCGATAGATCTAATGCATACCCTAAGGGTGTGGTTGAAGATGTTTTGGTACAGTGAATGAATTAGTGTTTCCTGGAGACTTCTATGTTTTGGACATGGAAGAGGATGAGTCTCCCAAATCTGCTCCTATCTTGCTAGGAAGACCATTTTTGAAGACTGCACGGACAAAAATTGATGTGCACTCGTGAATTCTAACAATGGAATTTGATGGGGAATTAATTAGATTCAATATTTTTGAAGCTATGAGATACCCAAGTGATGTGCACTCTGCTTGTTTAATTGATTCTTTTGATCCTTTTGATTCTTTAATTTCTGCAGCTTTTGATACTGACCATTTTGATGCTCTTGATACAATTCTAACTCATAGCTTAGATGTACAGGAGGAAAAGAAGAAGAGTGAAGAAGAGCCATGGAGTGAAGACATTGATGAAATTGTTGCTGCCTTACAAGAGCTCTCTTCCACTCCAGAAGAGCATGAGGTAACTTTTGTTGATTTACCTGTTACTACTGATATACCTCAACCTTCTGTTGTGCAGGCACCTGAATTGGAACTGAAAGCACTACCTGATCATCTTAAATACATCTTCTTGGGGGAGAAGGACACCCTTCCAATAATAATTGCAAAGTCACTCACCCAAGAGCAAGAAGAGAAACTGGTAGTTGTTTTGCAGGAACATAAGACAGCCATTGGTTGGTCAATAGGTGATATCAAGGATATTAGTCCCTCCGTTTGTATGCACAGGATATTAATGGAGGAGGATACTAAACTGTGAGAGACCCTCAACGGAGATTGAATCCTCCCATGATGGAGGTTGTGAAAAGGAGATACTTGAAGCTCCTAAGTGTGGGGGTGATCTACCCCATTTCGACAAAGACAGTGGGTAAGCCCAATCCGGTAGTACCAAAGAAATCTGAATTACCGTGGTAAGAAATGCTGAAAATGAGCTTATTCCCACTAGGTTACGTATTGTGGTGTGGCGTGTTTGTATTGATTACGGAAGTTGAATGCCGCCACGAGAAAAGACCACTTTCCTTTACCTTTCATTGATCAAATGTTAGAAAGATTAGTGGTCATTCTTATTATTGTTTTCTGGATGGTTTTTCGTGTTACAATCGATTGCCATAGCTCCGAGAAGACCAAGACAAGACTACATTCACTTGTCCATTTGGTACCTTTGCATATAGGCGAATGCCTTTTGGACTCGCAATGCACCAGAACTTTCCAAAGATGCATGATGAGTATATTTTCTCGATTACATTGAAAACATCATCGAGGTTTTTATGGATGACTTTAGTGTCTTTGGAAATGATTTTGAAAATTGTTTGGAACATTTAACTTTGGTGCTTAAAAGATGCATTGACACTAACCTGGTACCGAATTGGGAAAAATGTCATTTCATGGTGAATGAAGGTATTGTGTTAGGTCATGTAATTTCGCTAGGGGAATTGAAGTAGATAAAGCTAAGGTAGAACTCATGCATTCTTTGCCACCACCCACTAGTGTGCGGGAGATTCGTTCTTTTATTGGTCATGCGGGTTTCTACCGGAGATTCATTAAAGACTTTTCTAAAGTCTCATTGCCCCTTTGCGACTTCTTTCAAAAAGATGTTAATTTTAACTTTGATGAGAAATGTATGGAAGCTTTCAATAAACTCAAGAAGTTGTTAACTGTTGCACCTATCATCGTGCCACCCAACCGGGAGTTACCTTTTGAACTAATGTGTGATGCCGTGACTTTGCGAGGAGTTGTCTTGGGACAACGAGTTGATAGAGTTCCTTATGCCATTTACTATGCATCAAGGACTCTAAATGATGCTCAACTTAATTACTCAACCACGAAAAGAACTTCTAGTCATTTGTATTTGCTTTAGAAAAATTTAGATCATATCTAATTGGTTCTAAAGTGATTGTGTTTTCAGATCATGCACCTTGAAGTATCTTCTACAAAGAAAGAAGCAAAGCCTAGATTGCTCCGATGGATTTTATTGCTCCAGAATTTGACTTGGAGATTAAAGACAAGAAAGGGAGCGAAAACTTGGTGGCCGATCACTTGAGTAGATTGGTAAATCGAAGAGGAAGAAATGCCTATCATGGAGACTTTTCCTGATGAATATTTGATGGTTGTCAACACCATAATCCCTTGGTATGCTTGACATTGTTAACTACCTGGTTACTAAGGACTTTCCTGGAGGGTTTGAACAAGGCCCAAAGAGATAAATTAAGGAGTGATCAGAATACTATATCCGGGATGACCCGTACTTATGGAAGCATTGTGCGAGATCAAGTCATTAGGAGGTGCATTCCCGATTCTCGAGACACACTCCATCCTCTCCTTTTGCCACACCTATGCATGTGGAGGACACTTTGGCAAGAAAAGGACAGCCAATAAAGTGCTTGACGGTGGTTTCTATTGGCCTTCAATTTTCAAAGACGCTTACAACTTCGTAAGTCTTGTGACCGCCGTCGAGAAAACGAGTAATAATATTGGTCCTCGTAATCAAATGCCTCGGACTCCGATCATTTTTGTGGAACTCTTTGATGTGTGGGGTATTGATTTCATGGGACCATTCCTCCTTCATTTGGTTTCACATACATTCTTTTATCCGTTGATTATGTGTCTAAATGGGTGGAAGCAAAAGCCACTCGATCCGATGATTCTAAAACTGTGCAGATTTTGTTAAGTCACATATTTTCTCCAGGTTCGGGACCCCAAGGGCTATCATCGGTGACCAAGGGACCCATTTCTCGCAACAAAACCTTTGATGCTCTATTGAAGAGATATGGAGTAATGCACAAAATTTCCACTCCTTACCATCCACGACAAATGGGCAAACCGAAGTGTCCAACCGGAGATTAAGTCAATCCTTGAAAAGACAAAGTGAATCCCTCAAGAAAGGATTGGAGCACTCGACTTGAAGATGCTTTATGGGCTTATAGGACTGCCTATAAGACTCCCATCGGCATGTCACCATTTCGGTTGGTGTATGGAAAGCCCCGTCATTTGCCCGTTGAGTTGCAACATCGATCTTACTTGGGCCATTAAACAAGTTAATATGGAATTGGAAGGTGCTTTGGAAAACAAAGGAAGTTCCAAGCATTACAGAATTAGAAGAACTAAGAAATGAGGCCTTTGAGAATGCCCCGATTTATAAGACTAAAGCTAAGGCATTCCACGACCAATTGATTTCCGTAAAGAAATTTCACAGAGGACAAAAAGTCCTGCTATTCCAATCAAGACTCAAATTATTTCCGGTAAACTGCGTTCTAAGTGGATTGGGCCGTTTGTGGTAACTAATGTTTTTCCTTTTGGTGCATTGAGATCGGGAGTGAAAATTCGGCAAAGCATTTAAGGTCAATGGTCATCGTCTCAAACCATATCATGAACTTCCCGACAAAGGTGCAGAGATGGAAGTGATGACCCTCATCCTTCCACAATATGAGGAGCAAGGAAAGTATCATCATGTCGGTGAGGACAATAAACTAAGCGCTCATTGGGAGGCAACCCAACCAGATTTGCTCTCTTTATCCCTTTTTATTTTGTGTTTTCATTAGTTCCTTAGATTATGTTTTTATCTCGTTTGTTGGTTGTAAGCATTTGAATCTCTAAAAAAAAAAAAAAAAAAAAAGCAACTGTGTGTGCCCGACAATAAGGTAGGTAGTGCCATTAAATTTTGTCACTCTAAGCATGTGAAGGTCACTTTTCTTCGACGACAACAAGCTGCGAAAATCTTGCAAGATATGGATTTTATTGGCCTACTTTATTCAAGGTCCATTACACCTTTTGCAAAAGTTGCGGAAATTGGTCAAAAAGGTTCTGCTTTAAGATTATCATCCGCACCTACTCCTTGAAAAATTGAGATCTAGGTGGCGCGGTTCTTTTCTTTGTCAAACACGTGTATCCTCTGGGGCCGTAAATATTGAGGATCCTAGGAATGGTAATGCGCTTAAAGTTAATGGACAAAGACTCAACCATTCCTGGAAAATCAAGTTCTTGAGTTCTTTGTGTTGCCGGTTAAGTGGCGGATACGGTACTCGTGACTCTCAAGTCGGTTTATTTTTCGCTTTCCCAAAATAACTGAATCCTTCTTCTCCTTCAAAATGGATGTCATTCTTTCAAACCTGAGAAAACATTTTCCTTCTTTTCCTCAAAATGCTCTGAGAAAAATCTACAAAGTTCGATGTGAAAGATTGAGACTATTAATGCACAAAGGTATGCCAAAAGATGTACGCTGGATAATTGAAGCAAAGGTTCGATTAGCGGTGAGTCCTCAATTTCATTTGACTCATATATGCCCTGGTCTTGGAAGAAGTTCATATTCTAAAAGGAGAAGAGCAAAAAGGTTACAAGTCCGTTACAAATGTGGACGATGGAACTGTAACAAGCGATGTCATACTTTGGGGATGGTTTCCGCAAATAGAGAAGATAAAATTTTCTTCATTAAGAATGGATCGAGTAAGGAGTCATTAGATGATATCTTATCGACTCTTGAGACGCATTCTTGTGGATTGGTGCATCGTGAAATTCTTAAATTGTGGAATCTCTTCAAGGATGAAGAAAACGCTACGATCTTGGGAATCGACTCTAAAAGACCCCGTTTGCCGCTTTATAAGAAAATTGGATGGGAAGCCTATCCCCGACTCATAGAAGGCGTTTAAGCCGTTTCTTTCGGACGTAAAACCGAGGAAGATGTGAGCCACAATCACAACAATCTGTACATATCATCATCTTCTTCTTTTTCTTCTTCTTCTTCTTCTTCTTCTTCATGTCATCTCTCAAAAACAAAAAACAAAAAAACAAAAAACAAACAAAAAAAAATTTATGTATACGTCTTAGGGTTGGCTTTGGTAACACACACCGTGAATGGGGAAATGCATGCATCCTGATCCAAATTCTTAATTGAAAAACAAAGAAGGTAGATTGTATCCCACATGTGAGGCAAACAGCGTATTATGGCCACTTGTCCCTTTTGGGAGCCCTATGTTGCGCCGGTCTTGAATGGGTCGAATACTGGTCAACAATGCTTTGGCACAAAGCCGAAAGAGCAGACTACCTCCATCCCAATCTTAAGTAAGTATACACTCATCTTTCATCAAGTTTTTCTAACAAATTCAAAAAAAAAAAAAAAAGAAAGGACGTGATGTCTACTGCACTCATGACGCGCAGTATAAAGATACGCCATGGACACTGTACATACAGGTATGTCATCATTTTCTATTTCTTTTATCTTTGTATCATTTTGTTGTATTTTAATTTTTGTACAGACGATCCTTTGAGCGGGGGTCCTTCAAGGGTTTCTAGACTTCTTTACCTTGATGATTTTCTTGAAGTCAAAAAAAAATAAAAATAAAAATAAAAATAAAAATAAAAATAAAAAATAAAAAAAAAAAAAAAAAAAAAGTAAAAAAAAGAGGAGAAAAGATTCTGTGTTTCTTAATTTCAACATTTTCGACAACAGCCCAACCTACCCTCATAGGTGCAATTATTCCCTTTCCATTCTTTTTCCTACTTAAACACTCCATTTTCTCCATTTTTCTTCAACTCGAAACACTCAAAGGGAGGAAGAGTATAGAATGGGGCCTTCTATTCGTAACCTCAAAAATGTCTGTGTTTTTGTGGGTCGAGTTATGGGAAGGGATTAGAGTTTGTAAACGCAGCTAGCACTCTTGGTCGATCACTTGCTGCGAGGAATATTCATCTTGTATATGGGGAGGTTGTCGTGGGTTAATGGGGTCAGTATCACTTGTCGCTTCTATAGGAGGCAATCAGTTTTAGGTGTTATTCCTAAACCTTTGGCTGAAAATAACATCACCGGAAAGACAGTTAGAGAAGAAATTCGTGTAACATCTATGCATGGACGAATGAAAACAATGGTTGACAATTCGATGCATTTATTGTCTTACCAGTGTGGTTTGGTACTTTGGAAGAGATTTTTCAAATTGTCTCTTGGGCTGAACCGAACATCCACCATAAACCCATTGGTTTGTTGAATGTTAATAATTTCTTTGATCTTTTGTTATTTTTTCTTGACAAAGTCGTGGAACGTAAATTTATCACTCCTTCAAGAAGACAACTTCTTATCTCTCGCCTCCACTATTGATGAGCTCATTGATAAATTAGAAGCTTTTGAGTATGTACCTGATCCCAGTATTAGCTCGGATAGATTGGTCAACGAAAGCAAATAAGGAAGTAACAAGAAACAAAGGCCGATCTGCGACTTCATCTTTAATGGGTTTGATTTTATTGTACCTTGTTTCGTTTAAATTTGTGTCAACTTTCTCCAACAGGTAATATCTTCTGTCCTTTACTCATCTATATTTTAACATTGAGGACAATGTTGTGATTTAGTTGGGGGGGAAGGATAGAAGGATAGTTGACCCAAAAAAAAATAAAAAAAAATAAAAAAAATAAAAAAAAATAAAAAAAATTTGTTGTGCTGTTTGGAAAGTATGATATGATTGTCATGTACTTATTAAATCAATTAGTGATGGCAGAGTAAGGAGTAATTTTACTCTTGAGAAGCATCTTAATTGGTGGCGAGTAAGGAGTTTTTAGGTAGTAACTAATTAGTACTAAAGTTTTATTGTTTGATTTCTTTTCGAGTGGATCTGATGCTTGACGACAAGTGTGTGTTTCTTTTACGCTTGGCGTTGATTCACTTCTTATCGGGTTGTGTTGCTCTTTTCTATATCTCTCTTTCACATTGAAGGCAATGTTATATTAAGCGTGGGGAGAGATTTCAAAGCATGTTCTTTTTGTAAAAAAAAAAAAACAAAAACAAAAAAAAAAAAGGGGTTCATTGCATGATTGAATAACTTTTCTCCCTTCTTGAACTGATATGCTTGGTGATGGATGATTAAATTGATGAATTGAGTTTGATGGATGCATACCTTGTGAGATTTTGAGCCTAATGGATGGATTCAACATTTATGTCATTCTCTTCTTTCTTGTGTGATTTTCACTCATGTTAATGACCACTCTAGAACTTGCTTTGATTCTTTTTGAGGCTACATTTCACTTGCATGCATGAACATGATTGAGGCCCTCTTTCTTAATTAGCTAGTTTAACCAAATAGCCAACCTTGTTTTCAATATGATATCAAGCACTCTTTTGATTTCTTGAAAATTCTCTCGATTCCCGCCAACCTTTTATATTTTCCTTTGCTTAACCCCTTTGAGCTTATTTGACCATTCCTTGTTTCTAGCTCATCATGTGCCTTAAATGAGAAATCGTGTTCTTACTTTACCTTAGGGAATAAAAGAACATTAGCTTGGTTAATGGATGAGTTTTTGAACAAGTGTGGGGGTGTGTGTACAAAATGGTTGTTGAAAAGAAAAGAGTGCCCAAAAAGAAAAAAAAAATGTATGTATATAGTTATGTTCATATATATAAAAAAAAAAAAAAAAAAAAAAAAAACCAAGTGTTTAAAAAAAAGAAAAGGATTGGGAAATGAATATGTAAAGGGATATACACTAGAGTTGGGATGAACTTTTATGCTTGTTATTTGAACTCAACTCTCATTTGCTTTTATTCTCTTTGGTATTTATCTTCTCATATCCATTTTATCCTCTCCTGTTACCTTGACCTCACTACAACCTTGAATAAAGTCCTCATGATTTGTGTGTGCATGTGTTTTGAGTAGTGGAGAAGTAGAAGATCGCCAGCTTATGGTAGTGCAATTTTCATGGGTTGAATTGAGTGAAATACTTACCCTTTAAACACTTGAGAGATTGAGAGGGAATCTTGTGAAGATCTATCATTCTCGATTCATGTTGAAGATACCTTGCTTGATGGTTTGAGATGTGGAGAATTGTTAACTCATGAATGTTTTGATCCTCGAACCTTTGGTTGTTCTTCTTGATTGTAAAATTTTGGTCTTGAGTTTTGCCCAGGAGTGCAAAAAGCTAAGTGTGGGGGAATTTGATAAACACATATTTTATTCATTAAGAAACCCTTATATTTAGTCATTTACACTCTCCATATTCTTAATTGATTGAGTTTGACATGATTTTGTGAGTTTGAGCTCAAATTGGTCCTAATTGAATATTTTCAGCATTATTGAGATTTTACACTGTTTCTGTATTTTGGTAATAACTTGAGTTCCTGATATCTGAAAATCATGAATTTTATCTTGTAGGAAAGCTAAGAGGAAGCTCTACAACTTTGATGAAGAGCTTGAAGTCTGATTCAGATGTCTAAGGAACCTAAGTTGACATGGAAGTCAGAATACGGGTTCTGTCAGTAGAATCCGAACAGTGTGCACTCAAAAAATCATATCTCAAGATGTAATAATGGAGATGGGCTGAAATTTTTACAGTGGATAGTCAAGATCCAAATAAACAACTTTCATGAAGAACACATTTTGAGAAAAAGAAGTCTAGTAGGTCATTTTGAGCTTGCAAGTCGGAACAGAGGTGCTGAAGTTGGGTTTGAGCAACCTACGGTATTTGGGACATATCTTAGGCTTAAGGAAGCCAAATTGGACGAACCAGCTATCCATTTTATATCCAAGACAAGGATCTACAACTTTCATGAAGAACACTTTTCGTGGTTCTGAAGTATAGTGGGTCGTTTTTGGCTTCCAAGTCAGACACGAAATTTTCGTCCTCAACCACCCACTCATCCATCCACTAATCCACTCATCCACTCATCCACTCATCCACTAACTCACCCATTCATCCACTCATACACTAATCCAACCACTTAACCACTCCACCCACTCATCCACTAATCCATCCACTCATCCATCCACTCACCCATTCATGTCCATAATTTCCCACTCACCAAAAGTCCTTTGGCATTTTTCACTAATTCAACCACTCAACCATTCCACTCACTCATCCACTAAACCAATCCACTAAACCAACCCACTAATCCATCCACTCAAACACTCCACTCACTCACCCACTCATCCACCCACTTCCCTTTGTCATTTTGTTACCTTAGACTTCTATAAAAGGCACCATTTATCATGAACAAGATGAACTCTCCTTCATTTTCTCTCTTAGTTTCTTGTTTCTTCATAGTTTCTTCTTGTTTCTTCATAGTTTTTCTTGTGATTTCTTTCTAGCTATGTGTAACTAAACCTCCTTTGGTTAAGGGGGTGATGAAACCGCTAGTATTAATGTTGTAAACTTTGCATATTTGATTATTTCAACACGCTTATGTTTTTATTCATATATTTCTCGAATCTATTGTTGGTATGAAGGTTTTTGTACTTGTTCCTACTTTCAAAGTAGTAGATCTAGGTTTATTATGCGCGGTTGCGGTAGTAGATCTAGTGGGATGTATGATGTTCATGTGGGTATAATTATCTTTGTGCTATTTGCCGCTTATAAAAGTGGTAGATCTGGGTTTATTATGCGCGGTTGCGGTATTAGATCTAGAGAAATATATGTTCTAAGTAATTTAATCCTGGTGTGTGATTAGACCTTAGTGTAATTGGTTTTCTAAATCTTAATGCAATTGTTGGATAGTTGTAAGAGCGGTTGCTTTATGACTAATCAGTGATTAGGAGTTGATTTGAGCGGTTGCTAAATTGGCCAACACGTAAGGAAAACAGAGATTTAATATCACAATTGCATAAAAACATAATTGAGCATGTTGGAATAAAAAGGATATGTGGATTTACATTATCATATAAATCTAGTGGTGGATTCAATCTCTTAACCAATTTTCTTATATTGTTGATTTCAGTTTGTTTATTGTTATCTTTGAAGCTGTTCATTGTTCATCAAAACTCCAAAACCCCCCTTTTACTGTTTATTGTTAATCAGAGTCTAAATTGGGAATTGTTTAATAGTGTTAATTGAATTGGTTCTCTATGGATCGACCCTTACTAACTACAACTAGTTGTAAGGTTTTTATTTTCTGGTGGGCCTGACAACTGATTTTTATCTTAATTTCAATCACTACATCCGCACAATTCAACCCACTATACTTGCAAGTCGGAACAGAGGTGCTGAAGTTGGGTTTGAGCAACCTACGGTATTTGGGACATATCTTGGGCTTAAGGAAGCCAAATTGGACGAACCAGCTATCCATTTTATATCCAAGACAAGGATCTACAACTTTCATGAAGAACACTTTTCGTGGTTCTGAAGTATAGTGGGTCGTTTTTGGCTTCCAAGTCAGACACGAAATTTTCGTCCTGACAACGGCGCCAAAATTGTGAGAGTAAAAACTTTTCTACTCTTGTCCGTGGTTTTTCCCTCATCATCATTAGAGGGTTTTCCACGTTAAATATTGTGTGTCAGTTCTTCTTTTCTCAACTCTATTTTAGTTGCGTGATACTGTTTTCTATAACTCTGGTACCCAACAGTGGTATCAGAGATCTCGGTTACTACGGTGCAAGGGTCAGAAGAAAATTCTTAGTATGCTCTGTGGTTGCAGTATTGACTGATCTTCCACATCAGAAAAGAATTATTCTTGTTGCTGGAATTAAAGTGTGGTAGTGTGGGAGTGTATGTCTAGAAAAGTTCTGTCTAGGAAAGACTTGGTATTTAAGCGTGTCCATTAGTGACTCACCTCTCTTTCCTGGGAACTTGCCTGGTACACTATTCACGGTCTACGGTCACTATTCCAGAATACGGCACTATTCACGCTGCGGGTACTATTCACGGTGACTATTCATACGTGTAGTTGTATACTTTTACAGTGATTGTTAACGCATACTGGATTTGTTCTAGTATACGGTAATACGTACAATACTGTTCACGTATACGGTACTATTCACGGTGAAATAGTGCAAGCCGGTTCAGTTGAAAATTATTTGGTGTAAAACCATGGCGACAAAATATGAGATTGAGAGGTTCAATGGGAGTAATTTCTCCTTATGGAAACTGAAGATAAAGGCAATCTTGAGGAAGGACAATTGCTTAGCAGCAATTGAAGGCAGACCCACTGGGATACCTGATGACAAGTGGAAGGAGATGGATGACAATGCTGTTGGCAATCTGCATTTAGCTTTGGCAGATTCTGTTTTGTCAAGTGTTGCAGAAAAAAGGACGGCGAAGGAGATTTGGGATGCTCTCACCAAATTGTACGAGGTCAAGTCACTTCACAACCGAATATTCTTAAAAAGGAGGCTTTATACACTTCGAATGAGTGAATCCATGACAGTACCGGATCACATCAACAATCTAACACGTTATTTTCTCAACTTACAAAGATCGTATACAACATGGTGGAAAATGAACGTGCAGAGCTTCTACTTCAAAGTCTACCTGACTCTTATGATCAACTCATCATCAACATAACAAATAATAATGTTGCTGATAATCTTCGATTTGATGACGTTGCTGCTGCTATTCTTGAAGAAGAATCCAGGCGGAAGAACAAGGAAGACAGATTGGAAAGCTCACAGCAAGCAGAGGCTTTGTCGATGATGAGAGGAAGATCAACGGAACGTGGCTCTAATGGGAGCCGAAATCAGAGTAGATCAAAGTCACGAAGAAGGAAGAACTTCAAATGCTACCTTTGTGGCATGAGAGGACACTTGAAGAAAGATTGTTGGCACAACAAGAAAAATGCAGATAAAGCTCCTGAAGCAACAACATCTCAAGGATGTGTTGCGAGTACCTCTGATGATGGAGAAATCCTTTACAGCGAAGTAGCAATTGGTTCCAAAGGTGAAAAACAGCTCAATGATGTTTGGATTATGGATTCAGGAGCAACATGGCACATGACTTCACAACGAGATTGGTTTAGTACTTATGAACCTATCTCAGAAGGATCTGTATTCATGGGAAATGATCATGCCTTGGAGATTGCTGGAGTTGGTACTGTCAAAATAAAATTACACGATGGTACTGTTCGCACAATTCAAGGGGTACGACATGTGAAAGGTTTAAAGAAGAATTTATTGTCTATTGGGCAATTGGATGACCTCGGGTGCAAGACTCATATTGAAGGTGGGATCTTGAAGGTTGTTAAAGGTGCTCTAGTGGTGATGAAAGCAGAAAAAATTGCGGCAAATCTATACATGCTTGTGGGAGATACACTACAAAAGACAGATGCATCAGTTGCATTAGTAGGCCAAGAAGAATCAACGATAATGTGGCATCGTAAATTAGGCCATATGTCAGAACGTGGTTTGAAGATTCTCACGGAACGTGATCTCCTTCCCGGGCTCAAATCGGTAAACTTACCTCTTTGTGAGCACTGTGTTACAAGCAAGCAGCATAGATTAAAGTTTGATAGATCAACTGCTAGAAGCAAGCGCATACTAGACTTGATTCATTCTGATGTGTGGGAGTCACCAGAAATGTCCCTAGGAGGAGCAAAATACTTTGTATCATTCATTGATGATTTCTCTAGGAGATTATGGGTGTACCCAATCAAGAAGAAGTCAGATGTGCTTCCAATCTTCAAAGACTTTAAAGCAAGGGTAGAACTTGAATCCGGAAAGAGGATCAAGTGCTTGAGGACAGACAATGGAGGAGAATATACAGATGGTAATTTTCTCACATTTTGCAAGCAAGAGGGTATTAAAAGGTAGTTTACTGTTGCATATACACCTCAGCAAAATGGTGTAGCAGAGCGGATGAATAGAACTCTCCTAGAAAGAACAAGAGCTATGTTGCGAACTGCAGGTCTAGCCAAGTCTTTCTGGGCAGAAGCAGTCAAAACCGCCTGTTACGTGATAAATCGGTCACCATCAACTGCAATTGGTTTAAAGACACCAATGGAGATGTGGAATGGAAAACCAGCAGATTATTCTTATCTTCATGTGTTCGAATGTCCTGCATATGTGATGTACAATTCCCAAGAAAGAACGAAGCTGGATCCAAAATCCAGAAATGCATATTCTTGGGTTATGCTTTGATGGTGTTAAGGGTATCGCTGTGGGATCCCACCGCCCACAAGGTTATTATCGCCAGAGATGTGATATTTGCGAGAAAATGAACTGCAAAGAAAACAAGAAGATGACAAGACCTTGAAAGAGACTACTACAAGATACGATAGATAGAAAAGCCGGAGAAGAAGATTCCTTTGAAGCGTAACAAGAACCAGAGCACGAAGAACAAGAACCATATGAGGCCAATGATACGAAGTTCGGCGATCAACTCGTCGATACGAGCACCTTCATGGCACTCGGACTATGTTATGGCAAGCCACGATGCATATTGTCTTCTAACGAGAAGAAGGAGAGCCGTCAACCTTTCGGGAGGTCAGCATGAGTAGCTCGAAGCTTCTCTATGGATGACAAAGAATGCAAGAAGAAATGGAAGCCCTACATAGAAACAAGACATGGGAACTTGTTGAACTTCCAAAGGGACGGAAAGCCATTGGTAACAAATGGGTCTATAAGATCAAAAGAGATGGCAACGGATTAGACCTTAGTGTAATTGGTTTTCTAAATCTTAATGCAATTGTTGGATAGTTGTAAGAGCGGTTGCTTTATGACTAATCAATGATTAGGAGTTGATTTGAGCGGTTGCTAAATTGACCAACACGTAAGGAAAACAGAGATTTACTCTCACAATTGCATAAAAACATAATTGAGCATGTTGGAATAAAAAGGATATGTGGATTTACATTATTATATAAATCTAGTGGTGGATTCAATCTCTTAACCAATTTTCTTATATTGTTGATTTTAGTTTGTTTATTGTTATCTTTGAAGCTGTTCATTGTTCATCAAAACTCCATAACCCCCATTTTACTGTTTATTGTTAATCAGAGTCTAAATTGGGAATTGTTTAATAGTGTTAATTGACCCTTACTAACTACAACTAGTTGTAAGGTTTTTATTTTCTGGTGGGCCTGACAACTGATTTTTATCTTAATTTTAATCACTACATCCGCACGCACCAGAATTTTGGCGCCCTTACAAACTTTGATAGAGTTCCTTATGCCATTTACTATGCATCAAGGACTCTAAATGATGCTCAACTTAATTACTCAACCACAGAAAAGGAACTTCTAGCTGTTGTATTTGCTTTAGAAAAATTTAGATCATATCTAATTGGTTCTAAAGTGATTGTGTTTTCAGATCATGCACCTTGAAGTATCTTCTAACAAAGAAAGAAGCAAAGCCTAGATTGCTCGATGGATTTTATTGCTCCAGGAATTTGACTTGGAGATTAAAGACAAGAAAGGGAGCGAAAACTTGGTGGCCGATCACTTGAGTAGATTGGTAATCAAGAGGAAGAAATGCCTATCATGGAGACTTTTCCGGATGAATATTTGATGGTTGTCAACACCATAATCCCTTGGTATGCCGACATTGTTAACTACCTGGTTACTAAGGACTTTCCTGAGGGTTTGAACAAGGCCCAAAGAGATAAATTAAGGAGTGATCAGAATACTATATCCGGGATGACCCGTACTTATGGAAGCATGTGAAGGTCACTTTTCTTCACGACAACAATGCGAAAATCTTGCAGGATGGATTTTATTGGCCTACTTTATTCAAGGTCTGTTACACCTTTTGCAAAAGTTGCGGAAATTGGTCAAAAAGGTTCTGCTTTAAGATTATCATCTGCACCTACTCCTTGAAAAATTGAGATCTAGGTGGCGCGGTTCTTTTGCTGTCAAACACTTGTATCCTCTGGGGCCGTAAATATTGAGGAATTGTTTATCAAAACTCCATAACCCCCCTTTTACTGTTTATTGTTAATCAGAGTCTAAATTGGGAATTGTTTAATAGTGTTAATTGAATTGGTTCTCTGTGGATCGACCCTTACTAACTACAACTAGTTGTAAGGTTTTTATTTTCTGGTGGGCCTGACAACTGATTTTTATCTTAATTTTAATCACTACATCCGCACGCACCAGAATTTTGGCGCCCTTACAAACTTTGATAGAGTTCCTTATGCCATTTACTATGCATCAAGGACTCTAAATGATGCTCAACTTAATTACTCAACCACAGAAAAGGAACTTCTAGCTGTTGTATTTGCTTTAGAAAAATTTAGATCATATCTAATTGGTTCTAAAGTGATTGTGTTTTCAGATCATGCAGCCTTGAAGTATCTTCTAACAAAGAAAGAAGCAAAGCCTAGATTGCTCCGATGGATTTTATTGCTCCAGGAATTTGACTTGGAGATTAAAGACAAGAAAGGGAGCGAAAACTTGGTGGCCGATCACTTGAGTAGATTGGTAACTGAAGAGGAAGAAATGCCTATCATGGAGACTTTTCCGGATGAATATTTGATGGTTGTCAACACCATAATCCCTTGGTATGCTGACATTGTTAACTACCTGGTTACTAAGGACTTTCTGGAGGGTTTGAACAAGGCCCAAAGAGATAAATTAAGGAGTGACTGTAAATACTATATCTGGGATGACCCGTACTTATGGAAGCATGTGAAGGTCACTTTTCTTCAGCGACAACAACTGCGAAAATCTTGCAGTATGGATTTTATTGGCCTACTTTATTCAAGGTCTGTTACACCTTTTGCAAAAGTTGCGGAAATTGGTCAAAAAGGTTCTGCTTTAAGATTATCATCTGCACCTACTCCTTGAAAAATTGAGATCTAGGTGGCGCGGTTCTTTTGCTGTCAAACACTTGTATCCTCTGGGGCCGTAAATATTGAGGATCCTAGGAATGGTAATGCGCTTAAAGTTAATGGACAAAGACTCAACCATTCCTGGAAAATCAAGTTCTTGAGTTCTTTGTGTTCTGCGGTTAAGTGGCGGATACTGGTGCTCGTGACTCTCAAGTCGGTTTATTTTTCGGTTTCCCAAAATAACCGAATCCTTCTTCTCCTTCAAAATGGATGTCATTCTTTCAAACCCGAGAAAACATTTTCCTTCTTTTCCTCAAAATGCTCGAGAAAAATCTACAAAGTTCGATGTGAAAGATTGAGACTATTAATGCACAAAGGTATGCCGAAGATGTACTGCTTGGATAATTGAAGCAAAGGTTCGATTAGCAGGGTGAGTCCTCAATTTCATTTGACTCATATATGCCCTATCTTGGAAGAAGTTCATATTCTAAAAGGAGAAGAGCAAAAAGGTTACAAGTCTGTTACAAATGTGGACGATGGAACTGTAACAAGCGATGTCATACTTTGGGGATGGTTTCCGCAAATAGAGAAGATAAAATTTTCTTCATTAAGAATGGATCGAGTAAGGAGTCATTAGATGATATCTTATCGACTCTTGAGACGCATTCTTGTGGATTGGTGCATCGTGAAATTCTTAAATTGTGGAATCTCTTCAAGGATGAAGAAAAACGCTACGATCTTGGGAATCGACTCTAAAAGACCCCGTTTGCTTGCGCTTTATAAGAAAATTGGATGGGAAGCCTATCCCCGACTCATAGAAGGCGTTTAAGCCGTTTACGGACGTAAAACCGAGAGGAAGATGTGAGCCACAATCACAATAATCTGTACATATCATCATCATCTTCTTCTTCTTCTTCTTCTTCATGTCATCTCTAAAAAAAAAAAAAAAAAAAAACAAAAAAAACAAAAAAAAAAAAAAAACAAAAAACAAAAAAAACAAAAAAAAAAACAAAAAAAACAAAAAAAAAATTATGTATACGTCTTAGGGTTGGCTTTGGTAACACACACCGTGAATGGGAAAATGCATGCATCTCGATCCAAATTTCTTCTTAATTGAAAAATAAAGAAGGTAGATTGTATCACACATGTGAGGCAGCGAGCGTATTATGGCCACTTGTCCCTTTTGGGAGCCCTATGTTCTTGCAGCCGGTCTTGAATGGGTCGAATCTTGGTCAACAATGCTTTGGCACAAAGCCGAAAGAGCAGAACTACCTCCATCCCAATCTTAAGTAAGTATACACTCATCTTTCATCAAGTTTTTCTAACAAATTCAAAAAAAAAAAAAAAAAAAAAAAAGGGACGTGATGTCTACTTTGCACTCATGACGCGCAAAGATAAAGATACGTCATGGAAACCTATACATACAGGTATGTCATCATTTTCTATTTCTTTTATCTTTGTATCATTTTGTTGTATTTTAATTTTTGTACAGACGATCCTTTGAGCAGGGGTCCTTCAGGGGTTTCTAGACTTCTTTACCTTGATGGTTTTCTTGAAGTCACAAAAAAAAATTGTTGTTTTGTTTGGAAAGTATGATATGATTGTCATGGACTTATTAAACCAATTAGTGATGGCAGAGTAAGGAGAATTTTACTCTTGAGACGCATCTTAATTGGTGGCAGAGGTCTGATGCGTAATTGACAAAGGTGCTTCTTTTCTACTTGGCGTTGATTCACTTCTTATCGTGTTGTGTTGCTCTTTTCTTTATCTCTCTTTCACATTGAGGGCAATGTTATATTAAGTGTGGGGAGAGATTTTAGCATGTTTCTTTTGGTTGTTAAAAAATAAAAAAATAAAAAAAAGGGGTTCATTGCATGATTGAATAACTTTTCTCCCTTCTTGAACTGATATGCTTGGTGATGGATGATTAAATTGATGAATTGAGTTTGATGGATGCATACCTTGTGAGATTTTGAGCCTAATGGATGGATTCAACATTTATGTCATTCTCTTCTTTCTTGTGTGATTTTCACTCATGTTAATGACCATTCTAGAACTTGCTTTGATTCTTTTTGAGGCTACATTTCACTTGCATGCATGAACATGATTGAGGCCCTCTTTCTTAATTAGCTACTTTAACCAAATAGCCAACCTTGTTTTCAATATGATATCAAGCACTCTTTTGATTTCTTGAAAATTCTCTGAATCCTGTCAACCTTGTATATTTTCCTTTGCTTAACCCCTTTGAGCTTATTTGACCATTCCTTGTTTCTAGCTCATCATGTGCCTTAAATGAGAAATCGTGTTCTTACTTTACCTTAGGGAATAAAAGAACATTAACTTGGTTAATGGATGAGTTTTTGAACAAGTGTGGGGTGTGTGTACAAAATGGTTGTTGAAAAAGAAAAGAGTGCCCAAAAAGAAAAAAAAATGTATGTATATAGTTATGTTCATATATATAAAAGAAAAAGAAAAAAAAAGAAAAAAAAAAAGAAAAAAAAAAAAACCAAGTGTTTAAAAAAAAGAAAAGGATTGGGAAATGAATATGTAAAGGGATATACACTAGAGTTGGGATGAACTTTTATGCTTGTTATTTGAACTCAGCTCTCATTTGCTTTTATTCTCTTTGGTATTTATCTTCTCATATCCATTTTATCCTCTCCTGTTACCTTGACCTCACTACAACCTTGAATAAAGTCCTCATGATTTGTGTGTGCATGTGTTTTGAGTAGTGGAGAAGTAGAAGATAAGCAAGCTTATGGTAATGCAATTTTCATGGGTTGAATTGAGTGAAATACCTACCCTTTAAACACTTGAGAGATTGAGAGGGAATCTTGTGAAGATCTATCATTCTCGATTCATGTTGAAGATACCTTGCTTGATGGTTTGAGATGTGGAGAATTGTTAACTCATGAATGTTTTGATCCTTGAACCTTTGGTTGTTCTTCTTGATTGTAAAATTTTGGTCTTGAGTTTTGCCCAGAGTGCAAAAAGCTAAGTGTGGGGGAATTTGATAAACACATATTTTATTCATTAAGAAACCCTTATATTTAGTCATTTACACTCTCCATATTCTTAATTGATTGAGTTTGACATGATTTTGTGAGTTTGAGCTCAAATTGGTCCTAATTGAATATTTTCAGCATTATTGAGATTTTACACTGTTTCTGTATTTTGGTCATAACTTGAGTTCCTGATATCTGAAAATCATGAATTTTATCTTGTAGGAAAGCTAAGAGGAAGCTCTACAACTTTGATGAAGAGCTCGAAGTCCGATTCAGATGTCTAAGGGACCTAAGTTTACATGGAAGTCAGAATACGGGTTCTGTCAGGTAGAATCCGAACAGTGTGCACTCATAAAATCATATCTCAAGATGTAATAATGGAGATGGGCTGAAATTTGGACAGTGGATAGTCAAGATCCAAATAAACAACTTTCATGAAGAACACATTTTCAGAAAAAGAAGTCTAGTAGGTCATTTTGAGCTTGCAAGTCGGAACAGAGGTGCTGAAGTTGGGTTTGAGTAACCTACGGTATTTGGGACATATCTTGGGCTTAAGGAAGCCAAATTGGACGAACCAGCTATCCATTTTATAGCCAAGACAAGGATCTACAACTTTCATGAAGAACACTTTTCGTGATTCTGAAGTATAGTGGGTCGTTTTTGGCTTCCAAGTCAGACACGAAATTTTCGTCCTCAACAATCCACTCATCCATCCACTAATCCACTCATCCATCCACTAATCCACTCATCCACTCATCCACTCATCCACTAACTCACCCATTCATCCACTCATACACTAATCCAACCACTTAACCACTCCACCCACTCATCCACTAATCCATCCACTTATCCATCCACTCACCCATTCATGTCCATAATTTCCCACTCACCAAAAGTCCTTTGGCATTTTTCACTAATTCAACCACTCAACCATTCCACTCACTCATCCACTAAACCAATCCACTAAACCAACCCACTAATCCATCCACTCAAACACTCCACTCACTCACCCACTCATCCACCCACTTCCCTTTGTCATTTTGTTACCTTAGACTTCTATAAAAGGCACCATTTATCATGAACAAGATGTAACTCTCCTTCATTTTCTCTCTTAGTTTCTTGTTTCTTCATAGTTTCTTCTTGTTTCTTCATAGTTTTTCTTGTGATTTCTTTCTAGCTATGTGTAACTAAACCTCCTTTGGTTAAGGGGTGATGAAACCGCTAGTATTAATGTTGTAAACTTTGCATATTTGATTATTTCAACACGCTTATGTTTTTATTCATATATTTCTCAATCTATTGTTGGTATGAAGGTTTTTGTACTTGTTCCTACTTTCAAAGTAGTAGATCTAGGTTTATTATGCACGGTTGCGGTAGTAGATCTAGTGGGATGTATGATGTTCATGTGGGTATAATTATCTTTGTGCTATTTGCCAGTTATAAAAGTGGTAGATCTGGGTTTATTATGCGCGGTTGCGGTATTAGATCTAGAGAAATATATGTTCTAAGTAATTTAATCCCTGTGTGATTAGACCTTAGTGTAATTGGTTTTCTAAATCTTAATGCAATTGTTGGATAGTTGTAAGAGCGGTTGCTTTATGACTAATCAATGATTAGGTGTTGATTTGAGCGGTTGCTAAATTGACCAACACGTAAGGAAAACAGAGATTTACTCTCACATTGCATAAAAACATAATTGAGCATGTTGGAATAAAAGGATATGTGGATTTACATTATTATATAAATCTAGTGGTGGATTCAATCTCTTAACCAATTTTCTTATATTGTTGATTTTAGTTTGTTTATTGTTATCTTTGAAGCTGTTCATTGTTCATCAAAACTCCAAAACTCCCCTTTTACTGTTTATTGTTAATCAGAGTCTAAATTGGGAATTGTTTAATAGTGTTAATTGAATTGGTTCTCTGTGGATCGACCCTTACTAACTACAACTAGTTGTAAGGTTTTTATTTTCTGGTGGGCCTGACAACTGATTTTTATCTTAATTTTAATCACTACATCCGCACGCACCAGTCGCCCTCCGAGCTCTCCTCAACTTCCTCCTCGTTGCTACATGTAGTTGGGAGTTGATTCACCGAAGTGGCATCCAAATTGGCGTCCATAATGAGGCCATCTCGAACCACTTTTTGTGAACCGGTTCCTTCAACTATGAGATCCGGGTTCAGTAGGCGCAGTTGAGCAAGAGCATTAGAAAAAGATTCGTCAACTAAGGCTGCCCAGTCGTCTTCGAGGTACAAAACATCATGCTTAAGCTAGGCCTTTGATTGCTTAAGAATCTCGTTCTCAATCCAGAGAACAGTAAGATTGGACTCAGATGAAGAGATTTGCTCCTTGAGAAGATTATCTCAAGCAACCCCTTCTGCAAGCTTGACTTGGAGCCAAACAACCTTAGCCATGCGCAGCCCGAGCTCCTCACCCACTTGAGCTAGTTGCCTATTTTTCTGAGCAATAGCCAGCTCAAGTTGTAACACCCTAATACCGATAACCTCGTATATCAAAATAGACCTGGATAAGCAGTATTAGTTATGCTACTTCTATCTTAACATAATACTAAATTCATATCATTTTAAATAAATAATAATGGAGAGCCTTGTGGAAACTAAAAGTTATACATATAACATTGCTACTAAAGGGCTCATTGTATGCATAAACTTCCTGAACAAACTAAAAACCTGTAAATAAATACAAGCTTTAAACTAGAAAACATAAAAACTATCTTTGTCTTCATACATCTTCTTCTTGCCTTTGGATGAACTTTCACCTGGATTTATATGGCAACAAACGGGGTGAGAAATCACATTTCTCAATATAAGTATACCAAAACTAGCAGTTTAAACATTCACAATGAATAAACCCAACTGAACTAATACTTCCTGCATAAAAAACAATTACAACTCTCTCTTTATGTAACGTTCTTTAGCAAACTATACTTCTGTTCTGATAACCGAAACCACGATGATATCAAACAACCGCCCATACAATCATTTGAAATCATCGACCAGACAACTGCCCATACAGTTGTCACCATAGGCAACAATGCAATAAGCAAACATACATAACAAAATACAATTCCATTCCAAACAATATTAAATAATGCAATGATGAGATGATGTATGTTTATGTTCAAAGAAAAGTGTATGATAGTGTGGGTGCAATGTCATGAATACTTAACTATTCCCCTAGGTAGGGAGGGAATCTGGTACGATAACAAGTAACCTCCTATAACCTACCAAGTAGGGAGAGAGTTTGCTATCATATCATGTAAACTCCTATAACATACCATAAACTAAGTGGGTAGGGAGGGAATCTGGTATAATAACAAGTAACCTCCTATAACCTACCAAGTAGGGAGGGAGTTTGTTATCATATCATGTAACCTCCTATAACCTATCATAAACTGAATGGATGCCTCCACTATCTACTTTCTAGAAATAGCAAGTATATGTGAAGTATGATGTGTGTGTAAATGCGGAGTTATGCCTTAACTCTAACATAACCATCACATGATCTCACACTAAGTCCATCTTGCATTACTAACTTCACCTCTCCTCTGTGGGAGCACTTCATGCACTATGACATTGAACCAATGCCAACTAGACTTAGTACACTACTGTCTTTGCATTACTAACTCTCTTTCACTCTTTGAGAGCTCTTCATGTACTATGGCATTCACCCTTGCCAGCTAGGGTCTATGGCACTTAACTTTTGCCAACTCGGCACCTTGACCCTTAACTCTTGCCAATTAGGCATTATGGCACTCTACTATTGCCATCCCGGCACCTTGGCCCTTACTCTTGCCACTTAGGCACGATGGCACTCTACTATTGTCATCTTGCTTCTTAAATCTCTTATCACCTCTCTTGTGACATCTGTGCAACTTTAAGTTGCTTAAGAAACTAAAACTCTTGATCTATGGTAATCCATGTCTGATGGATGCACAACTTTACTCTTATCTTTCCTTGTATGCCTCTAGGTTTTTTCATCTAAGAAATACCCTATCTAGTGCCTCAACACACTATACTAGGCATAACCAAAGGGTTCCATCCACTAGGGAACTCAAAACATCCAAAAATAACATTCTGGAGCTTCAGGGTCTCACGTCGCGGCACGGCGTTAGCACGCCGCGGTGCCTTGCTCTCGGATGCTAGTACTGCGTTGACTTTTGGTCTCACGCCACGGCATACCACTGCCTACGCCGCGGCACGCTAAGCAAAATAATCCTTTCGCTGCGGCGTGCAACCTCCACGCTGAGGTGTTCTTAGCAGAAACCAGATTCTACAGAATTCTGTAGAACCGTGGTACTGTTCCATTAATTTTTCTCTTGGATTTTGGCCATTTCTATCCAATCTCTCGGTGATTCTATGTCCCTAATCAGTTCTTTAATACATAGGAAACATCACACACTAACTTAAACCTCTTAATTTGGATTATGAATCAAAATCCCTCATACTTTAACCTAAACCCCTCTTTGGGCATTTAGGATCTAACCTAGATAACTTTTGTTTCTAATTCAAACTCTTTGCATGAACAAGTCATAAACCTCACTTATAACTCATTCAAACAAGAAAATCACCTACAACATCTCTAGAATTCAAAATGACACATTAAGTCTCATATAGGCTTAACATGGAAAATGAGGAAGAAGATGAAGTTATAGCTCAAGAATCCCTACCTCTTGTCTTGGATGATCAATCTTCAAGCTCTATGCTTTTATCTTGATCTTTCCTTGGTCTTCCTTCTTTTCCCCCTTTTTCTTTCTCTCATTCCTTCCTTCGGTTTCTTTCTTCTCCTTTCTCTCATTTTTCTTTCTTTTCTTTCTTCTATTTTTGGTTCCTACCGTGAGTAGCACTTTGTTCGAAATAAATCTTAAGATTCATTAAAAATCATGTTATACTTTTTTCTATTTTTTCATATCTACTGGGGGTCAATCCGGTATTAAAATACACAACCAGTATGCCTAAAAATACCAAATCAACTCCGATTACTCTGAAACTTTAACTACACCTTACTTAACTCATTTGTGACCTAGAAACAAATTATCTAAACTTGTTTCCCTTTAAATAGTAATTTATGCTATTTTCTGAGTCATTTTAGGCGATTTTTCACACTCGGGGTTGAAACAAAGTGCCTAAACTAACTCAATTTGTTACCAAACTTGACTGACATGCTAAACAAGTAATATATTACCTTTGTAACTAATTACAAGCTTAACATGATTTCCAGAATGGTACACAAGTCCCTCCTTCTTATCCCTGAGGGCGTCTAATTCTTTTTCCAACCTCAGAGTCTGACAAACAAACTTGAAAGCGGATTCCAGAAAGTGTAGGACCGAGGCATTGCTTAAAGCCCTCACATGAGCATCCCAGATTATTTTTATTAAGTCTTGTTCAATAAGGACATGTTGGATTGCCGGGGTCAGCAAAGTGTTGCAAATAATCTAGCCAGGATCGACTCGTCTACCCGAATTACCGATTGTCCAGCGAATTGAAAAGGGGCGCCCTCCAGGATCTTAGATTCCTCGCTTGAAGATAAATCCATCGGAGCAGCTTCAGCCACCAGCCTTTTGCCACGTTACTCTTATCACTCTTCCCTATTTCTCTTATGAGTTTGGAGTGGCTGAGTGGGAGAATTAGGGTCCGTATCTTGAGGTTGTGCTTGAGCTAGAGAGACCGAGATGGTAGGTTGGGATCCAGATCCCGAAGCTCCAGCCTTTCACTAGGCCAACTGCATAGCGAGAGCCTCGAGCTCGCCTGGATGAGTCATGATTACTGCAAACAAGAAACAAGAATGTTACAACACTTAGAAGTAAATTTGGAAATACAAGTTTACTTAACATATGTATGATAAGATATCTAAGAGTGGTTTTATAGAGTCAGAGGGCTCATCTAGGACATATTTACAATAGATAGCCCCACTTTTATCGATCCACTTAACCAGAAAGTTGAGGATGTTGGCATTGTCGTCAAATAGATCGGACATCAGAGTCTCAATCTCCTCCAAACTCTAGTTCCAGACCGCATGTGTTTAGTACAAAAATAACTATAGTTCGCCTTCTAAGGTAACAAAAAAAAGGATAATAGCCTAATTTTACATATTTTTCCTATAAAAAGTAGGTATTATTATAACTCAATATAATTAATTTTAATGATTTTCTAATATTATTATTTAATTATTGAGAGAAGCTAATCTTATTTAATTATCATTATAATTTCAAGATCTAAAGAAAGTGATAATTTTTAATGATGTGAAAGAATTATGCTGCAAGTGTAGCTGATAAGATTATCTCATTTTATGATTAAGCTAGTGGAGCTTGAAAACCATAAGTCACAAGAAGTTGGATTTAGGATCAAAGGAAAGATTATAAAATTGCAATGTGGAGCCTATGATCACCAAAGCCAAAGAAGCAAGAGAAGAGGAAATAATGGTGTAGAAAGCAACAAATAGAAGTGTTGGGTTAGGTGGAAGTAAGAATCAAATCAAATAAAGAAATAAAAGCAAAAAATGGGCCTTGCATGAATTATAAACTCACTTGTTGAGGTGGTGAAGGAACAATATATATATATATATATATATATATATAGGATCAAAGGAAAGATTATAAAATTGTAATGTGGAGCCCACGAAAACCAAAGCCAAAGAAGTAAGAGAATAGGAAATAAAGGTGTAGAAAGCAACAAATAGAAGTCTGGGTTAGGTAGAAGTAAGAATCAAATCAAATAAAGAAATAAAAGCAAAAAATGGGCCTTGCATGAATTATAAACCCACTTGCTGAGGTGGTGAAGGAACAATATATATATATATATATATATATATATATATATATATATATATATATATATATATATATATATATATATATATATATATATATTTAGAATCAAAGGAAAGATTATAAAATTGTAATGTGGAACCCACGATCGCCAAAGCCAAAGCAAGAGAAGAGGAAATAAAGGTGTAGAAAGCAACAAATAGAAGTGTTGGGTTAGGTGGAAGTAAGAATCAAATCAAATAAAGAAATAAAAGCAAAAAATGGGCCTTGCATGAATTATAAACCCACTTGCTGAGGTGGTGAAGGAACAAAATATATATATATATAGATAGAGAGAGAAAAAGAAAAGAAAGAGACATGCAGCAGCAGAGCGACACAAGGTGGAAAAAGGACATCACACTTAGGGTCTATTTAGATAGTAAAATTAGAATTAAAACATAAAATTTTAATTTCAATCTCAATTTTTTTAGAATTAAAATTGATTTAGAATATTAAATTCTATGTTTGAGATTGTTAAGAAATTAAGATAAGAAATTATAATTTTAAATTTAATTATAATTTTATTGTTTAAAGCGGGGTTTTAAATCTCGGACCGCATCACGTGATGCGGCCGAGAAATACGGCGACCACCGCGACCGCTTAGCAATAGCGCGATTTAATCGCATTTAACGCATTTTGCGCGGCACGACGTGACTGACAGCACCGTGACCGCAACGCGACCGCGACCGATTTAAAACCCTGTTTAAAGGTATAATCTAAATATTAACAAATTATTTACAAAATTAAAATTGATAAAAATATTCATACAATAATATTTTGATAATATAATAGTCATATTTTTTTTCATAAAGAAATTTTTCATGATTTTTTTTAAAACTATTATAATAACTTTTATATAAATATAAAAACAATTTTCTATATAAATATAGAATCTCAATAAATATAATTATTCATAAATAAATGTGGAGAGAGAGAGAAAAAAATAATCTTTAAATTATAGATGTGAACACCCAAATTTGTTCGGAGCATTTTGTAAAAAAAAAGTAAAAAATAATGATAATATCAAAGAATAAGAAAAAAAAGGGGGAAATGACTAATCTTTCACTTAGTGGCCCATGATCTAACTCATTGACCCACTAATCCATAATTCATGATCCAACACATTAATCTATAATCATGATCCAACCCATTGACCCATTAACCCATAACACATTATCCAACCCACAACTCATATACCATTAAACTTATCCTAAACTAACTCCAACATTCATCCTAAACAAACCATAACTTATCATCCTAAACAAGCCATAATTCATCCTCATCTTAAACACTTCACAACTTATCATCCTAAGCAAACTTCAATCATACTTTAACTTAAACACTTCAACCTAATCTACTTCTATAAAAACTCATAACCCACACTTTGACCTTAACTTACACTTTTCAGCTTAAACACACTTTCAGTTTTAGTCTAATACATTTTCTCCATTAGGTAACCAACCTCTGCCAAAAATACTCTCTCATTTCACTACCATCAAAATCTTCCTTAAGCCTCCATAACAGACCACCATCTCTTCCATAACCCATCTTTATCATCTTTATCTTCCAAACAATATTCACCAACCAATCACCTAATCACCACTTCATCTTCATCTTCAACCAAACACCTACACTGTCACTTCACTCTAATCACCATAACCGAGTCAACTCACCACAAAAACCACCATTAACCACCTCTGCCATAAGCTTCATCTTCACCACCAACCTTCTTTCCATACTGTAAATAGCCTCACCCTGTCACATATACAGCCACCAAGCCAGATCAGTGCCACAACGACCGGAACCACCCAGCCGTGCCAAACCCGACCAATCGAGTTAACTCAGAACCCCCTGCACGAACTAACCCCATCAGCCACCACTTGGACCCAGTCGAACTCGCGCTATCCCAATCTGTCGTTGCAGCCGCATCACCCAGCTTCAAGCTGCAACTAGTGGACCGCACCAGATCTGCTAAAATCAAACCACACCTAACATTTCCACTGTCAAACCGACCCGCATTCCTCCACGAACTGCATGACCCAGCCACACCGTCGAACCAGACTCACACCGCACTGTACCAGAGCCATCGAACAGACCTGTGCCACACTGCCAGAATTCGCGACCAGAATCGTGCCGCCTAGCCGATGCGCAGATCGGCAGTCTCCTTCGTGTCGAACCCGATCCGCATCAACCACCCGCGTACTGGATCTGGACTGCGTCGAACCGCCAGAACACTACTGTCCTTTGCGCTCCGCCGGGCTTCATCCCTGTCGTCAGTCCACCAGCCATCGGATTTGACCGTTCCGTACTCCTCAGTTGTGTGTTGTTGAATCTCTACAACTATCAAAGACAAAACCCCCTTTAGATCACCTTATTTCGTAAGCTGTTATTGTTTGTTTGGCTTTTTTTTCAATTTTTTTGGGAAAAGTGGGCTAAAAGACTGTAAAGTAAAAAAAATAAAAAATAAAAAATAAAAAAATGAAAAAATAAGAAAAAAGAGGATAAAAATAAAAATAAAGTAATAGAACATTTTTTAGAAGAATAAAATAGGATTAATTAAGTTGAGAGAACTTGTTGATCCTGTAACTTTTGTAATCATCTGAGTTGTGATAACTTGATGATTCAAAATTCTTTTTTTTTTCATAGTTAAAAAAATAATCAACCAACTATCGTTAAATTTTTCTTTTTAAAGAACAAAATAGAATTAACTAAGTTATGACAGTTTGTTGATCTGTAACTTTTGTAATCATCTTAGTTGTGACAACTTGATAATTTAAATTATTTTTCAAGTTAAAAATAATTAACCAATTATCGTTAAACTTTTCTTTTAAAGAATAAAATAGAATTAATTGAGTTGTGATAACTTGTTGATCTTATAATTTTTATAATCATTTGAGTTGCGATAGCTTAATGATTTCTTTTTTTAAATAACCAACCCACAAGAATTTTATAAAGAACTACGTGACTTTGAGTTCTTCATTGCAGCAGAGGATACGTAGGAGATGAACTTCTATTCTGTCAAGCCAAATTTTCAAATTTTCATAAATTATTTGATTTTTTTAGTTTCTTTTTAATAAAAGGGATAAAACAAATATATTATGAGATTATTAAGTTTTTCATAACTAATTTAAGGTAACCGTTTTAGGACGGATATGGTAGGGGTGTTGTAGGGTTAAGTCTCTACCCTTCTCTATGCATAACCGACTCCCGAATCCAATCTGGTTTCAAAGACTATTTTCTAAAAGGGTTTTCCAAGTTTTCCTATTTTAAATAAAATTGGTGACGACTCCTAATAATTTATTTATTCGCCACTCCCATTGTGATCACGATCGCAACAGATGGAGACTCCACTGGGGATACTTGAGAGTCAAGCTCATATAAGTTTGTTGTGTAAAATTTTGTAATCTTTGTATATTTGTTTTACCTTTTTTTTTTTCTCATTTTTTAAAATTATTTTTAAATTATTTTGTTATTTAAACCTTAGGATAGAGAATTTCTTTGGGAATTTTTGTTTTGTATTTGTTTTTGTTATTTTGTTTGTATGCTCCTTACACCCACCACACCTACGCGTTTATTACACACATTCGAGTGGGACCCTATACTCGGGTCTAAGTGAAGCCTAAGTTAAGTAGATGTTGTATAGTTGTAGTTATTTTGGATGTACATCCTATTTGGTTATTGCGAAAACCTCATCTAAAGTGTGTATTTTTCATCAATGTCCCACACGTAGTAGTTTATCTACTATTTGTGATCAACATTCTGAAACGGGACTTAGTTCTAGAGACCTTTAGAATAATAGAAACCACCGAACGAGAGTTCTCGCAAATCAGAAAGACTCATATATCCTTATGATATAATTCCTCATTTAAGGCAATCCTTAGGACACGAAGGGAGCATACTTCTTCTTTATCTATTTATCCCTCATTCTTTTTTTATAAAAAAAAAAATCAACATCTGACATTTTCATGACATTCCTAACATTCTTAGAAAAAAATAAAAAAAATCATGCATTTTCATGGCATTCCTATCAAAGGACACATCATCTTACATTTTCATTCCTAGCATTCTTAAAAGAAAAATATATCATCTTGCATTTTCTTGTTATTCCTAGCATTTATTCATTTCATCTTAGGCATCTCATTAATCTCATTCATTTCATCTCATTCTTTGTGTGATGTTACTGTGTTTAGCAACCATTGTACGACCAAGGAAAGAAGACACCAATTAAACTCGAGTTCACAACACAAGGGCTCGAACAAAGCTTGCAGCGATGACAGCTGAAAATGAAGGAAAGAATCTAAGTATGGAAGTAGATGAAGTGAAAGGAAAGATGAGCAAGATGATAGAGTCTCAGAGAAGAATAAAAGAAATGTTGTTAACCATGAGGGAGACCCTCATCTTGATGGGGGCAGCCAGAGGTATAGGAGTAACTGGGGCATATTCACACCCAACAAATATCACTTCTATGAGGACAAACCCTGGGATAACTACTGAGATACCTTTTGTGGGAGGAACCTCAAATACTACATCACTAGTACTTCCTATCGGAGAAGGATATCATTTATTGGAAGGAACTCGAAATGAGGTTCATGGTAATGCTGAGTTCACATGGGAACCACCGTATATGTCCATCCTGATGTCAACGAGGTTTCCTAGTAGGATTGATCATGCAGCCATTCAAAGTGATAAGATGAGGGAAGAATGGATGGAAAAGATGGAGGAACAAATTAAAATGATCAAGGGTCCTAGTACTTATAGTCATATTGGGATAGAAAAGTTGTGCCTTATTGCTAACATCATCACCCCCAAGGATTTTAAAATTCCAGAATTCATCAAATATGATGGGAGCACCAACCCTTTCTTCCACCTGAAAACATATATTACCAAAATGACAATTTGGTCAAAGGATTGGAAGTTTCTCATCAGCTTCTTTCATGAAAGTTTGACTAGGTCTGCTTTAAAATAGTGTATCCAACAAGACCTTTCCAAAAATCTCTTCTTGGAATGACTGGGCAAACTTGTTTATGGGACAATATCGGTTCAACCTGGATACCGCCCTAACCCGGGAGCAGTTAGGAACATTGTAGAAGAGAAATGAGGAAACATTCAAACAGTATGCCCAGAGGTGGAGAGCTCTCGCAACACAAGTGCAACCACCGTTGACTCTGACAGAAATGTGCTCATACTTCTTGGGGACCTTAGGAGCTCCTTATATTGGGACAATGGCGGGCGCTGTCTACCGAGACTTTACTAAATTAATTGCTACTGGGGAGAGGATTGAAATTCTGGTAAAGGCTGACAAATTGCCAACTGGCAATAATGAAAATGATTTCAAGAAGGGGTTTCTTCCTAAGAAAAAAGAGTCAAAAGGTGAGCTACGTCCAAAGCCAACAACCTTCACAAGCCCGCTATCCACCATCTTACCCTGCCTACCGAGCCCCTGATAACTCCATGAAATGTAGTTATTTGTGCCCTATCCTTGTGTTGTAAAGACTGCTTAGTCCTTGCTTATGATGCATATTTGGAAGGTTTTATACTTATATTTGACATATTCTAATTTGAATATCCTTCTATATGTTTTAGAGCAAATTGTGTGTATTTGGTAAGAGATTGAGTGAATTTGTATCTATTATTGATTTGGTAATTTTTCTATATTAAGAAGGGCTCCAAACAAGCTCAAATGTGGAGGACTTGGACAAAAAGTGGAAGAGAAAACCAAATCTGCATCTCAACAGGCAACAACACGGCGCAGGCATATCAATGTTGCGGCGTGAAGCATCCCCTGCATTAAGTCAGAGAGCTACGTATTTTGAACGTCACAGCACAAGGATTTAATGTTGCGGTGTCCCTGACCTAAATTGAAACGCGCCGCGGCGTGAGAAGTTGAATGCCGCGACGTAACTCTATTTTTTGAGTTTATAAATAGAAATTTAATAGATTTTCTAAGGAGAGCTTGCTGAGTTTAGAGAAGTTGTGCTAGGTTTTCACGTTCTGGGCTGATTGGAGGCTTAGAGAGGCCTGGTTGGAGGCCATCTTCTTCATGGAAAGAGATTAAAACATCAAATCCTCATCTATAAGCTTCCTTCCTCTTCTCCATTTACTTTTCTCTCTTCCCTCTATTTTGAACATGTATTTTTGTTGTATAAATTCGTGTTCAATGTTTAGCCAAGTTGTATTTAGGAATTACTTTGAATCTTTGTATGAATATTAATGATTTTGTCTTACTTTTAAGTTTATATGGATGTTTGGTTTTGTTCTTCCATACCTATGCTTAATGCTTGCATTTGTTTGGCCATCAATTGCATGATCTTAGTATTACAAATGAACTAGACATATGAATTTATGGATATGGATATGGTATGGTTGATGCATGTTCGATGAATTCAATTGGCTTGAATAAGTTTGATTCGCTAACTGGATAGAAATATATCTTTTAGCTATGCATAGCATGTGATTGAGAATAGATCGTTCATGAGTGGATTTTGGTTCTAACTAAGGAGTTAGGCAAATGAAACTATGGTTGATTGACCTAGACATAGGCTTTTAACTAAAATAGATTCTCAAGCTAACTTAACAATTCATTAATGTTGCTTATAAGGATTGCATGTCATTAATTGAAGTAAATGGTGAAAAAGGATTTCCTAAATCTCTAAACCATTATCTTTATTGCTTTGTAGACTTTAGATTTAGTTTCTATACTTGTCACCTATTTTATATGTTCTTGAATAGAATTTAGCTAAGCTATGTTATTTACTAATGGAAGTCATTTATTCTCATGGGAACGAACTTATACTCTGTATTTGTATTACTTGTATGAGCTGTGCACTTGCGGTCTAATAAAGGGACAAACAAGTTTTTAGTGCCGTTGCCAGGGATAACGGTTTAATTCCATATTGCTAATATCAATAATGAATTTAGTTGGTTCTAATTCAAGCTATATATTTCTTTTTCATTCAAGTTTCCATTCTTTATAGTTTATGTACAATAAATGGAGGATGAGCTTCATCATTCAAGGCCTTTGTGGGAGCTTGAGACACCGCAATGGAGAACCTAAATCAGGCGAAAGAAGACCCACTATCCAATCTATCCATTTTGGGATCAAACCGGCCATAATCAAAATAGTTGGTGGTTTGACATGACAAAGTCCTGCCGAGACTATAACTCAGGCCCTTCTTGGGAGGGAACTCAGGTTTTTATGATGTTGTTAGTTTTTATGTTTTTAGTAAGTTTTAAGTCTTAAATATGTTATTAAGTTTAGTTTTGTATCTTTAGTTAGTTTTTAGGCTTTTCTTTAGTATTAAGTCTTATATATGTTAGTATGTTTAATTTTTGTATTCTTGTAGTTAGTATGTTTGATTTTTGTAGCCTTAGTTAGTTTTAAATCTTATATATGCTAGCACTTTGATTTTTGATGTTTTAGTTAGTTTGTATGTGTTTGTTAAGTTTTGAGTCATATATAGGTTAGTATGCCTAATTTTTGTACTTGTGTTAGTTTTAATGGTCTTAGTAAGTTTTAGGTTATATATATATATATATATATATATATATATATATATATATATATATATATATGTAGTATGTAGGATTTTGTAATTTGGTAGTTAGTATGTTAATTGTTGTAAGTTTAGTTAGTTTTTATATTTATGTTTAGTTTTAAGTTATATATAGGTTAGTATGTGTGATTTTGTGTTTTAATGCATTTTAGTTGTCCATTGTGTGTTTTAGCCTTTTGGACAAGTTTGAGATGTGTTGAGGAACTCTTTATGCAAAATCCTACAGCAAAACTGAATTTGCTGCAGAATTCTGCAGGAAGATCTATCACGCCGCAACGTGAGTTTGTTGCACGTCGCGGCATGACCGTTATTTCTGTGTGTTTCAGTCCAGAGAACTCAATGCCTCAGCGCAAGCATATTAATGTCGCGGCGTACCCTTTAAAACTTGTCTTAAAAAAAAAGACTTGTTTTGGGTGCCACTGAAGGCACCCATTCTGATGAAATACCGTGGCATGGATGTTGTGTGCTGCGGTATGTTGTCCTGTAGTGTATATATTATACATTGTTAGTTTATTTTAAGTATTTTTAAATATTTGTAGTATACTTAGCTCTCACATTTCAGATGTTGATAGGCTCAGGTTCCCTAGACACCACGGACAGTGAGGACACTATTTCACTTTGGTTTGGGGGAGTATCATTACATGCTTTGGATATATAATGTTGAATGTATAACATGTGGTGATATTTACTGTTGTAGTTGTGATAGCCATCATGTTATCCTGTTTCTAATTTTATTGGGCTATTACTATGGGTTTTGTGAAGAAATTTCAATTTTTAACATTAGGCAAATGATGTTATGCATGCTTGAATTGAAAAAGTTGAATCTATTTGAATGCATGATTTGTTGCAAGAATGCTGGTGTTGTTATGGTTGTTCATTGATATGAAAGGTTGCTATTTGCCCCCTTTGTAGTGAAACCTTATGTGATCTTAAAGCATGTGAAATAATTTAATCGCTTTTGATGTATGATTTACATCTCACTTAGATGCAAGTGTAACTTTGAAAATGATAAGAGTGTATGTCTAGAGAAAACTTATGGATGTACATGTAGAGTTTTGATTATCCTAGAAGTTGTTTCTGAACTCTCTTGAGGCGAAATCCTAGATTGTGCATGATTGAGGAAATGATTAAGGCATTGTTTGGACCGATTGAGCCTTTCAAGCCTACCCTGATATGATGACATCTCTAGGTCTCATTTTGAAGCCTGATAATTGTTTGGTCTTATATGTTTTTTATTCACCCATGTATTCCTTACCATGTTAACCATTCTAATGCATGTGAAAACATTGTATTTTCTTCCTACCATTATTGTTTGTTGAGTACTTAATATGTTATTTCTTGAAGTGAGTCTAATGATTAGGGGTGTTAATGATTCAATACAAAATGAGCCTGAAGGAACCAAATGCAGTCAAAAGAAAAATCATTGCTTTGCAAAAGAAAATAGAAGAAAAAAATAGAAAAGAAAAAAAAGAGATAGAAGAAAAAGCAAAGCATAAGAAAAGTAAAGTACAACAAGCATCAGAATGGTTCTGGCAAGTTTTCTACATTCCCTGTTGAATACCCTTCTAATCTCAGTTAGTGGCTCAGGTCTTGAAATGATATGTTATGTTTCTCAATGTTTGTATTGTATCCTATCCTTTCATTTCTTTCGCCTATTACCATTGGCATTAATTACAAGCTAATAAAGTCCCTTTTGATCCTCAATCTTATGTGATGTACATTAGTGGAGAGAGAGTTAATTTACAATCTTATGGATTCTATGATTCATATACATGTATGCTTATAAACTTATCTGGATGTGTATGATTTGAATAGGAGAAATTTATCTTACATATTTGTAGAAAATGTGATTTGTATGAAAGGATGCGTAGATTGTTAGCATATAAAGGATTATATATGTGTGGAGCTTTTTTATGGGGCATTTGCGCTTTTAAGGATTGATGCAATCATTACACACTAATTTTGGTTTAAAAAGAAAAGCAAAAATTGAAATTGTGTTAGATGCTGAATGAATGTTTGTGCATGAATTGTTAAGCAGATTTCCTTAGTCCAATTTTGTTTTGCTCAAGGACTAGCAAAATTTAGGTTTGGGAGTGTGATAACTCCATGAAATATAGTTATTTGTGCCCTATCCTTGTGTTGTAAAGAATGTTTAGTCCTTGTTTATGATGCATATTTGGAATGTTCTATGCTTATATTTGACATATTCTGATTTGGATATCATTCTGTATGTTTTAGAGCAAATTGTGCGTATTTGGTAAGAGATTGAGTGAATTTGTATCTATTATTGATTTGGTAATTTCTCTATATTAGGAAGGGCTCCAAACCAGCTCAAATGTGGAGGACTTGGACAAAAAGTGGAAAAGAAAGCCAAATCTACATCTCAACAGGCAACGCCGTGGTGCAGGCATATCAATGTTGCGGCGCGATGCATCCCTTGCATTAAGTCAGAGAGCTACGCATTTTGAACGCCACAGTACAAGGATTTAATGTCGCGATGTCCTTGACCTAAATTGAAGCGCGTCACGGCGTGAGAAGTTGAATGCTGCAACGTAACTCTGTTTTCTGAGTCTATAAATAGAAATTTAACAAATTTTCTAAGGAGAGCTTGCTGAGTTTAGAGAAGCTGCACTATGTTTTCATATTCTGGGCTGATTGGAGGCCTAGTTGGAAGCCATATTCTTCATGGAAGGAGATTAAAGCATCAAATCCTCATCTATGAGCTTCCTTCCTCTTCTCCATTTGCTTTTCTCTCTTCCCTCTATTCTAAACATGTATTTTTGTTGTATAAATTCGTGTTCAATGTTTAGTTAAGTTGTATTTAGGAATTACTCTGAATTTTTGTATGGATATTAATGATTTTGTCTTACTTTGAGTCTATATTGATGTTTGGTTTTGTTCTTCTATATTTATGCTTAATGCTTGCTTTTGTTTGGCCATCAATTGCATGATCTTAGTGTTGCAAATGAACTAGACATAGGGATTTGTGGATATGGATATGGTATAGTTGATGCATGTTCGATGAATTCAATTGACTTTGATAAGTTAATTCGCTAACTAGGTAGAAATATACCTTTTAGCCATGTATAGCGTGTGATTGAGAATAGATCATTCATGAGTGGATTTTGGTTCTAACTAAGGAGTTAGGTAAATGAAACTATGGTTGATTGACCTAGACATAGGCTTTTAACTAAAGTAGATTCTCAAGCTAACTTAATAATTCGTTGATATTGCTTATAAGGATTACATGTCATTAGTTGAAGTAAAAGGTGAAAAAGGATTTTATAAATCTCTAAACCATTATCTTTATTGCTTTGTAGACTTTAGATTTAGTTTCTATACTTTTCACCTATTTTATATGTTCTTGAATAGAATTTAACTAAGCTACGGGTTGTTATTTAGTAATGGAAGTCATTTATCCTCATGGGAACAAACTTAAACTCTGTATCTGTATTACTTGTATGATCCGTACACTTGCAGCCTAATAAAGGGACAAACAACCCCTCTATATAACCCAAATACTTACCTTTCTTATCAGACACTTGCACCTTCTCATCTACCTGACCTAACTGTTTCTCCCATGAATACACCTCAAATCCCATAACTCCAAATCAATAATGTTCCCGTACCACAACCATATGTACCAACTTGCTCAATCTATACCCAATACTCACCTGCACATTCATAAAATTTCTCAAGTCACCCATAACCTCGACCAAACTTACAAAATCAAGGTTGTTTCTGTCCCCAAAACCTACCCCTTTCCCAAAACTACCCATTTCAAATGCAGAGTTATTCCAAAGGCTATTTGATGTTCACCTCATCTCAGGAAATCTTGTACATCCCCTACAACCACCGTTTCTAGCATGGTACAACCCGAATTTAACTTGCAAATACCATATGGATATCCCGGGGCACTCAATCGAAGATTGTAAATCTTTCAAGATGGCAGCAAAAAAGTTGATCGCTTGTGAAAAACTAGATATTCAAGAGGAGGCCGAACCTAGTATTGTTAACAACTCAATCCCTAATCATGGTGGAAGGAATTAAGTAAATGTTGTGCCAGCAACTCGAAATCTTTGAACAATTGGAGATTTGAATTGAAGTAATTACCATAAAATAATTAGTGATGTTGGATTGATGTTAACTTTCTTTAAGCATTAATGTAATAAATTTGGATGGGTACCTTGTTTCCTTTCAATTTCATCACTTTGTCTTTCTTGATATTTTTTCTCTTTCATTTCTTCAAAGTATCTTCCTTGTATTTGGACCCCATTAGACTCCAACTCTTGGCAATTCTCAGTTTGGTAGATGCCAATAAGGTCCGCGTGTACAAGTGTCCTTTGCAAAAAAAAAAGAAAAAAATTAATCAAAATAAAAAAGGAGCAAAGAAGTAATCACTTGGTGTGCACTATCTTTTTGTCTCAAAATTAAAGTTTTGAAAATAAACAATTATGATTTGAAAATGAAGACTGACTATTTTTCTCTATCTTTTACAAAATTTCATCATTTTTATCCTTTGTTACCCCTTTTGAGCTTGAAAATTTCTTTAATAAACCCTAGACAATGATCACCCCTACACTAGGAGATAACACAAAACAAATGTTGATTATCATGGTGCCTATTTTGAAACATAATGGAAAGAGAAGAAAAGATGAATGGGGCAAGAACTAAACAAAAAAAGAATGAGAAGGGAAAGAAAGAAGAAAGAAAATGAAATTAAATGGGTCATGACAAAGGAGAATAAAAGAAAATGAAATGAGGAAGAAATTGAGAACAATAAGAGAAAAGTGCACTTGAAAGTGAAAAAACAGTTGACAAAGTTTAATTTTGAACAAGGATCCTTGATCTTATTTAACATTTAAACACTTATTTGAGCCTTATATCTTTCCTTTCATAACCCCTAGTCTTGGCCATGTTACAAGCCTCAAAAAGTTCATTTTGATTAATAAAGGGTTGTTGTTATTTTTGTTAATTTTAAGACAAAAGATTTGTGCTTTTCTGAGTTTTCAATTCATTGCTCTTAAAAAAAAAAAAAGGGAGAAGGAGGTACTTACCAGTCCTATATTGGGATAAATTTCTATTTGGCCTTACACTAAAGTGAGTTTCTACCCTATTCAACTTAGTCCTAAACTAGGGCAATTTTTCTTTTCTTTAGTTCAATATGACCTATATTGGAGCAAATCTTTTAGTTACTAGGGCGAGTCTCGACCCTATTCAATTCAGTCCTAGATTGGAGCAAATTTTTCTTTGGTTCAATTTAGCTTCATCAAATCAATCCATATCGAGTCAACACCTCTTTGAAATTCATATCATTGTTTGTATCTTTTTCATATATACCCTTTTGTGTGGTCAAATTTCCAAGACCAATCTGGAAGTTTGATCACTGAGTACATTTCTCTTCTGTCGTACTCCATGTCTGTCTGTTACGTAATGCTTCAAGTAAGGTGAACATGAGTACAACATTATGATTTAACCATCTGATTGCAATCCTCTGATGAATAATTTAGATCAAAAAGAACATAGAAGTTCCAATTAAAGGAAAATATGATATCCCAAGGGATAATCTAGAAATAAGAGGTACCCAAGCAAAAACAAGAAAAAAAGAGTCTGTTAGACAGAAAAACCCGAAAAGGCAGTTTAAAGAAAAGTTATAAAAAATAAATTGAAATTGCTTAAACTAAGGCAACTTTGTTCGCATTTAATTAGCCACACTGGAACAAAATTTTTGAAGGATTAAAGAGAATATATATTGAAAGAAGTAGCAACAGAGACAACGATTGAGTCATCAAGTTGTTGCAGGAGATCAATTGGAAAAGGATCAAGGAACAGATATCGGGGCAAAAATTTTCTCGCAAAGACTTAGTAGCTCCAAGTAAGGGTTCATAACAAGGGATGATCATCTCATTTCTCAAAAGGAAAGATAAGCAAAATAAGAAAAACTGAAGAAGAAAAAGAAAAAGAAGTCAAGAGGATTCCAAGTCAACTAAAGGGTCTGATGAAGAAAAGCATATGAACAAAGGTTTGATTGATCAAAGCTTTCTCGAGTCACCGCTGGTTCGAATGATTAACAAAAAGAAAAAGGAAAGAAAGAAAAAAAAAGAGAGAGAAAGAGAAGGAAAAAAGAGAAAAAGATAGAAAAAGATAAAACAGAGAAAGAAAAGAAGAAAAAGATCTTAAGTCCTTAGTTTCATGTCATGTTGAGCGCATCACCTCCATGCATTTTAAATTTTTTTGAGCGCATCGGCTCATTCCATTTACTTTTGAGCACATCGACTTTTGTCATTTATTTTTGAGCGCATCAGCTCCTGTCATTTACTTTTGAGTGCATCGGCTCATGTCATTTACTGTTTGAGCGCATTGGCTCTTGTCATTTACTTTTGAGCGCATCAGCTCCTGTCATTTACTTTTTGAGCGCATCGGCTCCTGTCATTTACTTTTGAGCGCATCGGTTCCTTCCATTTTAACTTTTGAGCACATTGACTCCTTGCATTTTAATTTTTGAGCGCATCGGCTCTTTGCATTTTAATTTTTGAGCGCATTGGCTCCTTACATTTAAATTTCTTTTGAGTGCCCTGGCTCTTTTTTGTTCTCGCATTATTTTATTTTTGTTTTTCAGGACAAAATTTGAGTTCATGTCTTTACTCCTTCCTTACTATGATAAATGAAAAGTTACAGTTATACTTTTTATTTAGTAAGAAACAAGTAAAGAGGAGTAACTGTGAACACCAAATTTTGTTGAGAGTATTTTATAAAAAAAAAAGAGTAAAAAAATAATAATAATAATATAAAAGAATAAGAAAAAAAAAGGAAAAGGATTAATCTTTCTCTTAGTTGTCCATTATCCAACTCCTTGACTCACCGACACATAACTCATTATCCAACCCACAATACATATACCATTAAACTTATCCTTAACCAACCCCAATACTCATCCTAAACAAACCATAACTTATCATTCTAAACAAAGCATAATTCATCCTCAACCCCAACACTTATCTTAAACACTTCATAACTTATCATCCTAAACAAACCCCAATCATACTTTAACTTAAACATTTTAACCTAATCCCCTTTTATAAAAACTCATAACCCACACTTTGACCTTAACTTACACTTTTCAGCTTAAACACACTTTTTGTTTTAGCCTAATACATTTTCTCCATTACGTAACCAACCTCTGCCAAAAATACTCTCTCACTTCACTACCATCATCATCTTCCTTAAGATTCCATAACAGACCACCATCTCCTCCATAACCCATCTTTATCATCTTCATCTTCCAAACAATATTCACCAACCTAATCACCAATTCATCTTCATCTTCAACCAAACACCCACACCATCACTTCACTCTCATCACCATAACCGAGTCAACTCACCACCAAGACCACCAGTAACCACCTCTGCCATAAGCTTCATCTTCACCACCAACCTTCCCTCCACACTGTAAACAGCCTCACCCTGTCACATATACAGCCACTAAGCCAGATCAGTGCCGCAACTGTGCCGCACTGCCAGAACCACCCAACTGTGCCGAACCTGACCAACCGAGTCAACTCGGAAGCCCCTACACGAACCAAGCTTGTCAGCCACCGCTTAGACCCATCTGAACCCGCACAATCCCGATCCGCCACAACTGCATCACCCAGCTTCAAGCCGCAACTAACGGACCGCACCAGATCTGCCAAAACCGAACCACGCCTAACACTTCCACTGTCAGACCGACCCGCATTCCTCCGTCAAACTAGACCTGTGCCGCACTGCCAGAACTTGTGACCGGAACCGTACCGCCTAGCCGATGTAACATCCCCGGGACTGCCTGCAGGATTGACGAGTGTCTCCACAAACCAACACGAGTCTTTTCAGCGTGCTTTGTCCTCATTCACACGCATCCTAGGAAACTTCTCAGGAAGTCACCCATCCCATAATTGCTCCAGGTCAAGCACGCTTAACAATGGAGTTCTTATGTTCTAGGCTCCCGAAAAGAAGTTACAACTTGCTGATATGGTTACGCCTAATCAATTCTTTTAAGCCATCCTCAACTATGCAGTCCCATACCTGCACAGTCTCTGAATCCCTCTCATTCCGGTGCATATTCAGTTCATTCATGGGACCCTTCGCCTAGAAGCATGCCAGGAGTCGCCCATTGTACATGCTTCAATTCGCACCGGCGTCCATTCCCCGCCCTCATCAACCCCGGGACACTACATGCCTACCAGCTTCTGCCTGGTTCGTCCCCGAACCACACCGTACTGGGAGAGGTCCCGTCTCTGATACCATCTGTAACATCCCCGGGACTGCCTGCAGGATTGACGAGTGTCTCCACAAACCAACACGAGTCTTTTCAGCGTGCTTTGTCCTTATTCACACGCATCCTAGGAAACTTCCCAAGAGGTCACCCATCCCATAATTGCTCCAGGTCAAGCACGCTCAACAATGAAGTTTTTATGTTCTAGGCTCCCGAAAAGAAGTTGCAACTTGCTGATATGGTTACGCCTAATTAATTCCTTTAAGTCATCCTCAACTATGCAGTCCCATACCTGCACAGCCTCTGAATCCCTCTCATTCGGTGCGTATTCGGTTCATTCATAGGACCTTCGCCTAGAAGCATGCCAGAGCCGCCCATTGTACATGCTTCACCCGCACCGTCCACGCCCACTCCCCGCCTCATCAACCCCGGACACTACACTAAATGCAACACCCTAATGGGGATGTCACATTTCCGAACAATAATAAAAAACTTCTACCCAAGTTATAAATTATTTCGTAATATATAATAATATAGGTTATAAAAATATTCTTTTTGGACCTTATATTATAAAATAAAGTAAACAATATATAAAATAAAACAAACTATTACATACACACCATAATTATGGATACAAATAATTTACATATTACAAACTATTTAATAAAACAACAAACTGTCTGGTTTAAAGCAAACCATAAACTAGCCCAAGCATAACACTAAAAGTTCTGATCCTCCGAAGAATCTTCCTCGGGGAGATCATTAGAATACAGAAAACCTCGGTCAACGTTATCCCACGTCGCAATCAATCCATATGATATGGATGATCTCGAGGCTCGCCCTCCTCAAACTGCTTGTTCGGTTGTTGTTCGTACTGAAAATCCAGCGGCTGCTCCTCTTCTACTTCCTCAACGACTTTACAAAACATAAATAATAATACAAAAAAAATATGCAAAGAGGTGAGATAATCTACATCATTACCAAATAGCGTAAGCAAAAAAAACGACAATACAAACAAATATAATAGTTAATATAACAATTTATATTATCACACATGCAAAATATCATAAATCAAATTATAATTATTCACATTATCACACATGCAAAATATCATAAATCAAATTATAACTATTCACACAATGATGCAGTTTAAATATGCCATGTACTCAGACTCGTTCCTACTCCATGGAGCTAAACACAAACATCGTAGAATGATCCTAGACATGTCCGCACATCGGTTGCCTCAACCAACTATTATACAACCAAATACATCGTGTAAATAGCACACACAAATACGTCGTGTGAATGGCACACAACCAAATACGTCGTGTGAATAGTACACATCAAATACGTCGTATGCGTCCGAGGCATAGTACTGCATACAGTCCAATAGATCCCGATTAAAAATAGTATTTGTCGAGATCGCTAATTTGTGTTTTCAGTTACCACGGCCCAGAGGAGCTACCAACTGTCCACGTGTGGAATCTACTGCACACTAACGCCTTCAAATTCTCCACATGAACACACTACACCTATCACACCAGCAACACGGTGTAATTCATCTCATCAGTCAATTGTCAATTTCAACCAAATTGACATACCACTTTATGTATGTAATGATCCATAATTACAAAAATACCCTCAGTGTCACCATGAATCATAATTACATAAATATCCTCATTGTCACCATAATTACAAAAATACCCTTAGTATTAATAATTCCAAAAATAGTATGTCCCCACTTGACAGTACTATTTCCCAACATGTCCGGGTCTACTACTTTCGCCCAAGAGTAAAAACTTACTATTTCCATAAGTCGCGTAAATATTTTTCAACATTTTCTCAATCGCGTAATATTTTTAAATCATTTTCTCAATCACGTAGTTTAAAAATCATCATTTTAAATACGCGTAAACTATTTCTACTGTTTTTCACTGTATAAAATATTTCTTGACGTTCCAAATTAAACTTTTAAACTTTCCAAAACTAAAAATATTATTTAGACATTATTTTCCATTTTTCTTTACAAAAATTACTCTAAGTCATAATTTCTGACCTTTTTCTCAAAAATTCGATTTTAATAAATTCTTCTACAGTTAATTTTATTCTTTAACTACGCAAAATACTTCTTTGCTTTCTAAATATCATTTTGAAACGTTCTTCATTACTTGCTCATTTTTAATCAATTTTGACAGCATTTCGTTTAGAAAATCTACTACATGATATTTTCTACGTTTTCCTTCAAAAATTCCTTTATTTAATTATAACCATAAAATACACTTTGAAAATTGCTAACATACTTTAAAAACTCAAAGATAAGTATTTTTCAAGTGCTAAAATTTATTTCTTTACCATACTAGACTTCTAGTAAAAATTCATTTACTTTTTTGACTCTTGAAAATCCATCGTAATTGAATTTGTTTTAGGTTAATAAACTAGTTTACACTTACAAAATAAATTTTGGATCAATTAAACATTAAAAATATATTTTGGCCGAAAATCACCATTTTTATACAAACCATGTTTAAAATTATTTTTCATCCATTAAATCATTGAAAAATCCTTTAACTTAATTAGATCAATTAGGTTATCCTTTTAGAAAATGGTTGAGAACATATTGGTTCTCTTTCCATAGTAAAAACCATAAGCTCTTCATCTTGTGTTCTTTGGAACACTTTTGCAAGTCTCAACATATTTGCACATCCAACAATAATTATCATAGATCCATGAACATATACATATATTTATGAACACATACCATATATTAAAGCAATAACAAAACACATACCAAATATCAAAGCTATAAACATACTTGCATGCATAATAAATCACAAATAGAAAAGTAAATAACATGCACACATAAACAATCACAAATAGAGAAGACAATAAACAACCAAGTGAATGAATCCTTATGGATTCTTCACCACAAATACATCCATTTTCTCACCACCACACTTGGTTGATGAGATTAAATCTCCCTCTTACCTATAAGGAAGACAAGATCTCCTTGGACTCCTTAGAAAATTTGTGTAGCTTCAACGAAAATCCTAACAAGCTTAAACAAATTATAAAGTCATAAATTATGGATGAAAAAGATAAACCATGGGTCAATCATGGCTTAGAACATCAAAAATCAAATTAGAAACAAGAAACAAGAATTTTCACCTTATAGGGAAGAAACTTCAAAGTGATTTTCCAAGTTCCAAATGGATGATTTAGCAAAAACTCACAACTAGAGATGTTCTTAGAATATGGTTTAGATTTAGGAAATGAAGTTGGATGAAATTTTTGATGGATGGAAGTATATAGAAGAGTGTTTGGCCGAATGGTGTGGGAAATGAAGACTTAGAAGTTTTCTTTGGTTTCTTTGGGTAGGAGAGAAAAGAGAGAATGAATTAGAATAATTGAATGAATGATTTTGAAGTGAATAATAGCCTCCCATCATGCATGGCCGTAGACTTCCAAGACAAATGCAGCCCTCTTTTTTGACAATTTTGCTAACATAATTGCCTTTGTTGATTTGGATGGTGGATGACTAAGCATCTAGACTTCATGATTGCTTTTGAGTGCATAATTGAATGCATAATGCATGCATAAATCCAAAAATAGCTATAGGAATTCTAATAAAAAATTTGATTGATTTTTAATAACTTATTTATGCTTAAGTCCTCCTAATTAGGTTTAATTAAAAGTTAGATAGATTCATTTGTATTTTAGTTAATCATTAGTTTACTTAGAATCCTTAATCTTCTACTTAATTATACTAATACATTTGTCTAACTAAAATTTGATAAAAACAAATTAGGTTTTAATCTATTTAATTATCACTTAAACCCTTTAGATTAACTTAATTAGATTTTAAATTAACTAATCTATTAAATTAAGGTTTAAATTAACCAATCTACTAAATCTAACCATTTTTATGGATTTTTAACCTTTTGGTCTAGAATTTTACAAGCCTTTTATGTTGGTAAACTTTTCCTAAAAGTGGGTCCCACAAACCCCAAACGTGGGTCCCACAGATTTTTCTACATGATAAATATTTTTATTATACAGAAAAATCCTAAAAAATAAAAAAATTGATATGTGTATTATTCGGATTGGGTTTAGTAAGATCGCCCAGCTCTAAATAATCAAACAAGATTTTTTCTAGCCCGAAAATTATTATTTTCTTGACTCGGAGCAAATCACACGAAACAATCAAATACAGTTACGAAACAGTCAAATTAATTTTATAACACACAGAAATCAGAAAACAGTACAATAAGGGCAAAAATATAATTAACCAAATATTGGGGTGTTACAACTCTCCCCCACTAATAGAAATTTCGTCCCCGAAATTTATCGTACCTTAGAAAAGATGTGGGTACTGCTCCCTCATTTTGTTTTCTAGCTCCCAAGTAGCATCTCCCGTTATCTCATTCCATATAACCTTTACCAATACAATCATCTTCCCTCAAAGCTGCTTCACTCTCATGTCCTCAATCTTAACAGGAAGTGTCTCATATGTTAAATTATCTTTCAGTTATACTTCATCAGGCTGAATGACATGCGTTGGATCGGGGATATATTTCCTCCGTTGAGACACATGGAATATATTATGAAGATTGGATAGAAAAGGTGGTAAAGCTATTTGGTAGGCTACAGGACCTATTCGACGAATAATTTGATAAGGTCCAATGAATTTAGGAGTGAGTTTTCTGGATTTGATAACCCTTCAGACACCAGTCGTAGGTGTTACATGCAAAAACACATGCTCACCTTCTTCAAATTCAAGAGGTCTCCTGCGCTTGTCAGCATAGCTTTTCTATCGACTCTGAGCTGTCCTCATTTTCTCCTGAATCATTTTCACCTTCTTCGTAGTTTGTTGCACAAGATCAGGTCCAATAGTCATACTTTCCCCATCTTGATACCAACACAAAGGTGTTCGGCATCGTCGCCCATAAAGTGCTTATAGGGTGCCATCCCTATACTTGAGTGAAAACTATTCTTGTAGGTGAATTCTATCAAAGATAGAAATTCATCCTAACTCCCTTATTGTTCCAACACACAAGAACGCAACATATCTTCCAGCGATTGAATAGTCCTCTCCGTTTGACAATCAGTCTGCAGATGATAAGCAGAACTCAGACGTAACTTAGTCCCCATGGCTTCTTGTAGGCTTCGCCAAAACCTTGACGTAAACCTCGGGTCTCTATCAGAAACTATACTTGAGGGTACACCGTGAAGTCTAACAATTTCACTAATGTACACCTAGGTTAATCGTTCCAATGAATACTTGATATTGATCGGCAAGAAGTGCGCTGACTTCGTAAGCCTATCAACTATAACCCATATAGAATCATGACCCTTCTTCGTTCTTGGCAATCCGGTAACAAAATCCATCGAGATACTCTCCCATTTCCACTCGGGAATAGTTAAAGGTTGTAACATACCTGCTGGTCTTTGATGTTCCACTTTTGCTTTCTGACAAACAAGGCAAGACGCCACACATTCCGCAACATCTCTCTTCATCCTTGGCCACCAAAACATTTGCTTTAAATCTTGATACATCTTTGTCATCCCCGGATGCATACTCAACCTACTAGTATGAGCTTCGTCCAAAATCGCTTGCTTCAGATCGGGATCAGTAGGTATACAAATCCTTCCTTTAAACCTTAAGACTCCATCAGATCCTTCCTCAACTGTTGCCTTATGACCTTGCTTCAAAAATTCTTTCTCATTCAGTAAATATGGATCCTTATCCTGTTTTTCCTTGATTTCTTCCAGTAAGTCATTTGAAACAGTAACTCTACTTAGACGAATTCTTCTTGGTGCCAATTCCACTGACAACCGTAAATCTCTAAACTGATTGATCAATTCTTTCTTCTTTATCATCATGGTAGAAACACTGATCACCTTTCTACTTAAAGCATCCGCTACCACATTTGCTTTTCCCGGTAGTATTGGTGTTGGAAATCATAGCCCTTCAAGAACTCTAACCATCACCTTTGCCTCATGTTCAATTCCTTTTGATTGAACAGGTACTTTAAACTCTTGTGATCACTAAAGACATTGAACACAGCTCCATACAGAAAATGTCTCCACACTTTCAATGCAAAAACCACTACAGCGAGTTCTAAATCATGCGTTTGGTAGTTCCTCTCATGAACCTTCAACTGTCTTGAAGCATAGGCTACCATATTTATGTTCTGCATCAACACGCATCCTAACCATTGGTAAGAAGTGTCACAATACACCTCAAAAGCCTTGTTAGGATCCGGCAAAATCAGCACTGGTGCAGTCGTCAATCTCTTCTTTAACTCTTGAAAACTTGCCTCACATTCTTTCGTCCAATCAAAAGCTTGACTCTTCCTTGTGAGTTGCGTAAGAGGTCCAGCTATCTTAGAAAAACCTTCAATAAACTTTCGGTAATATCCGGTCATTCCAACAAAACTCCGGATCTCAGTTACCGTCTTTGGCCTCTCCCATTGCAAAATAGTTTCTATTTTCGATGGGTCCACCGCAATACCTTCCTTGGAAATTACGTGACCCAGAAATTGAACTTCTTCTAACCAAAACTCACACTTTGCCAATTTTGCATACAACTTCTTGTCCTTCAAAATTTGGAGAACTATACTGAGTTGTTCAGCATGCTCTTCCTTATTTTGGGAATAGATCAGAATGTCATCGATAAAAACAACGACAAACCTGTCTAGATACGGACGAAAAATCCTATTCATATAGTCCATGAATATTGCAGGAGCATTCGTCACTCCGAACGGCATCACCTGATACTCATAATGCCCGTAACGAGTTCGAAAAGTTGTTTTAGGCACATCATCAACCTTGACACGAATCTGATGATAACCTGATCGCAGATCTATTTTAGAGAAAATAGCTGCTCCTTTCAGCTGGTCCATCAAATCATCGATCCTTGGAAGTGGATATTTGTTCTTTATTGTGACCTTGTTCAGCTGACAATAGTCTACGCAAAGACGAGAAGTTCCATCCTTCTTCTTGACTAGTAGTATTGGCGCTCCCCACGGTGAAACACTCGGTCGCACAAACTGCTTTTCCAATAATTCCTCCAATTGCTTTTTCAACTCCACCAATTCTGATGGCGACATCCTATATGGTGCAATCGAAATAGGACCTGTTCCTGGTACCAAATTAATAGCAAACTTGATTTCTCTTTCCGGTGGTAAGCCAGGTACATCATCAGGAAAAACTTCTGGAAACTCATTCACGATTGGAATAGCATTCACATCTTTTTCACTCTTGACTTCTAAAGAAGACAGTAGCATGTATCCTTGAGCTCCGTCCCTCAACAAAGATTTGACTTTGACGGCAGTTAAAAATCCAGAATCCTCATCCTTAGGAAAAACTAAGGTTTTATTGGCGCAGTCTAATAGGATATGGTTAAAAGATAACCAATCCATTCCTAATATTATATCTATTTCAACAAGAGGTAAGCAAATTAAATTGACCGAAAAGACTCGATCATTTATGGTAATAGGACAGTTCAAACATACTTTAGATGTAACAACAGGTTTTGCAGTTGGTATAGAAACAATCAATTGAAAACTCAAAGAAGACATAGGTAATTTCAACCGATCCACACAGTCATACGCAATAAATGAATGTGTCGCACTTGAATCATATAGTATAGTCAAAAGAGTACCTGCTACGACACATTCCCCTTGAATAAGAGCTTCAGACTGAGAAGCCTCAGCTCCGCTCATCGTGTACACTCGCCCTCCAGATCGCAGCTGAGTAGCATAAACATTGCTCACAACTGGCTTCTTTTCTGACTGATTACTGTAACATCCCGAAAAATACCTATTTGGTCATAATTCATCATTTTATAATATTCTTGATTTTTAGAAATTTTTCTGGAATTTTTCGGAAACGACGAATATTTTAATATATTCCTCGTTTTTATTGTACACTTGAGAATTGCTTTGAGACCAAAGTGTAACACTCCGGAAATTGATTATTTCACCATGAATAGTCATTTTCCAATATTTGTGATTTATGTGAATTTTTCTGGAATTTTTCGGAAATGACGAATATTTTAATATATTTCTCGTTTTGCGTGAAACTCGAGCAGAGTCGTGAAAACGACTGTAGCGCTTCAAAAATTGGAAAATTATATGACGAGTGGTCGTTTTATAATATTTGCAATTTTTGAGAATTTTCTGGGAATTTTCCGGAACCGTCGAATATTTTAATATATTCCTCGTTTTACGTGCGCGCTGAGCAGAATCAGAGAAACGCGATGTTTTCTCTGAGAACCTTGGACTATGGATAAGTCGACGGGGGATCTTACTAAACCCGAGGCTTGACACAGTTTACAAGGTTTCACAATTTTCGAGAAATCTTAACAGTTACATTTAAATCAATACAGCGAAAAATTCATCTGTCAGATTAATTAAATACTTGACTCCCAACTGTAACTATTATCTATTGGATAATAGTGTGTAATAAAAATACTATCACATTATCCTAATGTAATCCGCTTTATGTCAAATCTACCTACTTTAATTCAAATTTAATGGTTAAATATTCAAGCTTCCTTAAGAAGCTTTGACCCCAAACTTTGACCACATGTGTAGCTTCCAAAGGAAGCCAATTTTTGTCACTCAATTCTCTCTCTCACGTACGTGATCTGCAGCCCACTCAAAGAGAAAGAGTTAATTCTAATATCCTAATATTACAACTAAAGGCATTATCACCAAAAACACCATTTCTTCTTCCTTTTTACGTTTCTTCTTCTTCTTTCTCTCTTCAACCATTTCTTTCTTCCTCTTCTAGCCACCACACGTCCAGCCACCCTCCAAAGACTCCAACATTCATAAAAATTCACACCAACCATATTTTCTTAATCTCCTACTCCTTCTCATCATCTTTTGTGCTTGGAGTTTTCAAGAAAGCTTCCATCTTCAACCATTTCTCAAGCTTTGAAGGTGAGCTCCCATGGCTGAAAAATTTCAGACTTCCACTCCATTTTCGTTTCTGGTTTTCCTCTTGATTCAATGGTCATTTTCTTCTTCTTTTTCCCCTCGTTACATTGTTCTAACTTAGACCACATTTTCTAGGGTTCTTGGAGCTTCAAATCCGAAAATCAAGTGCTCTTGGAATTTTTTCTTGGTTCTTCATCTTGGTAAGAGGAAGATTAATCCTCCTCAACCTCTTTAGCAACTAGGAACCTTGTATTTGATTCTTGGAAGAAAAACCACATAGTGGTTGTTCTTGAAATTGCTTGAAATTGATTACTTGAATGTTATCTTAATTTAGCTTTGAGTAGTTGATTGAGTGGTTAATTATTCATGTAATTTTGTGATTGAAATCCATGTTGCTTGGCCGGAAAATTCTGGTTGCTTGGACCATTACATGTGTCACGGTTTTTGACTCTGTTTTGGGGCTGTTTTGGGGCTGGAAAATGAAGGGAAATGATGCTTAAATTTTGATCAATGTAAGGCTAATTAAATCAAGTAGTTAAGGGTGATTAAAGTGGACAAAATTCTGGTTGCTGGACCATTACATGTGTCACGGTTTTTGACTCTGTTTTGGGGCTGTTTTTGGGCTGGAAAATGAAGGGAAATGATGCTTAAATTTTGATCAATGTAAGGCTAATTAAATCAAGTAGTTAAGGGTGATTAAAGTGGACAAAATTCTGGTTGCTGGACCATTACATGTGTCACGATTTTTGACTCTGTTTTGGGGCTGTTTTGGGCTGGAAAATGAATGGAAATGATGCTTAAATTTTGACCAATGCATGGCAAATTAAATCAAGTAGTTAAGGTTGATTCAAGTGGACAAAATTCTGGTTGTTGGACCTTGGTGAGTGCCACGGTTTTGGGCTGTTCTTAAGAGCAGAATTTTGGTTAACATTGTGTCAAGAGTAATGCTAGGCAAATTAGGTAAAGGAAGACTAAACTAGTGAGAAGAAAATTGGTAACCTAGGACCCTATGGGGTGCCACGGTTTTGAGGCTAGCAATTAAGGGAAATTGTGATAAATTGTAACAAGCATTTGATTGGAAGTAATCAATGTATAAATATGGAATGTAATGGAAGAAGAATTTGAAATTGAAACTCAAGTGATGCCACGGTTTTGGGTGGAAAAATGGGGTAATTTATGGTTGATGTGCAGTAAGTATGAGACTAGAATTAATTAAGTAACAAGATGGGATTTAATGGAAGAACAATTGGAAGTTGAGACTTCTATGGTGGCTACGATTTTGGAGCCAAGAACCTAGGGTTTTTGGTGAGTTAATTGAACAAGTGAACACTTTAAATAATTAAGGGAGTGGTGTACAAGATTATGGCTTGAAAGGAATTGGAATTGAATTCATTAGGAGGCCACGGCCTCTAGTACATTATTTGGGAAAAATGTAATTTTGGTAAATTGGAAGTATAAGTAATTAGATACTTAGAGAACTAGGTAATGAAATGGACAATTATTAAATTAGAAGGATTATTAGGATTAAGACTTCATAAGCCTTAAAGGACTAAGAATGAATTCATCATAAGACTTAAGGTGATCATAAGTGGGTAAAGAACATGAGAATGTGAGACTTGAGGGCTTAAATAAAATGTAAGTTATTAGAGATCGAATTGCCTTAGTATGTTAAGTTGATTTTTGAACATGAACCTTGAAATAAGGAATAAATTCTAAGTTAGGATTCATAATGAACCTAATGACGTATTGATTGATTTGACATTGATATTATGTGATTATGGAATTGTATGAAATTATGAATCATACATGTGCATGCATAGTGTCTTATGCATTGTGATTGTCCTTGTGGACTGTTGTAAGGCCTAGTTGCCTAGGAGATTGAACATACCTTAGTGCGGGTGCGAATAGACAAGTGTGGGTCGTGTTATGACCTCGGGGGCGTCGGGGTGCGGGTCCCTCACATGGACAGTTTAGAGCTCCTCTGTGCCGTGGGGCAAACCGATGCAAACACACCGACGATCCGGACTTGACACTGTCCTATATCGTGATCTAGTGTAGAATGTCTGTACAATGCCATGATTTGCGCATGAGAAAATTTATTGATAGCACCGGCCTCGGCAAATGAGTTACGAACATGTCTCCCGATCTTTCTCTCCGCTTGATTGAGTCTAGCTCCATGGAGTAGGAATTTGGGAAAGCATGCATATAAGTCATGATATACCCCGTCATTGTTAATATTTATTTTTCCATAACTATGACTGATTTAATAATTACTTGTGATGATTATCTCACTGAACCGTTTATTTGCTTACCGTTGGAATTTCGCTCATTAAATTGAATATGATATTCTGAGTTGCTAATTGGACGCGTGGCGCCGTTCTGTTTCTAGCTGCTATGATTGGTAATGATAGTAGGATGTCTTACCTCTTTCTTGTATTCTTGTGCTTCTGTTATGTATATATATATGTACGTTTGATAAAAGATCGTGAGGGAGATGAAGAAGAATCTTGGTTGATTTGGATTGGATGTGTGGATGAGATTTCTTCAATTACGTGAGAGCACAACTGCGTGGAGGCATTGATGCCTGTCTCGTCAACTGGGACTTCGAGCGTCGTATATGTGCATGGGGTTGCGGATTTGTCTGCTGGTGGTACCCATCCCTGGGTTACTACTTTTCCCCTTTAGTGTTTTTAGTTCCCGCTTATTTTATTTGACTCTCGTAATTATTATATCCTATGATATCAATGATTTACGTTAATTAACTATAAGATATATATAGAAGGCATAGGATTTTATTTTGGTGGTTGTGTATAAGATGATGTTGCATTTGGATATGGGTTAATACAAATACATTTCATTCGAGGCTCGTATGTTCTACTTACGTATAAACACAAAAAAAAAAATAAACCTCTAAATTTTGAAACGTATGTTATCATGGCTGTGACACACCTGGATTTAGTGACCGTGATGTAATGACGATCGTGTTGCGGTCGCTATATCAAGGGGTGTTACAATTACATTCCCTAGAAACATGCCCAGGCCTTCCATATTTGAAACAGATTAGTCCTTTGATTGAACAGTCTCTAGATATGTGGCCACTCTTTCCACAATTAAAACATCTTGGCGTAAACGCCACATTTGTACCAGCTTTGTTACCACTAGAACTTCCCCCGATAGATGGACGTTGAGGCTGACTTCCAGGTGGCCTCGAATACGGCTTGCGTTGAAATCGATTGTTATTGTTGTTGTTGTTGCCTCCTCTTTGGAACCTAGTTGGTCCAAAGTTGCGATTTCTTGGATCACGTGACGGCTCCAACTCCTCGAGTCGTACACATGTGTCCACCAAAGCATGAAACTGGTTCATCCTTAAGGGTAGCACTCCTTTCTTCAACTCTACCCTCAGCCCTTCCTCAAACTTACGGCATTTCCACGCTTCATTCTGTCAAGTTTGAGCATAGTCTGAGAACTGAGACAAGCTCTTAAATTTAGAAGCATATTCATTGACAGTCATGTTGCCCTGACGTAAACCAAGAAATTCCATCTCCTTGGCATGTTGAGCACTGGCAGGAAAGTACTTTTCCAGAAATACCTCACGGAATACCTCCCAGGTAATTTCAGTTCCCTTATCTTGTAGTAAGCGTCGGGTTCCTCTCCACCAGTTCTCACCATCCCCTCTCAGCATAAATGTAGCATATGTCACCTTTCGATCATTGGCGCACCTCATTCCTTCAAATATCTTTTCGAGATCTTGGATCCAAAGACTCGCCTTCTCTGGATTAAATTCACCTCTGAACTGCGGCGGGTTATTGCGCCTAAACTCAGACAAGTTTAGAGCATCAGCAGTCGCATCTTGCTGTTGAGCTGCTCGTTTATTTTGTTGCGTAATCACCTCTGCCATATGCTGTATAGCCCCAGCAGCTGCAATCATTGGGTCAACATTATGGTTCACGTTTGCACGTGTTCCTCTTCCGCCAGACATCTTCTTCTTCCATCAAACAAGACAAAACAAAGTCAGATGTATCCTCTCGGACACCAATCACAGAGAATCACACAACACAAGCAAAAACAGACCCAACCACAACCCCAAAAGACTCTAACTTGGGCTCTGATACCAACTAAATGCAACACCCTAATGGGGATGTCACATTTCTGAACAATAATAATAAAACCTCTACCCAAGTTATAAATTATTTCGTAATATATAATAATATAGGTTGTAAAAATATTCTTCTTGATAATTTTGCTAACATAATTGCCTTTTATGATTTGGATGGTGGATGACTAAGCATCTAGACTTCATGATTGCTTTTGAGTGCATAATTGAATGCATAATGCATGCATAAATCCAAAAATAGCTATAGGAATTCTAATAAAAAATTTGATTGATTTTTAATAACTTATTTATGCTTAAGTCCTCCTAATTAGGTTTAATTAAAAGTTAGATAGATTCTTTTGTATTTTAGTTAATCATTAGTTTACTTAGAATCCTTAATCTTCTACTTAATTATACTAATACATTTGTCTAACTAAAATTTGATAAAAACTAATTAGGTTTTAATCTATTTAATTATCACTTAAACCCTTTAGATTAACTTAATTAGATTTTAAATTAACTAATCTATTAAATTAAGTTTTAAATTAACTAATCTACTAAATCTAACCATTTTTATGGATTTTTAACCTTTTGGTCTAGAATTTTACAAGCCTTTTACGTTGGTAAACTTTTCCTAAAAATGGGTCCCACAAACCCCAAACGTGGGTCCCACAAGCCAAACGTGGGTCCCACAGATTTTTCTGCATGATAAATATTTTTATTATATAGAAAAATCCTAAAAAATAAAAAAATTGATATGTGTATTATTCGGATTGGGTTTAGTAAGATCGCCCAGCTCCAAATAATCAAACAAGATTTTTCCCAGCCCGAAAATTATTATTTTCTTGAGTAAGAGCAAATCACACGAATCAATCAAATACAGTTACGAAATAGTCAAATTAATTTTATAACACACAGAAATCAGAAAACAATACAATAAGGGCAAAAATATAATTAACCAAATATTGGGGTGTTACAACTCTCTCCCACTAATAGAAATTTTGTCCCCGAAATTTATCGTACCTTAGAAAAGATGTGGGTACTGCTCCCTCATTTTGTCTTCTAGCTCCCAAGTAGCATCTTCCGTTATCTCATTCCATATAACCTTTACCAATACAATCATCTTCCCTCAAAGCTGCTTCACTCTCATGTCCTCAATCTTAACAGGAAGTGTCTCATATGTCAAATTATCTTTCAATTGTACTTCATCAGGCTGAATGACATGCGTTGGATCGGGGATATATTTCCTCAGTTGAGACACATGGAATACATTATGAAGATTGGATAGAAAAGGTGGTAAAGCTATTTGGTAGGCTACAGGACCTATTCGACGAATGATTTGATAAAGTCCAATGAATTTAGGAGTGAGTTTTCTGGATTTGATAACCCTTCCGACACCAGTCGTAGGTGTTACACGCAAAAACACATGCTCACCTTCTTCAAATTCAAGAGGTCTCCTGTGCTTGTCAGCATAGCTTTTCTATCGACTCTGAGTTGTCCTCATTTTCTCCTGAATCATTTTCACCTTCTTCGTAGTTTGTTGCACAAGATAAGGTCCAATGGTCATACTTTCCCCATCTTGATACCAACACAAAGGTGTTCGGCATCGTCGCTCATAAAGTGCTTCATAGGGTGCCATCCCTATACTTGAGTGAAAACTATTCTTGTAGGTGAATTCTATCAAAGATAGAAATTCATACTAACTCCCTTGTTGTTCCAACACACAAGCACGCAGCAGATCTTCCAGCGATTGAATAGTCCTCTCCGTTTGACCATCAGTCTGCAGATGATAAGCAGAACTCAGACGTAACTTAGTCGCCATGGCTTATTGTAGGCTTCGCCAAAACCTTGATGTAAACTTCGGGTCTCTATCAAAAACTATACTTGAGGGTACACCGTGAAGTCTAACAATTTCACTAATGTACACCTAGGTTAATCGTTCCAACGAATACTTGATATTGATCGGCAAGAAGTGCGCTGACTTCGTAAGCCTATCAACTATAACCCATATAGAATCATGACCCTTCTTCGTTCTTGGCAATCTGGTATCAAAATCCATCGAGATACTATCCCATTTCCACTCGGGAATAGTTAAAGGTTGTAACATACCAGCTGGTCTTTGATGTTCCACTTTTGCTTTCTGACAAACAAGGCAAGACGCCACACGTTCCGCAACATCTCTCTTCATCCTTGGCCACCAAAACATCTGCTTTAAATCTTGATACATCTTTGTCATCCCCGGATGCATACTCAACCTACTAGTATGAGCTTCGTCCAAAATCGCTTGCTTCAGATCGGGATCATTAGGTATACAAATCCTTCCTTTAAACCTTAAGACTCCATCAGATCCTTCCTCAACTGTTGCCTTATGACCTTGCTTCAAAAATTCTTTCTCATTCAGTAAATATGGATCCTTATCCTGTTTTTCCTTGATTTCTTCCAGTAAGTCATTCGAAACAGTAACTCTACTTAGACGAATTCTTCCTAGTTCCAATTCCACTGACAACCGTAAATCTCTAAACTGATTGATCAATTCTTTCTCCTTTATCATCATGGTAGAAACACTGATCACCTTTCTACTTAAAGCATCCGCTACCACATTTGCTTTTCCCGGTAGTATTGGTGTTGGAAATCATAGCCCTTCAAGAACTCTAACCATCACCTTTGCCTCATGTTCAATTCCTTTTGATTGAACAGGTACTTTAAACTCTTGTGATCACTAAAGACATTGAACACAGCTCCATACAGAAAATGTCTCCAGACTTTCAATGCAAAAACCACTACAGCGAGTTCTAAATCATGCGTTTGGTAGTTCCTCTCATGAACCTTCAATTGTCTTGAAGCATAGGCTACCATATTTCTGTTCTGCATCAACACGCATCCTAACCCTTGGTAAGAAGTGTCACAATACACCTGAAAAGCCTTGTTAGGAGTCGGCAAAATCAGCACTGGTGCAGTCGTCAATCTCTTCTTCAACTCTTGAAAACTTGCCTCACATTCTTTCGTCCAATCAAAAGCTTGACTCTTCCTTGTGAGTTGCGTAAGAGGTTCAGCTATCTTAGAAAAACCTTCAATAAACCTTCGATAATATCCGGTCATTCCAATACTGTCCTTGGAAATTACGTGACCTAGAAATTGAACTTCTTCTAACCAAAACTCACACTTTGCCAATTTTGCATACAGCTTCTTGTCCTTCAAAATTTGGAGAACTATACTGAGATGTTCAGCATGCTCTTCCTTATTTTGGGAATAGATCAGAATGTCATTGATAAAAACAACGACAAACCTGTCTAGATACGGACGAAAAATCCTATTCATACAGTCCATGAATATTGCAGGAGCATTCGTCACTCCGAACGGCATCACCTGATACTCATAATGCCCGTAACGAGTTCGAAAAGCTGTTTTAGGCACATCGTCAACCTTGACACGAATCTGATCATTACCTGATTGCAGATCTATTTTAGAGAAAATAGCTGCTCCTTTCAGCTGGTCCATCAAATCATCGATCCTTGGAAGTGGATATTTGTTCTTTATTGTGACCTTGTTCAGCTGACAATAGTCTACGCAAAGATGAGAAGTTCCATCCTTCTTCTTGACTAGTAGTACTGGCGCTCCCCACGGTGAAACACTCGGTCGCACAAACTGCTTTTCCAATAATTCCTCCAATTGCTTTTTCAACTCCACCAATTCTGATGGCGACATCCTATATGGTGCAATCGAAATAGGACCTGTTCCTGGTACCAAATTAATAGCAAACTTGATTCTCTTTCCGGTGGTAAGCCAGGTACATCATCAGGAAAAACTTCTGGAAACTCATTCACGATTAGAATAGCATTCACATCTTTTTCACTCTTGACTTCTAAAGAAGACAGTAGCATGTATCCTTGAGCTCCGTCCCTCAACAAAGATTTGACTTTGACGGCAGTTAAAAATCCAGAATCCTCATCCTTAGGAAAAACTAAGGTTTTATTGGCACAATCTAATAGGATATGGTTAGAAGATAACTAATCCATTCCTAATATTATATCTATTTCAACAAGAGGTAAGCAAATTAAATTAACCGAAAAGACTCGATCATTTATGGTAATAGGATAGTCAAACATACTTTAGATGTAACAACAGGTTTGGCAGTTGGTGTAGAAATAATCAATTGAAAACTCAAAGAAGACATAGGTAATTTCAACCGATCCACACAGTCATACGCAATAAATGAATGCGTCGCACCTAAATCATATAGTACAGTCAAAAGAGTACCTGTTACGACACCTTCCCCTTGAATAAGATCTTCAAACTGAGAAGCCTCAGCTCTGCTCATCGTGTACACTCGCCCTCCAGATCGTAGCTGAGTAGCATGAACATTGCTCACAACTGGCTTCCTTTCTGACTGATTACATTCCCTAGAAACATGTCCAGGCCTTCCACATTTAAAACAGATTGGTCCTTTGATTGAACAGTCTCTAGATATGTGGCCACTCTTTCCACATTTAAAACATCTTGGAGTAAACGCCACATTTGTACTAGCTTTGTTACCACTAGAACTTCCCCCGATAGATGGACGTTGAGGCTGACTTCCCGTTGGTCTCGAATACGGCTTGCGTTGAAATCGATTGTTATTGTTGTTGTTGTTGCCTCCTCTTTGGAACCTAGTTGGTCCAAAGTTGCGATTTCTTGGATCACGTGATGGCTCCAACTCCTCGAGTCGTACACATGTGTCCACCAAAGTATGAAACTGGTTCATCCTTAAGGGTAGCACTCCTTTCTTCAACTCTACCCTCAGCCCTTCCTCAAACTTACGGCATTTCCACACATCATTCTGTCAAGTTTGAGCATAGTCTGAGAACTGAGACAAGCTCTCAAATTTAGATGCATATTCATTGACAGTCATGTTGCCCTGACGTAAACCAAGAAATTCCATCTCCTTGGCATGTTGAGCACTGGCAGGAAAGTACTTTTCCAGAAATACCTCACGGAATACCTCCAAGGTAATTTCAGTTCCCTCATCTTGTAGTAAGCGTCAGGTTCCTCTCCACCAGTTCTCACCATCCCCTCTCAGCATAAATGTAGCATACGTTACCTTTCGATCATTGGCACACCCCATTCCTTCAAATATCTTTTCGAGATCTTGGATCCAAAGACTCGCCTTCTCTGGATTAAATTCACCTCTGAACTGCGGCGGGTTATTGCGCCTAAACTCAGACAAGTTTAGAGCATCAGCAGTCGCATCTTGCTGTTGAGCTGCTCATTCATTTTGTTGCGTAATCACCTCTGCCATACGCTGCATAGCCTCAGCAGCTGCAATCATTGGATCAACATTATGGTTCACGTTTGCACGCGTTCCTCTTCCGCCAAACATCTTCTTCTTCCATCAAACAAGACAAAACAAAGTCAGATGTATCCTCTCGGACACCAATCACAGAGAATCACACAACACAAGCAAAAAACAGACCTAACCACAACCCCAAAAGACTCTAACTTGGGCTCTGATACCAACTAAATGCAACATTCTAATGGGGATGTCACATTTCCGAACAATAATAATAAAATCTCTACCCAAGTTATAAATTATTTCATAATATATAATAATATAGGTTGTAAAGGTTGTAAAAATATTCTTTTTGGACCTTATATTATAAAATAAAGTAAACAGTACATAAAATAAAACAAACTATTACATACAAACCATAATTATGGATACAAATAGTTTACATATTACAAACTATTTAATAAAACAAGAAAGCTATGCGGTTTAAAGCAAACCATAAACTAGCCCAAGCATAACACTAAAAGTTCTGATCCTCCGAAGAATCTTCCTCAGGGAGATTATTAGAATACAGAAAACCTCGATCAACGTTATCCCACGTTGCAATCAATCCATATGATATGGATGATCTCGAGGCTCGCCCTCCTCAAACTGCTTCGTTCGGTTGTTGTTCGTTGTTCTTGAAAATCCAGCAATGCTCTTCTACTTCCTCAACGACTTTACAAAACATAAATAATAATACAAAATAAATATGCAAAGAGGTGAGACAATCTACATCATTACCAGCATAGCAGTAAGAAAACGACAATACAAACAAATATAACAGTTAATATAACAATTTATATTATCACACATGCAAAATATCATAAATCAAATTATAACTATTCACATTATCACACATGCAAAATATCATAAATCAAATTATAACTATTCACACAATGATGCAGATTAAATATGTCATGTACTCAGACTCGTTCCTACTCCATGGAGCTAAACACAAACATCGAGAAAAATGATCCTAGGTAGACATGTACTACGCACATCAGCGTACATCCTCAACCAAGTATTACACAGTCAAATACATCGTGTAAGTAGCACACAGTCAAATACATCGTGTGAATGGTACACAGTCAAATACGTCGTGTGAATAGTACACAGTCAAATACGTCGTGTACGTCCAGGCATAATCTGCAGGGCGATCCCGATAGATCCGATTAAGAATAGTATTTGTCGAGATCGCTAGTGTGTGTTTTCGCTTCTACGCCCCGCAGAGCTACCAACTATCCACATGTGGAATCTACTGCACACTAACGGCTCCAAGTTCTCCACATGAACACACTACGTCTATCACACCCGCAACACGGTGTAATTCATCTCGTCAATCAATTGTCAATTTCAACCAAATTGACATACCACTTTATGTATGTAATGATCCATAATTACAAAAATACTCTCAGTGTCACCATGAATCATAATTACATAAATATCCTCATTGTCACCATAATTACAAAAATACCCTTAGTATTAATAATTCTAAAAATAGTATGTCTCCACTTGACATTACTATTTCCCAACATGTCCGGGTCCACTACTTTAGCCCGACAGTAAAAACTTACTATTTCCATAAGTCGCGTAAATATTTTTCAACGTTTTCTCAATCGCGTAACATTTTTAAATCATTTTCTCAATCGCGTAGTTTAAAATCATCATTTTAAATACGCGTAAACTATTTCTACTTGTTTTTCATTTGTATAAAATATTTCTTGATCTTTATGCAAATTGAATTTTTAAACTTTCCAAAACTAAAAATATTATTTAGACATTATTTTCCATTTTTCTTTACAAAAAATACTCTAAGTCATAATTTCTGACGTTTTTCTCAAAAATTCGATTTTAATAAATTCTTCTACAGTTAATTTTATTCTTTAACTACGCAAAATACTTCTTTGCTTTCTAAATATCATTTTGAAACGTTCTTCATTACTTGCTCATTTTTAATCAATTTTGATAACATTTCGTTTAGAAAATCTACTACATGATATTTTCTACGTTTTTCTTTAAAAATTTCTTTATTTAATTATAACCATAAAATACACTTTGAAAATTTCTAACATACTTTAAAAACTCAAAGATAAGTATTTTTCAAGTGTTAAAATTTATTTCTTTACCATACTAGACTTCTAGTAAAAATTCATTTACTTATTTGACTCTTGAAAATCCATCGTAATTGAATTCGTTTTAGGTTAACAAACTAGTTTACACTTAGAAAATAAATTTTGGATCAATTAAACATTAAAAATATATTTTGGCCGAAAATCACCATTTTTATACAAACCATGTTTAAAATTATTTTTCATCCATTAAATCATTGAAATATCCTTTAACTTAATTAGATCAATTAGGTTATCCTTTTAGAAAATGGTTGAGAATATATTGGTTCTCTTTCCATAGTAAAAATCATAAGCTCTTCATCTTGTGTTCTTTGAAATACTTTTGCAAGTCTCAACATATTTGCACATCCAACAATAATTATCATAGATCCATGAACATATACATATATTTATGAACACATACCATATATTAAAGCAATAATAAAACACATACCAAATATCAAAGCTATAAACATACTTGCATGCATAATAAATCACAAATAGAAAAGTAAATAACATGCACAAATAAACAATCACAAATAGAGAAGACAATACACAACCAAGTGAATGAATCCTTATGGATTCTTCACCACAAATACATCCATTTTCTCACCACCACACATGGTTGATGAGATTAAATCTCCCTCTTACCTATAAGGAAGACAAGATCTCCTTGGACTCCTCCTTAGAAAATTTGTGTAGCTTCAACAAAAATCCTAACAAGCTTAAACAAATTATAAAGTCATAAACTATAGATGAAAAAGATAAACCATGGGTCAATCATGGCTTAGAACATCAAAAATCAAATTAGAAACAAGAAACAAGAATTTTCACCTTATAGGAAGAAACTTCAAAGTGATTTTCCAAGCTCCAAATGGATGATTTAGCAAAAAACTCACAACTAGAGATGTTCTTAGAATACGGTTTAGATTTAGGAAATGAAGTTGGATGAAATTTTTGATGGATGGAAGTATATAGAAGAGTGTTTGGCCGAATGGTGTGGGAAATGAAGACTTAGAAGTTTTCTTTGGTTTCTTTGGGTAGGAGAGAAAAGAGAGAATGAATTAGAATAATTGAATGAATGATTTTGAAGTGAATAATAGCCCCCACATCATGCATGGCCGTAGACTTCCAAGACAAATGCAGCCCCCTTTTTTGACAATTTTGCTAACATAATTGCCTTTGATGATTTGGATGGTGGATGACTAAGCATCTAGACTTCATGATTGCTTTTGAGTGCATAATTGAATGCATAAAGCATGCATAAGTCCAAAAATAGCTATAGGAATTCTAATAAAAAATTTGATTGATTTTTAATAACTTATTTATGCTTAAGTCCTCCTAATTAGGTTTAATTAAAAGTTAGATAGATTCTTTTGTATTTTAGTTAATCATTAGTTTACTTAGAATCCTTAATCTTCTACTTAATTATACTAATACATTTGTCTAACTAAAATTTGATAAAAACTAATTAGGTTTTAATCTATTTAATTATCACTTAAACCCTTTAGATTAACTTAAGTAGATTTTAAATTAACTAATCTATTAAATTAAGTTTTAAATTAACTAATCTACTAAATCTAACCATTTTTATGGATTTTTAACCTTTTGGTCTAGAATTTTATAAGCCTTTTACGTTAGTAAACTTTTCTTAAAAGTGGGTCTCACAAGCCAAACGTGGGTCCCACAAAACAAATATGGGTCCCACAAGCCAAACGTGGGTCTCACAGATTTTTCTGCATGATAAATATTTTTATTATACAGAAAAATCCTAAAAAATAAAAAAAAATGATATGTGTATTATTCAGATTGGGTTTAGTAAGATCGCCCAGTTCCAAATAATCAAACACGATTTTTCCCGGCTCGAAAATTATTATTTTCTTGACTCGGAGCAAATCACACGAAATAATCAAATAAAGTTACGAAACAGTCAAATTAATTTTATAACACACAGAAATCAGAAAACAGTACAATAAGGGTAAAAATGTAATTAACCAAAAATTGGGGTGTTACAACCGACGCACAGATCGACAGTCACCTTCGTGTCGAACCCGATCCGCAGCAACCACCTGCGTGTTGGATCTGGACTTCGTCGAACCGCCAGAACACTACTATCCTTCGTGCGCCGCCGGCCTTCATCCCCGTTGTCGGTCTACCAGCCATCGGATCTGACTGATCCGCACTCCTCAATCATGTGTTGTTGAATCTCTACAACTATCAAAGACAAAACCCCCTTTAGATCCCTTTATTTCGTAAGCTGTTATTGTTTGTTTGGCTTTTCTTCTTTTTTTTGCTTTTTTCAATTTTTTTGGGAGAAGTGGGCTAAAAGGCTGTAAAGTAAAAAAAATGAAAAAAGAGGATACAAATAAAAATAAAGTAATTGAACATTTTTTAGAAGAATAAAATAAGATTAACTAAGTTGTGACAGCTTGTTGATCCTATAACTTTTGTAATCATTTGAGTTGTGACAACTTGATGATTCAAAATTCTTTTTTTTTTCATAGTTAAAAAAATAATCAACCAACTATCGTTAAACTTTTCTTTTTAAAGAACAAAATAAGATTAACTGAGTTGTGACAGCTTATTGATCCTGTAACTTTTGTAATAATCTGAGTTGTGACAACTTGATGATTCAAAATTCTTTTTTTTCATAGTTAAAAGAAAAAATCGACCAACTATCGTTAAACTTTTCTTTTTAAAGAACAAAATATGATTAATTGAGTTGTGACAGCTTGGTGATCCTGTAACTTTTGTAATCATCTGAGTTGTGACAATTTGATGATTCAAATTTATTTTCAAGTTAAAAATAATTAACCCATTATCGTTAAACTTTTCTTTTAAAGAATAAAATATGATTAACTGAGTTGTAACGGCTTGTTGATCTTATAATTTTTTTAATCATCTGAGTTACGACAGCTTGATGATTTCCTTTTTTAGATAACCAACCCACAAGAATTTTATAAAAAATTACGTGACTTTGAGTTCCTCATTGCAGTAGAGGATACGTAGGAGTGGAACTTCTATTTTGTCAAGCCAAATTTTTAAATTTTCATAAATTATATGTTTTTTTTGTTTTTTTAATAAAAAGGGTAAAACAAATATACTATGAGATTATTCAGTTTTGCATAACTAATTTAAGGTAACCGTTTTAGGACGGATGTATTATGAGTGTTGTGGGGTTAAGTTTCTACGTTTCCCTATGCATAACTGACTCCTGAATCTAATCTGGTTTTAAAGACCATTTTCTAAAAAGGTTTTCTAATTTTTTTTATTTTAAATAAAATTAGTGGCGACTCCTAACAATTTATTTATTCGCCGCGATCATGGTCGCGACAATAGAATTGGTAATTCTTAAGGTATAGACTAAAAATTGAGAAAGACTTAACTTAGTTATTTTTCAATTCTATGAAATTAGTTTATGGAAGTACAATTCCAATTCTAAATAACATTCTAAATATAAAAATTAGAATTAAGAGGTCCAATTCTAAATAACATTCACCGCACTGTGCATGGAACGATGACCACGGGCATGATTACTGCAAACATGAAACACAAATGCTACAACACTTAGAAGTAAATTTGGAAATACAACTTTACTTAACATATGTATGATAAGATACCTAAGAGTGGTTTTATAGAATCAGAAGGCTCATCTAGAACATCTTTACAATAGATAGCCCCACTTTTATCAACCCACTCAACTAGAAAGTTGAGGACGTCAACCTTATCTTCAGATATGTTAAACATCAGAGTCTCAATCTCCTCCAGACTCTAGTTCCAGACTGTCTGTGTCTAGTACAAAAATAACTATGATTTGCCTTTCGAGATAACAAAAAAAAGGATAGTAGCCTAATTTTACATATTTTTCTTATAAAAAGTATGTATTATTATAACTCAATATAATTAATTTTAATGATTTTCTAATATTATTATTTAATTATTAAGAGAAGCTAATTTTATTTAATTATCATTATAATTGTAAGATCTAAAGAAGGTAATAATTTTTAATGATATGAAAGAATCATAATATAAGTGTAACTAATAAGATTATCTCATTTTATGATTAAGCTAGTGGAGCTTGAAAACCTAAGTCACAGCAAGTTGGATTTGGGATCAAAGGAAAGAATATAAAATTGCAGTGTGGAGCCCACGATCACCAAAGCCAAAGAACCAAGAGAAGATGAAATAAAGGCGTAGAAAGCAACAAATAGAAGTGCTGGACTGGGTGGAAGTAAGAATCAAATAAAGGAATAAAAGCAAAAAGTGGGCCTTGCATGAATTATAAACCCACTTGCTGAGGCGGTGAAGGAACACAATATATATATAGATATATAGATATATAGATATATAGATATAGAAAAAGAAAAGAAAGAGACATGCAGCAGCACAACAGCACAAGCTGGAAAAAGGACATGACACTTAGGGTACATTCAATAAATAGTAAAGTTAGAATTAAAATATAAAATTTAAATTTTAATCTTAATTTTTTTAAAATTAAAATTGATCTAAAATTTTAAATTTTAAATTTTAAATTTGAAATTATCAAAAAATTATAATAAAAAATTATAATTATAAATTTAATTATAATTTTATTATTTAAAGGTATGAACTAAATATTAAAAAATTATTTATAAAATTAAAATTAATAAAAATATTCATACAATAATATTTTGATAATATATTAGTCATATTTTTTTATAAAAAATTTGTCATGAATTTTTTTTAAAATTATTACAATAATTTTTATATAAATATAAAAATAATTTTTTATTTAAATATAAAATATCAATAAATATGATTGTTCATAAATAAACATAGAAAAAGAGAGAGAAATTAATTTTTAAATTATAGAATTAATAATTCTTAAGGCGTAAATTAAGAATTAAGAAAGACTTAACTTAGTTATTTTTTAATTCTATAAAATTAATTTATGAATTACAATTTTAATTTTAAATGACATTCTAAACATAAAAATTAAAATTAAGTGGTCTAATTCTAATTCTAAACTCAATTTTATGCTTAATTGCAGGAGCCAAATAAACACTTGGAGAGATGCAAAACGAGCAGCACAACACAAAGGAAGAAGGAGAAAAATTTCATTTTTTATAGATTTTTTTCCCTCTTTGTATTTAATATTCTTGCTATGAGTAACTAATTTTATTTTCTAGAATTAAGATGAAACTTTAATAATTATTTTTAATGATTTAATTTTGTTTAGGATATTTTTCTTTGTTTTATAGTTGCACAATGATGGTAATTATTGTTTTTTAATTATTATTTAATTTAATTTTTATTGATTTTCTTGTAGTCAATTAGTCAATTTAAATTAATATATTTTAATCACATACTTAATTTTTGTAGTCTTAGGTGTAAGTTATGTAATAATACTCAATGCTTTTGTAATCTAATGATTGAAAAATTTATGTTATATTAAATGATTTATCTCATAATTTTAATATGTCATATTATTTTAATTAATTATATCATTAATTAGATTAATAATTTTTAATAGTGTTCAAAACTTGTAATTGTAAATACTCCATAGAACAAAATTAATTTTCGTTCAAGTTTAATTTATCTTTACATGGTTAGTAGTAAATTTAAGATCTTGGAATTGTTTTTTAATTGATCTTGCATTTTAATTTGAGTCGTTTCATTTAGATTTATTACTTAATTTGTTTTAGTTTAATACATAATTTAAATTCTTAGATTAATTAAATAAAATCAAAATCTCTTTTCTTTTTCTTTAACTTAATTTAAGTATATATTAGATTTTAATTAATCTTGTCATTACTTCATGTGAGTATGACATATTTATATTTATCAAATATTACATAAATTTTGTACATTTACAAGTAAAAAATAATTTTATTATTTAAAAATTCTCTATCAAGTTTTTAAATAAAACTAAAACTTAAATAAATAAATAAAAATTCTAGACTAAAAATTAAAATAAGCAAAAATTAAATTAAAACAATAAAAAAATTAACTATTCCACAACAACACACAAAAACTTGATAGAGAATTAAATCATATCTTTATTTTAATAATATTACAACTATTATTCTCTCAATTGAAAAAAAATATCAAACAATTTAAGTAAAGATTCCATAAATTCAATTCCATAAAGAGCAAGTTCTAAAAATAAGAAATTGTGAAACACAAGTTCAGAAGTCCACTTAGTTTACGAAACCACTTGACAGATTATATACATATACGGTTCTCAATAATCCTCAACAACTACATATGGTCTTTAACGCATTTCAAAATGCTAATACATTGGCAAGATTACACGTCAAAAATTATAAAGACATTCACTCAACTTAAAGGGCAACCAATCACAAAGTTCTTTCGTTAATAGCTTCGAGAAGGGAAGACGCTAACAGTGACAGTCTGGTATTAGTGTATTACTTCTGAAAACCGTTTTGCTCTAGCATATTAAGAATGTGTTTGATTCAATTGTAATATTTTATTTATTTTAATAATTAATTATTGTATAATTATAAAATTAATTTTATATTTAAATATATTAACTAAAAAATAATTTTAAAATAATTTATTTTGTGAGAATGATATAAAAAATTATTTTTATTTATTAAATTACTAAAAGAATATATAATAATTAAAAAATTATTTAATTAAAGATAAAATAATATTTATATTTCAAAAATTTTAAAATAATTTATAATTTATAATCTATAGTTATAAATTTTAAGCTTTATGCTTATAAAAAAATTATTATAATATATTAAATTTTATATAAAAATTAAAAAATATGATAACTCAAACATACTATCAACAATAAAAAAATATTTTAACTAAAAAAAATTTTTTATTGATGTAGCAAATAATCTCAACTAAATATGTACTAAATTATGATCTTTTCACTTACTGGGTAAAGGGTTTATGCACAAAAAAATATTGGCATGAAGAAGAGAGTGAAATGAGACGAAAAGTTAGGGGGAGGAAGAGGAAGAAAGAGGTTCGCGTAGGCTTTTCCAGAACTATCTAATTATAGTTATTCAGACCTCTCATTAAAAGGTGTCATCAAACCCATTAAAAGGTGTTTTCACCTATGATATATATAGAAAGTAATGTTATATCTTATATATATATTTTTAATATTAAATAAAAAAATATTAAATAAAAAAATAAATATATTTAATATTTTAAAAACATAAAAAATATTTACTTTTTTATTTAATAATTAAAAAATTAATAAAAAAATTAAATAGAATGATAAAATATTTCTCATATATATATTAATTTTAATTTTTTTACTTTTTCTTTTATTATTTTTTATATATTTTTTATATTTTTTTTTATTATTTTTTTATTAAATTACATACACTTAAAAAAATATAAATAATATATATATTTTTTTATATTCTCTTAAAGAAAATATATGATTAATTTTTTCTTATGTATATATGTATATATAATAATATTATATTTTTTATAAATTTTTTTAATAATTTTTTATATTAAATAAAAAAATAAATATATTTAATATTTTAAAAATATAAGAATTATTCAATATTTTTTTATTTAATAATTAAGATGGTTAAATAGAAGATTGAATACGAAGTTAAAATATTTTTGATAAAATATTTACTCGTCTGCGGCGCCGCCAAGCTATCCGTTGGGGTTATAATTTACTCTTGCACTTTATCGTTGCATTGACTGAGGTAGCTGAAAGAGCTTTGCCTGTGTGCCTCAACGTTTGGATAACGATAAGCTCAGGGGGGGACTCAGCTAGAGCTAGTCATGGCCTCTTCGTGCTCTTTCTTCTCTACTATTCCTGCTTCTTCCTCCTGCGACAAGCCTCGTGCCCTTTCAGTGCCTCTCAATGCTACTACACCTATAACTATAAGAAGAAGAATAACAAGAAGCCTCCGGAAGAAGAGCACAGTGAACCCTCTCGTTTGTTGTGCCCAGAAGAACGCATTGCAGTACAGGAAGCTTGGAGACTCTGACCTTAACATCAGTGAAATCACTCTTGGTACTGTAAGTTCTCTGCCTAACTTCCCTTTCAAATTCTAATATTTGCAGGAAAAAAAAAATCCCGATGGGAAAACTAAAATTTGTTGTTTAGTAGCATGTTTCTCTGTGTAATTGATTTTTTTTTGGGTGATTGGAAGAATTGCATTCTTCTTCCATTTTAAATTAAAATTGAAGACTTTAGGAAGCATATTGTAGTTGGGAGGGGGGGGGTCTTCCAATTATTATTTTCAGCTTCTGCTTGGCTTAAATTTGGCAGCAGAATCTAAGTTTGGTGGGAATTTTTTTTCTCTGTGTAATTGTTTCACTTAACAGAAATGCTGAATATGCTCCACTAATTGAAGGAAATGCTAATTTTTGCTTTTATATTGAAACCATGTATTTTTATGTACGATTGAAAGATAGAAGTTATATGTATGAAAAAGGATAAAAAGATAAAGGATCAAGATTAAAGCCTAATGCATGGGACCTATGTTGTTTAACTTTATTAAGAGCTGTGTTTCCTACAACACTTGTTTCGTCGCAGTCAAGAAAAAAACAAGAATAAAGGATTAAACAGATATTTCTGTTGAAGTTGAGGCTTAGTAGAATGTGGAACATCATGCCATGATAGAATTCATGTCGATATCTCGATATCTTAAGCCACTAGCAGAAGTTGTTTGGGTACCTTGGGTGTATTTCCAAAAAATCCTTTTTGTTGCATTCCGATGTCAGGATGAGATTCATTGCAACAATCTTCCTCCTGAAAATATCATTCATTGAACAATCACAATGTGCATCTTCTTACACTTAGATTCATTGGACCCCAAAAGGCTGTTACCCTGTAAATGCGAAACTTATATGGTTCATGACACTATTGGACCTATTTACCTCCTAAATGCTGATCCTACATCATATGTGTATTTATTTATTTATTTTGATATTTGAATCATTTGATAAATGTAGGTTAGGGCACGGTGCCATCTTGATGAAGCTTTATGCTGCTTCCATCCTTTAGTAGATATACTGGTGTACCTTTAGTATTGTAATACCTTTAGTATTGTAACTTGCATATCCCCTGATTTCGTGCTATCAGTTTTTCAAGAACCAATTTTATTCAAAAAGCTTAAGCAATTAATTGAAGGCCCAAGAATGATTAATACTCTAGCATACCCCTAAAGCAAAAGCCCTTTGAGCTTCTTCAGTGGACAAAGCACAGGTCCATCAAATCCTGAGCTGAATTTTATTATTATTTATTTTTTAAAATAGAACATTGTGGGTGACAAGGATTGAACTCTTGACTACTTGGTTGAAGAGGCTCTGATATCATTTAAATAACCAATTCATCTCAAATTCTTAATCTGTTAGGTGAAGCTATAAAAAGGGTTAATACTCTATCAAGTTTGACGTAACTTTTTGAATTTGTTTCACTTAATTTGCTGGTAACTTTTCTTTCCGGCTTAGTTTAAACCACCCTGGTTTATCAGTTAGACATAACTTTCTCAGTTGGTTCACTTATTTTTCTTTTGATTTCAATATTGTGGCCTTTTGTGTGGTTGTTGATTATTGATTGGTGCAATATTTTTAGATGACCTTTGGGGAGCAAAATACAGAGAAACAAGCTCATGACATACTTAGTTATGCATTTGAGCATGGCATTAATGCTCTAGATACTGCTGAGGCGGTACGTTCTTCAAATCTTAATGTGCATTTGCTTCCATCACATTTACCAAATGTGCATGCACACACGTGGCAACACATCTTTGTTCAACTGGCTTCATCACATGTAAAACTTCTGGTGAAATATCTGGATTGTTTTTATCATTTGTGCTTAGATAATGGTTATTTTGTTTTTCAATCCCTCAAGTTTAGTTAGTCTGTTTCATATATGATTAAGATGCTTCATATGATATTTGATATTTTCATTTAATATGTCTGAATGCATAAGAACCCAATCAACTCATATGATTCAGTTTTACTGTTATTGTGATAGCAAAGTTATTATAACACTGTCAAGGGATAGGTGGTTCAGAAGCACACACCCTATTGGCCTCATTCTTAGACGCTTTCTTGTTGCTCTAATTTGAATTTGTAGAACCATATCCAGCAGGGATTTATCCATGGTACTTAGAACTGCTTTGCAATCTTTATTTTGCCCTTAGGTCTATTTTAATTTATTGTTTAAATCACATATATAGTCATATTTGGCTGTCTATTGTACCTTCTCTGATTCTTGAATTGTGTGATCCCTCAATCTAAAAGTTGGAACTGCAACTATCAATACTCAATTATTTTGAACCCATGTAATCTATTTTCATTTTTGTAACTGGTTTGTTCTCTTTACCCAACCCTGTTCCTGTTTTCATCTTATGCTGCTAACCTGCTACCATGTGTTCCACATGCCATATGGGATTACCTGGTTAAGGTTACCTTCTGATCAAATTGCTTCTGTTTTCAAACTTTTACCCTATTATTGTCTTGTTGTCCACCAGTTTGCTATTTGTTGTCAGCTGTACTGACAGTTAGCCATTGGTTTGCAGTACCCAATTCCAATGAAGAAAGAGACACAGGGAAGAACCGATCTCTATATTGGTAGCTGGCTGAAGTCTCAATCTCGTGACAAGGTATTGAGTGCACAGTTGATAACTCTGTCTATTCTTATTTTTCTATGTGCTTTTAAGATGGACAGTTAAAAGTATTATTACTTGATTACTTCCCATGCGAAATAATGCTGATAAGGTTAGACAGTTTCTTAAGTAGTAATTGTCATTTTTATTTGCCTATGTTCCTGATTCAAGATTGAGATTGGGCTTTCATCTCTTTACTATGTTAATTCTTTATTGAGCTTTGAGTTTGAAACTGTTGTGTACCATCTTTGTGGATAGATTATTTTAGCCACAAAAGTAAGTGGTTATTCTGAGAGAACGAGTAACCTACGTGACAATGCAAATGTTTTGCGGGTTGATGCTGTAAATATCAGAGAAAGTGTAGAGAAAAGCCTTAAGCGTCTTGGCACTGATTATATTGATTTATTGCAAATTCACTGGTGAGTTTACAGAATGTAAACATCAATTGATGCTTATCTTTTTTTCGTTGCTTTATTGGTGATATATCTGATTTAAAATTATGTAAATATAATTTGGAAACTTGTGTAAAGATGCTTTGTTAAAATATTAGGATTCTTATTGTTTGAGGAGTCTTGTTAAGTTAGTGGTGTTGTTGGGCTGGGCTTGTATTAGTTGTATTACACTTGTACTTGACCTATATTATTAGTACAAATAGGAGTGCCAGGATAGTGTTTTGTAACACAACACACAACATATATATCATTAATAATATTGTCTCTCTTTTCCATCTTTTCCTTATAACTTTGACATGCATAATATGTAGCTGTTTCATATATGTTAATGTCATTTATATGCTTAGACACAGCATGTGTTTAAAATCTAGAACTGGGTAAACTGGTTGGTTAACTTCGGTTAACTTGAATAAGTTCCATTTTAGTCCCCAAGCTTATTTAGTTGTTTTGGGTCTAGTATCTTTTTTTTTTTTGGTCTGCAGGGAAGAAAAATAAGAAATCAATTTTCAATCTTTTCTCCTTCTTTCTCAAAACCAGAATGTCATCTAATTTCTTCCTTTGTTTCTCCTCCTTTCTCTTTATCATCATTTCTCAATGCAGAAAAAAAAAAAACTAGTTGGAGGTTGAACCCAAACTGTCATTCGGTAATTACTCCTAAGACATGTGCTAGGTAAATTAACCAAGCTTTAATATTAACACAGGGAAGAGGGGGACAATGTTATTGAAAAACATTGTGATTAAAGATTATGGAAGATTCTGTCCAATCAATCCTGATTGGGCATTATACTTAGTTGAATGGATGGTGGCTTCTTGTGTTGAACTTTTTGTATTGTATTTCAGTTTTAATGTTGCTTATTTTCTAGGCTTGATTAGTTTGTTTTCGGGGCTAAAACATAACTCCTGTTATCATTCAGAAATTTCCATTTACCTTTATGGTATCGAGTATGAATGAAGAGGTTCCGAATTCAGCAGCTCATCCAACGTTTCTTCCGAGGACAATCATTCCCATCACGGACACAAACTTTGGAAAAAACTATCTCCATTCTCAATCTATTTGTTCATCGGCGGTAAAGGGAAGGATATTTTATCTCGCTCTCCCTCCAAGACTGCAAAGGCCAAAATCGCATGGTTATGTCCTGCACCATGATTTTGGGCAGAATTTTATGTTTTATTCAACTTGCCTCTTTGTCAAAGAATCTTACTCGACAATGAGAACACTTCTGAACTATTTGAGATCAAAGGTATTCTTCACAACCTCCAACAAGGTGAAACTTCGTAACTCTATTATAATGTTCTATATTGGCATCAACTTGATATGTTTGAAACCATTACAGGGACTATAAAAAGAAATATAACCAAATTGTGGAGAAAGAGAGGATTTTTAAATTTTTACTAGGTCTTAATATTGATGAAGTAAGAGGAAGAATTCTTAGAACTTTGCCTTCCCTCCGATTTTGCAGAAGAGAAGAAAGCCATGATGGGGAATCAAGGACCTACCTATACAGCAGAAAGTTTTGCTCTTGCGGTTATTTGGGGTGAAGCAGTTGCAAGACCATTTTTTCTGTAAGATAAGGAGACTTTCATGGCAAACCAGCTATGAGGAAACCAAATAAAATGTGACCATTTGCTATAATGCTATCACAGTTAAAATAAGTCGGCCACCATGACTACACCCTTTAGCAAAGAACAATTAGAACTTCTCCAAAGATGATGAACCAAACCATCTGATTGGATCTGGATCAGTTTTTCCAACTACACTAAACAGAAAGTTGAACAAGGAATGCTTGGGTGATTGACTCAAGTGCCACTTTGATCATATCACTCTATGCCTCTTTATTTAATTCCTATTTGCCTTGCTCGGGAATTTTAAAGTATTGCTTGGGTCATTATCTCTTATGTGACATTGGTTACTGTTATTATGTCTTGAAATTTAACCCTTGAATCTTTTGTTATGCAACTGTTATCTATCAAAGCAACTTACCAAAGACCATAAATGTGTTACTAAATTTTTCCTTCTCATTGCCTATTTTAGGATTAGGACTCGGAGAGGATGATTGGCAATGCTAAGGAGTGTGCCAGGATCTTCTCCATATGCTTGGTACTCTTGGAAATCAAACTCGGACACTCATTGTGCTTTGTTCTCTGTCACTTCCAATAGGAATTGGTTCTCTTGATGATATCATGTTATGGCATTTCAGATTAGGCCATCCTAGTTTCATGTACCATGCAAAGTTATTTCCATCCTTATTCAATAATAAAAATCCAAGTTTATTTTACTGTGAAATTTGTCAATTTGCTAAACATGCAAGAAACTCATTTCTAGCTCACACGTATCAATCCTCTCATCCTTTTTCCATAATTCATAGTGATATCTGGGGGCCTTCTCGTGTTACAAACATCTTTGGCACTAGGTGGTTCATCTCTTTTGTTGATGATCACACAGGGTTACATCTAATGAAAGAAAAATCGAAGCTAGACCAATATTTCGATTTCACTGATCCAAAATCGCTTTCAAACAAATATCCAAATTCTCGAATAATGGCACTGAATACTTTAATTCGGCTCTTGGGAATTACTTAGTTGAGAAAGGGATTGTCCACCAAAGTTCTTGTGTTGCTACTCCTCAACAAAATGGGAGGCAGAAAGGAAAAATCGTCACCTCCTGAAGGTTGCTCGTGCCCTTCTATTTACAGCTCATCTTCCTAATTTTTTCTGGGAGATGTTTTCCTTACAAAGAACTATCTCATTAATAGAATGCCTATCCTGTTTCTACGTTGTGACTCCTATTCATGTTCTTAATGATACCTATCCCAAAAACAGACTCATCTCTAATTTACCTCTCAAAGTTTTTGGTTGCTCAGCCTTTGTTCATATCTCTCCCCACGTTAGGAGTAAACTTGATCCAAAAGCTATCAAATGTGTTTTTCTTGGGTATTCTCCAACTCAAAAGGGGGGTATAAATGCTACTCGCCTGAAAAAAAGAAATTTTACAACTCTCTGGATGTCACATTCTTTGAGAACCGACCTTTTTACTCCAAAACCCATATTCAAGGGGGGACTCCATTCACTAGTAAGGACAATGAATATCAGGTTTGGCAAATTGAGTTGTTTCCTGCACCTATTTCAAAACCTTTCAGTGAGACATCACCTATTTCAGAACCTATCAGTGAGACAACACCTATTTCAGCACCTATTCTTGATCATATCAGTGAACTTGATAGTCAGCCTGTCCAAAATACTGGTTCAGAAGTCCAAAACCAAAGGTTTTTCTCCAAAGTTTATTCTAGGAGACCGAAAGCACATGGAGAGATAGGGCATTCAATCCCTCCTGAGCCTTTCCAGAAACTGTCTAGCCCTAATGGCAAATCCAGGTAATACTTGAGATCCAAATTGCTCCTATTTTATTGCCTTACAATGATCTTGATATTCCCATTGCCCAAAGAAAGGGAGTAAGGTCATGCACTCAACATCCGATATCTAAGTTTGTCTCTTATGAACATCTTTCACCTAGATATTATGCTTTTATCTCTAGTTTGTCTCAGATAGAAATTCCTCACAATATTCATGAAGCAATGAGAGATCCAAACTGGAAAAAAGCCATCAATACAGAAATTCATGCACTGAATAAAAATGGCACTTGGGATATCACCAATCTACCAGAAGGGAAAAGGCCTATGGGGTGTAAGTGGATTTTCAATGTCAAGTATAATGCAGATGGGAGCATTGATAGATACAAGGCAAGACTTGTTGCAAAAGGCTACACACAAACCTACAGAATTGATTACCAAGAAACTTTTGCTCCTGTTGCCAAGTTAAACACAGTCAAAGCTCTTCTCTCCTTGGTAGCAAATCTTGACTGGCCACTTCATCAATTGGATGTCAAGAATGCCTTTCTAAATGGGGGCCTAGAACTAGAAGAAGTCTACATGGAAATTCCAAAAATTCCACCAGGGTTTGAGAACAAGACTAATATCAACAAAGTGTGCAAAATGAAGAAATCACTATATGGTCTCAAACAATCACCTAGAGCTTGGTTTGACCGTTTTACACGAGCTGTCAAAAGATATGGTTATGTTCAAGGGCAATCAGATCACACTCTCTTTGTTAATCATACATTAGGTGGGAAAATCACTATTCTTATTTTGTATGTTGATGATATTATTCTCACAGGGGACAATCATGAGGAGATGAAGAAACTAAAAGCCTTTCTAGCCAATGAATTTGAAATCAAGGACCTTGGCAACCTAAAATATTTTCTTGGTATGGAAGTAACTCGCTCAAGAAAAGGAATTTCTATTTCTCAGCAGAAGTATACCCTGGATTTACTCAAAGAGACTGGTATGCTTGGCTGTAAACCGGCAGAAACACCTATGAATCCAACCTCCAAACTGGGCTTGAAAGGAAGTACTCCGGTTGACAAAGGAAGATATCAAAGACTTGTAGGAAGGCTCATCTACTTATCTCACACAAGACCTGATATTGGATTCTCGGTTAGTGTTGTAAGCCAATTCATGAATGATCCAACTGAAGAACACCTTAATGCTGTTTACAAAATTTTGAGGTACTTGAAAATGACACCAGGGAAGGGCTTATTTTTTAAAAAGGGGCACAACAAAGATATTGAGATTTATTCGGATGCAGACTGGGCAGGGTCAATAACAGATCGCAGATCCACTTCTGGCTATTGTACTTATGTGTGGGAAAATCTAGTAACTTGGAGAAGTAAGAAACAATTTGTGGTTGCCCGCAGCAGTGCTGAAGCTGAATTCCGAGCAATGGCGCACAACATATGTGAAGGAATGTGGCTAAAAAGATGACTTGAAGAATTGAAGATCACATATGAGAGGACAATAAAATTATTTTGTGATAATCAAGCTACAATCAGCATTGCTAAGAATCCTGTTTATCATGACAGGACCAAACATGTGGAGATTGATAGACACTTCATTAGGGAGAAAATTGAAGAAGGAATCATTAAAATGGTCTACACTCCTTCAAGTCTTCAAACAATTGATATTCTCACAAAGGCTTTACCAAGAATCAATTTTGATAACTTAGTTTCCAAGCTGGGAATGATCAACATCTACTCCCAGCTTGAGGGGGCGTAAAGATTATGAAAGATTCTGTCCAATCAATTCAATCCTTAATTGGGCTGATTTATTGATACTTAGGAAAACTATGTTGGACGGTGGTTTTATGATGGACGGTGGCTTCTTGTGTTGATTCCCACGTTTCTGTTGTACATTGTATTTAGTGTTTTAATGTTGCTTATTTTCTAGGCTTGATTAGTTTGTTTTCTAGGGGCTAGTTAATGTACAACTCTCTATTTATACCTCCTGTTATCATTCAGTAAAGTAATTGAGAAGATTATTCATGTACCTCTGTACCTTTACTGATAAGTAATTAATTATGTGACATTAGTGAAATAACTGTATTGCAGTATTATTTACTTAGTCTAAAACATAACTTTATCCAGAAATTTCCTTTATGCTAGTATGAATGAAGAGGTGCTGTTTTGACAATCTTTTTCATTAAATTTTTTGAATATTTGCCTGATGCAACCAAACAAGTTGCAGATTTTCTCCTATTTGCCTCTTTAGACAGAAAGCTAAACTATAAACTGTTTGAGCTATTGATTTATGAATATATGGTGTTCTGCTTCATTATAGGCCAGATCGCTATGTTGCATTATTTGGTGAATTTTCCTATGATACTTCAAAATGGAGGCCTAGTGTGCCATTTGTTGAACAGTTGCAAGCTTTTCAAGATCTTATCAATGAAGGAAAGGTGACTGATTTCTATCAATTTAGTTATTGCTTCAACTTCTCTAGATTACTAAAGGTGTCCTGATGAATGCAGTTGGTTTTGGCACGGGGAACCAGGGCACTGCTTTTATTTGCTAAATATTGGTTCAAACTGAAATTATGTGACATGTTACTTGAAAGTTGTAACTTACTTTTGCTTAATTTTAGTGATATGCTTGGTGGAGAAAATGCAATTGAGGAGTGGCAGAAAGGATTATTTCTGTCTCAATTTTTTTGGATGGATAGGGGGATGATATGGGTCTACAACTTACTTTTGTAGACTACTTTGTTATGTTGTGTGGCAAATGGCACATATCCTAGTGGCTCACAAGCTGGTAAATAAAGACAAACTATTATATATGCGATTTTGCAATCAGAATAAACCCTGTTTTGTACGGGTTATAGAGGAATACCTGAATGAGATTGATGAAGGTGGTTTCCTCCGTAGCACGGTGGCAGCGACGGTGGTGCGAGGGGTGGGTACCTGTAAAAGGCACTCCTACGCTCAAGTTAGACCGTGCATAAGGTGGGTAGTGTTTAAGGGTTAGATGCCTACCTTTTCTACCTTGTGCAATATTTATAGGAGAGTTATGATAGATAAGAATCATGTTTAAATCTATATTAATGGATACTAAATGCTGTCAATAAGGATAAGAATCCATTAGGATAGTTATCTCTTTTAATCATATCTCTTATTAATGAGGGATTCTTAGAGAGATTTACTCCTCATTTATAGGTATTTTCATTAATCCAAAAGAGTTCAACATTAGTTGGGATTCGTCCTTTACGGGACCGAGTTTCTCCTGTTCTACTAGCCCAGAACTCGGTACATGACAGTTGCCCTCAGCTTGGCGCTCAGATGTGTCGGTTGAGTGTCAAGATATCCGAGATTATTAGGAGCAATCGGCACCCATGGGACAAAGGGATTCAAGTCATAACCCAGATGCCGAGGTCCGTGATGCTAAACAAGTTCTCAAGGGAAAGTTGCTCCCAGCATTTGTGGGATTTATCTGGGATTCGCTATGGATCACTTTGCTTTAATGTGCTTACACCGTTATCCCGGATTCACGTTATGTTGCCCCCATGTCAATTTTGACTATAAGGTCTAATAATTAAGTTCTCAAACCGACATCCGCTTTCCACATCCTGTTCCTTACTTGAATGTGTGGCTCTGATCTGAGGCCCGGCATAACTGCCATAACCCTAGACATGCATCTTTTCGTTTTTGATCATTGACCTTTCAGCTGTTGCGTCAGCTTCATATTGCCACGTGGCGAAAGCTGAATGGTAGCTTCGTTTGATCTTCGTGTTACCATGATTGCCTTAATTTGAATTTAATGCGAATGGACATTTTTTCCCCTTGCGCGTGGTGGCAGTTGGGGGTTGCTTCTGCGCCTACAAATAGGAGTGGTAGGTTGCTTCTGCGTCTATAAATAAGAGTGGGGGTTACCACCCCCCATTTCCATTTTATCCTCCATTCTCCTTACTGTCTTTGACGAACTAGGCGATTTCCGGTGAGCTTTGAGCGGTGGTTTGTGGCAGTTTTTGCAACATTTTCAACCTTTCAACCTTTTTCCTCCTTCAAACACCAACGTACTCCCTCTACTCCATTTTATTTTTCTTCCATAAACACCATGGTGAGAATGAGAGTGTTTTACAGTAGTGATGGGGAGGGAAGCTCTTTAGAAATTTTGAGCTCTCCGTCGTCTCAAGCGCGGTGGAGATGGTCCCCTCACGGTGAAAACACTAGTAGGGGACAGAGGCCGTTATCTGAGATGACTATCTTAGAAATGATATGGAGGGCAGATAGAGCTAGGGAACTTGCAAGACAAAGGTCATCTCGTCCGCTCTCCGTGCTCATGAGGGAGTTAGAGAGTCACAACGAATCCTCCTCTGATTCTGACATGAGTACGACCTCTGTTGGTTATTCAAGGACTACGGAGATGGCAAGGCAGAAAACTACTGCTTTTAAGTCGAGAGATTACATCTTTCCCCGGGATGTTGAACTCTATCGGTGGGTCGACCGCGAGGTGTTAAGGACTCTTTCCAGTGTCAAGACTGTGGAGGATACCGCGAAAAAGCAAGAGTATCTCCATCTCACGGAGGGTAGGGTCCGTGATAACGAGTATGTGGTCCGAGCTCCTACAAATCAAGAAAGGGTTTGCTCAACCCGGACGAAGAGCGACCACTTTATTTATATGTACGAGGAATTATTTACTCGTAGAAGCATTCGGCTCCCATTCTCCGATTTCCAAATTGGGGTCATAAATCATTTGCAGTTGGCTCCAACGCAAATCCATCCAAACGCATGGAGCTTTATACGAACCTATAAGCTAATTTGTACCGCTTTCGGATAGCTGTATTTAGTGAAGGTCTTTTTCTTCCTCTTCACCCAATTCTCGCCTTCCGGGAATAGTTTCCAAAAGGGGTGGGTAACCCTACGCGCTCAAGTTGGGTGCAAGGTTTTCAAACTGTACTAGGAATCTTTCAAAAATTTCAAGAAGGACTTCTTTAGGGTAGAAGGTGCTCCGGGGACACCGCCTTTTCATGTTACCCCGAAGGGCGTCCCACGGATATACTTATATTGGACCCAACTGGTTTGGGAGTGGAGATAGGATGCTCTCCGCTCTATCCGAGGGTGAGGTCGACATCCTCAACTTTCTAGTTGAGTGAGATCCTTTAGGGTGAGGCCATCTATTATAAGGACGTTTTAGATGAGCCTTCAGATTCCTTGAGATCCTTTCTAGGTATGGCATTATCATCACTATGAGCATATTATAACTTATTATTTTGTCATTGTTAAACTTTTTCCAAGTGTTGTAATATTGTGTTTTTCTGTTGCAACGAGTATGGTGCCTCCTGGTGGTCTCGAAGCTCTTGCATTGCGCTTGGTGCAAAGAAGAATTGAGGCATCAGGCTCCGGACCTCAGCCAACGGTCTCAGCTCCTCAGCCCTAACCTCAAGCTGCTTCCCAGGAGGCGAACTCTAGGTCTCCTACTCAACCACTTAGGCTGTGCAAGCCAAATGGTGACGGCCAAAGGGGAAAGAGGCCGATGACTTAGAAGTCTCCCATCAACCTCACCATTGGCCGAGAAACTGAAGTTCCTATGGGTGCCTCTCTCCACTTTACTGCCAGGTCAATTTAGGGCTTAGAGATTGATCCAAGCCGGATCATTGACAACGCCCTGCTGACCCTAGCAGACTAGAATGTTTTGATAGAGTAGGATCTAACTGAGCTCATGCGGGACACTTAAGTCCAGGCCCTGCACAATGCTTTTGTTCTCCGATTTCTTGAGTCAGCGTTCGAACAATTGTGCCAGGTCCGGGAGTTGGAAAAAGAGCTTGACACCTTTCGGGGTGAAAAAACAAAGTTGGAGGAGGCAGTGGCCCAGAAGGACGGGCAACTGACGCAAGTAAATGAGGAGCTCAGTCTTCGGAAGACTAAAATATCCGGGCTCCAAAAGAAAATAGAGGAAGGAAAAGCTTGGGAGAAGATCTTGAAGGATCAAATGGCCTCCGCAGAAACTAGCTTGACTGCCCTCCGGGTGGAAAACAAGGTCCTAAAGCAATCTGAGGCGAAGCTGAGAAGCGATGTTGTTTATCTTGACGATGAGTGGTGCCTGACCAACGCACTTCGTGATAGATGATTCCTCAAATTGGATGATTCCTTTGCCAACGCACTTGCCTAACTTCGTCTACTAAACCCAGATCTCGTTACCAATGGTATCGAATCACAAAAGGTGGTCAAAGACGACTTCATTGTGGACGCTATTACTGAAGTCACCCCTGTAAACCAAGTTCTTGCGGCGGATGCCGTTGAGGAGGGAGGCGAGGAAAGTGAGGAAGGCGACCAGGATAAGGATGACGAGGTGGAGGAGAACGACCACAGAGAGCTTAGCCCGGATGCATGATTTGATATTTTTGTGTTTGTTTTTGCCCCCTACGTGGGGTTTTAATTTTGAATATTTGTATGGACAAGTCTCAGATCTCGGACATAATTTCTAATAACTTGGAATTTTCTTCTGCTTCTACTTGTGTATTTCTAATACTGTTTCTTTTGCTTCTTTGTCCGCGATGGGTCCAACGCCCTATCTCGGTGATTTTTAGACAAACACTTACTGAATATTTGTCTACTTTTATCTTCATTTCTTGATCTGTATTTTGGGTTCGGACCTCGTAATAGGATTTTGGTGACTTCTTGTTCACTTGACCATTTTAAAAGCGGTAATATCGCATCCCGGACTGAACCACTTAAAAGTGATAACGAATCTCAAGAAACGGATAAAAGGAATTTCGATACTTAATCTTCACTAAGGTCTTGTGACACCTAGTTAATTTTTTAAGTATAAGGGTGACACGGATGGATAATGGAAAAGTATAAGCTGTTTAAGGTATAAGCTTAGGAGAGAGGTATAAGCTGGCTCACAAAGCTGTTTAACGAGATAATGAGATCTAAAAAAATGCCAAATGAATGGAGGAGAAGCATTTTAATTCCTATTTATAAGAACAAGGGAGATATACTAAATTGTGCAAATTACAGAGGGATTAAGCTCATGAGTCATACCATGAAGTTATGGGAAAGAGTAATTGAACAGAGATTAAGACAAGAGACTCATATTTCAGAGAATCAATTCGGTTTTATGCCTGGGAGGTCAACCATGGAAGCAATCTATCTTCTACGAAGATTGATGGAGAGGTATCGGAGGAAGCAAAAAGACCTGCACATGGTTTTCATTAATCTGGAAAAAGCCTACGATAGGGTACCAAGAGAAGTCTTGTGGAAGGCTCTGGAGAAGAAATGAGTTCGTATCGCTTATATTCGAGCAATCCAAAATATGTATGATGGGGTTAAAACTAGTGTGAGAACTCAATGTGGGGTTACAGAAGATTTTCCTATAACTATAGGATTGCACCAAGGGTCAACTTTGAGTTCATATCTTTTTAGCTTGGTCTTGGATGTGCTTACTGCGCATACCAAAGAGCCGGTGCTACAATGCATGTTTTTTGCAGATGATATAGTCTTAGTTAGAAAGTCGAGAGAGGAAACAAATGGGAAGTTAGAGCTATGGTGACGAGCTTTGGAAGAACATGACTTTCATCTAAGTAGGAGTAAGACGGAGTATATGGAATGTAAGTTCAGTAAGAAGCGTGCTAATACTAGCTTAGCAATGAAAATTGGGGACTACACCATACCACAAGTCACGCAGTTTAGGTATCTTGGATCTATCATACAAAATAACGGAGAGGTAGAGGGAGATGTAAATCATAGGATTCAAGCTGGATGGATGAAATGAAGGAGTGCTTCAAGAGTGATTTGTGATAGAAAAGTGCCTCTTAAGCTTAAGGGTAAATTTTACCACACAGTTATAAAGTCCGCGATGTTGTATGGTATCACGATGAATGTTGGGGCGGTAAAAGCAAGAAAGAGCATAAGATCGGTGTCACTGAGAGGAGGATGTTTTGTTTGGATGTGTGCCATACAAGACAAGATAAGATTATGAATGAATGCATTAGAGAGAAAGCATAATAGCACCTATTATAGAAAAGATGGTAGAATCTCGCCTTAGGTGGTTTGGACGTGTGCCTAGAGAAGACCCTTAAAAGCTCTGGTAAGAAGAGTAGATTAGTTGGAGGATAATCCAATAGCTAGAGGTAGAGGGAGATCAAGAAAGACTATAGGTGAAACAATTTAAAAAAATTTAGATTTGAATGACATTTCTGAAGACTTGGTTTATGATGATAACTAATCTTACAATGGCGTCGTTTGATCCATGTAGCCAACCCCACCTAGTGGGAAAAGGCTTGGTTGTTGTTGTTGTTGTTGTTGTATAAGGGTGACACGAAAGCCCTTGAGGGTGGTATTCCTTTATCAAATACCGGCAAGTGTTATTGTTGTAACCCGGGCAGCGGTCAGATACTCTTAACCACTTTAAACTTGCTTTAAGTTTATGGGTTAAGGTCAGGCTCATTGGTGCATTGGTGAAGACCCTTAAGCTCATTTCAAGGCCGCGGAGAACGGTCAAGTGAGTTGCTCTTTTTGACCTTCGTTTTTGCATCAAAATATCTGATCCAAAGGGGAACTTGTATTCCTCGGACCTCTTCAAGGTATTTTCCCCTTTTGGGTTGCGATAATTACAAGTTGAATGGAATGACTAGATGCTGGAAATTCACTAACCATTTTATTCATGTCGGAATACATCACTTGCATGATAAAATATAGTATTTAGAAAGATAAAATTGTAAAAGCAAAAACTTATCAGCTATAATATTTACTAAGTTTATTAGCATTCCAAAAATTCATGATACTTTTACTAGTCAGGGTCTCTAGGGTATAGGCTCCAGTGTTTGTCTCGGAAGTGATCCGGTATTAGTCCCTCCCAATTCTGAGTTAGCTTCCCTTCTTTTGCTTTCTTGCCTTTGATATCTGCCTTGCGTAAAACAAGGTCACCAGGCACAAACCTCTGTGGTATCACTTTGGAATTGTACCGGGTTGCGGCCCTTTGTTTGACAGTAGCTTCACGAATGTGGGCAATGTGGCAATGTTCCTCCAAGAAGTCCAAGTTATGGCAGATGAGGTCAGGGTTGTCTTCTTTAGAGAAACTCTGCCTCCTCCAGCTCGATTCTCCTATCTCAACCGGGATTGTGGCTTCGCAACCAAAGGTCAGCTTGAAGGGAGGTCCAGATGAGGTCCTTTGTTTGACAGCAGCTTCTTCATCGAGTCTCTTTTTGATCTCGCGAAGTATAATCCGGTTTGCGGCCTCAACTTGTCCATTGGTTTTCGGATGTTCTACCGAGGTGAAATGTTCCTTGATCTTGAGTTCGGCGAGGAGATCCTTGAATTTCTGGTCAGTAAACTGGGTTCCGTTGTCTGTGACAATGAACTCCAGGACACCGAATCTACTGATGATGTTCTTGTTAGTGAACTTTTGTATGCGCGCTGAGGTGATGGTAGACAACGATTCTGCCTTTATTCACTTAGTGAAGTAGTCTACAACTACCACTAAGTATTTGACCTGTCCAGGGACCTGAGGGAACAGACCTAGGATGTCTATCTCCCACTGATAGAAAGGCCAGGGTACAAACATTGTGGACAACTCTTTTGGTGGGGCTAAATAAATGTCCGAGAACCGTTGACATTTGTCACACTTTTGGATGTGTTCTATACTGTCAGTTTCCATGCTAGGCCAATAGTATCCAGCCCTTAACGCTTTCTGTTCTAATGACTTTCCTCCGAGGTGATGATCATAACTGCCTTCATGAATTTCGACCAAGACGTACTCAGCTTCTTTCAATTCGAGACACTTGTGGAAGGGAGAAGAAAAACCACGACGATATAACTGATTGTCAAAGATAGTGTACCATGCCGTTGTTTGTACAAATTTTTGGGCCTCCTTCTAATCTTCAGGTAAATTTCCATCTCAGAGGTAAGCAACAATGGGTGTGATCAATGTTTCATTTTCTTCTAGTAGGAGGACCTTGAGGTCCGTAGGGTGCAAGCAATGTCTCCTAGATCATGGACCTGTTGTTACCAGAACTTTTAGTGCTGGTAAGCTTTGATAGGATGTCAGCTCTTGAGTTTGTTCTTTGGAGATATGCTCTATCTTAACGTTATCAAAGTTCTCCAAGAGCTTTTTTACCTTAGCTAAGTATTTTTGCAATAAGGGTTCCTTAGCCTGGTAATCACCTTAGATTTAGGATGTTGCCAGCTATGAATCACTGTAGAGCACTATGTCTGTAGCTCCCATTTCCTTGGCCATAATGATGCCCGCAATACACGCTTCGTATTTTGCCTGGTTATTTGAGGTTAGAAACTCAAATGTTAAAGGATGTTCCATCTCGAGTCCGACCCTATTTTCTAGGATGACTCTGGCGCCGCTTCCTTTGGGATTCAAGGAACCATCTACGTAAATGGTCCAAGAATTCGCTTTGGGATGGCCGGAATCCAGTGTAAGCTCCACCAAAAAGTCGGATAAGACCTGAGCCTTTATGGCTTGTCTTGGCTCATAGGTGATGCTGAATTCAGAAAGCTCCACGGACCACGCGATCATTCTTCCAGCGAGGTCTGGCTTATGCAGCACCTGACAGATTGGCTGATCTGTCTTCACGATCACGGGGTGGCATTGAAAGTACTGTCGTGATCGTCTAGCTGTGATTAGCAATGCTAGAGCCAACTTTTCAATGTTTTGATACCAGTGTTCAGGACCTTGTAATACCTTACTCACAAAATAAACTGGCTTCTGACCTTCATTGGTTTTCTTTATTAGCACCGAGTTGATCACTTCATTGTTAACTGAGAGATAGGCATATAAGGTCTCTCCGGGTTTTGGTCTCATCAGGATTGGGTGTTGCCATCATGTTCTTCAACTCCTGTAATGCGGCCTCGCACTCCGAGGTCCACTTAAAGTCTTTTCCCTTTTTTAGAATCTTGAAAAAGGAAGAGACTTGTGAGCAGCCTTGGCTAGGAAACAAGTGAGGGCCGCTATCCGTCCCGTTAGTTGTTGCACTTCCTTGACGGATTGCGGACTGCGTATATCTAGCACGACCTAGCATTTCTCCAGGCCGGCTTCTATACCTCGATTCGTCAATAAAAATCCTAGAAACTTACTAGCTTATACTCCAAAAGCACATTTCTCCATATTCAATCTCATGTGCTTTCAAAGTTGGGTAAATACTTCCTCTAAACCTCCCACATGGTTACCTGACTTCGATGTCTTGACAATCATTTCATCGATATAAACTTCCAGCATCTTGCCAATCTGTTCTTCAAAGACTTTATTCATCATTCGCTGGTAAGTTACACCTGCGTTCTTTAACTTGAATGATATAACTCGGTAGCAATAGCTTCTCATTTCAGTTATAAGCGCAGTTTTCTCTTCGTCCTCCAAGTTCATAGGAATTTGATTGTAGCAGGAATAGGCGTCCATAAATGAAAGAAGCCAAAATTCGAATGAGTTATCCACAAGTTTAGGGTTGTTAGGAAGCAGGTAAAGGTCCTTTGGGCAATGCCTTATTCAGGTCTGCGTAGTCGACACACATACACCACTTCCCATTAGCCTTATTCACTAAAACTACATTGGACAACCAAGTGGTATAATAAGCTTCCCTTATAAACCTAGCGTCTAGAAGTTTCGTCACCTGCTTTTGTATTACCTCCTACCTCTCTGGTTCGACTTTTCTTTTTCTTTGTGCCACCGGCTTCACATCTCTTTTAGTAGAGAGTCGATTACATATGAACTCGGGGTCCAATCTTGGCGTATTGGACGACGTCCAGGCAAAGAGATCTCTATTCTTTTCAAGGAATTCAACTAGTCGGGATTTTTCTTCTGGATCTAACTGTCCTCCAATCTTAGTCACTTGATCCGGCTTGATACCAAGTTGGAGGGGTTGAAGTTCTCCTTCTGGTTGGGGATGCGTATCACGAATCTCCTCACGTACATCCAACTTAGTCAAGAGGACATTGACGGGGTCCATAGTGATCGAGGTGGATTTATCACGCTGGTCCATATTCCGTTGTCTCTTAGCAATTTTCAAGCTTTCATTATAGCACCTTCGTGTCGTAGCCAGGTCTCCTTTGACCGTGACAACCTTGTCATGTTGGTCAAGGAACTTCATGGCCAAATGGGGGGTGGAAATCACGGCCCCAAAGGCGTTGAGGGAAGGTCGACCCAGGATCACTTTGTATGCAAAAGGACAATCTATTACAAGGAAGTTGACCTTGAGTGTCTTGAATAGAGGCTCTTTTCCTAGAGTTAAGTGGGTTTCATTGTATCCTGTTGGAATGATCTTATCTCTTGTAAAGTCGATCAACTCTCCGGTGTATAGGATCAGATCCTTCTTCGAGAGTCCCAACTTTTCAAAAAGATCCAAAAACATAATGTCAGTTGAGCTTCCTTGATTAATAAATATACGCCGCTCCTCGACGTTGGAGATTATCCCGAATATCACCATTGGATCATCATGGTCCGGGATGATGCTTCCATAGTCTTCATCGATCCGTTTACCAGCTTGGAAATCGAATGGGTGGCTACACTTAACATAGCCCGGAGAGCTTTCTTTCTTGCATTGTTGGACTCATCGCCACCAGCGAAGCCTCCTGAAATAGTATTGATTGTCCGGTTACTTCTGCATGCCGGCGATCATTGTCTTAAGGGGGTGGATCTCAAGGCTTGTGCCCTTTCTTGGTCATGGACATTGTCCCGAGATGGACCCTCTCTGTGATTCTCATTTCTGGCTGGAGCTCGTCTTCTCTAGTACGGAGACGGGCTTCTCTGTGGGCTGTAACTTCTCTTCCTGTAGTTCCTGCCTCCCCTTTGATTATCATTCCGGGATTGGCGTATATAACGACCCAAACGTCCATCCCGGATCAAAGACTTAATAGCGTCCTGAAGATTGACGCAGTCCTCAGTGGTATGAACATAGCCTTCGTGGAACACGCAGTACTTGAATTTATCCTTTTGTGCATGCTTTCTCAATGGAGGAGGCTTTTGAATGTCTCTGAACTCCGTTTTCATCACCTTTTGGTAAATCTGGTATTTCCCTTTTGGTGGTGGTTTCGAGTTCCGAGGTTGTGAGAGAGCTTAGGCTGACTTTGGTTTCGCTTCCTCCTTTATTTACATGCTTCTTGGCACGAATAATGTCTTCCGCGTTGATGTAGTTGTCTGCTCTAGCCCGGCACTCATCCATCGTCTGGAGTTCTTTCTTAGTGAGTGAGAAGGAGAAAGCACCAAAACGAAGGCCTTCCCTCATATAGTGTAGGCCGAGCCTTTCATCCCAGTCCGGGTGTTCACTATTTCTTTATTGAATTGGGCCATATAACCTTGAAGTAACTCCTTATTTCTTTGTTTGATTTGGGAAAGACATGAAATGAATTTCGGTTGCTACTTACTAGTGGTAAAATGCAGTAGAAATCTCGAGAACAAGTCATCTCAGTTATCAATAGATTTCCAAGTTAGGGTGGTGAACCATCTCAATGTGGCCTTCTTCAGGGAGAGATGGAAAACAAGACACGAGTGAGTCATCTCCTCTAGCAAACATCAGGGCTGATACATAAGCATCCAAGTGCTCTTGGGAGTCCGAGGTCTCATCATAGGTTTCAATATTAGTTGGATATTTAAAGCGCCTAGGGATCCCATAAGCCATCAACTCGTCAAAGAAAGGTTGATTTTGCTTAATTGATTTCCTTCGTTTGGGTTCTTGCTCTCGATTTTCTCGCACTAGGTTATCAACTCTTGGTAGCAAAATTTTTTGGGTTGTGTCCTCCGTTATGGGCTGGCTCCTTTTTGTTGTTGCGATTCCTCTGGGGAACCGATTTTCGTCCAGCTTTTCTTGGTTAGCGGCTCTTTCCAATTCATGAATGCGTTCATCTTGAAGTCTGACCAAGGAGATCAGTTCTTCTCGTGATAGTTTAGGGAGGCGTGATTCGCCCTGCTGGGACCGAACTACCTCATCGTTCTCCCTCGCGCCTAAATGCTGCAATGCTGATATCCAGGGTCTGGCTTTGCTTGAAGGGGCTATGCGTGATCCTAGTCGTTGAATGGTTGGAACGTGTCGCGGCGGAGGAGAAGAGTTCTTGTTGGAGAGAGAAGCTTCTACTTCATCATGCTAGGGTTCTGGTTGAGCAGTGACTGGGTTTTGAGCGACGACAGAACCAGGATGGCGGCTGGTGGATGGCTAGTTTTGCACAACAGTGGCGCAGTTCTATCTAGTGGTTACCATGATGGTGGTGGTGGGATTCAAAGTTTGTCGTCCCCACAGATGGCATCAATGTTCTGTATGGGTAATAGAGAAATACCTAAATGAGATTGACGAAGGTGGTTTCCTCCGTAGCACGGTGGCAATGACAGTGATGCGAGGGGTGGGTACCTGCAAAAGGCACTCTGACGCTCATGTTGGACTATGCACAAGGTGGGATTGTTTAAGGGTTAGATACTTACCTTTGCTACCTTGTGTAGTATTTATAGGAGAGTCATGATATATAAATTACGTTTAAATTTATATTAATGGATAATAAATGTTGTCAATAAGGATAAGAATCCATTAGGATAGTTATCTCTTTTAATCATATCTCCTATTAATGAGGGATTATTAGAGAGATTTACTCCTCATTTATAGGTATTTTTATTAATCCATAAGAGTTCAACATTAGCTGGGATCGGTCCTTAACAGGCCGGGTTGCTCTTGTTCTGCTAACCTAGAACTCGGTCCAGAACAAACCCATTACCTAGTCTAACCAATTGTATTGTAGAGTTCCTATATTCTGATCATGATGTCATGTTCGTTCTCTCATGCATGTTTATGGGATTCAGTTTCTTGTGATTTTTGCATGCATCAGGTACGCTACATAGGCGTTTCCAATGAGACTTCATATGGAGTGATGGAGTTTGTCCATGCAGCGAAAGTTGAAGGACTTCCAAAAATTGTCAGTATCCAAAATAACTATAGCTTGCTTTTTAGATGTCATTTTGAAGGTAAATTCCTTTCTGACATGGGTCAGATCTCATTCATATCACTTAATATTTTCTTGTGTGGAATTGCTATACTATTTTTCCTCATAAAACATATAGCACCTTAAGAAATAATACACAGTTACTCCTAAACAGTCCAAAAAAGAAAAAGGATATGCATGCATCTAAATCTTGGAACACATTGGTTTCTCTTGTTAACAGTTGCATAAGCTGCATTAATGGAGACTTGATGTTAAACAAATGATTACTGCTAACCTGGTTTAGTTTAACTACCAACATAATTAGTTCTCTAGGAAGTATGTTGCCCGAGGTGCAAGGTTGAAGATGGAAAGAGAAATATGTGTATTAGTGTCAATGTACTGTTCTTAGTACTTATAGATGCTCTGAATTTTGTGTGTTGTTGATTTAAGTATGTTATTCTAGTAAATACCTTCGTTTTACTTTGCACCTATATTCTGAAAGTTTGAATGTACATACATAGTTGAAGTTAGTCACCCTGCCTTTCCTCTACTTGTAATGCCCTAATACAATTATCTCAATATAATTGGTATATTCAAAAGATAAATAGTATCAAGCACGTCATTTCTAACTTAAAAACAATACTATAAATTCATAATAACCTTACAAGTCATTATAGAGAGCCAAGAGGGAAAGAAAAGCTACATAAATACATCATAGGTCGCAAAAGGCACATAGTAATACATAACTTCTTTATACATCACAAAGCAAATATAATAAATACAAGTTTTACCTCTAAAAGCAAATAAACTACACTAGTCTTTCTGTTTCTTCTTCTTTCCCTTTGAAGGCTACAACCTGGATTTATCATGGAATCAACAAACGGGGTGAGAATTCACAATTTAATTCCCTGTATATGTTTCCAAAACATGTCATCATGATACCTCCAGCTACTTCGGGGAAAAACAAGTTATACAACAATAACTAGAAAGGTGGCATAAGCTAAAACAATCATTTCTCTTCCCGAGGCAGACAATTCATTCATTTATAAAACACTGCATAATTATCACACAATTATCCATTCACATCTCATTCCATAAAGGAAGACAACTGCCCATACAATTGTCAAATAAATGCAATGTTTATGTCATATGCTTATGCCTAAAGAAATGTCCTAAGAGTATGCTTGTGCACATTTTTGTTTTAGAAAACACATGATACTTGCTCATTCCCAAGAATCTGGTTCCCTTGTATCTTTCTGGGTAGGATAGGCAAAAGAGCCCCTTACACTACCTGGTAATGAGTGGACTCATTACCCTCACAATGGTAAGAGTACTAATACCACCTCATAATACCGGTAACCTTGACCATAATAGCCTGCTCACTACGAGAATTTAGGATCTTTTATCCTATTCTCTGGCCAAATGATTGTGTACATCAGATAAGGTTAGAATACATAGGAATAGCAAGTTTAAAAACATGCTAAGTTATTTTCAAAACCTCACTTAAATAACACAAGGTTCACACTAACCAAGTGAAAAAGCAAAAACTAGAAAACCTGGAATTTCAAGCTCAACTTATCATACAAAGGAGCAAACTCATGTTTCTAGCTTTTCTTATAGTTCAACCTTAATAAACAAGTGAGCATACATCATTTATGCACCTTAAGCTCAACTTTCACTCTAAAGGAGCAACTTATGCAAAAAGATAGGCAAACCATGCCAAACAAACTCAATTTAGTTGTATCTAATTGTTGAAAACAGAAAGATTTATTTAGATATTGTAGAAAATAGAAAAGATATGTTTAGATAGTTGACTTCTAATTTCTAGGGATAGTGATTATATTACTCCTAAGATTGAGGAGATATATATGGAATCTATAGTCTATATAACCTAACCCTTTGTAAAGTCTGAAATACATATGAAAGAGAGATATTCTTTTCTCCTATTTTGTTTCCTGACTGCGCTCATGGTATCAAGAGCTATGGTGTATTCAAACCTAGCTTAAACCTATTTTCGTCCCTTTTCTCCTTCGGTTCTGTGTGATGGCTCAATCAGCCATACCTGAGGTGGTGACGACTGGCAAAGATGGATCCACCACCAAATCCTCTGGAGTAAGCACTGGAGCACTGCTGCCGTCAGGGTCTGTAAACCCTAGCGGCATTGAAAACAAAATCTGATGAAGGAGCCAACAAAATCTGATCCGACATGGCAGATTTGGAAGTCTAAAAATTCCCTCATTATAGCCTGGCTGATCAGCTCCATGGAGGCCTCAATAAGGAAAACATATTTGTTCCTGCCCACCGCAAAGGATGTCTGGGATGCGGTTCGAGAAACATATTCAGTCCTCGAAAATTCTTCTCAGATTTTTAAGTTGAAAACGAGATTGTGGCAGACGAAGCAAGGCGACCGTGAGGTTATTGAATATTACAACGAGATGAAGGCATTATGGCATGAACTTGATCTCTGGTATGAAGATGATTGAGCCTGTAAAGCTGATAGCATTCGTTATGTGAAACAAATGGAGAATGATCGAGTTTACGAGTTCTTAGTAGGCTTGAATAAGAGCCTTGATGAGGTTAGAGGCTGGATCCTTGGCAGAACTCCTTTGCCATCAATCCGGGCTGTTTTTTTAGAAATCCGACGTGAGGAAGGTCGCCGCAAAGTGATGTTAGGTGAAAAAAACTCATCTACTCGTGAAGTTTCGGCCTTAATCACTAGGAGCAATAACAGTAATCCTTAGTCCCAAGCACGTCAGAATAGGAAAAGTGAGAAAGTATGGTGTGATCACTGTCACAAGCCACGACACACCAGGGAAACTTGCTGGGATTTGCATGGAAAGCCTCCCAGCTGAAAGCCACTGACCTTTGGTCAGCCAAACCGTGATTCGAAGGCCTTCCACTCAATCACAAAGGAGAATGGAAACACAGAAACCACAGAGACAACACCTTCGTTCAGTAAGGAACAGATAGAACAACTATATAGACTTTTTCAGTCCACACAATTCTCTAACTCTGCATCTTCTTCTTCTTCCTTAGCCCAAAAAGGTAATTATCTTCAATCTACTGCCTTTAATGTGTCTACTATTCCTCTTTGCCCATGGATAATAGATTCAGGTGTCACTGATCATATGACAGGGTGTTCTAAACTTTTTTCTTCCTATAGTCCTTGTGCAGGCAATCAAAAAATTAAGATTGCTGATGGCTCTCTCTCAGCCATTGCTGGGAAAGGGTCAATTGTTATCTCTCATGCTCTTGTCCTTCACAATATCCTTCATTTCCCAAATCTTTCTTGTAATGTTTTGTCTGTTAGTAAAATAACCTGTGATTTGAAGTGTTGTGCTAAATTTCTCCCAAATTGCTGTGAATTTCAGGAACTGGATACAGGGAGGATGATTGGCAATGCTAGAGAGTATGGTGGTCTCTATTACTTTGATGCTGGAAGTCCTTTGAGTTAGCAACCGAAATTCTCAAGTCAAGGAGCATGTCGTAGTTCTATCGAGGATGAAATAATGTTATGGCACCGTAGGTTAAGCCATCCTAGCTTTCAATATTTAAAGTACTTGTTTCCAAATTTATTTCATAATAAAATCTTATCATCAATTCAGTGCGATATTTGTCAATTAGCTAAGCACCATCGCACACCTTTTCCTGCTCAACCATATAAATCCTCTAAACCTTTTACTTTCATCCATAGTGATGTGTGGGGGCCAACTAGGACTTTAACAAGTTCGGGAAAAAGGTGGTTTATAACATTTATTGATCATCATACTCGCCTAAGTTGGGTCTATCTTCTTAAAGAAAAATCTGAAGCAAAATATGTTTTTAAATTTTTTTTTTAATATGATTGAAACACAATTTCAAACCAAAATTCAAGTGTTTCGAAGTGACAATGGAAAAGAGTATTTTAATCAAATTCTAGGATCTTTTTTCCTACAAAAAGGAATTATTCATCACAGCTCTTGTATTGATTCCCCTCAACAAAATGGGATAGCAAAACGAAAAAATAAACACCTTCTAGAAGTATCAAGAGCTAGGTCCTTGATGTTCTCCGCCACTAGAGTACCAAAGTAAGGTAAATACTTATGGGGGAAAGCAATTTTATTGTTACCTATCTTATTAACAGGATGCCTTCAAGAGTTTTGAACTTTCAAACACCTCGGGGCTCCTTTTGACTAGTTTTCAAAGAATTCTTTCCAATGTCACGGTTCGACGTCACCTCTTACTTTAGATTTACCTCTAAAGATCTTTGGATGTGTAAGTCCCATTATCACATCGGAAAAACTCAATGGTAAGAATTTTGTGGATTTGTATAATGCGGTTGAAGTTTGGTTTTTAGGTCAAGGGCTTTATGAACATCTCACCAAGAAGGAAGGAGATAAGTTGGATCCTCGCGCAATCAAATGTGTTTGATCTTGGGATACTTTCCCCTACAAAACAAAAATATGGGTATAGATGTTTTGATCTACAAATCTTTTTTTCCACAATTTGGCACTCTTCGGATGTTCACTTTCCTCTTGAATCTCAAAGTTTTGACATTAAACGCCCTCTTACAAGGGGAAAACTGATAATATGTATATGGTCTTTGTTCTTCACGGTTTACATAACTTTGAATCTAATCAAGCTCTAACTAATCCTAACATCCCCACGGTGGAAAAATCGTTTCTGAAATTTTTCCGAGATTGGTCCCGGAATTAATATTGAAACTAGTATTCTAATTCGGCAAACCGTGGAGGACGAGGCTGGGCGTAAGAGGTTCGTGGTAGAGGTGATCATCCTCGGTGAACGCGTGGGTCATACCCAAGACAAGTGTTATTCTCTTCATGGTTTCCCAAAAAGTCACAAAAACAGATCAAAAGTCAGGTTGTGTATGATAATCAAGACACACAATCGAACAAATTTTCAATTGATGAATATAAGGAGTACCTTTTTAAGGCGGGAAGCCTCACTTACACCAGTATAGAGCCAAAATGGAGTTTGTGAAGTGTTATGGATTAAAAGAGTTCTTGAAGAATTGAGACTAGATGTTGAAGCACCTCCCAAATCAATAAACATTGTAAATAATCTTGTTCAGCATGATCGTACCAAACACATTGAGATTGATAGGCACTTTATTAAGGAAAAGCTGAAAAATGGAATCATTTGTATGCCATTTGTCACTTCCCAGCAACAAACTGCTGATGTATTTGCTAAGGGCCATTTTAGGCCGAAGTTTGAATTTTTCATCGACAAGTTGGGCATGATCAATATCTAGACCAACTCTGAAGATTTATTTAGATATTGTACCTATAGTTGACTTCTAATTTCTAGGGATAGTGATTATATTACTCCTAAGATCCTGATATATATGGAATGTACTAGATAACCCTTCCAATAAAGTCCGCTCATTAGAAAGAGAATATTCTTTTCTAGATCATGTCCTCACTAATACACCTTATCATCACATCACAAGTGATATCAAAGACAACCTCATGTTGCTCAAGGTTTTAGATAACAACCTATAGCAAACCACAAGCTTTGGATGCTTAAAGTCTCCTACTTTCCCATATATGACCTTTGGATGCTTAAAGTCTCCTACTTTCTCATATATGCAAGGTGGTCATTTCCTATATGAAATACCCCTACTAGTGTCTCAATGCACTTAAAAAAAATAGCAAACCTTCCCTGTTTCAGTTGCTAAGCGCCCAACTTTTGAGCGATCAAGCACTCAACACTAGAGCCTTCTGGTCTTGCGCGTTTAGGCCCTCACTCTCTAGGCGGTTGAGTGCCCATCACATTTATGCTTTCTGGCCTTGGGTGCTTAGGCGCTCCCTGGGCGCTTAAACACCAATGCTTGTTCTGAAATTTCTACCCAATCTTTGACTTCCAAACACAAGTCTTGGATGGTTTTCAACCCAAAACAAGGTTTCTAAACATATTATAATCCTCATGCACAATCTCAACTCATAAAAGCATGGATTTATGAACAAAAACCCACAATCTCAAATACCCATTTCTCAACTTCTACCTCGAGTTTCATGGATATTCCTAAGATCAAAATCATCAACCATACACACAACAATACAAGCTGCATTTTAAATTCTTTTGAGCGCATCGGCTCCATGCATTTTAAATGCTTTTGAGTGCATCGACTCCATGCATTTTAAAATTTTTGTCATTTATTTTGAGCGCAGCGAGTGCCTGCATTTTAAATTCTTTTGAGCGCATTGGCTTGTAATAATTAGTGGACATAAGGGCCACCAAGCACTCATCATTATGCCACACTAATAATGGAGAAAGCTTAATGAATGGCCATTATGAAGCCACTAATTGTGGCTGAAATTTTAGAAGATTTTAAAATCTTGTTCATGTTTTATAAATAGCCATGTAAGGCCTTAAAGAACACCAAAAACTCCAAGCTCTAGGTTCTATAATATTTCTCTTCATTCTCTTGTTCTAAAGAAGAAAGTTCTAATAGGAAGGTTTTGGGTTTAAGAAATCTTGAGTTAAGTCATTTTGGGTGTAATCCACTCTTGGTTCGAAAGGTTTACCAAGTTTGTAATAATCCTCTTTTGTCATAGTGGAATTTTTGTTGTTGCTTTTCAATGTTTGTGAAACGTAGGCAAATTGGAACCACGTTAATTGTCATTTTCTCTATTATTTTTTCTCTAAATGGGCCTTTCATACAAATGGATGATATCTCGAGCTCTCGGATAAGGTGCCGATAAGAAAATTCTTAGTATGAGATAAGTAGGTTGAAGAAAAGAATTATTCTTGTTCTCGGAAAAGTGTGGTAGTTGAAATTGTCTAGAAAGTTCTTGGAAAGACTTGCCTTTACACTACTCTCTTTCCTGGTGTGTACCGTTCACGGAAAGGTTGAAGATACGATCTTTTCACGCACGTCACTATACGGTCATCATGACGAGTGTTAAATTTGATTTGGAGAAATTCAATGGAGAAAATGATTTCAGTCTCTGGCGGCTGAAGATGAAAGCGCTACTGGTTCATCAAGGCTTGGGCTTGGAAGGTAGAGACATGCTGCCACAAAGTCTAACCGACATCGAGAAAAGCGAGATCTTGGAAAAAGCACTTACTAGAGATGAAGTTCTACAAGAATGAGCTTCATTATGGCTGAAGAAAGCTGTACATGTGACGAAGTGACCAATAAACCTATGGATATATACTCTTCAAATGCTAAGGAAAGCCTATAAAAGAGCACCTGGAGTTATTCTTGATCTAAATAATATTGATGTTAAAATCAATGATCAAGCAATTCTTCTACTATGTTCCTTCCAAGTTCTTACGAGGACTTTAAACCATTGTATGGTCGAGAAGATCTTACCTTGGAGGAAGTCAAGGCTGCGTTGCACTCAAAAGAACTGAAGAAAAGAGTATCAGATTCAAAATCTGAAGGCTCGGGTGAAGGTCTCTTTGTTAGAGGAAGAACAGAGAAACGAGATCAAAATAGTATGGCAGAGGCAAATCTAGGTCAAAATCCAAAGCGAAACCTAGAAAATTTAAATGCTTCCACTCATATAAGAAAAAATTGTCCATAAAGGAAAGGAGAAGATCTTGGAAGTGCGGCATTAGCAGATGGCTACGACAAAGTGCGGATGCTCTCATAGTCTCGATCATGACTCAAAAGATGAGTGGATTCTGATTCTGATGCTCATATCACATGTGTCCCAATAAGGATTGGTTTACCACTTTACCAACCCTTAGATGGGGCAAGATCCTTCTAGGAAATAATGCTCCCTGTAAGGTCGTTGACATTGAAGCCTTAGAATCAAGATGTTTGATGGAATCGTGAGGACATTGACGGATGTAAGGCATGTTCCGAATTGAAGAAAAATTTGATTTCCTTGGGAACGCTAGATTCAAAAGGTTATAGCTACAAAGGTGAAGGTGGAGCTATAAGAATCTCTAAAGGCGCTCGATTGTGATGAGGAAAGAAAGAGAATAGTCTCTATGTACTACAAGGAAGCAAATTACAGTACTGGTTGTCTCCTCAGGACAGGCGATTCGATGTCGCCAAGTTATGGCATTTGGAATAGGGCATGTCGTTGTGAGAGGTCTGTTATGGATTACTCTGTGTTCTTGAAGAATTGAACACTATTCGGAATGTTGATAAAATTCAACACCTCATCGAACAAAAGGCATGTTGGATTATATACATTCGACTGTGGGGTCCTTCAAACCTTCTCACGGTGGTGGCGGATATATGTTAACATTCATTGATGATTATTCAAGGAAGGTTTGGATCTTCATTTTGAAACATAAAAATAAAGTATTTATCAAGTTCAAACAAAGGGAAAACCTTGATCGAAAAGCGGATCGGAAGGCGGATCAAGCGGCCGAGAATCGACAACGGTTTGGAGTTTTGTAGCGGAGAATTTGAAAAGTTTTGCAAAGATAATGGTATCGTCGGACACCATACGGTGAGAGCAACAAAATGGACTTGCAGATTGAACATTTACTTGAAAGAACCATGTATGTCAAATGTTGGATTACCAAAAGCATTTTGGGCTGAAGCTGTCAATACAGCCTGTTACTTGATCAACAGATGTCCATCACTGGTTTCAAAACTCCGGGATGTGGTCCATTTTAGGCCAAAGTTTGATTTTGGTTGTCCCGCATATGCTCATATCAAAGAAGGAAAACTTGATGCAAGAGCATGATCATTTTCTATCTTGGATATCTGACGGTGTGAGGAAGGATATAAGTTATGGTTGCCAGAGAAAAGAAAATGCATTATTAGATTTACCTTTAGATATTGTAAATGCTAAAGAAAAGAGTCATCAAATGAAAACAAAGATCCTAATATCTCGAAGAAGGTGGAGCTTGAGGTGGAGTCTTCCAAAGAAACCTCATTGGATCAAGTTCAAGAAGAAGAAGAACAAACCCCAGTGATTATATTAACACTAAGATAGAGGAAGAGATATATATGGCTATGTCGATTGGTAGCATATGCTCTAAATGTTGTATATCAACAATTGTGAGCCTAACCCTTTGTAGCAAAGAAGCTTCTCGAAATACATATGAAAGAATCTCTTCATATTCTTTTCTCCTATTGTTGTTTCTTGAAGAAGGAAGGAATCCTGGAATTGAAGATGCAAGATTCAAAGCGCGATTATCATCACATCACAAGTGATATCATTTCAATGAAGTCTTCTCTCCGTGGTAAAACAACTCTCGCATCCTACTTGTCGTGCTCAAGGATCTCTAGATAACAACCTATAGCAAACCACGATTTGAAGACGAAGGAAAGGAAGACCATGTATTGAAGTCTTTATATGGCTTTCCCGATTTGACACCTTTGGATGCTTAAATAGTCTCTACTTGCGGATGAGTCATTTATCTATTTGCTCCTATACGTTGATGCATGTTGAGGTGGTCAAATAAAGAACTTCAATTGAGCTAGTTTGAAATGAAATTTAGGAGCCCCACAGGGATAAAAGCATGGATGTCTTTCAAAAAGAACATATTAAAAAACGTTTTGGCATGCAAACTAAACCCGTCCTATGTTTCATTTCAAACTAAGCACCCAAATTTTGAAAAGAAGATGTTAGATGTACCTTATGCTATCAAGCACTCATGTACACTATGCACTAGACCGGATATTGCACAAGCAAGTAAGTGTGGTAAGCGTATATGGCAAGTCTTGGTAAAATTCACCGGAAAGTTGAAAGTGGATTTTGCGCCCATCACATAGGCCTAGTGTATAAAAAAATCAAAGATGTCGGGAGCAAGATCACCTGGGTGTTGACTCGGGTATGCCGGGAGATCTAGATAAGCGAAGATCACTCACTCGGGTATGTCTTTACACCGTGCGGTTGTACTATTAGTTGGAAAGCACCCTAATCTTTGACTTCCAAACACAAGTCTTGGGTGATGGTTTATCAACCCAAAATAGGTCAAAGTTCTAAACATATTATAATCCTCATGCACAAAGAACTCTCAACGTCGAGAATGCACTTTATCGAGATATCGTGGAAAGATGGATTTTAGAGTGAACAAGACCCATAATCTTAAATACCCATTTCTCACTCTCTGGACCTCTATGAGTTTTCATGGATATTCCTAAGATCAAAATCATCAACCATACACAATGAATGGCCAATAAGCCACTAATTGTGGCTGAAATTTTACATTTTAAATTTTTGGAATTTAGCTATAAATAGCCATGCTTAAGGCCTTACCAAGACACACCAAAAACTCCATCTAGGATTTTAATATTTCTTTCATTCTCTTGTTTTAAAGTGAGAGAAAGTTCAATAGTTAGAGAAAATTTTAAAATTTTGAGTTAGATTTATTTTGAGTCTAGGAATGAGTGAAACACCGAGTCTTGTAATAATCCTCTTTTGTCAAAATTTTTTTCGAAACGTAGGCAAATTGCCGAACCACGTTAATTCTCGGTGTCATTTTCTCTATTATTTTTTCTCTAAATTTTCGTCAACATTCCATGCATTTTAAATTTGTCATTTATTTTAAACGCATCGACTCCGTGCATTTTTAAATTCTTGTCATTTACTTTTGAGCGCATCGGCTCTCTGCATTCTAACATGAAGAGAGAATCACAAGAGGTAGAGTTCGAGAACAAACACTCCTACCTCACTTGTGTGGTTAATGATTCTCAAACTCTAGCTTTCCCTTGTCTTCCTTCCCTTCCTTTCCTCTTCTTCCTCTTCCTTTTCTTTCTTTCTTTCTTTCCCCTTTCTCTGTTTTTCTTGCTGGTTGAACGTGAAAATGAGAGAGTGTGAGGAAGTCAAAGAAAGTGGTCAAGAGAGAGAGAGAGACGGAGGAAGCCAAAGGAAAAAAATAGGTAGGAACTTAAGATATTTAGTTAGAACTTTATATCTGTTAAGAATACTTTGATTTTACAAAATCGAGTTTCCTAACTTTCATAAGCATTATAGAAAATCCTAGGATTCATCTCAACCCTAGTTTCATCATTTCCAAAAATTTTCATATATCAGTCAAGTCAATCCGGTGTTAAAACACTCACTCAATGTACTCAAAAATACCAAACTAACTCAGTTTATCTTCAAACTTTAACTACATCTTATTACATATATTTGTGACCTAGAAATAAATTTTCAATATTTATTTCATTTAAATAAGCAATTTATGTCATTATCTGAGTCATTTTAAGCTACTTTTCACATTCAGTATTGCAGCAAAGTGCTTAATCTAACTAAGAATGTCACAAAACTGAACGGGCATGTCATGCAAGTATTATGATACTTCTGTAACCATATACAAGTCTAACAATGTCAAAGAGGATGTTACACTACTCCTGAATCTTTCTACTTTACATAAATTTCCTATTAATAATTTCTTATCCGCTCATGGTCCTCATTTGAATTTGGATTTTCATTTTAGTAGAAATTAGAGTGACAGAGAGGCAAGTTGAGCTTATTCAATTCTCTACAATTCCTGATAGTGGAGTTTGGAATCTGGATTCTCTTGTAAACCCTCTTTCAGCTTCTTTTTCAGCTTCTCATTCAATTCCAAAACCGTCAGAGATTCCTCCTTGACAAACTTATTTGGAAGTCCAACTCTCTCTAAGGTTTAAGTCCTTTTTCCGAACATTCAATCTTAACAGGATTAACAGAATGATTTGCTACTAATTTACAGACCTCACTCTTTCCCCCAACGTGTGTCATGTACAATTCTAGTTTATAAACAGCACAAGACCTATTTCCGTATTGTAATGCAGCCACCTTTCTTTGGAGCAAACCTTTCTGGATTTTTTTATGAACACTGGATGTGCCCTTCTACTCTAGAGCAGTTTTTTATGGATTGGTTATCTGGCTGTAGTGCAGAGCACAAATCTTTAAGGGTGTCTCATTGGCCTTAAATTTGCTTCAAGATAGGGTTATGTTCTTTGACTCTCTTTGGTGTTCTGCCCTAGGTTGTTTTTGAGGGATTAGCCATTTTTTATATGCGAAGGCATTGGGCAACCTTGCTGCATGCCTAGTTTCCTTTGTTACTTTTTCTTTGTTTTGTTTTAGCTTTTTTCAGCTCTTGAGGATTCCTTACCCTTGCCCCTGTTGTATAATACTTATTTTTCTATCACCCCCCCAAAAAAAAAAACTATGTAAATCACAGTCGCTCTGTATGTGTTAATGGTAGTTATGAGAGTTATTATTATGCCACAATAGTTTTTGGTCTTTGTAGCAATTAAGAAAAAAAGTTACTGCTTTTGCTCATATTAAGGTTTTGGAAAGATTAGATCAAAATATGGACAGTTTAATAACATATTATTTACTAATTTATACTTAGATGCTCAATTTTGGTCATACATATATCTTGCTTTTAACTTCTTGTTATTTTTATTTTTTATTTTTTATTTTTTTTTTAAACTTCTATAAATACTTTCTTGGTTTAACTTTTTGCAGTTGATCTTGTGGAAGTATGCCATCCAAAGAATTACAATATTGGCTTACTATCCTATTCCCCACTTGGAGGTGGATCACTGACAGGAAAATATATCGACATAAATTCTGAAGCTGCAAAAAGGGGAAGGTTGAACCTCTTCCCTGGCTACATGGAAAGATATAACAAATCGGTGGCACGGGTACGGCATAATTTCAATTCTAGTATTTAGACTATGTTTGTAATATGGTAACAAAATAATTAATTGATAATTTGCTTTCGTTCTTTCCCTTTTTTTTTTTTCTTCTTGAGAACTAATTGAGATTCAAAATGGAATTTTACGCAGAAGTTTAGTCCTATATTTGTTCTTGTTTTAAATGAAAAACTTAGGTGAGTTTAATGTGGACCTTAGTATTACATGTGGCTGAATTTCAGGAAGCAACCATAAAATATCTTGAGTTGGCCAAGAAGCATCGTCTAACTCCCGTTCAGCTTGCGCTTGGATTTACAAGAGACCGTCCATTCATGACAAGTTCAATTATTGGTGCAACCTCTCTGGACCAACTAAAAGAAGATATTGATGCTTTTATAACAACTGAGCGGCCTTTACCAGCAGAAGTCATGGCAGACATTGAAGCTGTCTTCAAGAGATACAAAGATCCTGCCATTCTTTAAAAATTATACCTCTCAAAGTTTTTCATAGATCACTATATTACTACTATTGATTTATCCTGTTCCCCATTTCTCTATCTATTTTTTGTTCGGAAATTAGAGGATGAATAAATATTGAATCGATAGATGAAAACTAGTATGTATAAAAATCATTGCAACCTAGAGTACTCCAAGAATTTTGCTTTAAAACCTTTGCACCCAGTCTTTTATATAGAGAATAGATATTAACTACAAGCTTTGACTCAATTGACAAAATGAATTCTATATATGTTGGCGGACTTTACTGGATTCGACATCCTACCTATGGTTTTTAAAAAACAGAGAGAGAGAGAGAGATTCTCTATCTATTTTTTGTTCGGAAATTAGAGGATGAATATATATTGAATCAATAGATGAAAACTAGTATGTATAAATATCATTGCAACCTAGAGTACTCCAAGAATTTTGTTTTAAAACCTTTGCACCCAGTCTTTTATATAGAGAATAGATATTAACTACATATGTTGGCGGACTTTACTGTATTCGACATCCTACCTATGGCTTTTAAAAAACAGAGAGTATATAATGACTAGAATAGCAAAAATAGTTATAATTTTGAAACCCTAAATAATTCAGAGAATAAATTACATTTCACTACCTACATTTTTATGTTTATTACATGTTCTAGATCAAGTTATGAGTCAATGGATCAAGAGTAAATTGACTTATCAAAATAGTATCTCAAATATTATTATACTTTATTAGATAAGTATATTTACTTATTTATGAGGAACAAATTTATCATAAAATCTTTTATAGATACGAATACTAATTATTTCTTACATAAATAGGGAAATATATTATAAGAGATAACAATCTCATGAATTTTAATTTTAAATAACAACATTCAATTCAGATTGAATTATAATTCTTAATATCTAAGATGCTCCTATAAATACACTGCAAGGTTTCAAAGGTATGTATACAATCTAATTTAAAACACTATTATCTTTGTGCACGGTCTAACTTAAGCGTTAGAGTGCCTTTTGCAAGTATCCACCCCTTCACACCACCATTGTTGTTGTCGTGTTATGGAGGATTTGACTTTCAACCACCTATTCAGGTATTCCTTTGAACCTTGTTCAGAATATTGATGTCGTTTATGAGAAAAGATAATTTTTTATTCCTATCATCATCATCATCATGGTTAATACGAGGAGAAGGTTAACCTCTACCAATCAGAATTGCGTCTCTGCTGCACAGAACCCACCATCTCCAAATCGTCATCCAACATCTGCTCCTGCTCATGAATCAATCCTAGAACCAGTTGTTGCTCAACTAGAACCCATACAGGATGAGCTAGAGACTTCTTTCAATGGGGAGAATCGCCCCCCTCTACTCCCTCGAGTTCCAGTGAGGTAGCACCTACAAAGAGCTCCTTCTGGAGATGTCGGGCAGTGAGTATCAAAGCTACAACACCTTGGAGTTCATATAAAGAATGAAGAAATTTGGTCTCACCATGCTAAAACTGATCATCCAGAGCATAACTCCTTTCTCTAGTTGGACCCCAAGATGAACGGATTCATGATCTGGAGAGAGTTGTTAACCAAGAGTATGAAGGCGAGAACCAATCTTCGAGAAGGAATCGAGAAAACCGAAGGGATAAAGCCCAAGATGAGGTTCATCATCCAGAAAATTCCAGAATCGCAGACCCCGATCATAATGTTGGAATCCTTGATCGGCCAAGACGAGAACAGGAACACGGAGCAAGGAACTCAATTTCACAAAACAACATTTCTCTGATAAACCAATGACCTATGAGATCCTTAGACATTTCAAATATCCCACAAATATTGAAGCCTATTCAAATATCCCACAAATATTAAAGCCTATGACAGGACCATAGACCCTTAAGAGCACTTAGATACTTATGTTTCTACACTCTTATTTCCTGGAGGTGATGACTCACCATGTGCTGCGTTTTCCCTTTGTCATTAAAGAAAGCTGTATTGAGATGGTTCACCGCATTAACTCCTAAATTCGTTATTAATTGCGAGGGTCTGTCCTCGAGATTTTTGTTACACTTCACTACCTGCAAGGTGAAACCTAAGTCCATCTCATGCCTCTTCTAGGTCAAATAAGAAAAGAGGGAGTCTTTCTGAGACTTTATATCTCAGTTCAACAAGGAAATTTTGAATGTACGTGACTGGGATGAAAGACTCAGATTGTACTACATAAGAGAAAGGTTCCGACTAGGACCACTTTTCTTTTCTCTTGCCAAAAAGGAGCCCAAGACCATGGATGAGTTTTGCACCCATGTTGACAAATATATCAATGTTGAAGGCGTTCTCCAGGCTAGGAAGCATCTCGAGAAAGTAAAAGAAACTAAACCTAAATTCGGACAACCTAATCAGCAAGGTTGGAATTCAAAGCAACCTTTTAAGGGAAAGTATGAGGACTACACTCCTCTCAACACACCCAGGGCTCAAATCTATCAAGAAGTAATGAACATTGAGTTTCGAGATGTGCAAATATCTCCCCCATTGAAGAAGCATTCACAGAAAGACAAGTCCAAGCATTGTGCATGGAACGATGACCACGGGTATAACACGGAGGATTGCATCAACCTCCAAGATGTCATTGAGTCGTTGATCTGAGATAGCCACTTGGGTAGCTATGTGCACCAATCTCGAAAGAACAACCAAAAGGGAGGACAAAATTACAAGAAACGAAGCTACAGTCCACGGAGAAGCCCATCTCCATCATACCAAAGAAGACTCTCTCATGTCGAAAACCAAGCGTATCTTAGGGTAACACCCAAAACCAAGAAAGGGCACAGCCCCAGGATGACAATCAAGATAATGACCTCCATCATGCCGAAGTAACCTGGACAATCAACATATAATAACCTCCATCATGCCGAAGTAACCTGGACAATCAACATTATCTCAAGGGGCTTCGCAGGTGGCGGTGAATCAAGAAACTCCATGAAGAAAGCACTCCAGACTGTACTGAGTGTAACTTCCCTCTTAGGAACCAAATCAGACAGTAGCGCAAGAAAATCCTCGCCAACTTTGTTCACTAACGAGGACTATAGGAGCACTATCCCAGATCATGATGATCATTTGGTAATCTCTAGGATTGTCATAAACGTCGAGGTTCGCCGAATATTTGTTAATCAGGGGAGCTCGACTGACATCATGTTCCTAGACTTGTTCAAGAAGCTAGAATTATAAAAGAAAAAACTTATCCCATACACCGATGAGCTACTCGGATTTACATGTGACAATATCACTCCAATGGGATACATTGAGACATACTTGACCTTGGGGAAAGACATTTTGTTCAAAACCCTCAAAGTCAAGTTCCTTGTGATTGACTGCTCTTTGACCTATAATGTCATACTAGGTCGTCCTTCACTCAACACCTTTGGGATTGTGATTTCTACACCTTACTTGGCCATAAAGTTCCTAAACCAGCAAGACAGGGTAGCCACAATCAGAATGGACCAAGCCATGACTAAAAAGTGTTATAATGAAAGCCTGAAGATAACCAAGAAACCTCAGGCCACAGACCAACACAACAGCTCAGCTTCAGTCACTATGGACCTCGTCAACATCCTCTTGACTGAACTGGATGTTTGTGAGGAGATTCATGGTATGTGCCACTAACTTGATGGAGAACTGCAACCCCTCCAACTTAGTGCTAATCCAGACCAAGTGACCAAGATTGGAGGACATCTCAATCAGGAAGAGAGAGCCTGACTAACCGAGTTTTTGGCAAGAAACAAAGATATCTTCACTTGGACTTTTGCAAACATGCCGAGGTTAGACCCAGAATTCATTTGCCATCGACTTTCTATCTCAAAGGATACGAAGCCAGTGGCCCAACGTAAAAGGAAGGTCAGTCCTAAAAGGCAAAAAGTTATTCAAAAATAAGTGAATGAGCTTTTAGACATCAAATTCATTAGGGAGGTCTCCTACACCACATGGTTCTCTAACGTGATCTTAGTCAAGAAGGCCAATGGGAAGTGACGTATGTGCATTGACTACACCAATATGAACAAAGCGTGTCCAAAAGACCCTTACCTATTTCCCAACATTGATAAGTTGGTAGACTATTCGGGATTCCATCTACTTTCATTCATGGATGTCTATCCAGGATATAACCAGATTCCTGTGAACTTGGAAGACGAAGGCGAGACCACTTTTATAATCGAAATAGGAAGCTATTATTACCGCGTCATGCCGTTTGGACTGAAGAATGCAAGAACAACTTACCAATGAATGATGAACAAGGTCTTTGAATGTCAAATTGATATGATGCTCGAAATCTACATTGATGATATGATCATCAAAACAGCCGAGACCGGTGACCACATTAAGGATCTGGAAAAAGTATTTACCCAGATTCAGAAGCACAACATAAGGCTAAATCTGGAGAAATGCACTTTTGGGGTTTAGGATAGCAATTTCTAGGTTTTATTAATGAACTAGGGCATTGAAGCCAACTCAAAAAAATGTCAACTCGTCCTTAACATGCGCAGTCCACAATCTGTGAAAAAATGCAATAATTGACAGGCCAGATTATAGTCCTCACACATTTCCTTGCCAATGTTGCTCAAAAGTCTCTTCCCTTTTTCAAAACTCTAAAAATGAGAAAGACTTTTGAGTGGACCTCTGAGTGTGAAGCAGCATTTCAAGAGCTAAAGAAAATGCTATCTACACCACCAATCTTGACAAGACCAAACCCTAATGAAACACTTTATGCTTACCTCTCTGTCAACAACAAGGCAATCAACTCAGTTTTGATAAGAGAAACTGAAGAAGGCCAGAAACCAGTTTACTTTGTTAGTAAAGTCCTACAAGGCCCTGAGATCTGCTATCAGAAGATTGAGAAAATGGCTCTAGCACTACTGATTACTACACGAAAGTTGAGATAATACTTTCAGTGCTATCATGTGATATGAGAGCAGACCAGCCAATCAGGAAAGTACTACATAAATTTGATCTCGCTGGGAGAATGATTGCTTGGTTAGTGGAGCTCTCCAAGTTCAGTATTACTTATGAGCCAAGACTAGCTATAAAGGCTCAAGTATTATCTGACTTCTTGGTTAAGCTCACACTAGACTCCGGCCATCCTAGAGTGCATTCTTGGACCATCTATGTCGATAGATCCTTGAATCCTAAAGGGAGCGATGCCAGAGTAATGTTAGAAAATGAAGTCGGCCTCGTATTGGAGCATTCTTTGAGGTTTGAATTCTCAACTTCTAACAATCAAGTTGAATACGAAACATGCATCGCAGGTATCAATATGGCAAAGGAGATGGGAGCCACGAACATCATTCTTTGCAATGATTCACAACTGGAAACATTCCAGATTTGGGGCAAATATCAGACTAATGAGCCTTTATTGTAGAAGTACTTAACCAAAGTAAAAAGGTTGTTGGAAAGCTTTGATAGCATTAAGGTGAAACACATTCCAAGGAAGCAGAACTCTAGAGCAGACATCCTATCAAAGCTTGCCAGCACCAAGAGCTCGAACAATAACAAGTTCGTAATCTATGACACCCTACTCATTCCCAGTATTACGGACAACGAAGTCCTCCTGCTAGAAGATGATGAAACTTAGATGACACCCTATAACTGCCTACCTCCACAATTTCTCGTTACCTAAAGATCATAAGGAAACCCATAATATAATATGAACAATGGCCTGGTACACCATCTTGTACAACCAACTATATCGTCGCAGGTTTTCTTCTCCCCTCTTTAAATGTCTTGGTCCCAAAGAGGTAGAATATGTCTTGGCTGATATTCATGAAAGAAGCTCTAGACATGATCTCGATGAAAAGTCCTTAACACGAAAAGCGCTGAGGGCTAGATATTATTGGCCCACTATGGAAGCTAACAACAAGGAACACGTACAGAAATGTGACTAATGTCAGCACTATTCAGACATTTATGCAACAATGCCAGAAGAGTTATCTACGATATTTGTCCTTTGACCTTCCTATCAATGGGGGATGGACCTCCTAGGTCCTTTTCCCCAAGCACCAGGGCAAGTCAAGTACTTAGTGGTGGTTGTTGATTACTTCACCAAGTGGATTAAGGCAGAACCGTCATCCACAATCACCTCTATGCGAATCCAAAAGTTTACTTACAAGAATATCATCAGCAAGTTTGGAATCCTGGAGTCAATTGTCACGGACAACGGAACTCAATTCACAAATTAGAAGTTCAAGGATCTCCTAGCTGGTCTTAAGATTAAGCAGCATTTCACCTCGGTGGAGCATCTAAAAATCAAAGGGAAAACTGAAGCCACTAACTGGGTTATATTGAGAGGGATTAAAAAGAGACTTGACGATGCTAAGGGGATTTGGGTAGAGCAACTCGATCATGTCCTATGGGTATATCAGACCACGCCACATTCCTCCACTAGAGAAACTCCCTTTAAATTGACATACAATTACAAGGCTATGATCCTGGTGGAAATAGGAGAGCCAAGCTTGATAAAATAGAACTTTTCTGAGGAGACCAACCCGGACCTTATCCGCCATGAACTGGATTTATTGGAAGAGCAATGATGCATTGCCTACATCCATGAGGCTGCCCTCAAACAGAGGATTACTGCATTATGTAACATTAAAGTGATTCCATGAAGATTCAATCCTAGCAACCTCGTCTTCTGTAAGGTATATATCAGAGGCAAAAATACGAAGGATGGGAAGTTAGCTCCTAACTAGGAAGGACCATACAAAATTATATCCAAAACCAATATGAGAGCCTACATCTTGGAAACTCTCTCCTATAAAACCATCAAGAATTACTGGAATGCGGACAAATTAATAAAGTATTTTAGTTAAGTGCTTTTAATTGTTACTTCTATCATGTAAGAGACATCTTCTAATATGAATGAATTAGTCATTTTTTCAACATTTGCTTGATCTATTCATCTACGATCACTACTGTAACACCCTAGGCATGGCTCTAACCACCCCAAGCATGTTAATCTACTCAATATTGTTACGCATGCACGACATTCAAATCCCCCTCCTTGAGGCTGCAGCCCTTCCTTGAGAATCAAACCTGTGACATGCCTTTTGTTTCTCCTGAAGGAGAATGCCTTCACTAGCTAATGAAGGCGTTCTCCTTCGGAAGAAACAAAAGGCATGTCATGGGTTCGATTCTCAAGGAAGGGTTGTAGCCTCAAGGAGGGGAATTTGAATGTCGTGCATGCGTAACAATATTGAGTAGATTAACATGCTCGGGGTGGTTGGAGCCATGTTACAACTACAACCCACAAGATTACCACACCTTGGAGAGCTCTAAGGAATACAAGATCCGAAGAGGATCAGCTATTCCAATATCCATACATGATAGCCAGACAAGAGAATCCACTTGACCATTGTCCGAGGTCAAGGAATGCATTCAAGGGTTTTCACTTGTACCCTTATGAGCCTGACCTTAACCCAAAAATCGACCAGATTTACAGAGGTTAAGCATAGATGATCGTAGCCTAGGATAGTGGACTCCACCTCAAGAGGCTTGCATGCCCATTATACTCCACAATTTCAAATTAACTCAAAAACCTAAAGGTATAATGCGGTTACAACACTAAGCCTAACTTATAAGCCTAACAAAAGTTTAACATGGTTACGCGTTTCAAACTTCAACACCCCGAAATTTGTTATTCCTCAATAAATGTCTGATTGTACTGTTTTCTGATTTCTATGCACTATAAATTTATTTTGACTATTTTGTGACTGTTTTTTATCTTAATGTATGATTTACTCCGAGCTGTGAAAATAAAAATTTTCAGGTCGGGAAAAATCTTCGATGATTTACTCAGAGCCAGGGGAGTTTACTAAACCCAAATCCGAGAGACACGGTTCTTAATCTTTTAATTTTTAGAATTTATCTGTCTAATAAAAATTATTCGTATTTTATTATCTATTGGACGATACTTACTGACTTGTGAACAGTAGCTTCTGCCCATTAGGTAATAGATCCTGTAACTATTGTCCATTGGACAATAGCCATTAGAAAAGTTTTGATGACTTGTTTTGTGAACCAATTAGAACGCTTGATACTTAATGTGAACCAATGGAAATTGGCCAACAAAAATGGCTAGGAGACTTAGTCATGAAACTAGATGAACTAACTAAGTTAACTTAAGCCTAAGTAGTAACTAAATGGAACAAACTTGGTTAGCTTCCTCCATTGAGTTCCACAGGCAAGAAGGTTCTTGCACCTTCTACGATGTATGATTCATGCCTCTACTCATTAAGCTTAAACCAAAAGAAAATCAAGTGACCAAAGCATGATCACTTGGTGACATTAACCATGTGCTTGATTTCTATCTTGCTTGATTAAGCATTAACTCTCCTATTCTATTGCACTCCACGGCAAGCACATACAAAAGGAGATATTTCATTTCATCTTCATCATACTTTATAACCAAGAAGCCATTCTCTTCATTCCCTCTCTTCCTAACACAACAAAAACTTCATTTCTTCCCTTGGTGAAGCTCTCGGCCAGCCACCTAAGAAGCACCATCCAAGCTTCTAAAATTTCATCCAACCTCATTTCCTAAACCTATACACTATTCTAAGACTTTTTCATGTTGTGAACTTAGCCTAGTTCTTCCATCTACTACCTTGAAATCAAGCTAGGATTTTTCTATTCTACAAGGTAAAATTATTGTTCTAGTTTCTAAGTTTGATTCTTGAGTTTCTAAACCATGATTGATCCATCGTTTCTTATCTTCAAGCTTTGTTTGTGACTTTGGTTTGGTTTAAGTTTGTTAGGGTTTTCTTGGAGTGATTCACGAAATCTATAGGAGACCAACCAAGAACGATTTTTGTCTTCCTTGAGGTAAGAGGGAGATTAACCTTATCAATCATGTGTTGGTGGCAACGAAATGGAATTGTTTGTGCTGAAAAATCCATAAGGATTTATTCAGTTGATTGTTTAAGTTTTCATTATTTGTGATGGTTTGATTGGTGTGCTTTATAACTTTGATTATATGCTTACATATGTGATTATGAAAGCATGTTGATTATTGTATAAAGTAGGTTGCGATTCATATGATGAGGAAGTGTATGAAGGTTCCAAAGAACCCTAGGGGCTCACGGCCTCAACATCAAATTTTGGAGCAAAATGTTCTAAATTATTTTACTAATATGGATTAAGTGATTTAATGACAAGAAATTGGATTGGTTTTTATAAAGAACAATGAGATAAAAAATAAATAAATACTATTTATGAAGCACAAATGGATTTTTGGCCAACATGTCAAGATTTGATATTTTAGATCCAAAATTATTTTCCTAAGTGTAAACTTAGGTAATTAATTAACAAGAACTCAATTTAATGGTAAAAAGGAAGTAAACAAATTTTTAGAATTAATTTAGTGTAAATAGGTTATATGAGAAATAAAATTAAAACTTGAAATTTACTAACGTATAGCTCACCCTTTAGGTTTTGAAGCGCGTTAGAAAATTTCGAGCTGTAATATCTAATTAATCCAAAGAAGTGTAATTTTTGTAAGAAAGAGTAGAAAATACTACTTAAAGGATTTTTAGTGAGAGAATATTATAAATAAGGCCAAAATGCCTACATTATGTAGAAAACTTAAAAAAAAAAGAGTTTAGAAAGCTAAGAAATATTTTACGCAAGTGAAAAATATTAAAAAAATCTTATGCAATTTCAAAATAATGATTTTTAAGTTAAGCGATTGAGAAAATGATTTAAAATCACTATGCGATAGAGAAAATGTTTAAAAATCTCTACGCGATTTAGAAAACGTTTGAAAATATTTTTGTGATTGCAAAAACGTTGGAAAATACTTGCGGGATTTGAAAACGTAAGAAAAATATTACGCGATTTTGAAAACGCGATAAAATATTTACACAATTGAAAATAACAGCAGTTTGCAATCAGTATGTTGTGGTGGGCCCGAATATGTGGAAAAGTGATACTACCAAGTGATGGCAAGTGTTTGTGAAAAACAGTGATAATGATGTTTGTATGTGTATTTTGGATCATACATCATGCATTGAAAATCATGTAAGCTTTGTTAGTAAAGGCAAGTTGCCTAGGAGTTAAATTTTACACCTTTGTGCGGGTGAGAATTACGTAGTTATGATCAGTTATGATCTTGGAGGCGTCAGGGCACAGAATGTCATTTATAGCCAAATGGTAGCACCTCTGCGCCGTGGTATCCGATGCAAACGCACTGACGATCTTGACAGAGTTGCTACTCTTTCCGTGGTTGGTTAAGAGTGTCTTGTATAAGCCATGTTGCGTGTTTTGATGTGATATCTTGGCACATGTTTTGGGGCTGATAATATATAGGCATGTACTCTTGATCTTTCTCTCCGAAATTGTGATTAGCTCTATGGAGTAGGAATTGGTCTGTATACATATGCATAGTTGGTCTGCATATTAATGTGACAATTATATTATTTGCAATGTGATAACATGATTCAATGTGTTAATATTGCATATGTATATTTACTGTCATTTTCTATACTGCCATATTGGTATTGATGTAGGAGATTTCACCTCTTTGTTATATTGTTCTGCTTTAATGTGTATGTTTAATGAAGATCGTGGAGACGACGAGGCAGGAAATTTTGTTTTCCATACTAGATATTTTTTCCTTGTGTTTACTTTTATGGCGACGAGGCGTCAGGTGCTTGGTTTTGTTACAGTACAGTTCCATAGGGGAATTGATGCTTAGAGGTTTGATATAGGTAATGAACGTTTTGTGTATGCCGGGGACTTGACTATGAATCTTAGTGGAACACGTGAAGGGGCTCCAGTCATGTCAATGAATGTATCTGTTCGTTTGAAGTTCTTGATGCCTATTCGAGAGATTTGGGGTGGTAGTGTCTATACCCTACAGTAGGATTCAATGGCGTCGTCTGTTAGGACGGATGTATCCACCGGGGTTCTTTGATGATGATACTGAGGAGGAGGAGGATCCTTCCGAGGGCCCAAATCCTTAGTCTTTAGAAGTTCTAGTTAAGTAGTTTATGTTTTGATGTATATGTTGTACATATTTATCTTTTGGAGTACAATATATTTATGTAAATTATTTGTGAATAAGGTTTCAGTATCTACGTATATTATGGTGAGTTTTATTCAGTTACAATATTGTACTCATGTTTTATTTATCTTCAATTATCTGCAAAAGAAATTTTGAAATCAATGTTTTTACAAGATTAATTCTATTACAACTTGGGTAAGTTATATTAGTATTAGTCTTAAATGTGACACCCTACAATGGGTGTTACATTAGTTGGTATCAGAGCCCCAATTAGGGTCTTTTGGATTTTTGTGGTTATGTCTGTTTTGTTTGTGTTGTGTGATTCTCTGTGTTTAATTCCTAAAAGGTTACATCTGACTCTTATTGTGTTTGTTTGGTTGCTGGTGAAGAAAGCTATGTCTCATAACAGAGGTGTACGTGCGAACGTGGGACACAATAATGACCCAATGACAGCGGCTGCAGAAGCAATGCAACGTATGGCGGACGTAATTGTGCAACAAAATCAACGAGCTACACAACAACAAGAAGCAAATGTCGATGTCCAGAATTTTTTTGAGTTCCGTCGAAACAATCTGCCACAGTTCAGAGGCGAGTTTGATCCAGAGAAGGCAAGTTTGTGGATCCAAGAGCTAGAAAAGATTTTTGAAGGAATGGGATGTGCGGACGACCGCAAGGTGACTTATGCCACATTTATGTTGATGGGAGACAGTGAAAATTAATGGAAAGCAACTCGGAAAGTACTACAAGCCGAAGGAAGGGAAATTACGTGGGAGGTATTCTATGAAGTATTTCTAGAAAAATATTTTTCGGATAGTGCAAGACATGCCAAGGAAATGGAATTTCTTGGGCTATGACAAGGTAGAATGACAGTTAACGAGTACGCTGCAAAGTTTGAGAGCTTGTCAAAGTTCTCACGGTAGTTTCAAATCTAACCAGATAAGGTGTGGAAATGCCGTAAGTTTGAAGATGGTCTAAGAGTTGTGTTGAAGCGAGGAGTACTGCCAATGAGAATGAATCAATTCTCAGCTTTGATGGACATGTGTCGCAGACTTGAAGAATTAGAACCATCTTGAGATACAAGGAATCGTAACTTTGGACCATATAGGTTCCAAAGGGGAGGAATCAACAACAACAACAACCTGTTTTAGCGGAAACCATATTCTTGACCATCGGGAAGCCAGCAGCAACAACAGCAGTCACGTGGAGGAGATTTTAGTAACAATTATTTTGGTCAGAATGTGGCACCTCCAACGAAATGTTTAAAGTGTGGAAAGGGTCATATGACAAAGGACTGTACAATTAGAGGGATAATCTGCTTTAAATGTGGAAAGCCTGGTCATATCTCGAGGGATTTTGATCAAGTGAAGGTGAGGCCTTCATTAAGTAACATTCATGCTACTAAGCCATAAGTTGGTGGACGAGTGTATACAATGAGTGGAGCTGAAACCTCCCAGTCTGAAGATCTTATCAATGGAGAAGGTGTCATATCAGGTAATCTTTTAACTGTACTATATGATTCGGGTGCAACTCATTCATTTATTGCATATGATTGTGTGGATCGTTTGGGATTGCCTGTGTCTTCTTTGAACTTTCAATTGATTATTTCTACACTAACTTCCAAGTCTGTTAATACTTTTAAAATATGCCTAAATTGCCCTATTACTATTGATGATCGAGTCTTTTCTGTTAATCTAATTTGTTTACCTCTTACCGAAATAGATATAATCTTAGGAATGTATTAGTTATCTTCTAACCATATCATGTTAGACTATTCTAAAAAAACCTTAGTATTTCCTAAGAGCGAGATTTCTGGATTTTTGACTACTAATCAAGTCAAAACTTTATTGAGGGATAGAGCCCAAGGATACATGTTGCTGTCTTCTTTAGAAGTAAGGAGTGAGAATAACATGAACACTATTTCTGTTATAAACGAGTTTCCCGAAGTTTTTCTTGATGATGTGCCTGGATTACCACCGGAAAGAGAGATAAAGTTTTCTATCGATTTTATGCTAGGAGCAAGTCCTATTTCGATTGCACCGTACCGGATGTCACCATCAGAATTAGCAGAGTTAAAGAAGCAATTGGAGGAACTATTGGAAAAACAGTTTATGAGACCTAGTGTTTCACCATGGAGAGCTCCAGTGTTATTAGTCAAGACGAAGGATGGAACTTCACATTTGTGTGTTGACTACTGCCAGTTAAATAAGGTTATGATTAAGAATAAGTATTCACTTCCAAGGATTGATGATTTGATGGATCAATTGAAAGGAGCAGTTGTTTTCTCCAAGATTGATATGAGATCTGGTTATCATCAAATTCATGTCAAGGTTGAGGATATACCTAAGACTGCTTTTCAGACGCATTACGGGCACTATGAGTATCTTGTGATGCTGTTCGGAGTAACGAATGCTCCTATAATATTCATGGATTACATGAATAGGATCTTTCGTTCATACCTAGACAGATTTATCGTTGTTTTTATTGATGACATTCTGATCTATTCTCAAAGTCAGGGAGAGTATACTGAACATCTCAGTATACTTCTCCAGATTTTGAAGGAGAAGAAATTGTATGCGAAGTTAGCAAAATGTGAATTCTGGTTGGAAGAGGTTTAGTTTTTAGGTCACGTGATTTCTAAGGAAGGAATTGCGGGGGATCCAGTAAAGGTGGAGACAGTTCTTCAGTGGGAAAGGCCAGAGTTGGTGATTGAGATTAGAAGTTTTCTTGGACTAGCAGGGTATTATCGAAGATTTATTGAAGGTTTTTCTAAGATAGCTAGACCTCTTACACAATTTACGAGGAAGAATCAAGCTTTTATCTAGACAGATGCATGCAAAAAGAGTTTCCAAGAGTTAAAGAAAAGGTTGACTACTGCACTAGTGTTAATTCTACCAAATCTAAATAAGTCTTTTGAAGTATACTGTGATGCTTCTTATCAAGGATTAGGATGTGTATTGATGTAGAATAGAAACGTGGTAGCATATGCTTCAAGACAACTAAAGGTACATGAAAAGAATTACCCAACGCATGATTTGTAATTAGTCGCAGTTGTTTTTGCATTGAAAATTTGGAGACATTTTTTGTATGAAACTACATTCAATGTCTTCAGTGATCATAAGAGTTTGAAGTATTTGTTTGATCAGAAGGAGTTGAACATGAGATAAAGGAGATGGTTGGAATTTTTGAAGGATTATGATTTTCAACTTCAATATCATCTTGGAAAGGCGAATGTCGTGGCAGATGCTTTGAGTATGAAGATGCTTAGTGTCTCTGCCATGATGATTAAAGAGGAAGAATTAATAGAGTAGTTTAGAGATATATGGTTATCAGTAGAATTAGCACCAAGAAGAATTCGTCTGAATATGGTTACTATTTTGAATGATTTGCTGGAAGAGATTCGAGAGAAGTAGGAAGATGATCAATGTTTTCAAAATGAGAGAGAACTAATGAAGCAAGGTCGTGTGTCAACGGTCGAGGAAGGACTTGATGGGGTCCTAAAGTTTAAAGGTAGGATCTGTATACCCAGTGATCCCAAGCTTAGGAAGGCAATTCTCGATGAAGCTCATACCAGTAGGTTGAGTATACATCCCGGAATGACCAAAATATATCAAGATTTGAAGAGGTTATTTTGGTGGCCTAGAATGAAGAGGGATGTCGCTGAGCATGTGTCGTCTTGTCTTGTTTGTCAAAAGGCGAAGGTTGAACATCAAAGACCAGCAGGTGTGCTACAACTCCTAACTATTCTAGAATGGAAATGAGATAGTATTGTCATGAATTTTGTTACTGGATTGCCAAAGACTAAGAAAAGGGTATGATTCTATATAGGTCATTGTTGATCGGCTTACGAAGTCAGCACACTTCTTGCTAATCAATATCAAGTATTCAATGGAACAGTTGATGTAACACCCCTTTTTGGGAGGGAACGTCACATTGTCAAATAAAAGAAAATGCGAAAAATGAAATTTTTTTTAAGACTCGGTTCATTATAGTCCAGATTAATTTGTTTAATTCATTATTACATAGGTAAAATGGCGGCATAAATATTTTTTTTTGTTAATTAATAAAACAGAGTGACGAAATATGAATAACAATAAAGAGTAAGACATATGGTAAAATTTACATCTGAATAACATGCATATATATATATATATATATATATATATATATATATATATATATATATATATATATATATATATATATATATATATATATATATATATATCAATTGTGTTTTTCCAAAAAAACAAAACTATACCTGCCCAAAGGATCATACATATACATCCCCAAGATATCATAATATACAACCCACTAAAAATAAAACATCAGGCCCCCAAAATAAAACACTGACAGCCATCAGCAGCTACTAGTAATGTCAGTCCCTCAGAGGAGGAGGGACCATATCAGGATCCTCAGCGGGGTCCTCCTCATCCGAGAAAACCTCCATAGGAACCATAGAGCCACGAGCAGGAGCCCGAGCAGTGGAATCAAAAGAGTCCACCTGCAGGGTATAGTAGTGGTCACCCCACATCTCTCGGATGAGCAGATAAAACTCCAAGCGTAGGCTAATGTAGCAGGTAAAGATCGGCGTCTCATGACGTCTCCAGGCTAAAGAAATCGACACGTCACCAAGGTAGACACAGCGGTCGGAACTCAGGTTAATGTGCCAGCACTCCCCCCCCCAAGGAAGGTCAGATGCACATCACCCAGGAATCCGTGCATACGTGCCTCCATGCTCCACAGTAGGTGCTAATCTCGATCGGGCCAGAAGCCAGGGAAATCGGGAGCTTCAACCTCCTTGTCGTCGTCTTCGATGGAACACAATACATGGGTAGAGAATAACAAAAATACAGGAAAGAGGTAAGACATCCTACCATCATTACCAATTATAGCAGCCAGAAACCAATACGGCGCAACGCACCCAGATAGCATCTCGAAGACAATAATAATAATGATAGACAGTAAATACATCAGTAAACAGGTAAACAGTTCTAGGCAGACATTCATCGTAATAATAAATACACAGTTCAAATCCATGTAAGGCAGTAAATATCAAATAGTATGACATCTCATGATGCATATGCACACAGTACTCAATTTCCTACTCCATGGAACTAGACACAAACAGTCGGAGAGAAAGATCATGAGACATGTCTGCAACTCGGCTGCCAAGACCAAAGTGCTATAACTCAACAGTTTTCACGTGCACATCCAGACATTGTGCAGACAGTCTACGCTAGATCACGATATAAGACAGTGTCTCGGTCCGGATCGTTAGTTCGTTTGCATCAGTTTGCCCCACGGACAAGAGAGCTACCAATTGCCCATTGCGAGGTACTCGCACCTTGACGCCCCTAAGGTCATAAAATGACCTACACTAGTCTACTCGCACCCGCACTAAGGTGTGTTCAATCTCCTAGGCAACTTCGCCTTACAATAGTCCACAGGACATTCACAATGCATAAGACTCTATGCATGAACATGTATGGTCAACATCACATACTATTCCATAATATGCCATAATTGGCCAAGATAAGCATCAACACATCATTGGTCACTCACATGGACCCACAATAGCACAATATTGAAATCAATTAAGGAAGTACATTTTAATGGTCCATTATGCATTCTTATTTAAGATTTGCCTTTCTTACAAGATCCCTCACTAGGTAAGTTTTCATAATTAATCTAATTTTCTAATGCACTTTATTCTCATACACTTAGAAGGTTATTATAAGGTCTCAAAGTCTCACACTCTCTTGTTCTTACCCTAATTGGATTTACCTTAAGTTTTATGACAAGTTTCATTCTTGGTTCCTTAGAATTTATGAATCTTCAATTGTATTTAATTCTTACAATTTGTTAATTTTCTAATCCATTACCTATGATTTAATTATTTAATTTTCTAAGTCCCGAGGTTACTAAAATTTGCATAATTGAGTCTTAAAAAGCCCTAGAGGTCGTGGCCTCCCTAGAGGATTAAATTCCTAAATTTTCTATACCATTGATTTTTATATCACATACTTGATTAATTTAGACAATCACTTGTTATAATTTGTTCACAAAGAAACCCCTAATTTTTACCCCAAAACCGTGGCCTTCCAAGAGGAAATCTCAAATCATTTTCTTCCATTTCAAGTCTTCTAATCTATTCCTATATACCCATATACATCAGCGATCAATCTAATGGCACAAACCAAGCAAAATCAACATGCAAACATACTAATCATACAATCAAAGAATAACCCTCATTAGGGTTTTCTCACAATCAACCACAACCAAGGTTCCTAGATGCTAATAGAGGTTGAGGAGGAGTGTCTTCCTCTTACCAAAGTAAAGAAATCAAGAGAAACCTTCAAGAAACTCCTTGCGAATTCGGATTGGGTGCCACCAAAACCCTAGAAATTTCAACTTGGTTAAAATAGCACAAAGGCTTGAAAAATGAAGTGTAGATGGTCACAAAGAGGACCTTGAAAACGAAAATGAAGAGAGGGAGTGAAGAGTCAAGAAACTTACCCCAAAACCCTAAGCTTGAAGCTTGAAGAAGATGGTGAAAATGGTGGATTTTCAAGATGCCACAAGCAAGAGAAGTGTTTAGGAGATGGAGAGGATTAAGAAAATGAGGTTAGTTTGAATTTTTGTGATGGATGAGGGGGAGAGGGGCTGCTGGCCGTGGAGCTCTCCTAGAGAGAAGTAGGAGAAAACTAAAATGAAGAAGATGAGTGGAAGTAGAGAGAGAAAGGGCTTTAGGTGAATTTTTGAAATTATATGATATAATTAATTAATGAAAGGCAAATTAATTTCCCCCCCAAAAGCCTTGTTCCAGCCATGCATGAAGAGAGAGAAGAGGGAGGTGGTAGCATTTGCATGGGAAAAGAGGGAGAGCAAATTTCCAAGAAGCTTCCTCCAAGCTTACATGAGAAGCTTCGCATGTTTCACGATAAAGTGAAAGTAAGGTTATCTCCTAATTAAGCACACTAACAAAGATAAATATTTACACTGTCAGTATTATTTTTCCCCCAGTGTAGAAGAGTCACAGATGATGAAAATAATATTTTATTATCCATCGGATGATTTTACGGTTCTGCGATTTTATTTATTGAGTAAAAACCTCGAAAAATGTAAACCTTATAAATTGTACCTGGTCTCGGGTTTAGTAAGATCCTCCGTCGACAAGTCCACAATTTAAAGTTTACCAACCTCAGGGAGAATATTGCATCTTCCCGGCTCCGCTCAGTGCGTACACAAAACAAGGAATATATTAAAATATTCATCGTTTCCGAAAAATTCCAAAAAAATTCACATAATTCATAAATATTAGAAAATGACTATTTATGATAAAATAAATGATTTTCGGAGCGTTACACTGACGTCAGCAGGCTTTTGCTCAATGTGCATGCAAAACGAAAAATATATTAAAATATTTGTTGTTTCCATAAAATTCCAGAAAAATTCTTAAAAATCAAGAATATTATAAAATGATCATTGATGATTAAACAAACACTTTTCAAGGTGTTACAACATTCCCCTACTAAAAGAAATTTCATCCTCGAAATTTACGTACCTCAGAATAGTTGTGGGTGATGCTCCCTCATCTTGTCCTCCAATTCCCAAGTTGCGTCACCAGTCGTCTCATTTCAGATCACCTTTACCAATGGAATCTCCTTGCCTCTAAGTTGCTTTATCCGCTGATCCTCGATTCTCGCAGGAGGCGCCTCATAGGTCAAGTTCTCTTTTAACTGTACTGTGTCCGGTGCTATGACATGACTCGGGTCAAGTAAATATTTACGCAATTGTGACACATGGAAGACATTGTGTATGTTGGAAAGAAAAGGGGGTAAAGCTATCTGGTAAGCCACTGGACCTATCTGGCGAAGAATTTGGTAAGGTCCAAGAAATTTTGGAGTGAGTTTTCTAGATTTCAAAGCCCGACCAACCTCAGTCGTAGGTGTGACTTTCAAGAATACATGCTCACCTTCCTCAAACTCAAGAGGCTTTCTCCTTTTATCCACATAACTCTTTTGTCGGCTCTGAGCAGTCTTCATCTTCTCTTGGATCATTTTGACTTTCTTAGTTGTTTATTGAATGATATCTGGTCCAATCATGAGACGCTCCCCGTCTTGGTACCAACACAATGGTGTCTGACACTGTCGTCCATATAGAGCTTCATAGGGTGCCATCCCTATACTTGCATGGTAACTGTTGTTGTAGGTGAATTCTATCAATGGCAAGATTTCATCCCAACATCCAGTCTGTTCTATAGTACAAGCTCTAAGCAAATCTTCTAAAGATTGGATCGTTCTTTCTGATTGACCATCGGTTTGTGGGTGGTATGCCGAACTTAGACGTAATTTTGTTCCCAATGATGCTTGTAGACTCCGCCAGAATTTTGAAGTAAACCTCAGATCCCTATCCGAAACAATACTCGTAGGCACACCATGCAGTCTAACGATCTCTCCAATATATAGTTGGGTTAACTTCTCCAGACTGTACCTTATGTTGATCGGGAAGAAATGAGCCGATTTTGTGAGTCGATCAACTATTACCCAAATCGAGTCGTGTTCTCTTCTTGTCCTTGGCAATCCTATAACAAAATTCATTGCGATGATGTCCCACTTCCATTCAGGAATAGACAATGGTTGCAGCAATCCTGCAAGTCTTTCATGTTCCACTTTAGCTTTCTGATAGACTAGATAAGTCGATACACATCTAGTGATGTCACTCTTCATTCCGTGCCACCAGAACAACTTCTTCAAGTCTTGGTACATCTTCGTTATGCCCGGGTGCATATTTAGCTTGCTTGTGTGAGCAAGATCCACAATATACCTTTTAAGCTCTTGGTCACGGGGAATACAGACTCTACCCCGAAATCTCAGAATCCCGTCCGTTCCTTCCTTAAATTCTGTTTCCTTGCCTTGCTTCATTAGCTCTCTCACTTCTTGCAAGAATTCATCGACCTTCTGCTTTTCCCGTATGTCCTCAATTAGCTCGCTTGAGATGGTGACCATATTCATACAGATCTTTCCTGGTTTTAACTCTACGAATGACCAAACATCTCTGAACTATTTTATGAGATCTTTTTCCTTGATCATCAAGGTAGAAACACTGATTGTCTTTCTACTCAAGGCGTCTGCCACGACATTCGCTTTGCCAGGGTGATACAACAGCTGAAAATCATAGTCCTTCAGGAATTCTAACCATCTCCGCTGCCTCATGTTCAGCTCCTTCTGATCATACAAATACTTCAAGCTTTTGTGATCACTGAAGATGTTGAATGTCACTCCATAGAGGAAATGCCTCCATATTTTCAAAGCAAATACCACAGCTGCTAGTTCTAAATCATGCGTTGGGTAGTTCTTTTCATGCACTCGCAACTGTCGCGAAGCATAAGCTACCACTCTTCTATGTTGCATAAGAACAAATCCCAATCCTTGGTATGAAGCATCACAATACACCTCGAATGGCTCATTTGGATCAGGTAGCACTAATACTGGTGAGATGGTTAGCCGTTTCTTCTACTCTTGGAAACTTTGCTCGCAGCTATCAGTCCACTCAAAAGCCTGGTTCTTCTTTGTCAGCTGAGTGAGCGGTCCAGCAATTTTGGAAAACCCTTCTATGAACCTTTTGTAATATCCGGCTAAACTCACGAAGCTACGAACCTCTGTCACTGACTTCGGCCTTTCCCATTGTAGCACTGCCTCTACTTTTGATGGATCCACTGCAATTCCGTCTTTTGAGATCACATGGCCCAAAAACTTAACCTCATCTAGCCAAAACTCACACTTCGACAGCTTGGCGTACAGTTCTTTCTCCTTTAGGATCTGGAGAACTATGCTGAGGTGTTCAGCATAATCCTCTTGATTCTAGGAATATATCAGGATATCGTCGATGAAGATTGTAACATCCCGAAAAATACTTGTTTAATCATAGATCATCATTTTATATTATTCTTGATTTTTGGGAATTTTTTCGAAATTTTTCGGAAACGACGAATATTTTAATATATTCCTCGTTTTGCATGCACACTGAGCTGAGAATTGTTGAGGTCAGTGTAACGCTCCGGAAATTAATTATTTCACCACTAATAGTCATTTTCTAATATTTGTGATTTATGTGAATTTTTCTGGAATTTTTCGGAAACGATGAATATTTTAATATATTCCTCGTTTTACGTAAAACTTGAGCAGAGTTGGGAAAATGACTGTAATGCTTCAAAAATTGGAAAATTATATGACGAATAGTCGTTTTCTAATATTTTCAATTTTTGAGAATTTTCTAAGAATTTTCCGGAAACGTCAAATATTTTAGTATATTCCTCGTTTTGCGTGCGCGATGTTTCCTCCGTGAACCTTGGACTATGGACATGTCGACGGGGGATCTTACTAAACCCGAGACTGGACACAGTTTATGAGGTTTCACAATTTTTGAGAAATCTTAACAGATAAAATAAATCATTACTACAAAAAATTTATCTGTCAGATTAATTAAATACTGACTTCTGTCAACTGTAACTATTATCCATTGGATAATAGTGTGTAATAAAAATCCTATCACATTATCCAAATGAAATCCACTTTATGTCTAATCAATCCACTTTAATTCAAATTTAATGTTAAATAATCAAAGCTTCTTTGAGAAGCTTTGACCAAACATTGACTCAAATGCCCTTGGCTTCTCTTGAAGCCAATTCTCCCCCTCTCTTCACGGCTGGAAGCAGCCAATGGGGGTGGGGAAATTGTTTTATTTCAATTATTCATTTATCACACAAATTCATTAATTAACAAAACACTTTCTCTCTCTACCCTTTCTTCTTCTTCTTCATTTTTCTTTTCTCCTCCTTCTCTCTAGACCAACCTCACGGCCAGCCCTCTCCTTCTCCCTCAACCTTCACAAAATTTTCATCTAAATACATTTTCTCAATCCTCTCACCATTCTAAGCATCTTTTCTTCTTGGAGTTTCTTGAAATTCCTCCATTTTCATCATTTTCTCCAAGCTCCAAGCTTTGAGCTTTTTGGGTAAGTTTCAAGACTTCTCTTCTTTCTTCTCCATTTTCGTGGTCATGGTTTTCATGTTGGCCATCCATGGCTTATTTTTCAAGCCTTGGTATTGATTCTAACAAAGTCATCATTTTTAGGGTTCTTAGAGCTCAAATCTGAAATTCAAAGGAGGTTCTTGGTGTTCTTCTTTTGTTTTCTTCACTTAGGTAAGAGGAAGACACTGCTCCTCAACCTCTCTTAGCATCTAAGAACCTTGATTGTGTTGTTGGTGGAAAAACCCTAATGAGGGTTATCCTTTGATTTTGTGATTAGTATGTTTAGGTGTTGATTTTAATTGATTTATGCTATTGGATTGATATGTTGTATATAATGGAATATTGGATTGGTTTGAATGGTTTGAAATGGACAAAAAATAATTGAACACTTTCTTGGAGTGCCACGGTTTTGGGGTGGAAAAATTGGATAAATTGTGGTTAATGTGTAACAAGCATAAGATTAGGATTAATCAAGTAACAAGATGGAATTTAGTGGAAGAAAAATTTGGAATTGAAATCTATGTGATGGCTACGGTTTTGAGGCCAAGAATTAGGGTTCTTGGTGACCTAATTTAACAAGTGAACAACTTAAATGAATTAAGGGAATGGCATGTAGTAAGATGACTTGAAAGGATTGGAAATTGTAACCATTGTGAGGCCACGACCTCTAGGGTATTTGTAGGTAAGTATGTAATTTTGGTAGTTTGGAAGCATAAGTAATTAGGTAATTAGAATCCTATGTAATGAAATGGACAATTAATAAATTAGAAGAATTTAATATAATCAAGACTCCATAAATTTTAAAGGACTAATAGTAAAATTATCATAAGACTTAAGGTAATTCTAAGTGAGTGAAGAACATGAGAATGTGAGGCCTAAGCTTAAACAAAATGCAAGTTATGGGAAATTGAATTGTCTTGGAATATTAAATTGATTACAAGAATCGATTTTGAACATGAACCTTGAAAAGGGAAACAAATTCTAAGTTAGGATTCATAATGAACCTAATGACGCATCAATTGACTTGATCTTTATGTTATGATGTTATGAGTCCATGTGAGTGACCATTTGTATATTGATGCTTATATTGGCCTATTGTGGCATATTGTGGAATTGTATGAGATTATGGATCATACATGTTCATGCATAGTATCTTATGTATTGTGAATGTCCTTGTGGACTGTTGTAAGGCCAAGTTGCCTAGGAAGTTGAACACACCTTAGTGCGGGTGCGAGTAGACAAGTGTGGGTCTTGTTATGACCTTGGGGGCATCGGGGTGCGGGTCCTTCACAATGGGCAGTTGGTAGCTCCTCTGCCTGTGGGGCAAACCCATGCAAACGCACCGATGATCCGGACTTGACACTGTCCTATATCGTGATCTAGTGTAGAAAGTCTGTACAATGCCATGATTGTGCACGAGAAAAATTATTGATAGCACTGGCCTTGGCAGCCGAGTTACAGACATGTCTCCTGATCTTTCTCTCCGACTGTTTGAGTCTAGCTCCATGGAGTAGGAATTTGGGAAAGCATGCATGTGAGTCATGATATACATTGTCATTGTTAATGTTCATTTTTCCTATCTATGACTGATTTGGTTATTACTGAGATGACTATCTGCCTGGAATTGTTTATTTGCTTACTGTTGGAATTACTGCTTATTAGTTGAATATGATATTCTGAATTGCTATTTGGGGGCGTGGCGCTGTGCTGTTTCTAGCTGCTATAATTGGTAATGATGGTAGGATGTCTTACCTCTTTCTTGTATCTCTATTACTTGCTGTATGTGTGTATACTATATTGAACGAAGACGACGACAAGGAGGTGGAAGATCCCGAGTTTCCCGGCTTCTGGCCCAAACGAGACTAGCTTCTACTGAGACGATGGTGGCACGTATGCGTGGATTTCTTGGTGATGTGCGTTGACCTTCCTCGGAGGGCCGGAGTGTTGGCATGTCAACTTGAATTTCGATCGCTGCGTCTACTTGGGAGATGTGTCGATCGCCCTAGCCTGGAGACGTCATGAGGCACCTGTCCTCACCTGCCACATCAGCCTGCGACTGGAGTTTTACTTGCCCATCAGAGAGATGTGGGGTGACCGTTACTACACCCCTTGGGAGGACTCTTTTGATTCTACTGCTCGGGCTCCTGCCCGTAGTTCTGTGGTTCCCATGGAGGTTTCCTCTGAAGAGGAGGATCCTGCTGAGGACCCGGATACGGTCCCTCCTCATCTGAGAGACTGAGTTTACTGGTAGCTACTGATGGCTACCAGTGTTTTATTTTGGGGCCTGATGTGTATTTTTGTGGGGTGTATATTTTGATATCTCTGGGGCATATTTGTATAATCCTTTGGGGCAGGTATACTTTTGCTTTTTGGGTAATTCAGGCTTGTATCTAAGTATAAATGATGTCAGCACATTTTATACATATATCTATATGCATGTTATTCAGATGAGAATTTTGTCTACTATTTTACTCTTCACCGCCATTTATATTCCGCATCGTTAAAATGATTATCAAAAAAAAAATATTCTGCTATTTCGTTCATGTACTTAAGAATTGAACAAGTTAAACTTAAACGAATGAACCAGGTCTTGAAATGTTAAAACTTTACTTTTCCGCATTTTCTTTTGTTTGATAATGTGACGTTCCCTCCCAAAAAGGGGCGTTACATTAAGTTGGTATCAGAGCCCTAGTTTATGTCTTCTTTGGGTCTTGTGTGTGAGTCTGTCTTGTTTGTGCTGTGTGAAATCTATGTGGTTTGTGTTTTGAAATGAATTCCTCTAACTTACCTTGTGGTTTTCAGTCACCCTGATTTGAGAAAGAGTAAGATGGCGAGAAGTGGAGAAATTGCAGCTGTTGTAGAAGCAATGCAGCGGATGGCGGAAGTCATCGCGCAGCAAAATGAGCGTGCGGCTCAACAACAAGAAAGAGCTGCTCAACAGCTCGAGGCGACTGCCGATGCACAGAACTTAGCAGAGTTTCGTCGTCACAACCCTCCACAATTCAAGGGAGAATTTGATCCTGACAAAGCTAGTCTGTGGATCAAAGAGTTAAAGAAAGTCTTTCGTGGCATGAACTGTGCTGAAGACAAGAAGGTGAATTATGCTACCTTTATGCTTGTGGGCAACGCCAAAGACTGGTGGAACGGAGCTCAGAGAGCATTGGAAGCCGAAGGAACTGACATCACATGGGATGTGTTCAAGAACAAGTTCTTGGACAAATATTTTCCTGCTAATGCGAGACATGTGAAAGAGCTTGAGTTTCTCAACTTGAGACAGGGGAACATGACTGTCAGTGAGTATGCAGCTAAATTTGTGAACCTGGAGAAGTTCTTAACACACTACCAGCATCAAACTGATGAAGCCTGAAAATGTTGGAAGTTCACCGAGGGATTGAGGTATGAGGTGAAGAAGGCTATGATCACCCTGAAGATGAAGGTATTCTCAGAACTGTTAGACACTTGCTGTGAAGTTGAAGCCTTGGAACAGGCTAGAGACTCGAGGAACATGAGCTTTGGGCCTGTACGGTCCCAAAGAAGTGAAGGCAGTGGTTCAAACCGCTTCCAAAAGAAGCCTTATTCCCGACCAGCGGGAAGTCAGCAGCAAACTGGTGAAAGTTCTGGTGGAGGTTCTTCTGGGAACCGAACTGGGCAGAATGTGACCTACCCGTCCAGATGCCTAAAGTGTGGGAAGGATCATCTCACGAGAGATTGCACAATCAAGGGAATCATCTGCTTCAGATGTGGCAAACCGGGCCACATGTCCAGAGACTGCAATCAAGCAAAGGCTGAACCTTCAGTCAACGCGACTCGAGCCAAGAAACCGTAAGCCGGAGGTCGAGTTTACACCATGAGCGGAGATGAAGCCTCCGAATCCGAAGACTTGATTCAAGGGGAAGGCACCATAGAAAGTAATCTTTTAAAAGTACTGTATGACTCTGGGGTAACCCATTCTTTCATATCATATGATTGTGTGCTACGACTTGGCTTATCTGTGTCTGAACTACCTTTTGAATTGACTGTTTCAACCCCCACTGATAAACCGATAGTTACTACCAAAGTCTATTTGAAGTGTCCCTTAATTGTTGAAGGTCGAATCTTTTCTGTCGATTTGATCTGTTTACCCCTTTCACAATTAGATATAATCCTAGGGATGGACTGGTTATCTTCCAACCATGTTCTATTAGATTGTTCCAGAAAAAACATAGTTTTCCTCGTGGATGAGAATTCTAGATACTTGACGGCCAACCAAGCACGAGCTTTCTTGAAAGAAGAAGCTCAGGGGTACATGCTACTATCTTCTTTGAAAATCGAGAGCGAGGCTGACCTGGACACTATTCCGGTGGTGAGAGAGTTCTCTGAAGTTTTTTCAGAAGAAGTACCTGGTTTACCGCCGACACGTGAGATCGAGTTTGCTATTGATCTGGTACCGTGAACTGGTCCCGTGTCTATAACACCTTATCGTATGTCGCCAACGGAATTGGCAGAGCTCAAGAAACAGCTAGAGGAGCTTTTGGAGAAACAGTTTGTTAGACCGAGTGTGTCACCGTAGGGAGCACCAGTATTGTTAGTTCGAAAGAAGGACGGTACCTCAAGATTGTGTGTGGACTATAGGCAGTTGAACAAATTGATAATCAAGAACAAGTATCCACTCCTAAGAATTGATGATTTGATGGACCAACTGAAGGGAGCAATAGTGTTTTCAAAGATTGATTTGAGATCTGGGTACCATCAGATAAGAGTGAAAACGGAGGATGTGCCCAAGACTGCTTTTCGTACCCGATACGGTCATTATGAGTACCTTGTAATGTCGTTTGGTGTTACGAATGCACCTATTATCTTCATGGACTACATGAACAGGATCTTTCGTCCTTACTTGGACAAGTTTGTTGTCGTCTTCATTGACGATATCCTGATATATTCCCAGAATCAGGAGGATCATGCTGAGCACCTCAGCATAGTTCTCCAGATTTTGAAGGAGAAAGAATTGTATGCCAAACTGTCGAAGTGTGAATTCTGGCTTGATGAGGTGAAGTTTCTAGGCCATGTGATCTCAAAGGAAGGGATTGCAGTGGATCCGTCGAAAGTTGAGGCAGTGTTACAGTGGGAAAGACCGAAGTCAGTGACGGAAATTCATAGCTTTGTGGGCTTAGCTGGATATTATAGAAAGTTCATTGAAGGATTTTCCAAGATTGCTGGACCGCTCACTCATTTGACAAAGAAGAACTAAGCTTTTGAATGGACTGATAGCTGCGAGCAAAGTTTTCAAAAGTTGAAGAAACGGCTAACTACCTCACCAGTGTTAGTGCTACCTGATCCGAATGAGCCATTCGAGGTGTACTGTGATGCTTCGTATCAAGGATTGGGATGTGTTCTTATGCAACATAGAAGAGTTGTAGCTTATGCTTCGCGACAGTTGCGAGTACACGAAAAGAACTACCCTACACATGATTTGGAACTTGCGGCTGTGGTTTTTGCTCTAAAGATATGGAGACATTTTCTCTATGGAGCAACATTCAACATCTTCAGCGACCACAAGAGCTTGAAATATTTGTATGATCAGAAAGAGCTGAATATGAGGCAGCGGAGATGGCTAGAATTCCTGAAGGACTATGATTTCCAGTTGTTGTACCACCCTGGCAAGGCGAATGTCATGGCTGACGCCTTGAGCAGAAAGACTATCAGTGCTTCTGCCTTGATGATCAAGAAAAGAGACCTCATAGAACAGTTTAGGGATGTATGGTCGTTTGTTAAGTTAGAACCCGGAAGGATTTGTGTGAATATGGTCACCATCTCAAGTGAGCTAATGGATGATATACGGGAAAAGTAAAAGGGCGATGAATTCTTGCAAGAAGCGAGAGAATTGATAAGGCAAGGCAAAGAGACAGAATTTGAAGAAGGAACGGATAGAATTCTGAGATTCCGAGGTAGAGTTTGTATTCCCCGTGACTAAGAGCTTAGGTGATATATTGTGGAACATGCTCACACCAGCAAGCTGAGTATGCACCCAGGCATAACTAAGATGTACCAAGATCTGAAGAAATTGTTCTGGTGGCATGGAATGAAGAGCGACGTCACTAGATGTGTGTCGACTTGTTTAGTTTGTCAAAAAGCTAAAGTGGAACATCAAAGACCAGCAGGATTGCTACAACTATTATCTATTCCTGAATGGAAATGGGACAACATTGCGATGGATTTTGTTGTGGGTTTGCCGAGGACAAAGAAAGGACATGATTCAATTTGGGTAATTGTGGATCGACTCACAAAGTCAACCCATTTTCTCCCGATCAACATGAGGTACAGTTTGGAGAAGTTGACCCAACTTTATATTGGAGAGATCGTTAGGCTACATGGTGTGCCTACGAGTATTGTTTCGGATAGGGATCCGAGACTTACTTCAAAATTTTGGTAGAGTTTACAAGCATCGTTGGGAACAAAGTTACGTCTGAGTTCAGCGTACCATCCACAAACCGATGGTCAATCGGAAAGGACGATCCAATCTTTAGAAGATTTGCTTAGAGCTTGTACTATGGAACAAACTGGATGTTGGGATAAAGTTCTACCACTAATAGAGTTCACCTACAAAAACAGTTATCATTCGAGTATAGGGATGGCACCCTATGAAGCTCTGTATGGATGACGGTGTCGAACACCATTGTGTTGGTACCAAGACGGTGAGCGTCTTACGATTGGACCAGATATCATTCAGCAGACAACTGAGAAGGTCAAGATGATTCAAGAAAAAATGAGAACTACTCAGAGCCGGCAAAAGAGTTATGCAGACAAGAGGAGAAAGCCTCTTGAGTTTGAAGAAGGTGAGCATGTATTCCTAAAAGTCACACCCACGACTGGAGTCGGCCGGGCCTTGAAATCTAGAAAACTCACTCCAAAGTTTCTTGGACCTTACCAAATCCTTCGCCGGATAGGTCCAGTAGCCTACCAGATAGCCTTACCCCTTTTTTTTTCCAACATACACAATGTCTTCCATGTGTCACAACTTCGTAAGTATTTGCCTGATCCAAGTTATGTCATAGCACCGAACACAGTACAGTTAAAAGAGAACTTGACCTATGAGGCGCCTCCTGCGAGAATCGAGGACCGACGGATAAAACAACTTAGAGGAAAGGAGATCTCATTGGTAAAGGTGATTTGGAACGAGACGACTGGTGACGCAACTTGGGAGCCAGAAGACAAGATGAGAGAGCAACATCCGGAACTATTTTGAGGTATGTAAATTTCAGGGACGAAATTCCTTTTAGTAAGGGAGTGTTGTAACATCCCGAAAAATACCTGTTTAATCATAGATCATCATTTTATATTATTCTTGATTTTTAGGAATTTTTTCGGAATTTTTCGAAAATGACAAATATTTTAATATATTTTCGTTTTGCGTACACACTGAGCTGAGAATTGCTGAGGTCAGTGTAACGCTCTGAAAATTAATTATTTCACCACCAATAGTCATTTTCTAATATTTGTGATTTATGAGAATTTTTCTGGAATTTTTCGGAAATGATGAATATTTTAATATATTCTTCGTTTTGCGCAAAACTTGAGCAGAATCGGGAAAACGACTGTAATGCTTCAAAAATTAGAAAATTATATGACGAATAGTCGTTTTATAAGATTTGCAATTTTTGAGAATTTTCTGGGAATTTTCCGGAAACGTCGAATATTTTAGTATATTTCTCATTTTGCGTGCGCGCTGAGCAGAACCGGAGAAACACGATGTTTCCTCCGTGAACCTTGGACTATGGACATGTCGACGGGGGATCTTACTAAACCCGAGACTGGACACAGTTTATGAGGTTTCACAATTTTTGGGAAATCTTAACAGATAAAATAAATCATTACTGCGAAAAATTTATCTATCAGATTAATTAAATACTGACTTCTGTCAACTATAACTATTATCCATTGGATAATAGTGTGTAATAAAAATCCTATCACATTATCCAAATGAAATCCACTTTATGTCTAATCAATCCACTTTAATTCAAATTTAATGTTAAATAATCAAAGCTTCTTTGAGAAGCTTTGACCAAACATTGACTCAAATGCCCTTGGCTTCTCTTGGAAGCCAATTCTCCCCCTCTCTCTTCTCTCTCTTCACGGCTGGAAGCAGCCAATGGGGGTGGGAAAATTGTTTCATTTCAATTATTCATTTATCACACAAATTCATTAATTAACAAAACACTTTCTCTCTCTACCCTTTCTTCTTCTTCTTCATTTTTCTTTTCTCCTCCTTCTCTCTAGACCAACCTCACGGCCAGCCCTCTCCTTCTCCCTCAACCTTCACAAAATTTTCATCTAAATACATTTTCTCAATCCTCTCACCATTCTAAGCATCTTTTCTTCTTGGAGTTTCTTGAAATTCCTCCATTTTCATCATTTTCTCCAAGCTCCAAGCTTTGAGCTTTTTGGGTAAGTTTCAACACTTCTCTTCTTTCTCCTCCATTTTCGTGGTCATGGTCTTCATGTTGGCCATCCATGGCTTATTTTTCAAGCCTTGGTATTGATTCTAACAAAGTCACCATTTTTAGGGTTCTTGGAGCTCAAATCCGAAATTCAAAGGAGGTTCTTGGTGTTCTTCTTTTGTTTTCTTCACTTAGATAAGAGGAAGACACTCCTCCTCAACCTCTCTTAGCATCTAGGAACCTTGATTGCGTTGTTGGTGGAAAAACCCTAATGAGGGTTATCCTTTGATTTTGCGATTAGTATGTTTAGGTGTTGATTTTAATTGATTTATGCTATTGGATTGATTTGTTGTATATAATGGAATATTGGATTGGTTTGAATGGTTTGAAATGGACAAAAAATAATTGAACACCTTCTTGGAGTGCCACGGTTTTGGGGTGGAAAAATTGGATAAATTGTGGTTAATGTGTAACAAGCATAAGATTAGGATTAATCAAGTAACAAGATGGAATTTAGTGGAAGAAAAATTTGGAAATGAAATCTATGTGATGGCTACAGTTTTGAGGCCAAGAATTAGGGTTCTTGGTGACCTAATTTAACAAGTGAACAACTTAAATGAATTAAGGGAATGGCATGTAGTAAGATGACTTGAAAGGATTGGAAATTGTAACCATTGTGAGGCCACAGCCTCTAGGGTATTTGTAGGTAAGTATGTAATTTTGGTAGTTTGGAAGCATAAGTAATTAGGTAATTAGAATCCTATGTAATGAAATGGACAATTAATAAATTAGAAGAATTTAATATAATCAAGACTCCATAAATTTTAAAGGACTAATAGTAAAATTATCATAAGACTTAAGGTAATTCTAAGTGAGTGAAGAACATGAGAATGTGAGGCCTAAGAGCTTAAACAAAATGCAAGTTATGGGAAATTGAATTGTCTTGGAATATTAAATTGATTACAAGAATCGATTTTGAACATGAACCTTGAAAAGGGAAACAAATTCTAAGTTAGGATTCATAATGAACCTAATGATACATCAATTGACTTGATCTTTATGTTATGATGTTATGGGTCCATGTGAGTGACCATTTGTATATTGATGCTTATATTGGCCTATTGTGGCATATTGTGGAATTGTATGAGATTATGGATCATACATGTTCATGCATAGTATCTTATGCATTGTGAATGTCTTTGTGGACTGTTGTAAGGCCAAGTTGCCTAGGAGATTGAACACACCTTAGTGCGGGTGCAAGTAGACAAGTGTGGGTCTTGTTATGACCTTGGGGGTGTCGGGGTGCGGGTCCTTCACAATGGGCAGTTGGTAGCTCCTCTGCCTGTGGGGCAAACTGATGCAAACGCACCGACGATCTGGACTTGACACTGTCCTATATCGTGATCTAGTGTAGAATGTCTGTACAATGCCATGATTGTGCACGAGAAAAATTATTGATAGCATTGGCCTTGGCAGCCAAGTTACAGACATGTCTCCTAATCTTTCTCTCCGACTGTTTGAGTCTAGCTCCATGGAGTAGGAATTTGGAAAAGCATGCGTGTGAGTCATGATATACATTGTCATTGTTAATGTTCATTTTTCCTATCTATGACTGACTTGGTTATTACTGAGACGACTATCTGCCTGGAATTGTTTATTTGCTTACTGTTGGAATTACTGCTTATTAGTTGAATATGATATTCTGAATTGCTATTTGGGCGCGTGGCGCCGTGCTGTTTCTAGCTGCTATAATTGGTAATGGTGGTAGGATGTCTTACCTCTTTCTTGTATCTCTGTTACTTGTTGTATGTGTGTATACTGTATTGATCGAAGACGACGACAAGGAGGCGGAAGATCCCGAGTTTCCCGACTTCTGGCCCGAACGAGACTAGCTTCTACTAAGACGATGGCGGCACGTATGTGCGAATTTCTTGGTGATGTGCGTCTGACCTTCCTCGGAGGGCCGGAGTGTTGGCATATCAACTTGAATTCCGATCGTTGCGTCTACTTGGGAGATGTGTCGATCGCCCTAGCCTAGAGACGTCATGAGGCACCTGTCCTCACATGCCACATCAGCCTGTGACTGGAGTTTTACTTGCCCATCAGAGAGATGTGAGGTGACCATTACTACACCCCTTGGGAGGACTCTTTTGATTCTACTACTCGGGCTTCTGCCCGTGGTTCTGTGGTTCCCATGGAGGTTTCCTCTGAAGAGGAGGATCCTGCTGAGGACCCGGATACGGTCCCTCCTCATCTGAGAGACTGAGTTTACTGGTAGCTACTGATGGCTACCAGTGTTTTATTTTGGGGCCTGATGTATATTTTTGTGGGCTGTATATTTTGGTATCTCTGGGGCATATTTGTATAATCTTTTGGGGCAAGTATACTTTTACTTTTTGGGTAATTCAGGCTTGTATCTAAGTATAAATGATGTCAGCACATTTTATACATATATCTATATGCATGTTATTCAGATGAGAATTTTGTCTACTATTTTACTCTTCACCATCATTTATATTCCGCATCGTTAAAATGATTATAAAAAAAAAATATTCTGCTATTTTGTTCATGTACTTAAGAATTGAACAAGTTAAACTTAAACGAATGAACCGGGTCTTGAAATGTTAAAACTTTACTTTTCTGGATTTTCTTTTATTTGACAATGTGACGTTCCCTCCCAAAAAGGGGCGTTACAAAGATGACCACAAACTTATCCAAATACGGATGAAAGATCCTGTTCATGTAATCCATGAAGATAGCAGGTGCATTCGTCACACCAAACGGCATCACAAGGTATTCATAATGACCTTATCGGGTACGAAAAGCAGTCTTGGGTATATCCTCCGTTTTCACTCTTATCTGATGGTATCCAGATCTTAGATCGATCTTTGAGAACACCACTGCTCCCTTCAATTGGTCCATTAAGTCATCAATTCTTAGGAGTAGATATTTGTTCTTGATCGTCAACTTGTTTAACTGTCTATAGTCCACACACAATCTTGAGGTACCGTCCTTCTTTCGAAAACTAACAACACTGGCGCTCCCCAGGGTGATACACTCGGTCTGACAAACTGTTTCTCCAAAAGCTCCTCTAGTTGTTTCTTAAGTTCTGCCAATTCCGTTGGCGACATTCGGTAAGGTACTATAGACACTGGACCAGCTCCCGGTACAAGGTCAATAGCAAACTCTATCTCACGCGTCGGTGGTTAGCCAGGTACATCTTCTGGAAAGACATCAGAAAACTCCTTCACTACTGGAATAGTACTCAGGTCAGCCTCGCTCTCGATTTTCAAAGAAGATAGTAGCATGTATCCTTGAGCTCCTTCTTTCAAGAAAGCTCACACTTGGTTGGCCGTTAAGTATCTAGAATCTTCATCCACAGGGAAAACTATGGTTTTTCTTTAGCAATCTAGTAGAACATGGTTAAAAGACAACCAGACCATCCTTAGGATTATATCTAATTGTGAAAGAGGTAAATAGATCAAATCGACAGAAAAGGTTCGACCTTCAACAATTAGGGGACACTTCAAACAGACTTTGGTAGTAACTACCGGTTTGTCAGTAGGGGTTGAGACAGTCAAATCAAAAGGTAGGGTAGACATTGGTAAGTCAAGTCGTAGCACACAGTCATATGATATGAAAGAATGGGTTGCCCCAGAGTCATACAGTACTTTTAAAAGATTACCTTCTATGGTGCCTTCCCCTTGAATCAAGTCTTCGGATTCGGAGGCTTCAGCTCCGCTCATGGTGTAGACTCGACCTCCAACTTGCAGTTTCTTGGCTTGAGTTGCATTGACTGAAAGTTCAGCCTTTGCTTGGTCGCAATCTTTGGACACGTGGCCTAGTTTGCAACATCTGAAGCAAATGATTCCCTTGATTGTGCACTCTCTCGTGGGATGGTCTTTCCCACACTTGAGGCATCTAGAGGGATATGCCACATTCTGACCAGTCCGGTTCCTAGTAGAACCTCCACCAGAACTTCCACCAGTTTGTTGTTGACCTCCCATTGGTCAGGAATAGGGCTTTTTTTGGAAGCGGTTCGAACTATTAGCTCCACCTCTTTGGAACCTTGCAGGCTCAAAGTTCTTGCTCCTCGAATCTCTAGTTTGTTCCAAGGCCTCCACTTCACAACATGTGTCTAACAGCTCCAAGAACACTTTCATTTTTAGGGTGATAACAGCCTTCTTCACCTCGTACCTCAATCCTTCAGTGAACTTCCAACACTTCCAAGATTCATCTGTTTGATGCTAATAATGCGTTGAGAACTTCTCCAAGTTCTCAAATTTGGCAGCATATTCACTAATGGTCATATTCCCCTGCCTCAGGTTGAAGAATTCCATCTCTTTCGCATGTCTCGCGCTTGTAGGAAAGTACTTATCTAAAAATTTGTCCTTGAACAAGTCCCACGTGATGTCACGTTCCTCGGCCTCCAGTACTCTCTGAGTTCCATTCCACCAATCTTCGGCATTGCCGACAAGCATAAAGGTTGCATAGTTCACCTTCTTGTTTTCAGCGTAATTCATGCCACGGAAAACTTTCTCTAGTTCTTTGATCCATAAACTAGCTTTGTCCGGATCGAATTCTCCTTTGAATTGTGGAGGGTTGTGGTGACGAAATTCTGCCAAATTTTGTGCATCGGCAGTCGCTTCGAGCTGTTGAGTAGCTCTCTCTTGTTGTTGAGCAGAACGTTCATTCTGTTGTGCGATGACTTCCACCATCCTCTGCATTGCCTCTATAGCAGCTGCCATTCTCCGCCTTTTGCCATCCCGCTTTTCTCTTAAATTGGATTAATTGAAAACCATAAGGAAAGTCAGATGTATCCATTCAGAACACCAATCACAGAGATTCACATAGCACAGACAAGACAGACTCACACACAAGACCCAAAGAAACACAAACCGGGGCTCTGATACCAACTTGATGTAACGCCCCTTTTTGGGAGGGAACGTCACATTGTTAAATAAAAGAAAATACAGAAAATAAAATTTTTTTTTAAGACCTGGTTCATTATAGTCCAGATTAATTTGTTTAATTCATTATTACATAGGTAAAATGGCGGCATAAATATATATATTTTTTGTTAATTAATAAAACGGAGTGACGAAATATGAATAATAATAAAGAGTAAGACAGAAGGTAAAATTTACATCTGGATAACATATATATATATATATATATATATATATATATATATATATATATATATATATATATATATCAATTGTGTTTTAGATACAAGCCTGAAATTTCCAAAAAAATGAAATTATACATGCCCAAAGGATCATACATATACATCCTCAAGATATTAGAATATACAGCCCACCAAAAATAAAATATCAGGCCCCCAAAATAAAACACTGGCAGCCATCAGCAGCTACCAGTAATGTCAGTCCCTCAGAGGAGGAGGGACCGTATCAGGATCCTCAGCGGGGTCCTCTTCATCCGAGGAAACCTCCATAGGAACCACAGAGCCACGAGTAGGAGCCCAAGCAGTGGAATCAAAAGAGTCTACCTACGGGGTGTAGTAGCGGTCACCCCACATCTCCTGGATGGGCAGATAAAACTCCAAGCGTAGGCTAATGTAGCAGGTAAAGATCGGCGTCTCATGACGTCTCTAGGCTAAAGAAATCAACACGTCACCAAGGTAGACACAACGGTCGTAACACAGGTTAATGTGCCAGCACTCTGGCCCTCCCAGGAAGGTCAGACGTACATCACCCAGGAATCCGCATATACGTGCCTCCATGCTCCACAGTAGGTGCTAATCTCAATCGGGCCAGAAGCCGAGGAAATCAGGAGCTTCAACCTCCTTGCCGTCATCTTCGATGGAACACAATACATGGGTAGAGAATAACAAAAATACAGGAAAGAGGTAAGACATCCTACCATCATTACCAATTATAGCAGCCAGAAACCAATACGGCGCAACGCACCCAGATAGCATCTCGAAGACAATAATAATAATGATAGAAAGTAAATACAACAGTAAACAGGTAAACAGTTCCAGGCAGACATTCATTGTAATAATAAATACACAGTTCAAATCCACGTAAGGCAGTAAATATCAGATAGTATGACATCTCATGATGCATATGCACACAGTACTCAATTTCCTACTCCATGGAGCTAGACACAAACGGTCGGAGAGAAAGATCAGGAGACACGTCTGCAACTCGGTTGCCGAGGCCAAAGTGCTATAACTCAACAGTTTTCACGTGCACATCCAGGCATTGTGCAGACAGTCTACGCTAGATCACGATATAGGATAGTGTCTCGGTCTGGATCGTCGGTGTGTTTGCATCAGTTTGCCCCACAGACAAGAGAACTACTAATTTCCCATTGCGAGGTACCCGCACCCCGACGCCCCCAAGGTCATAAAATGACCTACACTAAGCTACTCGCACCCGCACTAAGGTGTGTTCAATCTCTTAGGCAACTTGGCCTTACAATAGTCCACATGACATTCACAATGCATAAGACTCTATGCATGAATATGTATGGTCAACATCACATACTATTCCATAATATGCCACAATTGGCCAAGATAAGCATCAACATATCATTGGTCACTCACATGGACCCACAATAGCACAATATTGAAATCAATCAAGGTAATACATTTTTAAGGTCCATTATGCATTCTTATTTAAGATTTGTCTTTCTTACAAGATCCCTCACTAGGTAAGTTTTCATAATTAATCCAATTTTCTAATGCACTTTATTCTCATACACTTAGAAGGTTATTCTAAGGTCTCAAAGTCTCACACTCTCTTGTTCTTACCCTAATTGGATTTACCTTAAGTTTTATGACAAGTTTCATTCTTGGTTCCTTAGAATTTATGAATCTTCAATTGTATTTAATTCTTACAATTTGCTAACTTTCTAATCCATTACCTATGATTTAATCATTTAATTTTCTAAGTCCTAAGGTTACTAAAATTTGCATAATTGAGTCCTAAAAAGCCCTAGAGACCGTGGCCTCCCTAGAGGATTAAATTCTCAATTTTTCCATACCATTGATTTTTATATCACATACTTGATTAATTTAGACAATCACTTGTTATAATTTGTTCACAAAGAAACTCCTAATTTTTGCCCCAAAATCGTGGCCTTCCAAGAGGAAATCTCAAATCATTTTCTTCCATTTCAAGTCTTCTAATCCATTCCTATATACCCATATACATCAACGATCAATCTAATGGCACAAACCAAGCAAAATCAACATGCAAACATACTAATCATACAATCAAAGAATAACCCTCATTAGGGTTTTCTCACAATCAACCACAACCAAGGTTCCTAGATGCTAATAGAGGTTGAGGAGGAGTGTCTTCCTCTTACCAAAGTAAAGAAATCAAGAGAAACCTTCAAGAAACTCCTTGCAAATTCGGATTGGGTTCCACCAAAACCCTAGAAATTTCAACTTAGTTAAAATAGCACAAAGGCTTGAAAAATGAAGTGTAGATGGTCACAAAGAGGAACTTGAAAATGAAAATGAAGAGAGGGAGTGAAGAGTCAAGAAACTTACCCCAAAACCCTAAGCTTGAAGCTTGAAGAAGATGGTGAAAATGGTGGATTTTCAAGATGCCACAAGCAAGAGAAGTGTTTAGGAGATGGAGAGGATTAAGAAAATGGGGTTAGTTTGAATTTTTGTGATGGATGAGGGGGAGAGGGGCTGCTAGCCGTGGAGCTCTCCTAGAGAGAAGGAGGAGAAAACTAAAATGAAGAAGATGAGTAGAAGTAGAGAGAAAAAGGGCTTTAGGTGAATTTTTGAAATTATATGATATAATTAGCTAATGAAAGGCAAATTAATTTCCCCCTCAAAAGCCTTGTTATAGCCATGCATGAAGAGAGAGAAGAGGGAGGTGGCTGCATTTGCATGGGGAAAGAGGGAGAGGAAATTTTCAAGAAGCTTCCTCCATGCTTACATGAGAAGCTTCGCACGTTTCACGATAAAGTGAAAGTAAGGTTGTCTCCTAATTAAGCACACTAACAAAGATAAATATTTACACTGTCAGTATTATTTTTCCCCTAGTGTAGAAGAGTCACAGATGATGAAAATAATATTTTATTGTCCATCGAATGATTTTACGGTTCCACGATTTCATTTATCGAGAAAAATCTCGAAAAATGTAAACCTTGTAAATTGTACCCGGTCTCGGGTTTAATAAGATCCCCCATCGACAAGCCCACAATTTAAAGTTTACCAACCTCAGGGAGAATATTGCATCTTCCTGGCTCCGCTCAGCGTGCACGCAAAATGAGAAATATATTAAAATATTCGTCATTTCTGAAAAATTCCAGAAAAATTTACATAATTCATAAATATTAGAAAATGACTATTTATGATAAAATAAATGATTTTCGGAGCATTACACCAACGTCAGCAGGCTTCTGCTCAGTGTGCACACAAAACGAAGAATATATTAAAATATTCGTCGTTTCCGGAAAATTCTAAAAAAATTCTTAAAAATCAAGAATATTATAAAATGATCATTGATGATTAAACAAATACTTTTTGGAGTGTTACAATTGACCCATGTGTACATTGGTGAAATTGTTAGACTTCACAGTGTACCCTCTAGTATCATTTTCGATAGAGATCCAAGGTTAACATCAAGGTTTTGGCAAAGTTTACAAGGAGCAATGAGGACTAAACTTCGTTTGAGTTTTGCTTACCATCCGCAAACCGATGGTCAAACTAAGAGGACTATCCAATCGTTAGAAGATTTGCTAAGAGCTTGTGTGTTTGAACAAACAAGGAGTTGGGATGAATTCTTGCCTTTGATAGAATTCACCTACAACAACAGTTTTCACTCAAGTATAGGGATGACACCCTATGAAGCATTGTATGGACGACGATGTCAAACACTTTTGTGTTGGTATCAAGATGGAGAAAGTATGACAATAGGACCAAAGATGGTGCAACCGACAATGAAGAAGGTAAAGATGATTCAGGAAAAAATGCGAACAACTCAGAGTCGGCAGAAAAGTTATGCGGATAAGAGAAGGAGACCTCTTGAATTTAAAGAAGGTGAGCATGTGTTCTTGCGAGTCACACCCATGACGGGAGTCAGAAGAGTTATAAAATCCAGAAAACTCACTCCTAAGTTCATTGGACCCTATCAAATTCTTCGTCGAATAAGTCCAGTAGCTTACTAGATAGCTTTGCCACCCTTTCTTTCCAATCTTCATAATATTTTTCATGTATCCCAATTGAGAAAGTATATTCTCGATCCAACTCATGTCATTCAGCTCGATGAGCTACCATTGAAAAAAAAATTGACTTATGAGACACTTCCTGTTAAGATTGAGGATCGGAGAGTGAAACAACTTAAAGGGAAGGAGATTCCGTTAGTAAAAGTGATCTGGAACGAAACGACGGGACATGCCACATGGGAATTGGAAGATAAAATGAAGGAGCAATATCCACAATTGTTCTAAGGTACGATAAATTTTGAGGACGAAATTTTTTTAGTGGGGGAAAGTTGTAACACCCTGAAATTTGTTATTCCTCAGTAAATGGCTGATTGTACTATTTTATGATTTCTGTGCACTGTAAATTTATTTTGACTATTTTGTGACTATTTTTTATCTTAATGTGTGATTTACTCTGAGCTGTGAAAATAAAAATTTTCGGGCTGAGAAAAATCTTCGATGATTTATTCGGAGCCGGGGGAGCTTACTAAACTCAAATCTGAGAGACACGGTTCTTAATCTTTTGATTTTTAGAATTTATCTATCTAATAAAAATTGTTAGTATTTTATTATCCATTGAACGATACCTACTAACTTGTGAGCAATAGCTTCTGCTTATTGGGTAATAGATCCTATAACTATTGTCCATTGGACAATAGCCATAAAAAAAGTTTTAATGACTTGTTTTATGAACCAATTAGAAGGTTTGATACCTAAGGTGAACCAATGGAAATTGGTCAACAAAAATGGCTAGGAGACTTAGTCATGAAACTAGATGAACTAACTAAGTTAACTTAAGCCTAAGTAGTAACTAAATGGAATAAACTTGGTTAGCTTCCTCCATTGAGTTCCACAGCCAAGGAGGTTCTTGCATCTTCTAGGATGTGTGATTCATGCCTTGACTCATTAAGCTTAAACCAATAAAAAATCAAGTGACCAAAGCATGATCACTTGGTGACATTAACCTTGTGCTTGATTTCTATCTTGATTGATTAAGCATATAACTCTCCTATTCTATTGCACTCCATGGCAAACACATGTAAAATGAGATATTTCATTTCATCTTCATCATACTTTGTAATCAAGAAGACATTCTCTCCATTCTCTCTCTTCCTAACACAACAAAAACTCTATTTCTTCTCTTGATGAAGCTCTCGGCCAGCCACCCAAGAAGCACCATCCAAGCTTCTAAAATTTCATCAAATCGCATTTCCTAAACCTATACACTATTCTAAGACCTTTTCATGTTGTGAACTTGGCCTAGTTCTTCCATCTACTACCTTGAAATCAAGCTAGGATTTTTCTATTCTACAAGGTAAAATTATTGTTCTTGTTTCTAAGTTTGATTCTTGAGTTTCTAAACCATGATTGATCCATGGTTTCTTATCTTCAAGCTTTGTTTGTGACTTTGGTTTGGTTTAAGTTTGTTAGGGTTTTCTTGGAGTGATTCACGAAATCTATAGGAGACCAACCAAGAAGGATTTTTGTCTTCCTTGAGGTAAGATAGAGATTAACTTCATCAACCATGTGTTGGTCGTAAGGAAATGGAATTGTTTGTGGTGAAAAATCTATAAGGATTTATTCACTTGATTGTTTAAGCTTTCATTATTTGTGATGGTTTGATTGGTATGCTTTATAGCTTTGATTATATGCTTGAATATATGATTATGAAAGCATGTTGATTATTGTATAAAGTAGGATGTGATTCATATGATGAGGAAGTGTATGAAGGTTCCAAAGAGTCCTAGGGGCTCACGGCCTCAACATCAAATTTTGGAGCAAAATGTTCTAAATTATTTTACTAATATGGATTAAGTGATTTAATGACAAGAAATTGGATTAAAGGTTTTTACAAAGAACAATGAGATTAAAAAAATAAATAAATACTATTTATGAAGCACAAATGGATTTTTGGACAACATGCCAAGATATGATATTTTAGATCCAAAATTATTTTCTTAAGTGTAGACTTAGGTAATTAATTAACAAGAACTCAATTTAATGGTAAAAAGGAAGTAAACAATTTTTTAGAATTAATTTAGTGTAAATAGGTTATAATGAGAAATAAAATTAAAACTTGAAATTTATTAACGTATAGCTCACCCTTTGGGTTTTGAACCGCGTTAGAAATTTTGTTCTGTAATATCTAATTAAACAAAAGAAATGCAATTTTTGTAAGAAATAGTAGAAAATACTACTTAAAAGATTTTTAGCAAGAGAATATTATAAATAAGGCCAAAATGCCTACATTATGTAGAAAACTAAAAAAAAATAAGTTTAGAAAGCTAAGAAATATTTTATGCAAGTGAAAAATATTAGAAAAATCTTACACGATTTCAAAATAGTGATTTTTAAGTTATGCAATTGAGAAAATGATTTAAAATTGCTACGCAATTGCGAAAATGTTTAAAAAATTCTATGCGATTTGGAAAATGTTTGAAAATATTTTTGCGATTGCAAAAACATTAGAAAATACTTGTGCGATTTGAAAACGTAAGAAAAATGTTACGCAATTTTGAAAACGTGATAAAATGTTTACGCAATTGGAAATAACAACAGTTTGCTATCGGGCTGTTGTGGTGGGCTCGAATACGTGGAAAAATGATACCGCCAAGTGATGGCTAGTGTTTGTGAAAAATAGTGATAGTGATGTTTGTATGTGTATTTTGGATCATACATCATGCATTGAAAAGCATGTAAGATTTGTTAGTAAAGGCAAGTTGCTTAGGAGTTGAATTTTACACATTTATGCTGGTGAGAATTGCGTAGTTACAATCAGTTATGATCTTGGAGGCGTCAGGGTACGGAATGTCATTTGTGGCCAGATGGTATCACCTTTGCGACGTGGTATACGATGCAAACGCACTGACGATCTTGACGGAGTTGCTACTCTTTCCGTGGTTGGTTGAAAGTGTCTTGTATAAGCCATTTTGCGTGTTTTGATATGATATCTTGACATATGTTTTGAGGCTGACAATATACAGGCATGTTCTTCCGATCTTTCTCTCTGAAATTATGATTAGCTCCATGGAGTAGGAATTGGTTTGTGTACATATGCATAGTTGGTCTGCATATTAATGTGATAATTACATTATCTGCAATGTGATAACATGATTCAATGTGTTAATATTGTATCTGTATATTTACTGTTATTTTCTATACTGCCCTACTGGTATTTATGTAGGAGATTTCACATCTTTGTTATATTGTTATGCTCTATTGTGTATGTTTAATGAAGATCATGGAGACGACGAGGTAGGAAATTCTATTTTCCATACTAGATAGTTTTTCCTTGTGTTTACTTTTATGGAGGCGAGGCGTCAGGTGCTTGGTTTTGTTACAATACAGTTCCATGGGAGAACTGATGCTTGGAGGTTTGATATGGGTAATGAACGTTTTGTATATACCAGAGACTTGACTATGAATCTTAGTGGAACACGTGATGGGATTCCAGTCATGTTAATGAATGTATATGTTCGTTTGGAGTTCTCGATGCCTATTCGAGAGCTTTGAGGTGGTAATTTCTATACCCCACAGGAGGATTCAATGGTGTCATCTGCTAGGACGCCAGCCCGATGACAGATGTATCCACTGGGGTTCTTTGATGATGATATTGAGGAGGAGGAGGAGGATCCTTCTGAGGGCCCAAATCTTTAGTCTTTAGAAGTTCTGGTTAAGTAGTTTATGTTTTGATGTATATGTTGTACATATTTATCTTTTGGAGTATAATGTATTTATGTAAATTGTTTGTGAACAAGGTTTCAGTATCTATGTACATTATGGTGAGTTTTATTCAGTTACAATATTGTACTCATGTTTTATTTATCTTCAGTTATCCGCAAAAGAAATTTTGAAATTAGTGTTTTTACAACAATAATTCTATTACAACTTAGGTAAGCTATATTAGTATTAGTCTTAAATGTGATACCCTATGGAGGGTGTTACATAAACTGTTGTCCAGGATAATGAACATTACTTCAAGAGGCTTCTGTGTCACATTACACCTAAAGTTTGACTAACTGTCAACCATTCCTAAACGAATCCAACCACCAAAATAGAGCATTGGACTCACCTCGGTTAGGTAAAATAAATGTTTGTTAATACCCACCTAAATCGAGCATTGGACCCATCTCGGTAAATTGCACGAGCAAATTGCTAAGTGTAAAACGAATACCGAGATTGAGCATTGGACCCATCTCGACATTGTTAAAGCAAAAATATGCAAAGTGTAAGAGTCATTGAGATCGAGCGTTGGACTCATCCCGGTGAAGAAAATAAAAATAGCAAAAGTTTGAAGAAAAAGACTGAGTATTCAAATAAATAAAAGATGTCCGAGTTTGGGACTTGTCCATTCACAATAATAAAACCCCACGCAGGGGGAAATAAAATTAAAAGCAAGAGAAATTGTGGTCAAACATCCTCCTCCGAGATCACTACTTCCACCTCGGCCTTTGTAGTCTTCTTCTCCGCTTGCCCTCCCTCCAGTGTTGCATATTCCCTTTCTCTGCCATTAACCCTCTAGTTAACTTAGTTATTAGGAACAGTCGCGGAAACAACAACATCAACGATTTAACCATCCCGAACAATCTTTAATGATCCAATTCCTTCTTCACTAAAGCCCAAGTTTAGAAGGCGAAGTTGGGCAAGAGCATTTTCAAATGACTCATCCACAGACTTTGATCAATCATCTTCCATTTCCATGATTTCTTCATTTGACTTGGTCTCGTTTTGATGGAGGAGTTCATTCTCAGCCCAGACACCAGCGAGGGTAGACTCGACGAAGGCTAAGTGTTCTTTCATTGTGTTCTCCGAAGCTGCCACTTTAGCAAGTTGGGCCCGGAGCATGTTTACCTCGGTAACTTGAGCCTGGAGAGTAGCCACCTCGACAGTATCCTTGATAAGGCGTGTGACCTCGACCTAGAGCTTGGTAATCTCAGTTCCACGCAACTCAAGCTCTTTTATTGCTTAAGCTAACTGCCCATCCCTTTGGACGACAGTCAGCTCAAGACTTTATTTCTCACCTCGAAGGGCATTGAGCTCCCTCTCTAAACCTTGAGCCTGTCAAACAGACTCAAAGGTCCCTTCCATAAAACAAAGGACGGAAGCGTTGCAAAAACACCACATTTGGGCATCCTGAAGGAGCTCCACCATGTCGTGCTCAATGAGCACATCAACGTCAACAAGAGACAATAAGGTGTTGTCAATGATCACTATAGGATCAACCTCACGAGTCCATATTGACCTGAAGGGAAAGCATAGTGGAGCACCCTCTAGGATGGTCGACCCCGAACTGGTTGGAATTTCAGATACTTCAACATCCTCCAGGATGGCCTCGACAACTGGCCTCTTCCCCCTTTGGTCCTTTTTATTTCCAGCCCTCCTCTTCCGGGTTCATAGTGGTTCTACGAGAAAATTGGTTTCTGTTTCTTGAACCTCTGGTGGAGGTGGGGGGACTGCTATAGTTGGAGGTGGGGGGCAATTATGGTCACCCTTGGGGTAGCTGCCTGGGCTCGGGATCGGGATGCTTTAGCCCTCATAGCTGCCAACCTTTGGGCGAGACATTGAAGTCTGGCTGTAGGCGCCATGCTTTATGCAAAAAAAAATAAGTGTTACAATAATCAAAAAAATCTTAAATGCAAGAAAAGCAAATGTATAAGATGAAATACGTAATAATGCTTTTACAGAATCAACGGGCTCATCCAAAACATCTTTACAATAGATGGCCTCATTTGTGTTGGCACACTCCACAAGAAAGTGAAGGACCTCGACCTTGTCATCAAGAAGCTCAGATATCAGAGTTTCAATTTCTTTGCTCTAGACGGCCTAGGTCTAATACAAGTATAGACGTTGTTGGCCATTTGGTATAACAAAAAAAGAAGTTGACCCTAGAGCCCATTCTACTCTGAAGAAGTCCTTTTTGAAGTTTTAAAGGACTTCTAGTAGAGCTTGAATATTTTGCGTCCAAATTGCGCCTACAAAGTAACCCATCATTTCTAGTGGTTGTTCCCGATGGGTGAGAATTGGGTGAAGAGAAAGAAGAAATATCTGACCAAGTAGGGCTACTCAAAGACTTGACATACTAACTTGAATGTCTGGACAAACCCCTACGTGTTTGGGTGAAGTTGAGTTGGTGCCACACGTAGACGGTTTAAGACACCGATCTCGAAATCGAAGAACAAAAGTCATACTTCGATCCTTGTAAAAAGCGCCTCGTACATATACATGAAGTGTTTGCCTTCAGTATGTACGAACACACTCTTTCCTCTTTGAGTGGATGCCAAATTGCATATTCCCTGTCCCTTAGCCCATCCAGAGTCAATTGAAGATATTACTACTTCTAGTAAGCATCTTTAGCACTAACCATGCGAGAAGGAGTGCCTAAGACCTCCCGATCAACCCATTGATACAAGCTGACATCACGAGGGAAGGTAAGATCCCTTTGATCTGAAGGTGCCACCCTCCAGGTTCGTGCCATGACGTTACCTACAGACGACGCACCTACATTAGATTTTGAAAAGTCACTTAAGTTTCCTAATGCTACCACAAGCTTGGAAAACTGACGGGCTGGCCCTTGTCTTGCCAACTCTCTAGCATGATCTACTCTCTGAATTGCCTCCAGGATTCTCATCTAGTCAAGGAACCTGGACCATCAGAGTCCCCACCGTGGGCTTGAAGCCTCCGCCGTGGCTGAGGCAGTGGGGGTGACGGAGAACTCAAAACCTCTACTGATAGATCACTATTTTGCATAGTCTCCTCACTCTTGGACATTTTTCTCCCCACTAAATGATGTTTTCAAAAAGAAAAAAAGGATGGAAATGAAGAGTACTTTGAATTTGAACGGTGAAAAAAAGCTTGGAAAGGCTGAAAGCCACCACGATCTGAAGGTGCCACCCTCCAGGTTCGTGCCATGACGTTACCTACAGAAGACACACCTACATTAGATTTTGAAAAGTCACTTAAGTTTCCTAATGCTACCACAAGCTTGGAAAACTGACGGGCTGGCCCTTGTCTTGCCAGCTCTCTAGCATGATTTACTCTCTGAATCGCCTCCAGGATCCTCATCCTAGTCAAGGAACCTGGACCATCAGAGTCCCCACCGTGGGCTTGAAGCCTCCGCCGTGGCTGAGGCAGTGGGGGTGACGGAGAACTCAGAACCTCTACTAATAGACCACTATTTTGCACAGTCTCCTCACTCTTGGACATTTTTCTCCCCACTAAATGATGTTTTCAAAAAGAAAAAAAGGATGGAAATGAAGAGTACCTTGAATTTGAACGGTGAAAAAAGCTTGGAAAGGCTGAAAGCCACCACGAATACTCGTCGAAAATCACTTAGTTTGCTAGAGAAGAGAGTCAGCAATGTGAAAGAAGGTGAAAAGTGGAAGGGGATAAACTGCACTCCTATTTATAAGCGAGGAAACACTTCCCCAACTGATGTCATGAATAGGCACAGAAATGTTTATTCATTTTGAAAATTGAAAACGGCTAATCATGATGTTACGAATCCTAAACGGTGACTTCCACTATTCTTCAACCACGTTACTTATTGTTTCTGAATGAAAGTAACTAAAAAGACAATGCTCAGAACATTCGAAATTGAAATGACATATGATGTTTCAGAAGGACAACTAAGCCGAATCACAGACTTTTATCAAGACATCATGGTAAAATCATAACATAGATCTCAGTTCTAGACCAAATTACATTCATTAGATTGGCCCCACAAACTCCATATGGGGGCAACCTACTACATATCCCAGATAACGGTATGATGACTTAAGTAGAGTGATCCATTCTTAATCTCAGCCCTGCTCATTAACCCCATGAGCATACTATGATACATCACGAACCTCAGTCCTTTGCAAAAAATATCGCAAGACCTGACATTAACATTATGACTTGGATCCCTTTGTCCATCGCGTGTCATGTGCTCCTGTTGAACTCAGATATCTTGACACTTAGTTGTCCTATCCAAGCGCTAAGCTGGAGGCAACTGTTCTGAACCGGGTTATGGGTCAATAGATCAGGAGCAACCTGGCCTACCAGAATAGTATCTCACATATTATTACGCATTATTGGATAAGTACATATACCTATTTATGAGGAGAAAATCTCTCACTGAATTCTTTATAGATGTGAATACTAATTATTTCCTACATAAATAGGGAAATATTTAATAAGATATAACAATCTCATGGATTCTAATTCTAAATAACAACATTCAATTCAGATTGAATTACGATTTTTAACACTCAATACACTCCTATAAATACCGTGCAAGGCCTTAAAGGTATGCATCCAATCCAATTCAAAACACTGTTATTCTTATGCATGGTCTAACTTGACCATCATAGTGCCTTTTGTAAATACTCAGTCCCTTCACACCACCGTTGTTACTGCCTTGCTATAGAGGATTCCACCTTCATCCACCTTTTCAAGTATTTCTCTGAATCTTATTTAGAACATTACACATCATTAGTGTATAGGTGTTTGTGTTTGAATGACATTGTTACCCTTATTCAACCATAGAAGTTGAATAAAGAGAAAGAGCATATATGTTTAGTGCAACTAAAATGAAAGTTCAAATGGTTGGACACTAATAAATTCTTATCATTTTTTGAACATGTAAGACTAGAAAAATGTTGGAATAAAATTTGATCATAAAACTCAATAAGGTTTACAAATCTTTGATACTTAACAATTGTTAATTGTTAATTTAACTCTTTTTTTATATGATAAAAAGAACTTTTGTGACAATTTTCACATGCAATAAACATAAAATTAATAATAAAGAATTGTAATGTACTGTAATTCAAAATTCTTATTAACTTATAAATCTATTGAGATTTCAATCTATTGTAGTAAATGCACTATAATGAGAGTTTGGTAAAATAAATTAACGTTTAGTGGATATCCGAGTCATATAAAGTAAGTATAGACTAATATGTGGACATTGTAAGTGAAAAATGAGTTTTTTTTTTTAGAAAATCAATTCTTTTTGTTACATATAGTTATAGATAATATAAATAAAAAGAAGAAAAGCCTAAGATAACTAACTTAATAATTAAGTGTATGATTGGATTAGCTTATTAATACACCAATAGTAGTTAAAGTATCAGCTACTAGCTTTGAAGGACCTGTTGAACCAATTAGACTAACTGAGGAACCATCTCAGGAGCATCACATAACTAGAAGAATAAGAGGTGCTCCAAAATAGGTTTGTGACTTTTATGGCTAAGACTAAAAGTGTTCAACGAGTTGAGTCAACTCACGAATTCATGGGTTATGACCCAACCAAATCAAAAAATTGTGGGTTAGATTGGGTCTGTGGGTAGAGTCGTGTTGAAAAACACTATGACCCACAAGGTATGGGTCAGGTAACGAGTTTGAAAAGTGTTAACCCGTACAAATCCAACCCACCTAAGTAAATTTTTTATTTCTTTTTTTTTATATATAAAAGTCATTTAACTATTGTAACATTTCAAGTTACTTTTCTCTTATATTGCAATAGTGCTAATTAAGTTTAAGTGTAAGCGTTTCGGTCACATTAAGAGTGTGACCAAGAAAATATTGTTGTGAAACTCATGAAGTATTTAAAAGACCATTGCGATGAAAATCTAATGGATTGCTTATGTGATAAAGAGTATGTTTAATAATAATAATAATAATAATAATAATAATAATAATAATAATAATAATAATAATAATAATAATAATAATAGTAATTTGGGTCTTCGAGTAAGGGGGTTTAGGTCTCAAGTTGAAAATTCATAAATCCATGAACTGAATAAAAAATGGTTGGATTTAATTATGTTTGACCCATTATAACCCGAATTTATGAACCAATCTAAACCAATTAAATTGGTTCAATTTGAATTTTCAGATTCATCGAGTCTATATGACCCAATGAACACCCATATGCTATAAACATAAACTAAAAAAGAAAAAATGATTGTAAACAATGTAATTCAAAATTCCTTTTAACTTATAAATCTATTGACTTTTTAATCTGTTATAGTAAATGTATTAAAATGAGAGTTTGGTAAAATAAGTTGCCTCCTAATACATATCCGAGTTATATAAGTAAGTATAGACTAATATGTGGATATTGTAAGAAAAAAATATGAGTGATTTTTTTTTAAGGAAATCAATTTTTGTTTGTTACATATAGTTATATAGAATGATATATAAAAAAAAGAAAAAAGCATAGCGGTACCTGACTAAAATAACGATTAAGTGTGTAATTGGATTAGCTTATAATCAAAATCTAGTGAGAGAGCTTTTGAGGAAAATTTTTTTTTCTCTAAAAGTTAAACAAATCTGAACATGCACTAAGTAAAACATACACAAAGTAATTATCTCTTTCAAATTCAAATAATGCTTGCACAAATAATGTGAGATATGCATACAATTTAAAATTAAAAGAATTACTCTCACCTATTGAGTGGGGGTACTCTATGTAATAAAAAAATTAAAAAAAAATATTGTGGGACTAAAGTGCTATTCAATGGCTTACATGGAAGTACATGAAGAGTGAGTAAATGTAAGTATCATTAATCTATTAGTTATTAGATAGATAAAAAGGACTTAGCTGGTAAAGAAAGACTTCTACAGTTGACTACGAGGACTTGAGATCAAATCCTACCTTCACTCCTCTCCCTCCACCACATATGTATGGGAAAATACCACTTACCAATAGAAATCTCAAGACTTTCCCGAATCAATTATGTATAACAAAAAAAAAAGGATTCATAAAGATTTTAAATTAGAAGAAGAACAATGCTTATTGCACATTAGTTAGGGTTGTTCAAATCAAATCTAAACTGAAAACCAAATCAAAAAATTGAAATTCAATTAATACTGAATAAATTTGGTTCTTTTGGATTTGATTTTTTAAAACTGATTGAATTAGATTGATTTTTGGTTTTCATAGTCAAAACTGATCCAATCCAATCCAAACTGATTAATATTATATAATATAATTTTTAATTATTGAATTTATACTTTTACCTAAAATAATTTAAATTTATCACGTACTTCTATTATTCTATGTGCCGCTCCCAATCAAATGTTGTTTTATACTTGTTAGATAGGCTATTTCTATTCTCTATTTCCTTTTGTTTCTTATTTTTTTCTTTTTAATGACATGAGTTGCTTCTAGCTTACAAAATTCTAGGTTTAAAAATCTTTTTGGCCAAAAAACTGATTAAACTAATTGGTTTGGATTCAATTGGTTTCAAAATCTAAACTAAAACAATCCAGTTCAAGCCGATGTAAATCACATTGTTTGGATTGTTTGACTTTTTTACTTAAAATTGATTCAAACTGGACCGTGAATGTCTCTAGCATCAGTCTCAAACACATCGCTTCACCTATGAGATGATGCTATGGTCAAATTAGAATGTGAGTGTACAAAAAATAAAATAAAATAAATTATAATAAGATAATAAAAAGTGTGCAAATATAAGTGTATTTGTAAATATGTATATTTAGTATTATTATTAAAAGATGATAAATCGCACAAGAGAGTGAACAAATGTATTGTAAAGTAGATCACTAGACCCCACCTCAAAGATAAGATCCATACGAAGTTCTTATTCCCAACATTGGACAGTATAACATCAGTTTGTGCCCTCCTTTAGTTATTCTTCTCGTTTCGTCCCCTGTCACGGCGGTGCGACCTAAGTTGGTCTTCATACATAACCCTTTGCATGTCTTCTAACCTTTTATATTACTTGTTCAGCATAGCCATGTGTTGTTGCAGCATGTCCTAGAATTGACATTGGGACATATGAAATTGATTCGCGCGTTCAAAGTGAGACACACGATCATCGGCTTCAATGTTTAGCATTCCCAGGCACAGATGCACTGGGATCCTGCATTCTTAAACATTAAGGTTACCTCCTTAGGTCAGGATTCCAAGTCTATCTCTTATAGAAACCCTGCATGATGGGTTAGGACTTTCGTCAGAGATCGACGTGAACTGCCCATCGCGTTGGTTTTCTACGTTGATTTCCTGGTTTCTTGCAGTAGAGGTTTCAACGACATGTGGTGGGATATGAGAAGGACATTGCACAATAGGGTCTTGTCTTTGATTAGCAAAGGTTTACCCAGCGTCTCTCCTTGAATTTTGTCTTGTGTTCACCATGATTCAGGTGGGATTAGAAATCTATCGTTCTCACATACAACACCAATGTTCTGATGTAGAACCAAAGGAGTACTTGAGATAGGCACGTACAATGGTTTCTTTATTAAGTAGCTATTACCAAGTATTATTGAACTAGGAGGTGGGTACCTATAAAGGGACTCCAACGCTCAAGTCAGGCATTGCACAAGTAGGGTTTATGCAATAAGATGATAGATACCTGTTTAGAGTGGCTTAGCTTGATATTTATAGAGGTTAGAAAGATACATCGTCATAGTGGAAAGATACGTTCTCATAATAGTTGCAGGAGAAGATAAGATTCTTATTTAGTTATCGAGAATCCCTATATTATCAGAATACTGGTATGACAGTTATGGTGCTATTATTCCATAAAATCATGATTAGAAATTAGGAGATCTTATAAGATTTATCCTTTGCGTGGATCTTTTGGTAGAGTTGTTACTATCCAATACCGGGTTCTCAAGATAAGCAAGCCTAACTAAGGGCGTGGATGACGGACAACAGCATTTGTGTGCGCCGGTCTGGACTACGGGTTGGGAATCCTGACTACAGTCTAGAATAGTTGCTCCCAGCTTAGCATTTAAGTGGAATAATTTAGTGTCAAGATACCAAATTTGAACAGAACCTGCAACGCACAATAGATATAGAGATCCATAATGGCTGAGGTCTATTATTGTGGAGTACCTTTGGGGTTGGCATATAGCACCATCCTGTCATCTGAAGTGTGTTATTTGCCCCTGTGCATTGTTTCATAAGGCTTTTTGTCTTTTCACACACTTTGCAACAGTACTAGGCTTTCTTAGGAAACTGTTACTTGACTTCATTAGGAATTAAAGACCTTTTTATCAATTTTATGTTGTTTTCCAACTGCACTCTTTCTTCATATCCAATCGGAAGTGAGGAGCGTTAAAATGTGGCTTATCTCATACAATCAGTTTCATATTTTTTGGGGTCAATCAGAACGCTTCATTGCCTCTATAAATAGGGAGTATTTGCACTGAAGTTAAATTCCTTTCATCGCATTCTTCTTGCCTGGCATTTTTGTTTGAGAGTATCTTTTTTTTTCCAGAGAATGGCTCCCTTTTCATTTTCTGAATATCTAAGGAGGGTTTTGCCTTTTGCAAAAACCATTCTGCAGTTTTTTTTCTAAAATCTTTGAAGGTGTTCTCCTTTATTGTAAACAATTCTTCTAACAGGTACTTTTCGTTCTCAACGTAAAGATGGTGAGTACATTTATCTCTCAGCGTATATGTTTGATCTACACTCTGTCACTGGGGAGATCTGTAATACTTGTTGTGTTGGATATAGATACTCAGGGAAACAGAGCCTACACTTCTCCTCCTTTCCGAGAACTTGGCAAGTGCTTTGTTACAAACCTTGGAAGGTCCTCTAAGGGTGCTTGGATATACAGGAGGGACTATTGAAATTGTTATGTGATTTGAAGCAACTTAGGGTGATCATGAAACTAGCTAGGGTTCCGGTGGAATGATCTCTTCATAAAAAGTTGTGTCTCGTCCAATAAAGGAGAGTTCACCCCGATCTTTATTAATACTGTGAAGGAGGCAGTGACAAAGAATGGACAACAATTCTAGAGTCCGACAGCAGTGTTCTATTCCTATCTGCCAAATTTTTTCAAAGTCATTTCATAGGGAAGAGATCAGTGTTAGTTCTGGAGGAACTGTGGATATGACATGACCCAGGATGCTGGTGACAGTGATGTTTGTTCCTTCCTCCGAGCTCTCAGGTGGTTGCTCTTTCCTTATAAATTTCATGTTTTAATATTTTCTTTTCCCTTTTCTCTTGATGTATGACGATGTATGGAATGAGAACATATCAATAAAAATTTCTTTAATCTCAAAGCTTGTGTTGTATTTTCCTTTTTTCTCTTTATTTTTTTCCGCTATTGGTAACATTTATTTTTTATCGAGGTAAGTCCAATGCTTACTCTAGAGTAACGCTATCATGCCCCCAGCTTGGTGCTTGGCTTGAATAACCAAAGTAACAAGCTCCAAATCCTTCGTCCGGGATTTTTGCACTGACAGAGATTGTAACTTCAATCCCAGTTGTCAATTTGTTGACTTTTCCTTGATAGCTATGGTCTGAACTAATAATCATAAGCTAAATGGGTACCCCAGTTTTAGCCAGGATTCATGGAAAGAATTCAAACTTAGCCTTGAAAAGTTGCGTGATGTTTGAGTTGTTGCGCAACTGTCCTTTCAATTGCTTCAACAGTTATGGGGGCCACATGACGCATTTTAATCAAGCAGACATGCCTAGTGCTTCGCGTGCTATAATGAGCACCTTTTGAAACCTGGGTCGCGCAGACGAGAATGTCCCTTGACCATTTAGCCTTTATAAATAAGGATTAAGGGTGCATTGTTCTCGCTTCATCGTTTCTAAGTGTTTTTCTGAGAACTTCTTGTGGCAAAAAGGTGCGATTATGCAGCGTTCTTTACCTATTTCGAGTTTTTTCTTCAACCAGCTTGACTCTCTACTCAAGGTAAATCCTTTTTTTCAATCTTCATTATTATCTCTCTTACCTTTCGGACAATAGGATAGTCACGCACTCCTTATTGGGATGTACTTCTATCTTTTCTTTTTAATAAATTAGTGCTATGACATTTAAGCCTCTCTAAATGGTGTTGTCCCCTAAGAACACCATCTTTGCTGCACCGAGCTCAGCGAAGGTGTCCTTCTAGAGTTTCGAACCTTGGAAGGAATAGAGGCCGGTATGTGGGTGTGAACTGCTTTGTTCGCTCCTTTCCATGTCTAAATCTCTGGTTTAAATGATTCTGACAATTACTTACTGGCCTTTTTGGGTGCTCTTAGGATTTTCATGGCCAGAGGCAGGAGAGGAGCTAGGGCTCGAGTACCAATTCCCGAAGTCCGTGAACTGATTGAAGAGGACCCAATCCGCATACAACGCAGTCCGGGACTAATCTACCCATAGGTTGAGGATGGTGTCTAGGACAACCTTTCTAACTTTTCTTCTAAATGCGTGCTCAAGCAGTCATTGGATTACGTGCATCTAATGGAGAAGAAGGCTCAAGATGCCGAGTTTCAAGTTTTGTGTCCGAAGTGGAACGAGAGGGTATGTTTGTGCTAGGAAGCGGGCTCACATTTTATGTTTCTGTACGAGCCCCTTTTTGGCAAACTAGGGCTCTAACTACCTTTTACGGATTTCTAAATCATGATTCTTCGGACTATGTGCATAGCTTTAACCTAGATCTATCCTAATGGTTGGGGTTATATCATTGCTTTTGAAAGATTCTGCTAGATAATGAGGCTGCAGCATTCGATGAATATTTTTCTCTACTTTTACACTTAAGTGAGTCCCCAGGGTTCGGTGACCCAGAAGAAATGGCTCACTATCCGATCTAGAGGTGGCCATAAATCCTTCGGTGTCTTTCAAGATAGTTTCAAGGGATTCAAAACTAAGTTCTTCAAATTTATGGTGGTAGAGGGGTATCACCTTTTTTTTTTTTCTAAAAGATGATGGGAAGCCAAAGTTTCCTCTGTATTGGACACAGGATGCTTGGAGTATTCCCACCATACCACTTGAGAAAGAAGAGAAAGACCTCACTCCGGATGAGCTAAAGTGCATTAAGTTCATAGCTCGGTATGTTGAGGAACACGAGCTCATCAATATCAGAGACGTCCTCAACACCCTTGGTGATGATCTTCTCCTTGCTTTGTTAGGTAAGAATTAGGATGTTATTACCCGTAGTCATCCATAGTTTACCTTAGGCTTTATGTACTCTGAAGCGTATATACTTACAGTTTTGGTTTCCTAACTTCTAACTTGTTTCTTTTGTCTCCTTTTAGTAAGCAATATGGCGTCGAGGCCTTCTCTTGTTGCTCTACAAGCTTCAAGATCTAGGAGGAAGGAAGCGGGGTCCTCAAGTGCTCCTTCAACTTCCGCACCAGCATCTTTTGATCGAGGTGTTGTAATTGAGGAGGTCTCTGAGTAGACAGGCTCTCCTACTCACAATCTTCAAGGAAGGAAAAGAAAGGCTATTAAAAGCTCCTCCGACCGGGGTAAAAGGGCGGCAATGAGGAAAAGTCGGACCCCTTACCTATTATCACGAGGCATTCAGACGTCGGGCCGTTTATTGATGAACAACTTCTGAGCAATGAAGTGATGAAGCATATATCCTAACAGAGCTTGGCTCAAACTCTAGCCGAGCTTCAGACTGTAACGCTATATGCCACCACTGAAATCCGCTTTATTGAGAGGTCTGTTGAGAAATCCGATAGGAAAGTGGCGGAAGAGTTCAAGAAAAAAGATGAGAAGGCCGCCCAAAGCTTAATGCCGCTCTCAAGCTGAATGAGGATGCTCAAGTGAGGATCATCGATCTTGAGAAAGCATTGGCCGACTCTGATATGGCCAAAAAAAAGCTCGTTGAGAAAGTGCTCCAAGCTGATGAAACCAAAGCTGCCTTCCAAGCTCGTATAGCTCAACTAGAAAAAGAAATGGATGAGTTAGACGCAATTTCTGAAAACATCAGGGGGGAGGGGGGGAACAATTTCAAAACGTTGTGGCCCAAATTCAGCACTTCAATCCTAGCGTTACCTTGCCTTGGAAGACCTTAATTCAAAAAAGGTTTTTCACGAAGGCTAACTTATCTTTATGAAGGAACTTGCTCGGACCAATTCTAGTGTTGCCCCAGATGCTGCCCAGATTCTGGAAGGAGAGGAGGTTGGTGCTTGAATTTTTTCTTCTTCCTTTTTTTTTCGCCCTGCGAGGGGTTTTCAAATTTTGCAAGGACAATTACCCCATCTACCGGGGTTTTATCTTTATTTAATTTTGCTATTTATTTTGCCTTATTTATTTATTTGTTTTCCATGGTTCATTTTGGGTCCAACGCCTATTATGTTATTTGTCGTAACCATTCCATGGTCTGGGATCCCATACCCATAACACCGAGTATGTAGCATTCCACTTAACTTAGGTAAAAACAACGTCCTAGTCAATAATCCAACACCCATAATCTCGAGCACTTGGAATTTTAGACTTAGGCAAAATTAAGACCTTAGTTCATAGTCTAATATGCCTATGATATAAAGGGTTTGGAGTTTTGGACTAAGGCAAAAATAACACATTAGTTCGTAGTCCAATTCCTATGATATCAAGCATATGGAATTTTGGACTTACGCAAAAATAACGCTTTGGCTTAGGGTTTAATGTCTAAGAAGACTTAGCATTTAAGATCCCTTCGGCCTTAGGCATACGTTATTACTAAACCTTGCCCGAGGTCCTTCATTAACTGTGTTGGTTTTACGGGATCCCACCTGCTTAGGTATGAGGGTGGGTTATGGATCATTGAATCCGCACTGCCTCTTATTTTCCTAACCTTTAAACAGTTGGTGCCAAGTACCAAGGAGGGGTATTGACCCTATAACTTACTACTAAAGCTTGTGTGTTATACTCCTAACCTGGGCTTCTTAATGTATCTCATATAGAAAGTGAGGTCTAAATAACTTTGTTTTATTGATAATTTTTGGGGGGACATAAGTCTATACAGAGCATATAATCTCAATATTGGGACAGATCAAACTTTAGTTTACTAAAGGACTAGGCCATTATGGACATCTAGCTATAATATTTCCTAAGTTTATATGCATTCCAATAGTTCTTAATTGGGTTGCTTGTTAGTGTTTCTAGTGTGTAGGCTCCATTGTCGGTGCTGACGACGATATGGTAGGGGTCTTCCCAATTAGGGGCTAACTTCCCCTGGGAGACATTTTTCCCTCCAATGTATGCTCTCTTGAGTACCAAGTCTCCTTATTAGAACTTCTTTGGGACCATTTTCTAGTTGTATCTGACCACTGTCCTTTGTTTAAGGGCGGTATCGTGTATATAGACCATGTGTCTTCTTTCTTCTATCAGGTCCAGATCTTCCCTGATCAAACCGGGGTGACTGTCGAGTGAAAATTACTGATGATGCCAACTTAGTTTCCCTATCTCTACCGGGATCATGGCTTTACACGCATAGATGAGTTTGAAAGGATTTTCACCCATGGTAGAATAAGGCATAGTCCAATAGGCCCATAGAACATGATCAAGCTGCTCGGCCCAATTTTCCTTAGCTTCATCCAACCTCTTTTTAATTCCTCAGACAATAATCCTATTAGTGGCTTCGGGTTGTCTATTTGTCCTGGGATTCTCTATAGAACTGTAGTGGTGCTTAATTTTTAAGTCGACCAATAGCTCTTCAAAACCCTTCTCCTTGAATTGGGTTCCGTTATCGTTATAATAGATTCCGAAACTCCAAACCCGGTGATAATGTGGCGCCAAGTAAACTTTTGAATCCGCACTGAAGTGATTGTGGCTATGGGTTCTGCCTTGATCTACTTCGTAAAATAGTCTACTGCTACCACTGAGTATTTTAACTGACCTAGGGCCTGGGGAAACGGGCCCAAGATGTTTATTCCTCATCTGTAGAACGTCCAAGGGATTGATATCATGGATAACTCTTCCAAGGGGGCCTGATAATGATCCGAGTACCGTTGACACTTGTCACAAATCCAGACATGTGCATGGGAATCGACTTCCATTGTTGGCTAGTAGTACCCAACCCTTAGTGCTTTTAGGGCTAAGGCTTTGCCTCTCAAATGATGCCCACAACTTCCCTCATGAACCTCGGCCAGAACATATTCTGTTTTCTTCGGACTAAGGCATTTGAGGAGGGGAGATGAGAAACCTTGATGGATCATAGATGGTGTACCTAATAGTCGTCTTGACTAACTTAGAAACTTCTTTAGGATCTGATGGTATAACTACAGACTGAAAGTACTCCATAATAGAGATGATCCAAGATGGTTCCTCCTTTTCCACTTAAAATACGGCATGATCCGAGATGGAAGGTTGAGAAAGGGTTTCTTGAGTTACTGATCGGTTATTTCCAAGGTTCTTGGTGCTTGCTAGCTTAGACAAAAGGTCTGCCCTGGAGTTCTGCTCTCTTGAGATGTCCACAATCTTGGTTTCTTCAAAGCCTTTTAGAAGTTCTTGTACTTTAACCAAGTATCTTTGTAGGAGAGGCTTCTTAACTTGATATTCACCTCGGATTTGGGAGGTCGTGAGTTGGGAATCACTACAGAGTGTGATCCTGGTTGCCCTTATATCCTTTGCCATTATTAGCCCAATAATACATGCTTCATATTCAGCTTGGTTGTTCGAGGTTAGGAACTCAAACTTCAGGGAGTGTGCTGGTGTTAGTCCCTCTGAATTTTCTAGAATTACCCCAACACCACTTCCCTTAAGATTCGAGGAATCGTTAACAAAGATGGTCCAAGAAATTTCTTTTTTTTTCACCAGAGTCTGATATGAGTTCTACTAAGAAGTCAGATAACGCTTGGGCCTTTATTGCGAGTTGTGGTTCATATGCAATCCCAAACTCAGAGAGTTCAATCGATCAAGTAATCATTCTTACAGCCATGTCTGGTTTGTGCAACACCTGGCGGATTGGTTGATCTATTCTTACTACCACTGGGTGGTAGGGGTGTAAATCGGTTCGGGTAATCTGACCAACCCGAACCAAACCAATAAGATTGGTTTAGTTTGGTTTGGATATTTTGATCGGTTCAGATAAAATCTGAACCAATGAAGACTTGATTGGTTCGGGTCTCGGATTTCAAATTCTCAACCCGGACCCGAACCGAACCGAACTGAACCAGTATTTTTTTTTTGTAATTTACGGTGACTTAGCTTGGTTTCACTCTGAGTCTTGCTCAATTCATTTCACCGAAGTTAAGCTCAAACTCGATTCTGCGCTCGTTGTCCGCCATCTCTACCCCATAACACGGCCACCACCTTGCTACTCCATACAGCACCATAACCTCATCTTCCTCCATACCCAAGCCACCACGGGCTTCACCACTATTTCTCGTCCAGCAACCCCACAGGAGCAAAACATAGCTCACCACAGTCGAACCGAGCCGCGCCTGCACCACCAACTCGGATCCAGCCCGTGACCAGGCTTCCCGTCACCAAACAGCCCCCAGCGGTCCAGATTCGTTCGTTTATGCCGCCGAACAGTCCCCAGCGGTCCAGATCCGTTCATCCTCCCATGCACCACGCAGCCCCGTTCGTCCTCCCACACACCGTGCAGCCCGTGGTTCGTCCTTACATTTACAGATGTGATCTACATTATACATATAATGGATCACGTGAGGACTGAGGAGGTATCAGTCTCTCCTTCTAACTTCAAATTCATCACTATCTGTATTTCCCAATCATTTTCACCATTTTTTTTTTAAAAAAATCAAAACCAAAAGCAACGTAGAATGTTGCTCGTTTTCCCTAAGTTAATCTTTGATTATGAAGATTGAAGGATTTCAATTTAATCTAGAGCTTGAGTGAACTACCTTGAATCCTTGATATCTGAAACTATATACTTTTTTATGACCTTTACAAGAACCAGTTGCTTGCTTGCATTTAAGAGAAAATATGGAAAAATCTGCGTCTAAATGGATCCCTTTAAGTTACAAGTTAGAAGATTACGATTGAAAACATTGAAGCAATTAATTTCTTGTGATTTGGGGTTTTCTTTTCTGTTAACTCCTCGGGCATGGATGATAGTTGTGTTGTCTGTGCTGAGACACTTGAGTGGGTTGCATATGGACTCTGTGGCCATAGGGAGGTCTGCTCAACCAGTGTTATCCGTCTGCGTTTCCTCTGCTGTGATTATCATTGTTGTCTCTGCAAGTCCATCTTAACATCATTTTTGTCACCAGGGTTCGCCCTCACCACTTTTTTTTTTAGTTTAAGAACAACTCTGATATCGAAGGAAGGTTTTTTCTCTCCTAATAATCTTCTAATTGATCCAACAAAATGTTGTGTTACCGTAATCAAATGATTCAATGCAGTTAACAAAATGCATAACAAACTAATGCATAACAAAATGCAGTTAACAACAAAATGTTTATGTTCTTTGTTTTCCTTTCCTTTCTTCATAGTTTGGGTTTGTTTTTGTCCCATCAGCAAATGATCTCATATTACAATTTTTTTTTTTGGCTAGTTTCTTCACCAATTTCTTATTTTTGTTTAGCTTCTTCAATGCTTCAACATCCATGTAGTCCAATCCTATCTTCTTTGCCTCTTCAACATGTTGAGTATAAAAAGTTGTGTGATTATATAAATAAGTGCTTATTAAAGAATATATTTAACAAATAGTTATATTTTTGTCTTTTTTGCAAGTTACTTGACATCAACTAATGGCAAGTGATCCATTTGGAACTAGTGGGACTCTAAGCACTAGTAGCAGTGGAACTCAAATTGGGAGTGCTACCACTCCAACACCAACTAGTGACATGCAACTAGGAGAGGTACTTCCAACACAAGGACAAGAAACGTCATCACATGGACAAGATGCCCCCTGTCACAATAAGAGGTATTGAAAAGGAAACCTAGTAGACCCCTTTCTAATGCTTGGGCTCATTTCAAGAGAGTAAATGATAAGGCTACTTTTAATTATTGTAATAAACAATATGCATGCAATACTACTAGTCATGGGACCTCAAACATGCTAAAGCATTTGAAGATTTGTGTCAAAATTCCACACAGGGTATTTGATAAATGGCAAAAAATAATTGCTATTCGAAAACAATGTGAGGATGATCTTGATAGTGTTAGCATGAAACTTGTTGAATTTAATCAAGAGGTAACCCGATATGCACTTGCAAAGATGATAATTGTTGATGAGCTTCCTTTTAAATTTGTTGAAAACCAAAGATTTAGAGATTTGATGAGTAAGGCTCAACCGCGATTTAAAATTCCTTCTCGTGTCACTCTTGCTAAAGATTGCATGTAATTGTTTCAAATTAAGAAAGAGAGATTGAAGTGCATATTGTTTGGAAATCACCAAATGGTTTCACTTACCACTGATACTTGGACTTCAATCCAAAACTTGAATTATATGTGTGTAACTGCTCACTACATTGATGATGGGTGAGAATTGAATAAGAAAATATTAAGTTTTGGTTTGATAGCTGACCACAAAGGTGAAACCATAGGAAATGCCTTAGAGAAATGCATGAAAAATGGGAGATTTCAAAGATTTGTTGTGTGACTATTGACAATGCAAGTGCTAACAATACTGCTATTGCATATTTGCTAAGAAGAATGAGTGATTGGAATGGTACTTCTTTATTAAATATAGAGTTCGTGCATATGAGATGTTATGCTTACATCTTGAACTTAATTGTTAGTGATGGCTTGAAGGAAATTAATGTTTCAATTGAAAGGATAAGGGCTGCATGCAAGTTTGTTAGGTCATCTCCGGCTAGATTGTCTACTTTTAAGATGTGTGTCCAAGAGGTTAGTATAACTAGTAAGGCAATGTTAACCCTTGATGTGCCAACCAGGTAGAATTCCATTTATTTCATGTTAAATGTTGTTGAAAAATATGAAAAGGCATTTTATTGCCTTGAAGATGCGAATAATGCATTTTTGTTAGCCCTTGACAATGTAGGAGGACCTCCTGCTAGGGATGATTAGAGTCATGCACGTGTTTTTGTTGAGCTTTTGAAAATATTCTATAATGCAACTTTCTTTTATTTGACAAATAAAAGTTATTGGGAAAGTAGTGGGAGTATAAACTTTCTTTTATTTGTGGCTGTGTTTCTTGATCCAGGTTATAAGCTTGAATATGTTGAGTTTAGTTTTAATAAGATGTGTAGTGATGGTTCGGATAAGTACAAGGAGATGGTGGGAAGATTGAAGGGTCTGATTGATAAGTTATTTGAGCATTATCAGTCAATGCATCACATTCCCCTTGATATTGGTGATTCTAGTAGGTTGGCCTCAAATGTTGCCTCACAATCTCATGCTAGTAATGATGGTTTAGGTGATGATGATGATGAGGGTTAGGAAGATGAGTTTAGATAAAAGTGAGGAGAAAGCAAGGTGAGGTGAAAAGGAATGAGTTAGAAAGATACAAAGAGGATGATGTTGAGGACAACACTCCTGGATTTGACATTTTGAAATGGTGGAAAGGGAAATCAATGAAATATTATATTCTTTCTCGTATGGCTAGGGATCTCTTGGCTATTCCAGTGTCTACTGTCTCATCTGAGTCTACATTCAGCACTAGAGGTCGAGTTCTTGACCCATTTCGCAGTTCCTTGCATCCCACCACTGTTGAGGCATTAATTTGTACTCAGAACTGGATCAAGACTCCTAAAAAGAATCTTGAACTACGTGATGAAATGGAAGAAATAGAGAAGGTTGAATCAGGTATGGAAACTTAGTTTTAATTCTCAAGTTTTTTATTTGTTATTATACTTACTATTGTTACTAATTAATCTTGTTTACTTTTTATGTTTATGTTTGAATTTTTAGAGTTGTCAGGATTATCTTCAAATCTTGAAGTTGGGCTTTAATAAGTCTTTGACAAGCTTTTAAGATAACATTTATAAGTACATTAATTATGATTGATTGTTAAAATCTAGTATACACAAATTCTAACATTTTGTTTGTCTTTATTGCAGGATATAGATGAGGTTGAAAGATAAATTTGATTTGATGAATCATGTTTAATGAATCATTTTTTTTAATGTTTGGATTGAGTTTTAACTGAGTTTGGATTAACTTTGGGTGATACCCATTATTATGTTTGTACTGGCTATATATTAATATTAGATACAAGTCATGTATATCATATGACTAGTGGTTTTGCTTTGGTTATCCTCTTAGTCATTTTCTATCGCTTATTTATGAGACCACAAAAATTGTATGTCATATTTGATCTTTATCAAGATTATGCTTCTGACTGTTGTCCAGTTATTGCCTGAACTTTTTTATTATGTATTCTATTTTTCTATCGCCTACTAGAAAGTTTTCTTTTCTCACTATTTTAGTATTTTGAATTTGATATAAATAGGAAATCTCAAAGACCAATGATCGTGTGACTCAACTTGAAATTGAATGTTCATTGCACAAAGGTTAGTTTATGTTCTAATATTATTTGAAATTTTAGATACATTATGTGCACTTTTATGTATTACATGTATAGTGTAGCTAATTTTTGTGTTAAAAAAAATAATGGTTAACCCGATCACTCGAACCAAACCAAACCATAGATGTTTGGCTCGGTTCGGTTCGGATTTGGCTATCAAAAAATAAGAAAACCGAACCAAACCGAACTAATTGATTTGATTGGTTCAGATTTATTTTTTCCCAAAATCCGAACCAAACTACCCATTTACACCCCTACCGGGTGACATTGAAAGTACTGTCGCAGTCTTGTTACCGTGGTAATTAGTGCGAAAGCAACTTTCTCGACTTTCTAATATTGAAGCTCAGGGCCCTGCAGAACCTTACTCACGAAATAGTTTGGCTTCTGTCATTCGTCCGTCTCTCAGATTAACATTGAGCTTATAGCCTCTTCGTGGACTAAGAGGTATAAGTAGAGCATCTCTCTAGGTTCCAATCTTGTCAAGATAGGATGGGAAGACATGAGGTTCTTCAAGGATAAAAAGGCATCCTCGCATTCCTAGGTCCATTTGAAGTTCTTCCTCTTTTTGAGTAGCTTGAACAGGGGAAGAGATTTATGGGCCGCCTTGGTAAGAAATCTTGTGAGATCTATTATTCTGCCCATGAGTTGTTGTACTTATTTAACATTCTGAGGGATTTTCATATTGAGTACGGCCTGACACTTATTAGGATTAGCCTCAATTTCGCTGTGAGTTAGCATGAATCCCAATAATTTACCAGCGTGGACCTCAAAGGCGCACTTTTCTGGGTTTAGCCTCATATTGTAATTCTAGACCTGTACAAATACCTCTTCAAGGTCTGTCTTGTGTGATCTACCTTATGGTTTTACTATCATGTCATCGATGTAGACTTCTAGCATCTTCCCCACTTGGTTCTCGAAGACCCTGTTCATCATCATCATCACCCTGTCAATGATGAAGGCAATTTTATCCTCGTCTCTGAGATACATCAGAATTTGGTTATACCTGGAGTAGGCATCCATAAAGGATAACCACCTGAAGCGTGAGGAGCTGTCAATTAATTTGTCCACATTGGAAAGTGGGTATAGATCTTTTAGGCAAGCTTTGTTCAAATCTGTATAATCCACGCACATTCTCCACTTCGCATTGGATTTTTTCACCAAGACCATATTGGATAGCCATGTGGTATAAATAATCTCCCTGATCAAATCGCCACTTAATAATTCCTTTACCTGCTCTTCAATGACTTGCTATCTTTCGGGGCCAACCTTCCATTTCTTTTGAGCGACTAGCTTCACATCTTCTCTGATGGAGAAGCAGTGGCAGATGAAGGAGGGGTCAAGCCCCGACATATCAAATGATGTCTAGGCGAATAGGTCATTATTCTTCAATAAGAGTTCTGTCAATTGTTGCTTCTCGTCTTCTTCTAAATGTGTTCCAATCTTGGTAACCTGATCCGGCTTGGCTCCAAGTTGGAGAGGTTGCAACTCACCCTCTGACTGGGGTCTGGTACCACGAATTTCTTCCCTAACTTCTAACTCAGTCATCGTTTGTCATCTCTGCACCTACCATAGTGCGCATCATTCTGAACACAGAGGATATACTGCTGTAATCGTCCAGCCTTGATCGGGAATTCGATGGCATCGCGCAGTTGGTAGCAATCTTCAATATCATGGTCATAACCTTTATGTCATGTGCAGTGCTTAGAGTGGTCCTTCTGCTTGTGCTTCTTAATAGGAGGTGGCCTTCAAATATTCTAAAACTCAATCTGTATCACCTCCCTCAAGATTGTTTCTCGAGGGGTGTTCAGAGGAGTATAATCAAAATACTTTTTCCGGGGTGGACTAACTTTGGAACGTCAAGACCATGAGGAATCGTGATTAGGTTTTTGATGAGAGAGCTCATCTTTATCCCACCTCCTCTGGTCCTCTGTTACTTCCTCGAGGTTGACATACTTCTAGGATCGTCTCTGAAACTCACCCAAGTTCTTCGACTTCTTTTTTACTAGGGATGCAAAAAACTCAGAACCTACTCGAAGGTTGCTTCTGGTATAATGAAGGACTATCTTATCATCGAAGTTTTTCACATTAGTGCATGCCGCCATAAACCGCCTTATATAATCATGGAGGGGCTCATTTCGTCCCTAGCGAACCTTGGCCAAGGATTTGATGGATTTGGGCTGCTCTTTACTGGTGGTGTATTGGAGCATGAACCGTTGTTTTATATCTGACCAGTCCACCACGGACTTTCACATGCTCAAAGGCCTTCACGTGCTCTTGGGGGTCCATGGTCCTATCATAAATTTTCGAGTTTGCTAGGAATTTAAAATACCTAAGAATGTGGTACTCAAGAAGTTGATCAGAAAAAGGATGCTCCTGAATGTCGCGGTTCAAGTTATTATTCTCAACATTGGACATTGTAGCATCAGCATGTGCCTTCCTTTGTTATTCTCCTTGTTTCGTCCCCCGTCCCAGCAGTGCGACCTGGGTTGGTCTTCATGCATAGCCCTTTGCATGTCTTCTAACCTTGATATTGCTTGTTCAGCGTAGCCATGTGTTGTTGCAGCATATCCTGTAATTGATGTTGGGACATATAGGATTGATTCGCACGTTTAGAGCGAGACGCATGATCATCAACTTCAATGTTTAGCATTCCTAAGCGTAGGTGCACTGGGATCCTGCATTCTTGAACATTAGGGTTACCTCCTTGGGTTGTGATTCCAAGTCTATCTCTTACAGAAACCTTGCACGATGGGTTAGGACTTTCGTCAGAGATCGACGTGAAGTGCCCATCGCGTTGGTTTTCTGCGTTGAGTGCCTGGTTTCTCGCAGTGAAGGTTTCAACAGAAGGTGGTGGGATAGGAGGAGGACGTTGTGCAATAGGGTCCTGCCTTTGATTAGCATAGGTTTGCCCAACGTCTCTTGTTGAATTTTGTCTCGTGTTCATCATGATTCAAGTGGGAGTAGAAATCTATCATTTCTACAGACAACGCCAATGTTTTGATGTAGAACCAAATGAGTACCTAAGATAGGCACTTACAGTGGGTTCCTCCTTAAGCAGTTGCTACCAAGTGTATTGAACTAGGGGTGGGTACTTGCAAAGGGACTTCAACGCTCGAGTCAGGCAGTGCACAATTTGGGTTTATGTAATAAGATGATAGATACCTGTTTAGGGTGACTTAACTTGATATTTATAGATGTTGGAAAAGATATATCCTCATAGTGGAGAGATACGTTCCCATAATAGTTGCAAGAGAAGATTTGTTCCTTATTTAGTTATCGAGAATCCCTATATTATCGAAATACTAGTATGACAGTTATAGTGCTATTATTCTGTAAGATCACGATTGGCAATCAGGAGATCTTATAAGATTCATCCTTTGAGCGGATCGTTCGATAGACGGACAACGGTGTTTGTGTGCGCCGGTCTAGACTACGGGTTGGGAATCCGGACTACGGTACAGAGTAGAAGTGTAAAAAATAATATACATATAATGAATTTATTAAAAAACGACATCACAAACATTTAAATAATTTTATCCTAAAATAAATAAATAAAAAAGAAGTGAGTGTTGTTAATATACCAATAGAAGCAATGCTGGCATTTTCATTACTACAAGAACACAAGAAATATTTCAGTTCATATATGTCACAACCATCCCAAAAGGGGGGGCGCAAAATTAAAAAAGGAGAAGAAAAGGACCTCATAAAGTTGGGAGTCACCACCAATTGTATTATCTATTAAATGGAATGATGTAATTGGACATCTAAAAGATAGTCTACATTTCAGAGTTTGAGGTTCGGGGGTTGATTACGGATAGGAAAAGTATTAGCATCCTACGTTATCCGTCGGTTACCTATTTAATCTAATGTTATTTGCAATACTAATTAAATTAGTCCTTAAAAAGAAAAAAATTATTTTTATTTTTATTTTGACATGTCCCATTTTGTAAAGCATAATATCAAGAATGATAAATGACAAAGACATGAAATGGGTGGCTAAATAGTCATTGTTTTGGAATAAATTCTAAGCCTACAACATATTATAAAAAAGTGGTGAATCAAAATTTTATTTTTTTGAAGACAAATAATTTACAAAATAAATAGCCAAATAAAATATATTTTTTAGTGAAGAAAATTTTAGTTCAAGAAAATATGTTTAAGTTAAGAAAATATTTTTCTAAAGTAAATGGCCAAATAAAATTTCATTCACAATCAAGAAAAATATTTTTGGGTATAATGAGATTTTTGTAATAATTTCCAAAAAAACGTTTTCATGAAAAAAAAACTTTAATTCATCACAATCATAGTTGAAACTATATGAAATTGTTCATTTTTATTGTAGGATTTTTATTTTACAAAAATAATTTATTTTGGCTTGTGAAAATATTTTAATTTTACCAGTGCTCCAACTAATATCTAATGTAAAGCCTCAAGAGTATTGGGAGGAGTGTATCTGATCGGTGCTCCGATCCTCTCCCAATTTTTTCGTCATCGGCCAAAGTTTAAATGTTAATTAATTTTTTTGGATGCGTGGAAGAAAGATATTTATGTTATATGTAATTGACAAATAATAAGAATAAATAAAGAAAAGAAAAGGCGATGACATCACCATGACATGATTGTCAAAACGCAAATGAAAAAAAGAATGAGTTTTTATTCGAAAAGATGAAGTTGAACCTGTCAAAATAAAGCATGTAAATAGGCAACTACAGTGAAGATGGAAAATTATGAAGGAGTCGCCTACCTCCAAAGATGACAAAGAATCTGATGTTTGAAGAATGAAATACTCTCAGAACTTTACTCTCATCTTTGTTATTTGCTTCAACAACGGTACGTGCTTTAAAAAAATCCTGTTATATATGAAAAAGAAAGGTGCCCCCCAGTGCCTTTGGCGCTTTCTTATTTATAGGTAAAGTGATGCCTCAATTAATTTAGCTACCAAATCTTTCCTAATTTTCTCTCATTTATTGCTTGTAAGTCAAAAAGCAATCTCAAGTGATTTGAAAATTGATTTAATAGTATTAAAAATCTCAACATGTATCTCCTTATTAAAATTCTTAACCTTATTAAAATTATTTAAATTAAGAATAAATCAATACTTTTAAGATTTGATATTGCTAAAAATTTAGCACGTATTTGGTCTAAAAATTACTAATAATTCTTGTTAACCTTTTTCGTGTTAAAATTCAAATTGAATATTTTTAAATTAATATTGAGATTTTTCTTCTTCAAATTTCATTCAACATCTCATAAATCGCATCCAAATATTTTAATTATTGTTTTATTTTTTACGCAAATTAATTTATTTTCTCTTTATGTATTCTTATGGTGGGTCATATGTTTGGGAGCAAAAGATTAGGCAAAATAAAATTCACTTTAACAAAAGGTTTTAATGACCTAGATACCTTGATAAAATAAATAAAAATACGAAAATTTATGGACAAAATTAGGTATCAACAACTGCCCTCCTTTGCTTTACATTTAAAATAAATGGAAAGCAAAAGAATTTATTCAAATTTTTTTATGAAAATTTTCCTGTGTGGATCGATGCAAAATGCAACCAGTATTAAAACAAGGTAAAAACATGGGGCGTGAGAACCACGAAAGGTAAAGGCCACGGGTATATGGACCCAAGGACCTAAAGGAAATGAGTACAGGGACCCAGAAACTTAAAGGCAATGGGTACGAAGACCCGTTGGAGTTTGATAGAAAGATAAAAAGCTTACGGAGTCATGTGTCCATCAAAGCTTGATAGGAACAAGGTAAAAAGCCTGCAGAGTCAAGTATCCACTGAAGCTTGACAAGAAGGTAAGAAGCTTGCAAAATCGGGTATCCGTCGAAGCTTAAAAACAGAAAGATAAAAAGATAGAAAACTTACGGAGTCGGGTATCCGCTGAAGCTTGATAAGAACAAAGTAAAAAGCTTGCGGAGTTTGGTATCTGCCGAAGCTTAACAGTAGACTTAAAAGCAATGGGTATAGGGACCCAAAAAGTTAAAGGCAATGGGTAGGGGAACCCAAAAGCAAAGACAATGGGTACGGAGACCCGAAAATTAAAGATGATGGGTACGAGGACCTTGAAACCAAAGATCGTGGGTACGGGGACCCATAAATTTAAAGACAATTAGCATAAGGCCCTGACTTGTCGTGGAAGCTGAAAACAATAGGTACAGGGACTTGAAATTTAAAGGCAATGAGCATAAGGCCCTGACTTGCCTTAGAAGCTGAAAGCGATGGGTGCGGATACCCAAAAATTTAAAAACAATGAGCATAAGGCCCTGACTTGCCATGGAAGTTGAAAATGATGGGTGCGGGGACCTGAAAATTAAAGATAGTGGGTACAAGGACCCAAAAAAATAAAAACAATGAGCATAAGGCCCAGGGAAGAAAGGCAATGAGCATAAGGCTCTGACTTGCCATTGAAACTAAAAGTGATGGGTACGGGGACCTAGAAAAGAAAAGGCTATCACTTCACCTTAGCAGGTTATGACTGAAAACAGCAAGTTGGACCTTCATAGGTCAAGGCTAACAAATCAAAATAATGCACCATGTAATACATGCCTCAGATGTATGAGAATATGAAAAAACTTTTTTTTTGTTTGTTTTTTTATCTCTATGACCCCCGAGGACATGATCACAATCTTTTCAAAGATGAACTAGAAAGGGCTGTGTTGGCAACCCTTCATTTGTCTATTCAACCGATGGTTTAAATGTCCAACTAGGATGACCCTTGAAGTGTGCATTAGACGTGATAGTGACCTGGTTATCTTTTTTTTTTTCTTTTTTTTCCTTCTTCTTTTTTTCTTTTTTTTTTCTTTACGACATTATTGGGAGTTAATTGTGCTTCTAATACATTTCAAGTCATTGACAATTCTCAGTGTTCTAATGACAATATCACACATTTCACATTCCAATATATGTCCATTAGAAAAATACATATTGAGTCAAATAAAAGGCAAAGGTGAAATCATGACAATATTGCATTGAAATAGAAATGGTAAAAAAAAAGTAATATTGTAGTAAAATTTACAGAGAGATGGTGAGGGCAAAGGTCTTTAGTTCTTCTAGTGAAACCCTTTAACATAGTCAATGTCAATCCTCCGCATACCCAATTTGAACACTTATTAACCAGCCTTTAAGGATTTAACTGCCCTAGTTGGGGGTATTTAGCCTACCCTAGTATTGACTTAGTTTATTCCAGTTCAGAGATTTGGTCCACCCTAGCGTGGAGACTTAGTTGTTCAAGTCTCACTTCCTTAGGCACTATTTGTGGTGTCTCGGGGCCGATGAGGGCAGGGAGTGGATGCCGGTGTAAGAGAAACACGTACAAGGAGCGGCTCCTGACAGACTTCTAAGCGAAGGGTCTCATGAATGAACTGAATACACACCGGAATGAGAGGAATTCAGAGACTATGCAGGTATGGGACTGCATAGTTGAGGATGACTTAAAGGAATTGATTAGGCGTAGCCATATCAACAAGTTGTAACTTCTTTTCGGGAGCCTAGAATATAAGAACTCCATGGTTAAGCGTGCTTGACCTGGAGCAATTGTGGGATAGGTGACCTCCTGGGAAGTTTCCTAGGATGCGTGTGAGTGAGGACAAAGCACGTTGAAAAGACCTGTGTTGGTTTGTGGAGATACTCATCAATCCTACAAGTAGTCCCAGGATATTAGAGATGGTATCAGAGACGGGACCTCTCCCAGTACAGTGTGGTTCGGGGACGAACCAAATAGAAGTTGGTGGGCATGTGGTGTCTCGGGGCCGACGAGGGCGGGGAGTGGACGCCGGTGTAAGAGAAGCACGTACAAGGAACGGCTCCTGGAAGGCTTCTAGGCAAAGGGTCCCATGAATGGATTGAATACGCATCGGAATTAGAGGGATTCAGAGACTGTGCAGGTATGAGACTGCATAGTTGAGGATGGCTTAAAGGAATTGATTAGGCGTAGCCATATTAACAAGTTGTAACTTTTTTTCGGGAGCCTAGAACATAAGAACTTCATGGTTAAGCGTGCTTGACCTGGAGCAATTGTGGGATGGGTGACCTCCTGGAAAGTTTCTTAGGATGCGTGTGAGTAAGGACAAAGCACGCTAAAAAGACCTGTGTTGGTTTGTGGAGACACTCATCAATCCTACAGGCAGTCCTGGGATGTTACACTATTGTCTTTTCATTTTGGACCTTAACTTTTGCCTAGGTTGCTCTTTCGAGTTTTCAACCTACCAGGTCGCTCTAACTTTTGTCTAGGTAGCCTTTTCAGGTTTTCCACCTAGCGAGTCATCTTTCTTCTCTTTTTTATTTTCTTTTCTTTTTGTCTATAGGAGCAAGGAATTGAAAAACTCAGAAGAATATGAAACTTTTGTCTCAAAATTAAAGTTAATGAAAATGATAACAACCTTTCAATAATCAGAATGGACTTTTTGAGGCTTGTAACATGACCAAGGTTAAGGGTTATGAAAGGAATGATATAAGACTCAAACAAGTATTTAAGAGTTGAATGAGACCAAGGATCAATTATCTTTGATATTATTAAGAGCACTAACACTTTTCACTTATTTTTGTATTCTTTTTTCTTTTCATTTCATCATTTGCCTATCTCCTTCTTTCCTTCTCTTTTTCTTTTTCTTTTCTTTTTCCACAGAAATCACCTTACTAACCCTTAGTGTAGGGGTGATCCTTGTCAAATGTTCTTTAAAGAAAATTTTTAAGCTCAAAAGGGGTAACAATGGATAATAGTGAAATTTTTTAAAGGATAGAGAAGGATGACCAATCTTCATTTTCAAATCTTGATTACTTATTTTCAAAATTTTATTTTTAAAACAAAAAGATAGTGCACACTAATTGATTACTTATTTGTTTCTTTTCTAAAAACCAACTTCCAATTGCTTGTGTGACTTGCTCCTTGATCTTCAAAGACATTTCAGGGTGCATTCTTCTCAATTTTTGCTTCTTCACCTTAGCATTGGGGTACATCAAAATTTGTGGGAACTTATTCTCAGGTCCAGCCCTGGCATGTCTTAGTACGATCATATGAAAATGTCACAATAATCATATCAGAGCTTAACTAACTTGCTTTGTTTATTTTCTTTCATGGAGGTACTCGTTTTGACTTTTTTCTTAACATTTTCAGTCCCCAAGTTAATTACTTCAATTGGTTCCTCATGGGGTTGGATTTCTTTGACTTCTTGTTCTAGTAACCTCACTAGCTCAGGCAAAGTTTCCTAATCTTCCTCATTATCCTCATCGACATGATTAACGAGGTGTTCAAAATTATATGATGAGATACTGACACTGCCACTTTCAAGAGAGTCACTTTCAGATCTGTATTAAGTGATGTTAACACAAGAAAGATGAAATGAATAGAAATTCATTGATGGGATGATAGCTATGGGATGAGAAATTAGAAAACTCAAAATGTATTTTATTAATAACAATTATTGGAAAGGAAATATGTAAGCCTGTTTTATAAAAGGGCCATACTAAGGCCTTGAGCAGAGCTAAAGGATTAGCACTACATAATTACTTTGAAGGAGACTCCAAGGTTATGGGAAACTCAATGATCTCCCAATTGTCGAGTCTTGTATCCGAAAAACATATATAAACCAAGTCTGTCTCATGACTGACAAAGTCATCATCTTCGAAAACGGTCACTTCATTCATAAACATTACTCCCGCGCTCCGGAAGCTTTGTCGTATGTCACAGATAGGGACCCATTCCACTTTAAGTTCCCGATTTTCCAACTGAGCCAAACATTTCCCCTTAGCGTGAGGTTGGGGAATGGCATACTCATTAACCATGTTTACGCCCCCCTCGTCACATGGATGACATATTTGCACTTATTGCATGTCCATTAGATTCTGGAGGATCTTCTTGAATTCGCCACATTTTTCAATAGAGTGCCCTACATTCCCATGGAGATTACACATTATTTTATCATCATTGCCTATTTTCATTTTAACTTGGTTTTGTATTAACCCAAATTTGCAAAGTTTTCTGAAAATAACTCTCATGGGAGTTTTTACGTCAGCTACCCAACTTATGAGACATTGGCCAAAAAACTACTCTATGGCATTAACTCTAGAATCTCCATGATTAGGCAAGGAATTATAGCCTATATTAGGAGTTCTTTCTTTGAAGTTTAACCATTTGGCATTGATCAGGCCTTGCACTTTGAACTTCAAGGCTCTACAATTTTTCGTTGAGTGGCCTACAGCCCCAGCATGATAGTCACACTTAGCGTTTTGGTCAAATCCTCTTGGATGTGGGGGTTTCACCAGCTTCATTGGGAAAGGGACCAATAAGAAGTTACAGATGAGTTGTGGTAACAGCTCAGTATAGATCATAGGAATTGGGTCAAATTGAATGGGTTTCCTTTCTTGGTTGGATAGAGGCTTTCTTTGGTTTGTATTTGAGTTTTAGGTTCATGGTTGGGTTGGTTGAGATAGCATGGTAGGGAATGTTTGGTTTGGGATGGAAGGTTGTGTATGATAAGGGATCATTAGGTGGTAAGGTTGATGGTATTGAGTTTGGGAGGTATTAGTAATGTATGGGTTATAAGGTAAATATGGAGGTTGGAAGGATGATTGAAGGTTAATAGGTCCTTGGCTAGGTTTCCCTTGGGTAAAGCTTCTCTTATCAAAGTAATAGTATGGACTTCTCCTTCTCTTTTCTTCCCTGTTAGGGGCATCTTCATGCTAATCGTCCCTATCGAACTTTCAGTGATCTTCCCACTTCTCATTCCTCTCTCGACTCTTTCACTGATGATGACCATGTCTAAGAATTTTGATGATACACTTCCTATCATCTTGTCATAGAAGGGTGATTGAAGAGTGTCGATGAACGGGACCACCATTTCTTTTTCTGTTAGTGGGGGTTCAACCTGAGTAGCTATTTCTTTCCACCGTTGAGCATATTCCTTAAAGGTTTCAGCTTTTTTCTTAACCATATTCTACAATTGCAATATATCTAGTGTCATATCGATGTTGTATTTGTATTGCTTCAAGAATGCATCGATCAAGTCCTTAAAACATCGTATACGGGCATGTTCAAGGTGTGTGTACCAATTAGAAACTGCCCTAGCTTAGCTGTCTTGGAAGAAATAGATCAACAACTTGTCGTCATGAGCAAGCGAAGCCATCTTGCGGATGTACATGATCAAATGGTTCTTTGGACAAATGATTCCTTTATATTTGTTAAAATTTGGGACTTTAAACTTCGGTGAAATCATCACATTAAGGACAAGGCACAGCTTTGAAGCATCCAGAAGACTATAGCTACTTGCTCCCTCTATGACTCATAGTCTCTCTTCAAGAACTTCTAGTTTTTCCTTAAATTGAAGACCTTCTGCTGAAGAGTTCAGTGGAGAATTATCAATAATCTTATGAGGAAAAAAAGGTGGCATGAAAAGAGGGACAAAGTGTTGCATAGATGAGGTCTCATTAGCACCAAGGTTAAGAGGTTAGGGCAGAGTTGAGCCTTGTGGCCTTGAAATAGACATTACTAATGGTGTGTTGCTCTCTGGAAGGTTAGTAATTTGTGATGACACGAAACCCGAGAAAAGACCATATGGTGGCATGAAAACAGGGAATGTCATTTGTGGTTGAGGAATCTCATTGGCATTTGGTTTATATCCTTGTGTTTGGGTAGTGCTTGACAGATTTGAAGTTGTTGTGACAGTCGGTGCACTGCCCTCAAGGGTACTAGTGACTAATGGGGGCACATAACCAAGTGGAAGGTCATATGATGGGAATGGAGATGCATGGGTTTCCTGATTGTTAGTAACATGGTTTTGTGCATTTGGGTATAGGGTGAGTGGCATCATGACCCCTTGAGAAGTGACACCAAGATATTGCCAAGGAATAAAACCAGTCAGGTGAGTAGGCGTGGCCGGAGGATCATCATTCGCTCTTGAAGGAGTTCCTTCTGTGTTTTTTGTTCTTTCCAAAGCTTGCACAACTTATAAGATCTTGGTCATTTGTTCCTTCAATTGACTTACTTCATCCCTCAACTCTTCCTATGACTGCCCCAGTTCATCCATGACCTTTGATTGAGAGTGAGTCCTATACGGGTATCATAGAAACAATTTTTTTGTATTCATTATTTGTTTTTATTATTAGGAATATGATTAAAAAATGCAAACATAAGTAAAATTATGCGTGCAGAGACATGATCCTACGCTTGGTACCTGTCCTAAAGGATGGGTTCTATGTACCATGGTAGCTCTAAGGTTATTTCAACAAGTGATAGCTTTGGTTCTAGACCCCTATCAGACAAAATGTCCCAAATTGCCCCTTGCTATCGCTAACACTTTAGCTAGCAAAAGTCCTCAATCCTCACCCATAATAGGTTACAAGCGGAAAGAGTTCAATTTGAGTGAGGGGTTTTCATGTGCCTATTCGGAGACCAAAGGTCTCTCAAAGCAACACTACTTCGCCCTCTATTTAAGCCTACAAGGTACTGAGCTCAGGTATAGAGCTTGTGTGTGCAAGTGTATACAAGGGAACATGCAAGGAAATTTATTTACAATGCATAAGTACAATACATGCAATGCAAACAAAATGTACAACAATATGAAGCAGATAAACAATGTAAAAATAAATAAATAAATAAAAAGACCAACATAATCAAAGAGCAAATAACATAAGATTAAAACAAGGCTTAACCCTCTAATTGTCTCCAGTGGAGTCGCCAGCTATCGCAACCGTCCCGAATGGGGTGCCGCTAAATTAAAAAGAGAGAAGAAAAGGACCTCGTAGAGTTGAGAGTCGCCACTAATTGCTTTATCCATTAAATGGAATGGTGCAATTGGACAACTAAAAGATGGTCTACGTTTCAGAGTTCGAGGTTCGAGGCTTAATTACGGATAGGGAAGATATTAGCACCCTACGTCGTCCGTTCTAAGAATGGTTACCTATTTAATCTAATGTTATTTGCAATATTAATTAAATTAGTCCTTAAAAAGAAAAGATTTGTTTTTATTTTTATTTTAACATGTTTCATTTTGTTAAGCATAATATCAAGAATGATAAATGACTAAGACATAAAATGGGTGGCTAAATAGCAATTGTTTTGGAACAAATTCTAAGCCTGCAAGAAATTATAAAAAAATGGTAAATCAAAATTTTATTTTTTTGAAGAGAAATAATTTTCAAAATAAATGGACAAATAAAATATATTTTTTAGTGAAGAAAATTTTAGTTCAAGAAAATATGTTTAAGTTAAGAAAATATTTTTCTAAAGTAAATGGCCAAATAAAATCTTATTCACAATCAAGAAAAATATTTTTGGATATAATGAGATTTTTGTAATAATTGTCAAAAAACATTTTCACAAAAAATAAAACTTTAATTCACCACAATTATAATGTTGAAACTATATAAAATTGTTCATTTTTATTTTAGGGTTTTTATTTTACAAAAATGATTTTATTTTTGCTTGTGAAAATATTTTAATTTTAATGTGGGGATTAGACCTCACTAGCACTCCTAGTAAAATTCAATGTAAAGCCTCAGGAGTATTGGAAAAAGTGTATCTGATAGTACTTCAATCATCTCCCAATTTTTCTATCATCGGCCAAAGTTTAAATGTTAATTAATTATTTTGGATGCTGGAATGAAGATATTTATGTTATATGTAATTGACATATAATAAGAATAAATAAAGAAAAGAAAAGGCAATGACATCACCATGACATGATTATCAAAGCGCAAATGAAAAAAAAAAAGAATGAATTTTTATTCGAAAAGATGTAGTTGATCCCATCAAAGTAAAGCATGTAAATAGGAAACTACAGTGAAGATGAAAAATTATGAAGGAGTTGCCTACCTCCAAAGATGACAAAGAATCTGTTGTTTGAAGAAATACTCTCAAAACTTCACTCTCTTCTTTGTTATTTGCTTCAACAATGGTGCGTGCTTTAAAAGAATCCTATTATATATGAAAAAGAAAGATGTCCTCCAATGCCTTTGGTGTTTTCTTATTTATAAACAAAGTGATGCCTCAATTAATTTAGCCACCAAATCTTTCCTAATTTTTTCTCATTTATTGTTTATAAGTCAAAAAGTAATCTCAAGTGATTTGAAAATTGATTCATTAGTATTTAAAACCTCAACATATATCTCCTTATTAAAATTGTTTAAATCAAGAATAAATCAATAATTTAAAGATTTGATATTGCTAAAAATTTAGCATGTATCTGGTCTAAAAATTACTAATAATTCTTGTTAACCTTTTTTTTTTGTTAAAATCCAAATTGAATATTTTTAAATTAATATTAAGATTTTTATTCTTCAAATTTCATTCAACATCTCATAAAAAATTGCATCCAAATATTTTAATTATTGTTTTATTTTTGACCCAAAGTAATTTATTTTCTCTTTATTTATTCTTAAAAACAAATTCATCCTCATTTTTTTTGAAATCAGACCAAGGTGGGTCATATGTTTGGGAGCAAAAGATTAAGCAAAATAAAATTCACTTTAACAAAAGATTTTAATGACTTCGATATCTTGATAAAATTAAAAAAAATAAAAAAAATATAGACAAAATTAGATATTAATAATGTATGTTTGGAATCAAATACCAATGGAAGTGATGTAATTATTGGGAGGGTTAATTAATCACGACATTAGTCAAGAGACTATAGCAATGATTATATATATTGATTTGATTTGATTTATAAATAATTTTTTTTTATTTATATAGTTAAAAATTAGAATTAATTTGATATGAGAATTATTTTAAATTTAGTTATATATCAATAAAAACTTCCTCAAAGTTGATTAATTTTAAATAAATTTAATGTGTTTTAGTTTTAATGACTTGAATTAACATTTTTATTCTTATTATTTAAATTATTTAACCTAAATAAGAGTAATAGTTAAATAAATTACTAATATAAAATTAATTCAATTCATCTTTTGATGTATTCTAAACATAAAATTTAATTTTTAAATTAATTTAAATTACATTTTTATATTAAACTTTAAATTTTTAAATCAATTCAAATTAAATCAAATAAAATATTTTTTATTTTTTTATCACAACCTGTTTATTAAGTCTAAATGATGCCCATGTTAATCATGGCCGTGCATTTCTTCGAAATAAGTAAATAATTGGGTGGCAAGTGACATCTGCCCAACAAGACATGTTGCAATCTGTTTTTAAAATTTTGTTATTTGAATATCTAGAATAAGACACATAGTTGATATTTTTCTCACATCAATATATAATATATTTATTTCCCTTCAAAATATAATATACCTCAATACTCATTTACACTAACATTGACATACAATATCAATATAAAATATTGTATAATAGGTGTTTAAAAAACATAATAGGTAACAAATGCAAGTCATGGTATATTTTCAGTTGCATGGAAACAACATTAATTTAACAAAATAAACTAATACGAGATAAATCAAAAAGAATAATGTTGTTCATACGTACTTAGTCATACATCAATTCACATTTATATAATTTTTATTATATAATTATAATTTATTTTATTTTTTGTACATTTATTAGGGGTATAAATTAATTCAGATAACTTGATGAATCTGAAAAAGTCAAATCAAACCAATTAATTTGGTTCAGTTCGGTTGAGTTGTCAGGTCTAATCAGGTTTTACACAATCAGAATCAATTAAGATTTGTTTGATTTTCAGTTTCCATGATTTGGAACCCACATTAAATTAAACTGACTCGATTATAATTTTTCCTTTTTTTCATTCTTTTTTTATTTTTTTCCTTATGAACTCGAACAAACCTAATCCAACTTTGTTTTCATGATTTTTCTAATTTTTCCTTTTTTTTGTATTCTTACAAAAATGCTTTAACCCGTAAATTCGATCCAAACCAATCTGTTTCTCATCGATTTAGTTTGATTTGAGTTTCTCAACTAAAAAAATACAATATTTAAATTAAATCAAACTAATCACTTTTGATCGGTTAAAATTTTTTTTTATATTCCAAATTCGAATTAATCCAACCCAATTACACTCCTACACCTATACTTTGATTTTGTTATTTTACTATGATATGAAGTGATGTACATCTTAAAATTATGCATTCAGCGTTATTCAATCAAAAATGAACAATGACCCAAAACATTGGATGTGAAGCTTTTTACTATAATCCTCATAGAATACAAATCATGATCAGCCTTCACGTGATATTATCATTCAATTTCAGTAGCTTTTTCCAAACATGGTCGGTCGTGTTTAAAGTCAAGACATCTAAGGATTAAAGATCAAAATATATTACGCTATCTAATATCCCCCATATGTGCACTACACCACTAGTGTACCTTGAGTGTATGTACCTTATATTGACACGCATCTCAACTTGATCTAACATCACAAGAAGCAATTAATGGTTCCATGCCAAAATAAATTATCAACATCAACTCATTGCATCCTTCATTTCTGTTCACCAACAGTCCCCCCACCCACCCACACACAGACACGCCCGGGTTCTTCCACTTCTTTGTCCTCGAAGATTAAAGGGATGTCAAATATTGTGAAAGTTAGTTTGAATAAAATATGGACAATCCCTTTTGCATTATGGGAATTTACAGCCTTATAGTTAAGAGGAAATTATAAGCTTTTGGGTCTTATCATGATGATGGGGGGCCTCTGGCTGATGATGCTTGGATCATCATGGCCAGCAGAATCAAAAGGTTGCCCTTTCTGCACCAATCAAGCAGAGTGGTAAGTACAATGGAGAGTCATTCAACATTAAATTACAACTGTAATTGTGTATTATAGCTCTTCAAAAGCAACAAAACAAGGAGAAACAAGAGCAGCAAATGGAGAAAAGGAAGTTGTAGCCACAGAAAAACTAAAGCTAATATAATGAGTTGATTACTACCACCAGTCAGTTAGCTAGCAGTCATTGTCATAAGGCTTGACATTGATGCTTTTTTTTTTTTTGGCTGGAGAGATTTGAGTGGAAAGTATGAGAAATTATTTAGAGATTACATTTTTCTTTCTGGTTAATTACAAAATAGACAAGATCAATGTAGCCCACTTTTTTCCATCTGTCCTAAACGGGCGTATCGGATTGAAAACTAGAGAAACAATACGCCTTTTTGTGTGGGACCTATACGATTTGACCATGTTTGGTTTTATTGCATTTACATTGCTATGTTTCTTTTGTTATTATTTTATTGTGTAGAAAAAGATATTAAGGCAGGTGAAGTGATCCAATGAAAAAAGTAGATGAAATGAAAGATCGTCCGATTAAAAAGGGTAGAGAAAGATCCCAGAAAATCTTAGGATTTAGAAGGAACCATTAAAAAGAGAACCTTGCTCTAAATGGTTTTACTGAAAATTGTTTTTGATAAAACTCAATTGCATCAATTGATTTATATAGAGGATCCCACTTAGTATGATAAGACTTTGTTATTGTTGTTGTATAGCATTATGAAAGAGGACAAAATCACGATTTTACAAGTTTGACATCATTTATCTTCTTTGTTATATAACTATACAACAGAATTTATAAATCATTTCTTATCTTTGTAATTAACTCAGTAGATTGTCTTTGATTTAGTGGCTCCACAGGAGCGCTTTCTCTCACACTCAACTAGCTATTTATGGCATTCTCCTCAATTACTACACCAGCAAACTGTTGGTAGCCTCTAGGCATTTCTAATTCAATCAGAAGCCCAATGAACAACAATGGGACTCTTAACAAATAACAACAACAAATCTTAACTGTTCCAGCTACTTAGGAATCAGGATTGACATGTGTTATATAGAAGTAGCTTTTATAATGCTAACCCAAAAACTATTATAGCACTTACTTCGCCCATGATCTTACACGGCAAAAGAAGAATACAAAATGGCAGTTGTTTCAAAACAATCTCTAAAACCCTTACTTTCGTCTAGCTCAGCATAGAAAACCAGTAGACAAGCACCCCACCCGCCCATTTCATTCTTTCTCTCTTTCCGAGGGGGCAACAACAGAAAATGAGATTACCATTCTAAGTTAATGCAAGGAAAATAGCATGTGCATGCACGGCACAAACTTACTGCAGCCGAAGCTTGAAATGTAGATTAATTCTCTCCAGCAACTCTCTCGAAGTATAATGGGATTTGTGATGCCACCAAATACACAATGCATACGAGCATAGTTTTAAATTGCGGTCCGCAACAATGATCTCTCAGGACCATGATATCGATTTTAATAGTCTCACATATATCGCGATCGCAATTGTGGCTGCATCAATTGCATTTTGCCATAATTATCCGCAATAATGCAATTTTAGTGGTATCCGCAACTGCAATTTAAAACTATGCATACAAGTTTCTCTCAGTCGAATCAATACTCTATCAACTCTAAGCTGTAATAGTACCAGATCAATCACTAAAATTGTAACTTCAGGGAAACTGATGTGAAGTAAGTAAAATTTCCTAACATCAATATCCAAGTTTGTCAAGAACATTATAGATCCTTAGCATTGACTTGACTCTCTAATTTGATCAACAACATGATTTACAAAATCAATCATAATAATAATAATAAAAAATAACCAATCTGCTAACTGTGGCTTCACTTAAAAGACTTGATGAAGAAATTTAGTAGATGAGAGGGAGTAGCTCACCCAGAATCTCAAAAGAAGAAACCAAGAACTTGGCATGACTCTCTGTAGAACCAAAAAGTGACATCATCAGTCATTAGCAATCATATTAATTTGCATAACAAAAAATGAACCCCCTACCCAACAGAAGAAAACAGTTTAGTGATTACCACTTTTATAGTAAGAAGTAATACTCTATTATCATTAAGTTCATCCTCATATAAGACCACCTGTTCATTATTAGAATTCATTCGTGATGGAAAGCAAATGCCATCAAGGAAAAGGATATGGACAATCTACTATAGATGAGATATGTAAACATGAATACATTTATTTTGTTTCTGAAATATCATTAATATAAAGCAGATTTCATTAAATTATTTCACTCTTTATGCAGGTTTACAGCATGGTCATTCTTCTGAAAAGCGGAGCACAACAGCAAAGGTTTTCTGGGCACTTATGTGCTTTTTCTTTCTTTCACTTGAGCACATTATTCTTGAACAATGAAAAAGAGAAATCGCATTGTCCACAGAAATATTTGTATTAAGTTGCTCAATGCTCACCTCATCATAGAAAAATATAGGCTCTTTGGATGCCAACGCAACTACATCAATTTTTTCCTTGCAGTCTTCCCAATGGAGCTTTCTATTTTCCTCAGAAACATTTCTTCCATTCTACCATACTAAAATTAAATAACTTAAACAACAGTATATATAATAGCACTGAAGTGATTTTCCCGACTTTCTTCTAACAAAATCACCATTATGTAGAGTTTAAAAACAAAATATGTATGTAGCATAGCATAAACTCGTTATACAAAATTAGAACGTAAGTCATAACCTCTCTATTTGAGTTAGGGAGAAAGACTCAAATTCTCTATTCGAGTCACAAAACTCTTTACTTTACATTTGGTTTCAACTATGACATTACAATGCTATAATTCTCCATATTTATATAATGACTAAGTAACTAAATAGTCACTAACTAACTTACTTAACAATTCATATCATTGTACAAAGCAACTCATGCAAAAGAAAAATGGCATTTAGGAATTAGGATTGCAGATTCTGGCCAGGGAGAAGAAAAAGGAAGTGCATACCTCATCTTTATGAACCTCAATAGTTCCACTTCCACAATAAGGCGTGGTAAATGTATAGTCGTAGACTCGTAGTCTAGTATTACTTGCTGAGAGGGTTTGCTGAACCATTTTCCCAAAAGAATGTAAGACCAACAGAAAGACCGATTTGTAAGTGTAAACAGAGCTACATCAAATTTTTTTTTTAAAAAAAAATGATTGAAAGAAGTTATTCATTTAAATATAGACACTATTATGACACTAAACTCAAATAAATAAAAGGACAAACATGTAAATATAGACTCCCAAGTAACCCACATTCCACTCATCCAGTAACACCAGCAGTTACAACTGCATGGCAACTCCTGCACTTTTATATCTTTGCGTCCTTTTCATTCCCCTTTTCTTATTTGTGTTGTGGTGTTTCCATTCTTTCTTCATTTTTCTACACACCACAAATTAACTATTATATTGTTCAACCTTTTTCTCACTCTCATAAAACCAAAAAAAAAAAATTATAATTAATTTAATATGAGGTGAATAATTTTACATAAATGCACTTAAAAATGAAAAATGTGTAGTGTCTGTCAATCCTAGCATAAGATAAAGATTCTCTACAAGTTTAAGAAAGAAAAACAATCTAAGAAAGCTTAACAGATTTCAATATTAATAATAATAAAAGAACTTGTGACTTTTGAGATGAGCATATTTGTAGGGTAGCAGAAAACATAAAAATGCATAATTGCAATACCTTGTAAACTTCCATTTAGCAGCTCCAGGCTTCCTGTTTCCAGGCATAGAGAGCATCAAATGCATTAAAATGAACTTTGGTGGCACTACTCAGGTCAGGTATTTTAAAATTAAAGAGTTGTCCATTTCTGGTAAATGACACGTCTGAAGCAGAGTCTGTTCATACTTGTATAAATCTTATTCACACAAATTGTGTAAAGTTAATCAATAAAAAATTAACACATTGTCACTTTTAACATAATTATGTGTCACAAAATGTAGCCAAAATCAACTCAAATATTTCTCCAGTACCACCTGCAATGCCATGCAAGCCACATCCACCATAAAAAAATTGGAGCTCGTTGGCGACGTTGTATTTGTCTGGATTCGATTCCCACGTGAACAACTTTTTATCTCCCAAAAACAATATATATCACCTAAAAAATTAAGAGATAAAATTTATTTAAATTTATAAACAATTTATTTGGTATATAAAGATGAGCCATTAAGTATATAGATTTAGATATCAAACTTTAGGAATATATCACGTAATTAAGATTACTATTAAGTTTAATAAAATAATTAAAATTTTTATTTTGTGTGTTTTTCTTTTTTTATATTTAATCAAGAGTAGATTTCTCTGGTACTCATTTTTTAAAAAAAAAAAATTGATATTTAAGATGAGTTGTCAAATATTTTATTGATTATTAATTATTTTTAAACATTTATTTTCAATTCAACTTTCAATGAATGATTCACAACTCATCTAATATTAAACTCATCAAAGTACCATAGAAATTTTCTTAATGAGAAGAGTTAAATTATCTCTTGTAATTAAATTCTATATTAATGTTCTCTTATTTCATTAAAATCTGTGATAGTGTTTTATTTTTTCATTAAATTTGATGGCCATAACTTATTAAGATACCTTTAAGATTAAGTTCTTTTATAAAGAAATATTTTGGTCTTTTTATGGTTGAGAAAGTTTAGCAATTTCTATATTTTATTTTTGTCCAAAATTTTTTTCAAATTTTTTTTTTATAAAACAACTTAGTCTTATGGCATTTTAATGATTTAGGATTAACAAATTTAATGAAAAAAATATAATACTAATACAAATTTTAATGATAAGAGATAATTTAGCTATTTTTATGAACTAAAAAAAGAAAAAGATAAAAACTAATAAATTTAATTGTTTTAAGAAAAATAAAAATTCCATATTCATTAAAAAATTATAAGATAATTTTTTGATACATAAATTTATCAAATAAAAAAATTATAATTTATTTAAATAATATATAAATATAATTTAAAAGTCATTTGATTAAAGCATATACAAAAAATTTCTAACATTTTTTCTTTACATTTCATTACTAAAGATTTCAATACGTTTAAAATATATATAAACAAATTCTAACATGTTTTGTTTAAAAGATGAAACATATATATACGTATTATACGTAAATAGTTTCTCACGTGTTTTTTTTTTTCTTTTTCACTTAAAGTAATTTTTAATTATTTGATATGTTATATCTTTTTCTATGTTTTTATTTATAATTTAATGAATAATTTTATATGGAATTTGTTGGACACTTGTTAAGGATTAAAAAAAGAAATTTTAATTTTTTATTTATAAAACTTTCTCTTTTGAATTTTTTAACTAGTAGACTTAACAAATCCCAAAAAAATTAATAAAAGTAAATAATAAAATCATATTCTTTTTCTTTATTAAAATTGAATTTAAATATCCTCTTTCTTTAGTTGGCTTCCAATATTCTCATTCTTTATTTAACGAGATAATTTTAACTATTAGATCAAAATAAAATTAAATGTCGATTTAAAAATAAAAGTTTAAGGATTTAATTTAAACACACCTTCAATGTAAAAATATTTTATATTATTTAATTATATATTATTACGTCATTAAAAATATATATGTAACTCTTATAATAACTATTTCAAATATCACAAATTGATAATATATGATTATATACTTTACTATATATATCAAAATTACACTCAAAGTTTAAATGACCAAAATATCAACAAGTTTAAATTACTTTTAAAAGAGTGGTTTTTGTAACAAATGCCTTAAAGGCACTTGTATAGAGTACCTGTTAATGAATCTAAAATAAAATATTTTGTATAAAAAAATTTATTATTTTTAATATGTTAAATACTCTATTTCTCATTAAAACTTCTTATTTTGAATCTTAACAAATGCTCTTAAAATATTTTTTAACAAAATCCTTAAAATTAAGAAACATAGAAATCTTTTTGTCTAAAATAAAATATAAAAAATACTAACTTTCTCAAGATTGAGTTTCTATTTATGATCATTTTCTGTAAGATTTTTTTTTCCGCATAGTAATATTACTGTTTTTATTAAAGGTGTTGCTGTTGAGCGTACAAACACACCCACTTCCCATTGGTTCTCACATGTAAAAAAATAATAAAAGTCTTGGATTTGTTTTTCACGAAAAGTCTTAGATTTTTAGTATTATCGAATGCTGGCCTGAGTAAAAAAAAAGTTGATCCATTAAATATATAATCTTATATTTGATTTTAAAATTTATGTTTAAAGAAATAATAATTTTGAGAAAAGTTACTTTTTAAATATTTGACCACACACTAATAAATTAATTTCTCATTTATTAAACAAAAAATATTCTAAAAAAAAAGTGAAAATACTCACTCAACTTGCTTCTCAATCAGTAACAAGCTCGAGCATTTAAATGCTCGAGCTTTTTATAGCATCTCCCTTTATTAAATGAGTAGCCCTAAATGCTTGAGCTTTTTATAGCATCTCCCTTTATTAAATGAGTAGGCCTTTATATATGCTCCTCTAGGATCCTAGACACATCATTATACTCCAACTCCGATAATCTTATCGCGTACAGTATTTACACTTATTTTAATATCAAATATAATTTATGGGATCTATCTCAAACGATGTCAAATCATGTTTTTTTTTTTATGTATATTAACTAACTTCTATTAACTACTTTTTTGTTCTTCGTTAACCAATTTATTTCACGAACATAGAAATCATGTGGTAAAATTTTGTGTCATTAACTAACTTCTATATATAATTAACTATTTTTTTGTTCTTTATTAACTAACTTTTTTCACGAGTATAAAAACAAAGTTGGTTAATAAAGAACAAAAAAGTAGTTAATTACATATAAAAGTTAGTTAATGACAGAAGATTTTACCATTACATGGTTTTATCTAAAACAAAAAAGTGGTTATACGTAGAAGTGTTTTAATGGACATATACTAAAAAAAAGAAAGACAGAAAGTGATTTGATATCGTTTCACGTATGAGCTTTCCATAGCATCTTGGTGTTGAAATAGGTGTGGTCACTATACGCGGTAGAATGATAATTTTCCTTGATGCTCTAATCGGTAGTGTTGGAGTAACTATTTCTTTTTTTGAAAAAAAAGAAAGAAAAGCTATCTCCTTTACAAATCTAAGATCTAAAATTTGAAAACATATTTGTAGAAGCATCACTGCAAAGCTCATATCATGAAAGGTTATTTTCTATCTACAAGCAGTGATATCAGACAGTTATGGCTTCTGCCTAACCAGCGAAATATATGAAGTGGCCTCTGGCGTCAGTAAGCTGCTGCAAACAGCTCTACGACCTCCAATAAAACAGAAGTAATGGCAGTGGTGAAAAGTGATCAATGGGGGGAGGTGCAGATGCTGTTCAACGCTGTATCCAATTTAAAACAATCTGACTATTTTGAAATTCTTCCGAGGCTTATTCATCAAAGGACTCGAAATAAGTTGCAGGAATTTCCCCCGCAGTCAAAGATGCTACACAAGTAAACTGTTGTAGGAAGGCCATCCACTTTTAATTAGATCTATGTTGAAAAAGAAGTGATACATACTGTCAAATTAAAAGAAAACTAGACTACCTTGTGTTGCAAGTATTTTTGTCGTACTCCTTGTAAAGGGCTCTCTTTGATAATCCAGAGCACCGCATGTATTGCAAGGACACATTCCTTCAGTTCACGTGGCTTATAACCTGTTTGGCACTGTGAAGCTAGGTTCTGCTTGACAAGAAAAAGATGTGGTTACTTTTAGGTTCGGTTTGGCATCATAGAAAGGAAAGAAAAAGGAGTATCATAGAAAAGAGAAGAAAGGAGAAGTGTATGCATACACATTGCAAAAAGTGATACATATGGATAATCATAGAAGGTAAGATAAGTAAATTTTGATCATATAATTATATATAAATAGTCAAAATTAAAAATTATTTAAAAGTCATGTAATTAATTAAAAAAATACATATATTTATATTCTAATATTGACTATTCATATAAGATTCAATAATCAAGATTCACTTATCTTATCTCTTATAATAAACATTTATCTCATCCGATATCGTTATATGTAACATTATATATATATATATATATATATATTGACATAAACTTTTATTATGAGATGGTGAAATGAAAGAAATCTTGATCATATAATTATACATAAATAAATTATCAAGATTAAAAATTATTCAAAGATCATATAATCACTTAAAAAAGTCATATGTGAATAAATAAATGCTAACATTAAGTAGGAGAAAGAATAAAGAAATATAACTTTAATAAATAGTGAAGTTTTGATTATTAATTCTAATTATTTATTTAAAAAAATTAATATATAAAAATAAGAAACTATAATGACATTGTTAGTGGAGAAGAATGTCATATAATATTAAAATGTAAATTTTATGATAAAAATAACGTGTTATAAAATGAAGATAATATATATATTAAACGAAATATATATAACTATGTTAGGTGAGAGAAACATCTTCAAATTATAATATATAATAATATTATAATAATTTAAATTAGCATTCCATACGTTCATATGAAAATAAAAATATTATATATTTAACAAAAAATACTATATAAATATTTTTTTAATCAAAGTTGAATTTATAACATTTATCATATTGTAAAAAAAATATCATTTTATTAAAAAAATAATCAAAACTATCCATGTTAGCATTAAATAATTAGAGTTAAAAATCAAAAGACTTAAAACTTCTTTCTTTATTAATGATATATATTTTTATTCTCTCTTCTTGTTAATGTTAATATTTTATATTTTCTTCTTTTATTAAATTAGATGATGGAATTTAAAATAAAATGCCCATAACTATTCAAAAATTTAAAGTTATTTAAAGAAATAAGAGAATAGATTTTTTTATTTAAAACAAAATGTGAAAATTATTAAAAAGAAAAAAAGGAATTCTATCGTAGCACAGGAAAAGTTAGTATTATCTCTGGTTGTTCCTCTGCATCAAGCAACATCAGTGGTCATATAATGATACTAAACGGGAAAAGTAAAATGTACATACACTTGCAACACAGAAACTTTACGGGACAAAAAATTAAAGGCTCAATTTTTTTTTGAGTTGTGGGTGAAATGATGAATTAAATAATTTCATCCATTAATTTATGTTTTGTGAAAAATCTATATTACACCTTTTTTTTTGTGAAAATAACAAATAACCATGCTCTTACAAATTACGGATCTAGAGCTAATAAAACGGGTTCAACCCGTTGGGTTGATCTATCAATCCATTATTTTTAAGCGGGATAGGTTCAATATTTGAATCTATTTTTATTTTTTAATCCGCATAACCCGTCCAGCATAATCGGCAAGTTAAGCGGGATGAGTGCGGATTAATCTGTTAGGTTGTTAGTTTTTTTTTTTGAAAACATTTCTATTTTTTTTTTTTTTAACTCCTTTCTCTTTACTCTTTTTAGTTTTTTCTTTCTATTCCAGATCTGCATCTACTCTTTCTATGAGTGAGGACTATAACTCACTATTTTTGTGCCTCTTTTTATGGTATTTTTTGTTTTTTATACAAATTTTTTTATTTTTCAGGCGGGTTAAGCGGGTTAATCCACCAACCCACCTAAATTTTCTCATTTTATTATTTATGCGAGTCAACCCGTCAACCCGTAAATTCTCTTTAAAATAGTGTGAGTTGACTTTTCTAACTCATTTATCAAAATGAGCTAATCCAACTCATCCCTTATTTTGACGAATTGAGATAGTACGGAATGAGTCGGGACGGATTAGCTCATTTTACCACATGCGTACGTATCATACTTTGCCTATAATTAGACGCCTTATTATAAATGTATAATAAGGTGTGTCTGTTGTGTTGCACATATTATATTTGAGAAATTGCCTAAAGGATGAAGTAAACACAGTTCAACGAAAATAATAATGCGATTTACATAATTTTGGTATTTACAACTTTGTATGTGGAAGTGATTTCATTTGAACTTTAAGTGAGACCACTGAAACTCACATGAAACCGTATCAATACAACATTATGTAAATAGCATTATTCTACTAAAAAAAAATTAAAAAATAAATAAATGGAGAAAATAATCAAGGGCAACGATAAACTAACAATGGTGCCATACAAAATAACTGCCCTCAAATACAAAACCTCCCCTCAAATCTCCCAAAGAATGCAAGCAATGTATATAGTCCAAATACAGTAATAAACTCCCATATCACATCCACAAAATAATATATAGATGCAAATAGCAAAATAATAGCGATTGGAAGAAAACCGCGATCCAAGGACAGAGATCTCTAGAGCAGCAAGGACAGGCGAGCCCATCCTAATACCAAGCTCCCAATCATCTTCTGCAATGACCACAACTTCTCTGCCTCACTCTGCAATTAATGCCACAAAGTTGATTAATTTAGCAGCTCACTTTTTATATTTTGAAACAAACGCAACCTGTTGAATTTCATGGTTTTAGAGTAGAGGGAGAAGAGAGAGATGAGAGAAATGGAGAAAATCTGTGTATTGATAGAATGAAGAAGAAGTGTAAAATACAATGAGTAATCTTGGCTTATATAGCCAACTAATCCAAGTAAACTAACTAACCATTAAAACTAATTCTAACTAATTTAACAAATTCTAACTATCTTAAAGGAAGGTGTACATTACACTTCCACTTGGGATGACAATACAAATGCATATCAAATGCATATCCAGAAATACAATGATAATGCCAAGAACTAGTAAGGCACACAGGCCAACAAAAGCTTAACCACCAGATTAGGCAGAAACTCCAAATGCTTAACCATCATACAAGGCAAAAGCTACAAAAGCTTAACCACCATACAAGGCAGAAGCTCCAAATGTTTAACCACCATAGAAGGCAGAAGCTCCAAATGCTTAACCACCATAGAAGGCAGAAGCTGAAATCATCAAAGCCAACAAAGGGCAAAAGCTTAACCATTAAGCAGAAGCCACAACTCAAGGCTTAACCACTTAACAGAAGCAAAAACATCCATCAATGCTTAACCACCACCATGGGCGTCAATTACAACAACAAAAAAAAATATCAATGCTTAACCATCCATGACGTGAAGCTCTCATCAACATTTAACCATCATAGACAGAAGCTTCCAATAACAAAAATATCAAAGAAGCAATTCACCAAACAGTTGGTGTACACAGAACTTAAGAAACATTGGAAATACATCTTGATCAAAACAAAGAATCTAGCAAAATGCGTGTATTCTTCAAAATCCTTCTCGCAATATCATCTAAATAACATTCAACTTTCGTAAAATCGGTTTCAATGGAGACTCCATCATCCACAACAAGAAGAGTCACAAGATCACAGACAACCTTGGTCTTTCAATAACACCGTCAACAACGGCGATAACAACAACAACATTCCGGTCTCTCAAAAGATTGAAGATTCCAAAGAATGCAAAAGCAAGGCAAAGAAACGGGCAACAACAACGGGATCGGCTTGCAAGATTTGAGGCTGGAGCTTCCACAAGCAAGAACTCAAGATCAAGGAATCGCAATCGTGGTGAGTGAACGGGCGCAAGAATCGGCGTCCCATTCAATAATGCCGGCGGCGGCACATCGCCTCCACGGCGGAAACGGTGGCGCTATGGTGGTGACATCGACAAAATATGGTGGAAGAACAGTCCAAGAGGAGGAAGAGTGGACGGTGAGGAGCGAGATCTCGTCGACCTTGGGTCCGAACATTGGAGTTGGAATTGGAGAGAACCGCGCGCCGGATCGATAAGCTTGCCGAAGACGTGGAGAGCGGTGACGAAGCCTGAAGCTAGGCTCATAACAGCACCGCCGTCAACGAGATCTTAAGGCCGGGCGTCGTCGGTGTAGAACCTCGCATGTTGCTTTCGGCGGAGCTGTTACCACTCGATCCTCTCGCCTACGGCGGCGGCGCATGCCGGCGGGGAAGCCATGACTCTTCGCGTGGTGGTGGAGGAAGTTGTGGACCGAGAATGAGAGGCGCCTCTTGCCATGTCTCGGAGCAACAAGATTACGAGAGAAAAGTAGTTAGGAGAAAGAACTTCTGAATGGAAAACTTGAAAGAAAAAAAAAATAATTTGTGGATTTTCTCGGAAAAATGTGAAAAGAAAAGAAAAGAAAAGAAAATGCAGCGAGAAGAGTGTTTAAGGTGGGTGAAATGTCTCGATACCATGTTGAATTTCATGGTTTCGTAGTTGAGAGAAATGGAGAAAATCAATATTGATTGAAGAAGAAGTTAAAATACAATTAATCTTGCTTATATAGCTCAACTAATCCAAGTAAACTAACTAACCATTAAAACTAATTTAACTAATTCTAACAAATTCTAACTATCTTAACACAACCTATTGGGGGTGCTAAGAGCCAAAAAAAAAAAAGCTAGAAAATTAACGGAATGATAGTAGTCAGTAAAGAATAAAGCCTTAGACACCAATGTGACTTAGGGGACAAAAAAAATTAGAAATGCAATATATTCATAACATGGCAGACAGAAATGCTATGCAAATAAAACTTTCCGTCTTTGAGGTGAAAATGAGGGAGTTATGAGGATGGATGATAGAGGAAAAGAGAGAGAGTAAAGAGCAGCCTCCTTTAATTTGTCTCTTCCATTTCATTCTTCCAATTTCTTCTTAAATCTGTATGCTCTGGCGAGTAGCGACCTTAATGCTCTAATGTGATAACTGGCATTTACTATTTAGGTATAAATGGAGTTTGCCTGAGCCATCATCATTAGACGGTACTCAGGTTTGAAATTAGATTTGAACAAAAAAAGTGACAAAAATCAAATTTGTACTAACATAAATATAAAACCTTCCTGTTAAACTATCCAAGGCCAAAAAAAAAATGTACTAACATGTATAAATTGCCCCCTTTTGAAGTTTCAGATAATGCAAAGCATGCACGCTAGTCCAGCATTCAAACAATATACATTCAGATCCTCATTTACGCAGTCACACCCACCAGACCAACAGTGAGTACAACCCAGACAAACAATTACAAAACAAATAAATGTCCCTACTTATCCACACTAAAACAAACAATACTCAGAAGTCAGAAATTCTTAGGTGCAAAACTGGGTTAAACCAGCCTTTTCAATAATCCAACCAAATCAGCAATTTTTACTCTGTCCAACAGTAAAGTGACCCAATTCTTACGTGCTAATTGATTATTTAACTTTAGTATGGTAACAGGATGTTGCATCAACCAACCCAATTCAACTGGCACAAACCAACCCAATCCAATTGATAACTTGGTTTGGTTTTGTGGGTTAAGCTGTATTTGAAATTATCAGACTTTAGAGGTATACGGATCGTGGTCTATACGTCAATTAGTGTAATTCGTGACTTGCATGGATTAAAACCAGGTAAAATAATGGTTTTTTAAAATTCAGGCTTATAGGGCCGATTTGTTTAACTTGCAGATTAAAGAGGTTGTGGTTTGTTGGTTCGCAGACTAACCTGCTAACCTTCATTAAAAAAAAAAAAAACTCCGACGACTCAAACTTTTTTTATACAATTATGTAGCTCAACCAAGTATCTAATGACCCAAATGTTTATGGTTCATGAAAGAAAAAAGAAGACTAGGCCAAAAGTTCAAAAGATTAAAAATAAATAAAATTCAGGCAAGAAAGGGTGTAGATCTTCTCAAGTCACCAGGTCATGTTCATAAATCTAAGCCATCCATAATTACTAAAGACTAATCAACGGTGACAATTGAATTCCACCCATAACCTCAAATCAAAACATGCTATAGAAATGGTGGGAACGAAAACAACAATGGGGGGTTCAATTTGTCTGGCTATTGTGACCATTTGGGAAAGTAAAACGGAGATGGGTTTGGTGGTGTTGACAATGGGTCCGTGTTTGCTATTTGGAGGGTGAGGGTCTAGCAGTGGTGCAAATAGGTTGGAAGGAGATCACTGGTTTATGTGGCTGGAAGCCTGGAACTTTTGTGGTCTAAGAAGGAGGTGCTCGCGGCTATAACGAGATCGGTGGCTCGGTGGGTGGTGGAGCAATTCCCTAGCAGGGTTCATGGTGGCTGGGCAAAGCAAAGGACGTGCGACGTTGGTGGTAGTGAGACTGCCATGGCTGGGTTCAATAAGGAAAAAAACATATTTTTGTTTAGATAACACAAGATGCCAACCTGTAACTTGAGATTTTCCAGTACGATGGCATTGTTAATTACATGAATAATCAATATTTGACCAATTTTTTGAACAAATAGTGTGATCAATTTTGTCTATGATACTTTGTTAAGCTTGACATTATCCTTTTTGGCTTTCTTTAAACTTTTTTATTTAATAATTTTGATTTTCAATTAGCTCTATATGCATAACAAATTAAGAAGGTACTTAAACTTCTTTTAGTTAAATTATTCAGATTTTTGTTCCTATTATTTTCTTGCAGGGAGGAAAGAATTGGCCACTAGCCAGATTCAAGACGAGACACAACATTCGCGTTATCAAATAGTTCTAATTGTCTACCGTAGTAAGTAAAAAAAAAAATTAGAGGCATTATTCTTAATTTAAATTCTAAAAATAATGCCCGTAGTTAACTTACAGACTCAACTTGATAGATTGTTGCCACTTGTTGATGGTCATCCATACTCTTTGAAGAGGATGGTATTGTAGACTTAAAAAAAAAAAAAAATGCATAACAACATCTAGTTGAACATTTGAAAAGAAAAATTTTAAAAAACTTTGATCTTTTGAAAACATGAGATATTGTTTTAAACTTGCTTGATACATAAAAAATGAGGGATCATTTAAACTCGTTATCAAATAAAATTCAGTTGCATAAAGCTAACTTCAAATAATGTAGAAAGACCCACTTAGTGCATTAAGCAAACTTTAGCAGCATTGAGAATGAGTTCAGTTGGTGACACTCATCTATTTCTTTTAGTGCTTTGTAGGTGGAGTGAAATAGGTATTGTCCAAAAAATAAGCATCGAGTATAGGATCAAAAGAATAAGTTAAGAAATTAGATGAACTCTAAAATTATATTTTTTATTAAAAAATAAATCATATTTTTATTAGAAAATAATTCAGAAAATCTTGCAAAGGGTAAAAATCATATGACATAAACAATATAAGAAACTCAAACAATAGTAAGCATGGAGGTAGTTGGACTGAACATTTTCAAAGCAAACACTGAGACATAATAAAGCCTTCCACAATGGCTTAGAAGAAATAGCATAGATTCACATACAATAATGATAATGATGACGATAAAAATAACTAAAAATGACAACCAAAATGCCCCCATCATCATAAAGAAGAAAGGCAGATGCAACATTCTTATAGTATACCACAAAAAAATAACACTTTCAGATTTGCAAGTGACTGAGGTTGCAGCAATTTTTGTCAAACCACCAAGTTATCATGTCAAAAATATCTCCCAATTAAATCGTCTCAGGCTACACAACATTGTCATCATGTCTAGTCAAACAAAACACAAACTCCAATTAATAAATACACTTCATTTATGCTGGCCAGCAACCAACTTGTAGCCAACAAGATTACATTAACATGCCAATAATCAGTGATAGATTCACAATCTACTACAAAGTTAATTTACTCCAACCTGCAAATTTGAACATAAGGGAGAAGTTAGCTAGTTGTAGCTGAAGATGATAAAACCAATAACATTAGAATAAAAATATCATAGATTGAAAATTTACCTTAAAAGGTAGAAACTAGTTTGGTTGCTCATTAAGTTTGATGCATCACTCAAAGAAATTGCTACTTGGTGGAACTCAACACTCGCACCATGAATTTTATACTTCCCAATGATCTCTTTCATATATTTGAATCTAAATCTTACAGGACAATTAATTTTTGTTTCAAGCTAAAGATTGACCGTTAAATAATCTCTTTTGTCTCTCTTCAAACACCATCTTTGCTACATACATATCTAATTGTCAAAATCCTTCCATCTTTGTTTTTGTTGAAATATTGCTTTCGAACATTAAATCCAATTTTTTCACCATAATCAGTCTAAATTTTCCCTGCTTCTCATAAAGTATTGAATGTCTTGCCTATTCTAAGTTGCCAAACAGTTTCTGTATCCATGCATGGGGCATTTAGTGCTACAGTAGAATCATCAAGCATCTTAAAATGGGAAAAAATAAGTTCAAAGATAATTGAGAATCAAGATACTAGCTGCTTGTCATGCCTCATAGACTTGTATAATTTAAGTTTTTCAATTAAATCTTAGATGAAGAGGAAATTTTTAAGAGAAACTATTTTCTGTTCACTTTCGCACCAAACTCAACAATATATTTATATCTAACCCAATCAAATAAAAAAAAACAATATATTTATATCTTATACATAGTTTTCAGACAATTCCTTATTTTATGAAAGATATAGTTCATGCATAAGTCCACAAGTCTAGAAGTTTCAAATTATTATTTTCAACATTAGCCTAATGCACATTAACGGAATAAAAGAGACTTGTGTTAATGCCTAATAAAGATGATGGAAAACAAAGATGCTTGAGGACATATTTACTAGACAAAATCGATTGTGATCAGAGTGATATCATACAAGTGCAAAAACCTGATATAATATGGTGTAGGCTTTACTTGTTAGCATATGAATGTTCTTTCAATCGTGGACCATGCAATGAGTCAGCCATGGAGTGAATTTGAGAGTGATGAACTTAACAAGAAATAGTCAGACCACAAATGTTCTAGTCACACTTAACCACCGTACGCGAATATTCTAGCCACCAAGAACTTAACAAGAAACATTGAATTTCCAACTACATCGAGCAAGAAATAGTCATACCAGGATGAACTTCACCGTGGACCAGCTCCACCGCCCACCGAAATGAAATAGACTTATTTTTGGTTGGAAAGTAATGGAGATTTATTGCTTTCCCTTTATTTGTTTTAAACAACCAAAGGGAAGGAAAATCATCATTTAACTCTCCATTTCCTTTCCTATTTTCTTTCCAAAGCATAGATATGAGCTTGTTTTTATCTTTTCTGTCCTTTCTTACATGTTTAATTTCCTGACCTCTTGTTACAGTCTTTCATTCCAAAGACACTAGAGGATGTTAAGAATGCTGAGGAGGATGTACAACGGATAACAAGTGGGAAAGACACTGGAGATTTATACTATCAGACCATTACTGGACTTAAAACATGCTCTGTCAAGAGCACAACCTTCATCGCAAAATGACCAACAACAGCAGAAATCAAATGCTAAAGAAGATTCAGCTGTCATTTCTGATGGTAAATCTAGCCTTCTAGAGGGTGATGCCGAATCTCAATCTGATGAGGATGAAGATAACGAAAGTGGTTCTGAAGAGGATTCATCTTCTGAAAGTGAAGTAGAGGCTCCTGTGGATAAGAAAGCTGCTAGAAAAGAGAATAAGAAGAAGGTGAAGGAAGAGAAGAGAGAAGCACGTAAACATAAAGTCCCCAAGGCTGTCAAGAAAAGAAAGAAGTTGGCTAAAGCCCGAAAGATCCGATAGGCAGTAGCTATTTGTAATGGCGATGAGGGTTGGCTATGCCCAGGATGTGATTGCAAAGATGACTGCATTGTACTTCTTAACGACTCCTTAGGAACAAGTCTCTCTGTTAGTGACATCTAGGAGGTCAGTGGGAAAATTCAGTCTTTTCTCTGTTACTTAATCATTTTTTATTTTAAATCTTTCCTTTCCTTATCACATACCTCATCCTTGTTCAGAGGGTTTTTCCTGAAGTAGCTGCAGCTACTGGAAATAATGCGGATCACAACTTGGGGCTTCCATCAGATGATTCTGAAGACGATGATTATAATCCTAATATTCGCGAAGATGAAGAGGTTGAAGGAGGTGAATCAAGTTCTGATGAATCTGCGTATGTTTCTGTGTCTGAGAAATTGAAAGATTTTCACAGTGAGGATCAATACTTAGGGCGATGATTATGATCCTATTGCTCCAGATCTTGAAAGGAGAGTCACTAAAGAAAGTTCAAGCTCTGATTTCACGTCTGACTCTGAGGATCTTGTGGGTGTAATTAAGGATAATACAATGTCTGGACTGGATGACATTGAGTAGTTTAAAGGTTCTAACAAAAAAGTTGTAAAGTTGGTAAACAGCCATCTGTAGCTGATGAACTGTCATTTTTATTAGAGCCAGATCCTGGCCAAGAGGGTTCCATTCCTGTTTCTGGGAAAAGGCACGTTGAAAGGTTGGATTACAAAACGCTGTATGATGTAAGTTACCTTTCATGGTATTCTATGATTCTGCATGCATGGTCTGCCTTTATTATTTGACTTAGGATATACATACTCAAGACCCATGGTACATAGTTCTTGTTCTAATAGTCTTTCATATTAATAACCTCAATAATTTAAATTTGAATCTCATGCTGAGGTACATTTGTTGCAGTATCTGCACTCACGTGCAAGCTTGTGTCCACGGTAGGGTATCACATTTAAGACTAATCTTAATATAGCTTATTCAAGTCGTAAAAAAATTAATCTTATAAAATATTGATTTTAAAATTTCGTTTGCGAAATAATAGAAAATAAATAAAAACTTTAAACATTAAACATAACTGAAAATAAATTCGTCATACTTACATACATAGTGAAATATTGTTTGTAAATAATTTACATAAATACACACTTACTCTCAAAAGTTAATATATACAATACACATGCACAACGAAAATATAAAACACTAAACCACAACATCTCAAACCAAACTAAGGATTTGGGCCCTCAGCAAGATCCTTATCCTCCTCCTCAGTGTCATCATTAAAGAACCCTGACAGATATAACATACGCCTAGCTGGTGTCCTAGCTGACGATGCCATGGAATCCTCCTGCGGGGTATAAAAACTGCCGCCCCAGAGGTCACGTATAGGTATAGTGAACTCAGGACGCACAAAAGCATGTTGTGTCAAAACAAGAGTCTCATCCCTAGTACCACTAAGGTTAAGAGTTAAGTCCCCGGTATACACAAATTGTTCATTCTCATAATCAAACCTCCAAGCGTCAGTCCTCCCATGGAACTGCACTGTGACAAGACACAAAACTTGACGTCTCGCCGCCATATAAACAAACATAGCAAAAAGATATATCACTTGTGGTAAATAGAATTACCAACTCCTTCGTCTCCTCGGTCTTCATCAAACATATACAATAAAATAAATATAATACAACAAAGAGATGAGATCTCCTACATCAATACCAATAAAGGAGTACAAAAAATGACAGTAAATGGTACAGATACCATATTATCATGTATAGTCATATTATCACATTGCAGATAATTTATCAAATAAACATAATTATCATAACAATATGCTAACTCACTATGCATATGTACCAAGACCAAATCCTACTCCATGAAACAAACCACAATTTTGGAGAGAAAGATAGAGAGTACATGTCTGTATATCGTTAGCCTCAACTCATGTGCCAATATATCATATCATGGTGCGCAACATAGCTAATACAAGACATTCTCAAAAAATCACGAAAAGAGTAGCAACTTCGTCAAGACTGTTGGTGTGTTTGCATAGGATACCACGGCGCAGAGGCGCTACCAACTGGCCACATATGACTTTCCACACCTTAACATCTCCAAGATCACTGAAGATCGTAACTATGCAATTCTCACCTGCACGAATGTTTAATTTCAATCTCCTAGGCACACTTGCCTTAACCAAATAAGCTGGTACACTTTACTATGCATGATGTATGATTTAAAAACACATACAAACATTATTCTCACTGTATTTCCCATACATATCCCATTTCTTGGCAGTATCACTTTCCAACATAACTGGGCCCACCACTATAGCCCGACAACAACCTGTTGTTTATTTCCAATCGCGTAAACATTTTATCACGTTTTTGAAATCGCGTAATATTTTTCTTACGTTTTCAAATTGCGTAAGTATTTTCTACCATTTTTGCAATTACGGAAATATTTTCAAACATTTTCTAAATTGCGCAGAGATTTTTAAATATTTTCTCAATCGTGTAGCGATTTTAAATCATTTTCTCAATTGCGTAGCTTAAAAATCACTATTTTTAAATTGCGTAAGATTTTTCTAGCATTTTTCACTTACGTAAAATAATTCGTAGCTTTCTAAACTTATTTATTAAATTTCCTACATAAACTAGGCAATTTGGCTTTATTTAGAATATTATCCTACTAAAAATTCTTAACGTAATATTTTTCACTATTCTTTACAGAAATTTGACTTCTTTGAATTAATTAAATATTACATATCAAAATTTTCTAACGCACTTCAAAACTCAAAGGGTGAGCTATACGTTAGCAAATTTCAAGTTTTAACTTTATTCCTTATTATAACATAAATATGCTAATTTAATTCTAAACATTAAATCTACTTTCCTTTTTCTACTAAAGAATCTTTAAAATGAATTCTTGTTAAATAATTACCAAAGTCTACACTTAGGAAAATAATTTTAGATCTAAAACACTAAACTTTGGCATGTTGGCCGAAAATTCATTTATGCTTCATAAATCATATTTAATTACTTTCTATCACATAATTCTTTATAAAAACCCTTAATCCAATTTCTCATCATTAAATCACTTAATCCACGATTTAAGAAAATAATTCAAAACATTTTGTTCTCTTGGTGGTGTGAAAACCGTGAGCCTCCATAGGTTCTTTGGAACCCTCATACAACTTCTCATCATGTGAATCACATCTTACTTAATACAATTACTTAAAATGCTTCATAATCACATAAACAAGCATATAATCAAAGGTATAAAGCATACCGACTAAAAATCATCACAAACAAAGCAAGCCATAAATCACATAAGTGAATAAATCCTTATGGATTTTTCACCACAAACAAGTCATTACCTCAAGGAATTTCGTGTAGCCTTCCCAAAGAAAATCTTAACAAACTTAAACCAATACAAGTCACAAACTAAGCTTGACAAAGAGAAATCATGGATCAAACATGGCTTAGAAATTCAAGAACTAAACTTTGAACCAAGAAACAAAGTTTTTACCTTTAAGAGTAGAAAACTCAAGCTTGATTTCCAAGCACAAGAAGGATGATCTAGCTTAAGTTCACAACATGAAAAGTGTTTAGAATGATGTTTAGGTTTAGGAAATGAAGTTAGATGAAATTTTGGAAACTTGAATGTTGGCTTTTGGTGTGGAGGCCGTAAGCTTCAGAATGGAGAGAAATGGAGTTCTTGGTTCAAGTTTAGATGAAAAAGAATGGATAGAATGGTTTCTTGTCTCAACATGAGATAGAAATGAAAATAAACAACCTCCCCCTCTAGTGATTGCTGTGAATGTGTGTAGGAAAGGAGAGTCAAAGATTTTTGCTAACAATTATGATTATCACATGGCCTATGTCACAAATTATCAAGCTTTGATCACCTAAGTTGCTATTGGTTTAGATGCAAGTGAATCACCTAATTCTAGATGGTGCTTAGAGCTTCCTAACCGTGGAGCTCAATGGAAGTTTCTAATTCAGTTGATTAATAACTAAATTAAGCTAACTTAGTTGGATTTCTTAGTTCCATTGCTAACTATCTAGTTACCTAGGTGTGAGTCATAAGTTTCTAGAAGCTACTAGATCCTCCCAAAACCGTGAAGCCCTAATGAGAAGCAAACTAAGTTTGTTCTATTTAGTTACTACATAGGCTTTATGCTAACTTAGTTTAAGTCATCTAGTTTCATCTAATTACATAGCTAACTAGTCTAGCCATTTTCGTTGACCACTTTCTATTAGTTTTCATCAAGCTTCAAATATTTTAATTGGATCACAAAACAAGTCATCACAATTTTCTCTATAGACTATTATCCAATGGACAATAGTTACAGAAATTATTACCCAATGGACAGAACATACTGCCCACAAGTCAGTAAGTATTTTTCTGTTGTATAATAAAATACAGAATATTTTTATTTCACAGATAAATTCTAAAAATTAAAAGATCATGACACGTATCTCTCGGATTCGGGTTTAGTAAGATCCCTCGGCTTCGAATAAATCAGTAAAGATTTTCCTCGATCTGAAAATTATTATTTTTCTAACCCAAAGTAAATCACACACAACGATCAAAAATAGTCACAGAATAGTCAAAATAAATTTATAGCACGCATAAATCAAAAAATAATACAATTTAGTCATTACTGTAAAATAACAAATTTTGATGTGTTACAGTGTGCACACGCTAGTGAGTGTGTAAAGACAAAGTTACTTTTTGTAGGGTCCTTTGCCTTTTTTGTCTCTAGTATTTTATTCTGCCTATGTGTGAGCTTTGTTGCAAATCTTCTTACATAGTCGGTCCCAAGCCCAGAAAAAAGAGTAGGGTTGTGTTAGGCAGTCGACAACCAACATAAAACGTTGTCGAATCTTTATGACATGGATCAAAGATGTGATTGTGTTAATGCTAGGTCATTGCCCCTAAGCAACGCGGTGTATGGCTCAAGTATAATGTCAAATGAGCTAGAACCGCTGCATCACCGCCTGGGTATAGTGAAAAATAAGCAAGGGTTCCCATATTTTCGTGAACGGGTGGGGGTAAAGAAGCTAGTTTATAAGAGTAGGATGTGTTTTGGTACTTGGAATATAGGCACTCTTATAAGTAAATCTATGAAAATAGTTGATACCATGATTAGGAGGAGGATTAATTTTATGTGCCTATAAGAAACTAAGTGGGTGGGAGAAAAGGTAAAGGAACTTGATACTTCAAGTTTTAAGCTTTGGTACACTGGCAAGGTAAAACCTAGAAATGAGGTAGGCATAATAGTAGATAAAAATTGAAATAAAAATATTGTGGATGTGAGAAGGCTCGGAGATAGGATCATAACTTTGAAGTTTGTTGTGGAACAAGAGACTTTTAATGTTATTAGTGCGTATGCACCCCAAGTAAGTTTAGACGACCACCACAAGTTAAAATTTTGGGAGTATTTAGAAGGTTTAATTCATGGAATACCATTAGGAGAGAACATTGTTCTAGGAGGGGACCTAAATGGTCATGTGGTGAGTGAATCTAAGGGGTTTGAGGGTTTGCATGGAGGGTATGGTCTAGGAGTAGCTAATGTAGAGGGCAAAGCGATTTTAGATTTTTTGGTAGTTTTTTATTTTACAATAGCTAACACTTGTTTTAGGAAGCGGGAAGAGCATCTTATCACGTACAGAAGCAGGAGTTCTTGCTCTCAAATTGATTATTTTCTTATATGAAAATCGAATAGAAAACTTTGCATGGATTGCAAAGTCATCCTTGGAGAGAGCTTGACTACCCAACACAAGGTTTTGGTTATAGATGTACGAATTAATATGAGAGTAAGGAGAAATTGTCGAGACAAAGTCCCAAAGATCAAATGGTGACAACTAAAGGGAGGAAAACAAATGCTCTTTCAGAGGTGGATTATGGAGGAAGAGATTTGGGAGGTACAAGAGAGTGCAAATGATATGTAGGATGAAGTGACTAAAGGGATTAGGAAGGTAGTGAAAGAGTTACTCGGTGAATCAATAGGCTTTGGACCTAAGGATAAAGAATCTTGGTGGTGGGATACAGGTGTACAAGATAAGGTTAAGGTTAAAATGGAATGTTATAATGCTTGGCACATGTGTAAAAACGTTAAAAATTGAGAAAAATATAAGACAATTAAAAAAGATACTAAGAAGGCGATAAGCAAGGTGAAAACTAAAGCATTCAATGAGTTATATTAATCTTTGGGCACCAAAGACGGAGAAAGGAATATTTACAGGCTTGCTAAAAGTAGGGAAAAAAAGACAAGAGACTTGGATCAAGTGAAATATATTAAGGATGAAGAGGGTAAAGTCTTGGTTATGAAACAAGACATCAAAGATCGATGAAAAGGTTATTTTCACAAGCTATTTAATGAGGGACATGGGACATTAGAGGACTCAGACATTCTAAACACTAGAGAGGAGGACCAAAATAAAACCTTTTTATCGTGGAATTCAAGAGTTTGAGGTAAAAGAAGCTCGGACTAGATAATATACCTATCGAGGTGTGGAAGTGCTTAGGAGATAAAGGTATAAGCTGACACACAAAACTATTTAACGAGATAATGAGATCTAAGAAAATGTCAAATGAATGGAGGAGAAGCACTTTAATTCCTATTTATAAGAATAAGGGAGATATACAAAACTGTGCAAATTACAGAGGGATTAAGCTCATGAATCATATCATGAAGTTATGGGAAAGAGTAATTGAACGAAGATTAAGACAAGAGACTCATATTTCAGAGAATCAATTCAGTTTTATGTCTGAGAGGTCAATCATGGAAGCAATCTATCTTCTACGAAGATTGATGGAGAGGTATCGGAGGAAGCAAAAAAGACCTACTCATAATTTTCATTGATCTAGAAAAAGTTTACGATAGAGAACCGAGAGAGGTCTTGTGGAAGGCTCTGGAGAAGAAAGGAGTTCGTATCGCTTATATTCGAGCAGTCCAAGATATGTATGATGAAGCTAAAACTTGTGTGAGAACATAAGGAAGGGTTACAGAAGATTCATTACAAGAAATCAATAAATTAGCGAGGGAAATTTCCCTCGCTAATCCGTCGCTAATCTCTCGCAAAAAAACTTTGCGAGGGATTAGCGAAGGAAACATCTGTCGGTATTTTTTGGTCGCTAATTAGTGAGGGCACGTATTCCCTCGTTAATCCCTCACAAAAATTTAAACCGCTGATAACTGTATTCCTTCGCAAATTTGCGAGGGAAATTCCATCGCTATTTCGTCGCTATATAAAGAATATACGCACCAATTCTAAATCTATTACAATCAAAATCCCTCGCTAATCCCTCGCTGAGTTCCCTCGCTATTCCGTCACTAATCCCTCGCTGCGTTTCATCGCTATTCCCTCGTTGAGTTCCCTCGCTATTCCCTTGCTAATCCCTCGCTGATTTCCTCGCTGATCCCTCGCAAGTTACATTATATATTTTCCTTGCTATTCCGTCGCTAATCCCTCGCAAATTAGTTTTTTTTTTGGCCAATTTTAAATGTAAAAGACTTAGTTTTTAATATCCAATATACCTGTAAATCTTTTCAATCAAGATTATCCAGCAAATAATAAAAAGCAACAAAATACAAATCCAAAATAAATTTACTAATTATTCAAAGTTATTATATAAGCTACGTAAGTTCAAAATTTCATACAATGTCATACAAAATAAGAATAAACAGAACATGCAATCAATCTAAGTTTGCTTCGTCTTCGTCTTCATAATCATCATCCTCTTGACCCTCCCCAGTTGCTTCACTTTGCAATGGTGCTTGTGGAGCAACATTTGCTGATTGGATCGTAGATAGAAAGGGCGCAAACATAGGGACTAGTTGAGTCTGGACAAAGGAATTCATTGCTGTTGCCACTGCTGCACTTACGGCTGTATTTACGGCTGCATTTACAACTTTATTTACAGCTTCAGTTATGTCCTGTGTCAAAGGTGTAGAGCGAGAAGGACCCACAACCTCCGAGGATGAAACATGCATGGTGTTATTATTAATACCAATGTGTAACTGTTACCTATGCCATGCACTAGTCCCTTCTTGTTAGGACCCGCAAAGATCCAACCATACTGCGGTCAACCATAGGATGAATGGAAGAGTTTTCTCCATATTTTTCTCGACATTGTTAAGGCCGTATGACTCCTAAAATAACAAAGCAAGAAAAATATTAGCAAAAAAATTAATAACTTAACAAATATAAATGACTTAAATTATAAAGACACCTACAATGAAGTTCCTGGAGCGCTCGGAGACATAACTTCCATCTTTTTCTTATGAACTTTGGCATAGAGATCTCTGTAAGAAACTTGATGCTTTAACTCTATCTCCTATAATCACATATAGAAGAATATATGATAAACATATATCAAAAGTAATTAGACAAATCCTCTAAAATACCAATGTCTTTATGTCATACTCAATATAGCAAATAACTCAAGTAATTACAAAAAATAAAGGTGAGAGAGTCTTGTGCATTTGAGTTAAGGAAAAATAAGATTTTCATTAACTAGAGAGTGCTCAGTAATATCTACACAGAATTTCTAAACCATTATTTACTTCAGTCGAGAAACATGCAACCATTTCAATTACACAATCCATTCAATAGATACATATATAGGTATACACATAATCAATACATTAGTAAAGAGCTTCCACGATAAAACATGAAATTTTCACTAATGAATCGGTCTCAATTTCAGAATTTACCTATCACAAGCATCCTCCAATATGAGGTTTTATACGTAAAATGTGGTCTCTGACTTAGAGTTTGACTATATCTCCACAAATAGCGACAAAACACACATATACAATCCCTTATTTCTTAGATAATAGATAAACGTCCCTTCTTTTTTATATTCTAATAAGTTTATATTCACAACTCAAAACTTTAAATGATTTTTATATTACCATCTTGTACTTATGTTGACCAAAGGAAATCGACCCTCCTGTATGCTTCAAGGCATCAGGCATAGCTGCCCTATTCCTTCGGGCAGCTTCAGACTTTCGCATCCATTTTTTTGTCAGCTAAATGTCCACTAGCCCATCCCACACTTCTGTCCTAAGCCCTCTGGGTCCATGGCCCTTAACATCAGCCAAGTTATTTGAATTTGCATTCTCAAAAGCCTTCTCCCGCGCTCTGTTCAAATAGTCTGAATAACGATCCATGGAAGTCCGTTGCCAGACAACTCTAGCCATGCCGCGATCAGAATCGGATGCGAACCGATGCTTATCCTACACAAATATTATGTAAGTATATTTATTTTTTAATGAATATATAATATATAATTCTAAAAACACAATTACTTACCATAAAATCCTTAAATAGTATTTCCTTCATTTCAGAAGGATAATCTCTCCACGTACTAGCCGGAATAGGCATCCTTGTCATGACATTGTACATAATGTCTCGGGTCACTCTTGATGGGAAAAACCTTCTCCGTAAGTACAAAAAGTTAATGTTAGTAATACAAAAAGTTAATATTAGTAATATAAAAGTAAATAAATGTAATCAAAGATGATAATCACTATTACTTACTTCGTTCGTGGACAAAGCCAAATATATAAGTTCCCCTTTATCGGTTTCTATATGGGATTCTCCACTTGAAGGCACCACATTCGGGGGCTAGTTGGTGGGTCAACATGGGGTGACATAGAAAGGGGTGGGTCAAGTAAGAGGTGGGACAGAAGGCGATGTGCCTCCAAGGTGGTCAATGGGATAGACGCTAGTAGGCCTCACTTTGGTCAATGGGCCAAGAGTTGAAGTTGCACCTAACATAATTATAAATAAACAAAAAATAATATTATATATATTACATTTATATAAACCAAGAGTTAACAATAATTAAAAAGATTATCCTACTGTATACCTGGGAGTCTTGAGAAGGTTGTAGTGGTGGAGAAATATGATAAGATGGAGAAGGTGGAACATTACGGCCTCTCCCACGACCGCGTCCATTGCCTCTACCTCGAGTTACCATGATGAATATCTGCATAAGAAAACATAATGAAACATGACGAGTTAAGAAACTATATGTCAATAAAAACCTCAAAATATAATAATGATATTTTAGTGTAAATATCATTAACAAAATTTATTGAACAAGATTCAATTGTAACTACTTGAGTCTGAAGCAAAAGATTCCTCATCTTCATCTGAGAATTCATTAATTTGATTATCTTCGTTGTCATCAATGAACTCATCATCAACCAGAACGTCCATTGGATTATGTATATCATGTATGTTCACTTCTTCCATCTGGGCATGTGCATCAAACAAGGAAATTGTTTCATCATCTATGACAATATTGTGTGTTCCAAGGGATCCATCATGTTGGTAATAATCAGTAGCAGCTAGTTCATTCAATTCATCACCTTCATCGTTCAATGTCTCACCACGAAGAGTTTTGCTCGACCTTACAAGTCCCACCATTCACTATTAGCTCTATTCCCGCTTTGTGGGTATCTTGTATAGTACACTTGTTATGCTTGTTCAGCCAAGACGAATGGCTCATTTAAGTGAAGTCTTGATTTATGCTTGATGTCAACCAACCCATATCTCTCATCAACATTGACTCTATTAATCGGGTCAAACCAATGACATTGTAAAAGAAATACTTTATTCTGATTTCCTACATATGACAATTCTAATATCTCTTCAACAATGCCATAATAGTCAAAGTCATTCTCACCATATATACTACCTCTAACACACACGCTACTATTCATGGTAGCTTTATTTTGTCCATACTCCTTAGTATGAAATCTATACCCATTAACTATTAAGCCATAGTAAGAAGTCACAGACTTGCTTGGACCATAACTTATCTCTCGTATCATTTGATCCTCAACTTGACCTATATTAACTTGTATCATTACATAAACGGTAGATAATTGTAACATTTAGAATAATGAACATTTAATTTAACATGATAGATGTGATTATGAATAAAAGGACTCACTAGATGTTTTAGCCACCTACTGAAGTCCTTATCTCAAGCTTCCAATATTTGATCATCAGTGATATTGGGATATGTTTCCCTTAACGAATCCTTGAATTGTCTAATCAATACAATAATTAATATTTAGCATAACATAGTTAAAAATTAACAAATTCATTAGTTAAGGAGTAGACTTACTGGATATAAGGTTTTACTTCTCCACAATTTACAAGCACATATGTCTCAGCAATATGAAGTTCCACATCTGTCAAGAATCTATTTCGACCTCTCCCGATAGGACGACATGGATGTTTAAAAATGGAAAACCGTTCATCAATTGTATTTTCCCCACCATCGTCATTTCGAGGAACTTGAGTACGCCTAGCCTGTAGGTAGGGATCAAAATACATAGAAACAAAATTGAAAATTTCATCTAAAATATATGCTTCACAAATAGATCATTCAACTCTCGCCTTATTTTGGACCTTCCTTTTCAAGTACAGCAAACACATCTCAAAAGGGTACATCCACCTTAATGTACTAGTCCTCCAACCTTAGCTTCATAGGGGAGATGCATAACTAGATGTTCCATCACGTCAAAGAATGCTGGAGGAAAAATCTTCTCTAACTTGCAAACTGTTTCAATAATTCTAAGCTCTGCATTCTCCATGACAGAAGCACGAATTTCAGTTGCACAAACTTCTTTAAAGAACAAGCTGAGTTCTGTTAACGGTCCCCATATAGGTTTAGGCAAGATATCACGAAATGCCAGAGGAATTAACCTTTGCATAAAAACATGACAATCATGACTTTTCATTCCATATATCTTCCCGCCGTCTACATTGATGCAACGTGCGATATTCGATGCATACCCATCAGGAAATTTCAACTGTTTTATCCACTCACACACCATCTTCCTTTGATTGGCATCCAAGACATATGTCGCCTTTGGTTTTTTACACTTGCCATTCTCAACTATCAGCTCCAAGGTGGGACATTTGCAAATTATCTTCAAATCTTCTCTTGCGTTTGCGTTGTCTTTTGTCTTGCCCTTTATGTCCATAACAGTGTTGAAGATATTATCAAACACGTTCTTTTTGACATGCATAACATCTATATTATGTCGTATTAGATTAGTGGACCAATAAGGCAATTCCCAGAATATGCTCTTCTTCACCCAGTTATAATATATACCAAAGCCATCTTGTTTTTGTTTACCTGATTTCAAGTCGAAAATGACTTCCTTAAGTTGATTCACTCTATTCAAGACATCTGTCCCACTCAAACGTTGCGGTGGATTAGATTTTTCTATTGTTGACCTCTTAAAAGAGTTTCGATCATGGCGAAATGGATGATCAAAAGGTAGAAATTGACGATGGCAATCAAACCAGCAACATTTCCTACCATGCTTCAATACAAATGACTTACTATGATTCATACAAAGCGGACAAGAAAGTCTTCCATGAGTGCTCCTACCAGATAGCATTCCATAGGCTGGAAAGTCACTTATTGTCCACAATAAAGCCGCTTTCATATTAAAATTTTGCTTCTTGCAAGCATCATAAGTGTGCATCCCATCGTCCCACAATTTCTTTAGATCGTCAATTAGGGGTCTAAGATAGACATCTAAACTTTTACCTGGTGACTTTGGTCCAGGAATCACAAGAGTAAGGAATATGTATTCCTTTCTCATGCACATACTTGGGGGTAGATTGTACGGTGTGACAAAAACAGGTCAACATGAATATGGTGTGGCTGAACCGCTGAATGGATTAAAACCGTCTGTACAAAGGCCAAGCCTAACATTTCGAGCCTCTAGCGCAAATGTTGAATGGGTAGTGTCAAATCGTTTCCAAGCCTTAGCATCAGCTGGATGCGTGATCACTGATTCATCTTGACGTACTCCATCTGCATGCCAACTCATATATTGTGCAGTGTTTTTGGACATAAATAGACGTTGGAGTCTAGGAATAATGGGAAAATATCGCAACACTGAGTGCGGCACATCCTTCTCATTCGATGAACGTCCTGCCTTCAGTTTGAATCGTGGGTGTCCACATACTAAGCAAACTGAGTACAAACTCTTGTCACTATATTCTTTGTAATACAACATGCACTGATTAGGACACGCATCTATCTTCTCATATCCTAATCCCAACTCACGAACCATTCTCTTAGATTTGTAAAAGTTTTCGGGTAACCTTTCAGGCTCTGGAAGCATGCTCTTAATTATGACAACCATTCTATCATAGCAACTCTCACTCATGTTAAACTCTGACTTCAAGTTCAAAAGTTGAGTTATAGCTGACAATTTCATGTGCTTATGGCAACCATCCCATAAAGGTTCATCAACCTCTCTTAACAAGTCATAAAACTTCGAAGCTGACGGATTTGGATCATCTTCTAAATCTTGAGCTTCTGGATTTAATCTATCTCCCACGGCATCCATAACCATATCTACGTATGGATTCCTAGGCTCCATTTCATCATCATGGACAATGGATGTTGAGTCGTTATCCCCCCATCTGTTCTCACCATGAATGGTCCAATTTACATGACCATCCACAAATCCGTACTTATACAGATGTTCTTCTACCCAAAAAAACTCCCTCCAAACACGATTCCTACATCTAGCACATGGACAAAGGATGCAATTTAATGCATCAGTAATTGTCGGGTCTCCTTGAGCAATCTTAATGAAATCATCAACTCCATCCTTGAATTCTTCACTTACATAGCCAGTAGGATCATTTCTTCGTAACATCCAACTTCGATCGGGTCTCATGATTGCTGAAATTTATCTTAGCACATTAATACAATCCTTTTCAAAATCTTCACCTCTCTTTTAAAATGGTATGACCCTATCCCATTCAAAAAGACACTTTTTCAACACTTGGTTCATAAAATTCACAAAAATCACATATCCTATACTTGACGAAATTTCGGCAGCATTTCACTTTGGTCTCCAAGTGCACGACTCGAACATGGTGACATCTACCACGATCAAGTATGCACCCAGAGAACAAAAAGAAATGTAACAGAACAAAATTTCATCAAGTATAAAATATGAGATTTAAGGAATAACCATTAACCAAGTAAAGAAAAAGTCCCTTCCCAAACTGTCCCACTTGGACAATTCAAGATTCAATACAACGAGCAGTACCTTTAAAAAGTACACATGCTCATTAATATTGAATCTCAAACGGGAAACTAAGGCTTCGCTCAAATTGAGAAAAAAAAAACAAAGCATTAATTTCAACCATTTCAACCATGCAACATGTAGATATGTAAGTGACATTTAATCCTAAAGACACAAACACCTTCGCCAGTGCATCTCTTGATCGCACCATAACGATATACGTCTGTTTTTATAACGATGAAACACATGTCAAAAGTACCAATAATAAACACATGTCAAAAGTAATTAGACAAACCCTCTAAAATACCAATGTCTTAATGTCATACTCAAGATAGGCAAATAACTCAAGTAATTACAAAAAATAAGAGATTAGTCTCTATGAATATATAGCTAAACACTACATAAAAGATTAATTACTTTTATACCCTGGTCGCACTCTTTCTTTAGTTTTTGATTTTTTTTTTCTGGTGAAGGGGAGAAAAAATGCAATCTCGCCAACTCTGATTGAGCTGAAATTTGGTGTCCAAGGGTAAAACATCATTTGGAGCAAAATGATTCCTTGATCAGGTACTCAGATTTTAGCTAATTTTCATCATTTGGTGAGGTTTTTGGGTAGTTTTGTAATTTCTGAAAAAAGAGCCTAATTTTAGATTGAGCTGGGACTTGTTTCCTTGAAGGAAAATGTCATTTTAAGCAAGGCTTCAGTGCGGAGGTCACTCATTTTTAAGCCAAATTCCATCGTTTAGACCACTTTTTTATTTTTTAAAGATTTTTTAGTTCCATTTTTGTGTAGTTTTTAGTGTGTGGTGGTCCCATATTTTTTAAAAATAATTTGATAGGTCAATTAGATTTATTTTGGTGTATTTTTAGTGTTAGTTAGTCAATTTTGTTTGTTTTGTGTTTTTGAGTTTTCAATGTTGTATGACGAGGTCCAACCTTGGTATATTACATCATTTTAATCCTTAGATAAATAGGACTTTTAATTCCCTACATAGGTTTAACAGGACTGATTCTACACTTGATGAACATATAGGAAGTAGTGTACATTTTGTTGTTTCTAGTGTACAAAGGCAGATCATAGAGAATGAAGCCAATGGCTTTATGCATAGATACTAACTTGCCCCCTTCTACCAGTTTTATTAAATAGTCTTTCAAGATATAAAAGAGCATGTTCTTCACAAGTTAATTTGTTATGCTCTGGAATTGGAGTTTGGATTTAAGCAGGTGAAAGTTCCTAATATCTTTGGTCTTGGGTGTGAGAGTGGAGATGGTAATTTCTTGGGTATTGATTTGGGTTTTCAGGTTTATGTTGGAGTCTGAATTTGTTTCATAGTGGAATGGGCGATAGTTCAAGGTGCAAGGATCAAGTTTATGGGATAACTGGATGAGTGCTTTCACATTTTGTGTCTCAAACTCAGGCATAGACATCCAAATCCAAGCATCAAGTAATATCAAAGATTTACGAAAACTAGTTTTGCAAATTTAAGTATTAGATGATATCAATGCAAAGAACTTACATCCACATTGCAGAGAATTAAACACAGAAATGAACAAAGAAACGAACATTAGCAACCAAAGTTCAACATGGCAAAACATCATGGAATGGATTTCCATAAACTACAAACCCAACAAAACACCGAACCCTTCTCCAAACCCATGGATTTCCACCATCATTAGCAACCAAAGTTCAACATGGCAAAACATCAAACACCTTGAACTCACTCTAATCCTATCACTTCTGTCATTCTATAAAACCCTCCAACAATAGCATATAACAACATACAGAAATTTTATCAACAACACAAACCTTCTGCCATTCTCAAACAACCCAACCTCACATCACCAACATATTTAAATATTTAAACGAATTTTCACAAGAGGGTCACTGCCACAAGAGGGTCACTGCCAAATCCACTCATATTGCAGAAAAAAGAAGCTTAATGGAAAAAGAAGCTAACAGGCTTACCCGTGAAGCAAGCAGGCGTAAGCCGCGAGAAATGGAGCCGTGATGGCCAAATCTGAGTCAGCGAGCCGGAGCCGTGATGGCCGAATCTGGGCTGCGACCGCGACCGCGACAGTGGTGGCCACCTGCTATAGGTGAGAGAGAGCACGAGAGGGAGAGGGAGATCTGGGCAGCTTTGAGTGTGAGGGAGAGGGAGATCGGGGCAATTTTGAGTGTGAGGGAAAGGGAAAGGGAGAGGGAGAGGGAGAGGAGATCCGGGCAGTGAGTGTGAAGGAGAGGGAGAGGGAGAACACGAGAGAGCGAGTGTGTGTGTGAGAGTGAGAGTGCAGGTGAGAGGGGAGGTTGCTGAGAGTGAGAGGGGAGGTCTGAGAGTGAGAGGGGAGGTTGCTGAGAGTGAGAGTGCGGGTGAGGTTGCTGATATTTTCGTGAGAGTGATTTTAACTTATCAGGTTTTGCGAGGGATTTGTGACGAAAATATCCCTCGCTGACATTTTATCAGTTTAGCGAGGGATTTGTGACGAAAATAAATTCCTTGCTAACATTTTATCAGTTTAGCGAGGGATTTGTGACGAAAATATCCCTCGCTAACATTTTATCAGTTTAGCGAGGGAATTTTCCCTCGTCATTCCCTCGTTGATTTTAGCGAGGGAAATAAACCCTCGCAATTCCCTCGCTAAAATTAGCGAAGGATATTTTCCCTCGCAATTCCCTCGCTATTAACTCGCTGTTTATCCTTCATATTTATTTTTAAAATTTAGCGAGGACTCAGGGTTCCCTTGCTAATCCCTCGCAATTCCCTCGCTAATTAGCGAGGGATTAGCAAGGGAAATTTTCCCTCACAAATTTCTGTCGCTAAATCGCGAATTTCTTGTAGTGATTTTCCTATAACTATAGGACTGCACCAAGGGTCAACTTTGAGTCCATATTTTTTTAGCTTGGTCTTGGATGTGCTTACTATGCATATCCAAGAGTCGGTGCTACAATGCATACTTTTTGCAAATGATATAGTCTTAGTTGGAGAGTCGAGAAAGGAAACAAATAGGAAGCTAGAGCTATAGAGACAAGCTTTGGAAGAACATGATTTTTGTATAAGCAGGAGTAAGACGGAGTATATAGAATGCAAGTTCAGTAAGAAGCGTGTTAATACTAGCTTAGCGGTAAAAATTGGGGACCACACCATACCATAAGTCACATAATTTAGGTATCTTGGATCTATCATACAAAATGATAGAGAGATAGAAGTAGATGTAAATTATAAGATTCAAGCTGGATGGATGAAATGGAGGAGTGCTTCAAGAGTAATTTGTGATAGAAAAGTACCTCTCAAGCTTAAGGGTAAATTTTACCGCACAACTATAAGGCTCGCAATGTTGTATGGTACTGAATGTTGGGCGGTAAAAAGCCAGCAAGAGCATAAGATCAGTGTCACGGAGATGATGATGTTGCACTAGATGTGTGACCATACAAGACAAGATAGGATTAGGAATGAATGCATTAGAGAGAAAGCAGGGGTAGCACCTATTCTGGAAAAGATGGTAGAATCTCGCCATAGGTGGTTTGGACATGTAAGGAGAAGACCCTTAAAAGTCCTGATAAGAAGAGTAGATCAGGTAGAAGATAGTCTAATAGTTACAGGTAGAGGAAGACTAAAAAAGACACTAGGTGAAACTATTAAAAAAGATTTATATTTGAATAATATTTCTGAAGAATTAGTTTATGATAGGGTACAATGACGTCGTTTGATCTATGTAACCGACCTCACTTAGTGGGAAAATGCTTGATTGTTGTTGTATGTTCCTTTTGTAGGAGACATTCCAAAATTTTCAGTCTGATACTACTGATGATGAAGATTGGACTACCACTGCTACCCTGAGCAGAAAAAGGAAATTCACTGGCAAAGTGGGTTCAATGTCACCAAATGGAAAACGGTCAATACCGGGCAAGAAACAATCTACACATACTCCTAAGAGGAATACTTATCAGAATAAAATTGAAAATATAAATCATTCACCCACTAAAGCACTTGAAGGCTCTGTGAATTCTGGTTACGGTGATAAAAAATCTGGATCTTCAACATACAGAAGACTTGGGGAAGCTGTAGTTCAGGTATTGGTGAATTACCATCTAAGTTTGACTGGTACATTAGTTTGCTGTTCGAATTATCTTTCAACCAACTTTCAAATTTGCAAAAGTTATCCTCCGACGGTCCCACCTCCTTGATGGTTGCTGCTTCTTTCAAATTCAATTGTATCCTCTAGCTATATTCGTAGTACCTCTAACACAGGGTGGAAGTGCGAAAAGGAATACAAGAGGGGATGGGTATCTTTTTAGCAGACTACAGAGAATTTACTAGATAGAAATTTTGGAATTTACCAGAAATAAAGAAAGTCTTTGGAATAATATTAATAACTGAAAATATGATTTGTTTACATATAGTAGGCCCTTTTATGGGCATATTATAAATTATAATTTAATTGGCTAGTAAAAAAGCTTCTAGAACTTTCCTAATCCACATAGTATCCTAATAGGACTTCAATTCTGCTGCATAATTACCTTAAAATTGCCTGAACTGACTATATAATCCCTAAAATACTTCCTACGAACATCTGCTTCAATAGAAGGCTAATACAGGCACACATTTGCATGCATGTGAAGAGAAAGGGTTTACCTTAGTAACTGTTCTTGTATTTTCAGAGACTTTACAAATCTTTTAAAGAAAATCATTATCTAGACCGAACCACAAAAGAAAGCTTCGCACAAGAGCTTGGAATCACTTTCCAACAGGTTGTATCTTTTAGCATTGCTCTTATAGTGAATGCTTTTTTAGCTTTCGCTTATGAGTTTCTGAATTTACCATTTTTTCTCTCTTTCAGGTTACCAAATGGTTTGAGAATGTTCGATGGAGCTTCCGAAATTCATCACGCATAGAAACCAGCACAGGTAGAAATGCTTCACTGCAGGCTACTGACAGCAAAGTGGAAAACGAGGGGGCACTTGGTGAGCAGAGGGACTGTGAATTGGTGTCTCAGGAGGGCAGTGGACAAAAATAAAAAAAAAATCCCCAAGCTCTAAAAGGAGGAAGCATATGTTCGAACCCTAGCTATCTGAAGTAAATTTGGATGTTGATAGCACGGCAACAAAGTCTCCTGTTGGCTCCCCAATATCTTATGAAGTGCAAGCAGGTAACAAAATGAAGACAAGGAAAAAAATTGATACATTATTAAGAAGTCAAGCTTGATCATTTTCTAAGGCAACAAAATTTAAGTACATCCTTTGCGAGATTGAGATCCTTTCAGATGATCAGCTGGCATCTCGACGGATTTGCTTTCTGCTCTCAAAGTGTGTCATTCTTTTGTATTTTTTTTAATTATAATTTTCCAGGTATTCATCTTAGGTGAGTTGATTTTAGCTTTGCCATGCAAAATACTAAATAAATTAGTAATTAGTTATTAGTAATTGATATACATTGCATTGAATAAAAAAAAAGTATCAACAAGTATGGGCTATAGCCATCTTTTCTTTTGAGTTATGAATAATGTTTTGGACTTTAGGTGGAGGGTGGTTAGATGTTAGGTCACCTTGCATTTGGAACTTACGTGCTTTGTTGCTCTTAATTCTCACAGAAACACAGGAATTTTGGACTCTGCTGGTATTATTACTATGCAGCTGTAGGACATTCAGTAAACGATGGACCAACTAGAAACGAATAAACTAACTATAGTATCTCCAACTAATAATTCCTAATCCATTATTCTCTTGCACAACTTATAATTAGTATTTGATGAGTGGTTCCAGTTCTATTTATTTATTTATTTATTTATTTTGGTTACAGGTACCGGTTCCATTTATTATATACTACTACGGACGAGTTTTGTTTGCAATTAAGTTTGTCTACGTTAGTTTGAGCTCGCATAAAATAATATATATTATTCGCTATAACCTTTTGGTTGAGCTTCCACAAATTTGTCATTCATGAAGTGCTTCATATGGTATTAAATAGTTACCCTGGTGTTAGGTATAGTTTTTGAACTAGATGAACGATACTATCAAAGCGTTTGAGCTCACGTAATGACCATGAGTACTTAATGAACAATATTAGCTGTTCTAGACCAGTATTCTGAAACCTATGTCTTGCAGTGGTAGGCTGTGTTATCTAGCCCAATGTCTGCCTTGGCCCACCATGGCCTAAAAAGATTTATCAATCCAACCTTTTGAAGATTATCATATTTCTCAATTGAGTTCCATCTTAATAAGAATAATTGAGATCAAATCCCATATAACTACTTGGATTCTTAATTGCAGGAAAACTCTTAACTCTTTGATATTACTTCCTTATCAAGTCATCTCACATAGAATTTAGCCACTTAAGATATACAACTATTTATATACACTTTACGCAAATCTTAAAAACACTTCCTTCTATTAAGTCACATCATACACAAAAACACAAACTTAACTTTAATTAGTGTGTAATCAACTTGATTAGTGTATAATTAACTCGATTAGGGTGTAATCAAATTTGAGTGTGTATTCTAATATATAATGTGACTCAAAAGAAGATAATATATTGAAAGAAGTGTGTTCCTAACACTCTTCACATAAAAAAATTATAACAAAAAACCCCACATATTTGCAATCTGATTGATTCCCTAGGACAACCAATCTCAATCTAAATGCCAAACTATTCATTCACTACCACTGCAAGATGGGAAAGATGGGACAAAATAGCAAGAGACCAGAACAAATGAATCTCAAGGAAATGGAGCATTATAGATAAAATTCAAAATTTGCACTTACTGATAGACATTTGCAATTAAAGATTTCTTGATCAAGGTAAATCTTAAGCATGTTTTTATGCATTTTTAAACTGCAAATTCAAGGAAAATTATAGGGAAAGTGAGGTCTTTGTAAAATAGAAAATTTCTCACTTTTATTTTTTGGAAGGAATTTAATGAATTAAAATAACGTATAATACAATTTGAATACAATTTCAAATACAAATACCTAAGATTCCATTGAATTGATTTATCCAAATGCTGCAAAAAAGAGTTCAAGTCTATGTTCAGAACACCATAAGCATACATTTACAATCATTTAACTCACAAAAGGCATATTATAGGGTAACTCGGCCTGAGATCTTAAAAAAGTGTCATTGAATCACTAATGGCCAGAATACTCGAGATCCAGATGTAGTTTTATTTAATTTTGTCATCAATTAACTAATATAAATTATATTCTGAAATAGAGGCTAAGATCCAAGGTATGTCAAGATGAGAAAATCATCTCCAAATATAGAGTACTGCAAGTTAACCAGAGCGCAAGGTCATGGTACAATTTACACACCTGTATCTGTATCCTTTCCAGCCCTCACCAGAGTAAGCATCAATCAAGCTTTGCTCATAGCTTACTCGGTTTAGTAAATATCTTAAGCGAGCTTTGATTCTAGAAAATTCATCAGTAATTCCCTCTCGTCACTTCCATTTTTTTCTTCCTCCCTCTTCTCTTCTTCTCTTCGTCATTTTTAACATTGACCAAATTACTATTCGATTTGGGCACTTTACATTTTTCTCGCATCCTTGACCGCAAAGCTCTGCCACTGCTTCCTAGTGACCTCATCATATATTTCTTCTTCAATAATTTTGAAGTGCTTTTATCCTTGGGCCCCAACCTCATTTGAATCAGCCTTTTAGACTTTCTTTCCAGACAGTCAGAACTAATATTTTTCTCAACATCTCCAGAAGGTGGATCCAATTGTTCATTCGCAGAGCTCATGTTCACTTGTGCAGGACTTGATTGTATTTGGTCCTCAACAAGAAGGCTAGTTACTGCTTCGGTTATTTCATGGGTTCATTTTTAATATTTTGGGAGGCTGGTTGACATATGTTTTCTGACTTATCATTAGATAAATAACCAGAGTCCTGTTCTATAGTACTTTGTTGAAGGGATGAACCTTCTCCAGTCTGACAAGTCTTTTCCAAGTCATATTGAGGAGGAGCAGGTAGCTGAATGACAGAATTCCTAGAAACTTGATGTGATTTTTCATCGATGACGAAAGGGTTTACCACAAGGCCAAGCACCCTTTGTTCATTGTCTAAACATGCAGAGCCAATTTGATTTGTTTTCTCTGACAATTCACATTGTTCAGTTATAGGATCAAGTTTGTGTTTACATTTTGATAAATAATTTTAAAAAAATGATATTTTAGTAAATAGTTTTACCACTAATGCCTACGTGACCTTGATTTGAATAGAACAAATACAGATAATAAATGTGGCCTGAAAGGTGTGATTCAACCAGTTGACCCGTTGAGCTTGAATGATTTCTAACCCACGATAACCCGTCCTCCGCATAACCCGCGAGCAGTAAGCGGGCTGAAGGCTGGTATACAAATTAAATTTATTATTTGTGATATTTTTATGAGTATGATACTAAATTTATTCTATTTATTTTATTTTTTAACCTCTATAAATTATAATTTTCTATTTTTTAATTTTTATGATTTTTTTTTTATTTTTTATACATTTTGTTTTATTTTTTGGATCAACTCACTTACTTTTTTTTTTTTTTTTTTATTTATGCTTGAAATCAACCCGCTAACCCGCTAACCCGCACTAAAGCGGGGTGGAGTTGGTTCTCAACCCATTTTTCAATACAGATAATAAATGTGGCCTGGTAATGATGCGGGAATTATAGTAGAAGTGGTTGGCGCATATTGATCTTGAAGGTTCAAGGATTCTAGATAATTGCAGATTAAACCAATTAAGGAAACAATATATATTAAACCTGATTCTGCAATTACATTCCAAACGGGCACCAAAACTGAGGGCAAAGAGCAAAGATGGCTGACAAGGATTTTATGTAACACAATCACTGTCTACATTCAAATGAAAACTATCTACCAGCCACTTGCATGTTTACCAAAAACAGCAACTGGTCCGAATGTAGGAGCCAAACAGATTAGCAGCAGAAGCACCAGTAACCAGCAACAACCAAAATGTGAGCCACTGAACATCTCCTGACTTTCAGAGCACTGCACACCACCTTTACTGATCATTAAGAAGCTCTTCACCTGGACCCCGTTGTACTAGTCTGTAATACAATATACCCATAGTTGCCATGCACGCACTGCATAGGAACATAATAACTTCATCAATTAAGGACTAGCAGTCTATACCACATCCACATCTGAAGCTCCATATAACGGGGGTTTATATACATGACAGTGAAATTAGAGCCTCAATATCTGTGCCATGATAACATTCTCTCTTTTGAGAGCAAGGAGAGGATGGTCAACAAATACATGTTGGATATCTGACTTACCCACCACTTTCCCCATTTACCCTAAATATTATTTCCCATTAGTCGTTGCCAATGACTCAGAAGTAATTCAATTGCAAAAAATTCAGATCCCTGATTTTTCATCTTTTCTGTTCTACATTTCCTACTTTGGTAGTGTGGGTGAAATATAATTAGGATTGATTTATTGGGTTGGACCTTGTTTTTGTATATAAGTATACTTTTCAGTAGTAGCTCTAATTATTTAATATAAATATAAAGTTAGAATGATTAATTATTACAAGTTAGCTATTCCTCTTTTTTATTTTACCTCTCATGCTTTTCTCCTTCTTCATCTCTCTTATCATCAATAATGCAGACAGAAGCAGAGATGGCCTCAAGCATGATAGTAGGTTTTTCTCAGATTCATTAGAATTGGTGGAACTGGAATTATGATTAGAATTGACCATAAAAAAAAAAAAACACACCAACGTACACTTCAAACAACACAAAAGTTGCTGGCCTCAAAGAAAAACACCCAAATACCACCGGAAAACACATCAACCAAACTGAAAAAACCCAAATGACGTAAAACTATCACCATGTTTCTCACTGGGATTAAGAAAGAAGATCATCTGACAGATGACCCACCAACATCCATAACCAGGCGTGATCCGTGGTTACAGGAAGATAATCGACTATTTGGTATGATCAACAAAACCCTTGATACTTCTATTAAGCATGTTGTTTCTCACTGTGATACTGTGAAAGAGTTATGGAAATATATGAAGTTTCTTTATTCTGGGAAAGCCAACTTAACTCGTCTTTATGAGGTGTCACTGGTGATCCATAGACTAGCATAGCAGGATAAGTCCCTTCATAGGTATTTTATTGACTTTAAGCGTACCTATAAGGAATTGAATGACCTCCAACCTATCTCTACCGATGTTAAACGGATGCGCCTATAATGGGAATAGTTAACAATTATGAGTTTCTTGTCTAGATTATCCTCTGAGTTTAGTGTCGCTCGTGATCAGCTCTTGATTAATATGAGCATATGACCCTTGTTGATGTTTATCACCGTCTCATGTGCACTCATCATGAGTTGTATTTTGATTCTTCTTCTAGATCACTGGATGCTTTGGTTGGCCGCAGTGGTGGTAGAACAGGTAGAGGTGGAGGTTATGGTAGTCGTGGTAGAATAGGTGGTCGTTCTGGTGGTCGTAATGGTGGTCATGATGGTAGCTTTCTTGGTGGCCGTGATGGTGGTTCTTATTTTTGTTATTATTGTGGAGAGGAAGGCCATATTAAGAAGAATTGTTGGAAGTTGAATGGGAAACCTAGTTCCTCCCAAGGTTAGCGTTATGCTTATGTAGCAACTCAAGAAGGTCTCTTGCCCACATATGTCACTGCTCCTCAAACACAGAGTCTCAGAACCATCACCATGTTTGGTGCTTAATTTGAGGCTTACACTCAGTTCCAGACCTTATAGGGTATTGGTCCTTTTTTCATTACTACTCTTGTCCAGTCAGGTAGTCCCACTACTTGTCTCACTTCTTCGTCCCATACCTAAGTCATTGATTCTGGTGCAACAAACCATATGACAAGTAATACTGGTATTATATCCTCTTTTCTTCTCATTTCTTCCTTACTAAATGTCACTCTTGCTAATGGTTCCTCAACTCCTATTATAAGTAGTGAGGTTGCCAATCCTTCATCCTCCTTTCCTAATACTGCTATTGAGGCCTTGTCTAATAAGGGTGGCGTCAGGCTATGTTGGATGAGATGCATGCTCTTGAACATAATGACATTTGGGAGTTAGTTTCTCTACCTACCGATAAACAAGAAATTAGTTGTAAGTGGGTGTATGCTGTGAAGGCTAATCTTGATGGCTCAGTGGCCCGTTTAAAAGCTCGTCTTGTTGCTGTTGCGACCTTGATCGCGGCGGGAGCAACGAACAAAATAAATTGTTAGGAGTCGCCACCAATTTTATTTAAATTAGGAAAAATTGGAAAACCCTTTTAGAAAATGGTCTTTGGAACTAGAATGGATTCGGGAGTCGGTTATGCATAGAGAAGGGTAGAGACTTAACCCCACAACACCCCTAACACATCCGTCCTAAAATGGTTACCCTAAGTTAGTTATGCAAAAACTTAATAATCTCATAATATATTTGTTTTACCTTTTTTACTAAAAAAAATTAAAAAACAAATAATTTGTGAAAATTTAAACTTTGGCTTGACAGAATAAAAATTCTGCTCCTACGTATCCTCTGTTGCAATGAGGAACTTAAAGTAATGTAGTTCTTTATAAAATATGTGTGAGTTGGTTGATTTTATTTAAAGAAAAGATTTAAATTTTTTATTTTATAAAATTTGAATTAACAGGTCATCGCGACTCTGTTAATCAAATTAGGGTTTGAATAGGTGAAACTCGCGTTACGTTAGAGACGTCACCCACTAATTATTGAATTTATCGCTATTAAATGAGATTTTTTTAATAAAAAAAATGAATTTTGAGTATTTATTAAATAATGATTTATTTTTAAAATAATTTGAATCATTAAATTGTCACAACTTAGATGATCCAAAATAGTTACAAAATTAACAAGTTGTCACAACTCGGTTCATCCTGTTTCATTCCTCTAAAAAATAATTATTTTATATTTTATCATTTTTTTACTATTTACCCCCCTTTTTTAAGCTAATCTAAACTCGTTTTACCAACCAAAAAAAAAATGAAATGAGCAAAGAAAGAGACTTTCAGTCTCTGTAACAGCAACACCAAAATAGAGGAGAGGATGGGTTATGATGGAGCACAGGCGAAGCAGACAGAGAGAGAGCTTGGTGGAGTGCCGGTTTGGAAGACGATAGCATCGGCGCGGGTTCGACCGGAACGACGATGCAACATGGGTTCGGCGGTGGTTCGAGATCTTGTACGCATATGGTTTTCGATCTGGGCCTGGTTTCGCGGTTGAAGGGTGGTCGGCAGTTTGATTACTAGCTGAAGCGAGTCATGTGGGTCGACTGGTCGTGACTTGGTTGGATCTGAGATCGTCGGGTTGCGGGATGGCGTGACTATCACACGGTTGGGTGGCTGTCGCAGGCTGGATCCGAACGACAAAGTGACTGGGCAGCGATGACGGATCGCGCGAGTGATGAGATGTTGCTGAGTCAACGGTGCGGGTCGGCTCCGATCTGAGTTGGTGGAGAAAACACACGGTGGTCTAGACTTGCAGACGGTGGTGGTGCAGGCTAGCTCCAACGGTGGCTCGGCGGCGATGGGATCTGGTTGGTATTCTAGCTTGGCAGGATCACGGTTTGGACATGATAGGGGTGGAAGGATGGTGGTTGTGGCTATTATGATAGTTGATGATGGATTGAAGGCTTGGAAGAGATGATGATGGTGGGGGGGGTTTTTGATGGTTATAGATGAAGCTTATATGAAAGGGAGTTTGTAAAGGGATGAAGGGAGATGGTAGTTGTGGAAGTGAAGGTGGTAATGGAAGATGTGTGATAGTGTGGAGCTACGCAAAAATTATAAAGTTTGTAGTTTGTAAGCTCAGGTTAAGGTGTTAAGCTGAAAGGTTAAACAAGGTTAAAGTCTGGTTTTGTGTGGGGGTTGTAGGTTAATATAGGAGGGGATTAGGTTGAAGAATTTGAGTTAAAGTGTGATTAGGATTAGTTTAGGATGATGAGTGTTGGGCTAGTTTAGGATAAGTTTATGATAGCTGATGGGATTTGATTAGGATAGGTTTGTTTATGATGAGTTTGAGTTATATTAGAATGAGTCAATGGGTTAATGGGTCAGGATATGAATTGATGGAATTTGGTTAGGATAATGGGTTAATGGGTTATGGGTTACATAATGAGCTACTGAATGAAAGATTGAACCTTTTTCTTTATTTTTTCTTCATTTTTTATTTTTTTTCTTTTTATAAAAATGCCCTGACAAAATTGGGTGTTCACAGTTGTCCCTTTTTACTTGTTTCTTACTAGATAAAAAGAATAACCACAACTTTTTATTTTATCATGGTAAGGAACGAGTAAAGAAATGAACTCAAATTTTGTACAGGAGAAACAAAAACAATATGAGAACAAAGAGCGATACGCTCAAGGGTAAAATTACATAAATCTAAATGACAAGAGTCGATACGCTCAAAAGTAAATTTCAGAAGCCGATGACAGAAATTTAAATGACAGGGAGCCGATGCGCTCAAAAGAAAATGATAAGAGCCGATGCGCTTAAAAAGAAAATGACTAAAATTTAAAATGCATAGAACTGATACGCCCAAAAGGGATTTCAAATGCAGAGAGCCAATAATTGACAGAAATTTAAAAAGTATAGAGCTGATGCTCTCAAAATGCAAGGAGTTGGTTTACTCAAAACAATTTAGAAAGTAAGGAGCCAACGCACTCAAAAGAATTTAAAAACATGAAGTTGATGCGCTCAATGATGCATGAAGCCGATGCGCTCAAAATGATGCATGGAGCTGATGCGCTCAAAATGCAGGGGGGCGATGCGCTCAATGATGTATGGAGCCGATGCGCTCAAAATGATACATGGAGCCGATGCGCTCATAATGAATGGAGCTGGTGCGCTCAATGATGCATAGAGTCGGTGCGCTCAGAATGATGCATGGAGCCGATGCGCTCAAAATGATGCATGGAGCCAATGCGCTAAATGATGAATAGAGCCGATGCGCTCAAAATGATGCATGGAGCTGATGCACTCAACATGCATGAAACAATTTGTGCTAGTAAGTCATGGACTTAAGATCTTTTTCTTCTCAATCTTTTTTTTTCTTTTCTCTCTTTAAAAAACATTTGTACCAGCGACAATTCTAAAAAGTTTTGACCAATCAAACTCTTGTTCATGTGCTTTTCTTTGTCAGATCCTCTGGGTGACGTGGAATCCTCTTGACTTTTTCTTTCTTTCTTCTTCTTCATTTCTTCTTTTTCATTTCTTCTTAATTTTTTTTATCTCTCCCTTTGAGACGTGAGATGATCATCCCTTGTTGTGAATCCTTGCTTAGGGCTACTAAGTATTCGTGAGAAAAATTTTGCTCTAGTATTTATTCCTTGATCTTCATCCAATTGATTTCCTGCAATAGTTTGATGACTTAACTGCTGTCTCTGTTGCCACTTCCTTCAATATATATTCCCAGAAGTTTTGCCTCAGTGTGACTAATTGAATACGAACCAAGTTGCCCTTGTGTAGCCTCGAATACAAATAAAATTGCCCCAGTTTAAGCAATTCCAATCTATTTGCCTTAACTCTGCCCTTTCAGGTTTTCAACATAACGAGCTTCGAAACTTCTAAGTTCTTTTTAATCTGAATTGTTACCATCAAATGGTTAAATCATAATGTTGTACTCTTGTTCACCTTATTTGAAACATTATGTAACAGACAGACATGGATTCAAAAGTACGACTTAAAATGAATTTACTGGGTAAACAACTTCTAGATTGGTCTTGGAAGTTTGACTACACAAAAAAGACACAAATGATGATATGAGATCCAAAGAGGTGTTGACCCAATACGAATAGGTTTGACCTTCATGAGACAAATCTTTAGTTGTCTACTAGACATTATGGCCAAGGATTTTCTTCTGCTGAACATCTACATCAAGCCAAATTAACTGAAGAGAAATTTGCCCCTGTCTAAGACTGAATTGAGTAAGAGCAAGACTTATCCTAGTGACTAAAAGATTTACCCAAGGCAAATTGAACCAAGGAAATGAAAAATTACCCCAGTTTAGAGCCGAGTCGAACGAGGTACAAACTTGTCCTAGTGTAAGGCCAAATTGAACAAAAAAATAATAATTTGTCCCAGTTTAGGACAGAAATGAATAGGGCAGAAACTCGTCTTAATGACCAAAAGATTTGCCCCAGTGTAGATTGAATTGAACCAGGGAAAGAATGCTTTGGTGTAGGACCAGCTCAAACAGGTTAGAAACTTGCCCTGGTGTAAGTTTCTTTTTTTTTTCTTTTCATTTTCATTCATTTTTTTAGGAGCAATAAACTAAATACTTGGATGAGCGTAACCTTTGTCTCAAAATTAAAGTTAACGAAAATGACAACAACCTTTCATTGATCAGTATGGACTTTTTGAGACTTGCAACGTGACCAAGACTAGGGGTCATGAAAGGAAAGATATCAAGCTCAAACAAGTTTTTAAGGGTCGAATGAGACTAAGGATCATTGTTCAAAATTAAACTTCATCAATTGTTTTTCCACTTTCAAACACTTTTCTCTTATTATTCTCCTTTTCTTTCCCATTTCATTTCATTTTCTTTCATCCTTATTTCCCTTCTCCTTTTTTTTATCATTTTTTTTATTTTTACTTCTTGTCCTTTTCACTTTTTCTTTCTTTTCCATTATGCTTCAGAACATTCATCATTACAATCAACATTTGTTTCATGTTATCCCCTAGTATAGGAGTGATCCTTATCCAGGGTTTATTGAAAAAAAAAATCATGCTCAAAAGGGGTAACAAGAGATAAAAATGATGAAATTTTACAAATGATAGAGAAAAACGACCAATCTTCATTTTCAAATCATGATTATTTATTTTCAAAACTTTAATTTTGAAACAAAAAGATTGTGCAAACCAAGTGATTACTTCTTTGCTCCCTTTTTTATTTTTTCTTTTTTTTTTCCTTTTTCTTTTTCTTTTGCAAAGGCACTTACACACGCGGACCCAACTGAGTATTACCAAGGAAGAAGCTTTAAAGGAATGAAAGAAAATAATTATCAAGAAAGACAAAGTGATCAAAGAAAACAAGGTACCCATGCAAATTCATTACATTAATGTTTCAAGAAAGTTAACATGAGTTCAACATCACTAATTATCACTTCAAGAGTTGTTAATAATACTAGGTCCAACTATTTCTTCAATATCAAGCTTCCCGTAAGCAATTAGCTTCCTTACTGCAGTCTTGAAGGATTTACAATCTTCAATTGAGTGCCCTGCGACATACATGTGGTATTTGCAAGTTAAACTCGAATTATACCTCGCTGGGAATGGTGGTTCAAAGGGACATACATGATTTCCTAAAATGAGGTGAGCATCAAACAGCCTCTGGAAAAGATCTGCATTCGAAATGGACAATCTTGGAAAATGGGATAGGTTTTGGGGGCGAAAGCGACCTTGATTTTGGAAGTTTGGCCCAGGTTGTGGGTGATTTGGGTAATTTTGTGGAGGTGGAGGTGGATATCAGGTATAGGTTGGTATAATTTGGTGGGGAGGGTAATAAGGAGATGTAGCTGTTTGGTATGGCAAGTGAAGGTTAAGGTTATATGGTGGTTGATTACTTGGGCATTGTGAGAAATATCGAGGTCTGAAGATCTGTTGATACTGGACATAATTCACTTCAGGCTCATTCTTTTTCAGTTTGAATCCTTTCTTAGCAGTGATATCCTCTGTAGTGCTCATTGGCAACTTCCCAGCCTTGGATAAAATCTCGATTCTTTCTCCAGCAGCGATCAAGTCAGCGAAATCTTTATAGGCTGCTCTGGCCATTGCTCCGATAAAAGGATTTCCCAAGGTTCCAGAGAAATATGAGCACATCTCAGACAGTGTTAATGAGGGTTGAACTTGAGCCGCCAAGGCTTTCCACCTTTGTGCATACTGCTTAAAAGAATCATCATTTCTTTTCTGCATTGGGTTTAACTGTTCCCGAGTTGGGACTGTTTCCAGGTTGAACTGGTACTGACCCATAAACAGGTTTGCCCAGTCATCCCAAGAAGAGATATTAGAGAGGTCTTGTTGGATACACCATTCCAAAGTGGGCCCAGTCAAGCTTTCATGGAAAAAGCTGACAAGGAACTTCCAGTCCTTTGACCAAATTGGTATTTTAGTAATGTATGATTTTAGGTGAAAAAATGGGTTAGTGCTCCCATCATATTTGTCAAATTCTAGAACCTTAAAGTCCTTTGGGATGATAATATTGGCAATAGGGCACAACTCTTCTATCCCAATGGGATCATAGGTGTTAGGACCCTTGATTGATTTGATTTGTTCCTCTATCTTTTCCATCCATTCTTCTTCTTTCTTATCATTTTGAATGGCCGCATAACCAGTACTAGTAGGAAATCCCGTTGATGTCAGGATTGACATATGCGGTGGTTCCCACGTGAATTCAACATTACCATGGACTTCATTTCGAGTATCCTCTGACAAACGATGCCCTTCTCCGATAGGAATCACTAGTGATGTAGTATTTGATGTTCCTACCACAAAAGGCATCTCAGTGGTGGCCCTAGGGTTTGCCTTTATGGAAGTAATATTTGGTGGGTGCAAGTGTGCCCCAGTTATTCCTATACATCCGGCTGTCCCCATCAAAGTGAGGGTCTCCCTTATGGTCGACAACATTTCCTCCATTCTTCTATGAGACTTTGTCATTTCATTCATCCTTTCTTTCATCTCATCTACTTCCATTCTCAGATTCATTCCTTCGTTTTCAATTGTCATAGCTGCAAGCTTTGTTCGAGCCCTTGTGTTATGAAGTCAGGTTTGATTGGTGTCTTCTTTCCTTGGTCGTGTAATGGTGCTGAGCACGGTAACACCAAACAAAAATAATGAGATGAAATGAAATGAATGAGATTCATGAGATGCATAAAATGAAATGAATGAAATAAAAATATTTTTCTTTCCTTTTTTTTTTTAAAAAAAAAGCAAGGAATGATGTGAAAATGCATGATTTTTTTCTTTATTTTTTAAGAGTGTTAGATATGCCATGAAAATGCATGTTTTTTTGTTTTTTTTTTGTCATGAAAATGTAAGATGCTGAAAAAAAAATGAGAGATAGCTAGATAAAAAAAGAAGTACGCTCCCTTCGTGTCCTACGGGGTTGCCTTAAAAGGAAACATTCTATCGTAAGGATCTATGGGTCTTTCTGATTCGTGATAAATCTCATTTGGTGGTCTTTCTATTTTAAAGGTCTCTAGAGCCAAGTTCTATTTCAGAATGTTGACCACGAAATAGTGTGTAAACCACTAGGTGTGAGACATTCATGAAAAATGTACACTCTAGATGAGGTTTTCACAATAACCAAATAGGATGTACATCCAAAATGGCTACCACAACGTAACCTCTACCTAACTTAGGCTTCACTCAGACCCAGGTATAGGGCTCCACTCGGATGTGTGTGATAAACGTGTAGGTACGGTGGGTATAAGGAGCATATAAACCTTTGCACTCCTAAAGACTACCCATATTCTGCAAAACAAAGCAAACACAAAACAAAAATTCCAAAAAAAAAAATTCTCACCTAAGGTTAGCATCATAAGATAATTAACAAACAATTAAAGGTGAGAAACAAAAAAAAAAGTTAAACAAATATACAAAGATCACAAAATTTTGCACAACTAATTTATACAGGCTTGACTCTCAAATATCCCCAGCGGAGTTGCCATCTGTTGCGACCGTGATCGCGACGGGAGCGACAAACAAAATAAATTGTTATGCCACCAATTTTATTTAAATTAGAAAAAATTAGAAAACCCTTTTAGAAAATAGTCTTTGGAACCAGATTAGATTCGAGAGTCGGTTATGCATAGAGAAGGGTGGAGACTTAACCTGTAACACCCCAAAATTTCCGTATCTCTTAAACAGTAATCTTGACAGTTAACAGAATTTTACTGTTTAGTAATTTTTGTGCACTGTAAAATTATTTTGTTTATTCCGTCAGCGTATTTGATCATTTTGAGTGATTTACTCCGTGTCAGGAAAATAAAAATTTTCTGAATTAGGAAAACTTTACGTAATTTAATTTTTACCGTTAGGTAATTATTTTATCTAATCTGATTTGATATTTGTGCGTTTTCTCATATTTGTGATTTTTGTGGATGATTATATTTTTTTTTACTGCATGTGGGCCCAGGTGGTCCTATGTGGGCCCAATTGTGGCCATACGTGGGCCTGTGGGGTCCCATGAAGGCAAAAATTTTTCTACGCATAGAAAAATTTGTACTGTTTGGACAGAGACAGAGGATCTTACTATACCTGAATATGGAAACAGTTTTAGAAAATTTTTTGTACTTTATTTTATACTGTATTTAATTATCGGATGATAAAAATACAAGAAAAATATTATTTGTAGGATACAAGAATAAATATTATATTTGCGTGAGTCAACAAAGAGAGCTTGACTTGATTTATACCTTGGATGAGAATGCTTAGTTTGAATATTAACCATTTATTTATTCAAAGGTTAAGAAACAAACTTAATAAAGAAGTTGGATAATAACCATTGATTTAATCAATGGTGTGAGAATAAGCTTAGTTAGGAAGGCTTTGATATCAACCATAGATGTAATCAAAGGTGTAGAATTGGTCTTGAAAAATGACAAAGACCATTTATAACCATTGGATTTAGATTAAATCAAGGTGGAGATTTAATCTTAAAAAGTAACAAAGACCATTTATGACCATTGGATGAAGAATCAATCAATGGTGGAGATTTGGTCTTCTAAAGTAGTAAGACTAATTAGGACCCTTGGATTTAAAGTTTGAAGGAGCAATCTTGACCATTAATTTTGGAGACACATCTAAGGGCTAAATTTAAAGGAGAAAAATCCAATGGCCAGATTTAGTCTTCAAAATTAAAAATCTACCTAAATCCTAACCATTGAATTAATCAATGGCTAGAAATGCTTCAAATGGTGGCAAATAATGAAGACAACTTTATTGAATGTTATGAAGAGAAGGTGATGGTTTTGGAGTGTTTAGAAGACAAAGAGCAAATTTTATGTCATTTTTGCATGTCTTGGTCAAGTTAGACATCATAATGGCTTACTTTTGATTTTTGTACTCCAAGGAGAATGCTTGAAGGGGGCACGGTTTTGGTGCTGCATGAAGGAGTTTGGAAGACCATAATTGCACGCTTTAGTCATTATTGTCTTCCTTGGTCTTCATTGATTCATTTTCAAGAAGAAACTTAAAATTTTCTCTCCATCTCCTTTCTTCTCTAGATTTCGCCAAGCCCTCCAAGAGCACCTTCCATCACTCAAAAATTTCATCCAACTTGATTTTCTAAACCTAAACATCATTCTAAGAACATCTCTAGTTATGAGTTTTTCCAAAATCATTCATCTTGATATTCAAATCCAAGCTTCAAGTTTCTATCAAAAATCAAAAATTTCATCTTTGTGCTTCAAGAGAAACCATTCGGTTATCTACCCTAAAATCACCATCCAAGCTCTTTTAATTTCATCCAACCATAGATCTTGAATCTACATGATGTTCTAAGCAACTTTCATGTTGAAGATTTTCTCTAAATCATTCATCTTCATGGACTTTCTTTAAGATCAAAGTTATTGGGTTTTTGAGGTGAAGTATAAGGAAACTTCATTTTCTTCTCTCTTTTTCATGATCTAAACCATGTTTGATCCATGGTTCCTCTTAATCAAGCTTGATATGTTAATTAACTTGTGTTTTGTTTTGTATTTGAGAAGCCCTTGGTGGTGAAGGACTTGGAAAAAGAAACAAATCAAGAAGCTTTGGAGGATCTTCAAGAGGTAAGAGGAGATCCATCTCACCAACCAAGCATGGTGGTGAGAGATAGTATTTTATTTGATGGATGTGGAATCCAAGTGAGGATTCATATCCATGGTCATGTAATTAATTTGTGGGTGTTTATGAGCTTTGATTAATTTTTATGCTTGATATGCTTTGCATGATGATTATAGCTTTGATGATATGCTTGATATGCTATACATGCTTTTATGGCTTTGATGGTATGCTTATATTATTTATGATGAAATATATATGTATATGCCATGATTTGATGATGGAAAGAAAATTAATTCTTGGCTCCAATGGCCAAAGAATGACTACGGTTTTGGCACCCAAGGTTAGAGTTCTATGTTGAAATTTTTCAAGAACAAGGGAATTAATTTTTGATCCCTAGAACATGGTGAATTTTGGTCAAGACACCTCAAGATAGGTGTTCACAAAATTAATATTTTCTTGAATGATGAAAATGGATGTTTAGAAAAGTTAGGAAAATAAACAAAGAATTTATTTTTCAAAGAGTACATGAATACGGTTTTAAAAGGATTTTTATTGATTTATTTTGTGTAAAAAGTTTCTAAGTGTTTTACTAAACATGAGATTTAAATGAAAATAGCAATGATAATTTTAAGGATTTGCAAAGAAAGTGAAAAAGGATTTGTAAGGAAAGTAAAAATGAATTTGAACAAATGGGTTTGGTTTTTATGACCATCGGTATTTCAGTTTTAAAAATAAAGAATTTTTAATGGTTTTGTTTGTGTAAAACCATATCAATTTAGGAGGAAAATATTTGATGGCTTCAATGGCCAAAGACTCTACGATTTTTGGAGGTTAGAATAATTTTGGTTTTTATGAAACAAAGTAATTTTAAAATGGAAACAAAATGTTTGAACAAAATGTTTTATTATAAGGATTTTGGAAAGGGAAATCAAAGTATTTTATCACTTGAGAAATGAACTTTCATATGAAAATGAAAAAGAAAAGTTGCAAGGGTTTGAATCTTAATTTGTTTTGAAGAGAATTGATTTTAGAATTAATTTGGGAAAAATGGAGAATATAATGGTGTTTTGAAAATTTACTAACGTATAACTTATTTTCAAGTTTTGAAATACGTTAGAAAATGTTAAGTTTTGAAACGTTGATTTACATCAATGAAAAAGTGATTTTGTGAATTATATTTTGAAAAAGAATTTCTTAAGTAAAGAATCATGGAAAAATATTTTCTTGAGTAAGAAAATATATTAAATGAAGTGTAAAGTTATATTATTTTGAGAAAAGTTAAAAAGGAATTTTTAAAGGTCAAGAAATATTTTCGTAATGAAATTGTGGTGAAAAATTATTTACGATATCTTAAAAATGTGATTTTTAAGTTACGTAATGTGGAAAAATATTTCTACGCGATTTTAAATATGTTAAAATATTTCTACGCGATTTGAATTACGTTTAAATATTTTACGTAATCAATTACTATTGAAAAATCACTACGTGATGGAAAAGTGATGGATTATTTTTACGTGATTGTGAAAATAGCGAAAAATCATTATGTGATTTGAAAAGTGTTTTAAATATTTTGAGAATGACGGAAAATGATTTATGCGACTTAAAAGAATGATTTTTAAGTTACGCGATTTTGAAACAAATGTGGAAAATATTATGCGATTTTGAGAAACGATATTTTTACGCGATTAAGAAAAACGTTAAAAAATTAGTACGTGTTTTAAAAGTGCAAGAGAAGAGTTGCGGTATTTTGAAAACGTATCGAAATGTTAACAGTATTGTGAAAACGTAATGTGTGTCACCAGATTGTGAAAATATAACGAAACGTTTGAGATTTTGAAAACGTAACATAAGTGTTACGATATTTTGAAAACGTAATATAAACATTTTGGAATTGTGAAAACGCAATGAAACGTTTTGGAATTGTGAAAATGAAACGGAAATATTACGCAATTTTGAAAACACGACGAAAGTGTTTTATAACTATGAAAATGTGATAACATGATTTTTCTTTGTTGAAAATACAAGATAATTTGGTGCATTTTATATGCATTGGAAATAGATGCTTGTGATTGGATTTGGTGCATTATACATGCATTGGGAAAAAATATGCGTTGAGGCATATGATACATTGAACAAATGAAATTGAAAAGATTTGGCCCTTTGGGGTTGACTTACGCAGATATATTCGTGCATTGTATATGACCCTTGTGGTTGAAGAGGGAATGAGAATTGATAGTGAGGTCTATGATGGATCTTGGGGCGTCGAGGCGCGGTCGACCAAGTGTGGACAACACCGGCGAGTACCACTGTGTCACTTGCGATGCAGATCCGTTACTGCAACGCATTGACGATACCCGACAAGAACACGATTCTTTTCAACAACCTAAAGATTATCTTTGGGCTAAGGCGACAATTGACAAAGCATTCTCCTCGAAATTGTGAAAACCTCCATGGAGTTGTTTTTGAAAAAGCGAGTCTATGTGCACATGCATAACATATGCATAAATTTGAGTGTCCATATCTGCATGATATATATTAATTGAGGAATATTGGCTATGACAATTGTTTTGAAATACTTGGATGATGATGATGATAATCATGTTGATGGCATTATTGTGATTATCATGTGATGATAATAATGTTAATAGTATGATGATGATAGTTGATTAATGTTGAGTGCATTATTGAAATTCTGGTATGACATATCTGTATGATATTGCTGTTGTGTTATCTCTATGCTGCCATATTGGTATTGACGTAGGTGATCTCACCTCTTTGTTATGTTGTTTCTTTGTGTCATCGCTTAAAAATCAAATAATAGAAGGATCGAGTTGTCTTAGACATAACGGGCGATGGATACTCTGAGATTGATGACAACAATAAGGAGTGGACATTCAGGACTCGAAGATGTGCAGCGTTGACAAAGAACAGATGTAGAACAGATGTCTGATGCAACAAGATGGATACACAATAGAATAAGTATGTTAAGTTTTAACGTTAGTGTTGTACCGTGCTATTAAGTAGGACCCGTCATAGGGTTTACTGCTGTTAAAAAAAAAAGAGTCTGTTAGTTTCATAATTCTCTTTAAATTGTTAAATATTAATTGGTGTCAATATTGCATAATGAATAAGTTGAAATATGATTTTCAATATTACCTAATATTTTCAGTAAATTTACGTTTTAGTAAAGAAGAAATTTTGAAACCCATATTTTCATAAACTCAAACCTTTTACGAATTGATTTTCAGATTATGAGTCGAGAGTCGGAAATGTGATACCCTAGGGAGGGTGTTACATAACCCCATAGCACCCCTAACACATCCGTCCTAAAACGGTTACCCTAAGTTAATTATGCAAAAACTTAATAATCTCCTAATATATTTGTTTTACCCTTTTTACTAAAAAAATTAAAAAAATAAATAATTTGTGAAAATTTAAACTTTGGCTTGACAGAATAAAAATTCTGCTCCTACGTATCCTCTGCTGCAATGAGGAACTCAAAGTCATGTAGTTCTTTATAAAATATATGTGAGTTGGTTGATTTTATTTAAAGAAAAGATTTAAATTTTTTATTTTATAAAATTTGAATTAACAGGTCATCGCGACTCTGTTAATCAAATTAAGGTTTGAATAGGTGAAGTTCGCGTCACGCTAGAGATGTCACCCACTGATTATTGAATTTATCGCTATTAAATGAGATTTTTTTATAAAAAAATGAATTTTGAGTATTTATTAAATAATGATTTATTTTTAAAATAATTTGAATCATTAGGTTGTCATAACTCAAATGATCCAAAATAGTTACAAAATTAACAAGTTGTCATAACTCGGTTAATCCTTTTTTTAAGCTAATCTAAACTCGTTTTACCAACCAAAAAAAAAAAAGAAATGAGCAAAGAAAGAGACTTTCAGTCTCTGTAACAGCAACACCAAAACAGAGGAGAGGATGGGTTACGATGGAGCACAGGCGAAGCGGACGGAGAGAGAGCTTGGTGGAGTACCGGTTTGGAAGACGACGGCACCGGCGCGGGTTCGACCGGAACGGCAACGCAACATGGGTTCGACAACGGTTCGAGATCTCGTACGTGGATGGTTTCCGATCTGGGCCTGGTTTCGCAGTTGAAGGGTGATCGACGGTCTGATTACTAGATGGAGCGAGTCATGTGGGTCGACTGGTCATGGCTTGGCTGGATCTGAGTTCGTTTGGTTGCGGGATGGCACAACTGTCACGTGGTTCGGTGGCTGTCACGGGCTGGATTTGAACGGCGGAGGGACTGGGTAGCGACGATGGATCGCGCGGGTGATGAGATGGTGTTGAGTCGACGATGCGGGTCGGTTCTGATTTGGGTTAGTGGAGAAGACACGCGGTGGTCTAGACTTGCAGACGGCGGTGGTGTAGGGTGGCTCCGATGGTGGCACGGTGGCGACAGGATCTGGTTGGTATTCTAGCTTGGCGGGATCACGGTTTGGACGTGATAGGGGTGGAAGGATGGTGGTTGTGGCTATTATGATGATTGATGATGGATTGAAAGCTTGGAAGAGATGATTATGTTGGCGGAGGTTTGAGGGTTATAGATGAAGCTTATATGAAAGGGAGTTTGTAAAAGGGTGAAAGGAGATGGTAGTTATGGAAGTGAAAGTGGTAATAGAAGACGTGTGATAGTGTGGAGCTACATAAAAATTATTAAGGTTATAGTCCGTAAGCTTAGGTTAAGGTGTTAAGCTGAAAGGTTAAACAAGGTTAAAGTCTGGTTTTGTGTGTGGGGTTGTAGGTTAATATAGGAGGGGATTAGGTTGAAGAAGTTGAGTTAAAGTGTGATTAGAATTAGTTTAGGATGATGAGTGTTGGGTTGGTTTAGGATAAGTTTAGGATAGGCGATGGGATTTGATTAGGATAGGATTGTTTATGATGAGTTTGAGTTGTATTAGAATGGGTCAATAGGTTAATGGGTCAGGTTATAGATTGATGGAATTTGGTTAGGATAATGAGTTAATAAGTTATGGGTTACATAATGAGCTACTAAATGAAAAATTGAACCTTTTTCTTTTTTCTTCCTTTATTTTTTATTTTTTTGTCTTTTTACAAAAATACCCCAGACAAAATTGGGTGTTCGCAGTTGTTAAGGGTTATGCTCAAGTTTATGGCATTGATTATTTTGATACCTTCTTTCCTGTTGCTAAACTTACCTCTGTTCGTATCTTTATCTCTCTTGCAGCTAGTCATCATTGGTCCTTGCACTAACTTAATGTCAAGAATGTCTTTCTCCATGGCGACTTATAGGAAGTGGTATATATAGAGCAACCTCCTGGGTTTATTGCTCAGGGGGAGAATGGTAAAGTTTGCATACTAAAGAAATCATTATATGGTCTCAAACAAGTTCCACGGGCATGGTTCAGGTGCTTTAGACAAGCTATTCTTCAATTTGGGCTACAGATAAGTACTTTTGATCATTCAATATTCTCCTGATGCTCTCAGGGTGACTTTATTTTCTCCATGATTTATGTGGATGATATTATCATTACTGAGAGCGATGAGATTGGGATCAAAAAGCTTAAGGATTTTTTTCAAACACAATTTTAGACTAGGACTTAGGTGCTTTGAAATACTTCTTAGGCATTGAAGTGGTGCGGAATTCGAAGGGTATTTTTCTTACTCTAAGGAAGTATGTGCTTGATTTACTCAGAGAAACAGATATGCTTAGAGCCAAATGATAACAATATATTTTATACATTTTATAACCCTCTCACTGGGCTTCTTAAGGTTCATTTAGGTTTAATTAAGTTGGTTTTATCACATTCTATGATATTAGACCTAATTGGATCATTGAAAGAATTATTGCATGAATTAGCCTTAATTTATCTCTTCAACAATGTTTAGTAGATTAGCTATAATTTGAGTTACATATGTTAGATTCATGTGATTTTGGTCTTGTAAGAAAGCTCAAACAATTCCCTACAACTTTCATTAGGACTTCAAGAGTCATGTCACAAGCTTAGATAACTCAAATTAGAGTTGAAGAAAGAACTAGAGTGTTGATTTTGATAGTTTAACCTCTGTGTACACATCAGGCCATATCTCGGGCTGTAAGAATGTTGATTAGCTAAAATTTTGATAGTTGATAGTTAAAACCCAAATTTACAACTTTCATGAAGAACACTTTTCAATATTTTGAGGTCTAGTAGGTCATATTGGGATTGCAAGTCAGAATAGATGAGCTGGAATTGGGCTTGAGCAGTTACAATGATTGGGTCATATCTTAAGATGTAGGAGGCTAAATTGGATGGTTCAGTAGGCATTTGATAGCCAAGATAAATGCCTACAATTTTTATGAAGATCACTTTTTGAGAATCTAACGGCAAACACGAGTTTGACACCAAATTATTTTATGCAAGTGAAGACAAGCATTTTTTGGCAATCATCCACCTACTCCTTAATCATCCACCCACTCCTTAATTATCCACCCACTCTTTGTACCACTCATTGTCATCTTTTACTTGTGATACTCTATAAAAGGTAGCCTTGGTTGCCTATCAGAGTAATCTTGGTTTTAGATTAAGATCATGTTATTATGTTATTTACTTCTTGTAATTTTCTTTTGTTGTAAATAGAAGTTATGATCATCATCTTCTTCTTCTCTCTTTCTTTCTTCTTGCTCATGGGTAACTAATTTTCATCTTGCTTAAGTGAAGGGGTGAAACTTTTGGTAATAAAATAAGATTAAATTAATTTCTTTCTTGTGCTTAAATGATATATTATCAAGTGATCATTATATGTGTTGTATTTTGTTTCTAATCAATTTAGAAACCCTCCTTGTAAAGTGGAGTTCTTGATTCATTGTAGACAAGTGGTTTGACATAATGAATGCTTGAACCCATTTATAAGTGTTGGTAAATAATTAAAAGAACTATAATATAACTATGTATATAAGTCAAAATAGACTTTGAATGTTTTATTTTCCGATTTGAACCTCAATTGTGTGAGGATTTCAATTGAATTATAAAAAGAATTAATCTTGTCCTTAATTTATTACCAAAAGTGAATTTCCTAGGCCAAGCAAGTTCTTTAATTTAATTGTGAACAAGTTTTAATATCTTTATTGTTGTGACAAAACATTTCCTTACCTCAAAGAATTTTTCTTTATCAATTCTCTATGGATCGACCTCGAACTCCCGATAAATTTATTACTTGAGACAACCTACATTTGGGTTTGCATCCTTTAATCCACATCAAGTTTTTGGTGCCGTTGCTGGGGACTTGATTTGAAGTTTTAATTTATTGAGGTTCTTTTTCTTTAATAAAATTTGTTCTCTCTTCTCCCTCACTGGAACAAAAGATCGGCTTGTCGATCCTTCGGTTTCTTTACTGACTTACTAACTTACTAACCTACTAACTTTTTAACTTACTAACTTTTATATTTATGTCATTTATTTATGCTTACTAACTTTCTAACTTTTACATTTATGTCATTTAATTTTGTTATCTAACTTTTTAATTTATGTCATTTAATTTTGCTTTCTGACTTTCTAACTTGTACATTATTTCTTATTTTTAAGTCATTTATTTATGCTTAATATTTAAATAGCTGGTGTAAATCACCGACTTGTATATTATTTTTTCTAATTTAAGTCATTTATTTATGTTTAATTGGTATCATGATTTAAATTCTGGTCGTTTAGTTAAAATTAATTCTGATACTTTATATATTGATTTGTTTGAATCACAATCATACACAATTGACACAATGACTGAAAATGAAAGTGAACATGATGAATATGAAAATCAATCATTGCGAACCATGCGTGAATATTTGCAACCACCTCGAAATTCTAGTCCATCATGTTTTATCTTTCCACTCAATGCCAACAATTTTAGATTTATGTCAGGTATGATTTCTTTACTTCCTAATTTTCATGGTTTAGAATCTGAAAGTCCATATTTACATCTTAAAGAATTTGAGGAAGTATTTATTGCTTTCAATGATCAAAATTGCACTGAAGAGATTGTTAAACTTAAATTGTTTCTTTTTTCTTTAAAAGATAAAACAAAAACTTAGCTTAACACTTTGAAACTAAGATCAACTGGCACATGGCAAGAAATGCAATGTGAGTTCTTAAAGAAATTTTTTCCAACACATAAAACCAATGCTATGAAAAGACAAATCCAATTTTTTTTTCCAGAATTCAAATGAAGCATATTTTTAATGTTGGGAACAGTTTAAAGATTTGTTAAATTCTTGCCCACATCATGATTTTGAAAAATGGTGCATTATAAGCTTCTTTTATGTATGTTTAATACCTGAAACCAAACAATTTATGGAAATAATGTGCAATGGTGAGTTTCTTGATAAAGAACCTGATAAAGCTTTAGACTATTTAAACCAGTTGGCTGAAAATTCTCAATCTTGGCATAGTACTAACCCTTCTGAAAATTCAATTAGATCTAACCTTGTAAGTGCTAATAAAGGAAAATATTATCTTAGTCAATAAAAAGATCTAAATGCAAGGTTTGCCAGTTTAGCTAGAAAGGTTGAAATCATAGAATTAGGAAAAGCAAAAGAAATCAAATCTATGCAAAATGAAGAAATTTGTGGCATTTGTGATGACTTAGGACACTCAACACATGAATGTCCTAAGATTCCTGTTTTTAAAAAAGTTGTACATGAGCAAGTAAATGCAATGAATAATTTTAAAAAGTCATTTACTTCTTCTTTTTCATATATATATAATCCAACATGGAGAAATCACCCGAACTTCAGGTGGAGGAATAATAATCAGTCACAATTCTTGCAACCACCACCTCCTTAGGCATAACAAGACTCTCAAAATTCTCAAGGATATGCACCTTATGTCCCACCATATAGGAAAAACCTTGAAGAAACACTGCATACATTCATAGAAAAGTAAGAGGCCATTAATAAACAAAACAATCAAACCATGATTGACATAAAAGAAACTCTTGCTAAACTTTCTTCTACACTCACCATTCACGAGAAAGGAAAATTTCCTTCTCAACCTCAACCAAATCCCAAGAGTCAGTACAGTCTAAATGAGGGGAGTTCAGAAAATCAACAAATGGATCAAGTCAAGTCAGTGATAACTCTTAGGAGTGGAAATGTTGTTGAAAAACAAATTCACGAACCTTGTGAGAAAGATAATGAACCAATTCCTTAAGAAAATGAAGAAGTTGACCAAAAAGAGACCAAACTCTCGCTTACACCCTCATTTCCTTAAGCATTAAACAATTCAAGGAAATTGTGTAACACCCCAAACTTTCTATGTATTAAACAGTAATTTTGACCGTTAATAGAAATCTACTTTTTAGTGATTTCTGTGTGCTGTAAAACTATTTTGAATATTCTGTCTCCATATTTGATCATTTTGAGTAATTTGCTCCGTGTCAAGAAAATAATAATTTTTGGGCCGGAAAAATCTACGTAAATTAATTTTTACTGTTTAGTCTTAATTAATTTACGTAATCTGATTTGATATTTGTGAGTTTTGTAATTTTTGTGATTTTATGTGTGATTTTAGAATTTTTACTGTTTGTGGGCCCCACGAGGTGTATGTGGGCCCAGGTGGCCATATGGGCCAGGTGGGTCCCGCAAAAGCAAAATTTTTCTACGCATAGAAAAATTTGTCTTGCTTAGACGGAGAGACAGGATCTTACTAAACCCGAAATCCGGAAATAGTTTTAAAATTTTATTGTAATGTGTTTTGTACTGTATTTAATTATCAGATGATAAAAATACAGTAAATATATTCTTTAGTGGGGTATAAAATAGAAAAAATAATAAAATAAAATTCTTTACTGCTAAGTTAATATTAGTGGTTTGGATATCCACTATTAATTTAATTACCCTTGGAGATTTAATCTTGATTTAATCAACGGTGGAGATTTGATCTTAAAAGTAAATAAGATCAATTATAACCGTTGGATGGAAATTAAATCAAGGATGGAGATTTAGTCTTATAAATGGCTATGACCATTATCAACCCTTGGATGTAAAATTAATCAATGGTGGAGATGGATCATTAATGACCATTGGATTTGGATTTAGATCAATGGTGGAGAATTGGTCATCAAAAATGATTACAACCATTTTGGACCCTTGGATGAAAAGTTTGAAAGTGTAATCTTGGCCCTTCATCTTTGGAGACACATCTAAGGGATGGGGTTTAAAGAGAGAAGATCCAATGATCCATAATAAGTCTTCTACCTATAATGCTTTTAATTAATACCTATTTTACCTATAATGTTTTAAATTAATATCTAAAATGACTAAAAACAAAATGGCTATCAAATTGTCATATTTTTGCATGCATGAAGAGGGGGGGACGGTTTGGAGAGCAAGGATGAAGGGAGACAAGATTAGTATAGCTTTTTAGGCCAAAAAAAAAAAATGAAAGACAAGCCAAATGTCAAGATAATTTCCTATCGATCATTAATGCTTATGTCTTTCAAACTTCACTTTTTCTTCTCTCTAATTGCATGCTACGGCAATGCACTCCTTTGAAGACTAAAAACACTCATTTCTATATTTCATAATATCATTTCTTCATTCTTCCACTTAAGTTTCAAGACCAAACCAAAGCAAACTCCATTTCTCTCCCAAAAACACACCATTCGGCCAAACACTCCAACTCACTCTTCCATCACTTTTTAATTTCATACAACCTAGTTTCTTGAATCCTTTCATCATTCTAAGAACCTTTGTAGTTCACACCAAGTTCTAATTCTTCCATTTTGAAGGACTTTTACTAAGATCAAGTTCTAGAGCTTTTGTTGGTGAAGTGTAAGAAAACTTCATTTATTCTTTTCTTTTTCATGTTCTAAACCATGTTTGATCCATGGTTCTTCTTATTCAAGCTTGATATACTAATTTTCTTGTATTTGTTTCATGTTTAAGAACTTGTATTGGTGGAGATCTTGCTCCAAAGACAAAGCAACAAGCTCTTTGGTGGTTCTTCAAGAGGTAAGAGGGAGATCCATCTCACCAACCAAGCATGGTGGTGAGAGATGGTTTATATTTGATGGATGGTGAATCCATGTGAGGATTCCTATCCATGGTCATGTAATAATTTGTGTGTGTGTTATGTGCTTTAATTATTTTTGCTTATGCTTGATATATTTTGCATGATTTACTTGTGTTTGCATGCTTAGTAAAATTTTTAATTGCTTATATGGTAAGCTTATGATATGCATGATGATATATGTTGAATATATTATGATGGATGTATGTTGAAATAAGCAAAATTTTGGCTCCAAAGGCCATGGAGGAGGTCACGGTTTTGAGCTTCCAAGACTAGGATTTTTATTGAAAATTTTCAAGAACAATGAAGTTGATTTTTAGTCCTTGAACTAAAATAAATTTCAGCCAAGACACTAATTAAATTAGTGTTCACAAAAATGATATTTTCATAAATGATAAAATTGGATGATTTGAGAAGTAAAGAAAATAAACAAGAGGGTTTGTTTTATAAAAAAAGTGTACACGGTTTTAAGTAGTATTTTCATGAAGTTATTTTGTGTAGAAATAAGAATGAAACTTGTTTAAGTTAGAAGAAAAATATTTCATGGTTCCAATGGCCATTTACAAGATTTTGATGATTTAAAAAAAAATGTTTTGATGTTATAAAATATAAGAATTTTCAAATAAGGATTTTGGAAAAGAATTAAAGTGTTGTCAAGTGGAATTTTCATAAATAAAAGAAAAAGGGGATTTATAGTGTTGAACTTTAAATTATTTTAAGGAGAATTAATTTTTAGAAGTGATTTAGAAATATAAAAGAAAACGTTTGTAACTTAAAATTACTAACGTAGAATTTAAATATTTGATTTTGGAAAATGTTAGGAAATTTAAAATTTGAAATAATAATTAAATCAATTAAATAAGATTTGGTAAGATTAAATCAATAAAAAGTGATTTTGAGAAAATATAGTACGGAAAAGATTTTTAATTAAGAATAGGAAGAGAATAATGTAAGAAATTATATTTTTATAAGAAATGTTCAAAATAATATTTTTAAAGTTAAGGAATATTTTATGAAGGGTAAAAACGGTGAAAAACGATTTACGTAACTCAAAAACGTAATTTTTAAGTTACGCGATTTGAAAAAAACGTTAAAATATTTCTACGCGATTTATAACGCGCTTAAATATTTTACACGATCAAAATGTTGTAGAAAATTTACTATGCGATTTAAAAATAAAAGCTTATTTTTACGCAATTTAGAATACAGTAGAAAATAGTTTCGCAATTTTTAAACGTAATGAAAAATGTTACAAATTATTAACGTAACGAAAATATTTTGCGAATGAGAAAAATATGGTAATGTGATTTAACTGTTTATCATACAGTAAACCTTACAGTTAAAAACAATATATGAATACTGTATAAGAAATTGAGAAGTTTGCTGTAATTGGCATTAATCCATTTTACTGAACGAAAAACAAGATTTGAATCCTGGAATGAGAAATTATGTGATTTACCTTTGGTTGGTAATTGGTGCATTACACATGCATTGAAAATGGTCCAACAGATCGAATATGGCTAATTGCCTAGGAGAAACGTACACCTCTTGAGTGGGTGCGATATGCGTAGTGTAGGTCACCGGGTTGACCTTGGGGGGCATCGGGGTGCGGGTTGCTCGCAATGGGCGCTTGGTAGCTCTTCCGCACCGTGAGTTAGACCGATGCAACACACCGATGATCCGACCGAGACACTATTCTTAATCGAGATCTGACAAAGATCGTCGTATGTGCTAGATGTGCAAGATATAATTATAGCACTTGGTCTGAGGCACGAGATACCGGCAGATCTTTTCGATCAATTTCTCCGACTTGAGTATTAGCTCCATGGAGTAGGTCATTGAGTCTACATGCGCATGCATGAAACTGAGCATCTATATCTATGTGATGGTGTTTGTGTAATTATTTTGTGTTTTAAACAAAGGATAGTGGCATGATGGTAATTATTATTCTTGCACTATGATGATGGCATAATTGTGATCGTGATATGATATTTTTGGTATAATATGTTGTTTGTATTATCTCTACGTGCTATTATCTTGGTATTGGCGTAAGTGATCTCACCTCCTTGTATGTATATCTCGTATATTATATTTATATTGGGTGAAGACGTTGAGAAAGATACGGTACTAGAAGGAGAAGAGGAATTACTTCTCACATCGAACCGCAGCGTTCTTCTAACGTTATGACGTCAAGAGCCACTTTCTTCGGATATGTACGTTTACAATTTCACGGAGGAGCTGGAGAATGGAGGACAAGTCCCGATGAGCGAGGACTTATTTACGAGGGGTACCTGACTGTTAGTATTAGTAGGTTGTATCGTGGGGATCCGTTTTTCTGTGTGACGATCTTTGTTCATGTTGAATTTCCGTTGCATATCAGGTGACATTGGGACACTAGAAATTATGTCCCAACGGAAATCAAGTATAGTGTCGTCAGCCCGGACACCTGTTCGTAGGGCTACTCGTCATAACGGATTCCTACCTGCTGAGGAACCCGAGGAGGACCCATCTGAGGGGTCTTCTGCTTAGTTAAGCTTGGGCGAGTGTGAACTCTGATATAAGTTATGTCTGTAATTATTTAAGTGTGTTTATTGTTTCAATAAATGGTTTGTAATAAATAAACCTGACAGCACGTGTGAAATATGTATATGATGTAATTTATGTGTGAGATTGTTGTATCATAATTTTATTTTCCGCTAAGTTTATTTTATTGTTAAAAAAAAATTTACAACTCATATTTTTATCACAATATCACACTATATGACTATTGAGGGTATTTGGGTAATTAAAGTAACATAAATGTGACATCCTACGGTGGGTGTTACAAATTGAACCATAAAACTGAAATTTTTGAAATTTTTAAATAAGTGAAGGTCAATATTCATCTGTTAGATGCTATCAAACAGATTCTTTCTTATATCAAATATTTGAAGGACTTATGTACTGTTAAAAAGAAATTAAATGTGAAAAAGAAAACATTTTTGGCTGAACAGGTAAGCTCCATTCTTCAGAATAATAATGCATTGAAATATAAAGACCCTGTTGTCCTATAGTTTCATGCATTCTTAGAGAACATAAAATTGAAAAAGCTTTATTTGACCTTGGTGCTAGTGTCAATTTGTTTCTATATTTAGTTTATCAGTAACTCAACTTGGGTGAGTTAAAACTAACTTCTGTAACTCTTCTACTTGTTAATAGATCAATTAAAATTCCAAGATGAATAGAAGAAGATGTGTTGGTACAAGTTGATAAATTCATATATCCTGTGAATTTTATTGTCTTGGATACTGAACCTATGGTTGATAGTTGCAAGTCAATTACTGTTATTTTAGGTCGTCCATTTTTAGCAACATCTAATGCTTTGATAAATTGCAGAAATGGAGTGGTGAAGCTAACATTTGGAAATATGACACTGGAGCTCAATATTTTTAATATGTGCAAGCAGCCACAGGAAATCATTGATGAAATGGAGAAAGTTAAAGGAATTGAACCCATCGTAGATGATCAACTTCAAACAAAGAGTTCTTCTGACCCATTAGAAATTTGTTTAGTCAATCCATTTAATTCAAGCATGCAATTAAATGATGATATCTCTTAAATATGCTCTTTGCTTGATTGTACACAGGTAATGGAGTACAAAGGATGGAAGTCAAGATTTGAAGAGATAAAACCCAAGAATGATAATACACATGAAGAAGTACCCACACTGGAACTAAAGTCATTACCTACTGGGTTGAAGTACACATTTTTTGGAGAAGAACAAAGTTTTCCAGTGTAATTTCTTTGTCCCTTATTGAAGAACAATAATGTATGTTAACAGAAGTACTTAAAAGGCATAAAAGTGCAATTGGATAGACATTAAAGGACATAAAAAGAATTAATCTATTAATTTGTACACATAGAATACATTTAGAGGATAATGCTAAAACATCTCAACAACCTCAAAGAAGATTAAATCCACACATGAAAGAGGTAGTTAGAGCCGAAGTTCTTAAATTACTTGATGTTGGAATTATCTGTCCTATCTTTGATAGCCAATAGGTAAGCCCTACACAAGTTGTGCCTAAGAAATCTGGAATAACGATGGTTGAAAATGATAAAAGTGAATTAATACCTACGCGAGTCTCATCCAGTTGGCATATGTGTATTGATTTTAGAAAATTAAATGCTGCTACTAGGAAAGATCATTTTCCCTTGTCATTTCTTGATCATATTTTGGAAAGGGTAGCAGGACATCCATACTACTATTTTCTTGATGATTATTTGGGTTATAATCAAATACCAATTGTATTGGATGATCAAGAAAAGACTACTTTTACATGTCCTTTTGGTACTTTTGCATATAGAAGAATGTATTTTGGCCTTTGTAATGCTCCAACAACATTCCAAAGATGTATGCTAAGTATTTTTAGTGATATGATTGAGCATTATTTAGAGGTTTTCATGAATGACGTGACAATTTTTGAAAATTCTTTTGAAAATTGTCTTGATAATTTGGAAGAAGTTCTTAAAAGATGCAAAGAAAAATGATTTGTACTAAATTGGGAAAAATGTCATTACATGGTTACCTCATGAATAGTGTTAGGTCATATGATATCTTCTAAAGGAATTAAAGTTGATAAGGCCAAAGTTGCCTTTGTTCATATCTTTATCTCTCTTGCAGCTAGTCATCATTGGTCCTTGCACCAACTTGATGTCAAGAATGTCTTTCTCCATGGTGACCTACAGGAAGAGGTATATATAGAGCAACCTCCTGGGTTTGTTGCTAAGGGGAAGAATGGTAAAGTTTCCAAACTAAAGAAATCATTATATGGTCTCAAAAAAGTTCCACAGGCATGGTTTAGGTGCTTTAGTCAAGCTATTCTTCAGTTTGGGCTACAGATAAGTACTTTTGATCATTTAATATTCTTCTGATGCTCTCAAGGTGACTTTATTTTCTTGGTGGTTTATGTGGATGATATTATCATTACTAAGAGCGATGAGATTGGGATCAGAAAGCTTAAGGATTTTCTTCAAACACAATTTTAGACTAAGGACTTAGGTGCTTTGAAATACTTCTTAGGCATTGAAGGGATGCGGAGTTCGAAGGGTGTTTTTTCTTACTTTGAGGAAGTATATGTTTGATTTACTTAGAGAAACAGGTATGCTTAGAGCCAAATGATAACAAAATATTTTATACATTTTATAACCATCTCATTGGGCTTCTTAAGGTTCAATTAGGTTTAATTAAGTTGGTTTTATCACATTCTATGATATTGGATCTAATTGGATCATTAAAAGAATTATTGAATGAATTAGTCTTAATTTATCTCTTTGACAGTATTTAGTAAATTAGCTATAATTTGAGTTACATATGTCAGATTCATATGATTTTGGTCTTGTAGGAAAGCTAAGACAATTTCCTACAACTTTCATGAAGACTTCAAAAGCCATATCACAAGCTTGGATAACTTAAATTAGAGTTGAAGCAAGAACTAGAGTTCTAATCCTGATAGCTTGACCTCTGTGTACTCATCAGGCCATATCTCGGGCTATAAGAATGATGATAGGCTGAAATTTTGATAGTTGATAGTTAAGACCCAAATTTACAACTTTCATAACACTTTTGGATATTCTAAGGTCTAGTAGGTCATATTGGGATTACAATTCAGAACAGAGGAGCTGAAATTGAGCTTGAGCAGTTGCAATGATTGAGTCATATCTTGGGCTGTAGGAGGCCAAATTGGATGGTTCAAGTGGGTATTTGATAGCCAAGACAAATGCCTACAATTTTTATGAAGGCCACTTTCTGAGAATCTGTCAGCAAGCATGAGTTCGGCACCAAATTATTTTATGCAAGTGAAGACAAGAATTTTTTGGAAATCATCCACCTACTCCTTAATCATCCACCCACTTCTTTATTATCCACCCACTCTTTGTCCCGCTCATTGTCATCTTTTGCTTGTGATGCTCTATAAAAGGTAGCCTTGGCTGCCTATTAGAGTAATATTGGTTTTAGATCAAGATAATGTTATTATGTTATTTACTTGTTGTAATTTTTTTTTTTGTAAATAGAAGTTATGATTATCTTCTTCTTCTTCTTCTCTTTTTTCTTCTTACTCATGGGTAACTAATTTTCATCTTACTTGAGTAAAGGGGTGAAGCTTTTGGTAATAAAATAAGATTAGATTAATTTCTTTTTTGTACTTAAATGATATATTATCAAGTGATCATTATATGAGTTGTATTTTGTTTCCAATCAATTTAGAAACCCTCCTTGTAAAGTGGAGTTCTTGATTCATTGTAGACAAGTAGTTTGGCACAATGAATGCTTGAACCCATTTACAAGTGTTGGTAAATAATTAAAGGAACCATAATATCACTACGTATATAATTTTAAATGGACTTTAAATGTTTTATTTTCTAATTGGGACCTCCGTTGTGCTTAGATTTCAATTGAGTTATAAAAAGAATTAATCTTGTCGTTAATTTATTACCAAAAGTAGATCTCCTAACTCAAGTAAGTTATTTAATTTAATTGTGAATAAGTTTTAATATCTTTATTGTTGTGACAAAGTCTTTCCTTACCTCAAAGAATTTTTCTTCATCAATTCCTTGTGGATCGATCTCGGACTCCCGAGAAATTTATTACTTAAGACAACCTACACTTGAGTTTGCATTCTTTAATCCGCATCACCAAACCTATTCAGCACCTATGGTCCCTAATGTGAAACTCTTACCAAATGATGGATATACTATGTCTAACCCTTAATAATATAAAAAGTTAGCTGGCAAGCATAACTACCTCACGATTACTCATCTTGATATTGCCTTCTCTATCAGTTTGATTAGTTAATTCATGTCATCTCCTCGAACCACTCATTGGGAGGTTGCTCTTCATATATTGAGGTATCTATAAGAGGCTCAAGGTTGTGGCGTCTTGTATAGAGATCACGACATAACACGATAAAAGGGTTCTTCAATGCTAATTGGGCTGGTTCTCCCATATATAAGAGATCTACTTCAAGTTATTGTGTTCTTGTTAGAGGTAACCTTGTTTCTTGGAGTAGTAAGAAACAAAGTGTAGTTACTCGTTTTAGTGCCGAGTCAGAATATAGGGCCATGGCCCAAGCTACTTATAAATTGGTGTGGATTCATCATATTCTTAATGAGATTGGAGTTAAGAGTGTAATTCCTATGAAGTTGTGGTGTGACAATCAAGCTACTGTCCATATTGCCTCTAATCCTGTTTTTCATGAACAGACAAAGCACATTGAAGTTGACTGTCACTTTGTACGAGAAAAGGTTCAATAGGGTCTTGTTGTTACTGGACATGTATGGACAGGAGAACAACTTGCAGATATCTTTACCAAAGCACTCAATCGAAGTAGAGTTGACTATATTTATAACAAGTTGAGCATGATCAATATCTATGCTCTAGTTTGAGGGGAAGTTTTAGTAAAATATAATTAGGATTGATCTATTAGATTGAGTTTTGCTTTTGTATATCAGTACTTTCCTGTATTAGCTCTAATTGTTTAATATAAATATAGAGTTACGGTGGCTAATCATAACAAGTTAATTACTCTTTTTTTCTATTTTACCTCTCATACTTTTTTTCTTCTCCATCTCTCTTTTCTCATAACAGGTAGTAATAGTCACTATAAAGGAAGATAAGCAAGAGACATACATTATTGCAACTAGGAGAAGAATTTTCCTTGGGTCCATCCTTGATTATCTTTGATGCCGCGTACGGCCTTCCGAGGATTCAGTTGTATTGGATGCATCCTTTCTTGGGGGTGCAGTCACTGGAAGAATAGATAAAACACTAGACCAAAAAGGAACAAAATGAAATAGATTTAATATTATCAAATCTTGAAAATTATAACAATCAATCTTTCATAAAAAAAAATATAGAATAATACCTTAACCACGAGAATCTATAACGATAAAAACTCAAATAAATAAAAATTATAAAAATTGATGCCTTAATAATATATACTAAAATTCAAATAAGTGATAAAAAATTTAATTGAGTAAAAATATAATAAATAATATAAAAACATAACAAACTATAAAGTTTAAAATTACAATTAATTGAAATTATATAAATAAATTATCTATCTTTATTTTTTTGTACAATGCACAAAGTTTCAAAATACTAGTAAAATGTAAATAAATAAACAACTATTTTTTTACATTATTTTTTTTATATCATTTTTTATATTATTCTCTATATCATTAATCATATTAATTTTTTTTATTTTTTTTCACTTAATTATAATTACTAAAAAATAATATAAAAAATAATATACCAAAAAAAATAACATAAGAATATCAAAATAAAACAAGGTAGTACTGATTGACGTGGAAGCTGTTTCAGAAGCGCGCCAATATCTCAACCCCGTTCCTTCTACGTAACTTTCGCCTCTTCTCTCTCTCTTTCAATTGATCAATCCAATTTTGCTCTGAAACTGATCACACACTTGTTGATGCTAATTTCACAACCCCTTCTACCAAATTGCAATCTCTATGGGAATGGCATGAGAAATCTTCATCTGGGTCATTCTCGGTTTTTGAATCTACAGCACATACATACCCAACTCTGACCTTTGAGGCCTTTTTTTTAATAAAAATAAAAAAATTGATATTGTTTACTTTTTCGGGCAATTTTTCATTTTGATTTTTGTTTTTGGAGACTTTGATGAGAGGCCCAAGTAAAAAGCATGATGCTTGAGCTTTGTCTTCGGTGGTTTCCTTACAATTTCTTTCAGATGGAATGGCAGATCCTGCTAGTTATGGGAATCTTGAGCGTGATATTGAGCAAGTTAGTTTCAACAGATTAAACTTTTCTCTTTCATTTTTCCTGAAAAAATAAAATTGTTTGGTTTGGTAGCTAGAAAAGATTAGAATTTTGATTTTTCTTTCGGCATCATCACGTTTGATGAGTTCAAGTGTATTAAATTTTGTCTTTAAGTACAAACGAGATATTGAATACTATAAAAAGATGACTCAAAATATTGGGGGTCTTTGTTTTGCTGTATTAGTTATAGACTTATAGTTAAAATGGTATCTTGTGTATTGGCAATTATGGCTGTTGGTGGTACTCCTCCTATAAAGAATTGTTTCTCCTAGGCTAGAGAAGCAGTATGATTGGAGATAAGACATGCCTTGCCCAGCTACAATTTGTTTGATTGCAGGGATAAAGGTACGGTAGAAAAGGGAAGGGAAAATATGTTGTGAAAAACATTGCGTGTATGATATTAAAAAAAATAATAAAATAAAATAGTCATGGTACTATTGATTAGTATTTAGAAGGGGACAAATATCCAAGTTGATACATGAGACGAGAAAGAAAGCAATTAAAAGGATACTGAGGTGCCTTGGTTTATATATATAGCCAATATGATATGGAAATTGCATCATTTTACTTAGCTTCAATAGATGGTATCCTAGGAGAGGCAAAGTGAATATTTGCTAAAACCATGTAGAGTAGCTGTGCTAAAGAATCAAAATGATGGGGAACACATCTTTCATTGAAAATGGTCATGATATTGTTCCTTTCTAAGTGGTTTTTGATTGGGTAACACTCAAAAACACTTTATCAAAATGGGGAAAATACTAAGGAAAACATTTTGTGTCCATTGAAAGCATGTTCAAGTTTGCAAATTTGCAATAGGAATTTGTTCATAATATTATATTCTAAAGATTATGTTGCTCAGGTGTTCCATCGACTTAAATTTAATTTCTGTTTACCTCTTTGTGAAGGCATTCATTGCTTTAAAAAAGGGCACTCAGTTAGTCAAGTATAGTCGGAAAGGGAAGCCAAAATTTTGTCCATTCAGGCTCTCACCAGTGAGTTTTTTGACTGAAAAAAAAATTAAACTATGTTCCAACAACATACATGTATATTATATATTATTGAATTTCATATCTCTGTATGGATGGTTTCATATTTAGTGGCATTAGCAGGATGAAACAACACTGATTTGGATTTCTCGTGGAAAGGAAAAGAATCTGAATTTGTCTTCTGTTACACGCATCGTCCCTGGACAGAGAACAGTAAGCTAAATGCTTGGTCTATGGAGGCTAGATTTATGGTTATGTTTGCACTGTGTTAAAGATATCCCAGGTTTTCTTTTAACTTATAGTTTGCAGGCTGTCTTTAGAAGATATTTGCGCCCCGAAAAGGATTACCTGTCATTTTCACTTCTTTATAAAAAAGGGGAACGATCACTTGATCTGGTTAGAAAACATAGTGACTCTCATATTGGACTTGAATTTGTTAATTTCATGGAAAATTTGAATCTATTGCTTCCCCTTTACATATTTCTAGATCTGCAAGGATAAAGCTGAGGTAGAGATATGGTTTGAAGGCCTTAAGGCATTAATTTCTACTGGACAGCGTAGTAGGCGCACTAGAAGTGACTTAACTGATGTGAGTTTTAATAGAAATTGATTACATGATAATTTAATTTACAACTTATCTTAGTTTACACATTGTTAAATAGTTCCTATTTCCTACTTATTCCTTCAATTTCCCATGGATTAATTTCTAAATTTATGTATTGAAAAACTAACTTTCCACTAAGATCAGCAGAATCTTAAACAGTAGGAAAAGTTATGCTGGAGTATAAGAACTCAAGGATAATTTATTCTAAATATGTTTGAGGAATATGCAAAACTCAAATTCTTACTAATTTAAGGTTAAATCTATATATGGAAAACTCGTCAAAATATCTCAATGCTCAAGATGAGCTTAAGTAGTCCATCCTGTAAATTTGTTTATGAATTATGATAAATGGAGGCGGCAAAGATTGAACTCTTAACTACTTGATTATAGATGCTTTGATGTCAAGTCAAAGACAAATTCTCCTTAAAGCTTAGTGTTGGGTGGAGGCCCATGAATTATTTTATATTTCTAGCATTATATTTTGAGAACATTTCAGTTAAGTACTTTTTTGAATTTCATCTGCAGGATAGCATTGACTTTGTTCAGAATGATCGTCCTTTTGGTGGAACACTAGAGTTCACTTCAAGCATTGCCCGTGGCAGGTTTTCATTTGACTCAGATGTGGGGTCAGAACGTGCAAATATGCCACTAAGGACAAGTATTGGAGATGGTTCCCGTGTTAGTGTGTCAAGTATTAGCTACGCAAGTAGTGTAGGATCAGGTCCAGATGACATAGAGTCTCTGGGTGATGTTTATATATGGGGAGAGGTTTGGACAGATGGGATTTCATCTGATGGGTTGGGGAGTCAAGCCCCTTATAAGACAGATGTTCTGACTCCTAAGTCATTGGAGTCTAATGTTGTTCTTGATGTTCATCAGATTGGGTCTGGTGTACGTCACATTGCTTTAGTTACAAGGCAAGGAGAGGTTTTTACTTGGGGGGAAGACTCTGGTGGAAGACTTGGTCATGGGTTTGATAAAGATTTTGGTCGACCCCATCTCGTGGAGTCCCTGGCAATTACTAATGTGAGTTTTGTTGCATGTGGTGAATATCATACATGTGCTGTATCTACATCTGGTGATCTATTCACCTGGGGTGATGGTACACATAATGCTGGACTTCTTGGTCATGGCACTGATGTTAGCCACTGGATACCAAAGAGGGTCACTGGCCCTTTAGAGGGACTTCAGGTTGTATCTTTAGCATGTGGCACATGGCATTCAGCATTGGTAACCTCCAATGGGAAATTGTTTACCTGTGGTGATGGAAGATTTGGTGTCTTGGGCCATGGAGATCGAGAGAGTGTGTCATATCCAAAGGAGGTACAATTATTGAGTGGACAAAAGGCTATTAAGGTTGCATGTGGAGTATGGCACACAGCAGCCATTATAGAGGTTATGGATCAGTCTGGTTCAAATGCTTCATCCAGGAAGCTCTTCACGTGGGGTGATGGTGACGAATATCGTTTGGGCCATGTTAACAAGGAAACCTACCTTCAACCAACTTGTGTATCTACACTTGCTGAATATAATTTTCACCAGATAGCATGTGGGCACACCATGACTGTTGCCCTCACTGCATCTGGTCATGTCTTTACTATGGGAAGCACTGCATACGGTCAGCTAGGGAATCCTCTTTCTGATGGAAAAGTGCCAATTCTTGTCCGAGATAAGTTGGTAGGTGAGTTTGTGGAGGAAATATCATGTGGAGCACATCATGTTGCTGTGTTGACTTCAAGAAGTGAACTATATACTTGGGGTAGAGGTGCCAATGGAAGATTGGGACATGGAGACACAGATGACCAGAAATCTCCAACATTGGTGGAAGCCTTGAAAGAAAGGCATGTAAAGAATATTTCATGTGGTTCAAACTTTACATCTTGTATATGCATACATAAATGGGTCTCTGGAGCTGACCAATCTGTTTGCACTGGTTGTCGACAGCCATTTGGTTTTACTAGAAAAAGGCATAATTGTTATAATTGTGGATTGGTGCATTGCCATGCTTGTAGTTCCAAAAAGGCATTGAAAGCAGCATTGGCTCCAACACCAGGCAAACCACATCGTGTGTGTGATTCTTGTTATGCCAAGCTTAAAGCTTCAGATACTGGTAGTACTGTTAATAGAGAAGTTACTCGTCCTCGTAGTTCCATATATGGAAGGGACAGATTTGACCGGGGAGAGGTAAGGCCTTCAAGAATTCTCTTGTCTCCCATCACAGAACCAATAAAATACCTTGAGATAAGAACTAGTAAGCCTGGAAGTACACGTGACTCTTCTTCCATAGTCCGAGTTGCTCAAGTTCCTTCACGTTTACAATTGAAAGATGTTGCATTTCCAAGTTCATTGAGTGCCATGCAGAATACTTTCAAGCCTGTTATAGTGCCAAGTCAACCTCCAACTCCACCTGCACCAGCTATTTCAAGACCTACATCACCATATGCAAGAAGACCAAGCCCACCACGTTCTATCTCCCCTGGATTTTCAAGAAGCCTTATAGATAGTTTAAAGAAGAAAAATGAGCTTTTGAATCAAGAAGTCTCAAAATTGCAAAACCAAGTATATTTTATATTTTATACCATTTTTAAATCTAGTAATTACATTCTTTATTCTCCGAGGAATATTATTTGTCCCCTTAAGTTTTTATCAATATTTCTTTTCTTGCATATAGATTCGAAGTTTGAAGCAGAAGAGTGACATGCAAGATATGAAGATTGAGGAGCTACAGAAAAATATTGAGGAAGCCACCTCCTTGGCTGGAGAGGAATCTTCTAAGCATGGAGTAGCAAAGGAATTTATCAAGTCCATGACAGATCAGGTATCTTTATTCTATATTCCGAAATCTCAATTGAACTTAGCTTATTTAAATAAAATTTTGTTGCTTAAGCATTGGAAGTGGGGAGTCGAAATCATTAAAAATCATACAAGTGGGGAGTAGAAATCATTAAAAATGGATCGCATTTCCTCTTGCATCTTTAAACAGATATTCCTGTTAAGAGTTCCACATCGCTTGTCTCAATATTTTGGGTGCGGTTTATATATTTGTTGGGTTACTCCACTTAATATCAATTGGTTTTAAGTTGAAATCTAACATAGTATCAGAGCCAATATCCCATTTTCGTCGCCTACTTCGTTAAGCTTGTTTCTGCCTGTTTTGTTCAGGCATCTGTGGAGGGGGGTGTTAAGAGTCTCACGTCGCCTGCCTCAATACTTCGCATTTTCGTCGCCTACTTTGTTAGGCTTGTTTCTGCTTGTTTTGTCTAAGCATCTGTGGAGGGGGTGTTAAGAGTCCCACGTTGTCTGCCTCAATATTTCGGGTGCGATTTATATATCTGTTAGGCCACTCCACTTAATATAAATTGGTTTTAAGTTGGAATCTAACAATTCCAACACACACACACACACACATATATATATATAGGGAGTGTATTTGGTGAGAGGAGTGAATCTTGACCATTGGATCTTACATGAATAGTCAAGATTAGAATATAAATGCATGTAACGTTTTTAAGTGGTCAAATGACCTTTAAGTAACTTTTAATCTTGACAATTCATGTATAGTTGTATAAAACTCCTCTATTAGATATATATATATATATATATGTATCATAAATGTACCTAATCATTAAGAAAATTCAAATCACATTGATGAACTTGTTATTGATCACAAGACTGTTTTGATTTTTTGTCATCAGTTACATATGAAGAAGCTCTTCATGATGATCTTTTGTCTTTGGTTTCCTCTTCTTTGTGACTAGATATTCCCTTTTAGATTCTTTTTTTTTATTATCCTAGTCTTGCAAGAATCTTCTAGAAGGTTTGGAGCAATTTGAAATCTTCCTTTCAAACTATCAGATAATTAACACCAACTTTTGCTAAAAATAGTGTGCAAGTTGCCTCTCTACCCCATGCTGCCTTGGTCCCTATTTAATGTTATATGTATACATGAGAACTCAAGTAAATTAAGAATGTGCATTCATTTTGGAAGCTAAAAGAACTAGGTATGACGATTTTGCATGAAGAAATGAAGGAATATCATTTAGTTATTATATTATCAAAGATGCATTCCATAATAAAATTACTAGATTTTGGTAAGCGTGTTGAATGGTGATGTGACCACGGCAATCGTCATAATAAAACTATGAAAACCGATATCGTTCTCAATCGATGGCAAGTACCAATTCACGATTAGCTACTATTTAAACTAAAACTTGGATTTAAATGAGTTCCAATAACAATAACAAGATCAAAAGAAACAAAAGCAATAATCAATATTTTTGGGTTTTTCTAGTTGGTAATTTATCAAACACTTGGTATGCAAGATGAAAAACAATCAATTAATGAAAGAGTTGGGATCAAGCTTCATTTGATTTCACTTGTTGCATATTAATTGGAATTAATACAAGCTACTATTCATATTTTGTTACTTAATTTAATCAAACCCTAATTCCTTAGAAGCTCACCCTTTTTGTTCCCAATTAAAAACCCTTTTGTGACTAGATATTCAATGACTTTCCTAGCCTAGAAATTTCTTTCATTCATATATCATTTCCATTCATCCTAAAATCATTGCAAGAGGATCTTCTAGAAGGTTTGGAGCAATTTGAAATATTAATTTCCAACATCCATAACAATCAAGATCCATCAAAATCCACCTAATCCCAACAAGGAGAATTTAACATGGAAATAGAAATAGAAACTAAAACTAAAAGAGCAAAACTCCATGTGATTGAAGTTGCTCTCTTCTTCCCAAATCCATGCTGCCTTGGTCCCTATTTAATGTTATATGTATACAAACTGAGAACTCAAGTAAATTAAGAATGTGCATTCATTTTGGAAGCTAAATCCAGAACTAGGTATGACGATTTTGCATGAAGAAATGAAGGAATATCATTTAGTTAAATTATATTATCAAAGATGCATTCCATAATAAAAACTTAAAGGACAAAATAAAACTGTTTTAAGATTTTGGTAAATCGTGTTGAATCAAATGGAACAAATATCATTAGATTGTGTTATTAGAAAAAATTAAAGAAATAATATATTCAAATATAATAATGATCTATACCTGAAAATTAACCGAAATTTGAGTTAATGTCTGCAATTTGTCTATTACTATAATTAACACTTTCATCATTACTTTGCAGCAATTCATTGTCAAAACAAAATAGTAATCAAAACCTTAATAGTTGGTTCTTCTTAGAAATAATTATAGAAAAATTCAAGAAAAACTTTAAATCATTTTTTGGTAATTAAAAAATGTCCAAAATTCTTATTATTCCCTGATGACAAAAAAAAATTGTCCAATATTTAGCTTTAATATATCATTGTATATAGATTTGGCAAAACCAAGACTAGCTAAATATCTTATGATTGGACAGATGTCCATGAAAAACCTTCTATTGGTCCACAGGCTTAAGGCATGTTTAATTGTTGCAATAAAATTATTCTAAATGGCAATCTTCGTTCTATCTCACCATAGCTTAAAGCTGAGCATCAAGAGATGCAAGTAATAAGTCTATGGAGTTATTGGAAGTGAATCTGCTAGAGCGGAGGCCAATAATTCTAGAAGACTTGATATTATATGAACTAGATGCAATAACAATTGTATCATGAATGATTTATTTGGTGTTCTATATATTATTTTAATTGTAGAAGTATTATTATAAGCAAAAAGGAGAAAAGAAAAGAGTTGTTTGTTTTAACAGTAATTATAAAATATATAGCCGAAGAAATAAAAAATGTCTGTCAATCAAAAGATGAATCATGTTTAAACAATTGAAATATGGTTGTCATTGTAGATTAAAGAAAAAAAAAATACATGCATAAATTGTCAGCAGACAAGTTCAAATTTAGGCTGACTTTATAGATACTTTTTGTTACGCTGATAAAAGCAATATTATTTGCATTTTTTTTTTTTTGTGGAAATTGTTATGTTCTCTGATTCCTTACAGGAGCAATAACTCTAAATATAGACAAACCTTCATTCTTTTATCAATTTGCTCACCTTTAACAGCTAATGAGGTGAACTAAAGAGTTATTGCCTGACATAAGCTTTATTTTTCTATCTTAATAACTCTGAAGGCAGACGAACCTTTATTCTTTTATCAATTTGCTCACCTTTAACTGCTAATGGGGTTAACTAAAGAGTTATTACATGACATCAGCTTAATTTTTTAACCTGATGGGAAAGAAAAAAGGTCATTGATCAGGAGTTCTGGTTGGTCATACTAAATAGCTAAACTTGCTTCTGTGTTTGGTTTTATTCAGTTGAGGGAAGTGACTGAGAAGTTGCCACCTGAGACTTCTGGAAGTGAAACCTTGAGAACCATGCAAGCTCAAGCTAAAGATGTTCTTGAAGGAAAAATAGAATTTGAATCTTCTTCCTTCCCATCAAGCTTTGAATCTGTGCAACAGAGTGCACCTGATATACCTGACTCAGATAGTGACTCTTCTAAACTGCAAGAACAAAGACTGGAAGAAAATGATGCTGCTGCTGAGGTTGATCCTTCTATGAATGAAGGAAATGTTCTTCAAGAAAGCAACAGATCATCTGTATCTAGTACAGGAGTGCCTCCACCAAGCTCAGAAAATAGTTCAGGATCACCTGACTCTTATAAGCCTGGAAAAGAAGGAGAAACATCAGTCATTGAACAATTTGAACGTGGTGTTTATGTCACACTCATAGTACTACCTAGTGGTAGCAAAGTTTTCAAACGAGTTAGATTCAGGTATAGGAGTTACTTGCCAATCTATCAAATTTCCACATCTATATTTTCTGTGTCAATATGCTGTGTATCCGTGGACCATTTTTAAAATAGTTACTAAATTACGCAATTTCATAAAATTCCTGCTTCTCAATGTGGGGATTTACACAAGTCATTTATGCATGTGCGCATGCATGTGACTAAAACGGTAACTAAATTGTTGGAATCTTCTATGGTCTTCTATTCCCATTCAGACCATTAAGCATATGATTATCATTAGCAACTGTGGAGGAAGTGATGTTTGTAATATATTGATAGATTCTCGAATTTCTTTTATATCATCAGTTGCTACTTGATATATATTCTTTTTATTCTTTTACACAATATTGGCATGTGCAGGACAGGTGTTATTATTTGATTACATAAAAAGTTTCTATGTTAATTTGGTAGTTGCTATTTTTTTATCCACCTTTTGGTTTGATGACAGTTGATTAATGCTTTACGACATTATAATCCACTGGGTTATACCAATAACTTATGAGTAGTGGATTTCTTATTTCAGTTCTTTCTATTTTTAACACTTTCTCTCTGTTTTTTTTTTCTTTTATGGGTGCAGTAAGCGAAGATTCGATGAGCATCAGGCAGAGGAATGGTGGAACCAAAACAAAGATAGGGTGCTTAAGAAATATGGTCCAGCAGCTATAAAGGATGCAGGTACTGGTTCATCTATCACCTCACCACATGCTGAAGAGAATATTGAGGCATCACCTTCTTCCTAAACTTAGCTCCCTGATGGTCTACCTAGTCATCACCATAGTCTGATGAAATGATATAGAATTAGAAGCAACGTCAATCTACCAAGTGTAAAGAAATCTATATTAGGTAAATTAGTGCAAAAACTTCGCGCCATTCTACTATAGTCTGGATAAGACATGTAATAGAGGATATGTAGTAGGAACAACATCAGGTTTAGAGGTGGCAAACTTACTTTTGATTTTAAAAATGCTTCGGATCTCACTCTTTCCTATTAACTCTACCACTATAAAGCCCTGTTCGATTGTGTTTTGGGTCTTCAGATGACACACAGCTCCTGTTATTGGTATTGTACATCAGTACATGGGTAGTTTAACTCCTCTAACAAGTCTATAGGAGCAGGTAATATGTGAATGAGGAATAATGCTACAAGCACACTTCTTTTCTTTCATAAAAGTTCGTACTTCTTGCTTTTGTCCTGTTTGATTACCTTTGACTAAAAGCCAATAATGTGATTATAACCTTTGTCGAAATTAAATTTATGTTAATTTATTCTGTTAAATTTCATGTAGCAGGTTCTTGAGTAGGGTTGGTAGACAACTATTCCCAAGATATATTAAATTAGGCTATGAGAGTTTCAACAGAAAGGAAAAAGGCTATGTTGCTTAATTTCTATAGACTATTGACATGTAAATCCTTTAAACTCTTAATTATCTTATGAAATTATGAAAAAAAAATACAGACTCTACTGTTTGAGGTTATCGCTTTCTAAGCCAAGTGGCTGGTGATCTGTTTTGTGGTGAGTCACTATCCTGTCTAATTGATTGCCAAACACAGCCTAGCTGCACTGCTTCTAAACGTGATGGGGAAACAATGGCCTAAATTCTTAAGACCAGCTAGTGCTGGTCTATTTTCATTCGTCTATTCTATTCAACAGGGTACATTCAAATTATCATTGTATTCTTTGGAAATTGAAAGCTGATGTACACATAAAATGGTCATTTTATCATTAACTAGGTTGGGATAGGGGGAAAAAATATACAACTTATGCAAACTCTTTTTTATTTAATACGACCATTTTATGTAGTTCAATTGAAATTCAAATGATTTTTTATTTTCAAAGGAGGTCTAATATTTAATATAGAGTGGGGTGATTAGACAGAAGTGTAGATAAAGAAATTTGACCTCGAGACCCAAAAAGATTTGGTGTCACTTGAGTTATAACTGTTAGATTGAAATGCAAAAAATTTATTATGCAAAACTTAAATTTAATTATATTAATAATTGTTCATAATTCATAATAAAAATTATATAAATAGCGTACTCAAAACTTAAATGCCATTGGCAAACTAAATATCAAATTAAAATGTTATTTCTTCTTTGTGTTGGGGACATACTTGATCAGTGATCACTTGCCTTTACATAAGAAAAATAGAACTGGAGCCCACAAGGACAACCAAAAGTTGCATACTGGCACACCACATGGGAAAACCAATATCAGTGGCCTTTACAGAATTGAGCTTTCCTTATTCTCACTATACTTCGCACCCAAGGTTACTTCCATGCTGTCAATTCTGCCGAAAGCGATGAGCTTGGACTGAGAAATTACACCCTTTGAGATTAAGATTTCATTATATTGCAACTTATGCCATCAATGTATGTGACTCTATATGTTCCACATTTACTGCTATAGAAATCAAAACAATGGCAATTCAGTAATTTACTGACAAATAATGTGCCAATTTCACACCACAACGGTAGCAGCAACTTGTAGAAAAAAGAGATTATATAAAACTAAAACTGGCATCAAAGGTTCCTTCATGAAATTGAGAACCATTTCTAAGGCTTTTGCCTACATTTGCAGACACTCTAAGCCTTCCCTATCCAACTCTTTCTCTCATCCTCTTTCCAACCAAAAGCCCTTCGTTTTGTGATGTCTCGTCTGAAGCTAGCAAAGAAGCTTCAACCTGCCAAGAAGGCATGGAAGAGCTTCTCTAACACACTCAAATCCAAAGTCCACAAACTCAACATCCCCAAGGCCATCAAAACCACCCTCCAACGCCTCCTTTCAACCTTGCATTCCCTTAGTCACCTCATACCCTCTAAAGGTCATCGCTCTCTCACTACTACTAGGCCATATTCTACTTCTTACTACCATGTTCAACGCAAGAACTTCGCTGCCATACGCATAGATGACCTCTTTGCTGAGGCTGCTTCTGTGTCTGTGCATGCCACCAACAAGAGTACTCATCTTGCAAAAGGGGAAACAAGCAGAGGCAAAGAGGTGCATGGCAACAAAGATTTGCATGGTGGTGAGAGCAGTGGCATGAATACCATTGAGGATGCTTGGAAGGCTGTGGTTGCTAAGTCTCCACAGCTGCAGGTGGATGAGAGGGCAGAGGAGTTCATCTACAAATTTCATGAGGATATGAGGCTTCAGAAAGAGAGGTCTCTGCTTGAATTCCAAGAGATGCTAGCACGCAGTGCCTAAATTTGATCCTCAACTATTCATTTTCTAATTTGAAATATAGTACAAGATTTAAAATGATATATGGAGCATCCTAGTTTGAGATTTTTTTTAATCTATTTATGTATTTTTTTTTATTTTGAGTTTTCTTTAAGAGAAATTCTTAGTTAGTTACGATCTACCATATTATTTCTTAAATACTTGAATTATTATTTGACATATAATTTTAAAGATTGATAAGTTTTTAATATAATTTCTACAACTTTATATATGTCAAATAATAATTTATATGCTTATAGTAGACTGTGTGTGTAGCTAATAATTTTTCTCTTCGAAAGCAAAGTAAGTCTATGGTTTTGCAATGGTGTGTGAAGAAATATAGGAAATTTAGGCTTTTGTGAGGCCTTTTTTCCCCCCTTTTTTCATTATTTGTATTCTTTCTTCACTTGGCTCACTGTAAATATCTGATCGATCGTGCATTGGTTTTTAATTTGATAATAAATAAAGTGTGTATAAAATGTGTTAGCGAGTTTTTGTTCAGGTTTTTTCAGGTGAACATATTATAAGAATTGGTTGCTGTTATTCATTTATTGATTTCTACAAATCAGTTCTTTTACCCTCTCTACGTGCAGATATCCATTTTCTCTTCCAAAGTTCGATTATTTTCATTTGCTTTCTTAGGCAATACTGATTTGTTATGGCTTCATCAAACAGTTGTGAACCTAGAGACAAAAAGCTGTGAACCCAAAGGCCCAAAGCTCACAAACCCTTTGCCTACTGCAACATAATTTTAATAAAGTAATGTTGTTCACACGTTTACACACATTACTTCACATCAATATAATTTTTATTATTTGATCATAATTAGTCCTACTATATTTTTTTATATACCTACACTTTAATTTTATCATTTAGACATATGTGAGTGTTGTGAGCTATAAAGTGATATGTGAAAAGTATTTTTTATTATAATAATGCTACCATTGTCCTTGCAAAAATACTTATATACTAATATAAAATTCTTAATAGTTTAAATTATATGCAAATTTTATTTTATTATATTTTAAATTTAATTTAATAGCATGCATATTTTTGCTCTTTAATAGCACGCATTTTTAAATTTCATTTTTCTCTTTATATATAAAACCCTAAACCTTAAACATAAAAGTGAAAATTGGAAGTGCGTTAGAGACAGTGAGATCCAGCAAAGAGAAGAGAAGAGAAGAGTCAAGATTGAAACTTTATTAAACTTAAAATAAAGATTACAAGATTGGAGAAAGATTGAAGAGGGAAGAAGGAAGAGTATCTCTTACTAACCTCTCACTAAGAATTGACTAAATTTTTGAATGCCTAACATCATGGGTAAGCATCCTATTTAAAGACTAGAAAATACTATTACAACAGTGCTGCTATAGTGAATAGTAAAACATTAATCTTCCGTTCCACTTCCGCTATAGTGAACAGTGTTGCACAGTAGACTTCCGCAGGAGTGAACAGTATCTTGACTATTCATCTTCGTTAAGATTAACTCCATAACAATCGTCTTCATTAGGATCACCAAATGAAAGAATAATGGAGGGAGCAGGAGAGCTGGCAGATGAAGGAACAAGATCATTATCAATGGTTGCGTCCATTTCTTTGTAAAGTTTGAGGACTTCTTCCATATTATTGATAAGATTGCCTGTGTTAGAAGAGGCAGCAATAGCAGCTAAAATTTTTGATTTTTTATTAAGGAACCTAGAAGACTTTAGATCAGTGATAATTACAGTTTTTAACATATTAATTATTTACATAATTACCTTATTAATGATGTCCAAGCTGTAATTGCTGTAATTAAGTGATCTTAACACATATTTTAATCATTTGGTTGAATTGGGTTTTAAAGCAAAATTTTTGAATTTTTTTGCATATTGACATTGATTCAGTATTTTGGCCATAACTTGAGTTGTAGATCTTTGATTTTGATGTTCATTATATGCTAGGAAAGATGAGAAAAAGATCTACAAGTTTTGTGAAATGTCAAATTGGCAAATTCGGACATTTAAGTGGTCAAAGACTGCCTTGAAGTTGGACCAGCGGTGCTGTTACGTATTTCTAGACATACCTTCACTATTTTGGGCATGTATCACTCATTTCAAGCCCAAATTAAGCATATGAGCACTCCTTAGAAAGCTTATTTCATGGGCTATCCGATGGGCTTGAGGTGGATTCGAAATTATGACAGAAATTATGAATGGAAAAAATCCATATTGCAATTAGGTGAAAGAATCATTGACATAATTAATGGAAAAGTTGAAATTATTGCAATTAGGTGGAAGAATCATTGTCATAATTAATGGAAAGTGGGAGACATACTTTAGACATACTTTAATAATGGATAATAATGGTGCAACCACTTTCATAATGTAGATTTTTAATGGATTATTACGAAGAATTGCAATCAGATTGTATTATAGGGAGAACTTATGCATTATTTCTTCTTCATGTTGTAGTCTTGGTTTTTAGAACCTTTCTTCTCCTCCTCTCTTTGTTACTTCATTTTCTGTATTGTTCCTGAAGCTTCTCCAATGGTGATGGCCATGGAAGGCTAAAGACCTTGTCAATCTAAGGGATCCAAGAAGTGTGGTTTGAATTTTGAGTTCCTATGCTTAATAGTTATTTTGTATGCATTTTCTTCTTCTATATCTCTTCAATTATGTTTTGATCTAATTTTGATTAGATTTAGATTCTGTGTTCATAATTGAAATGACAGAAAGTAAGATTGATTAATTTGAAATCAATTGAGGCTAGTTTTACCAATTGGTAATCTAGGTTAAGTGAATCAATTTAAAATCAATATTAATTTATGGATTGTGTGATTGTAATTCTATTTGCGTTGATTGGATTCTAGGTGATTACCTAGTTAAATTTTGAATTTAACAGAAACTGTATGCAGAACATGTCACTTTGAGAACTATGATAAATTCTACCACATAAACTTAAATGCCTTGGATTGATGTTTGCTTAATTTGAATTCTTCTACTGCATTTGATTTTAATTTCGAATTGAAATGCTGGTGTCAAAAAACCCTGCCTGCTACCTCTTAATTAGATTATAAACATATATGTGTGTCCTTGGAAGAATGACCTAGGTTGTGCTTTATACTATATTTAATTAGGGAACATAGTTGTATTTTGGACTGAGTGCGACGCTCGTGCCAACCAGTAGTCTTGAGGTATTTTGGGTTCTTTTGGAACCAAAGTTTGATATTGTCAGGTGAGGCCCTTGAAGCATCAAAAGTTCCCCACCATTTGGAATAAGCTTGTCTCTGTAAAACTAGCAATTGATTAGGATGATCATCTGTCCTGAACTTATACAGCCAAGAGAAGATCCAAGCTCAAGAGAGTTTGGAGAAGAAATGCAGATCTACTTGAAAAGGATCATCAGTAAGATCAAATTTCTTCTGGAAATATTGGAATCCATCACTAACTTGAGGAGGGAGGATCTGATGGCTTGGTCTAAAGAAGTCCCACCAATGAAGGAACCACTATGGAAATTTGTAATGGACATTCTGCTTGAAATAAAAAAGCCAGGAATGCCGATTATTCTTGTTCTGGAACTAAAACATGTTGCTCCAGGCTTGGACATAATCCCAGTAGTTATAACCTATTGGATCATAAAACCGAGAAAACTTTGTAATATCATTAGGATTTTTTCCATAGTCTGAAGGTGTCATGACCTTAAGAATTTGGACTATGGAATAGGCAATAAGACTTTCGTCTTTGGCGTCCCTATAATGCTTAATAGCAACAGAGTCAGAGTCAATGAGAATATATTCATAAAATTGTTAGGTTTTATTTAGGGCAAAAGGTTTAAAATGGAAATCAGATGGAAAGATTTTTCAAGGTATTTTATTTGGGTAGGAATCCCAGAATTCAGGTTCAACTTGAATGACAGGCCAGAAGGCATCTTTTGGGATATAATGAGGTTTATCAAGATTGGTTTTGGTGACAATTTCTTTAACTGGAGCGTTGACCTGTATGGCTTTGCCTTTCATTTCATTAATTAAAGATTGAATATTAACAGGTTCGTCAGATTCTTGAGAAAATATCTCTTTCCAAGACTTATCTGGGAGATGGGTTATACCTTGATCTTGCAAGGCCATTAGGGTCTGAATGGGCACGACATAGTCATCTTTGGATTGTTTCCTTTAGTTGTTTGGATGGATTTGAGAAGCAGGGGTAGAAGACCCTGAAGGAAGTGTAGAAGACCCCGATTGTCGGGTTGATTGTTGGGCTGGTTGTGCCATGACATTCTAAGTGATACCTCTTCCTCGAGAATAGGATGATTTTGTAGATCTGGGCATCAATTTCCTAGTAAATATTCACGAGTCAAATAATTAGGTAAAGTGTTTGTAGTACCTTTGATGTATTCAATATCAAAATCAAAAGCACACACGATTGCTTGCCAACGAGCAAAAATTTGTTTTGTAGCAAGTTTTTTGACATCCTTTTGTAAAATATCTTTTGTAGATTTACAGTCAATACGGACTAAAATTTTTTGGTTTAAAAGATCGGATTGAAATTTTTTAATGCATAAAACAATTGACAAAATTTCCTTTTTTACAGTTGAATAATTCTGCTGTGTAGGATTCCGTTGTTTTGATGCATATGCGATGACATATTCTTTGTCTGTGCTACGTTGTTTGAGAATGCCACCATAACCAATGTCAGAGGCATCAGTTTCGACAATTTGGAAGATAAAGGCATGAAAGATCCTTTACTTGAGACTTTACCTATTTGACGATGTTTGTATGAACATCTGACCAAGGAGTATGACTATTTTTCTAATGATCATGGAGAGGTTTGATAAGATTACTCAGCTGAGGAAAGAAACCAGCAATATAATTTAAACAGCAAAGAAACCTTTGCAATTGATTTTTAGCAATGATTTGATTTGAGAATTTATCCGCAAACTCAATGACACGATTTATCAAATTAATAGTTCCTTGATGAATGTTATGACCAAGAAACGTAATATTAGTTTGAAAAAGATTTATCTTTGATTTGGAAACAGCAAGACCATTTCTTTTAATCACAACAATAAATATATTAATGTGTTTGAAATGTTGATCAATGGATTGAGAAAAGACGAGAACATCATCAATATAGACGATCGTAAAGTTTGAATAAGGATTAAAAATTTCATTCATGATCCTCTGGAATTCCGAAAGAGCATTCTTAAAACCGAAGGGCATCACGTTCCACTCGTACTGCCCAAAAGGTACAGTGAAAGTTGTTTTGTAGCAATCATTCTCCTTGACTTGAATTTGCCAGAAACCTAACTTTATGTCAAACTTAGAAAAGATTTTGGCAGAAAAAAGACGCTTAAGAAGATCTTTTTTGTTGGGAATCGAATACCGAATCCACTGAAGGGCTTGATTGAGAGGTTTATAGTTTATTACAAGATGACGAGTACCTCTTTCGATTTCAGCTTGTTTGTCGACATAGAAAGCAGAACAAGACCAAGGACTTTTGCTCTCACGGATGAGACCTTTAGATAGAAGATCTTTGATCTCTTGCTGACAATATTGAAGGAGTTCATGGCTCATTTGGATAGGACGAGCTTTAGTTGGGATTTGACGTTCATTGAAGTCCATTTCATAAGGAAGATCCACAATATGTTTCTTCCTTTCCTAGAAAGCGTTTGGAAGATCAGAACAGATAGAATCTTGGATTTGTAGCTGAAGAGATTGAATTCTTTTCTGGACATGAGGTTGTTTTAATTGAAATTCAATGTTTTTATAAGAAATTTCTTCTTTCAGATAATTAATATGTTTTTTGTTTATATTGAATATGATTAAGACTTCTTAAGATTGCTTTCCTAAGAAATGGACAGATAATAATTTTACCAAGATGTTGAGTGGTAACACCTTTGTTAGTAATTTGAAGAGGAAATAGAGACATAATGAACGGTGTTCCTAGGATTACTTCATTATTCAAAATTTTGACAAGGAGGAAGGAAGTTTCAACTTGGAACCACTAGCAGTGCTGAGCCTCTCAGTAGTTTTCTTAAAATATTTTGTCGGGACTATACCCTCCAATATACAGTTTGAATTTGCACATGTGTCAAAAAAGGCAATAGTTTTTAAGACAAAATCATCAATTTTGATTTTAAAATTTATATAAAATTTTTGAATACTTAATTGATTAATTATGTCACAAAATTTTTCATTTTCTTCTTCTTCTTTACTTACAAGAGTAAAGGATTTATCATTAAGGACCTTTTCAAGTTCAGAATCAGATTGACTATCACTTAACTGGGAGATGATAATATTATGCAGTTGTTGCTATTCTTTAAGTTCTTTAACTTTAATTTTAAGATTATTAATCTCGAATTGAAGATCTTGGATTGTTATAGGTTTTTAAGAATAAGTTTTCTTATATTTTTTAATTGTTTTATACAAATCATATTTATTTTTAATAATGGGATTCTTCATAGTTTTGGATGAACTTCCTTCAATTATGGATTTAAGTTGTTGGAGAAAGACATTTCCTTCTTTAGGATTTTGGACAGAATTAAGAGCTTCAAACAAGAGATCTTGCTCTTTGGTTAAGACATTAACTGTCGGAGAGTCTGAATCTCCTTCAGATGAGGACAAATCATCATTTTGGATTTGATTTAAATCATCAGGAATTCTTTTTCAGATTCATCTTCGGAAGACTCAATTAAAAGATTGTTAAGTTATTCTTCAACATATTGGTCAAGATTTAAAGCTTTTATCTTTTTTTTTAACCTACAATATTTGCTAATATGACCGGGTTTACCACAGTTGTAGCATATTACATGTTTGTTTGGAACCTTAACATTATCGATTGGAGGTTTGGACTTAAATTCTTGTTTAAGTCTTCTAGGTTTGGTCGAAGCTTTATGTTTGAAATATTTAGTTTTTTTGTTTTGGACATGTGATTTGGTTTAGTTTTCTTCTTCATAGCACAAGGAAGGCCAAATTATTAGCAGAAATTCCCAAGCTCTCGCTTAGTTTGGGCTTTTTCTCTAGCCAATTGAGATTGAATCTTCTCATCTTGACAAATCTTAAGGGCAACCTTTTGGATGAAAGCAATGAGTTGACCATAACTCAATAGCTCATAAGGGATTTCACCATTTAGGAATTGACTTCTAATTTTATCATGAACCTTGTTGCTAAAGATTTTAGAAGACCAGCAAGAAACTTTTCTTTCCAGAATTGTTGTTGACTATCTTCTATAGTGTATACCCTAGTTAAGAAAGTATCTTTATACCATCTAAAGTCTGCTAAAGTTTTGCATTTAAGATTAGAAAGAAGTCTAGCTGACCTATCATACCATATGGATGGATCACCTATGAAGTGTTGAACGATTGTGAAGATTACAGTATTGACAGCATCAGGGATAGTTTTCCTTTCACTGAGGATTGGAATGCCTTCTGCATCGATTTTGATTGTGTTTTGGATATCTAATCTTTGGGTATCAGTGAGATAATGATCCCATCAACTTTTGAGTTGACCTGTAAATCCAAACACTAAGACTTCCATGATAACTTAATCACTACAGTCATAAGAAGTTTGATAAGCAGTAGACACCATGGTCATTTCTTGTAGAGTATTCAAAATTGCATACTCATTTTTTCCATCAATATTCCAGATATAAACATTGTTTGTACTAAAGGATCTAAAGTTTGGGTCACGTTCTTTGAGCAACAAATCAGGCGGAGTTGCTCTTTCATAATAAGATTTTGAAGGATTTTTCCAGTTAAGAACTTGGCTAATAACTGGATTGACTTTAATAACAGAACTTTGTTCAGATTGACAATCTAGCTCAGTTTAGGAATCAGATTGTTTAATTGTGTTAATGATTTTAATAGGCTTATCTTTATCTTGTGGTTTTGAAATAGTTTTAGATTCTTGAGAAGAATTAGGGATGGCTAAGTCTGAGGGTGGAATACGATTTAACCTAGAGACAATTTCACTAGCAAGTTCAGTATTAGGATTGGTAATATCATGTTTTTTTTAAGAAGTTTGAGACTTTCTTTGAGCTCTCTGGAAACCTTAAATGATTTAAAGATTGGTTTTTCCGTTTTAACAGTTTCATCATCAATTTTGGTTTCAATTTTAGAGTTCGAGCTTGAAGGTTGTCTAATAAGGTGTTCACCTATGACTTGAACATACTTATTTGTATAATTGTTTTGTTCCATTAATCCTTTAATATCATGATAATTAACGGGTTCATCATCTACTCTAGATTTGAAAGGAGATGCTATGACAAGATTATCTTTTTTTATCTTTCTTATCCAGAAAATATGAACTGGAAGGAGGAAGATCAATTTTGACAAGATTTCCATCTATACAGCTCCAGACAGTAAGGACATTTACAGATAAATCTTCTATAAGACCAATGCTCCAAGGATATTCAATCTCATTCTTAACCATGTAAGCATGAAACCAATCAAGGAAAAGAGCATTTTGGTTAACAGTTCTCATAAATGAGTACCATTTCACCTGGATTTCTTCACAATTATTACCCCTATAATTTTTGAAAAATCATTTCCTTTGCGGCGTCCATGCTGCGGAAAAGAAGTCTTTCCTAAAGGTTTCTTTATCTATTGTAAAAGTTGTACTAATCATGGACATCATTCATATCTGAGAAGGTTGGAGATCAGATAGATCTCTGTTCATTATCGTCTTCTTGATGATATGTTAGTTTAGGTTGGGACGATGATGTGTCTAACCCTTGAAGGTGATTGTAGAAAGGGTAGATCTGATTATTGAAAAAGATTTCCTAGATAAGGTAAATCTAAAGTCTTCAGACCTAGAGGAGCTTGATCTAAGAGATCTAGATGAATTAAGGGAGTTTCTCCTATCAAAAGTTAATTCAACTTTACTAGATTAGTGTTGGATAATTTTTAAAATTTCTGGTGATTCTCTGGGCAAAGCTGGTACAGCTTCATCCATCATCCATTTTTTAGGAAGAATAACATCTTCCCATCTGATCATTTCAGGGACAACTACGTTTGTTTTAGTTACGTCTGTAAGGAATAACATTGTTACTCCCATATTTTTTTGTTTTAAAGCCATAGAGTGGAAAGAATTCATTATCTTGTACTGAATCTTATAGATCAAGGCTAAAGGGATGGATCCAGGTTTTATGTCTAAGCCACAGACTTTTAGATTTAAGAATAAGATGTCTAAGATGTTTTTGTCTTTTAGACTTACCGTCCTGTTAGGGTAACAATTGAAGTAGATTGAACCATGACCTAAGTTGGTTTCAATAGTTCTGAGCAGGGAATCATGGAATTGATTATGTCTGACATCTCTAAGACAAAGAAGAACAGATGCGTTAAGACCTTCCTGAATTAATAGTTTGACAGCTACCTGGACACAACCTATGTGAAGATAGTTGTATTTTTGTTTCTGATTTTTAATAGTTTCTTCAGACAAAAGATAGAATTCTTCATCGTCACTTTCGATAGTAATCTGTTTCTCTATAGTCCTAATAATATAATCAGAACCCCTAAAGAATCTACATTCAGGTTTGTAGAGTTCATTTGTTGAAATTTTAGGAATTTTCCAGTTGTCAAAATCTTGATAAATTTCTTCAAAACATATTTTTTCATTGAAGATATTTGGTTTAGATTGATTAGTTTGTGCTTCAAATAAAGAAGAAGATGAAGATTGAGAAGATTTGACAGAAAGCTTGGAAAAAGATGAAGACAAAGATGAAGAGTGAGAGCGCAACATAATAGCAAAATATATAGACAGAAAATAAAAAGCATAAAATAAAATATCAGAAGCAGATATGTTCAACAACCCCCGATATCATGGTCATCATTTACATCCATAGAATTATAAGTGAGGAATCTAAGTTAAGTTTTATCTCCTGAACTAGATCTTAAGATTTTCATTTTATTTCTTACTCTGATTTAGATCTGAGTAGGTTATTAATTATTAAACCATATTTTAATCTTTTAAGATCATAACATCATTTCCAAATCCACAGCCACTACAAATATTTACCAGATCTTGGTCCATGGTCACCATCGTACCCAAAACTTTCACTACCTATGGCGACATCATCAAATTAGACTTACTACCCTATCCATCGGGTCTTATTGCTATAGCCCCACCAAGTAGATCCAACACAGGTATTATGTATCGTCCAAACCAAGAAAGGGTAACATGAACTGTGTACTTTCCAGATCCATTTATATTAACAGATTATAACATAGTTCAGCAAAGAAATAAACAACAACAGATAAAGATCAAAGCATTATAAAATAATAACATTAGTATCCAGTTCAATAAGATAAATAAATAACTTAGATCTACTCATTTACTTTCCTACTTCCCCATCAAGCTCTGATACCAGAGTTATAAGTGGAAGATCACAGGAAACAGCGAAGGGGGAGGAGGATAGAGAGAAGTAGGAGGCAGACAGACTGCTTTACATGAGTTAAAATTTAATGCAGAACAAAGTAAAGTAAATTAACTTAAAACATAAAAGTCCACAATATTTAAAATGGTACTCCATCAAAAGTCTCTCACTAACCTGTCACATTCTAGTATTAGTTCAAATCTGCTCTTTTACTTTCCATATCTGGTATCAGAGCCTGATGGGAAAGTAAGAAAGTAAATGAACGGATCAAAGTTGTTTATTTATCTTATTGAACTAGATACTAATATTATTATCTTATAATGCTTTGATCTTTATTTGTTGTTGTTTATTTCTTTGTTGAACTACGTTATAATATGTTAATATTTGTTAATATAATTGGATCTAGAAAGTACGCAATTCATGTTACCCTTTCTTGGTTTGGACAGTACATAATACCTGTGTTAGATATACTCTGTCGGGTTGTAGTAGTAAGACCCGGTGGAGAGGGCAGTAAGTCTAATTTGACAATGTCGCCATAGGTAGTGAAAGTTCTGGGTACGGTGGTGACCTTGGACCAAGATCTAGTAAATATTTGCAGTGGCAGTGGATCTAGAAATGATGTTATGATCTTAAAAGATTAAAATATGGTTCAGTAATTGATAAACGGCTCAGATCTAAATCAGAGTAAAAAATAAAATGATAATCTTAAGATCTAGTTCAGGAGATAAAACTTAACTTAGATTCCTCACTTATAATTCTATAGATCTAAATGATGGTAATCATTTCGAGGGTTGTTGAACATATCTGCTTCTAATCTTTTATTTTCTGTCTATATATTTTGTTATCATGTTGCACACTCTCTCTTCATCTTTGTCTTCATCTTTTTCCAAGCTTTCTGTCAAATCTTCTCAATCTTCATCTTCTTCTTTATCTGAAGAACAAACTAATCAATCTAAACCAAATATCTTCAATGAAAAAATCTATTTTGAAGATATTAATCAAGATTTCGACAACTGGGAAATTCCTAAAATTTTAACAAATGAACTTTATAAACTTGAAGGTAGATTCTTTAGGGGTTCTGATCATATTATTAGGACTGTAGAGAAACATATTACTATCGAAAGTGACGATGAAGAATTTCATCTTTTGTCTGAAAAAAATTATTAAAAATCACAAACAAAAATATAACTATCTTCACATAGGTTGTGTCCAGGTAGCTGTCAAACCATTAATTCAATAAGGTCTTAACGCATTGTTCTTCTTTGTCTTAGAGATGTCAGACACAAACGATTCTATGATTCCCTGCTTGGAACTGTTGAAACCAGCTTCGATCATGGTCCAATCTACTTCAATTGTTACCCTAACAGGACTGTAAGTTTAAAAGATAAAAACATCTTAGACGTCTTATTCTTAAATCTAAAAGTTTGTGGCTTAGACATAAAGCCTGGATCCATCCCTTTAGCCTTGATCTATAGGATTCAGTACAAGATAATGAATTATTTTCACTCTAAGGCTTTAAAACCAAAAGATATGGGAGTAACAATGTTATTCCTTACAAACATAACTAAAACAAACATAGATGTCCCTAAAATGATTAGATGGAAAGATGTTATTCTTCCTAAAAAATGGACGATGGATGAAGCTGTACTAGCTTTGCCCAGAGAATCACCAAAAATTTCTGAAATTATCCAACACCAATCTGGTAAAGTTGAATTGACTTTTGATAGGAGAAACTCTTTTAGTTTATCTAAATCTCTTAGATCAAGCTCCTTTAGGTTTGAAGACTTTAGATATACCTTTTCTAGGAAATTTTTTTCAACAATTAGATCTACCCCTTCTACAATCAACCTTCAAGGGTTAGACATATCATTGTCCCTACCCAAACTAATATACTGTCAAGAAGATGATAATGAACAGAGATCTATCCAATCTCCAACCTTCTCAGATATGAATGATGTCCGTGATTAGTACAGCCTTTGAAATAGATAAATAAACCCTTAGGAAAGACTTCTTTTTTGCGGCATGGACGCCGCAAAAGAAATGGTTTTTCAAAAATTATATGGGTAATAATTGTGAAGAAATCCAGGAGAAATGGTACTCCTTTATGAGAAATGTTAACCAAAATGTTCCTTTCTTTGATTGGTTTCATACTTACATGGTCAAGAATGAGATTGAATATCCTTGGAGCATTGGTCTTATAGAAGATTTACCCGTAAATGTCCTTACTATCTGGAGCCGTATAGATGGAAATCTTGTCAAAACTGATCTTCCTCCTTCCAGATCATATTTTATAGATAAGAAAGATAAAAAAACAATCCTGTCATTGCATCTCCATTCAAATCTAGAGTAGATGATGAACCCATTAATTCTCATGATATTAAAGGATTAATGGAATAAAACAATTATACAAATAAATATCTTCAAGTCATAGGTGAACACCTTATTTGACAACCTTCAAGCTCGAACTCTAAAACTAAAACCAAAATTGATAATCAAACAGTTAAAACAGAAAAATCAATCTTTAAACCATTTAAGGTTTCCAAACAGCTCAAACAAAGTCTCAAACTTCTTAAAAAACATGATATTAGCAATCCTAATACTGAACTTGCTAGTGAAATTGTCTCTAGGTTAAATCGCATTCCATCCTCAGACTTAGTCATCCCTGATTCTCCTCAAGAATCTAAACCTGTTTCAAAACCATAAGTTAAGATAGGCCTATTAAAATCATTAACACAATCAAATAATCTGATTCCTAGTCTGAGTTAGATTGTTAATCTGAACAAAGTTCTGTTATTAAAGTCAATCCAGTTATTAGCCAAGTTTTTAACTGGAAAAATCCTTCAAAACTTTATTATCAAAGAGCGACTCGCCTGATCTGTTGCTTGAAGAACGTCACCCAAACTTTAGATCCTTTAGTGCAAATAATGTTTATGTCTGGAATATTGATAGAAAAACTGAGTATGCAATTTTGAATACTGTGAACACCTAATTTTGTCCGGGGACATTTTGTAAATAAAGGAAAAAAAATTAAAAGAAAAAAAAAGACTCATCTTTGGCCCATTTTCTTACCCATTGAACCATAACCCATGATCCTGCCCATTGGCCCATGATCCAACCTATTAACCCATAACCCATGATCTAACTCGTTAACCCACAACCCATATACCAACACTTATCTTAAACCAACCTCAACACTCATCCTAAACAGACCTACACTCATCCTAAACAAACCCCACCACTCATCTTAAACTAATCCTAATCACATTCTAACTTAAACATTTTAACCTAATCTCCTTCTATAAAATCAAACACTTTGACCTTAACATAGAGACTTCAATTTTAACACATTTTTGCCTTAACATCTTAGCAACCAGAAACCACCTCTGTCACATCCAATCTTCATCTTCACCATTATTATCACCAAAGTCCACGGCCCTTTACCTTCTGTCATCACCATTCTCCAAGCTTCATAATTTCCACCATAACCCATCTTTATCATCTTCACCCTCCAAATAATATCCACCAACCCAAAATCGAACCACCTTCACTTTCATCATTCATCCATAATCACCACTCCAATACCACCATTCTCACCATAACCATCAAAATACTCTCACCTCCACTAACTTTTCAAACAACCACCATAATCACAACCCAACCCCACCATCTTCATCTTTAAACCATCACTTTCAGCCACCACCCCTCAACCTCTGCCAAAGTTCAAACCGTACAGCAGCCACCATTAAACTAATCAGCCGCACCGTGTGTCAACCAAGCCACCGTAACCCATAGCTGCACGTCGTCCCTCCACGCCATCGAACTGCCACTAGTACTGCTCTGTTGCCGACGAACCCAACCGCCATAGCCGTTGAGCTCAGCACCGCACGCCTTGTAGATCCGGAAGAACCGTTGAACCAGATCCATCCAGATCGCCGAAACCCGCGTCGGTCGTTGCTCGTCTGCCCTCCGCGCCGCGCGACCTGCTCTGTCACATACCCGCCGGCAGCCCCTGTCCTCATTGGTGCACTACCGCCTGATCGGTTGCTCCCCTGGCCCCCTATTGGTTCTGCGAAAACTTCACAGAAGAAGAAACAAAATAATTCCCCCTTTTTTTCTTTCTCAGTTTTCCATAAGGCATCTTCTATTTATTTTTTTGTGTGTGTGTGCTTGAGTGTATGGGCTTATTGGGCCAAATTAAAAAGAAGTAGAAAAAAATAAAAAAAGGTAAAAGAATAAAAGAAAATTTGAAAGGGCAGAAATATAAAATAATTAAGAATGAAACAAGATTAACCGAGTTGTGACAGCTTGTTAATCTTATAACTATTTTGGATCATCTGAGTTATGACAGCCTAATGATTCAAATCATTTTAAAATAAATTACTATTTAATAAAGACTTAAAATTCCTTTTTTTGTTTTTTTATCATTATTTTTTATTATTTTTTAGATAATTTTAGATAATTTTAGATTAAAAAATCTCATTTAATAGCAATAAATTTAATAATCAATGAGTGACATCTCTAACGTGACGCGAGCTTCACCTATTCAAAACCTTAATTTGATTAACAGAGTCACGATGACTTGTTAATTCAAATTTTTATAAAATAAATAAATCTTTTCTTTAAATAAAATCAATCAACCCACACTTATTTTTTATAGAACTACGTGATTTGAGTTCTTCATTGCACTTGAGGATACGTAGGAACGAAATTTTTATTCTGTCAATCCATAGTTTAAATTTTCACAAATTATTTGTTTTTTTATTTTTTTTAAATAAAATGGGTAAAACAAATATATTATGAGATTATTAAATTTTGCATAATTAATTTAGGGCAACCGTTTTAGGACGGATTTATTAGGGGTGTTGTGGGGTTAAGTCTCCACCCTTCTCTATGCATAACCGACTCCCAAATCCAATCTAGTTCTAAAGACCATTTTCCAAACAGGTTTTCCAATTTTTTCTAATTTAAATAAAATTGGTGGTGACTCCTAACAATTTTTTTTGTTCGCCGCTCCCGCCGTGATCACGATCGCGACAGATGGCGACTCCACTGGGGATACTTGAGAGTCAAGCCCATATATGTTGGTTATGCAAATTTTTTTATCTTTGTATATTTGTTTTACCTTTTCTTTTTTGTTTCTAACTTTTTTAATTATTTTTTTAACCATTTTGTTATTTATTTTGTTATTGGGAATTTTTGTGTTGTATTTGTTTTTGTTTGTACGCTTCTTACACCCACCGCACCTATACATTTGTCACACATATTCGAGTGGGGCCCTATACCAGGATCTGAGCAAAGCCTAAGTTAAGTAGAGATTGCATAGTGGTAGCCATTTTGGATGTACATTCTGTTTGGTTATTACGAAAACCTCATCTAGAGTGTGTCTTTTTTATGAATGTCCCACACCTAGTGGTTTACCCATTATTTCGTGGACAACATTCTGAAATAGGACTTGGCTCTAGAGACCTTTAGAATAGAAAGGCCACCAAATGAGAGTTATCACGAATCATAAAGACTCATAGATCCTTACGATAGAATGTCTCCTTTTTAGGCAACCCTGTAGGACACGAAGGGAGCGTACTCCTTTTTTATCTAACTAACTCTCATTTTTTTTTAGCATCTTGCATTTTCATGACAAAAAAAAAACATGCATTTTCATGTCATTTCTAACATTCTTAAAAAAAATAAAGAAAAAAAAATCATACATTTTCATGGCTTTTCTAACAAAAAAAATCATGCATTTTCACGTTATTCCTTGCTTTTAAAAAAAAGGGAAAGAAAAATGTTTTCATTTCATTCATTTCATCTTATGCATCTTATGAATATCATTCATTTCATTTCATCTCATTATTTTTGTTTGGTGTTATCATGCTCAGCACCATTGCGCGACTAAGGAAAGAAGACAACAATCAAACCCGAGTTCACAACACAAGGGCTCAAACAAAGCTTGCAGCTATGACAGCTGAGAATGAGAGAAGAAATCTAAGTATGGAAGTAGATGAGATGAAAGAAAGGATGAATGAAATGACAAAGTCTCAGAGAAGAATGGAGAAAATGTTGTCAGCCATAAGGGAGACCCTCACTTTGATGGGGACAGCCAGAGGTATAGGAATAACTGGGCACACTTGCACCCACCCAATATTACTTACATGAACGCAAACTCTAGGGCCACCACTGAGATGCCTTTTGTGGGAGGAACATCAAATACTACATCAGTAGTTATTCCTACCAGAGAAGGGCATCGTTCGTCAGAGGATACTCAAAATGAAGTCCATAGTAATGTTGAATTCATGTGGGAACCACTACATATGTCAATCCTGACATCAACGGGATTTTCTACTAGTACTGGTCATGCGGCCGTTCAAAATGATAAGAGGGATGAAGAATGGATGGAAAAGATGGAGGAACAAATCAAATCAATCAAGGGTCCTAGCACTTATAGTTGTGCCTTACTGCTAAAGTTATTATCCCAAAGGACTTTAAGGTTCTAGAATTTGAAAAATATGATGGAAGCACTAATCCATTTTTTCACCTAAAATCATACATTACCAAAATGTCAATTTGGTCAAAGGACTGGAAGTTCCTTGTCAGCTTTTTCCATGAAAGCTTGATTGGGCCTGCTTTAGAATAGTATATCCAACAAGACCTCTTCAATGTCTCTTCTTGGGATGACTGGGCAAACCTGTTTATAGGTCAGTATCAGTACAACCTGAAAACAGTCCCAACTCAGGAACAGTTAAACTCAATGCAGAAAAGAAATGATGAATTTTTTAAGCGGTATGCACAAAGGTGGAGAGCCTTGGCGGCTCAAGTTCAACCATCATTAACACTATCTGAGACGTGCTCATATTTCTTAGGAATCTTGGGAAATCCTTTTATCAGAACAATGGCCGAAGCAACCTATAAAGATTTCGCTGACTTGATCGTTGTAGGGGAAAGAATCGAGATTTTATCCAAGGCTGGGAAGTTACCAATTAGCAGTACAGAGGATATCACTGCTAAGAAAGGATTCCAGTCAAAAAAGGTCGAGCCTGAAGTGAATTATGTCCAGCATCAACAGACCTTCAGACCTCGATATTCCCCACAATACCCAAGTCATCAGCCACCATATAACCCTGACCTTCATTTGCCATATCATACACTTACACCTCCTTATTACCCTCCACACCAAATTATACTAACCACAAACATCACCCCAACTCCATAATTCCAAATCAACAACATCCCCATACCACAACCATATGCACCAACTCGCCCAACCTATACCCGATATCCACCTCCACCCCCACAAAATTACCCAAATCAACCACAACCTCGGCCAAACTTTCAAAATCAAGGCCGCTCTCGCCCCCGAAACCTACCCTCTTTTCCAAAACTATCCATTTCAAATGCAGATTTATTCCAAAGGCTGTTTGATGCTCACTTCATTTCAAGAAATCTTGTAGGTCCCTTTGAACCACCATTCCCAAAGTGGCATAACCTAAATTTAACTTGCAAATACTACATGGATGTCACAGGGCACTCAATTGAAGATTGTGAATCCTTCAAGACTGCAGTAAGGAAGCTAATTACTTATGGGAAGCTTGACATTGAAGAAATAGTTGGACCTAGTATTGTTAACAACTCTTGAAGTGATAATTAGTGATGTTGGACTCATGTTAACTTTCTTGAAACATTAATGTAATGAATTTGTATGGCTACCTTATTTCCTTTCATCACTTTGTCTTTCTTGATAATTATTTTCTTTCATGTCTTTAAAGCATCTTCCTTGGTAATTATCGGTTGGGTCCTCATGTGTAAATGTCTTTGCAAAAGAAAAAAAAAATAAAAAAATCAAAAAAGAAAAAATGAGCTTATAAGTAATCACTTGGTGTGCACTATTTTTTTGTCTCAAAGTTAAAGTTTTGAAAATAAACAATCATGATTTGAAAATGAAGACTGACTATTTTTCTCTATCTTTTACAAAATTTTATCATTTTTATCCCTTGTTACCCCTTTTGAGCTTGAAATTTTCTTCAATAAAACCTTGGACAAGGATCACCCCTACACTAGGGAATAGTATAAAACAAAGGTTGATGGTCATGATGAATGTTCTGAAGCATAATGAAGAAAGAAGAAAAGGTCAAACGGGTAAAAATAAAAAAATGATGAAATGAAATAGGGAAGAAACAGAGAATAATAAGAGAAAAGTATGTAGAAAAGCAGTTGATGAAGTTTAATTTTGAACAAGGATCCTTAGTCCTATTCCACCCTTAAACACTTGTTTGAACCTTATATCTTTCCTTTCATAACCCCTGGCCTTGGCCACGTTACAAGCCTCAAAAAGTTCATTCTGATTAATGAAGGTTTGTTGCCATTTTCATTAATTCAATTTTGAGACAAAGGTTACGCTCATCTAAGTATTTAATTCATTGCTTCTTTTAAAAAAAAAAGAAAATGAAATGAATAAAAAAAGAAAAAGACTTACACTAGGACAAGTTTGTACCCCAATTGACTCGGCTCTAAACTGGGGCAATTTTTCTTTTCCTTAGTTCAATTTGTCTTGGGCAAATCTTTTAGTCACTAGGATAAGTCTTGGTCCTGCTCAAATCAGTCCTAGACTGGGGTAAATTTCTCTTTGGTTTAATTTGGCCCTACACTAGGATAAGTTTATACTCTGTTTGACTTGGCTTTAAAATGGGGCAATTTCTCTTTTCGTAGGTTCCATTTGACCTACATTTGGGAAAATCTTTTAGTCACTAGGATAAGTCTTGGTCCTACTTAATTTAGTCTTAGACTGGGGCAAATATCTCTTCGGTTCAATTGGGCTTGATCCTTGTCCATAATGTCAAGATCGTTCTCATGAAGAGCAAACCAATTCATATCGGGTCAACACCTCTTTCAATCTCATACCATCGTTTGTGTCTTTTCCCTTTTGGTGTAGTCAAACTTCTAAGACCAATATGAAAGTTGTTCATTAGTAAATTTCTTTTCTGTTGTACTTTCAAATCTATGTTTGTCTATTACGCAATGCTTTAGGTAAGTGAACATGAGTACAACATTATGATTTGACCATCTAATGACAATCTCTGGATGAACAATTCAAATCAAAGAGAACTTGGAAAATCTAATTGAAGGATAATGTTATCTCAAGGGATAATTCAGAAATAAGAGGTCCTCAAGAAAAAAGAGATGAAAGTGAGAATTTTGAAGAAAAGTTAGAAAGCGAGCATGAAAGCAGATTAATTGTATAAGCTTTTTCGAGGAAGCGCATGTTTTAAGAAAATCCCAATTCTACTAAGAGACCTTTCAAAGATACATTTATTTGTCTCTTTAGAGAATCCCAAGTCCTTGGCTTGATGAAATAGGTCCATGGCCTGATGAGATGAAAAAAAATTCCAAGTCCTTGACTTGATGGCTTTACAACTTTCCAAGTCTGTGATCTGATGAGGTGTCAAAAAAAAATGAAGAAAAGACAAAAAGAAAAAAGAAGAAGGGAAATGAGGTCAAGAGGATTTCCAAACAAGTCGAAGGGTTTGATGAAGAAAAAACACGTGAACGAAGGTTTGATTGGTCAAAACTTTCTAAGGTTTGTGTTGTTTCAAATGTTTTTAAAATACATCATCATGCATTTTCAAGGCATTAAAATAAAATTAAAAAAAAGAAAGAAAGAAAAAGAAAAAGGAGAGAAAAAAGGGAAAAAAAGAAGAAAAAATTCTTTTCGGGACGCAGATGCCCATTGTCTTTCGGGACGTAGATGCCCATTATCTTTTTTCAGGATATAGATGCCCATTGTCTTTTAATTTTCGGACACATTTTAAATTTTGGGACGTAGTAGCCCATTGCCTTTTGAATTTCTTTTTGTCTTTAATTTTAGGACTCATTGTCTTTAGTCCATTTTTTTTTTAAAAAAATTGTCTTTCCACCATTGGGACGTAGTAACCACATTATTTTTTGTTTTTCCCGAACTTTTTTTTTACTTATTCCTCAATTTTTGGGATTCTTTTTATCTAGCAAGTAAAGAGGACAATCTAATTTTGTCTTTTTGTAATTTTCGAGAACCATAACCCATTATCCTATTGATAATCACATATTTTATTCATTAAGAAACCCTTATGTTTAGTCATTTACACTCTCCATATTCTTAATTGATTGAGTTTGGTATGATTTTGTGAGTTTGAGCTCAAATTGGTCCTAATTGAATAAATTTAGGACACTGTTTCTGTATTTTGGCCATAACTTGAGTTCCTAATATCTGATGAACATGAATTTTACCTTGTAGGAAATCTACTATCTTTTTCAGAATTTCGGAAGTCAGAATACGGGTTCTATCAGTAGAATCCGACATAGTAAACAACTTTCATGAAGAACACATTTTGAGAAAAAGAAGTCTAGTAGGTCATTTTGAGCTTGCAAGTCGGAACAGAGGTGCTGAAGTTGGGTTTGAGCAACCTACGGTTTTGGGACATATCTTGTCTACCTCTTTTAAATTTTGGGCCACGTAGTAGCCAAGACAAGGATCTATTGCCTTTTAAATTTCGGGATCAGCACGATGTCCCAACCACCCACTCATCCATTGAATTTAATTTTCATCCACTCATCCACTAACTCAAGATGCACTCATTGTCTTTAATATTCCATCCACTCACCCATTCATGTCCATAATTTCCCACTCACCAAAAGTCCTTTGGCACGCAAATGCCCATTGCCTTTAATTTTAGGACTTCTATAAAAGGCACCATTTATCATGAACAACTCATTGTCTTTCCACCATTTATCTTTGAGTGTATCGCTCTTCACATTATTTTTTGTTTTTCTCGAACAAAATTTGGGTTCATTTCTTTACTCATTCCTCACTATGATAAAATGAAAAGTTTGATCTAAATTAATCACGTTTATTCTTTTTATCTAGTAACATAGAAACAAGTAAAGAGTGTTTATCACTTGTTAATTGAATTCTAGACGATCGTCTAGTATGAATTCTGGATTTGATGCGAGATCTCGGTTAGATCTTAATTTTGTCTAGGGTATTTTGTAAATAAAGGAAAAAAATTAAAAGAAAAAAAAAGACTCATCTTTGGCCCATTTTCCTACCCATTGAACCATAACCCATTATCCTATCCATTGGCCCATGATCCAACCCATTAACCCATAACCCATATACCAGCACTTATCTTAAACTAACCCCAATACTCATCCCAAATAGACCTACACTCATCCTAAACAAATCACATCACTCATCTTAAACTAATCCTAATCACACTCTAACTTAAACACTTTAACCTAATCTCCTTCTATAAAATCAAACACTTTGACCTTAACTTAGAGACTTCAATTTTAACACATTTCTGCCTTAACATCTTAGCCACCGAAACCACCTCTGTCACGTCCAATCTTCATCTTCACCATTATTATCACCAAAGTCCACAACCCCCAACCTTCTGCCATCACCATTCTCCAAGCTTCATAATTTCCACCATAACCCATCTTTATCATCTTCACCTTCCAAACAATATCCACCAACCCAAAATCAAAACCACCTTCACTTTCATCATTCATCCATAATCACGACTCCAATACCACTATTCTTACCATAACCATCAAAATACTCTCACCTCCACTAACTTTTCAAACAACCACCATAATCACAACCCAATCCCACCATCTTCATCTTAAACCATCACTTTTAGCCACCACCCCTCAACCCCTGCCAAAGTTCAAACCGTACAGCAGCCACCACTAAACCAATCAGTCGCGCCATGTGTCAACCAAGCCACCGCAACCCATAGACGCAGGTCGTCCCTCCATGCCATCAAACCGCCACTAGTACTGCTCTGTTGCCGACGAACCCAGCTGCCATAGCCGTCGAGCTCAGCACCACACGCCTTGCAGATCCGAAAGAACCGTCAAACCAGATCCATCCAGGTCGCCGGAACCCACGTCGGTCATTGCTCATCTACCCTCCGCGCTGCGCGACCTGCTTTGTCACATACCCGCCGGCAGCCCCTATCCTCGTCAGTGCACTGCTGCTTGATCGGTTGCTCCCCTGGCCCCTTGTTAGTTTTGCGAAAACTTCACAGAAGAAAAAACAAAATAATTCCCCCTCTTTTCTCTTTCTCAGTTTTCTGTAAGGCATCTTCTATTTTATTTGTGTGTGTGTGTGCTTAAGTGTATGGGCTTGTTAGCCCAAATTAAAAAGAAGTAGAAAAAAATGAAAAAAGGTAAAAGAATAAAAGAAATTTGAAAGGGTAGAAATATAAAATAATTAAGAATGAAACAAGATTAACCGAGTTGTGACAACTTGTTAATCTTATAACTATTTTGGATTATCTGAGTTGTGACAACCTAATGATTCAAATCATTTTAAAATAAATTATTATTTAATAAAGACTTAAAATTCCTTTTTTTGTTTTTTTTTATCATTATTTTTTATTATTTTTTAGATAATTTTAGATTAAAAAATCTCATTTAATAGCAATAAATTTAATAATCAATGAGTGACGTCTCTAACGTGACGCAAGCTTCACCTATTCAAAACCTTAATTTGATTAACAGAGTCACAATGACTTGTTAATTCAAATTTTTATAAAATAAATAAATCTTTTCTTTAAATAAAATCAATCAACTCACACTTATTTTTTATAGAACTACGTGACTTTGAGTTCCTCATTGCACCTGAGGATACGTAGAAACATAATTTTTATTCTATCAATCCAAAGTTTAAATTTTTACAAATTATTTGTTTTTTAATTTTTTTAAATAAAATGGGTAAAATAAATATGTTATGAGATTATTAAATTTTACAAAATTAATTTAGGGTAACTGTTTTAGGACAAATGTATTAGGGGTACTGTGGGGTTAAGTCTCCACCATTCTCTATGCATAACCGACTCTCGAATCCAATTTGGTTCCAAAGACCATTTTCTAAATGGGTTTTCTAATTTTTCCTAATTTAAATAAAATTAGTGGTGACTCCTAACAATTTATTTTGTTTCGCTGCTCCCGCCGCGATCACGATCGCGACTACTCTATAAGAAATGACCATGGTGTCTACTTCTTATCAAACTTCTTATGACTGTAGTGATCAAGTTATCTTGAAAGTCTTAGTGTCTAGATTTACAAGTCAACTCAAAGGTTGGTGGGATCATTATCTCACCGATGCCTAAAGATTAGATATCCAAAACGCAATCAAAACCGATGTTGAAGGCATTCCAATCCTCAGTGAAGGGAAAACTATCTTTGATGCTGTCAATACTCTAATCTTCATAATCGTTCAATACTTCATAGGCGATCCATCCTTATGGCGTGATAGGTCAGTTGAACTTCTTTCTAATCTTAAATGCAAAACTCTAGCAGACTTCAGATGGTATAAAGATACTTTCTTCACTAGGGTATACACTAGAGAAGATAGTCAACAACCATTTTGGAAAGAAAAGTTTCTTGTTGGTCTTCCAAAATCTTTAAGCTACAAGATTTGTGATAAAATTAGAAGTCAATCCCTAAATGGCAAAATCCCTTATAAGCAATTGAGTTATGGTTAACTCATTGCTTTCATCTAAAAGGTTGCCCTTAATATTTGTCAAGATGACAAGATTTAATCTCAATTAGCTAGAGAAAAAGCCCAAACTAAGCGAGAGCTTGGAAATTTTATGAACAATTTGGCCTTCCTTGTGCTAGGAAGAAGAAAACTAAACAAAAATCACATGTCCAAAACCAAAAAACTAAATATTTCAAACATAAAGCTTCGACCAAACCTAGAAGACTTAAACAAGAATTTAAGTCCAAACCTCCAATCGATAATGTTAAGGTTCCAAACAAACCTGTAATATACTATAATTGTGGAAAACCTGGTCATATTAAATAAAAAGATAAAAGCTTTAAATCTTGACCAATCTGTTGAAGAACAACTTAACAATCTTTTAATTAAGTCTTCCGAAGATGAATCTGAAAAAGAATTTTCTGAAGATTTAAATCAAATCCAAAATGATGATTTGTCCTCATCTGAAGGAGATTCAGACTATCCAACAGTTAATATCTTAACCAAAGAGCAAGATCTCTTGTTTGAAGTTCTTAATTCTATCCAAAATCCTGAAGAAAGAAATGTCTTTCTCCAAAAACTTAAATCCATAATTGAAGAAAGATCATCCAAAACTATGTAGAATCCAATCACTAAAAATAAATATCATTTGTCTGAAACAATTAAAAATATGAGAAAACATCTTCTAAAAAACCTATAACAATCCAAGATCTCCAATTCGAGATTAATGATCTTAACATTGAATTTAAAGAACTTAAAGAACAACAACAACTGCATAATATTACCATCGCCCAGTTAGGTGATATTTAATCTAATTCTGAACTTGAAAAGGTCCTTAATGATAAATCCTTTACTCTTGTAAGCAAATAAGAAGAAGAAAATGAAAAATTTTGTGACATAATTTACCAATTAAGTATTAAAAAATTTTATATAAACATTAAAATCAAAATTGATGATTTTGTCTTAAAAACTGTTGCTTTGTTTGACACAAATGCAGATTCAAACTATATTTTGGAGGGTATGATCCCGACAAAATATTTTAAGAAAACTACTGAGCGGCTCAACACTGCTAATGGTTCCAAACTTAAAATTGATTTCAAACTTTCTTCTGTTATAATTGAGAATGAGGGTTTCCAAGTTGAAACTTCCTTCCTCCTTGTAAAAAATTTGAATAATTCTAGGAACACCATTCATTTGGTCTCTATTTCCTCTTCCAATTACTGACGATGGTATTACCACTCAACATCTTGGTAAAACTATTATCTTTCCATTTCTTAGGAAACCAATCTTAATAAGTCTTAATCCTATTCAATATAAACAAAAACATATTAATAATCTGAAAGAAGAAATTTCTGATAAAAACATTGAATTTCAGTTAAAACAACCTCATGTCCAGAAAAGAATTCAATCTCTTCAGCTACAAATCCATGATTCTATCCGTTCTGATCTTCCAAATGCTTTATGGGAAAGGAAGAAACATATTGTGGATCTTCCTTATGAAAAAGGACTTCAATAAACGTCAAATTTCAACCAAAGCTTGTCCTATCCAAATGAGCCATGAACTCCTTTAATATTGTCAGCAAAAGATCAAAGATCTTCTGTCTAAAGGTCTCATCTGCAAGAGCAAAAGTCCTTGGTCATGTTCTACTTTCTATGTCAACAAACAAGTTGAAATCAAAAGAGGTACTCCTCGTCCTGTAATAAACTATAAACCTCTCAATTAGATCTTCTTAAACATCTTTTTTCTGCCAAAATCTTTTCTAAGTTTGACATAAAGTCAGGTTTTTGGAAGTCAAGTTTATGGCAAATTCAAGTCACGAAGAGTGATCGCTACAAGACGACTTTAACTGTACCTTTTGGGCAGTACGAGTGGAACGTGTGTCCTTCGGTCTTAAGAATGCTCCTTCAGAATTCCAGAGGATCATGAACGAAATTTTTAATCCTTATTCAAACTTTACGATCGTCTATATTGATGATGTTCTCGTCTTTTCTCAATCCATTGATCAATATTTCAAACACATTAACATATTTATTGGTGTGATTAAAAGAAATGGTCTTACTGTTTCCAATTCAAAGATAAATCTTTTTCAAACTAATATCAGGTTTCTTGGTCATAACATTCATCAAGGAACTATCAATCTGATAAATCCTGTCATTGAGTTTATGGATAAATTCCCAAATCAAATCATTGATAAATATCAATTGCAAAGGTTTCTTTGTTGTTTAAATTATGTTGCTGATTTCTTTCCTCAGCTGAGTAATCTTATCAAACCTCTCAATGATCGTATGAAAAAGAGTCCTCCTCCTTGGTCAGATGTTCATACAAACATCGTCAAACAGGTAAAGTCTCAGGTACAGGATCTTTCATGTCTTTATCTTCCAAATTGTCGAAATTAATGCCTCTGACATTGGTTATGGTGGCATTCTTAAACAGCATATCATAGACAAAGAATATGTCATTGCATATGCATCAAAACAATGAAATCCTGCACAACAGAATTATTCAACTGTAAAAAGGGAAATTTTTCCAATTGTTTTATGCATTAACAAATTTCAACCTGATCTGTTAAACCAAAAATTTTTAGTCCGTATTGACTGTAAATCTACAAAAGATATTTTACAAAAGGATGTCAAAAATCTTGCTTCAAAACAAATTTTTGCTCGTTGGCAAGCAATCGTGAGTGCTTTTGATTTGATATTGAATACATTAAAGGTACCACACACACTTTACCTGATTATTTGACTCGTGAATATTTATAGGAAAATTGATGCCCAAATCTACAAAATCGTCATATTCTCGAGGAAGAGGTATCACTCAGAATGTCCTGGCACAACCAGCCTAACAATCAACCCAACAATGGGTCTTCTACCCTTCCTTCAGGGTCTTCTACCCCTGCTTCTCAAATCCATCCAAACAACCAAAGCAAACAATCCAAAGATGACTATGCCATGCCCATTCAGACCCTAATGGCCTTGCAAGATCAATGTATCACCCATCTCCCAGATAAGTCTTGGAAAAAGATATTTTCTCAAGAATCTGACGAACCTATTAATATTCAACCTTTAATTAATGAAATGAAAGGCAAAGCTATACAGGTCAACCCTCCAGTTAAAGAAATTGTCACCAAAACCAATCTTGATAAACCTCATTATATCCCAAAAGATGCCTTCTGGCTTGTCATTCAAATTGAACTAGAATTCTTGGATTTCAACCCAAATAAAATACCTTCAAAAATCTTTCCATCCGGTTTCCATTTTAAACCTTTTACCCCAAATAAAACCCAATAATTTTATGAATATATTCTCAATGACTCTAACTCTATTGTTATTATGCATTACAGGGACGCCAAAGACGAAAGTCTTATTACTTATTCCACAGTACAGATTCTTAAGGTCATGACACCTTCAGACTATGGAAAAAATCCTAATGATATTACAAAGTTTTTTCAATTTTATGATCCAATAAGTTATAACTACTGGGATTATGTCTAAGCCTAGAGCAATATGTTTTAGTTCCAGAACAAGAATAATCAGTATTCCTGGCTTTTTTATTTCAAGCATAATATCCATTACAAATTTCCACAGTGGTTCCTTCAATGGTGGGACTTCTTTGGACCAAGCCATCAGATCCTTCCTCCTCAAGTTAGCGATGGATTCCAATATTTCCAGAAGAAATTCGATCTTGCCGATGATCCTTTTCTAGTAGATATGCATTTCTTCTCCAAACTCTCTTTAGCTTGGATCTTCTCTAGGCAGTATAAGTTCAGGACACATGATCATCCTAGCCAGTTGCCAGTTTTATAGAGACAAGCTTATTCCAAATGGTGGGGAACTTTTGATGCTTCAAGGGCCTCACCTGACAATATCAAACTTTGGTTCTAAAAGAACCCAAAATACCTCAAGACTGTTGATCCAAAGTCTTCTAGGTTCCTTAATCAAAAATAAAAAATTTTAGTTGCTATTACTCCTCTTCTGACACAGTCAATCTTATCAATAATATGAAAGAAGTCCTTGAACTTTATAGAGAAATGGACGCAACCATTTATAATGATGTTACTCTTCCATCTGCCAGCTCTGTTGCTCCCTCTACTATTCTTTCGTCTGGTGATCCTAATGAAGACGACTGTTATAGAGTTAATCGTTTAACGAAGATGAATAGTCAAGATACTATTCACTCATGCGAAAGTCTGTTGTGCAACATTGTTCACTGTAGCAGAAGCAGAAGATTACTATTTTACTGTTAACTGTAGCAGTTCTGTTGTAATAGTATTTTCTAGTCTTTAAATAGGATGCTTGCCCATGATGTTAGGCATTCGAAAAATTTAGTCAGTTCTTAGTGAGAGGTTAATGAGAGATACTCTCCCTTCTTCCCTCTTCAATCTTTCTCCAATCTTGTAATCTTTATTTTAAGTTTAATAAAGTTTTAATCTTGACTCTTCTCTTCTCTTCTCTTCGCCGGATCTCGCTGACTTTGACGCATTTCTGATTTTCACTTTTATGTTTTAAGTTAATTTACTTTACTTTATTCTACATTAAATTTTAACTCATGTAAAGCAGTCTGTCTACCTCTTACTTCTCTTTATCCTCCTCCCTTTTCGCCGTTTCCCATGATCTTCCGCTTATAACTCTGGTATCAAAGCCTGATGGAGTACCATTTTGGTTAGTGAGAAACGGTGAAGGGATTTCCCATTTAAAGAGGAAATAGAGACCATTTTGAATAGGTCTTTACTTCCCCATCCGCTCATTAGGTCTTTACTTCCCCATCCGCTCATATATATATATATATATTGAAAATGTATATGTTGAATTTTAGAATATAATGGTGAAGTTTAGACATATAACATTTTATGCTACGGAGAAAAATTATTAACTTTAATGTTCAAAAATTGAATAAGAGAATAAGCAATTTTTAAATTTTCTAAGAATGATATTTAATCTTTTTTAGACAAAAACAAATATAAAAATACATATTGTTTGGCCTCCCCAAAATTTGCTTAAGATTTACCATTGCGAGCATATGATGTATGGGTAGGCACTCCATCTCATGTTCAAATCACAGTTATGCCAATTTCTTGAGGTCAGGCCGTAAGGATTCTCCTTGTGAATCCCTTAATCTTAGGGTGGATGGCTTACCTTTGATTAGACCAGGGACGTGGATTAGTCGAAGTGCATGTAAGTTGACTCAAACACTACTTAATTACAATATAAAAAATTATATTTACAATAAATTAGTATAATACTTTCAAAGTATATAAAATTTTCTCATATTATTGGTGTAGGTTGGAATAATGGGTTGGTAGGATTTACTCTCAAACCAAACATTATCTTACTCAATCCAACTCATAATAATAAGTTAGTTTAATTTTACGAGTTAATTAAAAATTTGTTTTTATTCAATTCAATCCCATTTAATCCATTATTCATGAGTGGCTTGGGTTAAAAAGACTAAATGGTCATTTTGGTCCCTCATTTATATAAGGCTGGTCATTTTAGTCTTTGACTCAACGAAATTAACAAAAAGTCCCTTACTCAACAAATCATTAGTCATGTTAATCCTATCATTAGGCAACTCCAATTAACGTTAACAGTGAGGGTGAAGTGGCACATTATGTGTCAAACTAGATGCACATGTGGCAATCCACTCACCCCACCCTCTTCACACACACAAAAACGACGTCGTTTCAGTTCCTCGTCCCTTTTGTAGACATAAAAACAACGTTATTTTTGCAATAGAGGGAAAAATCATGGGTTAACGTTATAATCCCCCCTAATTCTCACAATTATAAAAACACTATTAACCCTAATTAGTGTCTCACAAATCCCTTTCTATCCTAAGAGAGAACCCCATCCAATTCTCTCCAAATTGAAGCCACAATCATCTTCAAAAGTCTGATCCATTGTGTTTGTAATGTCAATCTTCTTCAAGATGTGCTTTTTTTAACCCAAAAATATGCTCTCTGTTTTGTGCTTTGTGTTGTGGTCCATGTCTCTTTAGTGTGGTGTGCATGTTCCCTGGTACAAATTTTCTATAAAAGTGATATTGTTCCTTGACTATTGATGCATTTTTTGCTTTGTCCTTTTTCTGAGTATGCTTACATTTTGTGCTTTGTCCATTGCTAAGTATGGTTGCATTTTATGCATTTTGTGCGGTCCCTATTACAAATTTTGTGTTATGTTCCTTGTATGGTCCTTGATAAGCTTTTAATAAGTATTTATGTGTATTTGTGCAGATGTTGTATGAAGTAAATCTTATGTTTCATCATAGAGGTAAGTTTGTGTATGCTGTTGGAGGGAAACTTGACTATGTAATAGGTGAAATAGATTATTGGCCTGAATGTGATGTGGGCAAAATGATTCTTTCTACTATAGAGATTTGTGCAAGCTTCATAGTTATCATACACTTGACAAATTTTATTATTTAGTGCCTAAAAAAAATTTAGATAATGGTTTAAGATACTTAGAGATAGACCTTGATGTTCTGGACATGTGCATAGCTTCTAGGCGTAACAATAGGGAGATTGATGTCTATTTTGAGCACCTTATTGTTGTTGACCCAGAAATATTAGCATACTCGGATGAGGCACCAAATAACCACATCCAAACCAATACACTAACCTCAAACTAACCTAACTCATCACTTCAAACTAGAGTTAGGTCACCACTAAACTCACCACTGCATACAAGACCCAACTCACCACAACCACCAACTGATCCTAAACACCAAGACCAACCTCAACCTGAGGTTAATTCTGACAATCAAAATCAGCATGGAGAGCCACCTAGTGAAGACAATGAGTCCTCTGATGACTATGAAAGTGCAAAGGACAATCCCTACAGGCCTAGTATGATGCCTCACATGTGATGAGGTTTAAAAATATTAAAAGGATTGCAGCAAAGAAGACCACTACACAGAGAAAGAAGAGTGGTAAAGGTACTACACAAAGAAGGTCTACCAGGAGTAAGTGTGGACTAGAGGACCTTGGAAACAATAACTTAAATGATGAAGACACTAATTCTGATACTGTTATTCCCCCAAGCATAGAACATAAGTAGACTTACTCACACGATTTTGGAGAAGGAACAAGTAAAAACATAAGGAGGAGGTTTAGTGATAGTGAGGAAGATGTTTCTCACCACAATCATGATGATAGAAATGATAGATATATGTCTGAAGAACTTAGTTCTCTAATCAATTTTGATGATGATGAAAGCAACAAAGAAGTGTACCCATAGTTCAATGAAATAATAGGATTTGGACATGTTTATATGGAGGTTGGAATAAAATTTCAAACACTAGATGCTTTCAAGGAAGAAGTGAAAGATTACACTATATATCTTGGTAAAGAGATCAAATGGATAGAGAATGACAAGATCAGGACCAAAGCAAGGTGCAAGAATGAAAATTGTGAATAGGAGATTCTATGTTCTTGGAGTAAATTGAGTCACAACTTTCAGGTGAAAACTTTTAAGTCTGAACATAACTGTAGTAGAGGGTTCAAAAACAAGCTAGCTAATAGGTCCTAAGTTTATAAGAAGCTTGAGAAAAAGCTTAGGAACCAACCAAAGCTTAGCCATCATGAAGTATATGATTACATGAAAAGAAAATACTTAGTGGCCCTTAATAACACCAAGGTGTATAGATCTATGAGATAAGCAAAACAACTTGTGGAAGGGAATGAGAAAGAGCAATATGCAAAGTTAAGGGACTATGCCCAAGAATTGCTAAGGAGTAACCCTGGCTCCATTGTCAAGATGAATGTTATCCCTATCCTTAATGCCCCTCCACAGTTTGAAAGGTTCTATGTATGCCTCGATGGGTGCAAGAGAGGTTTCAAGGCAGGTTGCAGGACATTGATTAGTCTTGATAGTTGTTTTCTTAATGGACATTATGGGGACCAATTATTGTTTATTGTGGGACATGATGCTAATAATCACATTTTTGTGATAGCATATGTCATAGTTGACATTGAGAATAAAGACAACTGGAAGTGGTTTTTGACACTACTTAAAGAGGACCTAAGGGGCCAAAGGGAATTTGGTTGGAACTTCATCTCAGACATACAGAAGATAAGATCATAGGGAGTATTTTGACTTAATTTATTGCTATATCAGGGACTAATTTGAATTATGTAGTTATATGACAAGGACTAATTTGACTTATTTTATGCCTCTATTTTGTAAGGACTGATACTAGATATACATGAAGTGAAACCCTGGAGTACATCACAGGTTTTGTGCTATGCACCTATGGAGGAATTTTACAAAACAATTCAAGGACAAGGAGTTTAGGAATGTTGTGTGAAAGCATTCAAGAGCAACTACTACAGCTCAGTTTAGGGACATTGTAGAGAGAGTGAAGTTACATAATGAGAAGGCATAGGCCTATTTGGCTAAGTGGCCTGAAGAGTCATGGACCAAGGCTTACTTTAATGAGTGGCCTAAGTATGATCACATATGCAATAATGGTTGTGAGGGGTGTAATTCTAAGGTATTGAAGTGGAGAGGTAAACCCATCTTGACCTTGACTGAGGAAGTGAGATGCTACATAATGAGGACAATGGCTACTAATAAGATAAAATTAAGGAGGTGGAAGGGCCCTTTAACTCCCTAGAAGGAAAGTAGGTTAGAGAATAAGAAGATAGAGAGTAAACATTGTAGACATGAGTGGTCAGCTGATCCTGATGATGGTAGGTTTGAGGTGCAGAAATGGAATGACAAGGTGGATGTCAACTTATCCACTCACACATACACTTATAGGTTCTGGCAACTCACAGGTCTTCCATGTATATATGTCATAGTTGTAATTATATATAGGAACCACAAGCCTGAGGACTATTGTCATGCATGTGTTTGGCCTGCAAGTGCATGGGTCAAGCAAGTACTATAATTTTGTTATGAATAGAATTTATTCTATTTTTGTTATCTTTTTTTTTTTGCAGTTCTTTGTGTTCCCGGTTAAATGGCGAAAAACGGTACTCCATGGCTCTTGAGTCAGTTTATTTTTCAGTTTCTCAAAATAACTGATTACTTCTCCTTTAAAATGGATGTCATTTTTTCAAACCTGAGAAAACATTTTCCTTCCCTCCCTCAAAATGCTCTGACAAAAATCTACAAAGTTAGATGAGAAAGATTGAGATTGTTAATGCACAAAGGTATGCCAGAAGATATACGCTAGATAATCAAAGCAAATGTCTGACTAGCAGTTGTGTCTTCAATTTCATTTGACTCATACATGTCAGGTCTTGGAAGAAGTTCGTATTCTAAAAGGAGAAGAGCAAAAAGGTTACAAGTCTGTCACAAATGTGCACGGTAGAATTATAACAAGCGATGTCGTTCTTTGGGGATGGTTTTTGCAAATATAGAAGATAAAATTTTCTTCATTAAGAATGGATTGAGTCATGAGTCATTAGATGATATCTTATTGACTCTTGAGAAGCATTCTTGTAGATTTGTGCATCGTGAACTTCTTAATTTATGGAATCTCTTCAAGGATAAGGAAAAATATTACAGTCTTGGGAATCTTACTCTAAAAGACCCTATTTGCTAATTTATAAGAAAATTGGATGGGAAGCTTATCCTCGACTCATAGAAGGTGTTTAAGTCGTTAGTGGACGTGAAACCAGAGGCAGATGTGAGCCATATCCATAACAATCTGTACATATTATCGTCTTCTTCTTCATGTTTTCTTTTAAAAAAAAAAGAAAAAAAAAGAAAAAAATGTTTGAACAAGGGTGATCCGGAAGGAGTACCATGACTTTAATTAGTTGTGGAGCCCCAGCCTTTAGCTGACCCGTCATTGACTCGGGTGGACCTTTGCATACTGGTCCTTAAAAAAGGTTCATGTACCATGCTCTGTAGAGAGCCGTACTCCATAACTCAATGTTTACCATCTAGGCACTGTGGAGTTGATGGACAGGCAGAACCGTCCCACTCTGGTTATTAGTGAGAAGTAACTTGCGACTGCCAAAGCTTATAAGGCATCTGAGCTTAATCATCTCTTTTATTAAAAGGGGCTCTCAGCGCCCTGGGACGAGACGTTCTGGATCTTAGACACTACGGGTTTCAAATTTTAGCGTCTTTGTTGATGTTACGAGCCCAAGTGTGAGCTCTCCAAGTTCTAGACCCAAGATGGAAACCCACGATGGTTTCTTATTTCTCCTTTCTTCGAATAAACAGACGTGAATGTCTACTGCACTGGTGACACGCAGTATAAAGATATGCCACTACTGCACTCATGACGCGTAGTATAAAGATACACCATGAAAATTGTACATAAAGGTATATCATCATTTGCTATTATATTTCTTTTATCTTTGTATGATTTTGCTGTATTTTGATTTTGGACAGACAATCCTTTGAGCAGGGTCCTTCAAGGGTTTCTAGACTTCTTTACCCTGATAGTTTTCTTAAAGTTCAAAAATAAATAATAAAAAAAAAAGGATTGGTCAGAAGGAAGCAGTGATGGAAGCAGCTTGAAACGCAAGTTTGATATAACATTTCATCTATGACCTTCTTTTACTTTTGGTTTCATTCATCGTACTTTGTTTCTGTTTAAATTTGTATCATGTTTTTCTTTTCAGTAATTTCCGCAACAGGTAATATCTTCTATCCTTTACTCATCTATATTTTAACATTGAGGATATGTTGTGATCTAGTTGAGGGGAGAGTAGTTGACCAAAAAAAAATTAGGAAGTATGATATGATTGTCAGCAACTTACTAAACTAATTAAGGATGGCTAAGTAAAGAGTAATTTTACTCTTGAGATGCATCTTAATTGGGGCAATAATTATTTTGGGTAGAAGTAGCAAATGGATTCTTAGATCTTTGCATAAATTGTCTTCTTTTTTAAAAGTCACAAATTTGGATATGAATGTTGATATAATGGATTGAGAATGATAGAAATATGTCTTGTGGGATTTTGAGCCTATTGATGAATGAATTAAATATCTATAACATTCTCTTCTTTCTTGTGTGATTTTTTTTCACTCATGAAACTGTTATTCTACAACTTACTTTGATTCTTTTTTAGGTTACATTTTCACATGCATACATAAATATGATTGAGGCATTTTGAAATAGTTACTTTGACTAAATAGCCATCTTTGTATATTTTCCTTTGTGTAACCCCTTTGAGTTTATTTGACCATTTCTTGTTTTTAGCTCATTATGTGCCTTTAAAAAAAAAACATGTTTTTACCCAACCTTAGGGAATAAGAGAGCAATGACTTTATTCTTAAACAAGTGTAGGGGTATATGTGCAAAATGTTTAAAAAAAACAAAAAAAAAAAAGAAAGAAAGATCTGACCACCGTTGCAATCAAAGGATTATTAGAGTCTCCTCATACACCATGTGACATATCCATACCTAGAATAAAGATGGATGCTTGGAAACAACAGAAGAGAAGGAGACTGTTCAGGCCTAATAATGAATTCAACTCACTAATTTGGGATTGATCTTCAATAACATATTAGTCAAATATTAGTCATTGTCCTTTATGATGAATGTTCTCAAACATCTTCTCCACTCTAACTATACCATAATGCTCTTCTATTCTCTTTGGTATTTATCGCGACCAGGATCGCGGTGGGAGTGGCGAAAAAATTAAAAAAATAGGAGTCGCCACCAATTTATTTTCATTGGGAAAAACTAGAAAACCCAAAAAAAGATATGGTCTACATTCAAAAAACTCAGGTTCGGGAGTCTAATTATGCACAGGGAATGGTGGAGACTTAACCCCACAGCACCCCTAATACATCCGCCCTAAGACGGTTACCTTAAATTAGTTGTGCAATCTCTTGATAACTTTGGAAAATATTTATTTTACCCATTTTGTTAAAAGATAAACTAAAACAAATAAATTATGAAAATTTAATTTTTACTTGACAAAATTGAGATTCTGCTCCTACGTATCGTCGGGTGCAATGAAAAATTCAAAGTTACGTCGTTCTTTAAAAAACAATTGTGGATTGGTTATTTTTAAATTTGAAAAGATTTTTGTTTTGAAAATTCATTTGATTTTTCTTTATTAGAAAAAGTTCGAATCATCAAGCTGTCACAACTTAGATAATTCTAAAAATTACAGGATTAACAAGCTATTGCAGCTCAGCTAATCCCGTTTTATTCTTTTTTAACAAGACTTAATTATTTTATTTTATTTATTTTTCTTAAAAAATGAATCATCAAGCTGTCACAACTCATATGACTCTAAAAGTTACAAGATTAACAAGCTGTCGCAACTCAATTAATCCTATTTTATTCTTTCCTAATAAGAAAAAAAATGGATTATTCAAACTCCAAGGCCCAAACAAAGTATAGGAATTCCAAACCCATCAAACCCAATTAGATTCAAACAAACCAAAAAAAAAAAAAAGAGATCTGCTGAAATTGAAATAGGAAAAGACCAAAAGAAGGATAACCAAACACCAAGACATTCAAAACCCAAAAACCAAAACAGGGGGAGATCGAGCCATGGCTGCTCAAATCGTGAACAATGGTGGGATGGGGGGTTTGGCCGGCAGCGAGGTCCAGTTCAAGGCACCAGATCGTGGGTGGCTTTGGATGGATGGCGCGGTTGGGTTCGCAAGATGGCTTGATGAAGTGGCGGACGGTGGGTTGTGTGGAGGTTCGATCTGGTTGTTTTTGGGATGGTTGGCCGTACGGTGATGGGATGGTGGTCTTGGTTAGGTTCTGCGTGGTGGTTCGTAAGGGCTGTTGGGCGATGCTCCAGTGGGCTGTTAGAGGTGGTGATGGGGTGGCCGTTACGTGGAGGACCGAGGTAGGGGCTGCAACGGCGACGTGGGGGTTACGGGGTGGCTCACGGTGAGTCATGGAGGGTTTGGGTGGCTCGTTGGGTTCGAGGTGGAGGAATGGGTGGTTCGTTATTGGGTAAGGGGTGGTGATGGTGGTTTGGAGTTTCTATTTTGGGTGGTACAGAGAAATTGGTTGTGGAGGAAGATGGTGATGTTCCTTGGTTCAAAATACAGGGATGGTGAAGGTTAAAAGAAGAGCCATTACGATTTTTTTAGCATATGCTTCTTGGTTATTGAAGAGGAATGAGGAAATGAAGGTGGACTGTGAAGTCCATGAAATAGAGCAAACCAACCAGACTTATATGCTTATCAAAAAAAAAAATTACCTTCAACTGGACGTTGGAAAATGGCTGATAAAGAACAAAAATGGTTTTGCTTCCAGAAAAGATCCTTCTCATTACTTCACTTTCTCTCTAATCTTTCACAAACATTATTTCCATAGAAACTCCTCACCCTTTCTATTTTTCTCTCTTATTTTTCTAGAAGAAAGCCAACCCCTTCCTCTTTCTTGTGTCTCTGCTTATATAGGTCCTTTGCCTATCCTCTTTATTTTTTCTTTTTTTTCGCTCTCTGCCTAGCTCTTTCCTTTTCTGTAGGTAGTGGTATTGTGTGTGATTGTGTATGTGTGCAGCAGTGCATGGTGCCAAAAGGAAGTGGGGAGCCAACAACATTGTTGCCGCTGCTGGGTGTATGTTGTGTTGAGTTTTGGAATTGGCAGTGCAGGTGGTGTGTACGTGAAAGTGAGTGGAGCAGCTACTGTGCATGGTGTCTAGTGGAAAATGGGAAAAAAAAAGACAAGCAAGGTGAATTGGGATCATACTCCCAGTGGAAAAAGACAAAGGGGAAAGGAAGAGGCTGCAACGGAAGCCTTCTATCCTTTTATTTTATATTTTTTTATGTAATAATTTTTGTAATCCTAATGGAATGGGCTAAACAAGCTTTTGGGCTGAACAAGAAGTGGGCTAAATAAAAGGAAACACTCATCATGTTATTAATTTTATTTTTATTCTTTTAATAATGAAAAAAAGAATTAAAAAAAAAAGTCTAGATAAAATTAGGTGTCCACAGTTATCCCTCTTGTTTCTTATTAGAGATTATGAATAACCATAATTTTTCATATTATTATTGTAAGAAACGAGTAAAGACATGAACTTAAATTTTGTCTGGCAATGCATGGGATGATGTGAATAGACAAGATATAGATGTTAATTGAAAACTAGCGAGCTCAAATGTGGATTTACAAGCTGTCGTAGCATCGTTAATCCTATCAGGGTGAAGCTCAGCGTAAAGCCAGAGACGTCACTGTATTATCAATAAGCTGTCGCAGCTCAATTGACGTTTATTGATCGAATTTTTTTTTGTTTTTTTTTTTTTTTTTTTTTTTTGAAATAAAGCTGGGTGACCTCGTGACCTGGAATTATCAAAGACAATGGGTTTGGACTGGAATTTAAAAGACAGTGGGTATCTGATGTCTCGAAATTTAAAAAGCAATGGGCTTGGCCCGGAATTTGAAAGACATTGGGTATCTGGCGTCTCAAAATTTAAAAGATATTGTGCTTAGCCCGAAATTTAAAAAGCATTGGATATTTGGCGTCTCAAAAATTAAAAAGCATTGGGTATCTGGCGTCCTGAAAATTAAAAGGCATTGGGTATCTGGCGTCCCAAAAATTAAAAAGTAGTGGGTATCTGGCGTCCTGAAAATTAAAAAGCAGTGGGTTCTCAAAAATTAAAAGGCATTGGGTATCTAGCATCCCGAAAATTAAAAGGCAGTGGGTATCTGGCGTCTCGAAAATTAAAAAGCAGTGGGTATCTGGCATCCGAAAAATTAAAAAGCAGTGGCCATTTGGTGTCCTGAAAAGATTTTTTTTATTGTTTGTTCTTCTATAGTGAAGCTCGGCATGAAAGCCAGAGACGTCACTTTCACGAGCCATTGGAACTTATTGTCTTTTGATCACGAAAAGATGTTGTAATGCTCATTCCAGCAACTCAAAATCTTTAATCATGTCAAAAGATTGAAAACATCATGTCAAAATCTTTCACTTGCTTTCTCGATGCTAACTGCTTCTTCGGAAAATTTTGATCCATCAAACCCGAGAGCAGGCTGTCGCAAACTAGGGCTTATCAACTTGTTTCAAATTCCTTGGAATCTTCAAACATTGAGTATCTTTCCTTTTAAGTTTGTTCATCAGGAACACAGTACTTCGTCTTCTTCTTGGCATTATGAATTGCATATAAGGGTAGACCTAGTTTTCATCCCTCGATTGAAACTTCTAAACCATTATTGGTCTAACTTGTTAATCGGAGGATTGCCATTAAATCATTAAATCAATGATATTGAATTTATATTCCTTTTGATCGAAGCATTTGTAATAAACTATATGATTTCACAAGTACGAAAGAAAGAAACATGATAAAGAAAGAAGAAAAATAAAAGAGAAGAAAAGAAAGAGAAAGGTATTTTCATTTATTTGAATGTTCATAAACATATAAAGGCATTGAAAATGACAAATAATACAAAGGATGACACAAAGACAAAGCAAAAGGTAATTGCCCCAGTTATAATTCCTTCATTCTCCTTAGATAGGTCCCAATTCTCAGATAGACATTACAACCATTGACTGCCAATGATACAAATCCTCTTCCATTGATCACCACTCAAATTTGCCCCAGTTTTTCTCTTCCATTACTGCTGAAAATTTACCCCAATTTTTTTTCATCACTGCTCAAAATTGCCCTAATTTTTCTCTTCCATCACTGCTCAAAATTGTCCCAGTTTTTTTGTTTCCTTTATGTTGTCCCAGTGAGCCCTTCAGGTGACATATCCTATGAGAGCCTTTACTGACTTTTCGCCTAATTTGGTTGCCCTAACTTTTGCTTAGGTCGCCCTTTCGGGTTTTCGACCTAACATGCTTTTTCTTTTTCTTTTCTTTCTTCTTTTCTCTTTTTTTTTAGGCGTAGAACTTTTTGACTGCATCAGCATTTGTAGGCCTTGGCAATTCATTTCCATTCATATCAGTCAACACTAAGCCTCCTCCAAAGAATGATTGCTTAATAATGTAAGGCCCCTCATAACTCAATGCCCATTTGCCTCGGGCGTCTTCTTGATTTGGAAGTTTTTTTCTTCAAAACCAAGTCACCTGCTTGAAACTCCTTAGGGTAAACTTTCTTGTTGAAAGCTCTTTCCATTCTTCTTTGTATAGTTGCCCATGACAAATAGCTTTTAATCACTTTTCTTTAATCATGTTTAACTACTCATACTAAGTTTTTACCCATTCTGCCTCTTCTAGCTCGACTTCCATCAACACTCTTAAGGATGGGATTTTGACCTCTATAGGGGAAACTGTTTCGACGCCATATACCAAGAAAAATGGTGTTGCCCCAGTGCTAGATCGGATATTAGTGTGATATGCGTGGAGAGCATAGAGGAGCATCTCATGCCATTCTCTGTAATTGACCATCATTTTGGCTACTATCTTCTTAATATTCTTGTTTGCTGCTTCTACCGCACCATTCATCTGAGGTCTGTAAGGAGCAAAATTATAATGCTTGATCTTAAACCTCTCACATAGATTCTTAACTTCGGCGCTATTGAGATTAGGGCATTATCTATAATAATCATTTCCAGGATTCCATATCGACAGATGATGTTTGCCCTCAAGAACTTGAGAACAACCTTTTGAGTAACCTTGGTATAAGAGGCAGCCTCTACCCACTTGGTGAAGTAATCAATTGCCACCAGGATAAACCTATGGCCATTAGAAGCCTTTGGATTTATTGGCCTAATAACATCGATTCCCCACATTGAAAAAGGCCAAGGTGCCACCATATTATGCAATGGGACAGGAGGTGCATTGATGCAGTCAGCGTTTGCTTGGCATTTATGACACTTTTGAACATATCCTATGCAATTAGATTCTATAGTGGACCAGTAATAACTAGATCATAGGATTTGGCGAGCCATCATGATACCATTGGCATGTGTTCCACAAATTCCTTCATGAACTTCTGTTAAGATGGTGAGAGCCTCCTTAGCTTCTACACATCTGACGAGTGTACCATCATAGTTACTTTTGAATAGTACCTCCCCGTTCAAAAAGAAAGCCATGGAGAGCCAATGGATGGTCTTTTTGTTTGTCTCATTTTTCCCTGATGGGTATTCTCTGAACTTAATGTACTGCTTGATATTATGGAACCAGGGTTAGCCGTCTTCTTTTTCCTCAACATTAGAACAATAAACCGATTTGCTTTTTGCCCTCACTCGGATAGGCTATATATTAGCATGAATATACAGATTGGTCATTACAGGTAAAGTAGCCAGAGCATCTGCGAATTAGTTCTTATCTTTAGTCAAGTGCGAAAAGGTGATCCCTTCAAACTTCTCGACCAACTGCATCAAATATTTCTGGTATGGAATCAACTTTGGATCCTTAGTCTGTTATTCCTCATTCATTTGATAGATTATCAGTGCTGAATCTCCATATACTTATAGTTCTTTCACTCCTAATTCTATTGCAACTTTCAATCCTTAAGCATACGCTTCATACACGGCAACATTATTGGTGCAATCGAACTCTAACTTGATGGCGACAAGGTATTGCTTTCCACTTGGTGAGGTGATCACTGCCCCTATACCGCTCCCATACATGTTAACTGCTCCATCAAAGTACATCTTCCATATGTCTTCTTCATATGACTCTTCTTCTTCAACTACTAAAACATCTCCATCGGGGAATTTAGACATCACAAGTTGTTTGTGATTGAGTGGGTTCTCAGCTAAATGATCTGCAATTACGCTTCTTTTGATAAATTTCTGAGTCATGTATTTTATAACGAACTTAGAAAGAACCACTTGCCACTTGGAGACTCGTGTGGAAACATGAGGACTTTCAAATATATACTTTATAGGATCTATTCTTGAGATCAGCCAAGTTATATAGTACAATATATATTGCCTCAACCTTCTTGATGTCCATGCTAGTGCACAAGTCTTCTCGATTGCCATGTAGCGAGACTCACAATCATTGAACTTCTTGCTTAAATAGTAGATAGCATGTTCTTTCTTTCTTGCTTCATCATGTTGCCCTAACATTGCTCCCATAGATGTCTGTAATACCGTGAGGTATAATATCAAAGAACGACCAAATGTAGGTGGCACCAAAATAGGAGGACTTTGCAAGTAAGCTTTTATCTTCTCAAAGCTTACTGACAACGTTCATCCCATTCTCCTGGTTGTTGTTTCTTTAGTAGCTTGAAGATTAGCTCGCAGGTGCTAGTCAGATTGGCTATGAACCTAGCAATGTAATTCAGCCTCCCGAGAAAGCTTCTTACCTCCTTTTCGATTTTGGGAGCGGGCATATCTTGTATCGCTTTAACTTTGTTAGGGTCCACTTTGATCCCTTCCTTGCTAACGACAAAACGAAACAGTTTTCTAGTCGATGCACCAAAAACACACTTTGCTGGGTTTAGCCTTAACTTGTACTTTCTGAGTCTTTCGAATAGCTTTTGCAACACTTCCACATGGCTTTCCCCTTCTTTGGACTTGGCGACTATGTCATCCACGTATACCTCAATTTCTTTGTGCATCATATCATGGAACAAAGCAACCATGGCACACTGATAGGTGGGCCCAGCATTCTTCAAACCAAATGGCATAACTGTGTAACAAAAAGTTCCCCATGCCGTGATGAACGTGGTCTTCTCTTTATCATTCGTATCCATGGGAATCTATGACCTCTTACCGCTTTGTCGACGAGGACGTCAATGTGAGGTAATGGGAAGTAATCTTTAGGGCTAACTTTGTTCAAATCCTTATAATCCACGCACATCCTGACCTTTCCATCCTTCTTCAGAACGGGGATGATGTTTGCTACCCATTCTAGGCATCTAGATACTTTCAAAAATCCTGCTTCCAACTGCTTGGTGACTTCATCTTTGATCTTTAAGGACATTTCAGGGTGCATTCTTCTCAATTTTTGCCTTTTCACTTCAGCATTGGGGTATAATGGGATTTTGTGGGAAGCTATGCTCGGATCTAGCCCTGGTATATCTCGATAAGACCATGCAAAGACATCTATGTAGTCTCAAAATAACTTGATCATGCATTCTGACGAGCGCCGAACTAAGTCAAAATTATAACTGAAGTTATTACCTAAGCTTGTAGCACAATGACAACACCGAATCATCTCCACGAGGATTGTAGATGCAATTTAATCAAATCAAGTGAAAGTTAGCAAAGGGGGGTTTGACAGTTTAAGATCGCACTTAACAAAATTAAAGGAAGAAATAACAATTAAAGAGCAGTCAATTTAGAAACCTATCCAAGATTGGGTGGATTCAATCATAGACAGTTCATAGAACACTTGAAGCGCAATTGAATTGTTAATTTGGATCTAACCGAGATCTCTGTATCAAATCCAGAATTCATACTAGACGATCGTCTAGAATTTAATTAACAAGTGATAAACACAAATCCACAATCACACCATTCACGAAGATCTATGTTAATTTCAAGTATCGAATTCAATTAACTTAGGCACAAATCAGTAACCTAACCTTTTCAATTCTGTGATTAATTTAGATCAATCAGTTCTAAGTTTCATCATAAATCTCAATCTTCATTTATGTGATTAGTTTAGATCAATCAGTTCTAAGTTTCATCACAAATCTCAATCTTAAACCAAGATCAATCAGATCAACATAAATAGAATCACCATTCATGCATTCAAGATCAAGAAGAAGAAAAAAGAAGAAGAAAAGAGGAATTCAATTACAAATCAAATACAATACATAACCAAGGTCTCAAGAATCCAAACCACAATCTTTTCAAGAGTTCTAAATTGACTGAAAGTAACTTAACCCTTCATTACCATGAAAGGGAGCATCAAAATATACAAAAGCTATGAGAAACTATGAAGAAACAAGAAGAAACTATGAGAAAAATGAAGGATAATACAACTTGTTCTTCATGATAACCAATGGTGCCTTTGATAGAAGTCTAGGGTAACAAAATGACAAAGGGGAGTGGGTGGATGAGTGGGCTGGTTGAGTGAATGGTTGAGTGGATGGATTAGTAGATGAGTGGGTGGATTAGTGGATGAGTGGGTGGATTAGTGGATGAATGAGTGGATTAGTGGATGAGTGGGTGGATTAGTGGATGAATGAGTGGGTGGTTGAGGACGAAAATTTCTTGTCTGACTTGGAAGCCAAAAACGACCAAATATACTTCAGATCCATGAAAAGTACTCTTCATGAAAGTTGTAGATCTTTGTCTTGGCTATAACATGCATATCTGGATCGTACAATTTGGCTTCCTACAGCCTAAGATATGACCTAAATACCGCAGGTTACTCAAACCCAACTTTAGCACCTCTGTTCCGACTTGCAAGCTCAAACTGACCTATTAGACTTCATTTTTTCAAAAAGTGTTCTTCATGAAAGTTGTTTATTTGGATCTTAACTATCAACTATCCAAATTTCAGCCCATATCCATTATTACATCTTGAGATCTGATTTTATGAGTGCACACCATTCGGATTCTAGTGACAGAACCCGTATTCTGAATTCCATGTAAACTTAGGTCCCTTAGACATCTGTTTAGGACTTCGAGCTCTTCATCAAAGTTGTAGAGCTTCCTCCTAGATTTCCTACAAGGTAAAATTCATGATTATCAGATATCAGGAACTCAAGTTATGGCTAAAATACAGACATAGTGTCAAATCTCAATAATGCTGAAAATATTCAATTAGGACCAATTTGAGCTTAAACTCACAAAATCATACCAAACTCAATCAATTAAGAATATGGAGAGTGTAAATGACTAAACATAAGGGTTTCTTAATGAATAAAATATGTGATTATCACATTCCTGCTCTGGGTTATCCACTAATCTTAACTCTTTCTTATCTTCATTAGTTCCCATATTGATCACCTCCACTTCTTCTTCATTCAAGCTGAATTCTCTCTCAGACCTTTCTACCAACTTGGCAAGCTCCTCAATAGCGTCCCTTTCTTCATCTGAGTCATAGTTGTCTATATTCATCATTGAATGAGAATCCATATTTAAGCTTTCAGGAATCCCTTCTTGGGACAATGGCTCTACAAGACTCAAATCCTTAGAAGATTTATTTATACCAGATTGGAAACTATTGACAGAAGAAAAATATGACAATTGAGAAGGCTAAGAAAAAGGTAAGTTGCTGATAGAAAAGAAACAAAACAGTGAATCAACTGAGAAACACACAAGTTCATTGCATTGAAACTTTGATAAAAGGTCACATGAGTAGTGAATCACACAAAAACACACAAGTTCATTACATTAAAGCTTCAATAAGAGTTAACATAAATTCAACATCACAAAAGTCTAGGATAACATCATGACTAAACAATTACTTTATGGCAATCACATCAATTAACGCCTTAGATCACCAACTGTCCAGAGGTTTCAAGTTGTTGGAGGGCTGGATAGCATGGTCTTCTCCTGAGTCTTCCTCCACATTGTTAATGATTAGCCAGACTAGAGGATTGGAGGTTTGATAATCACATATTTTATTCATTAAGAAACCCTTATGTTTAGTCATTTACACTCTCCACATTCTTAATTGATTGAGTTTGGTATGATTTTGTGAGTTTAAGCTCAAAATGGTCTTAATTGAATATTTTCAGCATTATTGAGATTTGACACTGTTTCTTATTTTGGCCATAACTTGAGTTTCTGATATCTGATAATCATGAATTTTACCTTGTAGGAAAGCTAGGAAGAAGCTCTACAACTTTGATGCAGAGCTCGAAGTCCTACACAGATGTCTAAGGGACCTAAGTTTACATGGAAGTCAGAATACGGGTTCTATCACTAGAATCCGAACGGTGTGCACTCATAAAATCATATCTCAAGCTGTAATAATGGAGATGGGCTGAAATTTGGATAGTTGATAGTTAAGATCAAATAAACAACTTTCATGAAGAACACTTTTTGAAAAAATGAAGTCTAATGGGTCAGTTTGAGCTTGCAAGTCGGAACAGAGGTGCTGAAATTGGGTTTGAGCAACCTGCGGTATTTGTGTCATATCTTGGGCTGTAGGAAGCCAAATTGGATGATCCAGATATGCATGTTATAGCCAAGACAAAGATCTACAACTTTCATGAAGAGTACTTTTCATGGATCTGAAGTATAGTTGGTCGTTTTTGGCTTCCAAATTAGACAAGAAATTTTCATCCTCAACCACTCACTCATTCATCCACTAATCCACCCACTAATCCACTAATCCACCCACTCATCCACTAATCCATCCACTCAACCACTTCACTCAACCACCCCACTCATCCACCCATTCCCCTTTGTCATTTTGTTACCCTAGACTTCTATAAAAGGCACCATTGGTTATCATGAAGAACAAGTTGTATTCTCCTTCATTTCTCTCATAGTTTCTTCTTGTTTTCTTCATAGTTTCTCATAGCTTTTGTATATTTTGATGCTCTCCTTCATGGTAATGGAGGGCTAAGCTACTTTCGGTCAATTTAGAACTCTTGAAGAGATTGTGGTTTGGATTCTTAAGACCTTGGTTATGTATTGTATTTGATTTGTAATTGAATTCCTCTTTTCTTCCTCTTTTTTTCTTCTTCTTGATCTTGAATGCATGAATAGTGATTCTATTTATGTTGATCTGATTTGATCTTGGTTTAAGATTAAGATTTGTGATGAAACTTAGAACTGATTGATCTAAACTAATCACATAAATGAAGATTGAGATTTGTGATGAAACTTAGAACTGATTGATCTAAATTAATCACAGAATTGAAAAGGTTAGGTTACTGATTTGTGCCTAAGTTAATTGAATTCGGTACTTGAAATTAACATAGATCTTCATAAATAGTGTGATTACGGATTTGTGTTTATCACTTGTTAATTAAATTCTAGACGATCGTCTAGTATGAATTCTAGATTTGATGCAGAGATCTCGGTTAGATCCAAATTAACAATTCAATTGCACTTCAAGTGTTCTATGAAGGGTCTATGATTGAATCCATCCAATCTTGGATAGGTTTCTAAATTGACTGCTCTTTAATTGTTATTTCTTCCTTTAATTTTGTTAAGTGCGATCTTAAACTGTCAAACCCCCCTTTGCTAACTTTCACTTGATTTGATTAAATTGCATCTACAATCCTCGTGGAGATGATTCGGTGTTGTCACTGTGCTACAAGCTTAGATAATAACTTCGCTTATAATTTTGACTGAGTTCGGCGCTCGTCAAAATTTTGGCGCCAAGTGTTAGGGGATTAGTAAGTGTAATCTTTTCATTTTAAGTGTTTTTACTAACTTTTGCTTTTTATTAACTTTTCTAACATTTTTATCCATTGTTTAGTGTATTTTGCTTATTTATTTGTTTTTGTGTGATGCATGACTAGGTCCGAGCCTGACTGTGATGCAAGAATTGCTTCTGAATTTGATCTTAATATTGGGAGTGAACTTGAGATCTTGAATAATTCTGAAACCATGGCTGATAACATGCAAAATAGAACTCTTAAGGAACTTGCTGCTCCTGATATAACTAACCAGTCTTTGTGTATTCAATACCCAGATCTTGATGCTGATTTTGAGTTAAAATCTAGATTGATACATTTGTTGCCCAAGTTTCACGGTTTTGCAGGTGAGGATCCCCATAAGCATCTAAAGGAGTTCCATGTGGTTTGTTCAACCATGAAGCCACATGGGATCTCAGAAGAGCACATCAAGCTGAGGGCATTTCCTTTCTCACTTGCTGATACAGCCAAGGATTGGTTATTTTATCTTTCACCAGGTTCAGTAACAAGTTGGACTGACATGAAGCGGTTGTTCTTAGAGAAATTTTTCCCTGCCTCTAGAGCTGCTGCCATTAGAAAAGATATATGTGGCATAAGACAAATGACAGGAGAGACCTTGCATGAATATTGGGAAAGATTCAAGAAGCTGTGCTCAAGCTGTCCCCACCACCAAATCACTGATTAACTCTTAATTCAATATTTCTATGAAGGCTTGCTGCCAAATGACAGAAGCATGGTGGATGCTGCCTCTGGAGGAGCCTTAGTAGACAAGACCCCTGTAGCAGCGAGAGATTTGATAGCAAACATGGCAGCCAATACCCAACAATTTAGCACACGAATTATTACCTCGACCAGAGGAGTCAATGAGATTCAATCATCTCATGTAGACCAACAGAGAATGGAACACAGACTTGATGAATTGACTTCTTTGGTGAGGCAGTTAGCAGTGGGACAACAAGCACTAATGCAGATGGCTGCAACTGTGTGTGGCATTTGCTCTTGTTCATCTCATCCTACTGATGCATGCCCCACACTTCAGGATGGTGGTTCTATTTTTCCAGAGCAATCTATTGCAGCAGCTGGTATTTTTCCTAGTAGACCTCAATATCAGCAATCACAGCAGCAACCCAGATATGATCCATTTTCTAATACCTATAACCCTGGCTGGAGGGACCATCCCAACCTGAGATATGGAAATTCTGGTCAACAACAACAACAGCCCTACCAACAGCAGCAACCGCAGTTTAGATACCAAGCTATAGGCCCTAGCAACAAGTACCAACCACCTACATTTAGGCAAGCACAACCTGTGCCGCCACCCATGCAAAGAGCCCCTCCACTACTGTTCCAGGCAGCCCACTCCACCGAGCCACCTTTCGAAGACTTGATGAAACAGGTTTCAACAGAATGTCAATGCCACCATCCGAATTTACAAACTCAAATTGGGCGGATGGCAACCACTCGAGTGAGCTAAAAGTCAAGGGTCGAACCAATTGCCTTCACAAACAAATCAACAACCCAAGAGGCAATGTAAGTGCCATTAGCTTGAGAAGTGGCAGAGAGAAGTTGATGGTCCTACTCCACCACAACCCGAACTACAAGTGCAGCAACCGAAAGGTGACCGAAACAAAAGAAAGTGGATAGCTCGGTCCAAAAATCGTGACACGAAGAAATGTGCGAGAGAATTCAAATCTGGCCATTCCACTACCTTTTCCAAACGAATCACACGGTCCCAAGCATACTGCGCAAAACGAAATAGAAAGAGAAGTCATGGACACATTCAGGAAGGTGGAAATCAATATTCCCCTCCTTGATGCAATCAAGCAGATTCCCAAGTATGCCAAATTCCTCAAAGAGTTGTGTACTCACAAGAGAAGACTTAAGGGTACTAAGAAAATAAGCATGGGCAGAAATGTTTCTGCAATGATTCTACCAAGCATGCCACAAAAATGCAAAGATCCTGGAACTTTCACAATTCCTTGCACGATAGGTAACTCCAAATTTGAACATGCAATGCTAGACTTGGGTGCTTCGATTAATGTCATGCCTATGTCAATATATCAGTCCTTGAACATTGGCACTTTGTAACCTACTGGTATAGTGATTCAGTTGGCAAATAGGACCACTGCTCATCCTGCAGGAGTGCTAGAAGATGAGTTTGGGTGAATGAGCTAATTTTTCTAGCGGACTTCTATATTATGAACATGGAAGATGAGTCTTCAACAAACCATGCTCCATTGATCCTAGGCAGACCTTTCCTCAAGACAGCTAAGACCAAGATAGATGTCCATGCTGGCACCCTTTCCATGGAATTTGGCGACGATGTGGTACAATTTAACATTTTTGAGGCCATGAGACATCCCCTAGAGGAGCATTCTATTTTCCATGTTGATGTGATTGATATGCTAGTTGACGATACTTATGCTGATATTTATGTTGAATTTCCTGATATTGCTGATTTTCTGGATTCTGTTACCTGTGAAACATGTGCTGGCTGTGATATTGTACCATGTGCTGCATGTGCTGAGATTTATGCAGTTATGAGTGGTGATGTAGCTGCTGACTTGAATGATTCAGCATGTGAAAATGAGAGTCAAAAGTATGTTGAATTTAATGTTGCTGAGTTAGTTGTTTCAAACAGCTTGCTGCCCTCCATTGTACAGCCTCCATCCTTAGAATTAAAGATTTTGTCGGACCATCTTAAATATGCATATTTGGAAGATGGTGAGAAGTTGCCTGTGATTGTTGCTAAAAATTTACAACCTGATCAAGAAGAAAAATTACTGCAGGTTTTGAGGCAGAATAAACAAGCCATCGGATGGATACTTGCAGATCTTCCTGGTATCAGTCCCTCCACATGCATGCATAGGATTTTGTTGGAGGAAGATACTAAACCAGTACGGCAGCCCCAAAGGAGACTGAACCCCCTGACTCTGGATGTGGTAAAGAAGGAAGTTACCAAGCTACTGCAAGCTGGCATTATTTATCCCATATCTGATAGTAAATGGGCGAGCCCCGTGCAGGTCGTTCCAAAGAAATCTGGGGTCACGTAGTTGAAAATCGAACAATGAGCTACTACCCACAAGAATTCAAAACAACTGGCGGGTTTGCATTAATTATAGACGACTTAACTAAGCCACAAGAAAAGATCATTTCTCATTACCTTTCATTGATCAGATGTTAGAGAGACTAGCTGACAAGTCGCATTACTGTTTCTTGGATGGATATTCGGGTTATTTTCAGATCCATATAGCCCCAGAAGACTAAGATAAAACTACTTTCACTTGCCCATTTGGCACATTTGCATACAGAAGGATGCCTTTTGGTCTGTGCAACGCTCCAGGCACCTTTTAAAGGTGTATGGTAAGTATATTTTCTGACCTTTTAGAAAATTGAATGGAAGTATTCATGGATGACTTTACTGTCTATGGCTCTTCCTTTGATGCATGTTTGGACAGTTTGACTCAGGTTTTGCATAAATGCATTAAGGCTAACCTTGTTCTGAATTTTGAGAAATGTCATTTCATGGTGGAGTAAGGCATAGTTTTAAGGCATATAATATCTAGCAAGGGTATTTAGGTAGATCCTGCGAAAATAGATGTTATTTCATGCCTATCTTACCCCACATGCGTGCGGGAGGTTCGTTCTTTCCTTGGTCATGCAGGTTTCTATAGGCGATTCATAAAAGATTTCAAAGAAAATTGCTCTTCCACTATCCAACTTGCTACAAAAAGAAGTGGAGTTCCATTTTGACCAAATGCAAGGATGCCTTCAATCACTTGAAGCAAGCATTGACCAATACACCTATCATCCAACCACCGATTGGACACTCCCATTTGAGCTCATGTGTGATGCCTCTAATTATGCTTTGGGAGCTGTTCTTGCACAAAGGGTCGGCAAAATATCTCATGTCATCTCCTATGCTTCAAGAACTTTAGATCCTGCACAAGTCAACTACACCACCACTGAAAAGGAACTTTTATCAATTGTTTTTGCTTTAGACAAATTTCGATCATATTTGCTTGGTTCTAGAGTGGTTGTGTTTTCAGATCATACAGCTCTGAAGTTTCTCCTGAAGAAGCTTGATGCAAAGCCTAGGTTGATTAGGTGGATTTTGCTCCTCCAAGAGTTCGATATTGAAATCCGTGATAAAAGTGGAGCGGAGAATTTAGTGGCTGATCACCTAAGCCGAATTAAAAGAGAGGCAGATACTTTTCCTATCCATGATGTCTTCCCTGATGAGCAGCTTTTCAAGCTACAAGGTAACACTCCTTAGTTTGCTGATTTGATAAATTTCTTAGTTGCTGGTGTTTTTCCTGTACATTTTATTAGGGCTCAGATTGATAAATTGAAGAGTGAGTCAAAATATTATGTGTGAGACGACCCTTATCTATGGAAATTTTGTAGTGACTAAGTCATTAGGAGATGCGTGCCTGATAATGAATTCTATTCTATTCTTAGCTTTTGTCATACACTTGTATGTGGCGGTCATTTTGGTCCCCAAAGGACTGCTAGGAAAGTTTTGGAATCTGGATTATATTGGCCCACTCTATTTCATGATGCATATGTGTTTTGTAAATCTTATGATCAATGCCAAAGAATAGGAAACACTTCTCGAAGGAATGAGATGCCCCAAAAATCCTTATTGTTCTGTGAGATTTTTGATGTATGGGGTATTGATTTTATGGGCCCATTTCCTGTTTCTTTTGGTTTTGTTTACATTTTGCTAGCTGATGATTATGTATCCAAGTGGGTGGAGGCGAAAGCTACTCGGACTGATGATTCCAAAGTTGTTGTGGATTTTGTTAGATCACGCATTTTCTCGCAGTTTGGAGTTCAAGGCCATCATCAGTGATCAGGGTTCACATTTTTGTAATCGAAGCATGGAAGCTTTGATGAAAAAGTATGGGGTCTTGCACAGAGTTTCTACACCTTACCATCCCCAAACTAATGGGCAAGCCGAGATTTCCAACAGGGAGATCAAGCGGATACTCCGTAAAGGCAGCTCAACCTAACAGAAAGGACTGGAGCAAGAGGCTTGAGGATGCTTTATGGGCTTACCGGACTGCTTATAAGACACCAATCGGGATGTCTCCGTATCGGATTGTTTTTGGAAAAGCCTGCCACCTGCCGGTGGAAATTGAGCATCATGCATTCTGGGCGGTGAAAAGGTGCAACTTGGACCTAGATCAAGCAGGTATGGAGAGGAAGCTGCAACTGCAGCAATTGGAGGAGATCCGCTTGGAGGCTTATGAAAGTTCCAAACTTTATAAGGAGAAGACCAAAGCCTTCCATGATAAGTTGATTATGAGGAAAACATTTGAGATTGGTCAAAAAGTTCTCCTCTATAACTCCCGCCTCCGACTCATGCCTGGCAAATTATGGTCTAGATGGGATGGACCATTTATTGTTACTAAGATTTTTCCTTCTGGTGCTGTTCAGATTAAAAGTGAGGTCACTGCCAAAGCTTTCATCGTAAATGGACACTGCCTCAAACAATATCATGAACTTCCAGAGAATGCAGAAATGGAGGTGATGAACCTTCTCCATCGGCATTATGAATAAAAAAAAAAAAAAAAAAAAAAAAGAAAAAAAAGGCAGTGTGCCCGATAATGAGGTAGGTAGTGCCATTAAATTTTGTCACTCGGAAGCATGTGGAGGTCATTTTTTTTTTTCAGCGATAACAACTGCGAAAATCTTACAGTATGGATTTTATTGACCTACTTTATTCAAGGTCTGTTACACCTTTTGCAAAAGCTACGGAAATTGGTCAAAAAAGTTTTGCTTTGAGATTATCATCTGCACCTACTCCTTGGAAAATTGAGATCTAGGTGGCACGGTTCTTTTGTTGTCAAATACGTGTATCCTCTGGGGCCGTAAATATTGAGGATCCTAAGAATGGTAATGCGCTTAAAGTTAATGGACAAAGACTCAACCATTCCTGGAAAACCAAGTTCTTGAGTTCTTTGTGTTGCCGGTTAAGTGGCGGATACGGTACTCCGTGACTCTCAAGTTGGTTTATTTTTCAGTTTCCCAAAATAACTGAACCCTTCTTCTCCTTCAAAATGGATGTCATTCTTTCAAACCTGAGAATACATTTTCCTTCTCTTCCTCAAAATGCTTTGAGAAAAATCTACAAAGTTCGATGTGAAAGATTGAGACTGTTAATGCACAAAGGTATGCCAGAAGATGTACGCTGGATAATTGAAGTAAAGGTCCAATTAGCAGGTGAGTCCTCAATTTCATTTGACTCATATATGCCCGGACTTGGAAGAAGTTCATATTCTAAAAGGAGAAGAGCAAAAAGGTTACAAGTCTGTCACAAATGTGGATGATAGAACTGTAACAAGCGATGTCATACTTTGGGGATGGTTTCCACAAATAGAGAAGATAAAATTTTCTTCATTAAGAATGAACTGAGTAAGGAGTCATTAGATGATATCTTATTGACTCTTGAGACGCATTCTTGTGGATTGGTGCATCGTGAAATTCTTAAATTGTGGAATCTCTTCAAGGATGAAGAAAAACGCTACAGTCTTGGGAATCTGACTCTAAAAGACCCTGTTTGTCAATTTATAAGAAAATTGGGTGGGAAGCTTATCCTCGACTCATAGAAGACGTTTAAGCCGTTACTAAACATTAAACAAGAGACAGATGTGAGCCATATCCACAAATAATCTGTACATATCATCTTCTTCTTCTTCTTCATGTCATCTTTCAAACAAAAAAATATATATTAAAAAAAATAACAAAAAAAACAAAAACAAAAAAAAAACAAAACAAAACACAAAAAAAAAAAAAATTATGTATACGTCTTATGGTTGGCTTTGGTAACACAAACCGTGAATGGGAAATGCATGCATCCTGATCCAACCTTCTTAATTGAAAAATAAAGAAGGTAGATTGTATCCCACATGTGAGGCAAACAAATCGCATTATGGTCACTTGTCCCTTTTGGGAGCCCTATGTTGTCTTTGGTCTTGAATGGGTCAAATCTTGGTCAACAATGTTTTGGCACAAAGCCGAAAGAGCGTAGACTACCTCCATCACAATCTTAAGTAAGTATACACTCATCTTTCATCAAGTTTTTCTAACAATTTCAAAAAAAAAAAAAAAAAAGGACGTGATGTCTCTGCACTCATGAGCGCAAAAGATAAAGATACGCCATGAAAACTGTATACATACGTATGTCATCATTTTCTATTTCTTTTATCTTTGTATCATTTTGTTGTATTTTGATTTTTGTACAAACGATCCTTTGAGCGGGGTCCTTCGGGGTTTCTAGACTTTTTACCTTGATGGTTTTCTTGAAGTCAAAAAAAAAAAAAAAAAAGATTTTGTGTCTCTTAATTTCAACCTTTTCTAACAACACCAACCTACCCTTATAGGTGCAATTATTTCCTTTCCATTCTTTTTCTTATTTAAACACTCCATTTTCTCCATTTTCCTTTAACTCGAAACACTCAAAGGAGGAAGAGTATAGAATGGGGCCTTCTATTCGTAACCTCAAAAATGTCTGTGTTTTTGTGGGTCGAGTTATGGGAAGGGATTAGAGTTTGTAAATGCAACTAGCACTCTTGGTCGATCACTTGTTTGCGAGGAATATTCATCTTGTATATGGGGGAGGTTGTCGTGGGTTAATAGGGGCTGTATCACTTGCTGCCTTTATAGGAGGCAGTCAGGTTTTAGGTGTTATTCCTAAACCTTTAGCTGAAAATAACATCACTAGAAAGACAGTTAGAGAAGAAATTCAAGTAACATCTATGCATGGACGAATGAAAACAATGGTTGACAATTCTGATGCATTTCTTGTCTTACCAGGTGGTTTTGGTACTTTGGAAGAAATTTTTCAAATTGTCTCTTGGGCCGAACTGAACATCCACTATAGACCCATTGGTTTGTTGAATGTTAATAATTTCTTTGATCTTTTGTTATCTTTTCTTGACAAAGTTGTGGAACAGGAATTTATCACTCCTTCGGCAAGACAACTTCTTATTTCTGCCTCCACTATTGATGAGCTCATTGATAAATTAGAAGCTTTTGAGTATGTACCTGATCAGGTATTAGCTCAGATAGATTGGTCAATAGGAAGCAGCGAAGGAAGTAACAAGAAAAAAAAGCCAGATTTGAAACTTTATCTTTAATGGGTTTGATTTTATTGTACTTTGTTTCTGTTTAAATTTGTGTCAGCCTTCTCCAACAGGTAATATCTTCTATCCTTTACTCATCTATATTTTAACATTGAGGACAATGTTATGATCTAGTTGGGGGGGAAGGATAGTTGACCCAAAAAAAAATTATTGTTGTTTTGTTTGGAAAGTATGATATGATTGTCATGGACTTATTAAACCAATTAGTGATGGCAGAGTAAGGAGTAATTTTACTCTTGAGACGCATCTTAATTGGTGGCAGAGTAAGGAGTTTTTTAGGTAGTAATTAATTAGTATTAAATTGTGGAAGTACTAAAGTTTTATTGTTTGATTTCTTTTCAGGGTCTGATGCGGCACTGACAGTGTGCTTCTTTTCTGCTTGGCGTTGATTCACTTCTTATCAAGTTGTGTTGCTCTTTTCTATATCTCTCTTTCACATTGAAGGCAATGTTATATTAATTGTGGGGGAGAGATTTTAGCATTTTTTTTATTTAAAAAAAAATAAAAAAAGGGGGTTCATTGCATGATTGAATAACTTTTCTCCCTTCTTGAACTGATATGCTTGGTGATGGATGATTGAATTGATGAATTGAGTTTGATGGATGCATACCTTGTGAGATTTTGAGCCTAATGGATGGATTCAACATTTATGTCATTCTCTTCTTTCTTGTGTGATTTTCACTCATGTTAATGACCACTCTAGAACTTGCTTTGATTCTTTTTGAAGCTACATTTCACTTGCATGCATGAACATGATTGAGGCCCTCTTTCTTAATTAGCTAGTTTAACTGAATAGCCAACCTTGTTTTCAATATGATATCAAGCACTCTTTTGACTTCTTGAAAATTCTCTGATTCCTGCCAACCTTGTATATTTTCCTTTACTTAACCCCTTTGAGCTTATTTGACCATTCTTTGTTTCTAGCTCATTATGTGCCTTAAATGAAAAATCGTGTTCTTACTTTACCTTAGGGAATAAAAGAACATTAGCTTGGTTAATGGATGAGTTTTTGAACAAGTGTGGGGTGTGTTTACAAAATGGTTGTTGAAAAAGGAAAGAGTGCCTAAAAAAAGGAAAAATGTATGTATATAGTTATGTTCATATATATAAAAAAAAAAAAAAAAAAAGAAAAGGATTGGGAAATGAATATGTAAAGGGATATACATTAGAGTTGGGATGAACTTTTATGTTTGTTATTTGAACTCAGCTCTTATTTGCTTTTATTCTCTTTAGTATTTATCTTCTCATATCCATTTTATCCTCTTCTATTACCTTGACCTCACTACAACCTTGAATAAAGTCCTCATGATTTGTGTGTGCATGTGTTTTGAGTAGTGGAGAAGTAAGATATAGCAAGCTTATGGTAGTGTAATTTTCATGGGTTGAATTGAGTGAAATACCTACCTTTTAAACACTTGAGAGATTGAGAGGGAATCTTGTGAAGATCTATCATTCTCGATTCATGTTGAAGATACCTTGCTTGTTGGTTTGAGATGTGGAGAATTGTTAACTCATGAATGTTTTGATCCCTTGAACCTTTGGTTGTTCTTCTTGATTGTAAAATTTTGGGCTCTTGAATGTCGTTGGAATTTAAATTTTTGTTAATCTCTTATGTCCTTGTTTTGGTCTTGAGTTTTGGTCTTGAGTTTTGCCCAGGAGTGCAAAAAGCTAAGTGTGGGAGAATTTGATAATCACATATTTTATTCATTAAAAAACCCTTATGTTTAGTCATTTACACTCTCCATATTCTTAATTGATTGAGTTTGGTATGATTTTGTGAGTTTAAGCTCAAAATGGTCCTAATTGAATATTTTCAGCATTATTGAGATTTGACACTGTTTCTGTATTTTGGCCATAACTTGAGTTCCTGATATCTGATAATCATGAATTTTACCTTGTAGGAAATCTAGGAGGAAGCTCTACAACTTTGATGAAGAGCTCGAAGTCCTACACAGATGTCTAAGGGACTTAAGTTTACATGGAGTTCAGAATACGGGTTCTGTCACTAGAATCCGAACGGTGTGCACTCATAAAATTATATCTCAAGTTTTAATAATGGATATGGGCTGAAATTTGGATAGTTGATAGTTAAGATCCAAATAAACAACTTTCATGAAGAACACTTTTTGAAAAAATGAAGTCTAATGGGTCAGTTTGAGCTTGCAAGTCAGAACAGAGGTGCTGAAGTTGGGTTTGAGCAACCTGCGGTAATTGGGTCATATCTTGGGCTGTAGGAAGCCAAATTGGACAATCCAGATATGCATGTTATATCCAAGACAAAGATCTACAACTTTCATGAAGAGTACTTTTTATGGATCTGAAGTATAGTTGGTCGTTTTTGGCTTCCAAGTCAGACAAGAAATTTTTGTCCTCAACCACCCACTCATTCATCCACTAATCCACCCACTCATCCACTAATCCACTCATTCATCCACTAATCCACCCACTCATCCACTAATCCACCCACTCATCCACTAATACATCCACTCAACCACTTCACTCAACCACCCCACTCATCCACCCACTCCCCTTTGTCATTTTGTTATCCTAGACTTCTTTAAAAGGCACCATTGGTTATCATGAAGAACAAGTTGTATTCTCCTTCATTTCTCTCATAGTTTCTTCTTGTTTTCTTCATAATTTCTCATAGCTTTTGTATATTTTGATGCTCTCCTTCATGGTAATGGAGGGCTAAGCTACTTTCGGTCAATTTAGAACTCTTGAAGAGATTGTGGTTTGGATTCTTGAGACCTTGGTTATGTATTGTATTTGATTTGTAATTGAATTCCTCTTTTCTTCCTCTTTTTTCTTCTTCTTGATCTTGAATGCATGAATGGTGATTCTATTTATGTTGATCTGATTTGATCTTGGTTTAAGATTGAGATTTGTGATGAAACTTAGAACTGATTGATCTAAACTAATCACATAAATGAAGATTGAGATTTGTGATGAAACTTAGAACTGATTGATCTAAATTAATCACAGAATTGAAAAGGTTAGGTTACTGATTTGTGCCTAAGTTAATTGAATTCGGTACTTGAAATTAACATAGATCTTCATGAATGGTGTGATTGCGGATTTGTGTTTATCACTTGTTAATTAAATTCTAGACGATCGTCTAGTATGAATTCTGGATTTGATGCGAGATCTCGGTTAGATCCAAATTAACAATTCAATTGCGCTTTAAGTGTTCTATGAAGGGTCTATGATTAAATCCACCCAATCTTGGATAGGTTTCTAAATTGATCGCTTCTTTAATTGTTATTTCTTCCTTTAATTTTGTTAAGTGCGATCTTAAATTGTCAAACCCCCCTTTGCTAACTTTCACTTGATTTGATTAAATTGCATCTACAATCCTCGTGGAGATGATCCGGTGTTGTCACTGTGCTACAAACTTAGGTAATAACTTCGGTTATAATTTTGACTGAGTTCGGCGCTCGTCAAGGTTCCATTGATGACTTCAACAGGGACAAGGAATGTTTCCTTCAAATGAGGAATAATCATTTTCACTTTATTCTTCTCATTGAGAGTCAGGCCTTGCTTCATCATACCTTCTAAGGATGCATCATATCCCAGACCATATCTACTCTTATTCTCTGGTAGGGTGATTGTAGACTTGGTTCCTTGCAGCTGAATTCCTAAACCTTTCTCGGCTTGATAACCACTTTTTGTCACGATGTGAGTCGCAATTTGATGAACATCTTTAGAAGGTGACTCGTCCTTCTCTGCCTTTGATTCCACCAACCAGAAGCTGTGTAAAAAATTATACACCTCCAAGTCTGTGTTTTCAATATAAGGCACTGAAGTAGGCTTCATCAATAGGATTTCTTCTTCTCCTCAAATGGTAACCAGACACCCATTATTAACGTACTTCAAGCATTGATGCAAAGTTGAAGGAACAACACCGGTAACATGGATCAATGGTCTTCCTAAGAGCATAGTATATGTAGGCTCGATCTCCATTACCTGAAATAGTACTTGGAAGTAGCTCAGGCCTATCTCGAGTGGAAGGGTCACTTCTCCCATAATCCCTTTTTTTCTTCCATCGAAGGCTTGCACTATCATTTCTTGAGATTTCAGGTCTTCTACACTCATAGCCAATTAGGACAAGGTTGTTCTCGGGCGGACGTTCAAGGTGAAACCCCCATCAATCAACACTTCTGCAACTACATATCCCTGACATTTCAAAGTGATGGGTAAAGCACGTAGGTTATTCCCTGTTGAGCATACCACTTCTTCCTTAGAGAAAGGGATCATATTGATGTGCCTTATCGAATCCACCATGCTCACCAAGCTTTTCGGGGTAACATCTGTAATTGGAATTGGCTAAAGCAATGGTTTTGATGATAACAAACAAGAACAAGAAATGGAAGCGCAATGATCAAGTCCTAAGAATTTTTCAAGAATAGTTTATAGGACATAGATATTATGTAAAGGTAAAAAGGAATCACATTAAACTCAAATATGTTTTCAAATCTTTAAAAATGATTCTTACATGCTAAAATGCCCAACAAACATGTTTTGAAAAGTTAATCTTGGTGGTAGTTCAAATCTATGAAAAATAACTAAGTTTGTGTTTTGAAAAGATGACCTTTAGTCACTCTTTTGATCATAACTTCCAAATGATTTTGAGTTTTGTTCTAAAACTTATTTCATATGAAAATAGACTCAAATATCTTTCCAATGACTAGTCATTCATTTAAAACGGATGAGAAATGAAGAAGTTATGACCATTGAAAGTTAGCTTTCGAAACCAGAGTGCTATAACCGATTATGGAATATCCATAATCGATTATGCACCAAGTCAGAAGCGTTTTTTCATGTTTTAATGCTCCATAATCGATTATGCCCAAATCCATAATAGGTTATGAAATGTTTCATAACCGAATATGAGAAAATTCATAATAGGTTATGACATTTCATAATAGGTTATGAAAAACTCCATAACCGATTATGAAAATCTCATAATAGGTTATGAAGTTAGACAGAAGCCCTAGAAGTCATTTTAATAAGTCATAATCAATTATGGCTATGCCATAATAGGTTATGGTGAAATACAAAACACTTTTCCAATGACTCTATTACATTTTCCGAACGGCTCTACTGAGCACTAAATGCCCTCAACAAACTTCCAACGGCTCTTAAATGTCATGAGCTATAAATGAAACTGTTTGGGCATTGCTTACAAGTTGGAGAACAATTTGAAAATTTTTCTTGAGCATTAAATTCGTATTTCATCATCTCTTTCTCCAAAACTCTGTTTTGAACTTCAAAGTGTGAATCCTTGATACCTATAGAGCTTCAATTTGTATTATCTACTCTTTGAGAGAGTTTCTATCATTTAAACACTTTATTTATCTTGTAAAAAGGGTGAGGTATCCCTCTAGTGAAAAAGGGTGAGGTATCCCTTGTTGAAAAGAATGTGAGGTATCCTTCAAAGGTGTAAAAATGGTAAGATATCCCTCAAAAGTTATAAAGGGTGAGGCATCCCTTGACGTAAAGAGGGTGAGGCATCCCTCAAAGGTTGTAAAGGGTGAGGTATCCCTATTTTGAGGCTCAAGCACAAAGGGTGAGGTAACTAAAATGTGGTGAGTGCTCTAGTTTGTAAATATTGTCAAGCACCTGTTGAAGCTTGAAGATATAGTGGAAAATCTCTAGCAGTTGCTTGAGAATTGGACGTAGGTCACAAGTGGATTGGTGGCTGAACCAGGATAAATCTTGTGTTTGATATTCTAAACTCATTTCTTTACATTTGTGCATTTATTTTATATGCTTGCTTGAATGTTATTCATCTTGGCTTATTTAATTTGTGAGTGAAGTATTTAATCTCATTTATCTATTCACTTCAATCATCTAATAGCTTCAACAAAAATTTATATTCAAACGTTTTACGAAAGATTTACAAAAATATTTTACATACTCAATTCATCCCCCCTTGAGTATTAAGGCCACTTGGTAACAAGTGGTATCAGAGTTAGGCTCTTGTGTAAAGAGCTTAACAGCTTTAAGAGAAAGTGATGGCTTCTTCAAACGGTTTTTAAGAGAGTTCTTCTCTCTATAGACCTCTCTTTTTCAATGGGGATGGGTATGCTTATTGGAAAGAAAGAATGAAATTTTTTATTAAAGCTATTGACTTAGATGTGTGGGATACTATTAAAAATGGTCATTTTGTCCCCACATAAGTTGTAAATGGTGTAAGAGTTAATACGCCAAGAAGTGAATGGACGGATGAAGATAAAAAGAAGGTTTAATATAATTTGAGAACTAAGAACATCATTATTACATCTTTTGGATATGATGAATTCTTTAGGGTGTCAAATTGTAAAACCGCCCAAGAAATGTGGGATACTTTGCAAGTTACCCATAAGGGTACTAGTGAAGTCAAAAGATCAAGGATAAATACTTTTACTCACGAGTATGAACTCTTTAGGTTGAATCAAGTTGAAAGCATTCAAGAAATGCAAAAATGCCTTACACATATTGTTAATCATTTAGCTTCATTAGGAAAGACATTTTCTAATGAAGATCTTATCAACAAGGTTTTAAGATGCTTGAGCAGGGATTAGCAACCTAAAGTAACGGCTATCTCGGAATCAAGAAATTTAGCAACAATGACCTTAGCCACACTTTTTAGAAAGCTCCAAGAACACGAGTTGGAGTTGAATAGACTTAAACAAAATAAAGAGATTGATAACAAAAAGAAGGAGATTGCTCTCAAAACCACCTCCTCCATGATTAATGATGATGATGGAGATGACTTGGAGATAAATGAGGAGAATCTCAATCTTCTAGTAAAGAAATTTAGAAGATTATTCAAGAAGAATGAAGGTCAAAGAAGACCTTCCTTTCCCCAAAGAAATGCCTATCACAAAGGGGAAGGAACCTCATCCACTCCTAAATGCTATGGATATGGAGAACCGGGGCACATGAAGTCCAATCTATCAAAGGAAAGTGGATAAATATGAAAGGAGGTCGTCAAAGGATAAAAATGGAAGAAGAGCTTATATAGCTTGGGATGAAAATGACATGGACTCATCTGATAGCTCAGACAATTTAAAGCTAACCTATGCCTCATGGCTAGAAGTGAAGAGGAAGAAAAAGATGACACGGAGGTAACATCCTCAAACTTTGAATCAAATTCTTCCCTCTCTATGATGAATTGCAAGATGCATTTGAAGAATTGCATAATGAATCTATGAGGCTTGCAAAAATTATTTCATCATCCAAGAAAGCAATTTCCTCTTTTGAAAACAAGATCTCTATTTTAAATAAGGAAATTAAGGAGCTTAAAATTGAAAATAAAACTCTTGGACTTATTAATGCAAATTCTTCATGCATGACATGTTCTTCTCTTGATAATGCATCTACATCATTTTCTTGCTCATCATGCAAAATTTTTGAAAAGGAAATTGAAGACTTGAAAAATACTCTTGCGAAAGTTACCCTTGGAAGAGATAATTTGAACATATTGCTTAGGAAACAAAGATGCGTGTTTCAAAAAGCTGGTTTAGGGTACAATCCCAAAAATCAACAAAAACTTTACAAGAATTTCTTTGTTCCCACAAGTACATCAACAAGTCCTTTTATAAAGTGTTTTCATTGTGATAAGAAAGGACATAGTGCATTGACATGTAATGTGAGGAAGAAAATTAACACAAAGGTTGGAACTAAAATGGCTTGGGTCCCTAAGGGCACCTTACCTAACACTAACACACAAGGACCCAATAGAATTTGGGTACCAAAAGCCAAAAATTGAAGTATGTTGTAGGTGTGCTTGAAGACCAAGAACAGACTTTGGAATATCAAAAGTGCTTGTTGCAAACACAAGATCGGAAAAATACTCCAAGTTCTATCCATTGTCTCCAAAAAGCTTAGACTTGTAACATTTGGATAAATGGAGACTTATTCTATTCTTTAACTTGCTTTAAAGATATTCTTTTCTAGCTTTATATCTTGAAAATATCTCTACATGTGATAATATGGTAGATAAGTTCACTTCTTTTTTGAAATAGCATATTTGATGAAAACATCTTTGAACTTAGCATTCTGAATTAATCATGCATCTAACTCTTGCTAAAAATCATGATTTTATTGCATAACTTGTCATAATTTAATATTATGTTGCACAATCTGGAATGTTGTTATACAATATGATATTTTGTTGCATAATTCATCACTTTGCTGCATAATTTGTCATGATATTGCATAATGTGATATTTAGTTGCATAATTTGTCCCTTTTCTGCATAATATGTCCCTCTGCTGTATAATTTGTATACTTGCTGCATAATCTAATATATTACATAATATTCTCGTTTGAATCCAATACTAACTTGAGCGTCGGAGTTTCCCGCAAGTTTGTTTTGCAGGTACTTGATCCATGCTCAAGTCCCTCAACCATCTAACCTCAAGTTCTTGTTGAAGAAATGAGATTCAAGCTCCTTCAAAGAAGTATAATTAGTTTTTAAGCCATATTTAAGGTGTTTAGAGGTGATGGAAGAATGGCTAAGTCAAGAAATTCCTAAGGATGGACTAAGTTGTTTGTATATCAAAAGATAATTTCTTGAAGAATTTTCTGGTTTTTGATGGTGAATGGCAAATGTTGAGAATCTTAAAGGTTGAATTCTTAAAGACTTTTACTAGTTTTGTCTGAGAAACAAAGAGTTTAGGAATGGACATAACCTATTATGGAAAGGTTATAATCTATTATAAGTATTTGAAGATGGTTTGGCATGATGGACTTGGTCTCTGTCAAGTGGAAATAATAGATTATGGAATCCTCATAATCTATTATAAAGAGATCTAAATGTTTATAGCTCTCTGTTAAGCTCCATATAATAGATTATGGACCTCACATAATCTATTATAAAGTCATCTATTAATTTGGAAGCTCCCTGGAATTCACATATAATTGATTATGGCTACTCTTTAATCGATTATACCATCAACCAGAGACAAATTTCTATTTTTATCAACCACCATAATCGATTATGGCTTGTCTTTAATTGATTATATTGCCTGGTAGAGAGCACCACAAATTGAACTCACCTCATAACCGATTATGCACTCTAGATAATCAATTATGGTTTACCATCAAAAGTAAACCATGGAGTTCACGAGCAACCCCACTCCACCATTATCATCTTTTTCCCTTTCTTCTCTCCAACACCCACTCACACCCACTCACTCAAAATACCCTTCTCACTCCAAATCTAACCAAAATCCACTACTAAAACTCAATCTCCATCACTTTCTATCACTTTCCACTAATTAAAATCTCACAAATTCTTCCAAAAATCTCACTCCTCTCTCTCTTTCAATCTGTGAGATTCAAGATGGTTAATGGTGCTTGGGTTTATGGTGTTGGGCATGATGCTGCCACACAAGAAGAAGAATTGCCCACTGCCCTTACTGATATAGTTATAGAAGAAGCTTCACTCACAAATGAAGACCGCATCCTAACTACCCTTGCAAGCAATCAATCCCAGATTACGGTTCTTAGAGCTTATCAGGAGCATAGCATTGGAGTCATCTATAACCTCTTGGATAACATTGAGCGTCGTCTTCAACCACCGCAAGATGATGGGGCTTAGGCATGGATCTCTTTTATTTAGCTAATTTTTTTCTGTTTTAGCTATGCTATTATGCTTAAAGCTTATCTAACCATAATGATTTATCTTTTGAACATGATGATTATTGTATTAGCTTATGCCTTGCTTGACTGATTTCAATAATTAGTGCATTTGTTGTTTTTGCAATGGCTATCTTATTGAAATGAATATCATACTGAATTGGTTATCTTATTGCTAAAGTACTTATTAAATATATGTTGTTTGACAATGGTTTTGCACTATCTCTTCTCTCTTTGTCAAAATATATGGAATATCTTTTTGAACATGACAAAAAGGGGAGAAGAAAGTTATTAAGAAAAGGTAAACAAAAGGTATAAAATCAATGATTCTGGGATTCAAATATCAAGGGAGAGTTGTGCAAACTCTGAACTTGTCACCTATGGAAAAACAGAGGGAGAGTAAGTTTTATTTTAATACCTTGTGTGAATACCAATTTATTTGAACTAACCTTTTCTCAATGGTTGTTTGTCATCATAAAAAAGGGGGAGAATGTAATCAGCATTGGCTAAAACAATGGTTTTGATGATAACAAACAAAGACAAGAAATGGAAGCGCAATGATCAAGTCCCAAGAATTTTTCAAGAATAAATGGAAGCACAATGATCAAGTCCCAAGAATTTTTCAAGAATAGTTTATAGAACTTAGATATTGTGTAAAGGTAAAAGGAATCACACTAAGCTCAATTATGTTTTCAAATTTTTACAAATGATCTTACATGCTAAAATGCCTAACAAACATATTTTGAAAAGCTAATCTTGGTAGTAGTTCAAATCTATGAAAAATACCTCAGTTTATGTTTTGAAAAGCTTATCTTTAGTCACTCTTTTGATCATAACTTCCAAACTATTTTGAGTTTTGTTTTGAAACTTATTCCATCTAAAAATAGACTCAAATATCTTTCCAATGACTGGTCATTCGTTTAAAACGGATGAGAAATGAAGAAGTTATGACCATTGAAAGTTAGCTTTTGAAACTAGAGTGCTATAACTGATTATGAAATATCCATAACCGATTATGCACCAAGTTAGAAGCGTTTTTTCATGTTTTAATGCTCCATAATCGATTAAGCCCAAATCCATAATAGGTTATGAAATGTTTCATAACCAGTTATGAGAAAATTCATAATAGGTTATGACATTTCATAATAGGTTATGAAAAACTCCATAACCGATTATGAAAATCTCATAATAGGTTATAAAGTTAGACAGAAGCCCTGGAAGTCATTTTAATAAGTCATAACCAATTATGGCTATGCCATAACAGGTTATGGTGAAACACATAACACTTTTTCAACAACTCTATTACACTTTCCCAACGACTCTATTGAGCACTAAATGCCCTCAACAAACCTCCAAAGGCTCTTAAATGTCATTGGCTATAAATGAAAATGTTTGGGCATTGCTTACAAGTTGGAGAACAATCTGAAAATCATTCTTGAGCATTAAATTCGTATTTCATCATATCTTTCTTTCTCCAAAACTTTGTTTTGAGCTTCAAAGTGTGAATCCTTGATACCCATAGAGCTTCAATTTGTATTATCTACTCTTTGAGAGAGTTTCTATCATTTAAACACTTTGTTTATCTTGTAAAGAGGGTGAGGTATCCCTCTAGTAAAAAAGGATGAGGTATCCATTGTTGAAAAGAATGTGAGGTATCCTTCAAAGGTGTAAAGAGGGTAAGGCATCCCCCAAAGGTTGTAAAGGGTAAGGCATCCCTTGATGTAAAGAGGGTGAGACATCCCTCAAAGGTTATGAAGGGTGAGATATCCCTATTTTGAGGTTCAAGCACAAAAGGTGAGGTATCCCAAGGTATGGTAAGTGCTCTAGTTTGTAAAAGTTGTCAAGCACCTGTTGAAGCTTGAAGATATAGTAAAAAATCTCTAGCAGTTGCTTGAGGATTGGACGTAGGCCACAAGTGGATTGATAGCTGAACCAGGATAAACCTTGTGTTTAATCTTCTAAACTCATCTCTTTACATTTGTGAATTCATTTTATATGCTTGCTTGAATGTTATTCATCTTGGCTTATTTAATTTGTGAGTGAAGTATTTAATCTCATTTATCTATTCACTTCAATCATCCAATAGCTTCAACGAAAATTGATATTCAAATGTTTTGCGAAAGGTTTACAAAAATATTTTACATACTCAATTCACCCCCTCTTGAGTATTGAGGCCACTTGGTAACAACATCTGGCTTCACATAGGCTTCATTTAACACTTTCTGCAGTGCTTTGCGATGAGGTTCAGAACTCATGATAAGTGACAATAGAGAGATTCGGGCTGGAGTTTTTTTGAGTTGTTCTATTACATCATACTCACTTTGCTTCATGATTTTTAGGAACTCTTCTTCTTCATCTTCTTTTATTTCTAAGAGGCTTGTTTTTCCTTTTCCAGTCTTATCTTCTTGCCTATAGCACCTATCGCTTCTTGTAATCCCTCCTATGCATACGACATTCATCATTGCTTGTGTTGGCTCTACTATCTGCGTAATAAGGGCTGGAGAGGTTTTCCCTATATCACCTTACGTCTTTACCTTGACATCATACTCCCATGGTACAACATGGGAATCACTGTAGAGAAAAGGTGTAGGCTTCTTTATCGCTATGACAACTTTCCTAGAATTTGGGACTTCACTAGTGCGCGAAATTTTGAGGACTAGACGCTCTATAGCATCTATTTCCTTTGTGAACCCTCTTGCTCGAGTAACATCCACTACCCCCAAAGCCATGAATCTCTGCACCTGAGCTTTAAATTCTTGACAACTTTCAATATCGTGCCCCCTCTCCATATGGTATTCACAGTAAGCTTCAGCATCATACTCAAACCCTACATCCTCCAAGGTTACTGGAGAATAGTAGCCTACTTGGACTAGACCTTGGAATATTAACTTCGTAGGAGTTCTGACATTTGCTACATTTTGAACTCTTTCTTTGTCCTTTTCTAACGCATTTACAGTTCCCTTCCCATGATTTGGAATTGGGTTACTAGTAATGCTAGGCCTTTTCTCCTCTTCAAAGTCTAGCTTTCCGCAGGCAATCAATTTCCTTACTATTGTTTTAAATACCTAACAATCTTCAAGTGCCTTGGGTTATCCATATGGAACTTACAAGTTGCATTAAGATTGTACCAAGCTGGGAATGGGGGTACTATAAGGCGAGTAGGGGGGCATGCAATTAAGTGCGCATCAAACAATTATTGAAACAAATCGGCATTAGAGATTGGCAGCTTAGGGAAAGGGGGTAGATTCAACTCGAGTATACCCTTGGTTTCCTGGATTTTGAGGTGCGGGAGGACGATTGGTATAGACAGGACGGGTTAGGGCGTATGGACGTGGTGATGGGACATTGTTGACTTGGTATGAAGTCTGGTAAGCTGGAAAAGCGGGTGGAGGGGCTTGATAAGAAGGATATGATTAGGGATTACAGGGGAAGCATGAGTTTTGTTGTTGCACATAACTGACTTCTGGTTCCCTTTTCTTTACCAGCGCCACCTTTTTAGGAAAATTGCTCTCTGTACTTCCAGTAGGTAATTTTCTGGCTTTTGCAAGATTCTTGATCCTTTCTCCAGCCACAATCAGGTCAGAAAAATCCTTGTATGTAGCCCCTACCATCAGCCCAATAAAAGATGCTCCTAGGGTCCCCATAAAGTACGAGCTTATTTTCGACGAAGTCAATGGTGGTTAAACCTGGGCTGCCAACATTCTCCACCTTTGGGCATATTGCTTGAAGTTTCACCATGTTTCTTCTGCATTGCTCCTAGTTGTTCTTGGGTAGGTGCGGTATCGATGTTAAATCGATATTGCCCCAAGAATTGGCTTGTCAAGTCGTCCCAGCAAGAAATCCTTGAATGGTCAAGTTACATGTACCATTCCAAAGTTGGCCCGGTCAAGCTTTCATGGAAGAAATTGATTAGGAATTTTTTATCCTGTGACCAAATGGCCATCTTAGTAATGTAGGTCTTTAGATGAAACTTTGGATTGGTGCTTTCGTCGTACTTTGAGAAATCTAGAATTTTGAAGTCCTTAGGGATATTGACTTCAACCTCCGGGCACAGTTAATCAATTCCCACTGAGCCATATAAATTAGTATCTTGAATGGCTTTGATTTGCTCTTGTATCTTTCCAGTCAATTCATCTCTTAACTTTTCTTTTTCTAAGTTGCCGTTTAGGAATATCTTTACTGGCCGCTCATGAGTAACCTCTGCATTGTTATTTCCCCCTTCATGATTTCCATTCATAGAATCGTCCTCTTCATTCACGTTGTTGTTTGCATTTGCATTAACTCCAATGCCAACAGAAGCTCCATTTGTTGTTCTAAGGGTCTCAGTTAATTGTCTCAGTAAATCTTCGACTCTTGATTGTCCTTCTGTCATTGTATTGATTCTTTCCCTCATTTCATCTATCTCTTGATTCAAATTTCTTTCTGAGCTTGACATCTCTTTCAGCCTAGTTTGTAGCTTTGTTTCGTAGGTCTGGGTTTGCGTGATCTACGTTTTCCAAGGACAAGCAATGGTTCAAAACTTTTACCTAAAAAATGTAAAAATCAAATTATTAGTTTTCAAGAGATTATGTTCATTATTTGTTAGAGGACCGTTAGTGGTTTTATGCCAAGTAGATTTGAAATGAGTATCTTCAATCTTTGTTTGCCGTGACTATTACCCAGAACGTCTCGTTCAAAAGTATTGAGCCTTAAGTGAAATATGGGATCAAAAAATAAGTGTCGAGACAAGCATACTTTATTCATTCAACTGACAATCAAATACATTGCTTCATAGCTGAATACATCATGACTTAGCCGAATAAGACTATTCCCTATCTGAATACACCTTGACCATCTGTTTCATCTGTCCTATTAGGTCTTTACAGTACTCAATGAAGCCACTGATTTCTACCGGTGTCTCAAAAGGATTAACCATCTTATCGGTCTTCCTCAAATGATATGGGGTATTCGCAATTGCCGAATTAGCCAAACATGCTAATTTTGTAAAGCGACTCCTCAAAAAATAGGCTTCTTCCTTCCATCCACTGATGTCACCTTTTTGTTGTTCCACCTGATTCATCAGTTCTTTCATTTTTTCCTGTTCTTGTTGTAATGCCACCTCATATTCTGTAATTGTCTCTTTTATGTGGAGTTTCTTATTTTTTATCACATCTTTATATCGCTCAGATGCCATTTTCATCTACTGCCTCATTTCTTCTTCCAGTCGCATCGCATTACTCTAGGTTAATTTGGTATTCTTGAGTTGCTCCTTAAGTTGTTGGTTTTCAGTCATAGCTCTGTCTCTTTCTTACTTTCGGAGCCCTAATTCCTTGTTTGCGGCCCCCAGACAATGCTTGGTCTTCAGCAAGTAATTATGTTCCATCTTCATCTTTTTGTTAGCCCCTTCAAGATGTGGTTTTTTTCAACATTTTCTTGCTTCAAGGCTGCACATTCATGGCGGGTCTCTCTCAACTCAGCTTCCATCTTCTCCCTTTCCTTTTCTATCTTTATGATCCTAACTTTCATTTCTTTTGTCTCTTCATTTTCAATCAAGACCGAGGCTGAAGATCCATCAACCAAAGGAATTGTTGGGGCCTTGAATGGCAACTTGATTTCCTAAACTTGATTTCCAAAACTCTATCTTTAACCCATTGGTGGTAACTTTCTTTGGCTGCACAACTTCTAACTCCCAGTTCTTTTCCTCTTCGGAGTCCCAAGCACTTCGAATCTTCTAAAGTGACTCAGTGTTTTCCATGTCAGCATAGTAAAGAATAAAATGGGTTATTTGGACTTCCGTAAGTGGTCCCATTATAGGATAACCAAGTTGTCGTTGTACCAAGGCTGAATTGTAATTGATACACCCTCGTGTACCCATGAGGAGTACATTTGGGAATCCTCCACACTGGTAGATGATAGTTTCTACATCTTTCCATCGAGGATACCATCTGATTTACTTTTCATCCAATGCTGCCAAATGATCCGCCCATTCACAGCTACTCTTATTCTTTAGCTAGTACATGTCGAAGTCAACGATAGGGCAATCTGTTCTGTATGATCTATTGAACACATGAGTTGTAAGCCAAACATATAACATCGGTAAGCAACAGAGGATTCTCTTGCCATTCTTTTTGTGGCAAAAGTTCAGGGTGTAATAAACATCTTCGAGAATGGCTGGAACTGGGGTGTCGGTGTTAAACTTGCAAGCTAGGAACACAACAATCGCTGCATAATCCACATAGTCATCAATATTAGGGAATAGGACTAGGCCGTAAATGGTGAGGGCCAGCACATCTATGAAAGCATCCCAATCTCTACTTTTAGCTAAATGACGCATATGTCCCTCGAGGTATTCTCTTGAAAACCCTTTAGTTACGTTCCTATTCTGTTGCGCACCTTGTAGGTCTCTAGCGTGCACTTTCAGAACATTTACTACGGTCTGGATGGATGCGTAGTGTCCTATATAAAAGTATGGCTTTTTACCCTCCAATGGCAAACACAGAATCTGCTCAAATTCTTCTAAAGTGGGGGCTAGCTGGAAATCCTGAAAGGTGAGGCATCTAAGAGGCAGGTCATAATATTGGGCCACTATAGTAATCACTTCCACTTGCACATTCACCTCTAACAGGTCCAGAATCTTCCTATACTTTGCTGGGAGTGTCAAACGTTGGGTCTTCTTCAGCATTCGGCCTATGATCACCAAGCTCTCAGTGTTAACTTTCTTGGCCTTGAGTCGCAGAGTTTTCTTCAAGGTCATATCCTTGTGATCTGATCTTATATTTCTTTCCATCAAAGATACTCACTTCAAATATTGATTGAGTTTAACGGTTCTTTAACAAATTTTCCTGAGGAATGACAAAGAGATTAAAGTGTAGTAAGAAGCATGATGCAAGGATGCAAAGTATTATTTTTTTTATTTTCTTTAGAATGAATGCAATGATAAATAGTTGGTCTATTAATAGTGACTTGCACACCTTTTTTTCAAAAAAAAAAACTTCTCTCTCCTTTTATTTCCAAGTAAAACTTGTCTTTGAGTGGGGTGCGATTAGGTTTATCACATTAATGGACCACACTACTTATTATGTATATGTACAAAAGCAATTATGACATGAATAAATTTGAAGGTAAGAAGAAGGTATGCTCCCTTTGTACCCTAAGGGATTGCCTTAAATTTGAAGAGTTCTACCTTAAGGATCTATGAGTCTTTTTAATTCATGAAAACTCTCATTGGGTGGTTCTTCTATTCTAAAGACCTCTAGAGATAAGTCTCATTTCATAATGTTGACCATAAATAGTGGGTAAACCACCAAGTACGGGACATTTATGAAAAAAGTATACTCTAGATAAGACTTTTGCAATAACCAAACAGGATGTAGATATAAAATGGCTATCACTATGCAACCTCTACTTAACTTAGGCTTCACTTAGACCCGGGTATAAAGCCTCATTCGAATGTGTGTAAGAAACGTGTAAGTATGGTTTGTGTAGGGAGGATACAAACTTTTATAATCCTAAAACTACCCACCTCCTGCAAAATAAAGCAAACACAACACAAAATCCCAAAGGTTCTCTACCCTAAGGTTTGCATAACAAATAAAAATTATAGTTAAAATAATCAATAAACAAATTCAACAAAAAGGAAAAAGACAAAAACAAAAAAAGAGGGAAAATAAACATATAAATGTCACAATATTTGCACAATCAATTTACAAAGGCTTGACTCTCAAATGTTCCCCAACGGAGTCTCCAACTGTCGCGACCGAGATCGCGGTGAAAAAATTAAAAAAATAACAGTCGCCGCCAATTTTATTTTTATTGGGAAAAATTAGAAAACTCAAAAAAAGATATAGTCTACATTCAAAAAACTCAAGTTTGGGAGTCTAATTATGCATAGGGAAGGGTGGAGACTTAACCTTATAACGCTCCTAATACATCCACCCTAAGACAGTTACCTTAAATTAGTTGTGCAATCTCTTGATAACTTTTGAAAATATTTATTTTACCCCTTTTGTTAAAAGATAAACTAAAATAAATAAATTATGAAAATTTAATTTTGGCTTGACAGAATTGAGATTCTACTCCTACGTATCCTTGGGTGGAATGGGAAATTCAAAGTCACATCATTCTTTAAAAAACGATTGTGGATTGGTTATTTTAAAATTTGAAAAGATTTTTGTTTTGAAAATTCATTTGATTTTTTTATTTAGAAAAAGTTCGAATCATCAAGTTGTCACAATTTAGATGATTCTAAAAACCTCAGGATTATTAACAAGTTTGTCATGAAATTTCTAATCTCATTTTATTCTTTTTTAACAAGACTTAATTATTTTATTTTATTTATTTTTCTTAAAAAATGAATTATCAAGTTGTTACAACTCAGATGACGACTCTAAAAGTTACAAAATTAATAAGTTGTCGCAGCTCAACTAATTCTATTTTATTCTTTTCTAACAAGAAAAAAAAAATTGGTCATTCAAACTCAAAGGTCCAAACAAAGTATAGGAAGTCCAAACCTAATTAGATTCAAACAAACCAAAAAAAAAAAAGAGATCTGCTGAAATTGAAATAGGAAAAGACCAAAAGAAGGATAACCAAACACCAAGACATTCAGAACCCAAAAAACAAAATAGGGGGAGATCGAGCCATGGTTGCTCAAACCGTACACGGCGGTGGGATAGGGGGTTTGGCTGGCGGCGAGGTCCGGTTCAAGGCACCAGGTCATGGGTGGCTTTGGATGGACGGCATGGCTGGGTTCGCAGGGTGGCTCGATGAAGTGGGGGACGGTGGGTTGCGTGGATATCTGATCTGGTTGTTTGTGGGATGGTTGGTCGTACAGTGATGGCGTGGTGGTCTTGGTTGGGTTATGGGTGGTGGTTCGCAAGGGCATGTTGGGCGGTGCTCGGTGGGTGGTAGAGGTGGTGATGGGTGGCCGTTCGCGGAGGACCAAGGTACGGGTTGCAACGGCCGCGTGGGGGGATGGGTGGCTCACGACCGGGCCGTGGAGGGTGTGGGTGGCTCGTTGGATTCGAGGTGGAGGAATGGGTGGTTCGTTGTTGGGTAAGGGGCAGTGATGGTGGTTTGGAGTTTTTGTTTTGGGTGGTATAGAGAAATTGGTTTGTGGAGGAAGATGGTGATGTTCCTTAGTTCAAAATACATGGATGGTGAAGGTGGAAAGAAGAGCCATTGTGATTTTTGCAGAATATGCTTCTTGGTTATTGAAGAGGAATGAGGAAATGAAGGTGGACTGTGAAGTCCATGAAATAGAGCAAACCAACCAGACTTACATGCTTATCAAAAAAAAAAAATTACCTTCAACTAGACGTTAGAAAATGGCTGATAAAGAACAAAAATGGTTTTGCTTCCAGAAAAGATCATTCTCTTTACTTCACTTTCTCTCTAATCTTTCACAAACTCTGTTTCCTTAGAAGCTCCTCACCCTTTCTATTTTTCTCTCCGATTTTTCCAGAAGAAAGCCAACCTCTTCCTCTTTCTTGTGTCTCTGCTTATATAGGTCTTTTGCCTATCCTCTTTTTTTTTTCTTTTTTTTCACTCCTTGCCTGACTCTCTCCTTTTCTGCAGGTAGTGGTATTATGTGTGGTTGTGTATGTGTGCAGCAGTGCATGATGCCAAAAGGAAATAGGGAGCCAACAACATTGTTGCCACTGTTGGGTGTATGTTGTGTTGAGTTTTAGAATTGGCAGTGTAGGTGGTGTGTACGTGAAAGTGAGTGGAGCAGCTACTGTGCATGGTGTCCGGTGGAAAATGGGAAGAAGAAAAACAAAGACAAGGAAGGTGAATTGGGATCATACTCCAAGTGGAAAAAGACAAATGGGAAAGGAAGAGGCTGCAACGGCAGCCTCCTCGCCTTTTATTTTATATTATTTTTTTTTGTAAGAATTTTTGTAATCCTAATGGAGTGGGCTAAACAAGCTTTTAGGCTGAACAAGAAGTGGGCTAAACAAAAGGAAACACTCATCATGTTATTAATTTTATTTTTTTATTTTTAATTACTTTTTTTAATAATGAAAAAAAGAATTAAAAAAGAGTCTAGACAAAATTAGGTGTTCATAGTATTTATTTTCTCATATCTATATTATCACTCTCATTTACCTTGATCCTATTACAATCCTGAATAAAGTCATCTTGATTTATGTGTGCATGTGTTTTGAGTAGCAGAGAAGTAGAAGATAAGCAAGCTTATGGTAGTGCAATTTTTCATAGGTTGAATTGAGTGAAATACTTACCTTTTAAACACTTGAGGGATTGAGAGTAAATCTTATAAGGATCTATCATTCTTGACTTATGTTTTTCAACTGAAGTTTCCTTACTTGTTGGTTTGAGATGTGAAGAAATGTTACCTCATTAATGCTTTGACCACTTGAATTTCTGGTTGCTCTTCTTGATTCATCGTGTATTTTAGAGTTTTTAGCTTTTGAGTCTGTGTCATTTTTTTATTTCCTAGCTTTGGTCTTATGTGTTTTGTCCAAGAGTGCAAAAAGTTAAGTGTGAGGGAATTTGATAATCACATATTTTATACATTAATAAACTCTCATTTTTAGTTATTTACACTTTTCATGTATATAATTGATTAAGCTTGGTTATGTTTTGTAAGTTTGGACTCAAATTGGACTTAATTGATTTTTCAGCATTATTTTGGTCTTACATTATTTCTATATTTTGGTCATATCTTGAGTTTTAGATGTCTTATAATTATGTATCTTATCTTGTAGGAAATATAAGAGAGAGCTCTACAACTTTCATGAAGAGCTCCAGGGAAAAATTGAACATCTAGTGGAGCTAATTGGGCTTGGAAGTCAGAACACGAGTTTTGTGACTAGAATCCAAATAATGTGTAATAATCATTGCATAATTCGAGTTGAAGAAAGTGAAATGGGCTGAAAATTTGGCATCTGAAAGTTAAGACCCATATCTATAACTTTCATGAAGAACATAATAGCTCATTCGGACAGCTTGGAGGTCATGTTGGGTCTGGAAGTCAAAACAGATGTGCTGAAACTGGGCCTGAGCAGTCTGCAGTAATTAGGTCATATCTTAGGCTGTAGGATAAATTTTTGGATGATTCTAGTGGAATTGGAAAGCTGAGACAATTTCCTAGAACTTTCATGAAGACCACTTTGCTTTGTTCTGACGTTATCCATGAGTTCATCACTGAATGATTTTGGAGACAAGAAATTTTAATAATTTTTAACTCACAAAAGTTCTTTGGCATTTTCCACTCATCCACTCACTCATTAATCAATTCCCTTGTCATTTTGTATCCCTAATCCTCTATAAAATGGACCATAGGCAGATCATTTAAAAAATCTGGGTTTTAGATTACGTCATGTTATTATGTGATTTACTTGTAATAATTTTCTTTTGTTGTAAATAGAAGTTATGATCATCATCTTCTTCTTCTCTCTTTCTTTCTTCTTGCTCATAGGTAACTAATCTTCATCTTGCTTGAGTGAAGAGGTGAAGCTTTTGGTAATAAAATAAGGTTAAATTAATTTCTTTCTTGTGCTTAAATGATATATTATCAAGTGGTCATTATATATGTTGTATTTTGTTTCCAATCAATTTTGAAACCCTCCTTATAAAGTGGAGTTCTTGATTCATTGTAGACAAGTGATTTGGCACAATGAATGCTTAAACCCATTTACAAGTGTTGGTGTTGGTAAATAATTTCTCCTTGTAAAAGGAAATTCTTGATTCATTGTAGACAAGTGGTTTGTCACAATGAATGCTTGAACACATTTACAAGTATTGGTGTTAGTAAATAATTAAAGGAACTAAAATATAACTACGTATATAATTCTAAATGAACTTTAAATGTTGTATTTTTCGATTAGAACCCCCGTTGTGTGTGAATTTCAATTGAGCTATTAAAAAAAATTAATCTTGTCCTTAATTTATTACCAAAAATAGATTTCCTAATCCAAGCAAGTTCTTTAATTTAATTGTGAACAAGTTTTACTATCTTTATTGTTGTGACAACGTCTTTCCTTACCTTAAAGAATTTTTCTTGATCAATTCTCTGTGGATCGACCTCGAACTCTTAAGAAATTTATTACTTGAGACAACCTACACTTGGGTTTGCAACATTTAATCCACATCACGGTTGCACTCCAAATACCTTCGGACATTAAGGCTCTTTGGTGTGCTCGATTCAGGAAATGCGAATTTCGACCACCCATCATCTCTCAAAGTCTTGGTTTGATTCTCTGTCAGAATGGGAAGCATGGGAAATTTAGGTATTTCATTTTTTGGAATTAAGGTTCATTGCTCATCCAATTTAGGAAAGAAAGTGATACAAACAATGTCATTCCACTTTAGGGAGGGGACACGACATCATTTTTGTGCGTGTGAAGGGGTTAGGATGAGTGGGTTACCACATGTGCATCCACCTTGGCACATAACGTGCCACATCACCCACACCGTTAGTGTTAACCATAGTTGCCTAACACTTGGACTAACGTGACCTACAATTTTTTGAGTGAATGATGTTTTTGTTAATTTCATTGAGATAGGGACTAAAATGATCGATCTTATATGAATGAGAGAACCAAAATGACTATTTAGTTAGTTAAAAAAAATTCAAAATTTTTATATTATAAGATAATAATTAATTTTACTTCCAAAATCAGTTATATATACAAAATTGATTTTACCTTTTTTAATTTTTTTAATCATCTAAATATATACCCGACATTACATTAGTCATCGATTTTGAAATATATTAAATTAACCCTCTAAAAATATATGTGATATCAAATTAATCATTTAATACGATCACATATTTGTCATTATATTGGTTCTCGACTTAACTGATGACATCAATTATCATTTAAAGATCAATTTTGATGTCGTTGATAAATAGAATACCAATATGATGTTATATATATCTTTAGAGGATTAAACTAAATGTTTACTCATTGTTATTTTTCGATTATATTGTAAAGGTATTTTCAGACAAGTTTTTCACGTTAGTTGATACTAAGTTCCTCTTTAGATGATCTTGAGAATAGATTCCTTACATCGATGTGGTGCAATTCAAACCTAAATAGTTAAAACAAAAAACACCTCATTTTATTTAGCATAGTTAGTAGGAGAATGACTTGCCAGCTAAGACTTTTTGGAAAGGAAAGGGGGATGGAGATTGAACTCGAACCTCCACCTTTAGGAGGGCGAAAAACACTATGTGAGCCCTCGTGGTTAACGGCGATCATTTATTTTGGCCACCACCATTACTGACCATCCCTTACCATTGTTGTTGATCAATGTTATTCCAAAAAATGTTTTAGTAAATCAATTATGGGCAATCATCATTTAAGTAGTGTCATTTTTGGAAAAAAAACCTTCCTCAAAAAATTTTTTTTAAAAAAACTTGAACCAAACTCCCACTCAGTATATTTGACATAAAGACAAAATGAAAAATAATGAATAAACTTATAATTTTTCTCATTCTATTCGGTATTCACTTCCATTAGAATTTTTAAATAGTAGAATAAAAATTTTCTTCTATTTTGTCATTAAATATCTATTGGAATAAGAACTTTGTTTTATTCTAACTCTTTTTATTTTATTCCATTATATTATATACTATTTTATTCTACTAAAAAAAATATTCAAATCAAGTCTTAGTGAAGTTGCAAACAGGTGAAAAACACTATGTAAGCAAAAGTTTACCAGAACAAAGAGCCGCCTCCTTCATCATTAAGGCATCCCTATTAGATTATGAAACAAGAGAGATTTTTAAATGTTCTTGGAATAATATTTTTTTTATTTTGTACCATTAAATGATTGTTATATTAATTATGTAAGTTATTATTATTTCTCATTTAAATAATATTTTTAATTATACTTTAATAATACTTTAATAAATAATATTAAAAATATAATTTAAGTGAGACATAAAAATAATTAATAAATTTAATATGACACTTATTTAATAATATAAAATATTAAAAATGTCTTACTCTAAAAGTATGTACAAATTTAATATAATACTCATTTAATATTACAAAATAAAAAAAGTATTTTATTCCAAAAACACCTAAAAATTTATAAATAAAATAAATTCTAAACTTTTGAAAAAGTTAAAACAATCGTACACTTGTACCATAGTCGTGGTTGATAGGTTAATTCTAATATACACCATCTGAATAAGGATATATGGTCCACTTGATCATTTCTAACTATTGATTGTATTGAAAAACATATCAACAATTATGATGAATGACCTGTAATTTGTTGATCTATTTTTTTTTAGTTTTAAGTTTTTTTTAACCATTGTCGGCTGACCATCATTGCCGGATGACGTCTTGTTGATCTATTTTTTTTTTGTTTTAAGTTTTTTTTAACCACCGTTGGTGGCGTGCGGTAATGACCATCATCGCTCCCGTGGTGAATCCGAAAATCAATAAAAAATAACGTCACATGGGTGGCTTATCGATCAACCACCCTCCACCATAAACGAGCGCTTATATGCACAAATTATTTTTAACAAAAACTTAACATACTTATTTCACACCTTTTTTTAGGTTATAAATCTCTTCCGAACTCATTTTTTTTAAGTTACATAACTGTGTATTTAATATAAGTTAAAACTGTACTAATCTTTATATTTTTTTATAAATAACTGTGCATACTTCATCGATAATTCTATAGATTTTATTGTGTAAATATTTCTAATTAAAATATGTAGAGTTTTCAAGAAACATAAACATGTATTCAAAACAATCTTCTGAGTTATTTATAAAAAAAATAAAAGAATTAATACAATTTTAACTAGTATTATTTTAACTAGTATTATTTATACAATTATACAACTTAAAAAAATGAACATTATAACTTGAAAAAAGTGGTGACCAATGGTAGACGGTTGTCGACTAACAACAAAGTGGTGGTGGTGATAAAACAAAAAAAATATAAAAAAAAAAAAAAAAAAAAAAAAACCATGTATCATACACTCAAAGATAAGAAAGTGCATAGTATCAAGGGTCGTTTTAACATGGACCTTGTAGTCAAAGATCCATGGATGAACCTACTAATGTGGACCATTGATCAGGAAGAATTTTATATCAATGGTTAAGATCAATGACCTATAACTTTATAAACAAGTTAATGTACAATATTGATAAATACAAAATTATTCTTTTAACAAAAAATTATGCAACAGCCCCAACACTACTCATCTCCACCTCCTCAACCATGGATATAGGGGGTCTTTGGGATGTCAAATCTCCTTCTTCGATCTCCGCTGCATCCTTCTCTTTGGAGGCTTCGAACTTTAGTTCAATGCATATAAATAATTTTCTGATTCATATTTCAAAAAGCAAACATCACAACAAATATAACGCATAAAATCACTTTTCTTCTTATTTCAAAATAAAGATTTCCTAACGTATTTCAAAACGTCAAGCCACCTTCGACTTCTGTTCGGATGCACTAAGACATCCACCACCATCTTCGACTCAAATATTTTTTTCCTTCTAAAATCGATATGGTTTTACACAAACAAAACCATTAAAAATCCTTTAGCGGCACGTTGCTAAGTCGCGGTGGGTCACTTCGGTTTTGCTCGCGAGTTGCCATCGGCTTTTTCCTTCTAACTCAATTATTTATCATTTCTATTTTCACACAAACAAAACCATGAGGATAACGACGGCTGGCGAGGTGGGCGTAGTGGTCGGGTGGAGGACGACCAGATCCGGTGGGTTCGTTTCCGATTTGGTGGGGGGAGTTTGAGGCGGTTCGGTTGGCAAGTCTAGTGGGTTTGTGTGCTTTCCTTTCCATCAACACATCATGACAATCGTGTTACATATTTCATCATAAATACTGGACAACGTGGTGGCGTGCGTGATGAGATCTCACCAACAAAAGTACTTCTTATCTTACACAAAAGCATCTTAAACCACAAAGCAATTCATATCAAGCATGGTGCGTGCGACTCGGCGATCTCCTCTTACTCTCAAGATCCTCAAAAGGGCTTTGAACAAGAGTTTCTTAAACACAAAACAAACACAAAGATCTGATTACGATCATGGTTTAGGTGGTGGCACGACGAAAAACCGTCTTAGAAAACTCCTCGGCTCGAAAGTCTCCAACATGAAAGAATAAGACGATAAGAAATATGTTGCGATTGGTACATACTTGAGTGCTTGGCGAAACTGGAGGTTTGGGATCGACTTGAGTGGTTCGGGTTAAGGTTGTTGGTCCGATTTGGAAGTCCTGGATGGTGGCTATTTGGTGGCCATGGCTGGGTGGCAACGATAATCATCTACGAGGTGGTTGTTCTGACTTCTAAAAAATATTAAGGTTTTATGTAAAAATATCAATAGTTAAAGGTTTTAAAAATAAAAAAATTAACTCTTTTTTAAAATTAAAAACTTATTATAGTAATTAAAGTAATGGTGTATTAATGAACCTTTGATGTGTAAGGTCTATATTAAAAGTACTCATAGTATCAATGGCCGTGGTTGATAATACTTGATACCAATTATACCTGTGGACCCTTCACCTTTGCATCGAACGGCCTCCATCAAAAATAATTAAAACCTAATGGTAAAATTAAATTACTGACTTTTTATTTTCCGACACGAGTAAAAATCACTCAAAACGATCAAATACGCCGACGGAATAATCAAAATAATTTTACAAACAAGAAAAATTGCTTGACCGTTACCATCATGGTTTAGGTGGTGGCACGACCACTGTTGTGGACTCAAATGATCGAGATAGCTATGCGATACACAGTCCTTTCCCCTGGATGGTGGCTCATAACCATCTACGGGGTGGTTGTTTTGACTTCTGAAAAATATTAAGATTTTTATGTAAAAATATCAATAGTTAAAGGTTTTAAAAATAATAAAAAATTAACTCTTTTTTAAAATTAAAAATTTATTATAGTAATTAAAGTAAAGGTGTATTAATGAACCTTTGATGTGTAAGGTCTATATTAAAAGTAGTCATAGTATCAATGGTCGTGGTTGATAATACTTGATACCAATTATACCTGTGGACCCTTCACCTTTGCATCGAACGGCCGCTCCATCACCTGCTCAACTCCTCTTGACTCCGTTAAGCATCTCAACAGAATATCCTTTCTCCCCCGACGCAAAACCACAACCACTCCGGTTATTTAACCGCGCCGTTAAATCTACCAAAGCGGTGTCGTTTCACTTCGTCATCGCGTGGCAACCTTTCTCCACACGAATAAATACACAGGTTCTCCACCACCACTTCACGCAATCTCTCTGAAACACTGTTCTACGCCTCAAATCTCCCCCTCTCTCTTCGATTTGTTTCTCCATTTCTTCCAAAATGGCCAAAGACCCAGTTCGTGTTCTCGTCACTGGCGCTGCAGGTACTGTTTTCCATCACCATAGTCGCTTCTCAACTGTTCCCATGCTTCAGACTCATCACTCACAACTGTTTTATTGTTTTAGCTGAGATCTGTGATCTGACCGTGTTTTTGGATTAATTTGATGACTATAAATTCTGGGTCTGTGTCAAAAACCTGTCTTTGTTTTGTTTGGATCTTGATCTGATGTGGGTTCAGATCTGATCTTGTGATGATGCTTTATGTGTCCTTGTGTATTGTGATAAAGCTTTCAATTTTTTTTTTTGGTGTAGATTTGTTCATCAGTGATTTTTTATACCTGCCTGGGGATTCTAATGTGACTGTATCTTATGATTGGCTTTGTTATGAACTGGGTTGTGGTTTATGCCGCATTAGGGAATAATAGTTCAAACTACTATAGTTGTGGGACCTTCTTCATCAACTCCATTTTTATGGATTTGCAGTACCACTTGATGTCTCTTTTATTATGTGTCTTTTCTGTGAATGAATAAGAAACATGTAACTATGTAACATTCGATGTGGAAAGTTGACTTGTAACTGTTATGGGGAAGGATGGCATCACTTTGTAAGTGAGGTTTAGTCCCTTAGTTTGGTCGTGTCTATATTGCTGTTCTTGAAAAACGTTGCAGTGGCTCATTTTCATTGAGCAGAAAATAAAAGTCCTTATCATTTTGAATTTTTCTGATGGAACACTTCATTTTGTACTTCATTTCTATTAGTTTGTGAGTCTTGTTTCGAAAGTGGTGTTATTGTACTTTTTTCTTTTTCTTTTTTTTTTGGTTGGCCAGGATTTTGAGAATGAAATACTATTTTTTTTAGCATGTATAATCTTAGCCATTGATTTTACTTCATCAAGAGTAGTAGCAACTTGCATTATTTTGTGCTTGGAGAAAGATAATTCTTTGGAATTGGTGTGTTAATGAAAAAAAAAATTGTATTTACTACCACTTTCTGGGATCATATGAAATGGCCAAAACAAAATGATCATTTGAAAACCCTTTTTTTAAATTGATATATGTATTTTTATAAACTTTCTTAATTGATTTCCTCAAACTTTTACAATGCCTTTTGTTGAGTGGGGTTTTCTCGGTTATAAGAATTGGGTTTTATAGTGGAATGGTTAGTTGCTTCAAACCCTATGTGGCCTGCATGTGAATGTATAAAAAAATTTCTCGTCTTCATTTAATATGAGAAACATGTAAATTAATGTGATAGTATAGCCTATATTCTGGGGAGTTTTGCTGTATTGATAAAATGTTTTTTCCATTATGTTTGTAGGGCAAATTGGGTATGCCCTTGTACCTATGATTGCTAGGGGAGTGATGCTTGGTCCTGACCAGCCTGTGATCCTCCACATGCTTGACATTCCCCCAGCAGCAGAGGCATTGAATGGGGTTAAAATGGAGTTGGTGGATGCTGCATTTCCTCTTCTTAAAGGTTTGAGTTCCCCTACTTGTTAAATGCTACATAAACTTTGTGGATAGCTATCTTAGACTTGACATAGGTTTGTTTTGGTTGCTTATATAATCGACAAGATTATGAAGTCCTATGAAATTATTTGTTTCAGGTGTTGTTGCTACAACTGATGTGGTTGAGGCATGCACTGGGGTCAATATTGCAGTGATGGTTGGTGGGTTCCCAAGAAAAGAAGGTATGGAGAGGAAAGATGTGATGTCTAAAAATGTCTCTATTTATAAGTCCCAGGCTTCTGCCCTTGAAAAGCATGCCGCTGCCAACTGCAAGGTAATCCCTTTTATCTGAATCCTCAGCCCTTATTCATGAGTTTTTATTTCTATGGCTTTTTATGTCAAAAGATATGCTCAATTGTGTTTTCTCTGTTTTTGATACATGGGTTAAACTTCTTGTTACATTTGGTTGTCTATTGATTGAAAACTATTAATTTATTGGTTTCAGCGAGCTGATGATAGATGTAAAACCTATGTAATATAAGTACTTGACTATGTTGATTTTATTTGGTATTTTGGATCAATGAAGATCTTTGGAGTTGCAATACATTTAGTTGTATCCGTGGGATTCTGTTTAATTCTTATACTTGTGTCTAATTTTGATCTCTTAGGAGATGCAAATTTTCACTTGAACTAGGTGTCATGTGGAAAAGGCTTTCACTTGACACCTAATTCACATGTGTGCAAGTGTATTCTGTATGAAGTCTTTGTGATTCCATCTTGATGGAATCTAACTCTACATGAAATAAGTACTATTTTTTTTTTGTTGAAAACATTTATTTCTGTTTTATGTGTTTTTTTAGAATATTTATAAAAAGACTCTGCATTCTCATGCAGGTTCTGGTTGTTGCTAACCCAGCAAACACCAATGCATTGATCTTGAAGGAATTTGCTCCATCTATTCCCGAGAAAAATATTTCTTGTTTGACTAGACTAGATCACAATAGGGCACTGGGTCAAATTTCTGAAAGACTGAACGTTCAAGTTTCTGATGTAAAGAATGTTATAATCTGGGGTAATCATTCATCAACTCAGTATCCTGATGTCAACCATGCAACTGTTAAAACTCCAGCTGGGGAGAAGCCTGTCCGTGAACTTGTTGCTGATGATGCCTGGTATGTGACAAATACCGTGACTTATAATTTTGGCATTTTTTTTTTAATTTTGTGTTTATTGAAGCATTGTTGTGATTTTTAATTATCAAGGTTAAATGGGGAATTCATAACTACTGTTCAACAACGTGGTGCTGCAATTATTAAAGCTAGAAAGCTTTCAAGTGCACTATCTGCTGCTAGTGCTGCTTGTGACCACATTCGAGATTGGGTTCTTGGAACTCCTGAGGTTGGTTAGGTTTTGTTTGATCTTTTATTCCGATTCTGTATGTCTCCAGCTCAGCTTTTATTTTTTTCTATTGCAATATTAGGGTACCTGGGTATCAATGGGAGTATATTCTGACGGTTCTTACAATGTACCAGCTGGACTGATCTATTCATTCCCTGTTACCTGTGCCAGTGGGGAATGGAAAATAGTTCAAGGTAAGAGTTTGGTCACTTAATGGGTAGAATGCTACAAAACGTATTGAATCTTTAATGTGAACAGTTTAATACTCCCCCCTTGCTTAAGTTGTCAGTGTTTGTTCTTTGCTATAACTTTTTCAATAAAAATGCAACTGAAATTGGACCTAATTCAACAATCCCCATTTTCCTTGGTTATAAGTTTTTATGCAACTGAAATTTTATGCAGTTCTGAGTTGGGGATGAATGCATCTGACATAATTTCTCCAATTTTTTACCCAGGACTTCCAATTGACGAGTTCTCAAGGAAAAAGTTGGACTTGACAGCAGAAGAGCTTTCTGAGGAAAAGGCTTTGGCTTACTCATGCCTCTCTTAGACTGCTTGCATTTTGCCTAGTGTCATTGCAGGTTCCCATGTTTTGTCTATAGAAGTAGCTTCAATTTTAAATAATGCTGCTTCTAGATACAGAGGAACTATCAGTGGAGAGTCTGCTTTTCTTGGAAATCACTTGAGCTCAGGTTTTTACTCAAGGTAATAGACCAGGGGCTGCATATTAAATTGGATTAGGCCTAATTTTATATGCATGCATTAGTGCCCATTCTTTGGGGCTTGAACTCTTCGGTGCGCTTGTGGTGCCTGTACAATAATTTTAATGTATGTGGGAATGCACAAGCGTGCAAACACATACATACTTCTATGCCTTCTGATTGAGTATTTTGCAATTTTATTGCACGATAAGGTCATCATCATGAATGGTTTTGAAATATTTTTGTTCCTATTCTATATATATGTATATATACACACACATTATTTGGTGGATCCATTCGAGATGGCTACGTCTCACTATCTCACTAGAAGCTGCTTGATCTCATGTACAAATCCATAAATAATTATGTCTAGTAGGCTGTACAAATAAGATGTTTAATTAGGAGCGCAAAAAGTATGGAGATTTTCGAAACATGCACTTGATCATGTGATGGAAGAAACCAAGTACTTGTACCAGAATATACCCCCGACTTGCTTTTGATAACATTATGAGCAGGTTACTGACAAGGTTGAAATAAGGCACCAAGATAGTCGAACGATGTTAATCAATTGGAAAACGATTCTTATCCAACCAAATACTCCAATTTTTATCTATTGTATGTATATGTTTTTGTACGTATGTTGTTATTTTTTGTATGTTCATATTTTCATTTTTTGCTTCTTTTTTTTTTTTTTTAATTAGAAACTTGTAGATATTAATTATTTTTTTTATTATATTAATCAATTATTTATTATTGAAAACTCTTTCTTAGATTTATCAGAAATTGATATAGATTAATAATTTATTTTTAATGTATTAATTAGTTAATTTAGATTTATCAATTAATAAGATTTATCATAAATTTATGGTAATTAATTATTTTTACGTAATGTATTAATTAGTTATTTATTATTGAGAATTATTTCTTGAATTTATTAGAAATCGATATAGATTAATTATATATTTTTAATGTATTAATTAGTTAATTTAAATTCTCTAATTAATGAGATTCACTATAAATTTATAGTGATTAATTATTTTTACGTAATAGATTAATTATTTATTCATTGTTAGAAATTTTTACTTGATTCATTAAAAATTGATATAGATTAATTATTTATTTTTAATGTATTAATCAGTTAATTTAGATTCATCAATTAATGAGATTCATAAAAATTTATAATAATTAATCACTTATTTTTAATGTATTAATTAGTTATTTATTATTAAAAATTTTTACTTGAATTTATTAAAAATTGATATAGATTAATTATTTATTTTTAATATATTAATCAATTAGTTTAAATTCATTAATTTATGAAATTTATCAAAAATTTATAATGATTAATTATTTATTCATAATATATTAATCAGAAATCTCTTATTACGTCTATAATGTGCAATATCTACAAGTTTTGTGTTGTGTAAATAATTTTAAATTTTAAATTTTTTTTTTTAAATAAATTAATAAAATATGAAAATAAACAATAATTAAAGTCTTTTAAATTGGTGAATAGTGCGATCGTAATAAATTAACCTAAAAAGATTCTAGCGTGGATGATATGATGTTGTAACATCATTCATTTGTCTTTTATGAATTGAAATATCAATATTATCCTCAGCCGTAGCTTCATCAAATTTGGTAATTTACTGAGCTTACCTTTAAGCATCTCTCACGTGGAAAAGTTAAGGATTCGGATTTTCTCCCGTAAAGAGTTGTCCAGTAGTTTCTTCTAATAAGATTTTGGTTTTTTATTTTTTATTTAATAGTTAATATTTTGGTTAGTTTTAATTTAATATTAAAAAATATTTTTAATATTAAAAAATAAAAAAAAATATTGATCACTATTGAATAAAAAATAAAAAATCTAGATCTTATTGAAGGAGCTATTGGATAATTTCTTACTGAGAGAAGTCAAATCCAAAAGTTAATCAGTATATTTGGAAATCAGTACGCTTGGAACCAATTTTAGAAGAATAAAGATCATTTTATATTTTTAAAAAGAGTGTAGATATTATTTATATTCTTTTTAAAAGATGTGATTGAATAAGAAAAAATAATAAAAATATATATATATATATAATAAATAATATTAAATAAAATATAAAAAAATATATGTATTATTTGATATAAAAATATAAGAATTGATTTTAAAATAATGAAGTATTCTTTTTGAAAAGTTATAAATCCGTTCAAATCTAATTGGATTTGATTTCTAAATTCGTTTTTGATGGTTCAAACATAAAGTTACTCATAATGATGGGCCTCCCTTTTTCTTCTCAATAAATTATGCCCTGTATTTGGAATCTTATCTTGTTCAAAGAGAACATATCTTACTTCGATATCTTAATATTTTTTATTTATTAATTAAGAAAATTATTATGAGGATTAGTTAGAGACATATAAAATTATTTTATGTAGATTGATTACTTTTTTAATCACATTTATGTAACTCAAGTTATTAATGCATTTATTAAATTAGTGTGTGTGTGTGTATATATATATATATATATATATATATATATATATATATATATATATATATGAAATTAAATTCATTTATTAATTGTTTAACCTAATAATTACATAATAATTATTTTATAAAAATATTGTATTTAAAACTATTAAAGACTATGATTAAATAAAAAATGAGTTCATAAATAATAATGTTATATTTATATTTCATTTAAATGGGACACAAATAATATTGAATATAATTGCTAAAAGTAAAGAATTAAAAGAAAATTAATTTTATGATTTTAAGGTATCCTTGAGGAGAATTGATATTTTTAAGTGATGTGATGTAAAATATGATTAGTTTAATTGTATAAATAATTAATTGTATCATAGACTTGGCATTAGATGTTAAACTGTGGTTAATGATAGGTAAAAATAAGTGGTTAATTTAGTTTGATAATTAGTTAATTTAATTTATGTACCGTACTGCTAAGAATATAGTGGTATTTGTAACATCTTTCCTACCAAATTAGTCTTAATTTTGGTTATAGAAGTTTAGTAACTCTTATATGAGTTACCTATTAACTTTGATAATCTTTTTAAGTTAGTTGGGTTATTTTGCCATAACACTATATGTAAAAAATAACTTTTAATAGTCTAGAGAGTAGTATAAATTACTTAGATGAAAAAAATAAATATGAAGAATTTATTTCTAGGTCACAAATAAATAGAATGTGATGTGATTAATTTTAGAGAATTAATTGAGTTAGTTTATTATTTTTAATAACACTGAGTGAGTGTTTAAAGGTCAGATTAAATAGGTCGATATCTTGAAAAATTATGAGAATTTGTGAAGATATCAAGTAAAGAATGGTAGTTAGTACATATTAAGGAAGATACCTGTAAACATATTAACTTATTTCCTTAGGTTTAATTTAACTTGAGGAAGAGTAATAAGATTTAAGTGACAGTTTTAGGTGTATGAATAATAAAGCAAATAATGAGAATATGATTGAGATAAATCCTAAGATTTTGCATAACACCTACGAAAGTTAAGAAACTTGGATTTGTAAAATCAAAGTATTCCTAAGTGATATAAAGTTTCCACCTAAATATCTAGTACATCTTTATCTCTCCGTCGCCCTTCACCTTTTAACCTTCATCTTTGACTTTCTTTTCATTCAATTTCTCTCATTTCTCACGTTGGCAGCAGAGAAAAAAACAGAGAAAAGAAAAGGGAAAGAAAGAAGAGAAGATAAGAGAAGAAAGAAAGGAAGAAGAAAGATCAAAGGAAAATCAAAGCTTGAGGTAGGGGTATTTGTTTACCTAGCTCTTTCCTTTTCTATTTCCTCTTGATGCATGATGTATGCTCGATTGGATAGAAAATGGGTTTCTAGGTGTTTCTCAATGGTTTGAGTTAGGTGAACTCATTAGGAACTTGAGATGTGATTTGTATTGAGTTAATACATGTATGGTTGTAGTTTTGAAACTTGTAAATATCCTCATAACCTCATGTTTGTGAGTTTGGAAAATGGGTTTGGATGATTTACTTGTTGTTCATAAATCCATGATTTATTGATTTGAGTTTGTGCTTGATAGTTTTAATATGTTTAGAGACCATGCATGAAGTTGAAAACTATCCAAGACTTGTGTTTGGGGGCCAAGGTTTGGTTGGAAACTCAATGGAATAGAGTATAAAGACTCTAATGTTGGGAGATTAAGCGTCCAAAAGTTGGCTGCTTAATCAGCCAGCTCCAGAATAGGAAACATGTTGGGAGCCCAAGCGCCCAAGAAATGAGTGCCTAAGTGGGCAAGGCCAGAATGCTCTGGTGTTGAGCCCTTGATCGCTCAGAAACTGGGCACCTAAGCGTCCAATGACAGATAAAACTGGGAGAGTTTGCTGTCATGAGACACCTAAGCGCTAGGAAGAGGAGCGCTTAAGCGCCTAAGAACAGGATACTTTATGTGTTTCTTTTTTAGGGAATGAAGTCCCCTACTTGTTGAGATATTTTATGCATGCTTTTTAGTATAAGTTAAGACATGATTAATGATATTTCATGAAGGAAATAACTACCTAGCATATGTGTAAAAGAATAAGCCTTTGTGCATCCAATAGTTGTGGATTGACATAGGTATGTTACTAATCATTGAAGAGCAATGGTGTTGCACTTGATATCACTTGTGATGTGATAATATGGTAAATGTTAAATGTTTTTACTCCCTTGTTTACTGAGGTTGAGCTATGATAGTTTATTAGAAACATGAATTTGCTCCTTTGTGTGATAAAGTTGAGCCAAAATTGCATGTTTGCTAGTTTTGCTCCTTCACTTGGTTGAAGTGGAGCTTGTGATGAGTTTTTGTGGTGTGTATATGTGATTTGAATATAACACTACATAGTTTCACACACTTGCTATTCCTATGTGTTGTAACCTTATATGATGTGTACAATCATTTGGCCAGAGAATTGTAGGTAATCGATCTTAGGGAATAGTCCTAAATTCTCAAAGCGCAGAGACTCTTAGGGCCAGGGCTACAGGTAGGTTAAGGAGGTAACACATTCCCTCCCTTCCAGGTAGGTTAAGGAAGTAATATATTCCCTCCCTACTCAAGAAATACAAGGAACCAAGTTCTTGAGAATATGTAGGTTTCATGACATTGCACAAACACTATCATAACACTTTCATAATCATTACCTTAGGGCATATCTTAGGCATGAACATGCACAAACATTTCATTTCAATAACAATTGTATAGACAAATATTTTGTCTTTGAAAGGTTGATGACTATGAATATAGATTATGGATTACTTTGTGAACTTTTACATAGAAAGAGTATGTGAATGTTCTAGCGGTGTTGAGTAGAGACTCATTTACTTGTTGCAATCATAATCTATTGTATCTGAGTGAATTCTTTGTGAATGATTAATTATGAGATAATTTAGTCATAATAATAATTGAATATTCTGTTTCGGGAAGAGAAAAAACTTGTTTTGGCTTTTGCCATTTTTCTACATGTTTTTGAGTAACTTGTTTTTTTCCCGAAACAACTGGATTTATCATGATGCCATATATGTGTATATATTACTAAGAATTGTGAATTCTTACCCCATTTGTTGTTTCCATGATAAATCCAAGTCAAGATCCTTCCAAGGGGGAGAGAAAGAAGTAGAAAAACTAGTTTAGACTTTGTTTGCTTTTGTTCAATGCTTGTATTTGTAATATTTGCATTGGGATGTATAAAGTTTTTATGTATTATACTATGTCATTTTTAGGCTGAGTTTGTATTTATATAATCTTTTATTTCCCTCATGGTTAACGAGTATGGTTATTATGAATCTAGAATATTGATTTTAAGTCAGAAGTGACGTGACTAATACTTGTTACCCTTATGTATTCCGGATATATTAAGGTATTGGTATTAGGACGTTACAATATTCACCTATTTAATTACGCTTAAAAGTACTCTGTATTAAATTATTATTCAAAATTGAAATTTGTGGTCCAAAATTTACTACATAGGCAAGCGAAATGAATCATCGTGTGTTAGTCCGAGTGAAAAGGGTTTTGGTCTCTTAAGCATGTGGTCTTGGGTTCGATCTTAAGATTTATGTGTATAAAAATAATACCATTGGTAGGGATCCCCACTTAGATATTTGATTGTACCTTGAGAGATTAGTCTCTCAACTATCGAGTGGGGATAAACTTTTTTATGTCAATATTGTTGATTTTTTTGTCTTTTTTAATCTTATCCTACCTTTTTCTTTATGTACCAAAATGTGCTCACTTTGTAACATGTTCAAAAGCTGCCACGGGTGAGAATAACTTCTTACTTCTATTTTTTTTTTGGTAAGTAGTTTAGAAGCTACCATAAGTGATGTTGACTTCTTACTTGTGCTTTTAATTATTTTTTTTAGTAAGTAGTTCAAAAGTTGTCATGAGTGATAGTAGTTTTCGTACATTATATTTTTTTATAAAAAAATTACATTTTATTCACAGAAGTCGTCATCCATAAAGGTGACTTTTATGCAACTCAAGTGTGACAATTTTTTACTCGTGCTAGATTTAATAGGTGCATTGATTGAATGATGGAGACCTGAGATGCACACTTTCATTTTCCATGTGGTGAATGAACGATGACTTTGGAAGATGTTGCACTTTAGCTTGGACTTCCCATAAATGACATGACAATTACAAGCGCAAGTTTATTGGATTCAGACGAGGAGTGTAAAAATTTATTGGGTGTGGTACCTTGAACAGAGAAAGAGAGGGGCTCAATAATGAAACTAAAGTTGGTTGCAGTCAACCTTTAAAAATGTCTCTGAAGATACAAGTGAAAGAAGAGATAAAATATGTTGCTAGAGCATATATTTTATGTTTGAATGAATCGAGGAACGCTAATGCCCAACAAATCAGGCAATCAAGTGCATTTAATGCTAATGTTTTATTGCACGCATAAAAGCCACCTTCATAGATGGCGGTCTCTATGAATAAAATGTAATTTTTTTTTAAATATAATATATGAAAATCGCTATCATCTATGATAATTTCTGAACAAAAAATAATAATTAAAAACACAAGTAGGAAGTCACTATCACCTATGTCGACTTCAGAACAATTAAAAAAAAAATAAATACACAAATAGGAAGCTGTCATCATCTATGGCAACTTCTAAACATGTGTTAAAATGAATGTATTTTGGTACATACAAAAAAGTAGGGTAAAATGAAAAATAAAATAAAAATAAGTAATATTAAAAAAAAAAAGACGTGGGAATATTCACAAAAAAATAAAAAAGGCAAGCGAAAGGAATATTCCTTTTTCCCTATCTTTTATCCATCTTGTCTCAATGAACAATTAGCTGCTGCCCAAAATTTACTTTTCAAAGCTGCCAAATAATTTGCAAGTTGAAATTACACAAGGGACGAAGAAGTTCATGGTGGACTAATTCAAATTTGGTCATCCATTTGTGTGCAATGATTCTTTCATGAATAAATTCATATACCAAACAGAAAGCCAGAAAAAGAAAATATAGGCAATAAGATTCAACAAGAGGCATAAAAAAATTTCAATACTTCACATACTTTAGTACATGATTTTATTGCTATTACAATTGAATAACTCTGACCTAATGAAACATTTTGTGACAAGTTAAAAAATGTTAAGAGAACTTGCTGTTTTGCACAGTATAGATAAACAAAGTCAGTGTTTCCGTTTTAGTCCCTCAGATCAGCTGGCAGATATTTCGCCCTTTTTTATGCATGCAGATTACATCATCATTATTTCCCTTTACCAACGTAGCTAGTTTCTTTGTCAATGAATGACTCTGGCTCTAGGAACAGCCCCAACTTCAGAAATTAATGTACCCCTTCAATCCTTGTAACGGTCAAATTCAATTTACTAAGATATTTGAAAAATGCTTGCTACCAAATTTAATAACACCACCAATGTGTTCATGAAAAATTCAGAACTCTGGCAATACTATTGATTCCCCAGATCTGATGAACAAGTCATACCAGAAATCCATGCCATCATCTAAGTTTGAACTAAAACCATAACTCTGTTGGTAGGTTTCCACTGAATTAAATGGGTATTTAGGTGGTAATTCATTAGAAATTGTCAAAGAATTTGATGGCATAGTGGGGCTTTCATGATCCATTGCTGCCTCTGACCAAAAGCTTTCATCAATTTCAGGCATTGTCTCCAGAGACTCTATGTCTTCACTCTTGATGGTGTTGTCCATATTTTTTCCATCACTAACCGTGACAGATGAAAAATCACTGGAAGAAGTGCATGCTGATGTAGTCTCCATTTCAAGGAAATTAAGACTAGTGACAGGTTCTGATAGAGTTAGTACGCTGGAATTGGAATCAGCTCGTTCGATTTTTGGCTTGGAAGCTCTTTTGGTATCTGAATTGGGTTGATTGGTTTTCAGCAGCCTCTTCTTCAAATGGGTGTGCCAAACATTTTTTATTTCATTGTCAGTTCTTCCTGGTAATTTTGCAGCAATTGCTGACCACCTGAAAACAAGGATCAAAGTATGAGATATTTACAAAAAAAAAAAATTAATGTATGAGATATTTGCACGAGATTCGGGTTTGGTTTCATGGTTAAAGTGAATAAAATAAACAACAAACTTAGATTGTATACATGGATAGTACTTGTTCCGTTTCTTTTTTTTTTTTTTTTTTTTATTTAAAAAAATATTTTGTTTTAATTTATGTATATGAGAATTTTAAAGATATATTAATTATTTTTTTTAATTTTACCTCATCTTTTATTGACTCTATTAAATCTAATAACTATACATATTGATTAATTTTTACAATTTTTTAAAAGAGTGAAAAAATATAATTCAGTTATGTTAATTTATATTTCACTTAATTTAAAGAAATTATTTAATGAAGTAATTATTAATTCCTATAAAAAACACATATAAAAAAGAACGGAGGGAGTAAATCGCATGCACATATTGGTATGTACGTCTAGCATATATTATAGTTGCATGTGATATGGAATAACACACTTATTTTTGATATGCTGTATTAGATTTGATAAGATAAATTAATATAATATAATATATTATAATCTTATTAATTATTTGATATAAATATATATTATATAAATTTATTCATTAAATTTTTTTATATATTAAAATAATAGATAATTTAATCAAATCTTAAAAATATAATTAAGTATGATTGAATTTTCATATATAAATTACTATAAAAAAATTTTATTATAATTTTAAACACTTCAATATTTCTAATAATTATGTATTAAGCATTATATTAAGATCTTATACTACCCTGCCTAATAATATCAAATCTTTATACTAAAAGGTCCTGAGCTGTCTTGTAAGGCAGATCTAATGAGAGAATCTTGCAGCCCCACATGTTTACTGGCTTGATTTTTTTTATATTAATGTTCTCTGTATCCCTTTAACACCACTCCACTTGAATTATTTTAATTAAGGCACTTGCCAATTTCTTTTTTTTTTCCATATAAATTGACTATTAATTATTGCTACTAACCCCCACGCCCCACCACTTACATCTTGTTTATTTATCAGAGAAATTACGAAAAAGAAAAGAAGGATGAAATTGAAAACCCAAATCCAGTTTTGAAAACAGAATCACTCATTGCAATTTCAGCAAATTAAAATGATCATCAAACAGCATCCTGTGAACTAAGAACTGGACGGGTGGAATCTTATTCACTAATGGTACTTAATTTCTTTGATGCTTTCTCTTGATTAACTTCCTGCTATTAAGTTAAGATGAACCATGAATGATGAATGTCATTGATCTGAGGAAGGAAATCAGTGAATATATACCTGTTCCCCAGCATCTCATGCAGCTTAATGATAGTTTCCTCTTCTTCATTTGTGAAATTTCCTCTCTTGATATCAGGCCTTAAATAATTAATCCAGCGTAGTCTGCAGCTCTTTCCACACCTTAACAGGCCTGAAGAATTGACCCGAGAAACCAGAACAAAATCAATACACAATATGATCATGACATACTAAAAATCATCCCAAACATACAAAAAGTGAAAAACTTAAGAAGCTTGTCAATCATCAAGTACATGACAGTGGATGGAGATACCAGATATCCAAAAGCTTTTTTTGTCAATTAGTATGTAAGTACCTGCTTGCTTTGGGAGGGCACGCCAGTTGGCATGACCATGTTTTTGGATGTAAGATATGAGGATTTGATCTTCCTCAGGGGTCCAAGGACCCTTCTTCAATCCCATCTTTTCACAACAGGGAGCTCTCACCATCTTCAAATTAATTGGTGGAAGAATGTACAATATCCTGCTAGTCTCACTCTAGGTAGCTAGCTAATTAGCTCTTGTCCTCTTCAAATGGGATTGCTCAACTTAGTTCCCTAATGCCACATGCTGGCTATTTATCCTTGGATATTCCGCACACCATGATGAGCTAGAACGGTCCAAGACAAGAACAGTATAATTTAATATTCAAACATTTAGGCTTTAGCAGTTTCCTGGAAATAGAGGGTCTCTCTCTCTCTCTCTCTCTCTCTCTCTGGAAAATGACATTTATAATTTTGCTATTTAAGTGAAAACTTGGGAGTTAAAGATTTCAGTACGTATCACATTGTGACAAAACATGGACTGAAATGTTGAACAAGCCAAACTCTGTTGATGATAAGAAACAACAGGTCTATATGATTGATTGTATGTTGACTTTTGTTTTGTGTGGATTCATTTAGTCTTAATGAACTAAAAGTCTAAAATGGTGAGTACAGCTATTTATATTAAATAAAAATTTTATAGTAATTTTTATTAACAGTATTCTTTTATAATACTATTGTGTATGGAATAAAAAAAAAGCTTATTTGGACTTAAACTAATTATAAACTAACATTTACATGAATTAGATTTAAATATAGAAAGTATACCAAAAAATAAAATTTAAATATAGAAAAAATCATGAGACTAATTGTCTTTAGAAACAAACAAAGCTCAAGTTATATGTATAACTACTTAGATATAATTGACTTTATTTAAACCTTTTTTTAATGAACTTTAAATTAAATTTCCTAGACATATATAATCACAGGTTTTGATTAGTTCAAATAATATAGGTTGTGTTTATTAATTTATGTAAATATTTCTCTTAAATTTTGATAAAAATTCGAAGGTTAGTACTATTTCAACAAAGAAGTATAAAAAATATTTCCTTATATACATTTTGGATTATTGTTACAATTACACATAATTAGACGATATATTATTATTTTAGCGCAAATAGTACACAATGATTGCTGTAGCTGTATTTTGATAATGCTATTTATTATAAGATTTTACTTAACTTTCTAAACTCAGAAAGAGCCAAATTAAATAGTTATGAAGAGTTGTGTTGAGATAAATTACAAAAGCAGTATTTTTTAAAAACTATAATATTTCTTTCAGAATTTTTTGGAGAAAACTTGAGGTGTTTGATTGATGGTTTGGTTGAGTTTTGTAGTATTTTTGGATCCGACTTGTTCATTAAACTAGTAAATTATGTTGGGTCGAGTCAAGATATTTTTCCCTTTAATCCAACCGAACTCAACCTGCTTAATAGTGGGTTGAGTTTGGTTAAATTTATGGATCTAACACATATTAAAAAAATAAATTTCTTGTCAAAATAAATATCAAAATACAAAATAAAAATTTCATCACAATAAACAAGTCTTAATTAAAAATTATATATGTTTCAAATAAATTAAAAAGTCACATAATTAGGGATGGCAATGGGTATTGGACCCGATGGGTACCCGCAAAAATTATCCACAATGGGTAGGGTAATTACCTGCTTAATGGGTATGGGTAAGGATACGGGTAATTTTTGATGGGGATAAACATAATAAATTTATTTAAATTTATATAAATATAATATAAAATATATATATATCACATACTAAGTTCAAGATTATACGATACCTACGTGGGCCAATTCCTGCGTGAAGGCCAATCTAATTTCTTTAAATTATAACAAATATGGTAATTCAATTAACAAGTCTTAAAAGAAATTAAAACTTATATACTATCTATTAGAAACAAAAACGCGTTCACTCGGGTTTAGCAATTGGAACACCCAGGTTTATATTGCCTTCAACTTGCCTCTATTTATGTCTCTGTCGGTATTTATATCTCTGAATTTACTTGTATTTATGATGTTACAATTGCCTATAAAAGCATTTTAGTTTGCATTTTGGTTGTTGAAATATGTTGCATACGTTACTAATTTTGCCATTTGTGGAATGCAATTGCCAATTGAAAGACATTGAGGTGTATCTACCTAGTGCCTGATGTTTTTTGTCGTGTAACCTTTTAATTGATTAGAAAAATAGGATCCATTTTGCCTATGTTGCCTTTTTACTTTTGGTGCTTTCTTTTATTGGTTTATTGTGCTATTATATTGTGTGTAGGTTGTATTAATTATTAATTATATATTATCAAATATACCTTGACTTTGTTACATTAGATTTTGGAAAGTCTGCAAAATATTATGTTTGAAAGACCTCAATAGTTTGAAATTGTATGATTATTGACATTTTTAATCAATGTCTTTTTATCCATTAATTTTTTCGTAGTTAATAAAAGTGCGGATAACTGCAGCTCAGACGGTATTAAGTAGGGGTAAGTACGGACATCAAAGTTCTTCCCACGCGAGTATGATCGGTGCACGGGTATTTTTTTAAATGCGGATATGGGGACGGGTAGTATAAGTACCCTACCCGGACTACCCATTGTCATTCCTACACATAATCATTTTTTTATAAACATAATAAATTTTAAAAAAATAAATAAATATAATAATGTTACTAAGTTAACAAAAGTCTTAAATAAACTAATATAAATTAACAAGCCTTAAAAATTGAATTTATATCATCTATATAGTTGAGAAAAAACTGTATCCAATCTCAACCTTTAAAAATGCTTTATTTTGTAGCAAAAGAAAAGCTATAAATATAGCATTATAAATTTCAACCTTTAGATTCAAAATTGTAGCTCATGTAGTTCGTCTCTCAACTGCAGACGATCCAATTTTCCAAAAAGTAAAAATAAAAAATTATATTAATCAATGAAATTAATGTCAATCCATTAAATGTATGAATTGATATAATTATTTATTTTATTTTAATTTTTTAATATATTTTTTATCATCCAAACGATTTATTAGATTCTCATCACAATAATCTGTTAGATGCTTGATGAGTTTCTCATTTCTATTTTCTTGGTCACATTTTTAAAATGCAATCATAATACCTACACTTAAACGTAATTGACAATATAAAAAAGTCATAAGAAAATAACTTAAAGTGTCTGGGAGAGGGGGACAAGAGAAGCAGGGCTCGAAGAACGAGTCGTGCAAGAACGAGGGGATATAGCAAGTAAGCAACAAGTTCTCCCTTCACGGACCAACTACAACAAGCTTGCGCCTCTAATAGAAAAAAACAATAAGCTCTTTGCTCTATTTGCTTGCAATGTGTTTACCTATCAAAGTTGACGAACGCTTCTGTAACCTTAGACTCGTTACGCTGTTCGACTGAACTCGTTGGCTCCGCGCTCTATTCGGTCGGAACCCGGTTTGAGAACCTTCTCTCATAGATTCCTTTCACCAAGTCATCGCCAGCAATCAGCTCTTATCCCTTGGTGTGGTGTCAAAGGGCGAGTTCCTTTCTTGTCTTGCTCAAAAACTTTCTTTATTCTCATTGGAAAGAGACTCTTTCGCGGCAATGTTTTACACATAAGGCCAACTGCTTTTTTTTATCTCGCTTGCCATTAGTCCATCTAGTGCCTTTCTTTCGGTTGGGGTCCGTCCCGGGGCTTAGACCGCTTGGGTTCTCTTTTTCTCGAAGGCAGTCAACGTGTTAAGCATTCATCTCCCATTAGACTTGTCAATCCTTTGCTCTTTTTCCTTATCTCTTCTAGTTCTCTCCCTCTACTTTATTTGACAGGGGCATAGAAGACGACTCTATCAATAAAAAGAAGACAGTAGCAATTCAGTTTCAAATGGTTTGAGCTTGGAAGCAACCTACTATCTATCGCTATCGATAGGCTAAAACAGACTGCTATTGGCTGCTTTGCCTATCTATTCTATTATGGCCGGCTTGGAGACATCAGAGGAAGACCGTCATTTATATCCGGGTACGATCATAGCTTCATTCATTCGTTGAACCTTGGGGATAACCATTAGCATTGAGGTCAATCACCACACCACCTCTATCATACATACGACATTACATGACGCGAGAGTGCATGGTCAACACACACCTACCTAAAGCGCCTACGTTCCGCTTGCAGCCAATACAAGCACAACCTAACTTGCACGAGATTCAACAACCGAAACTACTGGTAGTCCCGAGGGGACGGCATCCTCCTATAATAGTTAGCAGTACTGAACAAGCGAGTCATCGGTCGGGGGAAAGAAAAGGACCGCCTTTAAAAAAGAAAAAAAAAAGGCCTTACTTTGGTAGAGGAACTAAAACAACTTAAAGTCACATGAAAACAACTTAAAGTGTCACACTGATTAAATGACTTTTATGAAGAAAAAAAAAGTTACTTGGGTGGGTTGAGTATGTGTGGGTTGACATTTTCTAAATCCACTACTTGCTCCAGTTGGATTGTTTTTTGGACAAAACTTAAGTCTATTTTTTTTATATTCATTACATTCATTCCACTAATTAAGTTATGACATATGTATATTTTAAAAAGAAAAGAGTAATAAAAAAATATTAATAAACACATATCATAATTTGATTAATAGAATAAATATAATTGACAAAAAAAAAATAAACTTAAATTTTATCTTTATTTTTTAACCTAACTCAACTAATAAATCTAACATAATTCGCATTTTATGGGTTAGGTTATCTAAAAGAAAACAAGGATGCATTTAAGGCGCACCCCTAAAATTGGGGTGCATCGAAGGACCCCTTAATAGAAACCGTTGGATGGAAAGAAAAATAAATGAACAACTGTGATGATGTGCAGGTGACTTGGAGAAATCTAGTATTGCTAATTGGTACATGTAAAAAAGGTTATTTTGCCGTGAGATGAGCCAGCGTCGACCGCCACCAAACGAGCTACCACCACCGTCAACCACCCACAGCGCCTCTGCCCCGCTGCAAGTCAGCCCCAACCGCTTTGCTCCTTCTCTGAACTCGACTCAAGTAGGAGATCTGCAAGATCATTGCCCCCTTTCGCTCCTTCCCCAAAGAAAACCAATTGTGGGGGGGGGGGGGGAGCCAACCGTGGTGAAGCCCAACACCATTATCCTCTTTCTCCTTCACCGCTTCAAATCCCAAAGCAAACAGCAGATGCAGTGGAACGTGGATGAGGCCCAGTGAGCGGCGGCGCTGCGGTGGGATTTGTCTCGGATTGGGCGTCAAGGACGACGCGAGGAGTGATGGGTTCGGGTCTGGTGGCTGGTGTTGAGTGTGCGGCAGCAAAGGTGTTTAGTGTGGTGGAGCGCAGTGGTTGGCGATGTTGAGTGGTCGGGGACTATGAGTGAGGTTCGCAGGTATAATTAATTAATTGGATCTGGCGGCGAGCGGTGACGACAATGTGGGGATCGATTTGTCATTTGTCCTGATGGGGTCCATGATGGCCATTCGGCAGTAACTGAGAGGTTGTCGATGACTGTTTTGGCAATGGCTGTCAATATTATTTTATTTTTAATTTTATTTTAGAAAAGATATTCCAAATAATAAAACTGGAAACCACGTAAAGATGAAACTTTAAAAAACAAATATTATGATTTGGAATTTAAAGATTAAATTCATGCCTGCCATTCACAGACTCTGCCGGTCGGATTTGTCAGCCTCCGACGACAACTCTACCCAGTAATGGTTCAACCCTGCTGTTCTCTCTCTCACAACTGCTCAGTCCTAAACCTAGCACGATTTCGGTTCAAGATAGTAAAGTTGGCTCTCATTCTTTAAAAAATTAATTGCGTCTATTATACAAAATTAAAATATATAAGGGTTCAACTGTAAATACAATAAAGGACTATTTTGTTAATATCCAATACTTGCTATCACAGATAATTTTATCAGTCCACCGGCGCACCTCAGCCCCAACTCAGGGGGTGCAACATAAAAGCCACCCAAAAAGCACTGGGTTCGCGGGTTGAAACACCCTAACGAAAACTTGTTGAATTTTTAGAGTAAAAACGATACAAATTAGTTTTGCACATGGACTGGGTTTTAGGAAGCGAAGTCAAGTTTTCTTATTTTCAGAAATACCTTGAGCAAGTCAAGATTTTCAAATAATGAAAGCACTGAGACAGAATCAATCGGCTTTACTTATGGGTGGTTTCTTGTTTTGCTTTATCCATGCATAAAGCAAGACAGGACAAGGCTTGCACTTGTAGGTTTTCAGCCACATATAAAATCACGTGCTTTGATTTCTTCTGCGAGGATTACAAGTGGCCTATAAGCAGCCTCTTTCATATCAAATCCAAAGATGAAAAGATAAATAAATAAAAAGTCATTGGTACTCTTGAACATTAGTACATGAGAGAACATACATACCTCACAGTGAGAAACGATTTGTTTGTAATTTTGTTACAAGAGTCCTTTAACAAACGTGTGTTGGCTATGCATTAAGTAGTCTTTTTATATGTTGGATATTTTAGATTGGTATTAACTTGTGAAACTGTTTAATAGTGTTTTTATTAAAATCTTTTATACTTTAAAAATTAGTTTTCAACCCAATACAAATATAATATTGTAGAGGAAAGTTTACAGTAATAAGCTATGATTATGGAGAAACAAGGATATCTAATTTGGTTTAGAAAAATTGATTTTCTCACAAATATGATTCAATCACACAAATGTGCGATAAAACTAGAGAGAAAATGTTGATTAAAAATAATAATTTGAAGTTAATAAAATTTTGGTGATTATGAGACCTTTGATATGGATGTAGGTTATGAAAATTATGAAAGTTATTGTATGAGTAATGAAGAATTATGGTGTGTCATTAGGAAGAATTATTTCATGAATTAAAAGAAAATTACTATTGTTAATTAGAGAGAGTTATAGAATATGTAAGGTTGTGTCTTTTCACTTCTATAAGTATCCTATGTATTTTGAAGTTAATTGAGTAGTGAAAATAAATTTTTTTTTAAAGTGTCTCTTTATTATTCTTTCACTAACAAAGTAGTATCGAAGCTAGTGAGATTTGAGTGATGACAAATAATGGAATGGTTCCATTTCAATTCTCTCGCTTACAAAAGATAACTATGAAACTTGGTCTCGTCGCATGAAGGCATTTTGGATCACAAGATGCTTGGGAGATTGTAGAAAGTGGCTACTGTTCAGCCACAAAATGAGGCCACTTTGTCTCAAAATGAGAAGGAAGCATTGGCAAAGTCAAAGAAAAAGGACCAACAAGCCTTGTCCTCATCCATCAAGGTTTGGATGATTTGATGTTCGAGAAGGTGAGCAATGTGTCCACCGAAAAGAAGCTTGGGGAATTTTACAAAAGTCTCTCCAAGGTGCGGACAAGGTGAAGAAGGTGCGACTTCAAATTTTACGACGTGAGTTTGAAGCTTTGCATATGATGGAATCCGAAAGTTTTTCGGATTATAGCTCAAAGGTGTTGGCCAATGTTAATCAAATGAAAAGGTATGGTGAAAACATTGAAGATGATCATGTGAAAGATAAGATCCTTCGCTCTTTGACTCCAAAGTTTGATTATGTGACTTGTGTTTTTGAGAATTCAAATGATTTAGACATCATGACAATTGATGAATTGTTTGGGGCTATATTAGCTGAGAAGAAGAAAAATTGTTAAAAAGGCAAAATGAGCCTTTGGAGCAAGCCCTCAAAGCCAAGGTTGCATTACAAGATGATGGAGGAGACAAGAGTCAAAGAGGACGTGGACGTGGACGAGGAAGATGGCGTGGTCGTGGCCAAGGTGGAAGAGGAAGAGGCAATCATGACAATTCCAACAATCAAGAGACAAGCTATCATTCAACTAGGGGCCGTGGAAGAGGAGTGACTAGAGGAAGAGGCAACTATCCTAGAACAAATGAGAGGAGGTATGACAAGTCCAATATTGAATGTTTCAATTGTCATAAATTTGGACATTATGCATAAATTTGGACATTATGCATCGGAATGTCGTTATGGTACTAATGGTATTGAAGAAAAAGCCAACCTTATTGATAAAGAAGAGGTTGAAGAGCCAACCTTATTGTTAGCACTCAAAGATGATGAAAAGGATGACAAGAACTCATGGTATCTTGACAATGGTGCAAGCAATCATATGTGTGGCTACAAAGAAAAATTTGTGGAGCTTGATGAGAAGGTGAAAGGTAATGTTTCATTTGGAGACACCTCAAAAGTTCAGATTCAAGGCAAAGGTACCATTTTAATTTCTCTTAAAAATGGTGGTCACAAGTTAGTTACTAACGTTTACTATGTACCCAAATTAAAAAGTAATATTTTGAGTTTGGGACAACTTGTTGAGAAGGGATATGAAATTCATATGAAAGATTGTTATCTTTGGCTTAGAGATTATAATGCTAACTTGGTGGCTAAGGTGTCTATGACAAAAAATAGAATGTTCATGTTGAATCTCAATACAATTGAAGCAAAGTGCTTGAAGGCCAATGTTGAAGATGAAGCATGGTGTTGGCATATGCGATTTGGTCACTTGAATTTTGAAGCACTTAAAGCCTTAGGAGAAAAGATGATGGTGAAAGGGATGCCCTTAATTAACCATCCCAATCAATTATGTGAAGCATGTCTCCTTGGCAAACATGCAAGAGAAAGCTTTCCAAAGGAGGCAACTACAAGAGCAACCAAGCCATTGCAACTTGTTCACACCGATGTGTGTGGCCCAATCAATTCTTCCTCATTTGGTAAAAATAAATATTTTTTACTTTTTATTGATGATTATAGTAGGAAGACTTGGGTTTATTTTATAAAGCAAAAATCTGAAGTATTTGTAGCCTTTAAAAATTTCAAAGCTCTTGTAGAAAAGGAGAGTGGTTATGTAATCAAATCTCTAAGATCCGATAGAGGAGGCGAATTTACATCTAAAGAATTTAATGAATTTTGTGAAATAAATGGAATTCGTCGCCCTCTAACGGTTCCTAGATCACCACAACAAAATGGTGTAGCAGAGAGAAAAAATAGAACTATTCTTAATATGGCTAGATGTATGTTGAAAGCCAAAAATATGCCTAAAGAATTTTGGGCCGAAGCTGTTTCTTGTGCAGTTTATTTGCTCAACCGCTCTCCAACAAAAAATGTGAAGGATCTAACACCACAAGAAGCATGGAGCGGGACCAAACCCAGTGTCAATCATTTGCGGGTTTTTGGAAGTGTTGCTTATGTTCATGTGCTCGATCAAGGGAGATCCAAGCTAGATGATCGAAGTGTGAAACATGTTTTTATTGGCTACGATCCAAATTCCAAAGGCTACAAGTTGTACAACCCAAGCAATGACAAGATAGTTGTGAGTCGAGATGTGAAGTTTGATGAAGAAGCCACTTGGAGATGGGAAGTACAAGAAGAAGGAAGTTATGATTTCTTTCCATACTTTGAAGATGAAGAGCAAGAGACCGTGACACCTCTCCAAGAAGAGACTCCACCACCATCTCCCATTCATGAAGCATCCTCATCTTCCGAAGAAAGTTCTAGTGAAAGGTCAAGAAAAATGAGAAGTATTGAAGAATTATATGATGTAACTGAACCTTTTGATTTGTTTTGCCTTCTTGTTGACGAGAACCTTTAGACTTTGATGAAGCTTTCAAAGACAAAAGGTGGAGGCAAGCCATGCAAGAAGAAATTGATGCCATTGAAAAGAATAACACTTGGGAGTTATCATCTCTTCCCAAGGGTCATGAGGCAATTGGAGTCAAATGGGTGTTCAAGATAAAGAAGAATGCCAAAGGAGATATAGAGAGATATAAAGCAAGACTCGTGGTAAAAGGCTACAAGCAAAAGCATGGAATTGACTATGAAGAAGTGTTTGCACCCGTTGCCCGCATGGAGACAATTCGTTTGATCATTGCTTTGGCGGCTCAAATGAGGTGAAGGATTTATCAACTTGATGTAAAGTCCGCTTTCCTTAATGGCTATCTAGAAGAGAAGGTATATGTTGAACAACCGATTGGCTTTGTGGTAGAAGGGCATGAAGATAAAGTCTTGAGATTGAAGAAGGCATTATATGGGTTAAAGCAAGCACCAAGAGCATGGAATAGCCGTATTGACAAGTATTTTCAAGATAATGGCTTTGTTCGATGTGTTCATGAATATGCTCTTTATGTTAAAGCATATGACAATGGAGATCTTTTGCTTGTTTGTCTTTATGTTGATGATCTTATTTTCACTTGTTAATCCTACTTTGTTTGAAGGATTCAAGAAGGCTTTGGCACATGAATTTGAGATGACCGATATTGGACTCATGTCATATTATTTAGGCCTAGAAGTGAAGCAAATGGAGGATGGGATTTTTATTTCTCAAGAAGCCTATGCAAAGGAGATTTTGAAGAAGTTCAATATGTTTGATTGTAATTCTGTGAACACACCCATGGAATGTGGAGTTAAATTGTCAAAGTTTGATGATTGAGTGAAAGAAGATCCCACCATTTTTAAAAGCCTTGCTGGAAGCTTGAGATACTTGACTTCGACAAGACCCGATATTCTTTTTGCAGTTGGAGTAGTGAGTCGCTACATGGAATCACCTACTTCAACTCACATGAAAGTTGCTCGGAGGATTCTTCGTTACCTAAAAGGTACAATTGATTTTGGGCTATTTTATTCATTCTCTAATGATTTCAAGCTTGTGGGATATTGTGATAGTGATTTTGCGGGAGATGTTGATGATAGAAAGAGCACTACCGGTTTTGTATTCTTCATGGGAGATTGTGCTATTTCATGGAGTTCTAAAAAACAATCAATTGTCACACTTTCAACTTGTGAGTCCGAGTATGTGGCGGCAACTTCTTGCACTTGCCATGCTATATGGCTTAGAAGGTTGTTGGAAGAAATTTATTTTCCACAAGAGGAAGCAACAAAGATTTGTATTGATAACAAGTCTGCACTATCACTTGCTAAAAATCCAGTGTACCATGATCGAAGCAAGCACATAGACACAAGGTTCCATTTTATTAGAGAGTATGTTGACAATAAGGTGATTGAGCCCATATATGTGAAGACACAAGATCAAATTGCTGATATTTTTACTAAGCCCCTCAAGTTTGAAGAATTTCGAAAATTACGAGTAAGACTTGGAATGAAGAAGAAGACTTCAAATTAAGGGGGAGTGTTGATTAAAAATAATAATTTGAAGTTAATAGAATTTTGGTGGTTATGAGACCTTTGATATAGATGTAGGTTATGAAAATTATGAAAATTATTGTATGAGTAATGAAGAATTATGGTGTGTCATTAGGAAGAATTATTTCATGAATTAAAAAAAAATTACTATTGTTAATTAGAGAGAGTTATAGAATATGTAAGGTTGTGTCTTTCACTTCTATAAGTATCCTATGTATTTTGAAGTTGATTGAGTAGTGAAAATAATTTTTTTTTAAAGTGTCTCTTCTATTATTCTCTCACTCTAACAGAAAACACTTGGAACAGAAAACTTCAAACTAACAGAGATTAATATAAACCAGTTTCAGGAGTACTATATTAAGCAAAAATGAAATTCACGACTGTATAAGAACAATAACACAAATTGAACAACAAAAAAACAGTATATAACAGGGCATATCCAAAACTTTTTTAAAAAAAAATTAAAACTTAGTGCCCGTTTTGTGAATCATGCATAGACATAAAGTATTATTCAAAGTAATGTAAGAAAACAATTTTAAAAATTGGAAATATAGAGAGTAAGGGTAAAAGAGCTTTAGTTAAGGATAGGATTTTATACTGATTCAACCAAAAAGCGTTTACTTACTTTTAGTCCCAAAGAATATTTTGAGATTTTATATATAGTAGTTGACTGTTGTTTAACTATAACCTCTTCAAGTTAGAATAAGTAGTATATTTCTTTAACTATTGCCTCTCCAGACTAGAAATTAACAAGCTATTGCAACAGAAAAATAATATTATAATAAATCCAAAAAATCATAGTGTATTTTAATACAGACAAGAGCCTCGCTATTACTGCACTAATGAAACAATATTTTTGCCTTGAATTCAAGTTTTAAAAAAACCAGAATATATAATAACACCAAATCAACTCAAAATATAAATTCTTGTGTAGTCTGATGATAATCCTTGTAAAAATCCCTGGAAATTATTCTGAGCCTTTATTGGTTTGGTCATCTTTTGCTGCCTTCTTTAACGTACGTGGGATGTGATTTTGCTGTGCGGACACATTTTCGCAGGAGGTAGCACAATTGATTTTGACCATTAAGCCAGCCGACACAGGATATGAGATAAATTGCGTCCTGATATTAACATATTAAATGATTTTAAGATAAATATATTTTTATTTATTTATTTTAAAGATAAATTTATTTTTTTTTTTTTTTCATTGATTATCATGTAATTATTGTAAAGTATAAATATTTGTATTAAAAAATTATAAAAAAATATAGAAAAAGGTGTAAAAATTGAGAAGCTTAAAGAGATGTAATAAAAATGGTGAGTAGTTGTAGTAAAAAGAAGATTACAAGTGTTCATTAATTAACATTATCTTTAATTTTGTTGTGATAATATACTCTTTTTATCTATAAATGTAGATATATTAAGTTAAATTACATTAAATTGTACATGATTATTTGTGATAATTTTTCTTAATTATTCACATTTATACAAACACATTTAAAAGGAGATGAGGTATTATCCCAACACGTACTTATAATTAGTTTAGTCTTTATAGATTCATTTTGTAATTAATTTTTTTATTGACTAAAAGAAAATTCATTACATCATAACATATTATTAATGCAGATTTTGACTAGCAAAGACTAGGTTACAAAATAATGTGACATCCAACAGTGAAGCTCAGATATATATGTATCACATTAATTATTTAGATATTCAAAAAGGATATATCAAACATGAATTCTTAGATAGTTATGCAGTCTTTAAGTACAAGTGATGGCTCAGCCAAAATACTTAAAGGAAATCCATTGTTTTAATATATATATATATATATATATATATATAGTTAAAAAATAATATTATTTACACTATATTATTGTACTACACGCACATTTTATTCTTTATTAACGAACCACGTCCTTAAAGAACATCTTAAAGGAAATCCATTGTTTTAGTGGATATATATATATATATATATATATATATATATATATATATCCACTGATTTTCAACATATGACGTTTCCAGGTCTGTTTCGGAGCTAATTTCATTTGAATAATAATGGTTAAAAATATATTAAAGGTTAATGTTTAAGAGGAAATTCAAAGTCCAAATAGACAAATTGAACTCCTTTGATAAGTGATAAGATAGTAAGGCATCCAGTGAAAACATGTCGTTCAAGTGTAGGGCGACGCCTAGGTGATGCTGCATATCCTTGTCATCTTGAGAACTAAATTGATGTGGCTTGGAAGATTTTGAAAGAAGGAAGAGTCAAAGATATTTATATCTCACAAAATGCGTCTTCGTGATAGACAAGGGTAAAGTCATTTAGAACCTGCGTCGCTTAAACGAGATGGCTAGAGAGCTAACTATAGACATGTCCCTTTCACCTATTCTAATTGTCGCTCTGGCATAGCACCCATCATTACCACTCTCACGTCTTTTTGAAACTTCGAACTTCACAAAAGACTTGTTACCATCGTTCCAACTCAAAAGTTAATAATTATGCTTAAGCCTATTCTATCACCCTACTTACTATCTAATAAAAAGACAAATTAGCCAGTTATACTTTTGCCCCCAACTTCCTCTATAAAAGGAGTCCACCATAAAACCCAAACAACAAGAGCAATCACACAAGCTTCCTCCAAAGAAACCATGCATGAAATTCAATCCAGAAACTTCAATTTTATTTTTTCAAAATATTGCCAAGTGACCTCTAGCCATCTCTTCAACTGCAAATTAAGGCCAAGGCGTCCCAATTGGTCCTCCCAAGAAGCTACCGTGAGTGCCTCATTTGTTCTTGTCCAAGTCGTTGCAGATCGTGTTAGTTGGTACGAAGTGACAACACAGAAGAACACAATGAAATGAATAGCCTGAGGGGTGTGAGTAGACACTGTCCTCAAGGATTTTATCGCACGGGTGTGCGAATCCCCCAGGATTCAATAGGCTCATCTCGGTGGAAGCCGAGGTAACAGAACAGCAGTGAAGTTTCGGTGTAACACAGGAAGAAGAAGAAGAAGAAGAAGCAGTCAGTTTTCGTTTGAAAACGTTTAATGAATTTAAAACTTTCGAAAATGTGTTAAGTATAATAGATTATAAAGCATGTGAACATTTGAACGTGTCCACCTCGAGTCCGCCTCACATAGGAACGTGGCCACCACACGTAGGAACGTGGCCGCCTCACGTCGAAACGTGTCCACCTCACGTTGGAATGTGGGAGGTTAAGGACGTGGAGACCAAGTCAAAAAATAGAATAAGAAAATAGCCGTTTCCAGATAAGGTTTCTAAAAAACTTAATTATAAGCACAAAATAATTATGGTAATTAAAACCGGAGCAAAAGCTATGAGGCCTCATTATCGTACGCGCAGGGGGGGCAAATCGGATGATTTGCACTGACTTGGCCCAAACGAGGCCCAACTTGTGCGCGCGAGCCCATTCCTCTCACAAGCTTATCTAACAAGCCCAAAACATAAGTTATCTTATAAACTCTTTAACACTTTGAAGACAAAGCAATGTGGGACTTTAGACTTTTGAAATATCATAAAAAGCTAAAACAACAACAATCCCCCACATATTTCAAAAAGTTTAAAGAATTTTTAAGAAAATTTTAAAAACAAGATTTTTCCTGGGTTAACACCATGAGTGTAAATGCATCGAATCTGGTGTCTTTTGGACTATGAACCAGACCTAGACAGATGAGACATAACATACAGTGAGTTGGTGAAGTAAACTTATACGAACCAGAAGCACTTTGTGTACATTAGAGGTCTACCAGTCACACTACACCCCCACAATTCTCGCTGTTGTCGCTGTGTTGCGCTAATAGGCCATGCGCGCGCCTGGTAATTCATGAGTGCTCTAGAGATATGTCATAATCTCATACAAGCGGCCCCACTTGACACTCATATAGGTGATTTCATCAAGTGTATGCTGCAAATCATACACCACCCATAAGGGATATGAAAATCATTAAAAGTTTTTAAGCTTATCTTCTCAATAATGCAGTTTAGCACATCTCACACCATAGGAAGGGACAATATTATTTGTGCTAGCAAAACTAACAAGTAACTTGTTTTTACCCATATGAACCTTCTTCATGGGATCTCCAATCACAAAGATTGGGTTACCATCACTGTTAATTTTAAATTGGCTTAAGTCCCATTCCCCTCGATGTTTCATATATTGGTTTCCTCCCAAGAGGCTTTGTCAGAGGATCGGCCAAGTTCACTTCTGACTTCACATAATCAATTGATATTGTTCCATCTTTTAGCAACTGCTTTACCACATTATGTCTCAATTGTATATGTCTGTTTTTGCCATTGAAGGTCTTATTCTTTGCAATGGTTATTGTCGCTTGACAATCACAATGCATTGACACTGATGGTGTGGGTTTTATTCCTAAAGAAATATTTGCCAAGAAGTTTTTTAACCACTCAGCCTCACTACCAGCCAATTCCAGAGTTACAAACTCGACTCCATAGTGGATCTTGCTATTATAGTTTGTTTGGCTGATCTCCAAGTAACCGCTCCACCACCAAGTGTAAATACATAACCACTAGTGGATTTTGTCTCATCTGAATTTGAGATCCAGTTAGCATCACTATATCCTTCTAATACAGTGGGAAATCCACTATACATTATACCATAGTTCATGGTACCTCTCAAATATCTCATGAGTCTAACAAGTGCAGCCTAATGATCCTGATTTGGACTTTGAGTATATCTACTCAATCTCCCCACAGCATATGCTATGTCTGGTCTCGAAAAATTCATTAAATGTAATAAACTTTCAATAATTTGGGCATACTCAGATTGAGCAACAGGATCACCTCTATTCTTTTTTAATTGTGAGTTAGAATCATAAGGGGTACTCATTGGTTTCGAGTCATAATGACCAAACTTTCTAAGAAGTTTCTCTACATAATGTTCTTGGGATAGTGTTATACTATCACCCTTCCTTATGATCTTTACTCCTAGTATTATACTTGCTTCACCCATGTCTTTCATATCAAACTTAGATGCAAGAAAAGATTTTGTTCTTATCACAATATCATTACAAGTACCAAAGATAAGCATGTCATCCACATATAAACATATGATTACACATTCATCATTCATTAATTTAGTGTAAACACATTTATCAACTTCAATAGAAGTAAAACCATCATCAATTAATATTTGATTAAATTTTTCATGCCATTGTTTTGGTGCTTGTTTCAAACCATATAAGGATTTGAGAAGTTTACATACTTTATTTTCTTGACCGGGAATTACACATCCTTCAGGTTGTGTCATATAAATTTCTTCTTCCAAATCATCATTTAAGAAAGCAGTTTTTACATCCATTTGGTGAATAACAAGTTTGTAAATTGAAGCTAATGCTATCAAAATCCAAATTGAAGAAATTCTGGTCACAGGAGCAAAGGTATCAAAATAATCAATATTTTGTTTTTGGGTAAAACCTTTTGCTACTAATCTTACTTTGTATTTTTCAATCAAACCATTAGGATTATATTTCCTTTTAAAAATCCATTTGCAACCAATAGGTTTTGTTCCAGGAGGTAAATCAACTAAAATCCAAGTATTGCATTTTGAAATAGAATCAATTTCGGTTTTAATAGCTTCTTTCCAAAATTAAGCATCGAAGATGAAATAGCTTTCCTTCGACAAAGGGTCATTTTCAACGAGATAAGTATAAAAGTCATTTCTATAAGATGTCTCTTTTCTTTGTCTTTTACTCCTTCTCAAATCCTCATATGAGTTTTTACAATTATTTCCAGAAGAAATATTTTCTAAAGAAATATTTTCTAAAGATTGCTTATTTCCATATTTCAAAAGAAATATATGCTCTAAAAATTCAGCATTTTTAGTCTCCATTATTGTGTTATGATCAAGCACATCGTCATAAGACTAGGAACCTATAAAGCAAGACTACGTTCGTCAAATAACCAATAAACATACAATCAGAAGTTTTGGTTCTTATTTTTCTTTTCTTTGAATCAGGAAGCATTACCTTAGCAAGACACCCCCACACTTTTAAATATTTTAAATTTGACATATAACCTTTCTATAATTCATAGGGGGTTTTACCAGATTTCTTATGAGGTATTCTATTTTGTAAAAAACATGCAGTTAATAAGGCTTCTCCCCAAAGGTTATCTGGTGCTGAGAAACTAACTAGCATTGCATTCATCATTTCCTTTAATGTTCTATTTTTTCTTTCAGCTACACCATTAGATTCAGGTGAATAAGGGGGAGATACTTCATGTATTATGCCTTCTTTTTCACAAAATTCATTAAATAAGATATATTCACCACCCCTATCGGATCTAATCCTTTTAATTTTTCTATTTAATTGATTTTCTACTTCTGCCTTATAGGAAACAAACATTTCTAAAGGTCACATAATATTTTTTACCACCTCTAGTCATGGTATTTTTTAAATCTCCTAAATCGGCATGAATTAAACTAAGTAATTCAGATTCACGTTGTTGTACAGAAGGACAAGATTTTTTAGTTAACTTAGATTCAATACAAATATCATATTTATTTAAGCATACATCACTAGTCGCAGAAATTAAACCAAGACATCACATTTTCTTAATATAAGAAATATTAACATGTCCTAATTTAGCATGCCACATATCAACGGAATTAATCAAGTAAGCAGAAGAAGATGCAATTTTATTAATAATTTCAGAAATACTGAGTACAAAAAGTCCTTGATCACTATAGTCCTTTCCCACAAAGACATTATTTTTTGTCATTACTGTCTTGTCAGATTCGAATGACACTTTAATCCCAGCTTTTCCCAACAATGATACAGAAATCAAATTGGCCATAATATTAGGCACATGGAGTACATCATTCAAAACCAAGGTCTTCCCAGATGTGAGCTTTAGAAGAACTTTCCCTTTTCCTGAAACTGCAGCAGTTCGAGAATCTCCAAGATACACAAGTTCTTCATCATCCCCTACAGAAGTGTAGGAGGTAAAAGCATCTTTGTTTGCACAACTATGCCTGGTAGCACCAGAGTCTACCACCCATTTGTTCACACTGGTCACAATGTTAATTTGAGAAACGACCGCAACCACAATATCATCTCCTTCGGCCAAATTTACATTCGGCTTAGGAGGATTGTCGTTTTTCACTCTATGCCTGCATTGAGGAGCATGATGACCTGGCTTTCCACAAACATAGCAAGCTCCTTTCCTTTTGAAAGTGGGATTAGTAATTTTGGGAAAGTGATCAGAAGACTTTTTGTTATTGACATACCTTTTTTTCGATGGTTTATTCTGAACCAGATTTGCTCGAGAAGCCAAAGCCTTCGCCCTTGCAGCCTGACACTCTCTTCGATTGGTGTCTTCAATGATAATGTGCGTTATCAGTTCCGAGGGTGACAGTTGCTTGTGCTTGTGCTTTAGCTGTTGCTTGTAGTCTTTCCACGATGGAGGCAGCTTCTCAATAAGGAGTCTAGCAACAAATTCGTCTGGGAGGGTGATGTTTTCGACCTTGAGATCCTCTAACAGTTTATGATATTCATTGATCTAAACCTTGATATCCTTGTCGTCGGTCATCTCCCAGTGGTAGTAGTTACCGATGACGAATTTTCTTTTCCCAAAAGACATCTTTAACCATGTACTTGATGGTCATGGAGTCCCATATCTCCTTCGCATCCTTGTAAGAACAGTACACATCGAACAAGTCATTAGAAAATGTGCTTATAATTGTGTGACGACATACCTTATTTGCATGTGTCCAATCCTGAATCAGTTTCGGATTGGCTGTCGATACCGGCCTGGGTTCGGTAAGCGCGGATGCGACTCCGTGCATGTCGAGGATTGTGTGTACACGTTCCTGCCACCTTTTGAAGTTTTGGCCACCGAAAAGCTCGATCTTTGAGATATCTGAGAATGGCTTTGCATAGGAAACATGGCCAGGAGGTGAAGCGGAAGGAAGAACTGACTCTGACTGGAGGTGGAGGCGGTGGAAGAACGGCCTCGCCGTTGGTGGGAGCTGGAGCCTGGTTGTCAGCATTGTTGTCAGTCATGGTATATAAAATCCTTGAGATTGTTGGTTGGAATATGAATTGATTTATTAGATATAATGCTTTAACAGGTAAAAGAAAAAAAGAAGCACACGTTATCGTTTATAGTGGGCATAGTTTAAAGAAAAAAAAAAAAAGGAAGAGAAGGAAGCAATGGGCAAATTAAGCTTAAAAAAAAAGGAATGTTGTTACCGATATATATATATATATATATATATATATATATATATATATATATATATATATATATATATATATAATTGATGAATGCATGTTCTTTCCCGTTGAAATGACTTGTTCTTTGCTAGGTGACTTGTTACTTTCACGAATATGGCAACACTTGTCAGTCTCATATTTCACTTGCTCTGGCGTTTGCCAAATAATAAAATAGTGAACTTTTTAATGCATGCTGCTGGATGGTCCTCTTTGTTTCTCCTTTTCTAACTTAATCATTAACAATAATGGCAAATGTATAAATTTTGTAATATTAAAAGACCTTTATATCCTGTGAAATAATAGTGGCCAAATAAATTTCAATCACTTGCAAAAAAACACAATTACATATTGACATAAAAAGTATTAGGACCCTTATTCATATAAAATAAATAAATAGATAAATAAATAATTTGACAATTTGGATCAGATTTACCGAATAGGCTTTGCTAAAAAAAAAATGTGTCATGACTATATGCATAAAGATAAATGTACTCATCTAGTTGCTGTAATACTATGATGTATGTTCGAGTCCTGCTAATCTCTATAAAGCTAAGTCCAAAAGTTGTTTTGACTCAAAATATAAAATATATGGTCCTATCCTAGTTTTAACACTTCAAATATGAGCCAAGTTTGTCTTCTTATTCTTGTTCATTCTAGGCGTATGAATCTTTCTTATTATATATGATTACAAATTACATGTGATATTACTGTCCTGCTATGAATAGCTTTCAAAATATTTTAATAATTTATTGAATCTTCAGAGACTGAACCCACGAATTATTTAATTGGTCATTGTACATTCAGGTTGTTATTGTTATCTTGTGGTGCTTATTTTACAAATTATAAAGATATTATCTGGCGTTGGAATCAATCTGTACACATTGAATAGTCGAAAGTTTACTACCTTGTTATTCACAGTTACTTTATACTCTTTTTATAAGCAAAATTTGCATGATTTGAATTATTTAACTTTGAAGGTGTCAGTTACTTTTTATCTTGTCTTCATATGCTCCTTTAAAGTAAAGTGTGTTTGAAATAAGTGTAAAAATTTGATTATTTTAATAATTAAATTATAAAAATTTGATTATTTTAATAATTAATTATATTTAGATATATTAATTAAAAAATAATTTTAAATTAATTTATTTTATTTAAATAATATAAATAATAATTATTTTTATGTATTAAATTATTAAAATATATATAAAATAATTAAAAAATTTATTTAATTTATTAAAAAATTTATTTAATTAAAAATAAAATGATATTTACATATTACTATTGAGAATAATTCTAACAACTATTTTAAAAATAGCCAAAAATTTAGCTTTTGGAAAAAAGCTGTTGAATCCTAATTATTTGGCAACAACAACTTTTTGTCATTTTCCCAAATATGTGTTGTTGGTTTGCCAACAACTTTTTTAAGTGAGCAATGTATGTTAGGGACAGAAATAATTCGTCCCAAACATGCATTAAATACTACAGGCTTTATGGAAAAAAAATGGAAAGGGATGATGAAAATAAGTTTGCCCAGCAATCCTCAATGCCACTCCAAGGCACCCTCAATCTAAGTAAACCACAATAGACCTAGGGGGCTAAGATGAGAATCTCCATTGAACAAGTAAAGCTATAACACCCCTAGATTATACATAACCAAGGCTGCAATCTTCTAAGAAGCAAATTCAAGCCAAAGTGCCTAGCTCGTACCCCAATGGCTACTGCACCTTAGTAGATCTAGAAACTTAGAGGAAAGTAATCCTTGTAAATCTTAAATATGTAAAAAAATACTATGCTTAAATGAATCTTTCTTTTGATATGACTGTGCTAGTATGAATCCTGATAGTTAATGAAATGTTTCTTTTGTACTTATATATGTGTTAATGATAAAAAAAAATAAAAGAGAGAGAGATGTGGGTATATTTCGGTATTGGGAAAACTTAAAATAAGAAATTTCTCCCAAGCACACAATCGGTGTTCACAGACGAAAATGAAAGCATGTTTTAGAATTAGGAAAACTTAAAACAAGAAGTTTCTCCCAAGCACACGCCTAGCAAAAGGACAAAAGCCAAAAATGTGTTTTGGTGTTGGAAAACTTAAAGCAAGAAGTTTCTCCAAGCACACAACTAGCTCTCAGGAAAGGCAAAAGCGTGTTTTAGTATTGGAAAACTTAACACAAGAAGTTTTTTCAAGCATACACCTAGACCTTAAGAAAGGTGAAAGCGTGTTTCAGTATTGGAAAACTTAAAACAAGAAATTTTTCCAAGCACACGCCTAGTTCTCAGGAAAAAGGTGAAAGCATGTTTTGATTTTGGAAAACTTAAAACAAGCAGTTTCTCCAAACATACACCTAGCTCTTAAGAAAAGCGAAAGCGTGTTTCGGTATTGGAATACTTAAAACAAGAAGTTTTCCAAGCACACGCCTAGCAAACAAGAAACAGTAAAAACGTGAAAAGAAAATGAAGGTGTACTCCATACTTAGGAAATCTAGAAAACAAAATTTTAGGACAAAGAGAATGTGGAAAAAGGCATTATCAATCTTGGGTTCAATTTCCCCCTAAGCACATTCAGGCCTAGCAATCTGGCAAGAAAAAGCCTAGGAGTGCATCAGACTTGGATTCAGATTTCCCTAAGTGCGGGTCTAGTGCCTTGAAATGTAAAAGTGCAATCGGTTGTCAAACGAATTCTAAACAGGAAAGTTACAAAAGAAAATCTAGAGCAAGATAAGTCCATATTCAACAAAATGGTAACAAACTAGTAAATCAAGAAAGCAAACAACATAAGTTCCCAAGTCAAATAAAAGTACAAGAAAAAAGCATTATCGGCATGAAGTACGAGTACTTGGGCTAAAACAAGAATCTAAATGAAGAATGGAATGTCTAGAGAAGCCTTAGCATTCACAACATGTTTTTTTTTTTTTAACACTCAAGATCTAATTCCTTTTCAGCAATTTTTGACTTTAAAGCATCAAGGCAGCCCAAGAGATGAACAATCTTTTGCTTCAAAATTTCATTGTATTGGGCGCAAGTAGTCACAATGTTAGTAAGCTCTTGCAGGTTATCAGAAGCAAAATCTGGAATGCTACAGTTAAGGTGTCGAGAAAGCTCCTTAAGTGCGCTCAAGAATCTAAAAAGAAAAATTAAGCACACATCAAACTTTGATTCACTTAGAACAAGAACTCACCAAATGCGCTCAGGCCTAGTAATTTGACAAGTAAACCTAAGAGGGCATTTGACCTAGCATTCAGAACCAGGTAAGTCTAGGCATGCTCAAGATTAGGTTCGGATGCTGATAACCTAAGCGCACACTAGGCCTAACACTGGAATCAGGTAAGTCTAGGAACACCCAGCCTTATGTAAGGTTTAAAACAAGAAGCTGATGACTTAACCATGCACTAGGCTTAGCACTCGGAACTAGGTAAGTCTAGGCCTGCTTAGGCTTAGGTCCAAAAGCTAATGACCGAAGCGCGCACCTGGCCTAGCACTTAGAATCAAGTAAGTCTAAGGGTGGTTAGGCTTAGATTAGGTTTAAAACAAGAAGTTTCCTGAGTGTGTATCAAGCCAAGTGATAGGGAAATGCAATCTAATTATCATCAGGCCTAAATAAAGCCTAGAAATAAGAAATATACGTAGTAAGCTTAACAAATAGGAATGTGGGAACATTCAGGTTGAATAAAGTTCACTCAAAAATTAAAAACAAAACATACATGAATTCAAAGCGCCCAGGCTTAAGTGGACTTGAACAAGAAGCTTGTTAAACTTAAAGGCACACTAAACTAGAATAGGAAGCCATGAGTCTGCCCAAAAAAGACAAGAAACTTAAGGCTTAAGCAAGAGTGTCTAAAACATAACCAAAGTGAAATATGCCTAAAGTTTATATATCTAGCATACACGTGAGACCGAGTTTGACTAAACTCGCTTAGAAACCTATAAAGCGACTAGTATCAAGCAGGCCTAGACACAAGCATATTAAGGCAAATTCACAAGCCTAAAGCATATATTTTATATGATAAAGTAAGACCTAGGCGCACTCAGATATTGGTAAGTTTAATTAGAATCGAGTAATATGATAGTAAATCCAAACACACCCAGGCTCAAGTAAAAAGCGACAAACTGAAGCATGCACAAGGATAGTAACAAAATGATGAACTTAGAACAGACCAAGTTAAGCGAATTATATCCATTGCAAGCTTCCACTTCAATACTTCAAAGCGACAAGTTCTGGTGAAAAAGCTAGGCGTCTATGTGATGAAGTTTCCTTATGTTGAAATGCTTACATACTAAGACTTCCTTGTGTTAAAGCATTTATGCATCTAGACTTCCTCATGACTAAGCATCTGTGTGCCAAGGCTTCCTCATGTCGAAGCCTCCCGTGTTACCATATGCCAAGTTTCCCCATGTTGTATCTCTCTATGCCCAAATACCAATTGTATAGGCTTTATCATGTTAAAGATTTAGAATCATAACACTTCCATAAATTGAAGCTTTTGTGCAAAGATGCTTTCCCTTATGAAATCTTTGTGAGCTGGTGCTTCCTGAGTTAAAAGTTCCACATGCCAAGCAATAATGCACACCAAGGCACTCAAGTACGCCTCTACAACACAAAGTGAAGGCGCATGAGACAAAGTAACAATGAGAGGAAATTTATCCACAATAACCACATAAATTCAGCTTTAATAAGATGCTTGATTAGGGGCTTTCCCTTTGGAAGGAACAAGTTTACGCTTTCCAACTAAAGGCGCTTCAAAAGAATATGTTTTAACTTGAACATAAGAAAAATAGGTTGCCTTATCTGAACTCACGAAGGCTACAATGCGCTTAACATCCTAACTCTTTGAGCTATAGAACTACTCCAAATAATTACACAACCATGAAAGATGGAAGTTCCTAAACTTTCTTTTTCAAATATATATAATCCTGAAATATTATTCTTCTGTTAACAAATTGATTGTAGATCAATTTTGAATAAAGCAAAGGCTGTAAAAAAATGCAAGCGGATCAAGGAAGCATTGAAAGATATAGAACCTGTTACAGGTTCAACTAGTACAAGATAGAGAAGATGGTTACATTGAAGGCCCGTTGAAAGAAGGTTGCACTTGAAAAGAAGAAAAATTCCTTCTTTTCTTTCTAAGTGCAGAGGGCTAATGTTTTGGACCTAGTTTCATTTGAATAATAATGGTTAAGAATAGACCGAAGGCTAATGTTTTAGAGGAAATTCGAAGTCCAAATAGGTTAATTAAAACCTTTGGTAAGTGATAAGATAGTAAGGTGCTTAGTGGGAACACGTTGCTCAGGTGCAGGATGACACTTAGGCGACGCTATATAGTCTTGTTATCTTGGGAACTAATTTGACTGTGTTACTTAGAAGGCTTTGAATAAAAGAAGCGTTAGAGGTGTTCATACCTCACAAAATGTGTCTTCGTGATAGACAAGGGATGAGGTCGCCTAAGACCTGCGTCGCCTAGATGAGATAATTAGATAGTTGACTAGAGACATATCCCTTTCACTTATTCTAGTTGCCGCTCTGACACAGTACTCATCATTGTCACTCTGACATATTTTTGAAACCTCAAACTTCACAAAATACTTGTCACCATTAGTCCAACTCAAAAGCTAATAATTATACTTAAACCTATTCTGTCACCCTACCTACTATCTCATAAAAAGACAAACTAGTCAATTATTTTCTTTTACACTTTTTCCCCCAACTTCCTCAATATCCGTTTCACCAAACAACAAGAGCAATCACACAAGCTTCCTCCAGAGAAACCACACATGAAATCTACTCCAGAAACCTCTTCTTTTTAAAATTTTTCAAAATATTACTGAACGGCCTCTAGTTATATATTCAGCTGCAAAGGCCAAGAAGTCCTAGTCGGTCCTCCCAAGAAGCTAACATGAGTGCTTCATCTGTTCTTATCTAAGTCACTAGGATCGAAGTTTCCCATTCTATATATGTCTCATAAGTTTACGAACTAACTTTTATCGTTTCCTTAAATCATTCCTTCTCTTGTCAACTCCTACAAATTTGTTCCGAAACCAAGGTCAAAATGTTTCTTGCAGATGTGACCTAAGCGTTAGACACATGGCCCAATAATTGTCAAAATTTGGTTCCTTAAACTAGGACAGAGAGGAGAATCAACTCTGATCTCTTTTGGGTATATGATTTTTTTTATTTCTATCTTTCTTTTCCATTATTTGACATTATGATACTTGATGGAACTTATAGAAAGTGTTTGTCTTAATTAAATACCAAGTAATTGCAGATAGTAATATGAAATATAAATAAACGAAATATGATTGAACTAAAAATTGCACTTACAATACAAATTCAGTTGAGAGTACCTTACAAAATACTGCAAGGTATAACTACGACTATGGCTAGGAATCTAAGAAAACTAAGGAATTTTAGGTAAAAGAAAAAGAAAAGGGTTAGTCACTAGTAATTCGCTTCTTGCTACGAGTGAAGAGTGTTTAGAACCCTTTATTGAGTGATTAGACCTCATATTTATAGATGAAAATTTGAATCACTCCAAGCATCCAACGATCTTGTAGAAATCTAATGTCGACTGCAATTGTGCCATTTATTCTCAATAGTTACGATCTTTCCCTCGTTCTTAGAGCATATCTAACATTTTTTGTTAGTGCAACTTGTAACACCCTTCTTAGGGCATCACATTTTCGACTCCTGACTCATAATCTGAAAATCAATTCGTAAAAGGTTTGAGTTATGAAAATATGGGTTTCAAAATTACGAAATTGTTGAAATATAAACTTACTGAAATTTATATGTAATACTGAAAAATATATATTGAAATAGATTCATATACAATATTGACACTAATTAATATTTCATAATTTATAGAGAAATATAAAACTAACAGACTCTTTTTTTTTAACAGTAGCAAACCCCATGACGGGTCCTACTTAATAGCACGGTACAATACTAACGTTAAAACTTAACATACTTATTCTATTGTGTATCCATCTTATTGCATCAGACATCTGTTCTATATCTGTTCTTTGTCAACACTACACACCTTCGAGTCCTGAATGTCCACTCCTTATTGTTGTCACCCATCTCAGAGTATTCATTGCCCGTTATGTCTAAGACAACTCGATCCTTCTATTATTTGATTTTAATAGTACAGACACAGCAAAACAACATAACAAAGAGGTGAGATCACCTACGCCAATACCCACATGGTAGTGAAACACCCCTTGATGTAGCAACTGGAGCGCAATCGTCATTACACCACAGTTACTAGATCCCGGCGTGTCACAGCCATGATAACAGTAACTTAAATTCTCAAGAGTCTATATTTTTTTTTTTGACAATTTACATAGGTAGAAAATATGAGCCTCGAATGAAATATAAATGTATTCAAGCCATGATACAACCACTGAAATAAAATCATATCTCTTATACATATATATATATAGTCAAATTACACAAATCATTGATGACATAGAATATAACAATTACAGAGTCCAATAAAATACAGCGGGAATAAAACACTAAAAGGGAAAAAAGTAGTGTCCCAGGGATAGGTACTACTAGCAGACAAAGCCGCAACCCCATATACACATACGACGCTCGGAGTCCCAGTCAACAAGTCAGGCCTCAATGCCTCCACGCAATTGCACTCGTACGTAGCCGAAGAAACCTTGTCCAAACGCCCAATCCAATCAACCAAGGTGTGGTCCCTCTTTATCTTCCTCACGATCTTTTATCAATATAAGTATAAAACAAACATACAAAGATATAGGAAACACAGAAAGAGGTAAGACATCCTACATCATTACCAATTATAGCATGCTAGAGACATTACGGCGCCACGCGCCCAAATAGCAAATCAGAAACAGTATATTCAAATACTAACAATAAGTCCAACAGTAAGCAATTAAACAATCCAGGCAGGTAATCATTACAGTAATGATCAGATAAGTCATAATATGGAAAACAGATAATAACAACAATGTATATATATATATCATGTCTCATATGCATGTTCTCTCAAACCCCTACTCCATGGAGCTAAACTCAATCAATCGGAGAGAAAGATCGGGAGACATGTACGTGACTCCTTTCCGCCGAGGCCGGTCTATAAATCAAATCGTGCACAATCATGGCATTGCACGTACATTCTACACTAGATCACGATATAGGACAAGTGTCAAGTCCGGATCGTCGGTGTGTTTGCAGCATCGGTTTGCCCCACGGCACGGAGGAGCTCTAAATCGTCCATGTGGGGGACCCGCACCCCGACGCCCCGAGGTCATAACACGACCCACACTTGTCTATTCGCACCCGCACTAAGGTGTGTTCAATCTCCTAGGCAACTTGGCCTTACAACAGTCCACAAGGACAATCACAATGCATAAGACACTATGCATGCACATGTATGATTCACAATTTCATACAATTCCATAATATTCCACATTAGGCCAATATAAACATCAATATGTAAATGGTCACTCACATGGACCCATAATCACATGATATCAATATCAAATCAATTAATACGTCATTAGGTTCATTATGAATCCTAACTTAGAATTTATTCCTCATTTCAAGGTTCATGTTCAAAAATCAGCTTAACATACTAAGGCAATTCGGTCTCCAATAACTTACATTTTATTTAAGCCCTCAAGTCTCACATTCTCATGTTCTTTACCCACTTATAATCACCTTAAGTCTTACGATGAATTCATTCTTAGTCCTTTAAGGCTTATGAAGTCTTAATCCTAATAATCCTTCTAATTTAATAATTGTCCATTTCATCACCTAGTTCTCTAAGTATCTAATTACTTATACTTCCAATTTACCAAAATTACATTTTCCCTAAAAATGTACTAGAGGCCGTGGCCTCCTAATGAATTCAATTCCAATTCCTTTCAAGCCATAATCTTGTACACCACTCCCTTAATTATTTAAAGTGTTCACTTGTTCAATTAACTCACCAAAAACCCTAGGTTCTTGGCTCCAAAACCGTAGCCACCATAGAAGTTTCAACTTCCAATTGTTCTTCCATTAAATCCCATCTTGTTACTTAATTAATCCTAGTCTTATACTTATTGCACATTAACCCTAAATTACCCCATTTTTCCACCCCAAAACCGTGACTTCACTTGGTTTTCAATTTCAATTTCTTCTTCCATTACATTCCATTTTTATACATTGATTACTTTAAATCCAATGCTTGTTACAATTTATTCCAATTTCCCTAAATTGCTATCCTCAAAACCGTGGCCACCAAGGAGGGCATTCAACCATTTTCCATCCATATCAAGTCATTAAATCCAATCTAACATTTCATTATATTCAACAATTCAATCCAATAGCATAAATAAATAAAAATCAACACATAGCATAATTAATCATTAAATTCAAGAACAACCCTCATTAGGGTTCTTCCACAAATCAAACAATCAAGGTTCCTAGATGCTAAAAATGGTTGAAGAGGAGTGTCTTCCTCTTACTTGAGTGTAGAAATCAAGAGAGCTCCAAGAATGCTCCTTGGAATTTTCTGGATTCAACCTCCAAAATCCCTAAAAATGGCAACTTGTTAGAATGAACACTAAGGCTTGGAAAAATAAAATATGAGTGGTCATAGAAGAGACCATGAGCACGAAAATGAGAGGGAAGAAGAGTGGTCTTGATCTTACCCAAAAATGCTCAAAGTTGGAGCTTGGAGAAAATGGTGAAAATGGTGGAATCTCAAGAAGCTCCAAGAGGGAAAGGTGTTTAGAATGGTGAGGAGAGTAAGAAAATGTAATTTGTTTAATTTTTTTGTGAAGATGGAGGGGCTGGATGGTGGCTGGCTGTGTGGTGTGGGAGAGAAATGGAGGAGGAGAAGAAAGGAAGAAGAAGAAGAATGACGTAAAAGGAAGAAAGAAAAGGTGTTTTGGGTGATAATGTGTTAAATGTAATATTAGGACAATTGAATCAATTCATTCTCCTTTTTGGTGGCTGCTGGAGACGTAAATGAGAGAGAGAAGAGTGGGTGAGAATTGGCTTCTCAAGGAAGCCAAAACATGTGGTCAAAGTTTGGGGTCAAAGCTTCTTAAGGAAGCTTTGATTATTTTACTATTAAATTTGAATTAAAGTGGATGGATTAGACATAAAGTAGATTGCATTAGGATAATGTGATAGTATTTTTATTACACACTATTATCCAATAGATAATAGTTACAGTTGACAGAAGTCAGCATTTAATTAATCTGACAGATGAATTTTTTCGCTGTATTGATTTAATTGTATCTATTAGAATTTCTCGAAAATTATGAAACCTCGTAAACTGTGTCAAGCCTCGGGTTTAGTAAGATCCCCCGTCGACATGTCCATAGTCCAAGGTTCGCAGAGAAAACATCGTGTTTTTCCGGTTCCGGTCAGCGCACACGTAAAACGAGGAATATACTGTAATATTCGACGTTTCCAGAAAATTCCTAGAAAATTCACAAAAATTACAAATATTATAAAACGGCTATCCGTCATATAAATTTCCAATTTTTAAAGCATTACAGTCATTTTCATGACTCTGCTAATGTTCACAAGAAACGCGAGGAATATATTAAAATATTCATCGTTCTCCTGATAATTCAAAAATTCACATAAATCACAAATATTGGAAAATGACTATTTATGGTGAAATAATCAATTTCCGAGTGTTACACTGATCTCGAAATTCTCACCATTAAATGTGCACGCAAAACAAGAAAAATATTAAAATATTCGACGGTTCCGGAAAATTTCCAGAAAATTCCCAAAAATTATAAATATTATAAAACGACTATTCGTCATATAATTTTTTCAATTTTTGAAGCACCACAGTCGTTTTCACGACTCTGCTCGAGTTTTACGCAAAACGAGGAATATATTAAAATATTCTACGTTCTCAGGAAAATCTAGAAAAATTCTAGAAAATCCTAAATATTGTAAAATGATCATTTATTCTGAAGTTATTAATTTTCGGGGTGTTACAGGTAGCACTGAGATAAAACAAACAACATATCATACAAATATATCATGGCATCAACATTAATCAACTATCATCATCCAATCGTTTATCAGTTCAATTATCATAAACAACAATTACGATAATGCCCTCAACATTGTCTAATTATCATCATCATCATCCAAGTATTCAAAACAATTGTTATAGCCAATATTCCTCAATTAATATATCATACAGATATAAATGTCAGATTATGCATGTGCACAAAAACTCAATTTTTCAAAAACAACTCCATGGAGGTTTTCACAATTTCGAGGAGAATGCTCTATCAATTGTCAGCCTTAGCCCAAAGACAATCTTCCAGTTGTTGAAAAGAATCGTGTTCTTGTCGGGTATCGTCAATGCGTTGCAACGGACTGCATCGCCAAGTGGCACAGGGTACTCGCCACCGTCCCACTTGGTTGACCATGCGCTACCGACGCCCCCAGATCCATCATAGACCTCACTATCAATTCTCATTCCCTCTTCAACCACAAGGGCCATATACAATGCACGAATATATCAGTGCAAGTCTAACCCCAAAGGGCCAAATCTTTTCAATTTCATTAGTTCAATGTATCATATGCCTCAACGCATGTTTTTCCAATGCATGTATAATGCACCAAATCCAATCACAGGCATCTCTTTTCAATGCATATAAATTGTACCAAATTATACTATATTTTCAACAGCAAAATCATGTTATCACATTTTCATAATTATAAAACACTTTTGTCGTGTTTTTCACAAAATTGCGCAACATTTCCGTTACGTTTTGACAATTCCAAAACGTTTTTGTTACGTTTTCAAAATATCGTAACACTTCTGTTACGTTTTCAAAATGCCGCAACTCTTCTGTTGCACTTTTAAATCATGTACTGATTTTTTAACGTTTTTCTCAATCGTGTAACTTAAAAATCATCCTTTTAAGTCGCGTAAATCATTTTCTTTCATTTTCAAAATATTTAAAACACTTTTCAAATCACATAATGATTTTTCGCTATTTTCACAATCACGTAAAAATAATTCATCACTTTTCCATCACGTAGTATTTTTTCAATAGTAATTCAGATTACGTAAAATATTTAAACGTAATTCAAATCGCGTATTTCAATATTTCAACGTATTTAAAATCGCGTAGAAATATTTTACTTCAGTATTTCAAACCACGTACTTTAAAATTACGTTTTTAAGATACGTAAATAATTTTTTCACCACAATTTCATTACATAAAATATTTCTCAACCTTCAAATATTCATTTTTCAACTTTTCTTAAATAATATAACTTTATACTTCATGTAATATATTTTCTTACTCAAGAAAATCTTTTTCCACATTTCTTTACTCAAGAAATCCTTTTCCAAAATATAATTCATAAAATCACTTTTCCATTGATATAAATCAACGTTTCAAAACTTAACATTTTCTAACATACTTTCAAAACTAAAAAAATAAGTTATACGTTAGGAACTTTTCAAATCACCATTATATTCTCTATTTTTCTCAAATCACTTCCAAAATCATTCTTCAAAATAAATTAGAGTTCAAACATGTTCAACCTCTCTTTGTCTTTCGTTTACAAAATTCTCTTAAGTGATAAAAACACTTTGATTCCCTTTCCAAATTCCTTGTATTAAATCAAGTTATGTTTTCACTTTGAGAATCACTTTGTTCATAAAAATCAAGACATTACAAGCCTTAAAAAAATGTGGACATGACTATTGAAACCATCAAATATTTTTCCTTTTAAATTGATATGGTTTTACACAAACAAAACCATTAAAAATCCTTTACAAAAACGTAAGACTCATAGTCTTTGAAAATCAAATCATTTGTTCATTTCCATTTTTCACTTTCTTTGCAAATCCATTTTCACTTTCTTTACAAATCTTTTTTCACTTTCTTTGCAAATCCTTAAAATCACCATTGCTATTTTCATTTAAATCTTATGTTTAGTAAAAACACTTAGAAACTTTTTACACAAAATAAATCAATAAAAATCCTTCTAAAACCGTGTTCATGTACTCTTTGAAAAATAAACTCTTTATTTATTTTCTTTGCTTTTTCTAAACATCCATTTTCATCATTCAAGAAAATATTAATTTTGTGAACACCTATCTTGAGGTGTCTTAACCAAAATTCACCATGTTCTAGCGATAAAAAATTAATTCCTTTGTTCTTGAAAAATTTCAACATGAACCCTAATCAAGGGCATCAAAACCGTAGCTCTCCTTGGCCATTGGGACCAAAATTAATTTTCTTTCCATCATGAAATCATGGCATACACATACATACACAATATATATATATATATATATATATATATATATATATATATATATATATATATATATATATATATATATCAAAAGCATGCCATATTATAATCATGCATAGTATAAGCATACCATCAAAATCATAAACTCATGCAAAGCATATTATGCATAGGCAATTAATCAAAGCTCATAAACACTTATAAATTATTACATGACCATAGATATGAATCCTCATATGGATTCAACACCCATCAAATATAAGACCATCTCTCACCACCATGCTTAGTTGGTGGGATGGATCTCCCTCTTACCTCTTGAAGATCCTCAAAAACTCCTTGTTTTGCTTCTTTTTCCAAGTCCTTCACCACCAAGAGCTTCTCAAATACAAGACAAAATACATAAAAATTAGTATTCTAAGCTTGATTAAGAGGAACCATGGATCAAACATGGTTTAGATCATGAAAAAGAAGAGAAGAAAAGAAGTTTCCTTACACTTCACCATAAATACCCTATAACTTTGATCTTGAAGAAACTCCTTGAAGATGAATGATTTAGAGAAAGTCTCCAACATGAAAGTTGCTTAGAACATCATGTAGATTCAAGATCTATGGTTGGATGAAATTAAAAGAGATTGGATGGTGGTTTTGGGTGTCTTGGCCGAACTATGCTAGAAGGAGAAGGAGAGAAATTTTTCTAAGAGTTTTGCTTGAAGGAAAGTTCAAGAATGATGAATAGAAAGACAATTATGATACAAATAATAGAAACCAACAATTTTGGCCTCCTTTAGAGTGCATGGCCGTAACTATGCTTGGAGAAAAGGTGAAGAGAAAAGTTTGATGAAGACTTGGCTTTTTGGAGGAGACAAAGGTGAATTATAATCAATAATGACCAAAGGTGATCAATATGGTCTTCAAATGTTGCTTTAATTTCCAATGCACCACAAAAATTGTCCCCCCCTCCAAGTAGTCTTCTAAGAATGCAAACAAAACAATAAAGAAACATAATTGACTAAAGCATCAAATAATTGTCATAAAGTCTCCTTTAGCTCCAAATTCATTACAAAAACCGTCCCCCCTCCTTCATGATGCATTCATGTAGTTGTCATCTTTTTCAAGCCATTATTTGAAGCTTTTCTAGCCATTGATTAGTTCAATGGTTAGGATTAATGTAGACTTTAGGTGTAACTTTAGATTAGAAGACTTAATCTAAGCCATTGGATCTTTCTCCTTTAAATCCTAGCCATTAGATGTGTCTCCAAAATTAAGGGTCAAGATTACTCCTTCTTACTTTTAATCCAAGGGTCATAATTAGTCTTTGCTACTTTTTAAGACTAAATCTTCACCATTGATTAAATCTTCATCCAATGGTCATAAATGGTCCTTGTTACTTTACAAGACCAAATCTCCACCCTTAATCAATTCTATATCCAATGGTTACAAATGGTCATAGTCACTTTATATGACCAAATCTCTACCCTTGATTTAATCTCCATCTAATGGTTATAAATGATCTTATTCACTTTTAAGATCAAATCTCCACCGTTGATTAAATCAAGATCAAGTCTCCATCGTTAATTAAATCAATGGTGGATATCCAAACCACCAAGGTTGACTTAAGCAATTTAATTTATATTTTTATCTGCTAAAACCCCACAAAAGAATATATTTACTGTATTTTTTTATCGCCCGATAAATTAAATACAGTATAAAACACAGTACAATAAAATTTTTAAAATTGTTTCCGGATTCAGGTTTAGTAAGATCTTCTGTCTCCGTCTAAACAGTATAAATTTTTCTATGCGTAGAAAAATTTTCACTTTGCGAGACCCACTTGGGCTCACATACAGTCAAAAAAATTCATAATCATCCACAAAAATCACAAATATTAGAAAACGTATGAAAATCAAGTCAGATTATTAAAAATAATTAACAACAAGAAGAAAATAAATATTTAAAGATTTTCTCTGGCCCAAAAATTATTATTTTCCTAACACGGAGTAAATCACTCAAAACGATCAAATACGCTGACGGAATAAACAAAATAATTTTACAGTACATAGAAATTACTAAACAGTAAAATTCTGTTAACTGTCAAAATTATTGTTTAAGGGATACGGAAATTTTGGGATGTTACACAGCTTCTCTTTCAGATCATGTACACTTGAGTGAGGAGTGGTGAAAGAAACTTCCCTTAGTGGGCTAGTTCACAGAACATGTATTTTTATAACTGAATTTCTTCTAGAGTGCCATATGGTTGTCACGAGTCTTCATGGCTTAGACTTCTCATCATAACCTCTATTTGACAATGTTAATATTGTTGCTATGCAGCCTTTTAGAGCTGGTTTTCAAGGACTTAGTGTATTTAGAACTTCCTTCAACAACATCAGTATTGCTACTCTGCATCTTTTCATAATTAGCTCAATAATTTAACAGTCAACAGTAGTGGTAACTCCAGTATTACCATTAATTCTCCATATCGACATCATTAGTATTATCAATAGCACCCTTAGATAGCAACAATATTATCTCTTTGACAAGGTAGCTTCAGTACTACCATGCTCTATAAAATTACTTAAATTTGATTTCTCTTGAAGACTCTTAAGCAATTTCCTAATTATTTAGACAACTTCATTATTGTCTTGTTTGACAGCTTTAGTACTGTTGAGTGAGTCTATTCATATTTTCTTGACATATTTTTAACAGTCTCAGTATTACCACGTATCACTTGTTTTCATGTGTGGTGTATTTTTTCATGAGCCAAATAATAAAAATTTATTTTATTCCCAACATGTGATGACGTTGTTAATGTAAGTGTTTTTATAGTGATCACATATAACTAATAGTAAAACTTGAACAAGAAATTGTTTTTAGTATCTCTTGCCTATATTTGTATGATTATGGCTCTAGTATATATATTGAAAATATATGTAATTGATCGAGCAAAGAGATTAAAAGATTCCAAATTTAATTAACTATATATATTATCCAAATCAAACACCTATAAATATAAGGTTTCATATAAGGAGAAAACTTACGTAAAGTATCATAAGGACTTGTGGTGTTATTTTCCAGTTATAATATGACATGTAGATTAATTTTTCTACATCATCACTACCTAATTATCTATTCAGCAACATAACATAAAATATTTTCTAGGGCACCACCATCTAACTAAAAACTAAACAATTAAAATCTAAACACAAAAGAAGCCCCTTGTACTAAGACTTGAGAGAGAATGAAAGACAATGGTGCATAGGGACAGATGGTGGCTGGGTCGCATGGTGGTGTGCTAAGGACGATGGCGGCTTGCTAAGGTGGCTACCGGGTGAGGCTGGCGGCGGAAGCTAGTGTTTTGATGGCAAGCATGGTGGCTGGTTCTTGTATGGGGAAGCTCCGATAGTGGTCAGTTGTGGAGGACAATGGTGGCTTAGATAGCGGTGGTTCACAAGGGTTGGGCGACGGTGGCGGATGTGGGCAGTGGTAGAATGGCACCGAGGTGGTCAGTGGTGGGACGACGAAGTGTGGTTCCTGGTCAGGCTTGGTTTGGGGGTAGTTGAAGATGGTGGTCTTGAGTTTTGGTTCAAGGTTGCTGGGTTGGTTGAGCAGTGGTGGTGTCCGAGAAAATGTTTTATATTATGTTGTTGAATAGATAATTAAGTAGTAATGATATAAAAAAATTAATTTACATGTCATATTACAACTGAAAAATAACACCACAAATACTTGTGATACTTTATCTAAGTTTTCTCCTTCATATAACAGTATGCACATTCTATGGGATCAAAGCATGCTATATCTATCAGGTGTTATTTAAACAAGAAAAAGAAAGTTGATCTTTATGCTTCATCCCAATCACATTCCTACACCATTTAAAATGATAAAATTAATGGTATTTTAAGGCATTAGTAGTATATATTTGTGTTGGACTTAAAAATGAAGATTTGGCAATTCGTTGGTTGGATGATGGTATTGAAGAAATTTTCTAAGTATTGAGCCGACAGAAATGCTAAATGGTGAAATCGACAGAAGTGTCCGACAGAGATGCTAAATGGTGAAATCGACAGAAGTGTTGAATAGGGGGAAGACTTTAATGTGGCAATTAGGTACTAATGTCAGACAGAAGGATAATTCGATAGAAAGATTGCATTGAGTCGACAAGGAATGGTCAAAGCAGTTAAGTGCTGATTCTGTCAGAAAGTGGGTATATACTGGTGGCATAACTGCTAAGATGTGTTAGAACTTTAGGGTGTCAGTTATTTTGTAATTTTGTCTATAAATATCAATAGTCACGATGTAAAAAATGGAGGTTATTTGCTGATACATAATCCTAACATCTCAACTCGAGCAAATTAAAGGATCTTGATCTAAGTATGCCTTCTTTTTTCATTTCAAGTCATTTATATTAATGCAATGTTCTTTTAAATTCATTTACTTTTCAGTCTTGTTCTTTAAAATTCCTTTACATTTCTTTGCGCTTTTTACTTGCTTTTCTTTACTGTTTTCTATTTAAATTCTGCACTTTAATTTTGCACCATTTACATGCTTTTCAATTAATCTTCTGCATTTTTGAATTTCTATTCAGTTTCTTTAAATTTCTTTAATCTTTTCAAAGTTTCTTTTCTGCATTTCTATTCATTTATTTCAACTTTCGTAAATCCTTCTTGTTTACTGTCAAAACCATTTTCACAACGAGATTACCACATAACTTTGAACCCACATTCGTTTTGATACATTTATTTATTTGTTGGAATTATTACTAAGTTTCTAAACCAAAATTTCACGTAAACAAATTGGCACGCCCGGTAGGACGAGTTTAGAGTAACTCGTAGTGTCATAGGAAATGGTTTTATGCATTTAAGAAGTGGAAGATTTATCTACTCTTCTCAAAATACGCAAACCATAAGTAATGTAAGTAGCCAGGCGTTGGATATACCTTCGACAACCGTTACTGTGCCACCCTCGATTGTCGCTAGTACTGGTTTGGTGGATGATGTTATAGCAACTGGTGCTCTCCGGAGTAATCCAGTAGTAGAACAAGTGTTTCCTGGAATGACTCAACCAACGCCGAGTCAGCCAAGTAACCAAAGCATAATAAATTCAAATTCAAGGTTTGTGCCCCAATATGGGTTACCACTGAATTATGTGCCTCCTGTGATGACTCAAATATGACTTAACTCCACTTTGGCCAATACTATCGGCCAATCAGCAGCTTCACAGGCCAACCATAGATAAGTTCGGCCTTGGCAGGTTTTGGTAGCCAAGGAGTAGGGGTTGTAGGTACAAGCAATCCAACTCTCTTTTGACAAGAGAGATTGAATTTGAGACCAGTTTTCCCAAATATGTTGAGAGATAATCCCCAAAGTATAACAGGGCCAATTATGAATTCTTTGGCCAGTTTTCGACAACAAATGGATGAAAGCAACCATGACATGGTGCATATGTTCACTCAGCAAATGAGTGTTGTGATTACACCAATCATGGAAAATACAAATAATGTTTGCAGTACATTAGCCCAGCAAATGGCAAGGTTAAACCAAGCCTTGGGAGTAGGTAATTTGGCCAATAACAATACTCAAGGAACCTAGCCTAGAATAAACAGAGAAATGGTTATACCTCAGGAAAATGGGGGACAAAATCAACAAAACCAAGAATAAGCTAGGCAAAATAATCAGCCACACTTGGAATATGGGAATGTCCATATGCTCCGTCGAGGTGATGAGGATCAAATGGCTAGAAATGATGCAGCCATGAGATTGTTTCGACAAAATCTTGGGTGGCACAAAGTAATTGAGCAAAATGTAAACTAAGTAGTGAAACAAGTGTTGAATAGATTTGAGTTCAAGGTTGGATATTCCAATCGACCCTATTTTGTTTCAGTGCTTCCTGAGTGGGTACAACAAGCAGAATTGCCTAGAGGAATTAAAATTCCTAAACTTTCAAAGTTTGCTGGTGAAAATAGAGAATCAACCGTCAAACATATCGCACGGTATACAATAGAAATGGGAGAATTGGCCACTATTGAAGGCCTCAAAATGAGATTTTTCCTAAGCTCCCTTACTAAAAATGCATTCTCTTGGTTTTTGACATTGAGACCAAATTCAGTCCACTCTTGAGCTCAATTGGAAAGAAGCTTTCATGATAAATTCTTTCGAGGAGATTTGAAAGTAGGACTTACAGATCTCTTCAATATCAAAAGGATGTATAATGAAACTGTGGATGACTATCATGCTAGGTTTCGACAAATGAGGAGTAGATGTTTTACCCCTATACCTGAGGTCGAAATAGTAAAGATAGTTGTAGGTGGTCTAGATTATTATATATGGAAGAAATTAGTGAATTAACATTTAGTTGATCTTGCCCAACTAGGTGAAAAAGTTAGGCAAATAGAATAACTAAAAGTTGAAAAGATTCAAAAACAGAAAAGATTTCTTAAAAGAGAAAAAAGTGGCATTTGTCGGATTAAGTGAATCCGACAATGAGTTTGAAGGTAGTGATGATGAATTCAAAGTTAACATTGCTGAACTTCGGAACGGTCCTCCTTACGTTTGCCAAGCCTTACAACCTATAAGAAATAAGGAGAAAATAAGTTATGTTAATAGGAAAACATATACATTCGACGTAACCAAAGCCGACAAGATTTTTGATTTGTTATTAAAAGACAAACAGATTAAACTGTCGGAAGGTCATAGGTTACTAAAGTTTGATGAAATTAAAGACCGAAAATATTGTAAGTTTCATAATAGTTTCAGTCATGTTATTAATGAATGTGTCCGTTTCAGAGACATAATTCAAAAAGCAATAATGGATGGACGTTTGAAGTTTGCTAACAAGCTTAAAGCAGATGTGAAAGTTGACACAGATCCGTTTCAGGCTGAAGTATCTTATGTTGATCAGTAAGTTTCTTTAAATGTTGGGATGCTTAACATAAGGAAGTTACAAGAGTTCGATGTGGATACAAAAGATGCAACCGACATATATCCAAAGCCAGGTGAGTTTCTCGAGGCATTTCTTGAGAGAAAGAAAAAAGAGGGCAAGGTAAGGTTGTGCCCAAGATGTAACAAAGATATACGATGAGTTTGCTACAAAGAAAGTTGCTGAAGAACAACCAAGTATCCTACATGGTAAGAAGAAGGTTCTTGACAGGAAAACCTGGAAACAATAGAAACCTTTTTATGCTCTAAGGCCAAAACTAGTTTACATGCCTAGGCCTAACATGAATGGCTGGTTAGTGGAATCATATGGGCTTGTGGGAAGCAGAGGTTACGTCGGACCAATTAAAACCAAAGTGCCACATGCCAATGTTGCTGTGGATAGGTGGATAAAGAATTCTGTAATGGCTAGACATACGTATTTTCAACGAAATGTACCTACCAGGAGGAGTAACTTTTAGAGGGATCAACCTTTTTGGAATGAAGACTACATGGTAGGATCAATCTAAGAAAAACCTCGATTGGCCAAGATGTAGCAGGGCCATCAAAGGTTCTTCCTATGTCGAAGAGTAAGAAAAGGAGATTGCAGAGATTAAGACAAGCATAAAAGAGAAGAGATATGGCTGAAGGATTAGTGATCAAGGAGCAGCCCGTAGAAACAGGTTGTTTGGTGGTCAAAAAGAAACCAATGCTTAATTAGGATAAAAATGGTAGAAAGCTAAAAAGTGTTGTTACCAAGGGATCATTTCCAAGGGAGCCGACAACAAATGCAGTTGGACGGCTTGATATGGATGATAAATCCCGACGAGAAAGGATGGAAAAAATAAGAAAGGGTAAGCAGGTTCAAAGGCCAATTCCAAATAAAACAAAGAGGAAATGGCCAATTGAATTGATAGCAGCAGAAAAAGAGGCAAGAAAGAATAGTTTACTAGTTGAGAAGGATAAGGAGTTGGTCGGCTCAAAAGTTGAAAAAGTGACAATGGGAAAGGAGTATACTAAGGACTTAGGAATCAGAAATAATAAGAATATTGAAGACTGGTCGAAAGAAGAAATCAGGAGAATCTTAGAGGATCCTGATCAAGATGTTGAGTGGAGGAAGAAAATACTCAATGTAAATAAAGAAAGTGAAAAATTGGCAAAGCCTGATTGCCAAGATATGGACTTAATAACTGATGAAGTTATTGAGGCCTTAAATGATCCAGATGATCTATTAAGCCTTGGTGACAATGGGTTCGATATGGACATCAACTTAGAGGGGGACTTGGATGATATCTTGACGGCTATGGATAGTAGCTTGCCGTCAGAAGATTATTTCAGGACTAGAAGGCATGTAAGTGATGAAGAGCTATTCGATGAAGAGGAATTCTTGAAGTCAATGAGTGTGAACTTAGTTTCGGTATTACTTGCAGATTTCAAAGGGTATCACGAAATTGAGTGCATTGGGGAGAATGAAGAGGATTTAAATGACCTGGATGATCATTGGCTTCTTTTCCAAGACAATATAGTAACAGTCTTCGACAATATGGCACAACTCGAAAAACTAACAAAAGACCAGAAAGCTCATTTACGACCGTTACACATCAAGGCTCTATTAGAAGGAAAACCCACCAATAGAGTTTTGATCGACAGGGGGGGCAACAATCAATCTAATCCCAAGGGCAATGCTCAAAAAACTTGGGAAAGATGAGTCAGATTTGATGTCGACAAACATGATAGTTTCAGATTTCAGTGGTAAAACCTCCCCATCGGACAGAGTGGTGATGTTGAAAGTACAAGTCAGATCTGTTGCAAGGACGACGCTATTTGTGGTAATTCCGATGAAGTCAAGTTACAATCTTTTGCTAGGAAGGGATTGGATTCATGCCGTTGGAGCAATACCATCGGCGGTTCATTAGAAACTTATTCTTTGGAATGCAGATGATCAGGTGGAAATAGTAAGATGACAGCCCTTGCTGTTTACAACAGCTTCATGTCAATTTTAAAATCTATGCTCCAAATGTCAAGCCAGTCACAACAAATAATGGAGTTATCGATAAAGATGCACTTGAAACATGCTTAATGGATCAGTTTGGCATTCGACTAGTGAATAAGGCCGAAATGGATCGGCCAAGCACTAGCCATGAGTGTTAATCAGTTGGATCGACTATCGACTTATTTAGCCGACAGGGCTGTGTACACCACTGAAGGTGTATTGTCGGATTGTATAATAGACGATGGTCCTTTGGGTTTTGAGAAAAAGGACTTGATGAAAGACAAGGTGTAGAGGTAGAAGATCCTTTGGAAGAAATAAACTTGGGCACTGAAACAGACAGAAGGCCTATTTTTATTGCCTCTGAAAGAAGGATGTAGACTTGTCAAGCAAGCCAACAGGAGATTTGCACCTAAGGTGATCTTAAAGATAAAAGAAGAGGTCGAAAGATTGCTCAAAGCCAAATTCATCAGAACAACCTGGTATGTCGAATGGCTTTCTAATATTGTTCCTGTAGTTAAGAAAAATGGCAAGTTGAGAATATGTGTAGATTTTAGAAATTTGAACACTATCACACTTAAAGATGAGTATCCTATGCCAATGGCAGACATGTTAGTTGATGCCGCATCTGGACATGAATTATTAAGTTTTATGAATGACCATGCAGGTTATAATCAAATTTTTATAGCCGAAGAGGACGTGTCGAAAACTACCTTCAGATGTCCAGGAGCCATTGGGACATTTGAATGGGTAGTCATGCCTTTTGGTTTAAAGAATGCAGAGGCCACCTATCAGAGAACAATGAATACAATTTTCCATGATGTCATTGGAAAATTTATGGAAGTTTACATTGACGATGTCATTGTCAAGTCGGAAATGAAGGAAAGCCATTTGACAAACTTGAGGCAGGCATTTGACAGGATGAGGAAGCACAGCCTTAAGATGAATCTAGAAAAATGTGGTTTTAGAGTGTCGGCTGCTAAATTCTTGGATTTCTTAGTCCATAAAAAAGGTATAGAAGTGGACAAGAATAAAGTCAAGGCAATTTCGGAGGCCACACCACCGACAAACAAAAAAGAATTACAATCTTTTTTAGGAAAAGTTAATTTCCTAAGAAGATTTATATCCAACTTGTCGGGAAGAACCAGAGTTTTTGCTCCATTGATCAAGTTGAAGGCTGAACAAGATTTTGTGTGGGAACCTTGCCACTAAGAAGTCTTCGACCAGATAAAGCAGTATTTGACAAAACCACCGGTCATGATGCCTCCAGTACCCCGTCGACCGTTGAAATTGTATATATCAACATCAGAAAAAACCATAGGAAGTATGCTGGCTCAAGAAGATGTGAATGGCATCGAAAGAGCCGTGTATTATCTTAGTCGAGTTTTAAATGATGTGAAGAGAATATATAGTGCGATAGAGAAACTTTGTTTAGCATTGTACCTCTCATTTACTAAACTTAAATATTATATAATGCCTTGTAATGTAATGGTTATGTCAAAGATCGATATTACAAAATATATATTATTAAAACCAGTGTTAAATGGTCGTATTGGAAAATAGACTATTGCTTTATCAGAATTTTCTTTACAATATGTACTAATGAGAGCAGTAAAAGGCCAAGTAATTGCTGACTTCTTGGTCGACCACCCTTGTTTGGATATAGATAACATAAATGTTGTCGGTCTAAAACCTTGGTGTTTATATTTTGATGGTTCAAGGCATCAGAATGGAATTGGAGTGGGGATCTAATTGTTTCTCCTCAAGGTACTCCAACTAAGTTCATGTTTGAACTTAAGTATACCTGTTCCAACAATGAGGCTGAATATGAAGCCTTAATTGTTGGATTGGAAATACTAGTGGAAATGAAAGCATATAATGTGCATATATTTAGTGATTCACGGTTAGTCGTTAAGCAACTTGCCCAAGAATATAAATGTGTTAGTGAAAATCTAATGAAATATTATATTATGGCAAGTAAGTTAATGAAGCAATTCGACGACATAGCTGTCGAACACATTTCTAGAGGTCTAAATGAAGAAGCTAATGGATTAGCACAAGTAGCCTCTGGATATAGAATTTCTTCCAAGGTTCTTATAAATCTAACGGAAATAAGGGAACTTTTATATCCATTAGAGGAAATAGATATACTACAAAATGACATTTCGACGATTAATGGCTGGAGACAACCAATACTTAGTTATTTGGAAAATCCGAGTCAAGATATGGATAGAAAACTCAAGTATAGAGCGTCGAAATTTATGGTATTAGGGGGAGCCTTGTATAGAAAGTTTGTCGATGGAAATTTAGAGGTTTGCCTGAGTGAAGTAGAGGCTTATATTGCCTTAGCAGAAGTCCATGAAGGAATTTGTGGAGCTCATCAAGCAGGTGAAAAGATGAAATGGGTCCTTCGACGTCAAAGGTACTATTGGCCAACACTGGTTAGGGATTGTATAATATTTGCGAAGTCTTGTGAAGAGTGTTAAAGACATGGCCATATACAAAATATTCCTGCTAGTGAGTTACATGCTATAGTTAAACCTTGGCCTTTCAGAGGGTGAGCCTTGGATTTAATTAGCCAAATTCATCCTGCCTCATCGAAGGGACACAAATATATTCTAGTAAGAGTTGATTACTTCACCAAATGGGTTGAGGCTGTAGCCTTGAAGGATGTAACCTAGCAGGATGTGATTGACTTTATTGAAGATAATATAGTTTGTCAGTTTAGAATACCACAAACTTTGACAACTGACCAAGGATCAGTATTCATTGGAAAGAAAGTTGTCGAATATGCCAGTTCAAGGAACATTAAAATGCTCACGTCGACGCCATATTATGCTCAGGCAAATGGCCAGGTAGAGGCCATGAATAAAATAATCATAAGTCTGATTAAAAAGCATATTGGTCGACAGCCTAGGAATTGGCATAATACTCTTAATCAAGTTCTATGGGCATATAGAAATTCACCAAGAGAAGCGACGAGCACATCACCATACAAATTAGTATATGGTCATGATGCAATTTTGCCCGTCGAGATTAATCTTCAATCAATTCGTATTCAGAAGCAAGATGAGTTACCAGTTGAGCATTACTGGGACTTGATGTTTGATGAATTAAACGAATTAAGCGATGAAAGATTAATTTCTTTAGAACATTTGATTCGATAGAAGGAAAGAATTGCAAAGTTTTATGATAGTAGAATTAAGTATAAATCTTTTAAAATTGATGATTTGGTTTGGAAGGTGATTTTACCCATGGATAAAAAGTGTCGAGAATATGGGAAATGGTCTCCAAAGTGGAAAAGACCATTTAAAGTGACTAGAGTATTTTCAGGAAATGCTTATGCACTTGTCGAAATTAATTCTGGTTTAAGAATTAAGTCGATTAATGGCAAATACTTAAAGCCATATAGACCGACAATGTGTGAAGTAAAAATTGACAGAAAATGAAGTCTTTATTCATGTTTGGCGATTACAAGTTACATTGTCAAAGTAAAAATGCTGAACAGATGTTACAACTTGATATTGCCAAAGCTTTACAAAAGAATTAATCGACAATTAGCTAGAAATGAAAGAAAAGCTACTTAGAATTTTTGAAGAACCCCCCCAAGAGTCTACCAAAAACTGTTAATCGGAACAGGCGGTTTGATATTCCGCTTCAAGGGAATTTATTTTTGCCAATACAGCTCTAGCTTCGACAACCCATTGCTTGGTATTATTGGCAATACTTTGTTGTCTGGCGGCCCCTTGTTGCAATGTTGTTTGAAGTTTTTGTTTGGGACAACGGGCTGCCTCAAGTTTTTTTCTCTAAATCTTCAATCTCCTTATCGAGCTCCGCCTCTTTGGCTTTTCCCTTTACTAGATTTTCCTTCAAAGTGGCATTTTCACTTTTTGCGTCGGTCAACTACTTCAAAATTTTAGACTTTTCTTGAATCTCTTTTGTATAAGCAGGAATAACTCGATGAATAACTGACATTTTTGCCGTTAAGCTTTGAAGAAAATCTTTAACAGTTGTAGGAAGAGCTCGACTGGTTATTAGTAATTGTTGAGCAAGAGGCTCAAGTTCAATTACGATTGCCACCATTATTTCTTGGAAAGGTTGGTCAGAAATTAAGTGCTCGAAAGAATAGGTGAAGACATTCTTCGATTCAGTTAAGAGTCTAGTAATATGGGAATCACTGGAGTCTTATCCAAGTTGTGTCGAAGAACGAGCCGATTGAGGAGAACTTCTATGGCCGCCCGACAACATAGTTATTAATTCGTCTAAATCTGCCTCCATATCTTTAGTATCTTCTGGCATAGCAACAATTAAGTTAGCTGGAGGAGATGGAGGTGGATCAATTGGGGCGAATTCTGCCATCAGAGTATCCATGTCGAATTCGCCTGAGAGAATTTGAATAGGATTGGTTTGTCTGAATGAGAAGGACCCTTAATATCTGGGGGGGATTGGAGTTTTTTCTAAGGCTTCGACAGTTTGGGTTTCTGTCGGAAGTGGTGAAGAAATAGTAGATGTAGCAAGGGCCAGAGAAGTGTGAGATTCTGGAGGATTCTTGGTTCCTAGCCTTTGTGGGCTATTGGATATAACCAAGTTTGCTGAATCATAGAGGTTTCAGAATAAATAATACTATGAAAATAGTTGAGCTTGGTAAGATACATTACCTCAGGAGATTATCGAATTGGCTCCTCAGTTCTTGGTTTGACAACTGGTTCAGGAGGATGATCTGTGTAACATCCCAAAATTTTCGTACCTCTTAAATAGTAATTTTGACAGTTAACAGAATTTTACTGTTTAGTAATTTCTGGATATTGTAAAATTATTTTGATTTTTTTGTCAGTGTATTTGATCGTTTTGAGTGATTTACTCCGTGTTAGGAAAATAAAAATTTTCGGGCTGGGAAAAACTTTACGTAATTTAATTCTTACCGTTAGATAATTATTTTACGTAATCTGATTTGATATTTGTGCATTTTATAATTTTTGTGATTTTTGTGGATGATTATGAATTTTTATCTGTTTGTGGGCCCAGGTGGCCATACGTGGGCCCAGGTGGGTCCCGCAAAGCAAAAATTTTTCTACGCATAGAAAAATTTATACTGTTTAGACGGAGATAGGAGATCTTACTAAACCTGAATCCGGAAACAGTTTTAGAAAATTTCTTGTACTGTGTTTTGTACTGTATTTATTTATTGGGCGATTAAAATATAGTAAATATATTTTCTTTCATGAGGTTTTAGCAGATAAAAATAGAAATTATATTGCTTAAGTCATCCTTAGTGGTTTGGATATCCACCATTGATTTAATTGAATGATAGAGACTTGATCTTGATTTAATCAACGGTGTAGGATAAGTTTAATAAAATGGCTATGACCATTTATAACCATTGGATTTGGATTTAATCAATGATAGAGATTTGGTCTCAAAAAGTGACAAAGACCATTTGTAACCATTGGATTTAGAAGTAATCAAGGGTGGAGATTTGGTCTTGTAAAGTAACAAGGACCATTTATGACCATTAGATGAAGATTTAATCAATGGTGAATATTTAGTCTTAAAAAGTGACAAAGACTAATTATAACCCTTGGATCAAAAATTTGAAGGAGCAATCTTGACCATTAATTTTTGGAGACACATCCAATGACTAGAATTTAAAAGAGAAAGATCCAATGGCCTAGATTAAGTCTTCTAATCTAAAGCTACACCTAAAGCCTACATTAATCCAAACCATTGAATTAATCAATGGTTTTGAATGCTTCAAATAATGGCTTGAAAAGATGACAACTTTGAAGAAGCAAGGATGAAGGGGGGGGACGGTTTTTGCATGTTTTGGAACTAAAGGAAAAGTTTCAATGCATTAATTGATGCTTTATGTCATTGTTAGATGTCTTGATCAATGTTGCATCATTATTGAACTCTTTGAAGAAGCATGGAGGGGGGCTATGGTTTTGGACTGCATTTAGAGACAAAAGTGACATTTGAAGACCATATTGGTCACCTTTGGTCATTATTGACCATACTTCATCATTCTTGAAACTTTCCTTCAAGCAAAGCTCTTAGAAAATTTTCTCTCCTTCTCCTTCTAGCAAGCTCACGGCCAAGCACCATTGATGCGGCTTCCATCACTCTTTAATTTCATCCAACCTAGTTTCTTGAATCCTTACCTTATTCTAAACAACTTTCATGTTGAAGGTTTCTTCAAAATCCAACATCTAGTACTTCAAAATCCAAGCTTCAAGATTCTACCAAAAATGGTAAATTTCATATTTCTTCTTCTAATCTTCTAGTTTTGATTTTCTAAGCCATGATTGAACCATGGTTTACCTATTTCTACACTTGTTATTGATTTTAACATTTGTTTGTAATTTTTTTAGGAATTTTCCATGGAGATCCATGAAATTGGTGGAAGGAAAACTAAGTGTTTCCACTTCATCCTTTGTCTTAACCAAATCTAAGAAGCTTTTCTCTCACAAAAATCAAAAATTCCATCTTTGTTCTTCAAGAGATACCATTCGGTCAAGACCCCTAAAACCACTCTCCAATCTCTTTTAATTTCATCCAACTATAGATCTTGAATCTACAAGATATTCTAAACAACTTTCATGTTGGAGACTTTTTCTAAATCATTCATCTTCATGGACTTTCTTCAAGATCCATGTTATTGGGTTTTTGAGGTGAAGTATAAGGAAACTTCATTTCTTCTCTCTTTTTCATGATCTAAACCATGTTTGATCCATGGTTTTCTTAATCAAGCTTAGTATACTAATTTTTATGTATTTTGTTTTGTATTTGAGAAGCCCTTGGTGATGAAGGACTTGGAAAAAGAAGCAAAACAAAGAGTTTTTGAGGATCTTCAAGAGGTAAGAGGGAGATCCATCTCACCAACCAAGCATGGTGGTGAGAGATGGTTATATATTGGATGGATGTTGAATCCATGTGAGGATTCATATCCATGGTCATGTAATAATTTATATGTGTTTATCAACTTTGATTAATTGCCTATGCTTAATATGCTTTGCATGAGTTTATGATTTTGATGGTATGCTTATACTATGCATGATTTATTGCTTTGATTATAGCATGCTTATAATATATATATTTGAATATGTATGTATATGCCATGATTTGATGATGGAAAGAAAATTAATTTTTGGCTCCAATGGCCAAAGAATGAATACGGTTTTGGCACCCAAGGTTAGGGTTCCATGTTGAAATTTTTCAAGAACAAGAGAATTAATTTTTGATCCCTAGAACATGGTGAATTTTGGTCAAGACACCTCAAGATAGGTGTTCACAAAATTAATATTTTCTTGAATGATGAAAATGGATGTTTAGAAAAGTAAGGAAAATAAACAAAGAGTTTATTTTTCAAAGAGTACATGAATACGGTTTTAGAAGGATTTTTATTGATTTATTTTGTGTAAAAAGTTTCTAAGTGTTTTACTAAACATGAGATTTAAATGAAAATAGCAATGATAATTTTAAGGATTTGCAAAGAAAGTGAAAAAGGATTTGTAAAGAAAGTAAAAATGAATTTGAACAAATGGGTTTAGTTTTTATGACCATCGGTATTTCGGTTTTGAAAACAAAGAATTTTTAATGGTTTTGTTTGTGTAAAACCATATCAATTTAGAAGAAAAATATTTGATGAGCTTTATGGCCAAAGACTCTACGATTTTTGGAGGTTAGAATAATTTTGGTTTTATGAAACAAAGTAATTTTAAAGTGGAAACAAAATGTTTGAACAAAATGTTTTAGTATAAGGATTTTGGAAAGGGAATCAAAGTATTTTATCACTTGAGAAATGAACTTTCATATGAAAATGAAAAAGAAAAGTTGCAAGGGTTTGAATCTTAATTTGTTTTGAAAAGAATTTATTTTAGAATTGATTTAGAAAAATGGAAAATATAATGGTGTTTTGAAAATTTACTAATGTATAACTTATTTTCAAGTTTTGAAATACGTTAGAAAATGTTAAGTTTTGAAACGTTGATGGAAAAGTGATTTTGTGAATTATATTTTGAAAAAGAATTTCTTGAGTAAAGAATTGTGAAAAACTATTTTCTTGAATAAGAAAATATATTAAATAAAGTATAAAGTTATATTATTTTGAGAAAAATTAAAAAGGAATTTTTAAAGGTCAAGAAATATTTTCTGTAATGAAATTGTGGTGAAAAAATTATTTACGTATCTTAAAAACGTGATTTTTAAGTTATGTGATATGGAAAAATATTTCTATGTGATTTTAAATACGTTGAAATATTTATACGCGATTTGAATTTACGTTTAAATATTTTATGTGATTTGAACTATCATTGATAAATCACTACGTGATTGAATAAGCGATAGAATATTTTTTATGCGATTGTGAAAATGGGAGAAAATTGTTATGAGATTTGGAAAGTGTTTTAAATATTTTGAGAATGATAGAAAATGATTTACGTAACGTAAAAGAATGATTTTTAAGTTATGCGATTTTGAAACAGTGGAAAAATACTATGCGATTTGAGGAATGTATGTTTTTATGCGATTGAGAAAAACGTTAAAAATTAGTACGTGGTTTAAAAGTGCAACAGAAGAGTTGCAACATTTTGAAAACGTAACAGAAATATTACAAAATTTTGTAAACGTAACAGTAGTGTTACGGTATTGTAAAAATGTAATAAAAACGTTTTGGAATTTTAAAAATGTAACAAAAGTGTGACAGTATTGTGAAAATATAAAAGAAGTGTTATGGTATTGTGAAAACATAACAGAAACGTTTTTGGATTGTGAAAACATAACAGAAATGTTACGCGATTGTGAAAATACGGTAAAAGTGTTTTACAACTATGAAAACGTGATAACATGATTTTTTCATTGAAAGTACAATATGATTACTGTTGAACCAGTGTCCATACACTGTTTGTGAGAAAATGACATATTTGTCTGTGATTGGATTTGGTGCATTATACATGCATTGGAATGGTTCGATGAGGATTGGATATGACTGATTGCTTAGGAGAAATACACCTCTTGAGTGGGTGCGATATGCATAGTATAGGTCACTTGTTGACCTTGGGGGCATCGGGGTGCGGTTGCTTACACGGGTGGTTGGTCGTGCTTCTTCCCGTAGGTTAGACCGATGCAACACACCGATGATCCTGACCGAGACACTATTCTTATTCAAGATCTGATAAAGACTGTCGTGTATATGCTAGATGTGCAAAAATTGAAATGAGAATTAAAGCACGTGGTCTGAGGCACGTGGTACCGGCAGGTCTTTTTGATCATTTTCTCCGACCTGAGTTTTAGCTCCATGGAGTAGGAAATCGAGTCTTGTGTACATGCATAATCTGAACACTTATATCTGTATGATATATTAATTGAGGAATATTTGCTATGACAACTATTTTGAATACTTGGATTGATATATGATTGGATGATGATAGTTGATTAATATTGAATATATTATTGGAAGTTTGGTATGATATCCCTGTATGATATTGCTGTTTGTGTTATCTCTATTCTGCCATGTTGGTATTGGCGTAGGTGATCTCACCTCTTTGTTATGTTGTTTTTTGTGTATGACTTTGTTAAAATCAAATAATAGAAGGATCGAGTTGTCTTAGACATAACAGGCGATGGATACTCAGAGATTGATGAAAACATTGAAGAGTGGCTGTCTCAAGTTCGAAGGTGTTCTGAGTAGACAAGGAGTAGAGTTCTGATGCAACAAACTAGATACAAGATAAAGAATGAGTATGTTACGTTTTATCGTTAGTGTTATACCGTGCTATTTAGTAGGACCCGTCATGGGGTTTGCTACTGTTAAAAAAAAAGAGTCTGTTAATTTTATATTTCTCTTTAAATTGTGAAATATTAATTGGTGTCAATATTGTATATTAATCAGTTTAAATATATTTTCAATAATACTTATGAATTTCAGTAAGTTTATGTTTCAGTAAAGAAAGAAATTTTAAAACCCATCTTTTTATAACTCAAACCAATGTGAACTTCTTTACAGATTTTGAGTCGGGAGTCAGACATGTGATACCCTAGGGAGGGTGTTACAATCTGCGGATTGATCAGCTTCCAGATCCTGAAATGATAGAATCAGGTGTTAAATGAGTGGTATGAGTCAAGAATTTAAGGAAAAAGAAGTGTGTTGATTGAAATTTACCTCAGATGAAAGAAAGATGGTTTCTGTTTCTTCGACAGGAGGCTTCGAAGTAGAAATGGTGGTTTGAATCTTCTTCTTCTTTTTCTCTAAAGGTAAAAGGGTGAGATTGTTGCCTGGTATTAGGGAATGTACAATAATACAAGGCACACCTTTGGATGTTGTTCTGGAGATGGGATTGAAGATTCGATAGGAGAAACAGAAGTGGCAGGAGCAGATTCGCTAATCTGAATTATACAATAATTTAGATTTGAACAAAATTAAAAACCGTTTTAATATGTGATTGGAGAAGTATATATACCTTAAGGGTTTTTGATTTTGGAAGTTTTGTGGCACCAGCGTCATGTTTCGAAGAACTTTTTGTCAACATTGATGCAACTGATTTGACCTTTGAAGCCTTGGGAATGGGAGGTTTTTGGGTCTTCTTACTTTTTTTCTTTTTTGGGGAAGTGGTTTCATCTTCTTCTTCATCATCACTTCCTTGAGGCTACTTGTATTCTACAGGTCTTTTCAATAGAAGTGCTGTAAGAAGGAAAATATATTTAGTAAACGGGGTATAGAATTAAAGATAATAGAATGCAAAGAGAAAAAATACCTTCATGTATTTCTGGAAAATTGTTCGTACGACAAGGCAAACTGACGAGTAAACTTGACTTCTGGAGTTCTTGTAACAAAGATATTACTCACAGAATATATCCTATCTGAAATAGGGAAGTTACCAGCCCTTGTAGGTTTACTTGGGAATTCGTCGACTAGTCCAAAATGAGCACAAGGAAAAAACACTGGCTTTGGAAAAGGGATTTGAAAAAGTTCAAGCCGTGCTAAAGGGTTTTTCTTTTATAGAAACTGAGAGAAAATTGTTAGAACATTTTTCCTTGTGTACTCGTTTTAGCTTGGCCACGACTTCTTCACAATATCGAACAATTAAGCTAGGAAACCTGAAGACCCACTTGATTTTGTAATATTTTTAAAAAGCCCTGATATCTTGAATATGTTTACCTTTGGTCTTTGATGAAGCATCTTGACCCTGTGACTGCGGAATTTAAGGATGCAAACCCAAGTGCAGGTTGTCTCAAGTAATAAATTTCTCGGGAATCCAAGGCCGATCCACAGGGAATTGATGAAGAAAAATTAATTGAGGTAAGAAAATGATTTATCATAACACCAAAAGTAATAAAAGAAGTTCACAAATGAATTTAAAAGCTTGCTTGGGTTAAGAGATCCACTCTTGGTAATTAATTAAAGGTAAAATTATTTCTCTTTATAACTCAATTGAAATCCACACACAACGGAGGTTCCAATCGGAAAATATAACATTCAAAGTTCAATTATATATGCAATCATATTATGATTCATTTTAATTATCTACCAACATTTGTAAATGAGTTCAAGCATTCACTGTGCCAATCCTATTGTCTACAATAAATCAAGATCTCCATTATACAAAGAAGGTTTCTAAATTAATTAGAAACAAAATACAACACATATAATGTCCATTTAATAATATATCTTTTAAGCACAAGAAATAGAATAATCTAACTTTATTTCATTACCAAGAGCTTCACTCTTTCACCCAAGCAAGATGAAGATTTAGTTACTCATAGATAAGAAGAAAGAAAGAGAGAAGAAGAGAAAGATGAACATAGCTTCACTTTAGAACAAGAGAAAATTACAACAAAGTAAAACAAGAAACAAGCATAATCATAACTTGTAAAAACTAAGCCTAACACCAAGTTCCCAACACTAAGCTCTTAACACAAAAGCTCATGGTTCCTTTTATAGAGGAGTAGGGATACAAAATGACAAGGAGAATGATTAAGAGTAGGTGGATGAGTGGGTGGAGTGGTTGGATGATTGGATGAGTAGTTGGATTATTGAGATTCTTTGTCTCCGAAATAATTTATTGCTTAAGTCATTGATTCCGTCATTTTCGAGCCAAGTGGTCTTCATGAAAGTTCTAGGAAATTGTCTAAGCTTTCCAATGGCTCTGGAATCACCCAAAAATTCGTTCTATAACCTAAGATATGACCCAATTACTATAGACTATTCAGGCCCAGTTTCAGCACCTCTGTTTTGACTTTCAGACCCAATATCACCATCAAGGAGCCCGAATCAAGTTTTGTGTTCAACATGAAAGTTGTATATATGGGTCTTAACTTTCAGATTCCAAATTTTCAGCCCATTGTATTAGCCCAAACTCGAATTATGCTCTGATTACTACACACTGTTCGAGTTCCAGTCACAAAACCCGTATTCTGACTTCCATGCCCAATTAGCTCCATTAGATGTCTGGAAATGACTTTGAGCTCTGCATCAAAGTTGTAGAGCTCTCTTTTATCTTTCTACAAGAAAAATTCATAATTATCAGACATTTAGAACTCAAGATATGGCTGAAATACAGAAACAGCGTAAGACCAAAATAGTGCTGAAAAAATCAATTAAGTCCAATTTGAGTCTAAACTTACAAAACATAACTAGGCTTAATCAATTAAGTACATGGAGAGTGTAAATGACTAAAAATGAGGGTTTATTAATGTATAAAATATGTGATCATCAAATTCCCCTACACTTAGCTTTTTGCACACCTGGGCAAAACACATGAGACCAAAGTTAGGAGACAAAGAAAAACGACACAAACTCAAAAGCTAAAAACTCTAAAGGACTCGATGAAGCAAGAAGAGCAACAAGAAATTCAAGGGATCAAAGCATAAATGAGGTAACATTTCTTTACATCTCAAACCAACAAGCAAGGAAACTTCAGTTGAAAAGAATGAATCAAGAATGATAGATCCTCACAGAATTCACTCTCAGTCTCTCAAGTGTTTAAAAGGTAAGTATTTCACTCTATTCAACCCATGAACAATTGCACTACCATAAGCTTGTTTATCTTCTACTTCTCCGCTACTCAAAACGCATGCATACAAAAATCAAGAGGACTTTATTCAAGGTTGTAATGGAGTCATGGTAAAGGAGAGGGAATAATATGGATCTGAAAAGATAAATACCAAAGAGAATAAAAGAGCATTATGGTACAGTTAGAGTGGAGAAAATATTTGAGAACATTCATCATAAAGGACAATCATCAATATTTGACTAATGTTTTGTTGAAGAACAATCCCAAATTGGTGAATTGAATTCATTGTTAGACTTGAACATTCTCCTTTTCTTCCTGTTGTTTCCAAGCATCCACCTTTATTCTGATAATCCTTTCATTGCAACGGTGGTCAATAAATTTTTTTTTTGATCATTTTGCACACACACCCCCACACTTGTTCAAGAACAAGGTCAATGCTCTCTTATTCCCTAAGGTTGGGTAAAAATATGTTTTTTTTTCTCATATTTTTTTTCTTATTTTTTTTCTCTTTTTTTTTGAAGGATGAAATGAGCTTAAAACAAGGAATAGTCAAACAAGTTCAAAGAGGTTACACAATGGAAAATATACAAGGATGGCTATTTGGTCAAAGTAGCTATTTCAAAATGCCTCAATCATATTAATGCATGCATGTGAAAAAGTAGCCTAAAAAAGAATCAAAGCAAGTTCTAGAGTAACAATTCCATGAGTGAAAATCACACAAGAAAGAAAAGAATGGTATAGATATTCGATCCATTCATCAATAGGCTCAAAATCTCACAAGGCATATTTCTATCATTCTCTATCCACCAATTCAACATCCATAACCAAGCATGTGAAATTTAAGAAAAAAGATAATTTATTCAATCATGCTATGATCCCTGAATTTCAATTGCTTCAAAGGATGTGAGAGTGCATTCACTTGAATTTTACAAAGGAAATCAAAAGACAAAAACTTTGTTACTTCCACAGATTAATACTAATTATTTACTACCCCAACTAAGATGCGTCTCAAGAGTAAAAAAATGTTTTCAAAATTTACTCCTTACTCTGCCATCCTTGATTGGTTTTACTACAAATAGGTTTCTGACAGTTATCTCACTAAACATACTTCCCAATTTAAATGCGTCTCAGAAGTGAAATTACTCCTTATTCTGCCATCACTAATTGGTTTAGTAAGTTCATGACAATCATATCGTAATTCCCAAAAAGAAAAAAAAATTTTTTTGGGTCAACTATCCTTCCCCCCCAACTAGATCACAACATTGTCCTCAATGTTAAAATATAAATGAGTAAAGGATAGAAGATATTACCTATTGGAGAAATCTGACACAAATTTAAACAGAAATAAAGTACGATAAATAAAATCAAAAGTAAAGAAAAACTATAAACGAAGTGTCAAATCTGGCTCTTTTTTCATCCTGCTTCCCTCACTGCTTCCTACTGACCAATCTATCTGAGCTATTGTTGGGTCAGGATCAAAGATCAAAGGTAAAGGAATTTTTTTTTGTGACTTCAAGAAAACCATCAGGGTAAAGAAGTCTAGAAACTCCTGAACGACCCTGCTCAAAGGATCGTCTATCCAAAACCAAAATACAGCAAAATCATACAAAGATAAAAGAAATATAATAGCAAATGATGACATACCTATATGTACAGCTTTCATGGCGTATCTTTATCTTTGCGCGTCATGAATGCGCATAGTTGCATATCTTTATACTGCGTGTCACCAGTGCAGTAGATACTCACAAATTTTTTTTTTAAGGACCAGCGTGCAAGGGTCCACCCGAGTCAGTGACGGGTCAGCCAAAGACTAGGGCTCCACAACTAATTAAAGTCATGGTACTCCTTCCTGATCGCCCTTGTTCAAATTTTTTTTTTCTTTTTTTTCTTTTTTTCTTTCTTTTTCTCCTTTTTTTCTCCTTTTTTTTGAATTTTTTTTGAAAGATGACATGAAGAAGAAGAAGATGATATGTACATATTATTGTGGATATGACTCACATCTGCCTCTAGTTTAATGTCTAGTAATGACTTAAACGTCTTCTATGAGTCAAGGATAAGCTTCCCATCCAATTTTCTTATAAATTGGCAAACAGGGTCTTTTAGAGTCAGATTCCCAAGACTGTAGCGTTTTTCTTCATCCTTGAAGAGATTCCACAAATTAAGAATTTCACGCTGCATCAATCCATAAGAACGCGTCTCAAGAGTCAATAAGATATTATCTAATGACTCTTTACTCAGTCCATTCTTAAAGAAGAATCTGTTTGCGGAAACCATCCCCAAAGAATGACATTGCTTGTTACAATTCCATCATCCACATTTGTAACAAACTTGTAACCTTTTTGCTCTTCTCCTTTTAAAATACGAACTTCTTCCAAGACCTAGCATGTATGAGTCAAATGAAATTGAAGACTCACCTGCTAGTCGAACCTTTGCTTCAATTATCTAGCGTACATCTTCTGGCATACCTTTGTGCATTAACAGTCTCAATCTTTCACATCGAACTTTGTAGATTTTTTTCAGAGCATTTTGAGGGAGAGAAAGAAAATGTTTTCTCAGGTTTGAAAAAATGACATCCATTTTAAAGGAGAAGAAGGATTCAGTAATTTTGAGAAACTGAAAAACAAACCGACTTGAGAGTCATGGAGTACCGTATCCGCCACTTAACCGGCAACACAAAGAACTCATCAACTTGGTTTTTTCAGAAATAGTTTGAGCCTTTGTCCATTGACTTTAAACACATTACCATTCCTAGGATTCGCAATATCTACGGCCCCATGAGGATACACGTGTTTGACAACAAAATGACCACTCCACCTAGATCTCAATTTTCCAGGGAATAGGTGCAGGCGAGAATCATAAAGCAGAACTTTTTGACTAATTTCAAAAGATTTTCTCAAAATTGTCTTGACTGTGGATTTTATTGGATTTGTCTTCTGATAATTTTCACAACTTTTGCAAAAAGTATAGCTGTCCTTAAATAAAATGGGCCAATAAAATCTGCACTACAAGATTTTTGCAGCTATTTTCTTTGAAGAAAAGTGACCTCCACATGTTTCTGAGTGACAAAATTTAATGACTCTACCTACCTCACTGTCGGGCACACATCTTCGAAAGATTTGGTCTGGACAATATTTGAACAAGTATGAGTCATCCCAATAAAAATTTTTTGCCTCTATAAAAAATTTCCTTCTATCTTGGTGCGTCCATTGAGGCGACATCTTTCCTTCTTGTTCTTCAGTAAGAGATGAGGAAATTACCACAGGAAAACTTTGCTTTTCTCCTAAAAATGTGTACTTCAACCTAGCAGGTAATGGCTTTAGTTCCGGTGTGGGTACTTCTTCATGGGCATTATCATTCATGGGTTTTAGCTCTTCGAATTTTGGCTTTCTTCGTTTGTATTCTATTTCCTCTGTACAATCAAGCAAATTAAATGAATTAATTAAACAAACTTCTAATGGGTCAGAAGAACTCCCTTTTTGAAGATGATCATCTATAATGGCTTCAATTCCTTCAACTTCCTCATTTTCATCAAGGACTTCCTATGGTTGTTTGCACATGTTAAAAACATTGAGATCCAGTGTCATGTTTCCAAATGTTAGCTTCATCACTCCATTTTTGCAATTTATCAAAGCATTTGATATTGCTAAAAATGGACGGCCTAAAATAAAAGGAATTGACTTGCAACTATCAACCATAGGTTCAGTATCCAAGACAATAAAATCCACAGGATATATGAATTTATCAACTTGAACCAACACATCTTCCACTATTCCTCTTGGAATTTTAATTGATTTATCGGCAAGTAGAAGAGTTATAGAAGTTAGTTTTAACTCACCTAAGTTGAGTTGCTGATAAACTGAATATGGAAGCAAATTGACACTAGCACCAAGATCAAGTAAAGCTTTTTCAATTTTATGTTCTCCAATAATGCATGAAACTGTAGGATAACTAGGATCTTTATATTTCAACGCATTATTATTCTGAAGAATGGAGCTTACTTGTTCAGTCAAAAATACTTTCTTTTTCACATTTAGTTTCCTTTTAACTGTGCACAAGACCTTCAAATATTTGGCATACGAAAGAATCTGTTTGATAGCATCTAACAAAGGAATATTGATCTTCACTTGTTTCAAAATTTCAAAAATTCCAGTGTTATGGTCCAATTTATTTGGATTTTTCAATGCTTGAGGAAATGGGGGTGAAGGCGAGAGTTTAGTCTCCTTTTGGTCAACTTCTTCATTTTCTTGGGGAATTGGTTCATCTTCTTTCTCACAAGATTCGGGGATTTGTTTTTCAACAACCTTTCCACTTCTAAGAGTTATCACAGACTGGACTTGGTCTATTTGTTAGTTTTCTGAACTCCTTTCATTTAGACTGTACTGACCCTTGGGATTTGGTTAAGGTTGAAAAGGAAATTTTCCTTTATCATGAATGATGAGAGCAGAAGAAAGTTTAGCAAGAGTGCCTTTTATGTCATTCATGGTTTGATTGTTTTGTTTATTAATGGCCTCTTGCTTTTCTATGAATGCATGCAGTGTTTTTTCAAGGTTTTTCCTATATGATGGGATATAAGGTGCATATCCTTGAGAATTTTGAGAGTCCTGTTGTGTCTGAGGAGGTGGTGGTTGCACAAATTGTGACTGATTATTATTCCTCCAGCTGAAATTCGGGTGATTTTTCCATCTCGGATTGTATGTATCTGAAAAAGAAGAAGTAAATGGCTTGTTAGAATTATTCATTGCATTTACCTGCTCATGTACAACTTCTTTAAAAACAGGAATTTTAGGACATTCATGTGTTGAGTGTCCTAAATCATCACAAATGCCACAAATTTCTTCATTTTGCACAGATTTGATTTCTTTTGCTTTTCTTAATTCCATGGCTTCAACCTTTCTAGCCAAACCGGCAAACCTAGCATTTAGATCTTCCTCTTGACTACGGTGATATTTTCCATTATTAGCACTTGCAAGATCAGATCTAATTGAATTTTCAGAAGTGTTACTACTGTGCCAAGATTGAGAATTTTCAGCCAACTGGTTCAAATAGTCTAAAGCTTCATCAGGTTCTTTATCAAGAAACTCACCATTGCACATTGTTTTCACAAATTGTTTAGTTTCAGGTGTTAAACCTTCATAAAAGAAGCTTATATTGCGCCATTTTTCAAAACCATGATGTGGACAAGAATTTAACAAATCTTTAAATCGTTCCCAACATTGAAAATATGCTTCATTTGAATTTTGGAAAAAATTTTGGATTTGTCTTTTCATAGCATTGGTTTTATGTGTTGGAAAAAATTTCTTTAATAACTCACCTTGCATTTCTTGCCATGTGCCAATTGATCTTGGATTCAAAGTGTTAAGCCAAGATTTTGCTTTATCTTTTAAAGAAAAAGGAAACAATTTAAGCTTAACAATCTCTTCAAAGATGCAATTTTGATCATTGAAGGCAATACATACTTCCTCAAATTCTTTCAGATGTAAATATGGACTTTCAGATTCTAAACCATGAAAATTAGGAAGTAAAGAAATCATACCTGGCTTAAATCTAAAATTGTTGGCATTAAGTGGAAAGATAAAACATGATGGACTAGAACTTCGAGGTGGTTGCAAATATTCACGCATGGTTCACAACGGTTGATTTTCATGTTCATCATGTACATTTTCATTTTCAGCCATTATGTCAATTGTGTGTGATTATGATTCAAACAAATCAATATGTAAAGTACCAGGGTTAATTTTACCTAAACGACCAGAATTTAAATCACGATACCAATTAAGCATAAATACATAAATAACTAAAAATAAATAAACAAAAAAATAATGTACAAGTTGGCGGTGTCACCCACCATTAAATATTAACAGGGATAGGGCAATAAACCAACCACCCAAAAATAAAAATAAAAATAAAGTGCAGAAAATTAAAATACAGAAAATAAAATGCAGAAAGTAAATTTAAATATGAAAACCGGAGAGTGACAGAGCCCCACAGAGCCGGCGAAAGAGAAGAGAAGAAGAAATATTATTTCATTAAATTAGATTGCGGAAAAATAAATAACAGAAAAGTAAAAGGAGAGTTTCCCCCACTAAGTTAGTGCGTAAAATAAAAGGGAGAGTTACCCCCACGACGAAAATAAATAAATAAAATTAAAAAATAAAAATAAATGACATAAATATAAAAGTTAGAAAGTTAGTATGTTAGCAAGTTAGTAAGTTAGAGTTAGATAGTTAGAAAGTTAGGGAGTTAGTAAAGAAACCTAAGGATCGGCAAGCCGATCTTTTGCTCCGGTGAGGGAAAAGAGAGAATAGATTTTATTAAAGAAAACGAACATCAATAAATCAAAACTTCAAATCAAGTCCCCGGCAACCGCGTCAAAAACTTGACTGCGGGATTTAAGGATGCAAACCCAAGTGCAGGTTGTCTTAAGTAATAAATTTCTCGGGAGTCCGAGGTCGATCCAAAGGGAATTGATGAAGAAAAATTAATTGAGGTAAGAAAATGATTTCTCACAACACCAAAAGTAATAAAAGAAGTTTGCAAACGAATTTAAGAGCTTGCTTGGGTTAGGAGATCCACTCTTAGTAATTAATTAAAGGTAAGATTATTTCTCTTTATAACTCAATTGAAATCCACACACAACGGAGGTTCCAATCGGAAAATATAACATTCAAAGTTCAATTATATATGCAATCATATTATGATTCCTTTAATTATCTACCAACATTTGTAAATGAGTTCAAGCATTCACTGTGTCAATCCTATTGTCTACAATAAATCAAGATCTCCATTATACAAAGAAGGTTTCTAAATTAATTGGAAATAGAATACAACACATATAATGTTCATTTAATAATATATCTTTTAAGCACAAGAAATAGAATAATCTAACCTTATTTCATTACCAAGAGCTTCACTTTTTCACCCAAGCAAGATGAAGATTTAGTTACTTATAGATAAGAAGAAAGAAAGAGAGAAGAAGAGAAAGATGAACATAGCTTCACTTTAGAACAAGAGAAAATTACAACAAAGTAAAACAAGAAGCAAGCATAACCATAACTTGTAAAAACTAAGCCTAACACCAAGTGCCCAACACTAAGCTCTCAACACAAAAGCTCATGGTGCCTTTTATAGAGGAGTAGGGATATAAAATGACAAGGAGAATGATTAAGAGTGGGTGGATGAGTGCATGGAGTGGTTGGATGATTGGATGAGTAGTTGGATTATTGAGATTCTTTATCTCTGATATAATTCATTGCTTAAGTCATTGATTCCGTCATTTTCGAGCCAAGTGGTCTTCATGAAAGTTCTAGGAAATTGTCTGAGCTTTCCAATGGCTCTGGAATCACCTTAAAATTCATCCTACAGCCCAAGATATGACCCAATTACTACAGACTATTCAGGCCCAATTTCAACACCTCTGTTTTGACTTTCAGACCCAATATCACTATCAAGGAGCCCGAATCAAGTTTTGTGTTCAACATGAAAGTTGTATATATGGGTCTTAACTTTCAGATTCCAAATTTTCAACCCATTTTATTAGTCCAAACTCAAATTATGCTCTGATTATTACACGTTGTTCGAGTTCCAGTCACAAAACCTGTATTCTGATTTCCATGCCCAATTAGCTCTATTAGATGTCTGGAAATGACTTTGAGCTCTTCATCAAAGTTGTAGAGCTCTCTCTTATCTTTCCTACAAGGTAAAATTCATAATTATCAGACATTTATAACTCAAGATATGACCGGAATACATAAACTGCGTAAGACCAAAATAGTGCTAAAAAAATCAATTAAGTCCAATTTGAGTCCAAACTTACAAAACATAACTAGGCTTAATCAATTAAGTACATGGAGAGTGTAAATGACTAAAAATGAGGGTTTATTAATATATAAAATATGTGATCATCACCCTGCACAAGAATCAAAGTTTCAGTAATACGGCTTCGACATGTCTCAATGTTGACATGATAAGGACTATAATATGTAGTCCACCAATCAACAAAATCCTTTGAAACTCCTTTGTAGTGGGTAAATGCAGAGATCTCGAAATGATGGTTATGCCTTTCATTTTTTGAAGCTACTCGAACTAGATCCGACATGGTTTGTAGGTGACCATTGATGAGGTGTTCTTTGGCCCTATGAGAGAAATGTGCTGGAATAGCTTGACAAAATCCTAATTATCGAGTTACCATGTTTGGCAGACACAACTCTAATGATTTATCTGTCGAACCAGGGAGACCAGCCACCAGAACTTGTCGGCAGAGAAAGTTCGACTAGACAGAAATATTGTCGGCATGAATAGAAGGATCGTTGGAAAGAATTGGTCGAGTGAACGATTCGGGACCAAGAGAACGATCAGCAAATGGAGCAATGTATATGTCTTCCGTATTAAAGGAGATAGAATAAAAGATACTAAAAAAATGCATGAAATTTTCCAAATTCTGTTTATGGACTTTTTCATGTTTTACATGGCAAAGTTTAATGTCATATGTAGCAAGAGAGACTGTTGGAGGAGAAGAGTCAACCAAGTAATCTCCTAGTATGGTATTCAACCAAAGTTGGAGTAGCCACATTGGACCACCAGAATTGGTTTTCTTTACCTGAGTTCTGATGCTTTGGACAATTTTACCTATACTCAAATAGAGATTGGCATGGAGAAATTGACCAAGAGCTAGTGGTCGATCTTCATAAAGAAGGTTAGCAAGATGAAGAAAGGATCTAGATACTTGTATCGACTTAGAACCTATAACATAGGCTGAAAACCAGAGAAGAAGGAAAGCTATGTGTTCTTCGTTGGTCACAGGACCTGACTCAGGGGAATAAAAGCTAATGAAGTTGGACAAGGAAGTTAGGGCTTTTGAATATACGTCGATGGTGTTTGAAGGTTGAAGAACAGGCGTAATGATTTCCCCATCTGGTCGAAGACCAGTTATGACAGCTATGTCGAAAAGTGTTGGACCCATCATGCCATAGGAAAAGTGGAAGGAGTTGGTGGTTTTGTTCTAGAAAAAGAAAGAGGCATCTAGCATGCAAGAATCCATTTTTATGGAATAACGAGAAAACTGGATGCAATAAAAAATCCCTATTTCCCTCCATAAGCTTTCTTTAGAAGCTTGAACTCTGTCAAGCCACTCAAGATACCCATTAATATGGGTAGGAGGAGTTCTAAACAGCCTTTCAGATTTTTCGAAATAGCTTATAGGAATAGAAAAAAAGGAAGCCAAGATAGCTTCTTGGGAACTTTTACAAGGGAAGAAAGAATTTATTTCATCAGTAATAGATTCCTTGGGAAGAATTAGGCCCAAGAAAGCAGACGGAGGATCCAAGGAAAGTGGAGAGTTGTTAATGGGGAGAATTACCTTCGAGAAATGCCAGAGTTCAAACTTTTGTAGAACTAGGTCTTGAACGATGGTATGGTTACCCAAGTTTGTTGTTGGCACGTTAGGAGTTTGAGAGCTGGAAGCCACAGGAGAAAGCAAGAGTTGGTAGAGAAAATGGGCGAAGGTAAAGTTGAAGGTGATGAACAGTAAAGAGAGGTGAGAGGTTGAAGATGGTAAACAGTGATAAAAGAGTAAAAAGTCACATGAATTTGAAAAGTTGTTTTTTCGCGAGAAAATAGGGGTAATTATGAGCCCTATTTATTAGGAACGGCTATTTATTGCTTGCAATGATAAGCTTAATCGTGGCCGTTTAGATACTTGTGGAAGGTTCTGTTAGATTTAATATATATATATATATATATATATATATATATATATATATATATATTGAAAGGATTTTTGATTAAAAATTTATCTTTCTCCTTGTCGGTGTCAAAAGAAAATTTTTGGGGGACATCTGTTGGACTTAAAAATAAAGATTTGGCAATTCGTTGGTTGGATGATGGTATTGAAGAAATTTTCTAAGTATTGAGCTGACAGAAATGCTAAATGGTGAAATTGACAGAAGTGTCCGACAGAGATATTAAATAGTAAAATTGACAGAAGTGTTGAATAGGGGGAAGACTTTAATGTGGCAATTAAGTACTAATGTCGGATAGAAGGATAATTTGACAGAAAGATTGCATTGAGTTAACAAGGAATGGTCAAAACAGTTAAGTGCTGATTCTGTCGAAAAGTGGGTATATGCTGGTGGCATAACTATTAAGACGTGTTAGAACTTTAAGGTGTGAGTTATTTTGTAATTTTGTCTATAAATATCAATAGTCATGAAGTAAAAAAGGGAGGTTATTTGCTTATATATAATCCTAACATCTCAACTCAAGCAGATTAAAGGATTTTGATCCAAGTATGCCTTCCCTTTTCATTTCAAGTCATTTACATTAATGCAATGCTCTTTTAAATTCATTTACTTTTCAGTCTTGTTCTTTAAAATTCCTTTACATTTCTTTGCACTTTTTACTTGCTTTTCTTTACTATTTTTTATTTAAATTCTGCACTTTAATTTTGCACCATTCACATGCTTTTCAATTAATCTTTTGCATTTTTAAATTTCTGTTCAGTTTCTTTAAATTTTTTTAATCTTTTCAAAGTTTTTTTATGCATTTCTATTTATTTATGTCAACTTTCGTAAATCCTTCTTGTTTACTGTCAAAACCATTTTCACAATGAGATTACCACATAACTTTGAATCCACATTCATTTTGATACATTTATTTATTTGTTAGAATTATTACTAAATTTCTAAACCAAAATTCCACATGAACAATTTGTCACTCAATCGTATATTCTTAGAGGTATTATTGTTGTTGTTATTATCATTCCTTTCCCTTCGTTGATTCTCACTATAATATATGATTATTGGACTTATGCTTGTAAAGGATTGTCATTTTGCATGATAGCAACCCTTAAATTATTCCTTGAATTTGTCATTTCCAATGCAAACGCATATTGTACATTATTGTGTACTTTATTTCAAAACAGAGGACAATGCAATATGAGGTTTGAATATGAATATGACACGATCTCATCTCATTAGCTCATTGCCTCAGCCATTCGCAAAACAAGACAGGTTTCAATCCGTTGTCATTGTTGGTGGGCTCACCAGGCGGGCGTATACTATAATTATATTTTGCCTTCTTTTATTGCAACAATTAAAATGTTTCAATTAGCAACTTGATTCTATGGTGTGGACTTAGGACTATATAATTTGAAAATTATTAAAGAATCAGAATTTTTAACTAGAATTTTTTAGAAAATGAGTTGGCACAAATTTTATTTTTAAGTGAATAAGTGGTTCTTCTCATTTTATTTCATCGAATAAATATTATTGAAGTATGTAAAAACTCAGACTTATTTCTTCTAATTATGTAACATTATTCGCATAATTTATTAGTCATGTTATATTGTACGAATTGATTTTTTTCACCCTGAACTTTTTATGTATAAAAAAATGTCCATTAGGATATGACTAATTAATAATTTACTACAATAAAACTCAATGAGAAAAAAATAATAATGGAAGAAATAGAATACAATACCTTTTTTATGTGTTTTGGACGGTGATATAAGACCTAGTCTCATTGGTCAATTCGACACGTATCCAGATGGAGTCTACTGTTGAATGGCCCTAGCATCTGACTCGTAGTTTAATTGACACTCTAGCGGGAGTTCACTTGTGGCATACTATTAAGATCCTGATACAACGCACATCGGAACACGACATTGGGTAACAACATCACGATCGCGGGATTTGTGCAGTGGATGAATCTTACGATTATCTGTATCTGCCTATCACAATCACATGTAATAATAATGCACATAATTTCTTATAACTACTCATAATTAGAGTAACAACATCCCGATTTTATACGAATCCTCTGCAACAGTTAAGGGAACACATTTCCCTATCTACTCTTTATAAATATCAGGCTCAATCACCTTCATCAGGTAACTTTTACTCTTTGACTTAAACCCTACTTGTGCACAACTTGACTTGAGTGTTGGAGTTCCTTTGCAAGTACCAACCACCCCCGTTTCGACACGTTCCGCTGCTGCACAAGGAGGAAAATACACATTCATGCCTACTTAGGTACACCTCAGTATCTACTACTGAACATTGACACCGTTTGTGAGAAACTTTAACTTCCTCCAACCATGGTGATCACAAGCCATAACTCAAGGAAAGGAGATGTTGTGCGCGCTGCCGCAGGCCAATGGCACACCATCATCCTCACCCTGTTGCACCACCACACGATGATCGTTTAGCCCAGAATCAACCAGTTGCTGAGACCTCTACCACGAGGAACTAAGAGCCTAACACTAGGTGTAACATCCCGAAAATTAATAATTTTATGATAAATATTCATTTTATAATATTTGTAATATTTGAAAATTTTCTAGTATTTTTTCTGAAACGTCGAATATTTTTATATATTCATCGTTTTGCGTGTGCACTGAGCGGAACCGGGGAAATGAGATATTTTCTCCGAGAACCTTGAACTATGGAAACGTTGACGGGGGATCTTACTAAACTCGAGGTCAGACACAGTTTATGAGGTTTCACATTTTTCGAGATTTTATATGATCGTTGTGTGTTTTATTACCTATCGGACAATTAATACTGACTCTTGTCAACTGTAACTATTATCCATTGGATAATAGCATGTGATAGAAATCCTATCATCTTATCCAAATGTAATCCACTTTATGTCACATCAAATCTACTTTAATTCAAAAATGATGACACTTTAATCAAAGCTTCTAGAAACTTTGACCCCAAATGACCAAGTTGCCCTAAACAATTACATGGAAGGACAAAACTCTCCCTCCCCATCTCTCTTGTGTGCTACGGCTGAAGCCCTTTGGGGGACAAGGAAATTCAATTTTTCCTCACTCATTTTGCTCCTCACTCCACTAACAACAAACACTACTAGAAATTTAGGTTTTAGAGACCGATTTTTCAATCTCTAAATCAAGAAAATCGGTCTATAAAATAGTTAGCGACTGATTTAGAGACCGATTTAGCGACTAATTTAGCGACCAATTTTTTAGGGACTGATTTTTTCGAACTCTAAATCGGTCTCTAATTTTCGGTCAAATATTGGTCAATTATACTTCAAAAAATGCACATTAGAGACCGATTTAGAGACTGATTTTTTAGAGACCGATTTATCGGTCTCTAAATAAGTCTCTAAATCGGTCTCTAAACACATGAATATATTATATATTTTATAAAATCGGTCGCTAACTCCGTCTCTAAACTAGTCAGTCTCTAAATCAACCTCTAAATCGGTCTCTAAAATGCTAAATATATTATATATTTTATAAAATCGATCACTAAATCGGTCTCTATTTATTAAAAAAAATAATTGCTAGAAGAGAATTATTATGGAGTTATAGAAGTCAAAACAAACTACTTTTGTTTATATCAAACACGATTTTAGATCTTAATCCATATGTTGGTCCGTAAATCCGCAAGCGCACGGGTCGACAAGTAATATAAAGGAGAGTTAGAGTATCGTGTCCCAAAGGATTGAATAATTAGAAGAATGTTAAACTTAACTAATATTCACAAATTTTTATCCAAGTAAACGAAAGAGAGTGGAATGCAATTAAAATAACAACTTAAAGGAAACAAAATAAGAAAACACCAAACACCAATTCCACAAGAGAAGATGAGAATGATTAAAGCCTAGGGGTCCTTATTCACTTGCTACTTCAATGATTAATTGTAATTAACAAGCACCTATCAATGAATTGATATATGCTGGCTAATAATCATCAATAGATAAGAGCCTATGTCTAGGACAATTACCCATGTGAAACCTAGCTATTCCACTATATGTCCATGTGAAGCAACATAAGAATCACTCATTGAGGCCAATTATCAAACACTTGCCATGCATGACCAAAGGGTATGTGTCCATCCCCTTAGTTAAACATACATCAACCATACCATATCCATATTCACAATACCCTATTTCTAGTTCAATTAGAATATTAAAAATCATGCAATTGATGGTCAATCAATAACAAGCACTAAGCATAGATATGGATGAATAAAACCAATTTCATTAAAAGGATACTCAACTAATTACAAATTAATCAAATCCATAGCAAGATCCTAGAGAGCCCCTAGATTAGAGTTTAGTTACACATTATCAAGGAGAAGAAAACAAATGTAATCAAATGATTCATCAAGTTACAAATCAAGAGAGAAAGGGGAAAGAATGAACAAAAATGAAGAGATTCCAAGCTTGATCTTCCTCCTTCGTCTTGATTCTTCCTTTAGTTACCTTCAATCCAAGTGCGTTCCTCCTCCTCTCACTTGCTCTCTGGAATTCGTGGCTAGGTTAGAATTGAAGAAGCCCCCTTCATCCTCCCAAAAATTAGAATATAAGGGTAAAATTTGTGTGCCAGGATTTTACCCATGCCTAGGCGTGGTTATGAATCACGTGTCTGTCCTCTGCTTGCCATGCCTAGGCTTGACTTTACCACGCCTGGGCGTGGAGGTCTCTGTCTGAATCACCCTGAAAAACTGAGTTTGCCACGCCTAGGCGTTAATTAACCACGCCTAGGCGTGGATGTCTCCGATTCTAATCCCTGAGAAACTGCAAGGGCCACGCCTAGGCGTGGATTTGTCACGCCTAGGCGTGGGTTGGCAGCACCTTCCCTTGATGATTTCTTCACACTTTGAGCCTCTCTTCACTTTCCTCATCCCTTCTAAGGCCTTTCTCATCTTGAATACCTATATCAAAACAATGATTAAGTCCATCAAATCATAATCCATCCAACTTCCAGAAACAAGACCATCAAAGATTCAATTCTTAATCATTTGAATTAACAAGCTTAAATCATCAAAGTCATGCAATAATTGAACCTATGGCCTTGAAAACTTGAGGATAGCATGCTCAAATACAATCAAATTCAAGTGAATTAACTTCATTTTCTGAAGTTAACACCATACAATCAATTACATAGAAAAATTCAAAAAATTATATTTTTATCATGATATGTCTATGAACAAAAGATTAAATCGTTGATTAAATTCTAAAATAACTAGGCAACCCATGATCACATGTTAGTTTGAAGTAAATAACAGAATAACATTGAGTGCCAGAACTACAGTGGTTCATATATTTAAATGGTTCCATTTATAGTTTAGATCTTCAGATGGACCTATGGCGCTATAACTTTGATTTTCTTTTAATTTGTATTCTGTCTGAGTACATGCCATACACAGGCTTGACATGAATTATCTGAAATTAAACATTTATCCTATTGCTCATATGTGTAGTAGTTCTGTTGGTGCCCAACAATGACACCTCAAAGAAGGGTGTCTATGACTATGCCTCATACTTGGCCATTAAGATAAACATAGTAGCAGTGATTTTAATAATGACTCATTATCCTTCATAAGGAAAGGCTTGTTCAATTATTTACCATCAGTTGCTTTTGCCTCAATAATAGGTACAACGTCTTCATCATTAGCACGATCATACCCATATATGCATTTCTAGGTTCCAGATTGTTCATCATATACAATCTTGTCTTTCTTCTATTTCTGTATGCCTGCAAAATAACAGAGAATATGGTCAACTAGTAAAAATTACAAAACAACCCTAAGCCTAAATCAGACTACAATAACAACATCGAGAAAAAAAGCAGGATTAATGTTATCTGCAATATGAAATTTCTGCAATATAATTCTACAACTAAAGAAGCACCCAAGTTTATAAACATCAAAGAAGACACAATATACACATCAATCTAAATTTGCTTTACAAATTATAAGTTTATAACTAAATTCCCTAAATGAGTCCTCTTAAACAATCAGTGTCAATGCTTTGTTTCCTGGATTAAGTAATGTTGCCTGATCGTCACCATGGTCTGCCCCTCCAAAGTCTCTTTGCTTTCCAGTCATGTTAACTACATTAATTCCATATATATTTGGATCAATTTTCATTGCTCACAGGGATCTCTCTGTCTAACACAAGATTTGTAATGTTCCATAAAAGTGTCCTAAAGCACATTATTGTCAATCTAAACATCATCTTGACTACAACAACAACAGAGAAGGAAACTAAGCATTATGCACCTGTTTCAAGATAGTAGAGTTCTAGTTCATCATATTAATTAGGAATGTATATTAACTAGTGCAATGACCCGTGCAATGCACAGGTGAACATTATCACTTCATATTCCAAGTATCTATTTACACATATTATCATAATTGATTTTCAAGTTTAAGAGTATTACTTTGGTTACATCTGCCATTTTTTAATTTGGACAGAGACATTTCAATTTATTCAACATTGGAATATATGATAACACCTGGTGATATTAGGAGTACAAACTAAAAAATTCAAAGCAACTTACCTGAATTAGAAAATATGCAAAACTGAAATAAATTTAATGAGAGGAATGCAAGTGAGGAAAATCATAATAAGTATAAACCTTCAGAAGACCACTAACAACCTCAAGCTCCACTAACAAAAGGATTCAAAGCTACTTACTTGATTTTTCATATTAGGTTAAGTACTTAAGTGCTATAATTGCTCAAATCATAATCCTTCTCTTTATGCCACTTCTAATAACCCTATATCTATCTCTTCATCATTGAATTGAATGAATATTGAAAACTTTAAAACTCTTCACTTTTGCAAACTATATCACAACATTAAGGCTGTTAAGATCACCCCCAACAATAAAGTCATTAACATCATCCATATAGCCAACAAAAAGAGGACACTCCATCTTGACCCTACTTAATAATAAGTGACTAAACATTGAAACAACAAAATTAATACACCATATAGGTTGCTGAATATAGAAACCAACTCGTAGCAATCAATACAAACATATAAAGAATCCTGCTTAGCCCTCCACACATAGTTCCATGATTCTTATTTTGTTGTTTTACCATCTTTTTCATATATTTTCTCACTCCCAATTGCAGACACGGCCCCAATAACATATATGTGATGATTAAATCTGTCCTTAGATATTTATATAAATGGATTATATAAAATAAAAAATCTTCAAAATGCATATATAGATAATACAAATCAATTCAAACATAGGGAAACAGATTCATTGAAAAGAATCTAGTAACATATTCATTTGAGGTTTGGTGTGATAATACGTGTAGAAAGTGAGGCATTTCAGGTTAGTATTTACTTAATAAAAAAAACACTTTTTATTTATTTTAATTTTTCTTTCTTCAGTCAAAATGACAAAATTTATAATCACACCATCGAGCACAATTTGAAGAAACTCATCAAGTTCAATATGAACCAACAGAAGCAGAGGCATGATTGCAAAAAAAAAAAAACACATTACTTCATTTAAAAAAGAAGATAGCTCCTCACTATTGCAAAAAAAAACTAAAATATCTATATTTCAAGAAATTATTTTCTTGACATTATCTTTGAATTTCTATATTAGTACAATTTATCACATTGCTTCCAGACTTCTAGTTAGATTGATTTTTACTTCAAGTCTAAAGGTAGCCTTCGAAAAATGAATTCATAGCAACAACCCCAACTTTGAAGCTGAATAGTACCTTTAATGCTGTTCTGTTTGCATATAAGAATCACATACAAAGGCACACGCAAACTCATGCATCCATGAAAAGATTGTAAAAGATAAACAAATATTATATATAAAACAGTGTCATTGACAAGCAAACCCCAGGCAGAAACAGTCGTTACAAACTGCTCCTTGAGCTTCTTATTGGTTGTAAATAAATATGCAGTGAGGGGCTTTGTTCCTGAATTGATCACTTCAAAGCTTTCTTCCAGTTTATTGACCTGTTTCCAAGCAAGAAAGAAATTATTTTAATTGATCTTCGATTACTTTAAAACACAAAGAAGTATATCAAGTTTACTGATGAGCACTTTTCAAATTATAAACACCTGTTTCCAGTTTAGTTTAACATTTGGCTTAAAGTTCAGTAAATGTCTACAAAAGATTACCAGCTATTAACTTAGCTGATCTTTTCATGTGATATAAACAAAATATTAGTGCATATTTGATTTTGATTAATTTCTAGAGTTAAATTGGTTTATTCCAAAGTTCTCAACATTTTGATTATAGTTCTAAGTTGTTTTAAACATCAAATAAACTAATCAAAACAAACACAACACAACAATAATCAAAAGCATTAACCATACATACATCCATTTGTTTCTGGATATTTTTGGGTCTTTTCTTGGGCCTTCTGGAAGGCCTGGAGCCTGTTATGACGAAAATGTCCTCTTCGATCTCTTCCTTCGAAAGAGCGATCCAGAACTTGCTCTTCTTCTCCTTCTTCCTCTCCCCGTACTGCATCATCTCCCCCCTCACCCGAAGCGACTTTGGACCAGGGTTCTCGCCAATCGAATGAACCGGTTCCTGCACTTCCCCATTACCGTTCCTCGCTCCGATCGACATCACTGGTCCTACCGATTTTCGGGGCCTCAAATTCCATGGCTTTTGCACTTCGGCTTCTGTGTCCTTGCTATCGCGCTTTCTCTCTCCAGCTTCGTCGTCGGTTTTGTCGTTGCAGAGCAGTGGTTGTTGTTGGTGGTGGTGGTGCTTGTGATGAGAGGAGGGAGGGAAGGCGAATCGGTTATTTCTGGAGGTTCGAGATCTGAGGCTATGAGGTTCAGAGTCAGGTTCGAAGGGGTGATCGGGGGAAAGTGGGAGTTGGGAGAAGGAGTCGGAAGGGGTGGGGCGGCGGAAACGGTGGTGGTGGTTGGAGTTAGGGTGGTTGTGGTTTTGGTTGTTCTTGGCGCAAAGTGCCACCCCATTTGAGGAAAAGGAGAGAGAAGTTGTTTTTAAAGTGCTAGGGCGTAGAAATAAGGAACATGGGAAGAAGAAGAGGGGCTGGTGGTATATCACCGGACTAGGCCTCCCATTTTTTATTTTTTTTTTATTTTTTAGCGACCGAATTATATTTATTTTTAAATTTTTTATAATATAATTTTAGTCACAAATTCAGTCTTAATAATAAGAATAATTTTTATTTTTTAATTTTTTTATCATAATTTCGGTCTCTAATTCGGTTTCTAAAAAAAATTAGAAACCGATTTTTTTTTGTAAATTTTTTTATTTAGAGACCGAAATATCGGTCGCTAATAATAAGAATAACTTTTATTTTTTTAATTTCTTTTATATCATAATTTCGGTCTCTAAAAAAAATTAGAGACCGAATTAGAAACTGATTTTTTTGTCAATTTTTTTTATTTAGAGACCGAAATATCGGTCGCTAATAATATGAATAACTTTTAATTTTTTAATTTCTTTTATATCATAATTTTGGTATCTAATTCAATCTCTAAAAAAAAATTAGAGACCGAATTATAGACTAATTTTTTTTTGTAAATTTTGTTTTATTTAGAGACTGAAATATTGATCTCTAATAATAAGAATAATTTTTATTTTTTTAATTTCGTTTATAGCATAATTTAGGTCTCTAATTCGGTCTCTAAAAAAAATTAGAGATCGAATTAGAAACTAATTTTTTTTTGTAAATTTTTTTATTTAGAGACTGAAATATCGGTCTCAAATTCAGTCTCTAAGAAAATTTAGAGACCGATTTTATTTCGGTAGCAAATTAAATTTGCTTCCTTTAATTGGTCTCTATTTCAGTCTCTATAGAGACCGAAATAAATCGATCTCTAAATCAGTCTCTAAAACCCAAATTTCTAATAGTGAAACCCTAATTTCACTATACTACCACCCTTCTCTCTCTTCACTTCTTCTTCCTCCTTTTTTTCTCAAAATCGTCCCCTCCACCTCTCCACTCTCCAATATGGCAGCAGCCCCATTTGGTGGCTACCTCCACCATTTCATCAAGCCAAGCTCATTTCAATCTTTACCTCATCATTCTAAACACTTTTCCTTTTGGATCCATCTCCTAAAAACTTCTATTTCATTTTCCACCATTAGAGAACAAAGCTTGAAGCTTTAAGGGTTTTGGAGGTGTGGTGGCCGAATTCCCCCTTCACCATCAAGAAGTGATTTTCGTGTTCCTCTTTTCATACATTCCATCTTTTGTGACCACTTTCCAAATATCTCATCTACATCATCTTCTTCAAGAACAAAGCTTGAATCTTTTGAAGGTAAACCTTTGATCTTTCACTCCTCTTCTTCATTTTCATTTCCATGGTCATTTTTGTAACCATGGATTATGTCTTTACCAAACCTTGGTGTTGATTTATGATATTGGATTTTTAGGGTTCTTGAAGGGCCAAAACCGAATCACCTAGAAGAAATCCAAGGAAGCCATTTTTGTGTTCTTCTATTTGCATCTTTTATCATCAAGTGCTAACTTTGAAGATCTAGGTAAAGATTCTTGATTTCTCTCCTATTTCTTCTTATTTTCGTATTCCTTGGTTACTATGTGACCAAGGGCTTCTCTTTTAAGCATTGATGTGTGATTTGAGTGATTTTGAACACTCTAGGGTTTTTGTGTGAGTGGAATCTGAAAATCACAAAGAATAAATCTCAAGGAGTTCAAGCTTGAGGCTTTAGGTGGAATCCGTTTTCCTGAATTGTCCTCTTTAGGTAAGAGGGAGATTACTCACTTCAACCATTTATTGGTGGTGAGAAGACTTTTATGTGTTGTTAATAGAGAAATCCATCTTTGTATGCTTACTTGATTTGGTGATTTTGTATGATTTAGTGTTCTTGAATTTAATTAATGCTTGATATGTGTTCTTGAATATATTGGGAGTATTAAATGTGTTTGATCATGTTAGGGTTGCTAAATAGAAAATTTAGAGTTTACTACCCTAATATGATGGCCATGGTTTTGAGAAGATTTTGGCTTAAAAATTGGTTTTGTACATAATATAATGAAGCTATGTAATTAAAGATTGAATGTTAATGTTGGAACTTTGAGATGGATAATTTTAAAGGTTTATTACCCCAAATGATGGCCACGGTTTTGACCTTGATAATTAGGCAATTGGATTGATCTTGGTAACTTAAAATTTAAGTGAATTGATGTTAAGGAACTAATACACAAAAGAGGAAGAAAAATTGAAACTTAGAAGATCTATGATGCCACGATTTTTGGCTTAAAACTACAAGGAATTGGAATGAACTTGGTGAACTAAAATTCAAATGAGTTGATGTTAAGAAGTTGATACCTAAAATGGAAAGAAATAATTGGACCTTGAAGACTTATGATGACTACAGTTTTAGAGAGAAAGATTGGATTTAAGTGATGCCTTGGTATATTATTGGAGATTGAAGACTTAGAGACATGGATAATCTTTAATAAGTGGAAGAATTTAATTGAATAGTGGGAATTGAGGAGACCACATTTTTAAAGGGTTATTTACCCTAATATTTTCATAATTGACCAAAGACTTGAGATTTTGAAAATGAGAATCCATAATGAAGACATTTTGATAATTGATAAACTATGAATACCTATTGTTGTGAGGAATTGAATTCATCCCATGTGGAATAGAGACTAAATAATTAGGTATCAAGAGGCTAATGCATAATATGGAAGGAAACTTAGAACCTTGAGGGCTTGTGAGGCTACGGTTTTAAAGGTCATTTAACCCAAGGAAATTCATAATTGACTAAGACATATACCATTGTAAAAGTTGAACTCCATAATATGAAATGGTGATAAATGATAAACCATAAAATATATTGATGTTGAAATTAGACTCTATGTTGTTGTGAGTCCCTATGAAGGGTTATGTACTTGTTGATTTAATTCTCGATGAGAAATGACATGTTAATATTGATAATGAATTGAATACCATTGTGGTATCGTATATGATGAATGCATCATTGATAAACATACATGATTGGACATTGTGTTGTCATGTATATGTGTTGTCCGTTGGACATTGTTGAAAGGCGATGTATGCCTAGGAGTTAAATAATACCTATGTGCGGGTGTGAATAGACTAAGCGTAAGTGCCATATGTTGTTGGCCCTGGGGGCGTCAGGGTACAGGTGCCTCATCATGGACAGTTGAGAGCTCCTCTGTGCCGTGGAGTAGACCGATGCAAACACACCGATGATCCGGACCGGGACGCTGTCCTATCTCGCGATCAACTGTTAAGGTGTCACGTATAAGCCATTGATGCGCAAATATTTTTATGAGATGAAGCGCACTATTTTTAAATCTAACAATATACTGGCATTACTCCTTGATCATTCACTCCGAAAAGTTGATGTCTAGGTCCATGGAGTAGGAATTGTGGTATCATAATTCATTGTGCATCGTTCATTGTTGGTCTCATAAATTGTCGAGCATGAACACCTGTGACTGTGAAAGTAACTATTTTACTTTTGTAAATGATTATTTGACCATTGTGCTGATTTCTAGAAATATTGTTGTGATTTGTCTAATATTGTCAATTCTTGCTATTGCCTACTATTGTTTTGCTTTTACTATAAATATCACTGTTATTATTGATTCTTGTTATTGCTTATAATTGAACTGCTTTTGGTATAAATTTCGCTGTTGTTGTTAATAAATGTATGAACTATATTGCTTTGTGGGCATGGTAATGAAAGATGAGTGTCTCACCTCTTTCCTATGTTACCATGTTTTATGTCAAATCGGATAAAAACAGTGAAGAGTGCGAGTGGATTCGATTAGTTGTACTTTGAGGATCAACTTCTATTTCCTGGTGATGGCATCCGCACCACCCTATCTGTTTCGCACGTGGATACAGTTTCTTCAAGGCTCGAAAGCCTGGCATTTCGACTGTGAAGCAGGGCTTATCGTTTACATGGGGGATGTAACCCTGGTTCAGTGTGGTAATGAACCCGGCGATGGGACGAACATCGTCTATGTTCCTTTATGTGTGGAGCTCCCTATACCCATTGGGGAAATGTGGGGTAACCGCTATCTCTTCCCACTGTTCATGCTCCTTTCCCTTTAAATATCGCTCTTATCTATCGACCATTGATCAAGTGTTCATATTCACGTGTTCAACTTCGGAGAAGGCTGAACCTTTATATGGTAATTTATGTTATGTAATAAAAGAATCAAATTTGATATTGTGTAATTCTACTTTATGCATTAATTATGGATATGTATATTGTATTAAAATGATGTTGTATTCGGATATGAGTCAATATAATTATATTTCATTTGAGGCTCGTATTTTCTACTTATGTATAAATGTGAAAATAAACTTTTAAAATTTTGAAATTTACTATTATTAAGACTGTGACACGTCTGGATTTAGTATCATTGTTATAAATATCAAGGGGTGTTACACTAGGCACCCACGCGATGGGCAAGAAACCTCACTTTCTGATGAAAGCCTATACCCATCGTGTAGGACCTTTGTGAGGAATCGACTTGGTCCTTGCGTGCATGGAGCCAACTCTGGCCATCATGGGCCTTGAATCTTAGTACATCAGCGTCTAGGACATAGGAAAAATGATGTTGAAGATCGTGTTTCTCACTTAGAGGGCACGATTCAATCAAACATATCCATAACTCTTCTACTATACATAGTTTGACAACAAGCAGCGGTGTTAGAGGAGCAACATTATCGAATAGAAAATTTGGAACGATCTGTGCATGAAGGCCAGGCTGAATCGCACCATGATGACAGAAGGTGGAAGGCGGCCAATGAACAGGGAAGAATGTCACACACTGACTCTGGTAGAGATGGCAAAATGGGCTAACCCGCCCCGCCCTGCATTCAACCTGCAAAAATACGGGGCGGGCGGGTTAGCCCGTTTTGAAAAATGGGTTGGAAGAGCCAACCCACCCCACTTTAGTGCGGGTTGGCAGGTTGACCCGCATAAAGAGAAAAATGAAAAAAAAAAAAAGTAAGTTGATCCTAAAAAACAAAACAAAATGTATAAAAATAAAAATAAAATCATAAAAATTAAAAAATAGAAAAATTATAATTTATAGAGATTAAAAAAATAAAATAAATAAAATAAATTTAGTATCATACTCATAAAAATATCACAAACACAAATAATAAGACTAATTTGTAACACTTTTTAAAAAAAATTCAACCCGCCGGGCCAACTCGCACCCGCCCCGCTTAACTCGCGGGTTAAGCAGGGTGGGTTATGCGGGATGGAAATTAAAAATGGGTTGAAATCTTGAACCAAACCCGCAAAAAAATTGTGGGTTGGCAGGCCAACCCAACGAGTTGAACCCGTTTTGCCACCTCTAGACTCTGGAATGTCTAATATTATTAACAACAACCTAGACCTCGACGATTAGGAGCAACCCTTCTCCGCTCAATTAATGGAGTATAAAGTTCCTAGAAACTTCAAGTTTCCAGCATTGTAGAACTCTATGATGGGACTACAGACCCTTAGGAACACATAAATGTCTATGTTCAATTCATGCGCTTCCATAAGGGATCCCCACAATTGTTGTGTCCCGCCTTCCCCCTCTCCTTAAAGAAGGTGGCCCTCACATGGTTGGTAACCTTGCCACCGAGATCTGTCGTCAACAGGCAGGGTCTCAGACAATGCTTTTGGCTGCACTACACCACCAGCAAGGAGCTACCCATAAATATTGAATCCCTTTCTGAGATTTGTCATGGGCGCAATGAGCCCCTTCGCGAATACCTTAAGAGGTTTAACACAAATCATATTAATGTGGAGAACCTCGATGAGAGGATTGCTCTCCATTATGTCAGCAGTAGCCTCCAAACTGACTCTCAATTTTTCCAATCTTTGAAAAGAGAAAGCCAAAAATTATGGAAGAATTTCGAGAGCTATCCCATAAGTATATAAACTTAGAGGAGGTTACTAAGGCTAAGAGGAGCCTGTACAAGGGTGAGCCCTCTCACCAGAAAGGTTGTGAATACTTGTGTCTTGAAGCATACTAAATGAATTTTTGATGATAACAAAGTCAAGATGAATACCAAGATCAAAAGAAAAGACCAAGATCAAAAGAAGAAAACCAAGATCAAAAGAGGTATATTTGATATAGGTTACTAGTCTTAGAATATCAATATGAAATGCTCTTAATGTATCTCAATTATCTCCAAATGGTTTTTCAAAGATCTTTTTAAATCAACTTGAAATTCAAAGTTCATATTTTAAAGAAATGTTGATTTTAATCTTGGATTTTGTAAATCATATGTAAATCTTGTCAAATCCAAGTTTCTCTAAGTAAAGAATTGTCTGCATACTTAATTTGACTTGAAAAATGTGTTCAAGGGCGAATGTAATCGATTACACAAGTGTTGTAATCGATTACAAGACAAACAGAGGCCTTGTAATCGATTACATTAAGCATATAATCGATTACAAGCATGACAGAAGCCTTGTAATCGATTACACTGAGATTGTAATTAATTACAAGTCTGGCAGAGGCTATGTAATCAATTACACAAGGCTGGTAATCGATTACATCTAGCCCAGAAAGCCAAGAACACGTTCAAACAACCATATAATTGATTACAAGCTTGTGTAATCAATTACAACTAGTCTGACATTGCCAAACGATTATTTTATTTGCATTTAATGCTGCCCATTAATGCACCCAACGACTATATTGATCTAAAACTCTTATATACTTGAGTTGGGGCATCATTAATGGATAACCATCAACTTAAAACTTATTTTTATCATTCTAATCTGAGAATCAATTCTTCAAACCCTTATTGCTCTGTTTTTGCATAATCACTTGAGATATTCTTGAAGAATATTGTTAGGACTTCAATTTATATCAATTACTCTTATGAGAGTTTCATTCTACCAACCTTGATTATTCTATAAAAGAGGGTGAGACATCCCTCCAAATTGTAAAGGGTGAGACATCCCTTGAAAGAAGAGGCTTAAGCACAAGGGCGAGGTATCCTAAGGTGTTGAGTACTCCAGTTTGTAAAGGTTATCAAACACTTGTTGAAGCTTGAAGATATAACAGAAAATCTTGAGTGTTTACTTGAGGACTGGACATAGGCCACAAGTGGATTGGTGGCTGAAATAGGATAAATCTTTTGTTTGATTTTCTTAACCCTTCTCTTTTACCTTTGTGCATTAATTATATTTGGTTGCTTGAATACTATCTTGTTTGGTTCTTTTGTGAATGAAAGTGTTCAATGTTCATTAGTCATTCATCTCTATCAATCAATAACTTCAACTCAAATCAATTACAAAGTGTTTTGTGAAAGGTTTGCAAACTTATTTTATAAACTTAATTCACCTTCCCTTTTGAGTATTGAGGCCACTTGGTAACAAGTGGTATAAGAGCTAGACTCTTGTATAAAGAGCTTAGCAGCTTCAAGAGGAAAGATGGCTTCAAATGATTTTTCTAATGAAGGTTCCTATATAAATTGACCTCTATTTTTCAATGGGGATGGTTATGCTTATTGGAAAGAAATGATGAAAATTTTTATTAAAACTATTGATTTAGATATATGAGACGCTATTGAAAATGGTGCTTTTGTTCCCACACGTACTGTTGATGGTGTAAGAACTAATACACCAAGAAGTGAATAGACTGATGAGGAAAAAAAAGAAGGTTCAATACAATTTGAAAGTCAAGAACATCATCACCACATCCTTGGGGTATGATGAATTCTTTAAGGTGTTAAATTGTAAGACCGCTAAAGAAATGTGGGATACTCTACAAGTTACTCATGAGGGTACAAGTGAAGAAAAACGATCAAGAATAAATACTTTCACTTATGAATATGAATTGTTTAGAATGAATCTAGGAGAAAACATTTAAGAAATGCAAAAAAGATTCACACACATTGTAAATCATCTTATTTCATTGGGAAAGACTTTTCTTAATGAAGATCTTATTTGACAAAGTTGAGCAGGAATTAGCAACCCAAAGTAACGGCTATTGCGGAATCAAGAGATTTGTCAACAATGTCTCTAACCACTCTCTTTGGAAAGCTCCAAGAACATGAGTTGGAGCTCAATAGGCTCAATCAAAGTGAGGAGCATGACAAAAAGAAAAAAAGAATTACTCTCAAAGTCACTTCATCCACAATTGAAGATGATGATAAAGATGATGAAGATGAAGTAGGAAACCTTGAGCTGAATGAAGAAAATATTAGTCTTCTTGTGAGAAACTTTGGAAGATTTCTTAAGAAGAAATGAATTCAAAGAAGGCCACATTCCCTCATAAGAAGACCTATCATAAAGGAGAAAGAACCTCATCAACTCCTATCAAATCTCTTACTACAACAGGGGTTTTGTCTACTAAGGCTCTTCCAGATGTAGCATCCACCATGCTTCTGTCTATTGGCAGTAAGCCCTTATAAAAATATTGAATCAAAAACTGATCAATGATTTGGTGGTAGGGACAGCTTGAGCACAGCTTCTTGAATCTCTCCCAATATTCATGCAAAGTCTCTCTTGACATTTGTCTTATGCCACAAATATATTTTCTAATGGCAGCAGCTCTAGAGGCAGGGAAGAACTTCTGCAAGAACAATCTCTTCATGTTATTCCAACATATTACAAAACTAGGTGAAAGGTAATATAGCCATTCCTTGGCCACATCAGCAAGGGAGAAAGGGAATGCTCTCTGCTTAATGTGCTCCTCAGGAATCCTTTGTGGCTTCGTGGTTGAACAGACTATATGGAACTCCTTAAGATGCTTATGAGGGTCTTCACCCGCAAGACCATGAAAGTCAGACAACAAGTATATCAATCCATATTTTAACTCTAAGTCAACATTAAGATTAGGATATTGAATACACAAAGACTGGTAAGTAATATCAAGAGCAACAAGTTCCTTACCTATTTTGCATGTTATCACCTATAGTTGCAATATCATTTAAGCACTCAGGTTCTCTTTCAATTTCAATATCAAAGTCAAGTTTAGAAATAATTCTTTTACTTAGCCTACGAGCTCTAATAAGTGTATGCAATGTTCTTTCAATGTCAAGATCAATATCAAGTAAGGATCTAGTGGAAGACCTAGTCATGCAATATAAAAAATTCAAAAACACAAAATAAGCAAAATTGACTACACAACACTAAAAATCTACTAAAATAAATCTAGTTAACCTATCTAAATATTTTTAAAAAATATGGGAGCACTATAGCATGAAAACTACACTAAATTGAAACTGAAAAATGCAATAAAAAATCTTTAAAAAAAATTAAAAAAGTGGTTTAAAAGATAGAATTTTGGCAAACCAAGGTGGACCTCACGATAATTGTGAGCCTTGTTTATTAGGCCGTTTTTCTTCAACTGACCAAGCTTTAGCTCATTCTAGGCACGTTTGTCAGTACAAAATTCTGCAAAGTGACCCGTAATCACTCGTTTTCTCCTGAAAACCACCAAAACGCAGCAACACAGGGGTTAGTGAAGGATTAGTAGTCAAATATACTCCCAATAAGATCGATCAAAATCAATGTGATCCCCGACAACGATGTCAAAAATTTGATAACTACCGAGTTTATCAAATTTAAATCAATTTATAAGCGAATTACCAAAACTACTTGCAACATAAGGTAACACCAGGTCGAGCCTGCAGATCATTCTAATTATGAAGTCAGATTAAGAGGTTAATAAACATAGGGAAGGAGTTTGTGAAATTAAACAACAAAAATAGAAATCAATTAAAGAAGAGAAAATAGAATTAAGAAGCAACTAATCCAAGAGAATTAACTAATCTTGATTTTAATTCATCTTTGATTTCTATAGATCTATTCAATTATCAACTAAATCCTTGGTCTTAGATCAAATCAAAACACCTCAAAATGGTCCATGGATCTTCTACTAGATACGCATCCAGAATTCAATTAATTAAGGTTAGAGAAATTAAGCATTTATCCAAAACCTAAATCAACTTAAAAACCAAGATCCAACCAAGCTAAACATTTCATCAAACACCGCCAATACCTTGTTTAGTCTCTACAATTCATCTTTCACACATGGTAATTACATAATTATTATATGAATAACCCAATCAAATTAAGTAACTCAATCAGAATTAAGCAAAGATGAAGGAGAAAATTTTGATTAATAATTGAATGTAAAATAATTAAAATAGAATCTCAATATTAAGCATTAAGATTATCAATCCCTTGGATTGATTAAAGGCTCTACCCCTCCATGAATGGGAAGGAAGAACTCAGAAAAAAGAGGAAAAATCTAGAGAGAAGGGAGAGAAAAGAGAAAGATATAGATCTAGAGAGAGAATGAAAAGTGTAGAATGAGAAGATAAGTCTCAGATTTCTACTTTTACCTCCTATATCTAACTCCTAATTTGGCCTTACATGATCAGAATCCTAATGAGTATAAAGCTAAGTCAATTAGGAATCATTGGGCCTAAACCTTATGTCATTTAGAGGCCTACAACTCAAGTTATGACCAATTAAGTGACCTAACTTGTTAACAACTCGTCTTTATTTTCCAGCTTCAATTATACTTCCAAAATGATTTATTTTAGCTTAGGAGTCTCATAAGAGTTGTAGCTTTATGTCTTAGCTTTCATTTAGGCTTGTTTTGACATCCATTGAATTCCTATAACTTGAGATATAGACTGATGAGTGTGCAGAGGTTAAGCTGTCAATATCTATATTCTGGCTCTTGCTTCAACTTCAATTTAAATTATCCAAATGTATGATATCCAAATGTATGATTCAGCTCCTAAGGTCTTCATAAAACTTATAGAGATTTTTCTTAGCTTTCCTATATGACTAGAATCATGCCAATTAGATATTTGGAACTCAGATTATAGCCAAAATATTGAACATTGCCAAATAAACAAATAAAAGCAAATTCATGCAATAATTCCTTCAATGATCTAATTAGGCTCAATATCATAAAATGTGACAAAATCAATCTAATTAAGCCAAATTGAACCTTAAAACACCTGGTGAGAGAATCATTAAATGAATAAAATATATTGCTATCAGTCTCAGAGTCTACCTCATCGTAATTTTGATAACCGGCAAGATCGGAACTAGGACACTCTATCAAATAACAATGATGGCCGCTATGCCCAGGTCAACCGAACCATCAACACTATCGCTGGTGGTTTTGCAAGAGGTGGGTCTTCCAACAACGCCCGGAAGAAAGCACTCATTAAGGTGGTGCTGACTCCCTCACATATGTCCGAGTTTGTGATAAATGCTAGGGACACTCGGACCATTATCAAGCTCTTCCTGAAGAACTATCCATGACGTTCGTACCTTAGTCATTCTATAAATGAGGTATAGATATCCTAGATCCATTTCCGCATGCAGTTGGATAACAGAAGTACTTGGCGGTGACTATGGATTATTTCACTAAATAGATTGAAGTAGAGTCTTTGGCCACGATCACCTCTACTTGGTCCAGAAATTTATTTGGTGCCACATCATCACCAGGTTCGACGTTTCGAAGTCCATTATGATGGACAATGGAACCTAGTTCAAAGAAAAAGGTTTTGAAGATTTTTTTGTCGATCAAGTATCATTGCAGTTTTGTTAAGAATCCCAAAACTAATGGATAAACTGAAGCTGCCAATCGGGTTATTGTTTAAGGAATTAAAAAAAAGTTGGACAAAGCTAAGAGAAACTAGGTCAAACAACTAGATCATGTCTTCTGGCCTACCAGATACGCCTCACACCACAATAGGGAAAACCCCCTTCATACTCACTCATGGGTGTGAGACCATGATCCCGATGGAGATAAGGGAACCCAGCTGGCGTCATGATAATCACATATTTTATTCATTAAGAAACCCTTATGTTTAGTCATTTACACTCTCCATATTCTTAATTGATTGAGTTTGGTATGATTTTGTGAGTTTGAGCTCAAATTGGTCCTAATTGAATATTTCCAGCATTATTGAGATTTGACACTATTTCTGTATTTTGGCCATAACTTGAGTTCCTAATATCTGATGAATATGAATTTTACCTTGTAGGAAATCTAAGAGGAAGCTCTACAACTTTGATGAAGAGCTCGAAGTCCGATTCAGATGTCTAAGGGACCTAAGTTTACATGGAAGTCAGAATACGGGTTCTCACAAGAGAATCCGAACAGTGTGCACTCATAAAATCATATCTCAAGATGTAATAATGGAGATGGGCTGAAATTTGGAAATTGGATAGTCAAGATCCAAATAAACAACTTTCATGAAGAACACATTTTGAGAAAAAGAAGTCTAGTAGGTCATTTTGAGCTTGCAAGTTGGAACAGAGGTGCTGAAGTTGGGTTTGAGCAACCTACGGTATTTGGGACATATTTGAGCTTAAGGAAGCCAAATTGGACGAACCAGCTATCCATTTTATATCCAAGACAAGGATCTACAACTTTCATGAAGAACACTTTTCGTGTTTCTGAAGTATAGTGGGTCGTTTTTGGCTTCCAAGTCAGACACGAAATTTTCGTCCTCAACCACCCACTCATCCATCCACTAATCCACTCATCCACTCATCCACTAACTCACCCATTCATCCACTCATACACTAATCCAACCACTTAACCACTCCACCCACTCATCCACTAATCCATTCACTAATCCATCCACTCACCCATTCATGTCCATAATTTCCCACTCACCAAAAGTCCTTTGGCATTTTTCACTAATTCAACCACTCAACCATTCCACTCACTCATCCACTAAACCAATCCACTAAACCAACCCACTAATCCATCCACTCAAACACTCCACTCACTCATCCACTCATCCACCCACTTCCCTTTGTCATTTTGTTACCTTAGACTTCTATAAAAGGCACCATTTATCATGAACAAGATGTATTCTCCTTCATTTCTCTCTAAGTTTCTTCTTGCTTCTTCATAGTTTCTCATAGTTTTGTATATTTTGATGCTCCCCTTCATGGTAATGGAGGGCTAAGCTACTTTGGGTCAATTTAGAACTCTTGAAGAGATTGTGGTTTGGATTCTTGAGACCTTGGTTATGCATTGTATTTGATTTGTAATTGAATTCCTCTTTTCTTCTTCTTTCTTCTTCTTCTTGATCTTGAATAAATGAATGGTGATTCTATTTATGTTGATCTGATTTGATCTTGGTTTAAGATTGAGATTTGTGACGAAACTTAGAACTAATTGATCTAAACTAATCACATAAATGAAGATTGAGATTTGTGATGAAACTTAGAACTGATTGATCTAAATTAATCACAAAATTGAAAAGGTTAGGTTACTGATTTGTGCCTAAGTTAATTGAATTCGGTACTTGAAATTAACATAGATTTTCATGAATGGTGCGATTGCGGATTTGTGTTTATCACTTGTTAATTGAATTCTAGACGATCGTCTAGTATGAATTTTGGATTTGATGCAGAGATCTCGGTTAGATCCAAATTAACAATTCAATTGCGCTTCAAGTGTTTTATGAATGGTCTATGATTGAATCCACCCAATCTTGGATAGATTTCTAAATTGACTACTCTTTAATTGTCATTTCTTCCGTTAATTTTGTTAAGTACGATCTTAAACTGTCAAACCCCCCTTTGCTAACTTTCACTTGATTTGATTAAATTGCATCTATAATCCTCGTGGAGATGATCCGGTGTTGTCACTGTGCTACAAGCTTAGGTAATAACTTCGATTATAATTTTGACTGAGTTCGGCGCTCGTCAAAATTTTGGCGCTGTTGCCGGGGATTAGTAAGTGTAATCTTTTCATTTTAAGTGTTTTTACTAACCTTTGCTTTTTATTAACTTTTCTAACAATGGACCATGCATAATGGAGTCAAAACTTGAGGAGTTGACTTCTTTGGTAAGACATATAGTAGTGAGACAACAATTACCTGTGTAGGAAGCTACACTTGTGTGTAACATTTGTTTTTGTTCATCTCACCCCACATATGCATGCCCTACACTTCAAGTATGGTAGTTCTGTTTTTCGAGATCAATTTGTTGCTGCAAGAAATGGTTATTTTCCGATGAACCACGCTTCCAAAGCGGAAAGCAACGAGTTATGACCCATTCTTCAACACATACAACCCTAGTGGGAATACTATCCGGATCTGGGATATGGCAATACGGCATCACTACAAAGAACAATCATTTCAATATGAGCAGCCATTTCAATGAGATAACAAGTCCATCAACCACAAAACTTGAGCCTTCATGGGAGGACTTGATGAAAACCCAAATTGAGTTCCAAAGTAATTTCACCGCCACTATTCAGGATTTAACAACCCAAATTGAGCAGTTGACAACCACTATTAATGAACTGAGAAGTCAAGAGTCAGACCAACTCTCTTCCCAAACAATTCCCAACTCCCTGCATTCTAATTGTCATATTGATTTACCTGCACATATAGTTGAGGAAACTCATGATGAGTTGTGTGCTAAATTTCTTGATTTTATTGATTTTAATGATTCTATCAATTGCAACTCATGTACTGATTGTGACGGTGATATAAAATGTGTTATGTGTGCTGAGATTTCTGCATATTTGAAAGCTGATGATTCTGTTTACGCAGCATCTAATGATATTGAAGGGTCTATCAACAATGCAGTTGCAGAATCTGAAACACACAGGGAGGTGGAGTTGAAGGCCATTGAGGAATTTTCAAAGAAGGAGGAAAGACAGCATATGACAGTAACTACTGAAGTGGATTTTGTTTTTGGGCCATGGTCCAATATAATCAATGAAAGCAGAATTACCAAATTACACGTGTTGCATGCCATTGGTGAAGTCAAGGAAATTAAGAAAGACCAATAGGACCCCAATGGGAGCCCTTATGCTTCAAGCTTAACTTGGTCATTACACTTCAACCAATGGGACCCTAGTGAAAGCTATCATGTTGTGTCAACCATAACTTGGTCATCACGTTTCAACCAATGGGATCCTGGTGGAGTCTTTTCACTAACCTCACTTAATAAGACTAATGGACACCATCTCAAACCGAAAAATGTGGAAGTGAAAGTGATGGGCTTTTACCATCCACATTATAAAGATCACTAAGAGGTGTCCCAACGTCGAGCTAACGACGTTAAACAAGCGCTTATTGGGAGGCAACCCAACTAGATTTGTTTTCAAGATCTTTGGGGATGGTTTTCGCAATCTGAGAAGATAAAAACATACTTCACTTTAAATGGCTGAGTAAGTCGATAAGTTATACCTTATTGACTCTTCGAGACGCATTCTTGTGGCCTGGTACATCATGAACTTCTTAATTGTGGAATCTCTTCAGAGATGAACAGAAGTGTTACAGTCTTGGGAATCTGACTCTAAAAGACCCGCATTTCCTCTTTAATTTTATATTATTCCAGTCATGTTATTTTGGTTTTACATTTTACTCATTTGTTTTGTGAGTTTTTAGGTTCTGTTGTAGCTTTGATTCTTACGCATCTTTTCTGCTTGCCATTATCTCGCCCCTCATCAGGTTGTGTTGCTCTTTTCTTTCCATTTTATTTATCACTTTCACATTGAGGACAATGTCTATATTAAGTGTGGGGGAGAGATTTTAGCATGTTTCTTTTTTGTTAAAAAAATAAAAAAAAAGGGTTCATTACATGATTGAATAACTTTTCTCCCTTCTTGAACTGATATGCTTGGTGATGGATGATTGAATTAATGAATTGAGTTTGATGGATGCATACCTTGTGAGATTTTGAGCCTAATGGATGGATTCAACATTTATGTCATTCTCTTCTTTCTTGTGTGATTTTCACTCATGTTAATGACCATTCTAGAACTTGCTTTGATTCTTTTTGAGGCTACATTTCACTTGCATGCATGAACATGATTGAGGCTCTCTTTCTTAATTAGCTAGTTTAACCAAATAGCCAACCTTGTTTTCAATATGATATCAAGCACTCTTTTGACTTCTTGAAAATTCTCTGATTCCTGCCAACCTTGTATATTTTCCTTTTCTTAACCCCTTTGAGCTTATTTGACCATTCCTTGTTTCTAGCTCATTATGTGCCTTAAATGAAAAATCGTGTTCTTACTTTACCTTAGGGAATAAAAGAACAATAGCTTGGTTAATGGATGAGTTTTTGAACAAGTGTAGGGGTGTGTGTACAAAATGGTTGTTGAAAAAGGAAAGAGTGCCTAAAAAAAAAAAAAAATGTATATAGTTATGTTCATGTATATAAAAAAAAAAAAAAAAAAAAAAAAAAAAAAAAGAAAAAAAAAAAGAGAAAAAAAAAACCAAGTGTTTAAAAAAAAAAAGAAAAAGGATTGGGAAATGAATATGTAAAGGGATATACACTAGAGTTGGGATGAACTTTTATGCTTGTTATTTGAACTCAGCTCTCATTTGCTTTTATTCTCTTTGGTATTTATTTTCTCATATCCATTTTATCCTCTCCTGTTACCTTGACCTCACTACAACCTTGAATAAAGTCCTCATGATTTGTGTGTGCATGTGTTTTGAGTAGTGGAGAAATAGAATATAAGCAAGCTTATGGTAGTGTAATTTTCATGGGTTGAATTGAGTGAAATACCTACCTTTTAAACACTTGAGAGATTGAGAGGGGATCTTGTGAAGATCTATCATTCTCGATTCATGTTGAAGATACCTTGCTTGTTGGTTTGAGATGTGAAGAATTGTTAACTCATGAATGTTTTGATCCCTTGAACCTTTGGTTGTTCTTCTTGATTGTAAAATTTTGGGTTCTTGAATGTCGTTGGAATTTAAATTTTTGTTAATCTCTTATGTCTTGTTTTGGTCTTGAGTCTTGTCCAGGACTGCAAAAAGCTAAGTGTGGGAAAATTTGATAATCACATATTTTATTTATTAAGAAACCCTTATGTTTAGTCATTTACACTCTCCATATTCTTAATTGATTGAGTTTGGTATGATTTTGTGAGTTTGAGCTCAAATTGGTCCTAATTGAATATTTTCAGCATTATTGAGATTTGACACTGTTTCTGTATTTTAGCCATAACTTGAGTTTCTAATATCTGATGAACATGAATTTTACCTTGTAGGAAAGCTAAGAGGAAGCACTACAACTTTGATGAAGAGCTCGAAGTCCGATTCAGATGTCTAAGGGACCTAAGTTTACATGGAAGTCAGAATACGGGTTCTGTCAATAGAATCCGAACAGTGTGCACTCATAAAATCATATCTCAAGATGTAATAATGGAGATGGGCTGAAATTTGGACAGTGGATATTCAAGATCCAAATAAACAACTTTCATGAAGAACACATTTTGAGAAAAAGAAGTCTAGTAGGTCATTTTGAGCTTGCAAGTCGGAACAGAGGTGCTGAAGTTGGGTTTGAGCAACCTACGGTATTTGGGACATATCTTAGGCTTAAGGAAGCCAAATTGGACGAACCAGCTATCCATTTTATATCCTAGACAAGGATCTACAACTTCCATGAAGAACACTTTTCGTGTTTCTGAAGTATAGTGGGTCGTTTTTGGCTTCCAAGTCAGACACGAAATTTTCGTCCTCAACCACCCACTCATCCATCCACTAATCCACTCATCCACTAACTCACCCATTCATCCACTCATACACTAATCCAACCACTTAACCACTCCACCCACTCATCCACTAATCCATCCACTAATCCATCCACTCACCCATTCATGTCCATAATTTCCCACTCACCAAAAGTCCTTTGGCATTTTTTACTAATTCAACCACTCAACCATTCCACTCACTCATCCACCAAACCAATCCACTAAACCAACCCACTAATCCATCTACTCAAACACTCCACTCACTCATCCACTCATCCAGCCACTTCCCTTTGTCATTTTGTTACCTTAGACTTCTATAAAAGGCACCATTTATCATGAACAAGATGTATTCTCCTTCATTTCTCTCTAAGTTTCTTCTTGCTTCTTCATAGTTTCTCATAGTTTTGTATATTTTGATGCTCCCCTTCATGGTAATGGAGGGCTAAGCTACTTTGGGTCAATTTAGAACTCTTGAAGAGATTGTGGTTTGGATTCTTGAGACCTTGGTTATGCATTGTATTTGATTTGTAATTGAATTCATCTTTTCTTCTTCTTTCTTCTTCTTCTTCTTGATCTTGAATGCATGAATGATGATTCTATTTATGTTGATCTGATTTGATCTTGGTTTAAGATTGAGATTTGTGATGAAACTTGGAACTAATTGATCTAAACTAATCACATAAATGAAGATTGAGATTTGTGATGAAACTTAGAACTGATTAATCTAAATTAATCACAGAATTGAAGAGGTTAGATTACTGATTTGTGCCTAAGTTAATTGAATTCGGTACTTGAAATTAACATAGATTTTCATGAATGGTGCGATTGCGGATTTGTGTTTATCACTTGTTAATTGAATTCTAGACGATCGTCTAGTATGAATTTTGGATTTGATGCAGAGATCTCGGTTAGATCCAAATTAACAATTCAATTGCGCTTCAAGTGTTTTTTTATGAAGGGTCTATGATTGAATCCACCCAATCTTGGATAGATTTCTAAATTGACTACTCTTTAATTGTCATTTCTTCCGTTAATTTTGTTAAGTACGATCTTAAACTGTCAAACCCCCTTTGCTAACTTTCACTTGATTTGATTAAATTGCATCTATAATCCTCGTGGAGATGATCCGGTGTTGTCACTGTGCTACAAGCTTAGGTAATAACTTCGATTATAATTTTGACTGAGTTCGGCGCTCGTCAAAATTTTGGCGCCGTTGCCGGGGATTAGTAAGTGTAATCTTTTCATTTTAAGTGTTTTTACTAACCTTTGCTTTTTATTAACTTTTCTAACAATGGACCATGCATAATGGAGTCAAAACTTGAGGAGTTGACTTCTTTGGTAAGACATATAGTAGTGAGACAACAATTACACTGTGCAAGAAGCTACACTTGTGTGTAACATTTGTTTTTGTTCATCTCACCCCACATATGCATGCCCTACACTTGAAGTATGGTAGTTCTGTTTTTCCAGATCAATTTGTTGCGCAAAGAAATGGTTATTTTCCGATAAACCACAGTTCAAAGAAGACAGAACGAGTTATGACCCATTCTTCAACACATACAACCCTAGTGGGAATACTATCCGGATCTGGGATATGGCAATACGGCATCACAACAAAGAACAATCATTTCAATATGAGCAGCCATTCCAAAGAGATAACAAGTCCATCAACCACAAAACTTGAGCCTTCATGGGAGGACTTGATGAAAACCCAAATTGAGTTCCAAATTTTTTACGCCACTATTCGATTTAACAACCCAAATTGAGTAGATGACAACCACTATTAATGAACTGAGAAGTCAAGAGTCAGACCAACTCTCTTCCCAAACAATTCCCAACTCCCTGCATTCTAATTGTCATATTGATTTACCTGCAGATTTAGTTGAGGAAACTCATGATGAGTTGTGTGCTGAATTTCCTGATTTTATTGATTTTAATGATTTTATCAATTGCAACTCATGTACTGATTGTGACGGTGATATAAAATGTGTTATGTGTGCTGAGATTTCTGTATATTTGAAAGCTGATGATTCTGTTTACGCAGCATCTAATGATATTGAATGGTCTATCAACAATGCAGTTGCGAGAATCTGAAACACACGGGGAGGTGGAGTTGAAGGCCATTGAGGAATTTTCAAAGAAGGAGGAAAGACAGCATATGACAGTAACTACTGAAGTGGATTTTGTTTTTGGGCCATGGTCCAATATAATCAATGAAAGCAGAATTACCAAATTACACGTGTTGCATGCCATTGGTGAAGTCAAGGAAATTAAGAAAGACCAATAGGACCCCAATGGGAGCCCTTATGCTTCAAGCTTAACTTGGTCATTACACTTCAACCAATGGGACCCTAGTGAAAGCTATCATGTTGTGTCAACCATAACTTGGTCATCACGTTTCAACCAATGGGATCCTGGTGGAGTCTTTTCACTAACCTCACTTAATAAGACTAATGGACACCATCTCAAGCCGAAAAATGTGGAAGTGAAAGTGATGGGCTTTTACCATCCACATTATAAAGATCACTAAGAGGTGTCCCAACGTCGAGCTAACGACGTTAAACAAGCGCTTATTGGGAGGCAACCCAACTAGATTTGTTTTCAAGATCTTTGGGGATGGTTTTCAATCGAGAAGATAAAAACATACTTCACTTTAAATGGTGAGTAAGGAGTCAGTAAGTTATACCTTATTGACTCTTGAGACGCATTCTTGTGGCCTGGTACATCATGAACTTCTTAATTGTGGAATCTCTTCAGAGATGAACAGAAGTGTTACAGTCTTGGGAATCTGACTCTAAAAGACCCGCATTTCCTCTTTAATTTTATATTATTCCAGTCATGTTATTTTGGTTTTACATTTTACTCATTTGTTTTGTGAGTTTTCAGGTTCTGTTGTAGCTTTGATTCTTACGCATCTTTTCTGCTTGCCATTATCTCGCCCCTCATCAGGTTGTGTTGCTATTTTCTTTCCATTTTATTTATCACTTTCACATTGAGGACAATGTCTATATTAAGTGTGGGGAGAGATTTTAGCATGTTTCTTTTTGTTAAAAAATAAAAAAAAAGGGTTCATTACATGATTGAATAACTTTTCTCCCTTCTTGAACCGATATGCTTGGTGATGGATGATTGAATTAATGAATTGAGTTTGATGGATGCATACCTTGTGAGATTTTGAGCCTAATGGATGGATTCAACATTTATGTCATTCTCTTCTTTCTTGTGTGATTTTCACTCATGTTAATGACCATTCTAGAACTTGCTTTGATTCTTTTTGAGGCTACATTTCACTTGCATGCATGAACATGATTGAGGCCCTCTTTCTTAATTAGCTAGTTTAACCAAATAGCCAACCTTGTTTTCAATATGATATCAAGCACTCTTTTGACTTCTTGAAAATTCTCTGATTCCTGCCAACCTTGTATATTTTCCTTTTCTTAACCCCTTTGAGCTTATTTGACCATTCCTTGTTTCTAGCTCATTATGTGCCTTAAATGAAAAATCGTGTTCTTACTTTACCTTAGGGAATAAAAGAACATTAGCTTGGTTAATGGATGAGTTTTTGAACAAGTGTGGGGGTGTGTGTACAAAATGGTTGTTGAAAAAGGAAAGAGTGCCTAAAAAAATGTATGTATATAGTTATGTTCATGTATATAAAAAAAAAAAAAAAAAAAAAAAATAAAAAACCAAGTGTTTAAAAAAAAAAAAAAAAAAGGATTGGGAAATGAATATGTAAAGGGATATACACTAGAGTTGGGATGAACTTTTATGCTTGTTATTTGAACTCACTTTCTCGTTTGCTTTTATTCTCTTTGGTATTTATCTTCTCATATCCATTTTATCCTCTCCTGTTACCTTGACCTCACTACAACCTTGAATAAAGTCCTCATGATTTGTGTGTGCATGTGTTTTGAGCAGTGGAGAAATAGAATATAAGCAAGCTTATGGTAGTGTAATTTTCATGGGTTGAATTGAGTGAAATACCTACCTTTTAAACACTTGAGAGATTGAGAGGGGATCTTGTGAAGATCTATCATTCTCGATTCATGTTGAAGATACCTTGCTTGTTGGTTTGAGATGTGGAGAATTGTTAACTCATGAATGTTTTGATCCCTTGAACCTTTGGTTGTTCTTCTTGATTGCAAAATTTTGGGTTCTTGAATGTCGTTGGAATTTAAATTTTTGTTAATCTCTTATGTCTTGTTTTGGTCTTGAGTCTTGCCCAGGAGTGTAAAAAGCTAAGTGTGGAGAAATTTGATAATCACATATTTTATTCATTAAGAAACCCTTATGTTTAGTCATTTACACTCTCCATATTCTTAATTGATTGAGTTTGGTATGATTTTGTGAGTTTGAGCTCAAATTGGTCCTAATTGAATATTTTCAGCATTATTGAGATTTGACACTGTTTCTGTATTTTAGCCATAACTTGAGTTTCTAATATCTGATGAACATGAATTTTACCTTGTAGGAAAGCTAAGAGGAAGCTCTACAACTTTGATGAAGAGCTCGAAGTCCGATTCAGATGTCTAAGGGACCTAAGTTTACATGGAAGTCAGAATACGGGTTCTGTCAATAGAATCCGAACAGTGTGCACTCATAAAATCATATCTCAAGATGTAATAATGGAGATGGGCTGAAATTTGGACAGTGGATATTCAAGATCCAAATAAACAACTTTCATGAAGAACACATTTTGAAAAAAAGAAGTCTAGTAGGTCATTTTGAGCTTGCAAGTCGGAACAGAGGTGCTGAAGTTGGGTTTGAGCAACCTACGGTATTTGGGACATATCTTAGGCTTAAGGAAGCCAAATTGGACGAACCAGCTATCCATTTTATATCCAAGACAAGGATCTACAACTTTCATGAAGAACACTTTTCGTGGTTCTGAAGTATAGTGGGTCGTTTTTGGCTTCCAAGTCAGACACGAAATTTTCGTCCTCAACCACCCACTCATCCATCCACTAATCCACTCATCCACTAACTCACCCATTCATCATTCATCCACTCATACACTAATCCAACCACTTAACCACTCCACCCACTCATCCACTAATCCATCCACTAATCCATCCACTCACCCATTCATGTCCATAATTTCCCACTCACCAAAAGTCCTTTGGCATTTTTTACTAATTCAACCACTCAACCATTCCACTCACTCATCCACTAAACCAATCCACTAAACCAACCCACTAATCCATCCACTCAAACACTCCACTCACTCATCCACTCATCCACCACTTCCCTTTGTCATTTTGTTACCTTAGACTTCTATAAAAGGCACCATTTATCATGAACAAGATGTATTCTCCTTCATTTCTCTCTAAGTTTCTTCTTGCTTCTTCATAGTTTCTCATAGTTTTGTATATTTTGATGCTCCCCTTCATGGTAATGGAGGGCTAAGCTACTTTGGGTCAATTTAGAACTCTTGAAGAGATTGTGGTTTGGATTCTTGAGACCTTGGTTATGCATTGTATTTGATTTGTAATTGAATTCATCTTTTCTTCTTCTTCTTCTTCTTGATCTTGAATGCATGAATGGTGATTCTATTTATGTTGATCTGATTTGATCTTGGTTTAAGATTGAGATTTGTGATGAAACTTGGAACTAATTGATCTAAACTAATCACATAAATGAAGATTGAGATTTGTGATGAAACTTAGAACTGATTAATCTAAATTAATCACGAAATTGAAAAGGTTAGATTCTTGATTTGTGCCTAAGTTAATTGAATTCGGTACTTGAAATTAACATAGATTTTCATGAATGGTGCGATTGCGGATTTGTGTTTATCACTTGTTAATTGAATTCTAGACGATCGTCTAGTATGAATTTTGGATTTGATGCGAGAGATCTCGGTTAGATCCAAATTAACAATTCAATTGCGCTTCAAGTGTTTTATGAAGGGTCTATGATTGAATCCACCCAATCTTGGATAGATTTCTAAATTGACTACTCTTTAATTGTCATTTCTTCCGTTAATTTTGTTAAGTACGATCTTAAACTGTCAAACCCCCTTTGCTAACTTTCACTTGATTTGATTAAATTGCATCTATAATCCTCGTGGAGATGATCCGGTGTTGTCAACTTTGTGCTACAAGCTTAGGTAATAACTTCGATTATAATTTTGGTGAGTTCGGCGCTCGTCAAAATTTTGGCATTGCCGTTCTTAGGGGATTAGTAAGTGTAATCTTTTCATTTTAAGTGTTTTTACTAACCTTTGCTTTTTATTAACTTTTCTAACAATGGACCATGCATAATGGAGTCAAAACTTGAGGAGTTGACTTCTTTGGTAAGACATATAGTAGTGAGACAACAATTACAATGCGGGAAGCTACACTTGTGTGTAACATTTGTTTTTGTTCATCTCACCCCACATATGCATGCCCTACACTTCGATATGGTAGTTCTGTTTTTCCAGATCAATTTGTTGCAAAGAAATGGTTATTTTCCCGATGAACCACGGTTTCAAAGAAGAAGACAACGAGTTATGACCCATTCTTCAACACATACAACCCTAGTGGGAATACTATCCGGATCTGGGATATGGCAATACGGCATCACTACGGAACAATCATTTCAATATGAGCAGCCATTCCGGCGATAACAAGTCCATCAACCACAAAACTTGAGCCTTCATGGGAGGACTTGATGAAAACCCAAATTGAGTTCCAGCAGAATTTCACTGCCACTATTCAGGATTTAACAACCCAAATTGAGCAGATGACAACCACTATTAATGAACTGAGAAGTCAAGAGTCAGACCAACTCTCTTCCCAAACAATTCCCAACTCCCTGCATTCTAATTGTCATATTGATTTACCTGCAGATTTAGTTGAGGAAACTCATGATGAGTTGTGTGCTGAATTTCCTGATTTTATTGATTTTAATGATTCTATCAATTGCAACTCATGTACTGATTGTGACGGTGATATAAAATGTGTTATGTGTGCTGAGATTTCTGCATATTTGAAAGCTGATGATTCTGTTTACGCAGCATCTAATGATATTGAAGGGTCTATCAACAATGCAGTTGCAGAATCTGAAACACATAGGGAGGTGGAGTTGAAGGCCATTGAGGAATTTTCAAAGAAGGAGGAAAGACAGCATATGACAGTAACTACTGAAGTGGATTTTGTTTTTGGGCCATGGTCCAATATAATCAATGAAAGCAGATTGCCAAATTACACGTGTTGCATGCCATTGGTGAAGTCAAGGAAATTAAGAAAGACCAATGGGACCCCAATGGGAGCCCTTATGCTTCAAGCTTAACTTGGTCATTACACTTCAACCAATGGGACCCTAGTGAAAGCTATCATGTTGTGTCAACCATAACTTGGTCATCACGTTTCAACCAATGGGATCCTGGTGGAGTCTTTTCACTAACCTCACTTAATAAGACTAATGGACACCATCTCAAACCGAAAAATGTGGAAGTGAAAGTGATGGGCTTTTACCATCCACATTATAAAGATCACTAAGAGGTGTCCCAACGTCGAGCTAACGACGTTAAACAAGCGCTTATTGGGAGGCAACCTAACTAGATTTGTTTTCAAGATCTTTGGGGATGGTTTTCGCAATCTGAGAAGATAAAAACATACTTCACTTTAAATGGCTGAGTAAGGAGTCAATAAGTTATACCTTATTGACTCTTGAGACGCATTCTTGTGGCACAGTACATCATGAACTTCTTAATTGTGGAATCTCTTCAGAGATGAACAAGTGTTACTGATCTTGGGAATCGACTCTAAAAGACCCGCATTTCCTCTTTAATTTTATATTATTCCAGTCATGTTATTTTGGTTTTACATTTTACTCATTTGTTTTGTGAGTTTTCGGGTTCATTGTAGCTTTGATTCTTACGCATCTTTTACGCTTGCCATTATCTCGCCCTCATCGGGTTGTGTTGCTCTTTTCTTTCCATTTTATTTATCACTTTCACGTTGAGGACAATGTCTATATTAAGTGTAGGGGAGAGATTTTAGCATGTTTCTTTTTTGTTAAAAAAATAAAAAAAAGGTTCATTACATGATTGAATAACTTTTCTCCCTTCTTGAACTGATATGCTTGGTGATGGATGATTGAATTAATGAATTGAGTTTGATGGATGCATACCTTGTGAGATTTTGAGCCTAATGGATGGATTCAACATTTATGTCATTCTCTTCTTTCTTGTGTGATTTTCACTCATGTTAATGACCATTCTAGAACTTGCTTTGATTCTTTTTGAGGCTACATTTCACTTGCATGCATGAACATGATTGAGGCCCTCTTTCTTAATTAGCTAGTTTAACCAAATAGCCAACCTTGTTTTCAATATGATATCAAGCACTCTTTTGACTTCTTGAAAATTCTCTGATTCCTGCCAACCTTGTATATTTTCCTTTTCTTAACCCCTTTGAGCTTATTTGACCATTCCTTGTTTCTAGCTCATTATGTGCCTTAAATGAAAAATCGTGTTCTTACTTTACCTTAGGGAATAAAAGAACATTAGCTTGGTTAATGGATGAGTTTTTGAACAAGTGTGGGGGTGTGTGTACAAAATGGTTGTTGAAAAAGGAAAGAGTGCCTAAAAAAAATGTATGTATATAGTTATGTTCATGTATATAAAAAAAAAGAAAAAAAAACCAAGTGTTTAAAAAAAAAAGAAAAAGGATTGGGAAATGAATATGTAAAGGGATATACACTAGAGTTGGGATGAACTTTTATGCTTGTTATTTGAACTCAGCTCTCATTTGCTTTTATTCTCTTTGGTATTTATTTTCTCATATCCATTTTATCCTCTCCTGTTACCTTGACCTCACTACAACCTTGAATAAAGTCCTCATGATTTGTGTGTGCATGTGTTTTGAGTAGTGGAGAAATAGAATATAAGCAAGCTTATGGTAGTGTAATTTTCATGGGTTGAATTGAGTGAAATACCTACCTTTTAAACACTTGAGAGATTGAGAGGGGATCTTGTGAAGATCTATCATTCTCGATTCATATTGAAGATACCTTGCTTGTTGGTTTGAGATGTGGAGAATTGTTAACTCATGAATGTTTTGATCCCTTGAACCTTTGGTTGTTCTTCTTGATTGTAAAATTTTGGGTTCTTGAATGTCGTTGGAATTTAAATTTTTGTTAATCTCTTATGTCTTGTTTTGGTCTTGAGTCTTGCCCAGGAGTGCAAAAAGCTAAGTGTGGGGGAATTTGATAATCACATATTTTATTCATTAAGAAACCCTTATGTTTAGTCATTTACACTCTCCATATTCTTAATTGATTGAGTTTGGTATGATTTTGTGAGTTTGAGCTCAAATTGGTCCTAATTGAATATTTCCAGCATTATTGAGATTTGACATTGTTTCTGTATTTTAGCCATAACTTGAGTTTCTAATATCTGATGAACATGAATTTTAACTTGTAGGAAAGCTAAGAGGAAGCTCTACAACTTTGATGAAGAGCTCGAAGTCCGATTCAGATGTCTAAGGGACCTAAGTTTACATGGAAGTCAGAATACGGGATCTGTCAGTAGAATCCGAACAGTGTGCACTCATAAAATCATATCTAAAGATGTAATAATGGAGATGGGCTGAAATTTGGACAGTGGATATTCAAGATCCAAATAAACAACTTTCATGAAGAACACATTTTGAGAAAAAGAAGTCTAGTAGGTCATTTTGAGCTTGCAAGTCGGAACAGAGGTGCTGAAGTTGGGTTTGAGCAACCTACGGTATTTGGGACATATCTTGGGCTTAAGGAAGCCAAATTGGACGAACCAGCTATCCATTTTATATCCAAGACAAGGATCTACAACTTTCATGAAGAACACTTTTCGTGGTTCTGAAGTATAGTGGGTCATTTTTGGCTTCCAAGTCAGACACGAAATTTTCGTCCTCAACCACCCACTCATCCATCCACTAATCCACTCATCCACTCATCCACTAACTCACCCATTCATCCACTCATACACTAATCCAACCACTTAACCACTCCACCCACTCATCCACTAATCCATCCACTAATCCATCCACTCACCCATTCATGTCCATAATTTCCCACTCACCAAAAGTCCTTTGGCATTTTTCAATAATTCAACCACTTAACCATTCCACTCACTCATCCACTAAACCAATCCACTAAACCAACCCACTAATCCATCCACTCAAACACTCCACTCACTCACCCACTCATCCACCCACTTCCCTTTGTCATTTTGTTACCTTAGACTTCTATAAAAGGCACCATTTATCATGAACAAGATGTATTCTCCTTCATTTCTCTCTAAGTTTCTTCTTGCTTCTTCATAGTTTCTCATAGTTTTGTATATTTTGATGCTCCCCTTCATGGTAATGGAGGGCTAAGCTACTTTGGGTCAATTTAGAACTCTTGAAGAGATTGTGGTTTGGATTCTTGAGACCTTGGTTATGCATTGTATTTGATTTGTAATTGAATTCATCTTTTCTTCTTCTTTCTTCTTCTTCTTGATCTTGAATGCATGAATGATGATTCTATTTATGTTGATCTGATTTGATCTTGGTTTAAGATTGAGATTTGTGATGAAACTTGGAACTAATTGATCTAAACTAATCACATAAATGAAGATTGAGATTTGTGATGAAACTTAGAACTGATTGATCTAAATTAATCACGAAATTGAAGAGGTTAGATTCTTGATTTGTGCCTAAGTTAATTGAATTCGGTACTTGAAATTAACATAGATTTTCATGAATGGTGCGATTGCGGATTTGTGTTTATCACTTGTTAATTGAATTCTAGGCGATCGTCTAGTATGAATTTTGGATTTGATGCGAGAGATCTCGGTTAGATCCAAATTAACAATTCAATTGCGCTTCAAGTGTTTTATGAAGGGTCTATGATTGAATCCACCCAATCTTGGATAGATTTCTAAATTGACTACTCTTTAATTGTCATTTCTTCCGTTAATTTTGTTAAGTACGATCTTAAACTGTCAAACCCCCCTTTGCTAACTTTCACTTGATTTGATTAAATTGCATCTATAATCCTCGTGGAGATGATCCTGTTGTCAACTTTGTGCTACAAGCTTAGGTAATAACTTCGATTATAATTTTGACTGAGTTCGGCGCTCGTCAAAATTTTGGCGCCGTTGCCGGGGATTAGTAAGTGTAATCTTTTCATTTTAAGTGTTTTTACTAACCTTTGCTTTTTATTAACTTTTCTAACAATGGACCATGCATAATGGAGTCAAAACTTGAGGAGTTGACTTCTTTGGTAAGACATATAGTAGTGAGACAACAATTATACTGCGGCGAAGCTACACTTGTGTGTAACATTTGTTTTTGTTCATCTCACCCCACATATGCATGCCCTACACTTCGATATGGTAGTTCTGTTTTCCAGATCAATTTGTTGCAACAGTGGTTATTTTCCCGATGAACCACGGTTCAAGAAGAAGCAACAGAGTTATGACCCATTCTTCAACACATACAACCCTAGCTGGGAATACTATCCGGATCTGGGATATGGCAATACGGCATCACTACAGCAACAATCATTTCAATATGAGCAGCCATTCCAGCGGAAGATAACAAGTCCATCAACCACAAAACTTGAGCCTTCATGGGAGGACTTGATGAAAACCCAAATTGAGTTCCAATGAGAATTTCACTTGCCACTATTCGGGATTTAACAACCCAAATTGAGCGGATGACAACCACTATTAATGAACTGAGAAGTCAAGAGTCAGACCAACTCTCTTCCCAAACAATTCCCAACTCCCTGCATTCTAATTGTCATATTGATTTACTTGCAGATTTAGTTGAGGAAACTCATGATGAGTTGTGTGCTAAATTTCCTGATTTTATTGATTTTAATGATTCTATCAATTGCAACTCATGTACTGATTGTGACGGTGATATAAAATGTGTTATGTGTCTTGAGATTTCTGCATATTTGAAAGTGATGATTCTTTTACGCAAGCATCTAATGATATTGAAGGGTCTATCAACAATGCGGTTGCGAGAATCCGAAACACACGTAGGGAGGTGGAGTTGAAGGCCATTGAGGAATTTTCAAAGAAGGAGGAAAGACAAACATATGACGGTAACTCTTGAAGTGGATTTTGTTTTTGGGCCATGGTCCAATATAATCAATGAAAGCGAGAATTGCCAAATTACACGTGTTGCATGCCATTGGTGAAGTCAAGGAAATTAAGAAAGACCAATGGGACCCCAATGGGAGCCCTTATGCTTCAAGCTTAACTTGGTCATTACACTTCAACCAATGGGACCCTAGTGAAAGCTATCATGTTGTGTCAACCATAACTTGGTCATCACGTTTCAACCAATGGGATCCTGGTGGAGTCTTTTCACTAACCTCACTTAATAAGACTAATGGACACCATCTCAAACCGAAAAATGTGGAAGTGAAAGTGATGGGCTTTTACCATCCACATTATAAAGATCACTAAGAGGTGTCCCAACGTCGAGCTAACGACGTTAAACAAGCGCTTATTGGGAGGCAACCCAACTAGATTTGTTTTCAAGATCTTTGGGGATGGTTTTCGCAATCTGAGAAGATAAAAACATACTTCACTTTAAATGGTGAGTAAGGAGTCAATAAGTTATACCTTATTGACTCTTGAGACGCATTCTTGTGGCCTGGTACATCATGAACTTCTTAATTGTGGAATCTCTTCAGAGATGAACAGAAGTGTTACAGTCTTGGGAATCTGACTCTAAAAGACCCGCATTTCCTCTTTAATTTTATATTATTCCAGTCATGTTATTTTGGTTTTACATTTTACTCATTTGTTTTGTGAGTTATCAGGTTCTGTTGTAGCTTTGATTCTTACGCATCTTTTCGGCTTGCCATTATCTCGCCCCTCATCAGGTTGTGTTGCTCTTTTCTTTCCATTTTATTTATCACTTTCACATTGAGGACAATGTCTATATTAAGTGTGGGGGAGAGATTTTAGCATGTTTCTTTTTTGTTAAAAAAATAAAAAAAAAAAAGGGTTCATTACATGATTGAATAACTTTTCTCCCTTCTTGAACTGATATGCTTGGTGATAGATGATTGAATTAATGAATTGAGTTTGATGGATGCATACCTTGTGAGATTTTGAGCCTAATGGATGGATTCAACATTTATGTCATTCTCTTCTTTCTTGTGTGATTTTCACTCATGTTAATGACCATTCTAGAACTTGCTTTGATTCTTTTTTAGGTTACATTTCACTTGCATGCATGAACATGATTGAGGCCCTCTTTCTTAATTAGCTAGTTTAACCAAATAGCCAACCTTGTTTTCAATATGATATCAAGCACTCTTTTGACTTCTTGAAAATTCTCTGATTCCTGCCAACCTTGTATATTTTCCTTTTCTTAACCCCTTTGAGCTTATTTGACCATTCCTTGTTTCTAGCTCATTATGTGCCTTAAATGAAAAATCGTGTTCTTACTTTACCTTAGGGAATAAAAGAACATTAGCTTGGTTAATGGATGAGTTTTTGAACAAGTGTAGGGGTGTGTGTACAAAATGGTTGTTGAAAAAGGAAAGAGTGCCTAAAAAAAATGTACGTATATAGTTATGTTCATATATATAAAAAAAAAAGAAAAAAAAGAAAAAAAATCAAAAAAAAAACCAAGTGTTTAAAAAAAAAAGAAAAAGGATTGGGAAATGAATATGTAAAGGGATATACACTAGAGTTAGGATGAACTTTTATGCTTGTTATTTGAACTCAGCTCTCATTTGCTTTTATTCTCTTTGGTATTTATCTTCTCATATCCATTTTATCCTCTCTTGTTACCTTGACCACACTACAACCTTGAATAAAGTCCTCATGATTTGTGTGTGCATGTGTTTTGAGTAGTGGAGAAATAGAATATAAGCAAGCTTATGGTAGTGTAATTTTCATGGGTTGAATTGAGTGAAATACCTACCTTTTAAACACTTGAGAGATTGAGAGGGGATCTTGTGAAGATCTATCATTCTCGATTCATGTTGAAGATACCTTGCTTGTTGGTTTGAGATGTGGAGAATTGTTAACTCATGAATGTTTTGATCCCTTGAACCTTTGGTTGTTCTTCTTGATTGTAAAATTTTGGGTTCTTGAATGTCGTTGGAATTTAAATTTTTGTTAATCTCTTATGTCTTGTTTTGGTCTTGAGTCTTGCCCAGGAGTGCGAAAAGCTAAGTGTGGGGGAATTTGATAATCACATATTTTATTCATTAAGAAACTCTTATGTTTAGTCATTTACACTTTCCATATTCTTAATTGATTGAGTTTGGTATGATTTTGTGAGTTTGAGCTCAAATTGGTCCTAATTGAATATTTCCAGCATTATTGAGATTTGACACTGTTTCTGTATTTTAGCTATAACTTGAGTTTCTAATATCTGATGAACATGAATTTTACCTTGTAGGAAAGCTAAGAGGAAGCTCTACAACTTTGATGAAGAGCTCGAAGTCCGATTCAGATGTCTAAGTGACCTAAGTTTACATGGAAGTCAGAATACGGGTTCTGTCAGTAGAATCCGAATAGTGTGCACTCATAAAATCATATCTCAATATGTGATAGTGGAGATGGGCTGAAATTTGGAAATTGGATAGTCAAGATCCAAATAAACAACTTTCATGAAGAACACATTTTGAGAAAAAGAAGTCTAGTAGGTCATTTTGAGCTTGCAAGTCGGAACAGAGGTGCTGAAGTTGGGTTTGAGTAACCTATGGTATTTGGGACATATCTTGGGCTTAAGGAAGCCAAATTGGACGAACCAGCTATCCATTTTATAGCCAAGACAAGGATCTACAACTTTCATGAAGAACACTTTTCGTGGTTCTGAAGTATAGTGGGTCGTTTTTGGCTTCCAAGTCAGACACGAAATTTTCGTCCTCAACCACCCACTCATCCATCCACTAATCCACTCATCCACTCATCCACTAACTCACCCATTCATCCACTCATACACTAATCCAACCACTTAACCACTCCACCCACTTATCCACTAATCCATCCACTCACTCATTCATGTCCATAATTTCCCACTCACCAAAAGTCCTTTGGCATTTTTCACTAATTCAACCACTCAACCATTCCACTCACTCATCCACTAAACCAATCCACTAAACCAACCCACTAATCCATCCACTCAAACACTCCACTCACTCATCCACTCATCCACCCACTTCCCTTTGTCATTTTGTTACCTTAGACTTCTATAAAAGGCACCATTTATCATGAACAAGATGTATTCTCCTTCATTTCTCTCTAAGTTTCTTCTTGCTTCTTCATAGTTTCTCATAGTTTTGTATATTTTGATGCTCCCCTTCATGGTAATGGAGGGCTAAGCTACTTTGGGTCAATTTAGAACTCTTGAAGAGATTGTGGTTTGGATTCTTGAGACCTTGGTTATGCATTGTATTTGATTTGTAATTGAATTCCTCTTTTCTTCTTCTTTCTTCTTCTTCTTGATCTTGAATGCATGAATGGTGATTCTATTTATGTTGATCTGATTTGATCTTGGTTTAAGATTGAGATTTGTGACGAAACTTAGAACTAATTGATCTAAACTAATCACATAAATGAAGATTGAGATTTGTGATGAAACTTAGAACTGATTGATCTAAATTAATCACAGAATTGAAAAGGTTAGGTTACTGATTTGTGCCTAAGTTAATTGAATTCGGTACTTGAAATTAACATAGATTTTCATGAATGGTGCGATTGCGGATTTGTGTTTATCACTTGTTAATTGAATTCTAGACGATCGTCTAGTATGAATTTTGGATTTGATGCAGAGATCTCGGTTAGATCCAAATTAACAATTCAATTACGCTTCAAGTGTTTTATGAAGGGTCTATGATTGAATCCGCCTAATCTTAGATAGATTTCTAAATTGACTACTCTTTAATTGTCATTTCTTTCATTAATTTTGTTAAGTACGATCTTAAACTGTTAAACCCCCCTTTGCTAACTTTCACTTGATTTGATTAAATTGCATCTATAATCCTCGTGGAGATGATCCGATGGTGTCACTGTGCTACAAGCTTAGGTAATAACTTCGATTATAATTTTGACTGAGTTCGGCGCTCGTCACGTCACCAACAATTCTCGCCTGACAATAACCCTAGACTAATTAGAGAGGACTTTGATCTTCTAGAAGAAATAAGGCACACCGCTCACATACGCGACATCACCATCAGATAGAAGATGACAACTCAATATAACTTGAAATTTATTCCAAGAAAGTTTGAGTCAGGTGATCTAGTACTTCGAAGAGTGGACATTAGTGGTAAGAATGCCTCACAAGGAAAATTAACCCCAAATTGGGAAGGCCCCTACTAGATCGTGATCAGCACCGACAAGGGAGCTTACACCCTATAGACATTAACTAACATGTCAATTAAAAACTATTGGAATGCGGACAAACTTAGAAAGTACTATAGTTAAGTTCCTTTTAATACTTAGTCTCTTAGTTTTCTTTATGTTTGATCTACCCCAATTTTTGTGAGTATACATTATATGAACTTCAGTCTTTCATCAAATCAATAAAAATGAGGAAATCATTTCTGTGCATATTCTTATACTTTCTTTTTAAAGCTTTGAGGCCCTCAAGCTAGACTCTGCTTTGAGAATGTCCATAGAATTCGTTCCTTATAGGATCTGGGGTTTCCTAAAATCTAGGTTAAGATGAATGACCCACAAAACCAACTTCAGTAATTTTGTTGTGAGTTGTGGGTCCTTACCTAAATCCTTAACACTTTTCCATAACCGTTTTGTGGTTATGTGTAATTAATTGTAACATAGATTACGACATCCAACGTGTCGTGGTCCATTTGGACCTTCATACGTGGTCTACCATTCAGTACATACCGTGGATGTTTTATATTAAATTAGTCTTGAACTTGAAAATTCCTAAGTGTTAGACAGTTTTCTAAACTAGACTGTTAACATTAAAGATCCCGATTATTGTTCACATTTTATTTTTCCTAAGTCCTCAAAGGCATTCCGAGTGCTCAAAAGTTTGGGCGTTGGACCATAGACCAAGGTTTCACGCGATTGAAATTCTCCTAAATCCCTAAATGGCTACCAAAATGCTCATTAGTGAAGGGCATTAGACCTAGTATGAACTATGAAAAAGGAAATAAGCATGCAACACACAAGTTATAAGGATAAGTAATTGTATTCTGTAAGGCCTGGTAACCGAGAAAATTATCCTTACAAAAATAAAGTGCCCCACGTAGTGGGCAAGGCAAAGCAATAAAAGAAAAAAAAGAAAAAGCAAGTCCTAGAACTCGGTCAATTAAGCTCCAGCATCCTCTTCGACAACACCTTCCTCTAAGCTTTGATGGCCTGCACCCACTGCTCCACCATCCCCTTCAGCAAGAGTCAGATCAAGGGTAGTAGTGGGAAGGACCCTGACAATAGCTCAATTAGCCTCTTGCACCGATACCAAGCGGCTATTGAGAATCACCATCTCAGAGTTCAGTTCACCCAAGGCTAAGGCAACCCCCAGATTGAAGAACTAGACTTAGGCGACTACATTCTGGAATTGCTCGCTATTGATGTCTGTACAAATTTTCATCAGGTGCGTATTATCCTCCTACAGTCGTGCCACCCCAATATGGATCCTCATTCTTAGCACGGAGGTCGGCGACCACCTGCCCATCCTTTTCAGAGTAGGCCCTCTCTCTCCAAAGTTCGGCCTCAAAGTTTTCCAGTTTCTTCTTTAGCTCATCAATCTTCTCTTTCGCGTCCTCCGGGGCCTTTTTGGCTTCTTTCTCTTTGGCCTTGAGGGCCAAATCAAGTTTCCGATCTCCCGCCTCCTCAGCCTCCTTCACCTTCTCGGCCATTTTTTCCTAAAATTAGTCTAGACTCCTTTGAAGCGAGCCTCAGTGAGTCTAAGAACCTTGATAGGATCTCCGATGTACCCTTCTTGGAGATGTGGGCTAAGACCTCATCATCCAAGAGTTGGGAATCCACAAACTAGTCGGGCGCCATATTCCACTTATATAAGTAAATCGTAATGAAGACAAGATTAGCTGGTACAGACCCAAGACCTTGAACATCAGTCACCTACCGGCCTGGCCTCTTTCCGTAGTCCTCCATCCTACCGTCTTCAGTAACTTTCCTCTTCCATCTATGAAGGGGCTGAGCTGGAGACCCCAATTGATCTGGAGCCACCTCGATAATCAGATCTTGGACAACAGTAGCCAAAGAGACATGTGCAGGAGTGTTAAAGGGTCCAACACCCCCTTTCCTTGCCTTCATGGTCAGGAGGGCGATGAGAGATTGTCCAAATGCTATGCTTTTCTACAAAACAAAGACAAAAAACAAGTTCGAAATAGAGTAGGAAGGTTATTCAAAGAAAATACTAAAAGCAAAAAGTAAAGTAAGATGGACTACGACCTACATTCTACCTAGCATGACTTCAAGGGTAACATCATCGAGGGCATCCAGAACTTCTTTACAAGCAATGAACTAAACTTTCTCTGTCCACATATTAATGAACCTAATACAGTTGGCTTCCTCCCGACTGAGTTCAGACCACTCCAATTTAATCATCTCAATAGGGGGTGTCCCATGCTCGGTTGGTACAATACAAATCAAACATCGGGGTCCCATCAATCTCCTCGAAGAATAGGTGTGTTCCGAGTGCCACCATCAGTTAAAGAACTTGTTCTTGAAGTTCTTGAAGCTTTCCTAGAAGACTTCGAAGACCCTTCATCCACCTCTATCTCAGAGTGTGAGCCAATTTTTTCTTACTGTCCTTTATCCTCATGGGGACCACTAAGTGAAAAGGTAGAAAAACATCTTCACCGATTATGTAATTCGACCACCTGGTAGAACCTATCGAAGGTGAGGATGAAGCCCTAACCGTTGGGGTAAAGTTGAGATAGTGCCACATTCAAATGGTGGAGGACTCCAATTTGAAAGTTAGAGAAAGGTAGCCAGAGGCCCAGTCGGCAAAAGAGGTCCTCATACAAAAACACGAAATTTCATCCTCTGTTAGGGCTGAACACACTCTTTCATCCTCTCCTAGATCCAAGATCTGATACTCATGATCCAGTTTGTGATCCTCTATCAACTCCAAATAACTCGGGAGATTTTCGGCATCCTCTGTAGTCCGAACTTCGGACATATGACCCCAAGCATCATCTCCAACCCAGGGGTATATGTGCCTCTTGTGGGAAAACACCATGGCCCTCTTCGCAGCCAATCCCCTAGGTCCTGCCACTTGTCTCCTTGCCATTAAATCCCTGGAAACACCCATAGAGGCTGGTAAGGTGTTGTCAGAATCAAAAGAATATCTTAAATCACCTACAAATTCAAACATGGAGGAGGGTGAATCACGGAGGGAAAGCCTATTAAAGATTGTGTCTACATCCACCTCCGCCCTCCGTCTCTAGTTAGCTACACCCATTACAAACACTGGCCTCTGTGCCCTTAAAGGTTTATAAGCCTGAGTTGGGCACCTCTGCCGCTCTCGACGCAGCAGAGAAGGTTCTCCAGAAAGCAACACCATTGAGTTGGATCTAGAACTACTGGTATCTTTACTCATTTTGCAAAAGAAATAATAATAATAGAAAATGCCCCAAAACAAAAATGACAGAAGTTCTTTCCCTAAGGTTGACACAAAGGACAACAAGAACAAGGCAGTAGAAGAACATGTACCTTGTAGAAATGAAGATAGTTGGTGAGTTAAAGGTGATTAACTGGTGGAAACTACTCGAAACAGTGGTTCTTCGTCGTGCACAGTCACTGAAAATCACCCCAGTTCGTCGGAGATTTGAAAGAGATTAAAAGTGTGGAAAAGGCACCTTAGGATCCTTTTTTATAGAGACGAGGCTGGAGGGAAATTCTTTCCAAGCACTTCAGATGTCAAAAATCCTCTTCATGGCGCACAAAACCCTAATGGCGACTCCCACTCAGAATGTGCCACATGGACAATCACAACTATCACATCAGATGAAGCGACAGATGCTTAGGAAGCTAAACGTCATGCAAAGCCTCGTTGTTTTGAGTGCGATTTTGTGCTATGGAACACGACAACAATCCTAGTTCATTCTACGGACCTCGGTTGCACACTGGAATGTCCATCTCTAATCACCTGACGTGTGGACCATGGTTGGACCACGGTGCATCCACGAGTGTCAGGTAACTTAGTCATGTTAACGCCTCAAAATTAAAATTCTTGATCCCTTGGGAGCATTACGGACTCCGACTTCGTATAAAGCTTGGATCCCATGACCCGGGGGTATTAAGACTTACCTTGATACTTAGCTATGCTAGTTAAGCACCAAGCTAAGGGCAAATTTTCTAGACCGTGATCTGAGACCTAGTCACATGGGTCAACCCAATACGCATCCAACCAGAGTCTATTGTTAAATGCCCATAGCATCTGACTCGTAGTCTAGTTGACACCCTTGCAGGAGTTCACTCATGGCATACTGTTGAGATCCCGACACAACGCACGTCAGACCACGACATTGGGCAATAACAACACGATCGCAAGATTTACGCAGTGAATGAATCCTACAATTATTCGTATCTGCCAATCATGATCACACGTAATAATAATGCCCATAACCACCTTTAACTACTCATAACTACAGTAATAATATCTCGATTTTATAGGGATCTCTGCAACGGTCAAGGGAATACATTTCTCTATCCACTCTCTATAAATATCAGACTCAATCATCTTTAACAAACAACTTTTACTCTGACTTAAACTTTACTTGTACACAATCTGACTTGAGAGTTGGAGTGTCTTTGTAGGTACTAACCATCCTTGTTTCGACATGTTCCGCTGCTGCCCAAGGAGGAAAACACTTATTCGTACCTACTCATGTATACTTCAGTATCTACTACTAAACAATATGTAAGTTGGCCTAAAAAAAATACATACCGAAAAAATATACTTTCAATGAATCAAAAATAAATTTATTTTCAAAACAAATTATCGACAAACACAATATTGAATCAAACTATGTTTAGATGTTGAAAACCTGTAAGAAATAAGTAAAACTGTAAACACATCCATCTAAACAATTATGTGAAAACTAATTGTTATGATGATTAATTATCACAACAACTAGTTTTCATCGTGTGAATTCCTACGCCTCTCATAATAATCATCACAAGGCTGTTTGTGATGGTGGAGAAGGAGTTACTTAAAGTATAATGATATTCTTATATCGCTTTTATTACATTATTTTTTTATATTTTTATAATTATTAAAATTTATGCTTGTTTTGTTAATAACTTTTGCTTTGATAATTTTTTAAATGTGCTAATATTAGTGGGTGAATGAATTGACAGAAACACCATTTAGATTTGAAAATGAAAAAAAAAACCTTAATACACCAAAAAAAAAAACCGCTTTCTCACAAATATTGCTACATAGAATGGGCTTATGCATGACGATTAGGTTTTATTATTTTGTGTATACGTGTTGGTGCTTACGAAAGATTATATTATTTTAAGAATTCAGCACTCGATCACTTGTAAATGAAAAATAAATTTTAATTAATTTGCGAACAAAAAATATTTCATTAAAAATAAATATTTACATGTACCAACAAAAAAAATATTTGCACGTGTCTGAAACTAGTTCAATATTATCCATTTCTGTGGACTCAAGACTTTTGATTTAGTCAACAATAATAAAACCTGAAGCTATTAATGGACAAGACACATAAACAAGTTTATTTTATATGTGACAAAACAAATAAACAAAAATATATTAAAGAACCATTCATTAGTCATTGGTTCAACACATTTGCAAACAATAGCAAAAAATATAAAATGGTTTCAATCCCGATAATCTTATCGCGTATAGTATTTACATTTATTTCAACATTGAATATTGTTCATAGAATTTACTTGTGAATACTATTAAATCATATTTTTATTTTTTTTTAGTATATGTTCATTAATTAATTTTTTTACGCCATTAATTATTTTTTTATTCTTCGTTAACTAACTTATTTTACGAGCATAGAAATTATATGATAAAATTTGTGTCATTAACTTATTTTTATATGTAATTAATTATTTTTTATTAACTTCATTAATTAACTTTTTTTACGATATAGAAACAAAGTTGATTAATGAAAAATAAAAAAGTAGTAATTAATATATATAAAGTTTGTTAATGACATAAAATTTTATCATATAATTTTTATCTTCGTGAAATAAGTTGATTAACGAAGAATAAAAAAATAGTTAATTATATAGAGTGTTAATTAATAGATATATATTAAAAAAAAGAAGAAAATAGAAGTATGATTTGATATTATTTATAAGTGAATTTTATGAACAATGTTGGATGTTAAAATAAGTGTGATCACTGTATGCGATAGGATGATAATTTTCCAATGGTTTAGCATACTTGTACTGTAGCCATGACAGACTAATGTTTGTTTGCCAATTTGGACGTGCGTGATCTGTCCCTTTTATATGCATGCATGTAATTTTCTTACGAACGCGCATGAGTGACTTGACTATTGATCAATACAATGAATGTGGATGGTGTGATCGAGTTGCGTCTAAAGCAACAGAGATTATTAATTGTTACGTCTTTTCACCGAATATTAATATATGCACGTTTTCATAAAATATATATATTAAAAAAGATTTATTTACATTTAATATATATAAAAAAGATTAACACTTAATTTTATATCTTTTAATTATTATAATTTTATGATTATAATAAAAAATAAATGATAAGTATAAGATCATAATAAAATAAAAAATATAAAATTAAATATAAATCTTTTTATTTACACTAAATATAAGTAAATTCTTATATATATATATATATGCATGTTCTTGTGAATTCTTGTGAAACTTAATCTGCACAAAAATAAATTGCTTATGTCTGACCTTTTGTCTAGTTGCTTGTCTATTCAAAATAATGCAGAAGAAAAAACCCGCCTGTAGCAGGCGGATGCGGGGATCAATTAGTTCCAGTCTGTCCTGCGCTCACATTTACATAAAACTTATGTTTAGTCTTTTTTTTTTTATCAGAACATCATGCTTAGTCTAATTATTAATAAAGTTAATTATATTAATTATTTTTATTAATTTAATACTTATTATAAATTTATTTTTTTATTTAATTAAAATAATGAATTAATTTTTAGACAATAATTAATTATTATATAAATTTAATTTAAAATATTCATATGTAAGGGGTGGAGTAGTGGATATGAATGTGGGTGTTAATATTTTTTTCAGTAATTTTAATATTTTTATTACAAATAATATTTTTTTATATTTTATTTAATATTATTTATTATATTTATTTTTTTATTATTTTTTTTCACTTAATTATATACTTTTGAAAAGGATATATATAATATTTATACCCTAAAAAAAATATAAGAGTGTCTTTTCCTTATTTGCAGAGGGAGTGCAAGTTCTAATTCTTAAAGATATGAGAGGAGTCGGGAGGTTGAGTAAAAATCTGTCCTATTCGTTTCATTGCAAGGCCTAAAAATTAGAGAAACTCAAATAATAGAAATGTACATTTAGTTTCTAGCCAATTGGGATAAAAAAAAAACACTAAAACAGTGAAAGAAGGAATAATTTATCAAGATTAACATTTAAAAGTGATTAGATCCTTACAGTAAAGAACATTTTATTCACGTCTATTATATACTAAGAAGCTTATGTCTAATTCTTGGCTCTCTCATCTGCAAATTACATTTTTAATTAAGTGCTTGTAATAAATCTTCTTGTCATTCAATATTTTTATAATAGTTATATGCATGATTCAAGATTTTTAGTATGTGACTAAATAAAAAAATCATGACATAAATAAATGTTTTATTTTTTAATCAAGATCACCTACCATAAAAATCAACAATTATTTTTGTTGTGCCATCGTTGTCAATTATTTTAGTCCTTATTTTTTTAAATTTTTTGAATCAATTCCGTTAAAAATCATTTTTTTTCCTTCTTGAGTCATCTTTCCTTACACATCCGTCACAATCCAACGTTTTCTGTATACATGGATAGAGTTGTCAAAATGGGTTAAGTCCGATAAATCGACTTGAATAATCCGACAAAATAAGTGGGCTGCACTAGTAAAAATGAACAAAAAATAAAAAATAACATGAATTAGTCAAGCCTAAATGGGCTGGCCCGCCCCGGCCCATTTACATTACATAGGGGCGGATTATGTTAATAAAATGTCAACTCGAAATTTCACAGCTCAATCTAGTCCGACTCAAAAATGACTCGATCTGAATAGGCCGAGCTGACCCGTTTTGACAGCTCTATACATGGATGTCCCTCTTACATATATAGACACAATTAAGCTAACCTAGTTACACGACACATTATTTGGGATGTAACCAATGTTTCCCGCTTTAAACCTCACATTGCCTATAATTGAGGCAACGAAAAAACATTCTTCCTAGGTTTTCTTGCATTGAGGAGGTTAGCACCACGGCCTTGTCATCATTGTGACAAATTTTCCTTTGATTCAGGGTGATAGAATGAGAACTCGACATACGTGAGTAAGTTGATATGTTTTTCACTGTAGAACTTATGAGATAATGAATACGATTAGGATTTTTAAAAAAAGGATTTTGAGAATTTGATTTTTGGAGAGAAAGTGTCAGCAAAGGGATTTGTTGCAAATCGCAAATGAAATTGGTTAGAAAGCGAGAAACATTAGTTACATCCCACATAATATATATACCACTAGAATATGACTATGTGAATTTCATGGATATTTTAATTTTAATTTTTTTCTTATTTATATTTGGTATTGTTGGTAACCCAAAGATAATGGATTGAGCTTCCAGACCAACAACTGGGAGATAAGGTCATGTGCTGGATAGGCCCAAAGAGATAGGTAGCTTAATGGAATTGAAATTGCAAAAAGGGTGTGTTTTATTGTCTAAAGCCAAGTTGAAAATCGATTGACTAAGTCAAAACCATGGATGAGGAAGGTTGAGATAATGGTGCCTAAAAAATAAGAATTTGAGATTTGGTGATTGTTGCCAGCATTCCAAAAAATGGCATTTTTTTTTATAGTTTTCTTTATTGACGCTGGATGAAAACATGCCATGGAGATGCTCCACAACCTAGAAGTATATGGAGTGACTAAGTGACTAGAGTTCATGCTCCTAAAATTAAGGAAAGTGGACATTGAAGCATGAAGGTGCATTGAAGCATCAATGTTTGCAGCTCCTATTCTATAAATAGGCCCCTAAGGCATTAAAGAAGGGACCTCGATCAATCACACATAATTCATCTATTTTCATACAATTTATCGTTCATTTTCCAATATGTTATGACATTTCCTTTACATTTTCAGTCATTTACTTCTTTCCTTTACAACAGTTCTTTATAGCTTTTGTCTTTATTTTATGCAATTTTATTTGCTTTGTATTTCGGAGCATAAGTTATTTCAGTGTATTCCACCATTTTCACTTGTAACTTGTTGATTTCTAGTTCTTTAATGAAATGCAGTATTTTTCACATTGTTTAACTTGTTTATTTGGAATCCATTGTTGAGGACTTACTTTAGTACCTCAAGAACCTATATCGAAAGGCAAGTTTCCCCTTTTGAGAGCTTTTTAAGACAAAGTTCATACTATATTGAGACAACGGTGAAAGTGTGGAGTCTGGCTTTGCATCGTAGGCAAAGCTAACTTTTGTTTTTTCCACATCAACATCTTTTTGGCACACCCAGTGGCTGGGACTCCCTGAATTCAAGATCTCCAAAATCTCCAAGTGTTTCGGAAATTGTTCAACATTTCGAGCACATACAATTGAGATCAACCCATTACATTTCGACTGTGACTATGACTTCCCATGCTGAAATGCCCATTGTTTCTCCTATTGGTCACTTGGGGGCAAATATTAAGACACATGCCCATATCGTTGCTGCACAGGCCATATGCAATACTGTATTGGCTTTGATCATAGAATGGTGTAAGGTGATAATATCGCCTTGATGCGGTATCAAATTGACCAGAGTGTGGACGAGATTGTTCTTATATTAATGGCTTAAATAGTTGAAGTGGTGAGACCTCTCATTGTGAATGAAGTGCAGAGAAGTAGAGAAAGAGAGGCCAGAGACATTGCTCAAGGAGCTCTTACTTAATACAACCAGCCAGTGGCAAGGAATGCTTATTCTATGCTACCACCACTAGTTTTTTCCCTGTTGACATTGTGGTAAACGACTTTTATGGCTTGAACTCCAATTTACACAGCTTTAGCAGCTCCATGGCAGCTGATGGGAGCTTCTTTGGGTGTATCATATACTTAAATATTAACATGTTAGTATAAATATTTAGCAACTCCATTGCAATACGATTAGCTTCAAATAGCTCGTAGACCATTAGTAAATCCTAGCTATTTTAATAATACAGCGATTATTCAACCGAATGTTATGCCAAATCTTCTTGGTTCCACCCTGTGTAGCAGTCGGCAGTTGAGACTTATATGCCATATCAACTAGCTTCTCAGCAATATGTGCCTTCTGGTGCTACAGTTCAGCTATGGGAAACACCTTCAGCTGTATCTTATGGCTCTATACCTACACTGGGTTATGGATCAAGGCAGGCACCCTATTATGCTCCGATCATAGATTGATAAACACTATTTTTATTTATTATTAATCCCTTATATTTATTCTCTTGAACCTCTTATATGCTTAACTGATTGGTTTTAGTCACATTTTATAAGTTTGGGTTCAAATTGAGTTTAATTGTATTTTTCAACATTATTAGGTATTTTATTTTGTTTCTATATTTCGGGTATAACTTGAGTTGTAGACATCTAAATATTATAAACTTTACCTTGTTGGAAAGTTGAGCAGAAGCTCTATAACTTTGATGAAGAGTTCCAGAGCTAAATCAAATGTCTACTAGGTTATATTGGGCCTGTAAGTCAGAATAGAGTTGTTGTCATTAGAACTTGAGTAATGTGCAAAGATTGTGTCGTAACTTGAGTTGTATGTGTCATTTGGACCTGAAACACGTGCCATTTGAAAGTTAAGACATAGATTTTCAATTATTATGACGACACTTCTAAAAAATGTGACGTTTTGATATTGTTTTCACCCTTTAAAGTTAGCTAACGGGTTTAGAGAGTTGTTAAGAATATTTTGGGCATAACTCTCTCATCTTAAGCCCAAATTATGCAAATTAAGTGTCCAATTAAGGTTATGAGGAAGATGATTAACCCTAAGATGCAGCAACAACAACAACCACCACGAAATAGTTATTTAAGGAGCAACATCCACCATAAAAAAAAGACAATGAATTTTCTCCTAGTCGCTCTTACTTGACATTCTTATTGTTAATCAAATTTCTCTCCTCATTCTCTTGATTGTGTTACATCTTCACTGAGTTCTTAACTATGTTTGAGTGTTCATGCGATGGTTGCTTAACTATCATGTGTTTGCAAAAACTAAACAATGCATCAAAGACTTCTTGAATGTTGTTTGTTAGGCTTGGTTGAATTCTGGGTTTTAGATTAATTTAGGATTAGATGAGTGTTTAATTCATTTAACCATGATTAATTAAATTCTGAGTGCTTATCTAATAGAGAATTCATGGATTATCTTAAGGCTTCTTGATGTGATCTAAAACCAAGAATCTAATTAGCAATTGAATGGAAGAGACTAAACAATGCATCAAAGGTGTTTGATGGATTGTTTAGCTTGGTTGAATTATAGATTTTAAGTTAATTTAGGATTAGATGGGCACTTGATTCATTTAACCTTGATTAATTAAATTCTATATGCTTATCTAGTAGATAATTCATTGACCATCTTAAGGCTTTTTGATGTGATTCAAAACCAAGAACTTGGCTAACAATTGAATGGATTCTTAATGATCAAGGATAGATTAAACTCAAGAATAATTGATTTCCTTAGATTGATTATTTACTTAATTATGTTTACAATTTTTAATTAGTTTCTTTTAATTACTCTTGCAAACCAAACCCCCTGTCAACCTCTTAATATAATTGATTAATTAGAGTAATCTATGGGCTCGACCCGATTACATCGCATATTACAAGTTTTTGGTGAATTAATTTATAAATTGATTTAATTTGATAGTCTCGACAGCTATCAAATTTTGGCGCTGTTACTAAAAGTCATTCTAAGTTTAATCAATCATATTAGGAGTATAATAAACTACTAACCCTTTACTAATCCTTGATTCTCTTGTTTCAAGTAGTTTTCAACGCAATTGTGGTCTTCAAATGTAAGAACAAGCAGCCGTTTGCATCACTTGATAATGATATTTCTTTCATCTCTCATTTATTTTACTTGTCCTATATTTGTTGATGATATCTATGGGATATTGATGATTTGATTATTTTTAAGTTTTACATTGAGGACAATGTAGAATTTAAGTGTGAGGTAGAATTTACATTCTATTTACTATTTCTTTTTAATTCTATTTTTCAATTTTTTTTTGTTTTACTATTTTTGTTTAATTTTACTATTTTTTTCTATTTTCTGTTTTTAATTCTAATTTTTTGTTTTTTTGTTTTACTATTTTTGTTTTACTTTTATTGTTTTTTTTATATATTTTCTATTTTTTTGTTTTACTATTTTTGTTTTAATTTTACTTGTTTCTGTTTTTTTTTTCTATTTTAATTCTATTTTTTCTATTTTTCTTTTTTTTTTTTTTTTTTTTTTGTTTTCTAATTTTTTTTTCAAATTCTATTTTCTGTTTTTCTATTTTTGTTTACTATTTTCTGTTTTTTTATTCTATTTTTTTGTTTTAATTTTACTTGTTTCTCTTTTAATTTTACTATTTTTGTTTTATTTTTTTTTTTTCTATATTTTTTTTCTCTATTTTTTGTTTTCAAATTCTATTTTTTTAAATTCTATTTTTCTATTTTGAAAAAAAGAAAGAAAAATATATATAAGAAATTGTGCTTTTAATTGTTTTCCAATGGAATTTTGAGATTTGTTAAAGTTGTGAGCATGCATCAATTGAAGTTAATAGTTTATAACATAAGTGAATAAATTGTCTTTCATTTCGATATTAACTAGTTTAGTAATGAAAATTAAATTGGTAGATTAAAGTTTGAAAGAAACATATCTTGTGAGACTTTGAGTCTTTTAATGAATGAATTGAACATTTGTGTTATTATTTTCTTTCTTGTAACATCCCGAAAATTAATAATTTCAGAATAAATGATCATTTTACAATATTTGGGATTTTCTAGAATTTTTTTGGATTTTTTCTGAGAACGCAGAATATTTTAATATATTTTTCGTTTTCGTCTTGTTTTGAGCTAAGAATTGCTTGAGGTCGATTATGTAACGCTCCGAAACTAATTATTTCGCCACCAATAGTCATTTTCTAATATTTGTGATTTATGTGAATTTTTTAATTTTCCTAACCGTCGAATATTTTAATATATTTCTCGTTTTGCGTCTTGTTTGGAAAACACGATGTTTTCTCCGAGAACCTTGGACTATGGACATGTCGACGGAGATCTTACTAAACTCGAGACTTGACACAGTTTACGAGGTTTCATAATTTTCGAGAAATTCTAACGTATAAAAATAAATCAATACAAAATGAAAAATTCATCTGTCGATTAATTAAATACTTGACTTTCAGTATATTATCCATTGGATAATAGTGTGTAATAAAAATTCTATCACATTATCCTAATGCAATCTACTTTATGTCTAATCCATTCACTTTAATTCAAATTTAATGTTAAATAATCAAAGCTTCTTTGAGAAGCTTTGACCAAATATTGACCCAAATACCCTTAGCTTCTCTTGGAAGCCAATTTTCACTCTCTCTTCTCTCACCATTCACGGCTGGAATGCAGCCAAGGGGAAGGGAAATTGTTTCATTTCAATTATTCAATTATCACTTTAATTCATTAATTTCAAGACACTTTCTCTCTCTTCCTTCTTCTTCTTCTTCACTTTTCTTTTCTCCTCCTTCTCTCTACCTCCACCATGAGCACGAAATTGCAACCCCTCCTTCCTCCATTTTTGTTCATCTTTTCTCCTCTCCAAGCCCATTTCTACACTTGCCTTCACCTCCTCTACCTTCTTTGTGTAGAAAGTTTCTCCATTTTCCATTTCTATCTCCATTTTCTCTCCACCTCTTCTCTTCTTCCTCCTCTTAGATCCGAAAATTCCAGCCACCATTAAAGAGTCTCTTCTTCACTTTTCTCTCCATAAACACCATTTCTAGACTTCTCTCAACCTCCTCTACACTTTCTCTTTAGAAAATCTTTTCAAAAATCCATCCTTTCTACCCCTCTTTCTTCAAATCCGAAAATCACTCCTCCATGGATGGCCAAGCTTTTTTATTTTTCTCTCTACTAAACACATTTATACACTCATCTTCATCTTCTCTACAAGTTTCGTTTGGAAGGTTTGCTCAAAATCCAACTTTGTCTCCATTGTCTTCCAAGGTAAAGATTCTTGATTTCTCTCCATTTTCTTCTCATTTTCGATTTCCTTGGTTACCTATGTGACCAAGGATCATTCTTTTCAAGCTTTAAATTTGTAAATATGAGAATTTGACCACTTTATGGTTCTCTTGAAGGTGGAATCCGAAAATTACAAATCAAGGAACCAAGGAGTTGTTTTCTTGCATTGTCTCCTCTAGGTAAGAGGAGACTACTCACTTCAACCACTTATGGTGGTGAGAAGACTTTGTGTGTGTGTGTTGATGGAGAAATCCATCCTTGTATGCTATTTGTATGCTTGCTTGAATTATAAATTTTGTATAATTTAGTATTCTTGAATTTGATTGATACTTGATTATGCTATTGAATATGTTTGATATATTAATTGTGCTTGATCATGTTGGGGTTGCTAAATGGAAAATTTGGAGTTTCCTACCTCAACATGGTGCCACGGTTTTGATTAGAAATTAGGGGTGAATATTGGTTGTGTATACAAGTGAAATAAGACTTATATAATCAAAGATTGAATGATAGTATTAACACTAACGAATGGAAGACTTTGAGGGTTTAATATCCAAGAGGGTGCCACGGTTTTGGTCTTGGTAAAGAGACAAATGGATTGATTTTGATGATCTAAATTTAAGTGAATTAAGAGTGTAACATATAATGTGATAATTGTGACCTTAGATTGATTTGTTGTATATAATGGTATGTTGGATTAGATTATGTGATTGGAAATGGAAGAAAAATATTTGGGAATCTCTCTTGGAGGGCTACGGTTTTTAGGGTGAAAATTGGATAAATTATGGTTAATGTGTAACAAGCATTAGACTAGAATTAATCAAGTGAAAAAATAGAATTTAATGGAAGAAAAGTTTGAGATTGAAGCCTAAATGATGGCTACGGTTTTGAGGCATAAAGATTAGGGTTCTTGGTGAGCTAATTTGATAAGTGAACACTTAAATGAATTAAGGGAATGACATGTAGTATGATGACTTGAGAGAATTTGGGATTGTAACCATTGTGAGGCCACGGCCTCTAGGGCAAGTTTTAGGTAAGTATGTGGTTTGGATAATTTGGAAGCATAAGTGATTAGGTAATTAGAAACCTATGTAATAAATGGACAACTAATAAATTGGAAGAATTTAGTATAGTCAAGACTTCATAAATTTTAGAAGACTAAGAATGAGACCATTGTAAAACTTAAGGTGATTCTAAGTGAGTGAAGGACAAGAGAGTGTGAGGCTTAATAGCTTAATTAATTTACAAGTTATAGGAAATTGAGTTGCCTTGGAATATTAAGCTAGTTGCAAGAATTGGATTTGGTCATGAACCTTGAAAAGAGGAATAAATTCTAAGTTATGATTCATAATGAACCTAATAATGCATTAATTGACTTGATATTGATATTATGTTGTTATGGGTCCATGTGAGTGACCATGTATACATTGATGCTTATATTGGCCTAAATGTGGCATATTATGAGATTGTCTGAAATTGTGGATCATACATGTGCATGCATAGTGTCTTATGCATTGTGATTGTCCTTGTGGACTGTTGTAAGGCCTAGTTGCCTAGGAGATTGAACACACCTTAGTGCGAGTGCGAATAGACAAGTGTAGGTCACTTGTTGACCTTGGGGGCGTCGGGGTGCGGGTTCCTCGCAATGGGAGGTTGGTAGCTCTCCTGCCCGTGGGGTAGACCGATGCAAACGCACCGACGATCCGGACCGAGACACTGTCCTATATCGTGATCTAGTGTAGAATGTCTGTGCAATGCCATGATTGTGCACGAGAAAATTTATTGATAGCACTGGCCTCGGCAGCCGAGTCACAAACATATCTCCTGATCTTTCTCTCCGACTGTTTGGGTTTAGCTCCATGGAGTAGGACTATGGGAAAGCATGCATATGAACTATGATACATTCTGTCATCATTAATGTTTATTTCCTGTAATTGTGACTGATTTGATTATTATTACTATGATGATTGTCTGATTGTTGTGTTGATTCTTGGAAATACTATTGTGATCTGATCTGCTATTGTCATTGTTGTTCTACTTTACTATAAATATCATTGTTATTATTAATTCTTATTATTGCTTACAATTGCATTGCTTTTGTTATAAATTCCGCTGTTGCCGTTGATAAATATATGAACTGTATTGCTTTATGGGCGCTCTGCGCCATGTCATTTTCTTACTGCCATAATGGTAATGAAGGATGGGTGTCTCACCTCTTTCCTATATCCTTGTATGTCTGGTTTATACTTATATTGATAAAAGATCGTGAGGAAGATAAGGAGGGACCACACCTTGGTTGATTGGATTGGGCGTTTGGACAAGGTTTCTTCGGCTACATACGAGTGCAGTTGCGTGGAGGCATCGATGCCTGACTTGTTGACTGGGACTCCGAGTGTCGTATGTGCATATGGGGTTGCGACTTTGTCTGCTAGTAGTACCTATCCCTGGGTCACTACTTTTCCCCTTTTTGTGTTTTATTCCCGCTGTATTTTATTGGACTCTGTAATTATTATATTTTATGTCATCAGTGATTTGTGTAAATTGACTATATATATATATATATACATAAGAGATATGATTTTATTTTAGTGGTTGTATCATGGCTTGAATATATTTATATTTCATTCGAGGCTCATATTTTCTACCTATGCAAATTGTCAAAAAAATATATATATATAGACTCTTGAGAATTTAAATTACTGTTATCATGACTGTGACACACTTGGATTTAGTAACTAGGGTGTAATGACGATTATACTCTGGTTGCTACATCAAGGGTGTTACATTTCTTGTGTGATTTTCACTCATAAAATTGTTACTCTAGAACTTACTTTGATTTTTTTTTTAGGTAACATTTTCACATACATACATGAATATGATTAAGGAATTTTTCTTGAATTAGTTACTTTAGCCAAATAGTCAACCTTACAAATTTTCTCTTGATTAACCCGTTTGAGTTTATTTGATCATTATTCGTTTTTAGCTCATTACATGCCTTAAATGAAAAAATTATGTTCTTACCTAACTTTAGGGAATAAAAGAGCATTGACATAGTTATTGGATGAGTTCTTGAACAAGTTTGGGGGTGTGCTAATTAGTGTGCAAAATGGTTGATGTAAAATGAAAGAGTGACCAATTGAAATTGAAAAAAAAAAGGAGAAAAATTAAAGAAAAAAATGTAAAGAAAAGTAGGCAAGGGAAAAAGAATATGTAAATAGAATTTGCATTGCATAGAGTTGGGATAAACTTTTACATTTGTTACTTGAACTCAATCCTAATACTCTTTTATTCTCTTTAGTATTTAACTTGTCATTTTCATATTACTTCCCGAATTTACCTTGGCCTTATTATAATCTTGAATATAATCCTCTTGATTTGTGTGTACATGTGTTTTGAATAGTGGAGAAGTAGAAGATAAGCAAGCTTATGGTAGTGCATATTTTGAATGGTTGAATTGAGTGAAACATTTACCTTTCAAACACTTGAGAGATTAAGAGTAAATCTTGTGAGGTTATATCATTCTTGATCTATACTTTTCAATTGAAGTTATTATGTTTGTTAGTTTGAGATGTAAAGAAATGTTACTTCATGAAAGTTTTGATTCCTTGAATTTTTTGTTGCTCTCATTTTGCATTCTTGAATATCATTGGAAAGTGAGTTTTTCATAAGTTTTTAACTTTCAAGTTTGTATTGTTTTTCCTTTATTTGCTAGTGGTAGATTTCTACTTTTGCTTAGGAGTGCAAAAGGCTAAGTATGAGGAGATTTGATAAACACCTTTTTTATATATTAGTAATCCCTCATACCTTGTATGAAAGCTGAGCGAAAGCTCTACAACTTTGATACAGAGATCTAGATCTAAATCGGATGTCTAGTGGGTCATATTGAGTCTAGAAGTCCGAACAAAGATGTTGTCAATGGAACCTGAGTAGTGTGCAAATATTGGGTCGTAACTTAGGTTGTAGGTGTCATTTGGAGCTGAAACCGGTGCCATTTGAAAACTAAGATATAGATCTTCAATTCTTATGAGACCACTTCTCAAAACTATGATGTTTGATAGTGTTTTCACGTTTTTAAGTTGGCAAACAGGTTCAAAGAGTTGTTAAGAATATTTTAGGCATAATTATGTCATCTTAAGCTCAAATTATGCAAATTAAGTGTCCAATTAAAGCTAAGAGGAAGAAGATTAACCCTAAGTTATAGTAGCAATAGTCATAGCCACCATGAAAAAAGATAGTGAATTTTTTCCTTGCTACTCTTACTTGCACTTTCTTTCTTCATCTTTCTTCTTCTCCATTCTCTCTAGGTTTATTTTCTTTTATGTTTCTCTTCCCTCTCATCCTCATGGGTGAGAGGGAAGAACTTTTTAATCAATCCTAGGAATTGAAACATTTTTTATATTTAATTTTGAGATCTTGCAATTAATGTTTACTTTCTTATTATTAATCAAATTTCTCTCATCCTTCTCTTAATTTTGTTGCATCTTCATTGGGTGCTTAACTCAATTTGTGTGTTTATGCGATGGTTGCTTAATTATCACATGTTTGCATAAACTAAACAATGCATCAAAAGCTTCTTGGATGTTGTTTGTTAAGTTTGGTTGGATTCTGGGTAGTAGATTAATTTAGGATTGGGTGGACACTTGATTCATTTAACCTTGATTAATTAAATTCTGGGCGCTTATCTAGTAAAGAATTCATGGATCATCTTAAGGCTTCTTGATGTGATCTAAGACCAAAAATCTAAATAACAATTGAATTGAAGAGACTAAACAATGCATCAAATTTGTTTAATGGATTATTTAGCTTGGTTGAATTATGGATTTTAAGTTAATTTAGGATTAGATAGGCGCTTGATTCGTTTAACCTTGATTAATTAAATTCTAGATGCTTATCTAGTAAATAATTCACTGATTATCTTAAGGTCTTGATGTGATTTAAAGACAAGAACTTGGTTAACAATTGAATGGATTCTTAGTGATTGAAGATTGATTAAACTCAAGAATAGTTGATTTCCTTATATTGATTATTTACTTAATTATGTTTATAGTTTTTAATTAGTTTCTTTTAATTACCCCTATTAACCCCTTAATATAATTGATTATTTGAGTGATCTAAGGGCTCGACCTGATTACACTGCATACTACAAGTTTTTGATGAATCAGGTTATAAATTAATTTAATTTGATAGACTCGACAACTATCACTAATGTTAGGTCAAGGCAGGCACCTTATTATGCTCTAGCCACAGATGCTAGGCCAGGGCAGACATCCTATATATTATGCTTCAACCACAAACGCTAGGCCAGGGCAAACACCTTATTATGCTTCGACCGCAGAAGCTAGGCCAAGGCAGACACTGTATGCTATCAGACTTTTGAAGCTAGGTCATTTTTTAATATTGACCCAAATCAAAAAACAAATGTCTTGAAACAATATTTTGGGGTCTGTTTAAAAATAAATGAAAGACTTGTGTATAAAAAACCATATCCTGAATGGATTGACTGTGCGACACCTCTGCCGAAGGGATATAAGTACCTAAAATTTTATACATTTTCTAGGGAAGACGGTCAGACCACTTTGGAACATATCAGCTGATTCATTGCCCAGTGTAGGGAGCTTGACCAAAATGACTTTTATCAGTTGTAACTATTTCCACTTTCATTAACTAAATCGACTCACATGTGGTATACTAATTTGCCTCTCGGCTCAGTTCAAAGCTGAAATATGATGGAACGACTATTTCATGACTACTTTTACAAAACACAACTAGAGTTTTCAATAGTCAATCTAACTAAGGTTAAACAAAAGTTGAATGAGCCAGTAGCAGAAGCTTTTTGTCATCCCCCATTGTTTGAGAGTGAATATGCTAAGTTAGTTATAGAAGGCATGATAGATTTCTTAAACGAAAGAATAATCTTAACTGATTTTGAAGATTTGCCTTAGCTAGCTTCCAAGGTCATCTGATATGAGACATGAATCAAAGACAAGGAATGAAAAAGGTCCTCAAAAGCTAATAGAGGCTCACATGCCATTTCACTTTTTGGATATTCTAGCTATTTGGTTGATGAGGAGTACATGCAGGATGAAGAATGTGAGATTAGCACAGCAAAAATTGTAAAAGGATCACCTTACACTTGACCAATTTTTAAAGCCTTGAAAGCAAAGTAGAAAGAATAGGTTGAAGCTAAAGTGGAGTTTCTATTTGATATATCCAAAGTTGACTAGATTTTTTACTTCTTGCTGAAAGACAAACAAATGTACCTGATGGATATCGTATTCCAAAATTAGAGGACATTAGTGGAAAGAAGTATTGTAAGTGGCACAACTTATACAACTATTTTACTAATAATTGTGTTATGTTTCGAGCTGCAATACATAAAGCTATCAAGGACGAGATATTTAAGCTCTTAGACAAAGGAGCTTCAAAGATGGTTGTTGACACTGATTCTTTCTTAAAGTAGTCTGCTATCAACATGGTGACACTCCTAAATTTGGGAGCTAATTTGCTAACAGTCTGAGTTAGTGCTAAAGCAAGGCTTGCTTGGATGCCTAAAGGCTCGAGGGCAATTAATATACCTGCCATTGTTGCTTTGCCTAGAAAAGATGAATTCCCAAGCAACAGGACCAAAAGAGTAGGTTCTCAATCCAATGTTATTACTAATGATGTGCCTTTTGATTAGAGGCAGGTGCAGGAATACTCCCTTACTGATGGGAAAATAAGTTTGCAGATCTCTCTACTAACAAGAAGGCTACCCAAAATGGTGAAGCTGAAAACTGAAGTCAGAATTGATGAATAGGTCCTCAACAAACAACCAAAAGTTGCTTGGAAAATTAGCATCAACAAGCCACATCAAGGGTTCACTAAGACCCAGAGAAAAAGGTGGTAGCAGAAGAAAGTAATAGAGAAAAGAAAGAAGCTATTCCAGATGTTGGAAGAAGCTAAACATCAGCCGAGGTGGACTAACTAACTGCGGGATTAAAGGATGCAAACCCAAATGTAGGTTATCTCAAGTAATAAATTCTCGAGAATCCGAGGTCGATCTACAGGGAATTGATGAAGAGAAATTATTTGAGATAAGAAAAAGATTTGTCACGATAATAAAAATAATAAATCTTGTTCACAATTAAATTTAAGAACTTGCTTGAATTAGGAGATCCACTCTTGGTAATAAATTAAAGGCAAAATTATTTCTCTTTATAACTCAATTGAAATCCACACATAACGGAGGTTCCAATTGAAAAATATAACATTCAAAGTTCAATTATATATGCAATCATATTATGATTCCTTTAATTATCTACCAACATTTATAAATGAGTTCAAGTATTCACTATGTCAATCCTATTGTCTACAATAAATCAAGATCTCCATTATACAAAGAAGGTTTCTAAATTGATTGGATACAAAATACAACACATATAATGTCTATTTGATAATATATCATTTAAGCACAAGAAATAAAATAATCTAACCTTATTTCATTACCAAAAGCTTCACTATTTCACCAAAGCATAATGAAGATTTAGTTACTCATAGACAAGAAGAAAGAAAGAGAGAAGAATAGAAAGATGAATATAGCTTCAATTTAGAGCAAGAGAAAATTACAACAAAGGAAAACAATAAATAAGCATAGCCATAACTTCTAAAAATTAAGCCTAACACCAAGAGCCATAAATGATTAGCCAATTAAGCCTTTTATAGAGGATTAGAGATACAAAATGACAAGAGGGCTAATTAAGAATAGGTGAGGAGTAGGTGGATGAGTGGAAAATGTCAAATGGTGAGTTGGTAAGTGAAAAATTATTGAGATTCTTTGTCTCTGAAATCATTCAGTGCTGATCTCATGGATGCCATTAGAATGAAGCAACATGGTCTTCATGAAAGTTGTAGCATTTTGTCTCAAATTTTCAATGCCAATAAGATGATCCAAAAATTCTTCCTACAGCCCAATATATGACCCAATTACTACAGACTATTTAAGCCCAGTTTTAGCACCTCTGTTTTGACTTCCAGACTAAATATCACCTCCAAGCTGTCCGAATGAGCTCTTATGTTCTTCATGAAAGTTGTAGATATGGTTCTTAACTTTCAATTCTCCAAATTTTAGCCCAAGAAAGTTCCTATAACCCGAGTTATGCTCTGATATAGTACACTATTCAGGTTCCAATCACAAAACCCATATTCTGATTTCCAAACCCAATTAGCTCCTCTAGATGTCTATATTTTACCTGGAGTTCTCATGAAAATTGTAGAGCTCTCTCTTATCTTTCCTACAAGGTAAGATACAAATTTTTTACACATCTAGAACTCAAGATATGGTGAAAATACAAAAACAGTGTAAGACCCAAATAATACTGGAAAAATCAGTTAGTCCAATTTGAGTCCAAACTTACAAAACATAACCAGGCTTAAGCAATTAAGTAAGTGAAGAGTGTAAATGACTAAAAATGAGGGTTTATTAATGTATAAAATATATGATTATCAAATTCCCTCACACTTAATTTTTTGCACTCCTGGGCAAAACACATAAGACTAAAGCTAGGAAACAAAGAAAAACGATATAGACTCAAAAGCTAAAAACTCTAAAAGACTCGATGAAGCAAGAAGAGTAACCAAAAATTCAAGGGATCAAAGCATTAATGAGGTAACATTTCTTCACATCTCAAACCAACAAGCAAGGAAACTTCAGTTGAAAAGAATGAATCAAGAATGATAGATTCTCACAGAATTCACTCTCAATCTCTCAAGTGTTTAAAAGTTAAGTATTTCACTCTATTCAACCCATGAACAATTGCACTACCATAAGCTTGCTTATCTTCTACTTCTCTGCTACTCAAAACACATGCATGCCAAAATCAAGAGAACTTTATTTAAGGTTGTAATGAGGTCATGGTAAAGGAGAGGGGATAATATGGATATGAGAAGATAAATACCAAAGAGAATAAAAGAGCATTATGGTATAGTTAGAGTGGAGAAAATGTTTGAGAACATTCATCATACAGGACAATCACCAATATTTAACTAATGTTTTGTTGAAGATCAATCCCAAATTGGTGAATTGAATTCACTGTTAGACCTAAACCTTCTCATTTTCTTCTTGTTATTTCCAAGCAAGCATCCACATTTATTCTAGACTCTGATAATCCTTTGATTGTAACGATGGTCAATTTTTTTTTTGTTTTTGTTTTTGTTTTTTTTATCATTTTGCACACATTCCGCCACACTTATTTAAGAACAAAGTCAATGCTCTCTTACTCCCTAAGGTTGGGTAAAACATGTTTTTTTTTCTTTTTTTTTTGAAGGCACGTAATGAGTTAAAAACAAGAAATGGTCAAATAAGCTCAAATGGGTTACACAAGGGAAAATATACAAGGATGACTATTTGGTCAAAGTAGCTATTTCAAAATACCTCAATCATATTTATGTATGCATGTGAAAATGTAGTATAAAAAAAAATCAAAGCAAGTTCTAGAGTAACAATTCCATGAGTGAAAATCACACAAGAAAGAAAAGAATGATACAAATATTCAATCTATTCATCAATAGGCTCAAAATCTCGCAAAGCATATTTCTATCATTCTCAATCCACCATATCAATATTCATATCCAAGCTTATGATTTTTAAGAAAGAAGATAATTTATGCTAAGATCCAAGAATCTATTTGCTACTTCTACACAAAATAATTATCTCCTCAACTAAAATGCATCTCAAGAGTAAAATTACCCCTAAGGCAAAATTTACTCCTTACTCTGCCATCCTTAATTGGTTTTACTACGAATAAGTTTCTGACAATCATATCACTAAACATACTTCCTAATTTAGATACGTATCAAGAGTAAAATTACTCCTTACTCTAACATCAGTCATTGGTTTAGTAAGTCCATGACAATCATATCATACTTTCCAAAAAAAAAATTGTTTTTGGTCAACTATCATTCCCCCCAACCAAATCACAACATTGTCCTTAATATTAAAATATAGATGAGTAAAGGATAGAAGATATTACCTGTTGGAAAAATCTGATACAAATTTAAACAAAAACAAAGTACGATAAATAAAATCAAAAGTAAAGGAAAACTATAAACGAAGTGTCAAATCTGGCTTTCTTTTCATCCTGTTTCCCTTACTGCTTCCTGCTGACCAATCTATTTGAGCTATTGCTGGGTCAGGTTTATGAACAAAAGCTTCTAATTTATCAATCAACTCATCAATAATGGAAGTAGAGATAAGAAGTTGTCTTGCCAAAGGTGTGATAAATTTCTGTTCCACAGCAAGGTCAAGAAAGATTAACAAAATATCAAAGAAATTATTTACATTCAACAAACCTATGAGTTTATGGTGGATGTTCAGTTGGGTCCAAGAGACAATTTGAAAAACTTCTTCCATAGTACCAAAATCACCTAGTAATTCAATGAATGCATAAGAGTTTTCAAGCATTATTTTCATTCATTCATGCATTGATGATACCTTAAGTTCCTCCCCAATTGTCTTTCTAGTGATGTTCTGTTGAGCTAAAGGTCCAAGAATGACACCTAAAACCTGATTGTCTCCTATATATGCAGCAAGTGATGAAGCTCCCACTGACCCACAGCAACCTCCCCCATATACAAGATGAATTTTTCTCGCAGTAAGTGATCGACTAAGAGTGGTATCTACGTTTACAAACTCTAAACCCTTCCCATACTTAGAGCCACAAAATACACAGATATTTTTAAGTTGACAAACAGAAACACCTTCTATCTCTATACTCACCTTTCTCTTTGAATGATTCTGAGTTGGAGGAAAATGGAGAAAATGGAGTGTTTAAATAGGAAAAAGAATAAAAAGGGTAATAATAGCACCCTATAAGGGTAGGTTGGTTGTTGTCAGAAAAGTTTAAAATTAAGAAACACAGAATCTTTTTTTTTTAATTTTTTTTTGTTTTTTGTTTTTATTTTTTTTATTTTTTATATATTTTTTTGACTTCAAGAAAATCATCAGAGTAAAAAAGTCTAAAAACCCCTGAAGGACCCTACTCAAAGGATTGTCTGTCCAAAACCAAAATACACAAAATCATACAAAGATAAAAAAAATATAATAGCAAATGATGACATACCTTTATGTACAATTTTTATGGCGTCTTTTTATACTGCGAGACATGAGTGTAGTAGTGGCATATCTTTATACTGCGTGTCACCAGTGCAGTAAACACTCATGTCTGTTTATTTGAAGAAAAGAGAAAGAAGAAACCATCGTGGGTTTCCATCTTGGGTCTAGAACCTGGAGAGCTCATACTTGGGCTCGTAACATTAACAAAGATGCTAAAATTTGAAACCCATAATGTCCACGATCCAGAACGTCCCATCCTAGGACGCTGAGAGCCCCTTCCAATAAAAGAGAGGATCAAGCTCAGATGTCTCATATGCTTTAGCAGCCGCGAGTTACTTATAACCAGAGTGGGACGCTTCTGCCTGTCCATCAACTCCACAGTGCCTAAATAGTAAACATTGGGTTATAGAGTGCTACTCTCTATAGAGTATGGTACACTAACTTTTTTAAGGACTAACATACAAAGGTCTACCTGATTCAATGACGGGTCAGCCAAAGGCTGGGGCTCTACAACTAATTAAAACTATGGTACTCCTTCCGGATCGCCCTTGTTCAAACATTTTTTTTCTTTTTTTTTCTTCTTTTTTTTAAGAAAACATGAAGAAGAAGAAGAAGATAATATGTACAGATTGTTGTGGATATGACTCACATCTGCCTCTGATTTTACGTCCAGTAACGGCTTAAACGCCTTCTATGAGTCGAGGATAAGCTTCCCATCCAATTTTCTTATAAATTAACAAACACGTTCTTTTAGAGTCAAATTTCCAAGACCGTAGCATTTTTCTTCATCCTTGAAGAGATTCCACAAATTAAGAAGTTCACGATGCACAAATTCACAAGAATGCGTCTCAAGAGTCAATAAGATATCATCTAATAACTCCTTACTCAGTCTATTCTTAATGAAGAAAATTTTATCTTCTCTGTTTGCGGAAACCATCCCTAAAGAACGACATCGCTTGTTACAATTCCATCGTGCACATTTGTGACAAACTTGTAACCTTTTTGCTCTTCTCTTTTTAGAATATGAACTTCTTCCAAGACCTGGTATGTATGAGTCAAATGAAATTGAAGACTCACCTACTAGTCGGACCTTTGCTTCAATTATCCAGCGTATATCTTCTGGCATACCCTTGTGCATTAATAGTCTCAATCTCTCACATCTAACTTTGTAGATTTTTGTCAGAACATTTTGAGGGAGGGAAGGAAAGTGTTTTCTCAGGTTTGAAAGAATGACATCTATTTTAAAAGAGAAGAAGGATTCAGTTATTTTGGAAAACTAAAAAACAAACTGACTTGAGAGTCACGGAGTACCGTTATCCCCACTTAACCGGTAACACAAAGAACTGCAAAAAGAAGACAACAAAATTAGAATAAATTCTATTTATAACAAGGATCAGAAACAGAGATGAATTCTGCCTCATCAACTTGGTTTTCCAGAAATAGTTTGAGCCTTTGTCCATTGACTTTAAACACATTATCATTCTTAGGATTCTCAATATCTATAGCCCCATGAGGATACACATGTTTGACAACAAAAGGATCACTCTACCTAGATCTCAATTTTCCAGGAATAAGTGCAGATGAGAATTATAAAACAGAACTTTTTGACCAATTTCAAAAGATTTTCTCAAAATTGTCTTGTCATGAAAAGTTTTTGTTCTAGCTTTATAAATCTTTGAATTTTCATATGCATCATTTCTCAATTCCTCAAGTTCATTTACTTGCAATTTGCATATCTTGCAAGCATCATCAAGGATTAGATTGAAAGTTTTAATGACCCAAAATGCTTTATGTTCTAATTCTACTGGCAAGTGACAAGGTTTTCCATAGACTAACCGATAGGGTGATATGCCCAAAGATGTTTTGAAAGCAATACGGTAAGCCCAAAGTGCATCATTTAGTCTTAAAGACTAATCTTTACAATTTAGGTTAACTGTTTTTTCTAAAATTTGTTTAATTTTCCTATTTGCTAATTTAACTTGTCCACTTGTCAGAGGGTGATAAGGGGTGGTAATTTTGTGTGTAATATCATATTTCTTCATTAAAGATTCAAATAGTTTATTACAAAAATGTGTTCCCCCATCACTGATGATAGCCCAAGGGATTCCAAATCGACACAAGATATTTTCTTTTGAAAATTTGAGAACAGTTTTATGATCATTGTGTCGACATGGAATCGCCTCCATCCATTTTGAGACATAATCAACTGCGACCAATATATACACAAATCCAAATGAAGATGGAAATGGGCCCATGAAATCAATTCCCCAACAATCAAAAATTTCAATGACAAGGATGGGGTTCAGAGGCATCATGTTTCTTTTTGAAATTGAGCTAATTTTTTGACAATTTTCACAATTTTTGCAAAATATATAGCAGTCCTTAAATAAAGTGGGCCAATAAAATCCACACTACAAAGTTTTGGCAGCTGTTTTCTTTGAAGAAAAGTGACCTCCACATGCTTTTGAGTGACAAAATTTAATGACACTACCTACCTCACTGTCGGGCACACATCTCCGAAAGATTTGGTCAGGATAATATTTGAACAAGTATGGATCATCTCAATAAAAAATTTTTACCTTTGTCAAAAATTTCTTTCTATCTTGGTGTGTCCATTGAGGCGGCATCTTTCCTGTTACAAGAAAGTTGATTATGTTAGCAAACTAAGGCATGGAATTGACAGAGAATAAAAATTCATCAGGAAAAGAATCATTGATGGGTGTGTTATCAAAAGGTGAGCCTATTGTAAGTCTGGACAAATGATCAGTGATAACATTTTCGGCTCCTTTCTTATCTTTTATTGTGATGTTGAATTCTTAAAGCAACAAGAACCATTATATCAATCTTGGTTTGGCATCCTGCTTAGACATCAAATATCTAGTAGCAATATGATCGGTGAAAATCACAATAGAAGAACTAATTAAATAAGATCGAAATTTATTCAGTGCAAAAATTACAGCAAGTAGTTCTTTTTTAGTAGTGGTATAATTCATTTGTGTACTATTTAAAGTTTTACTTGTATAACAAATCACATGAGACTTACCTTCCTTTCTTTGGCCTAAAACAGTGCCAACAGCAAAATCACTAGCATCACACATCAACTCAAAAGGCAAAGACCAATCAGAAGATTGCATGATAGGAGTAGATGTCAGAAGAGCAATTAATTTTTCAAAAGATTTTTGACATTCTTGAGTCCAATCAAATGATGCATCTTTCAACAGAATATTACATAATAGTCTAGATATAGCACTAAATGTAACATCCCGGGACTGCCTGCAGGATTGACGAGTGTCTCCACAAACCAACACAGGTCTTTTCAGCGTATTTTGTCCTCACTCACACGCATCCTAGGAAACTTTCCAGGAGATCACCCATCCCATAATTGCTCCAGGTCAAGCACGCTTAACAATGGAGTTCTTATGTTCTAGGCTCCCGAAAAGAAGTTGCAACTTGTTGATATAGTTACGCCTAATCAATTCCTTTAAGCCATCCTCAACTATGCAGTCCCCATACACTCGCACGCCTCATCGAATCCCTCTCATTCCGATGCGTATTCAGTTCATTCATGGACCCTTCGCCTAGAAGCATGCCAGAGCCGCCCATGTACATGCTTCACCCGCACCGGCGTCCCACTCCCGCCCTCATCTCCCCCATAGACACTAAAGTCCTTAATGAATCTTCTGTAAAATCCTGCATGTCCTAAAAAGAAACAAACTTCTCTGACTCTTTTTGGGGAAGACAAATAGGCAATTAATTCAACTTTGACCTTATCAACTTCAATTCCTTTAGAAGATATCACATGACCTAACACTATTTCTAAGGTAATCATGTAATGACATTTTTCCAAGTTTAGCACAAATCCTTTTTCTTTGCATCTTTTAAGAACTTTTTCTAAATTATCAAGATAATTTTCAAAGGAATTTCTAAAAGCTGTCAAATCATCCATGAAAACTTTTAAATAATGCTCAATTATGTCACTGAAAATGCTTAACATGCATCTTTGGAGTGTTGCCGGAGCATTTTTCTTGATCTTTCAATACAATTGGTATTTGATTATAACCTGAAAAACCATCAAGAAAATAGTAGTATGGATGTCCTGCTACCCTTTCCAGAATTTGATCAAGAAATGGCAAAAGAAAATTATTTTTCCTGGTAGCAGCATTTATTTTCTAAAATCAATACACATACGCCAACTAGATGAGACTCGTGTAGGTATTAATTCACCCTTATCATTTTCAACCACTGTTATTCTAGATTTCTTAGGCACAATTTGTGTAGGGCTTACCCATTGGCTATCAAAGATAGGATAGATAATTCCAGCATCAAGCAATTTAAGGACTTCAGCTCTAACTACCTCTTTCATGTGTGGATTTAATCTTCGTTGAGGTTGTTGAGAAGTTTTAACATTATCCTCTAAATGTATTCTGTGCGTACAAATTAATCGATTAATGCCTTTTATGTCCTTTAATGTCCATCCAATTGTACTTTTATGCCTTTTAAGTAGTTCTGTTAACATACCTTCTTATTCTTCAGTAAGAGACGAGGAAATTATCACTGGAAAGTTTTGTTCTTCTCCCAAAAATGTGTATTTCAACCCAACAGGTAATGACTTTAGTTCTGGTGTGGGTACTTCTTCATGAGCATTATCATTCATGGGTTTTAGCTCTTCAAATGTTGGCTTCCATCCCTTGTACTCCATTATCTGTGTACAATCAAGCAAAGAACATATTTTAGAGATATCATCTTCTAATTGCATGCCTAACTTAATTGAATTGACTAAACAAATTTCTAATAGGTTAGAAGAACTCCTTGTTTGAATATGATAATCTATAATGGCTTTAATTCCTTCAACTTCCTCCTTTTCATCAAGGACTTCCTGTGGTTGTTTGCACATGTTAAAAACATTGAGCTCTACTGTTATGTTTCCAAATGTTAGCTTCATCACTCCATTTTTACAATTTATCAATGCATTAGATGTTGCTAAAAATGGGCAGCCTAAAATAACAGGAATTGACTTGCAACTATCAACCATAAGTTCAGTATCCAAGACAATAAAATCCACAGGATATCTGAACTTATCAACTTGAACCCACACATCTTCCACTATTTGATGGGATTTAATTATAATTAAATGTTTTAACCCAAGTGTAGGTTGTCTCAAGTAATAAAGTCTCGGGAGTCCGAGGTCGATCCACAGGGAATTGATGAAGGGAAACTAATTAATTGAGGTAAAGAGAGTATTTGTCACAAAATTTAAGATGATTTAAGTTGTTCACAATGAAAAAGATTTGCTTGGGTTAGGAGATTCATTCTTAATAATAAATTAAGAATAAGATTATTTCATTTTAACTCAATTGAAATTATGCATATTGAAAATTCCAATCGGAAGATTTAGCATTCAAAGTTCAATCATGTAATTATATTATGATTCCAATAATTATTAACTAATACTTGTAAATCGTCAAAAGCATCCAATGTGCCAATCCTATTGTCTACAATGGATCAAGATATTCATTATACAAGAATAGTATTTAAATTAATTGGAAACAACATATAATACATATAAAAGTCACATAAAAATATATCATTTAAAGCACAAGAAAGAAATAAATCTAACCTCAATTTATTATTAAAAGCTTCACTCTTTCACCCAAGCTAGATGAAAATTAATTACACATAAGAAAGAAGAAAATAAAAGAAGAGAAAAAGAACAGAGTTGGGACAATAGAGAGAGAGAAATTCTCCCCCCTCTTAAGACGCCATTCCTTCGACCTACGCCTCATGAATTTATAGACAATTTGAGGTTACTTGTGCATATGCACGCAGAACTTGCACAAGAATTTTCACGTGATGCTACAAAGTTGCTACAAGAACTACTATAGTGATATTATTCAAGAATATCGTGATGCTACAAGTTGCTACAACTCATTTTTGTTTTGTCATGTTTTCGTCGTGCTACAGTGACTGCTACAGTACCTAGAATTATTTTTTTTTTTTTAGAAAATCTTCTATGCAACCACTTCCATTCTTCGATCCTTTGCATTTATCTAGTAAAAATACATAAAAATACATAATTACAACACAATTTAAAATACTAAAAATATAACAAAACTCAAGAACAAACCCAATTAAAAAGATTAAAAAGAATGAAAAACACACACAATGAACCGTAAAAATTGTAAGTTTTTTAGGTTCATCACTATTCCTCTTGAAATTTTAATTAATATATCAGCAAGTAGAAGAGTTACAGAAGTTGGTTTTAACTCACCCAAGTTGAGTTGTTGATAAACTGAATGTGGAAGCAAATTGACACTAGCACCAAGATCAAGTAAAGCTTTTTCAATTTTAGGTTCTCCAATAATGCATGAAACTGTAGGACAACCAAGGTCTTTATATTTCAATGTATTATTATTCTGAAGAATGAAACTTACCTGTTCAGCCAAAAATGTTTTCTTTTTCACATTTAATTTCCTTTTAATAGTGCACAAGTCCTTCAAATATTTGGCATAATAAGGAATCTGTTTAATAGCATCTAACAGAGGAATATTCATCTTCACTTGTTTCAAAATTTCAAAAATTTCAGTGTGGTGGTCTAATTTTTTTAGATTATTCAATCCTTGAGGAAATGGGGGTGAAGGTGAGAGTTTGGTCTCCTTTTGGTCAACTTCTTCATTTTCTTGGGGAATTGGTTCAACTTCTTTCTCACAAGGTTCAGGAATTTGTTTTTCAACAACATTTTCACTCCTAAGAGTTATCACTGACTTGACTTAGTCTATTTGTTAGTTTTCTGAACTCCCCTCATTTAGACTGTACTGATCCTTTTGATTTGGTTGAGGTTGAGAAGGAAATTTTCCTTTCTCGTGAATGGTGAGTGCAGAAGAAAGTTTAGCAATAGTTTCTTTTATGTCAGTCATGGTTTGATTGTTTTGTTTATTAATAGTCTCTTGTTTTTCTATGAATACATGCAGTGTTTCTTCAAGGTTTTTCCTATATGGTGGGACATAAGGTGCATATCCTTGAGAATTCTGAGAGTCTTGTTGTGCCGAGGAGGTGGTGGTTGCACGAATTGTGACTGATTATTATTCCTCCAGCTGAAGTTCGAGTGATTTCTCCATCCCGGATTGTATGTATGTAAAAAAGAAGAAGTAAATGACTTTTTAAAATTATTCATTGCATTTACTTGCTCATGTACAACTTCTTTAAAAATAGGAATCTTAGGACATTCATGTGTTGAGTGTCCTAAGTCATCACAAATGCCACAAATTTTTTCATTTTGCATAGATTTGATTCCTTTTTCTTTTCATAATTCCATGGCTTCAACCTTTCTAGCCAAAATGGCAAACCTTTCCTTTAGATCTTCCTCTTGACTAAGGTGATATTTTCCTTTATTAGCACTTGCAAGGTTAGATCTAATTGAATTTTCAAAAGGTTTAGTGCTATGCCAAGATTGAGAATTTACAGCTAATTGGTTTAAATAGTCTAAAGCTTCATCAGGTTCTTTATCAAGAAACTCACCATTGCACATTGTTTCCACTAATTGTTTAGTTTCAGGTGTTAAACCTTCATAAAAGAAGCTTATAGTGCGCCATTTTCCAAAACCATGATGTGGGCAAGAATTTAACAAATCTTTAAACCGTTCCCAACATTGAAAATATGCTTCATTTGAATTTTGAGAAAAATTTTAGATTTGTCTTTTCATAACATTGGTTTTATGTGTTAGAAAAAATTTCTTCAAGAACTCACCTTGTATTTCTTACCATGTGCCAATTGATCTTAGTTTCAAAGTATTAAACCAAGATTTTGCTTTATCTTTTAAAGAAAAAGGAAATAATTTAAGCTTAACAATCTCTTCAGTGTAATTTTGATCATTGAAAGCAATACATACTTCCTCAAATTCTTTTAGATGTAAATATGGACTTTCAGATTCTAAACCATGAAAATTAGGAAGTAAAAAAATCATACCTGGCTTGAATATAAAATTAGTGGCATTGAGTGGATAGATAAAACATGATGGACTAGAATTTCGAGGTGGTTGCAAATATTCACGCATGGTTCACAATAGTTGATTTTCATGTTCATCATGTACACTTTTATTTTCAGCCATTGTGTCAATTGTGTGTGATTGTGATTCAAACAAATCAATATATAAAGTACCAGGATTAATTTTAACTAAACGACCAGAATTTAAATCACGATATCAATTAAGCATAAATAAATGACTTAAAATAAAAAAAAAATAATGTACAAGTCAGCGATTTACACCAGCCATTAAATACTAATAAGGATGTGATATAAACTAACCACCTAATAAATATTAATAAGTAAAAGGTTAGATAACTGATAAAGTAAAAAGTTAGATAAATGATAAATTAAAAAGTTAGATAATTACGAGTTAATAATTAGTAAGTTAGAAAGTACAAAGTAAAATACGAAATTAAAGTATAGAAAGTAAAGTGTAGAAAGTAAATTGTAGAAAATAAATTTAAAATATGAAAACCGAAGAGAGGCAAAGCCCTACCAGAGCCGGTGAAAGAGAAGAGAAGAAGAAAGATTATTTCATTACGTTAGAAAGCAATAATAAATAATAGAAATTTAAAAGTAAGAGAATAGAAACTTAAAAGTTAGTAAGCATAAATAAATGACATAAATATAAAAGTTAGAAAGTTAGTATGTTAGCAAGTTAGTAGGTTAACAAGTTAGATAGTTAGAAAGTTAGAGAGTTAGTAAAAAAACTAAAGGAACTGTAAACCGATCTTTTGCTCCGATGAGGGAGAAGAGAGAATAGATTTTATTACAGAATGTGAATCTCAATAAATTAAAACTTCAAATCAAGTCCCCGGCAACGGCGCCAAAAACTTAAGTGCGGGATTAAAGGATGCAAACCCAAGTGTAGGTTGTCTCAAGTAATAAATTCTCGGGAATCCGATGTCGATCTACAGGGAATTGATGAAGAGAAGTTATTTGAGGTAAGAAAAAGATTTGTCACAATAATAAAAATAATAAATCTTGTTCACAATTAAATTTAAGAACTGGCTTGGGTTAGGAGATCCACTCTTGTTAATAAATTAAAGGCAAAATTATTTCTCTTTATAACTCAATTGAAATCCACACACAACGGAGGTTCTAATCAGAAAATATAACATTCAAAGTTCAATTATATATGCAATCATATTATGATTCCTTTAATTATTTACTAACATTTGTAAATGAGTTCAAGCATTCGTTGTGCCAATCCTATTATCTACAATAAATCAAGATCTCCATTATACAAATAAGGTTTTTAAATTGATTGGAAACAAAATACAACACATATAATGTCTATTTGATAATATATCATTTAAGCACAAGAAATAGAATAATCTAACCTTATTTCATTACCAAGAGCTTCACTCTTTCACCTAAGTAAGATGAAGATTTAGTTACTCATAGATAAGAAGAAAGAAAGATAGAAGAAGAGAAAGATGAACATAGCTTCAATTTAGAGCAAGAAAAAATTACAACAAAGGAAAATAATAAACAAGCATAATCATAACTTCTAAAAACTAAGCCTAACACCAAGAGTGTAACACCCCTTTGGAGGATGTCACACATAAAAGAAAATAAAAGAAATAGAAATAAAATCTACCCAAGTTGTGAAACATTTGTTAAATATTATTACGGGTTGTAAAATAATTCCCGATAGACGAAATAAGTAATAAAAAGATAATGCGGAAAATACGAAATAAAAAAAAAAACATCATCACTAATAATATACATATGATTAAGTTATAAACTGTACAAATAATTTACAACTAAGTCTACAAATATTTAAACAAAAACAAGAAAGAAAGCAATAAAAGAGTTAATATATATACTACATACGGACGCCCCAAAAAAAAAACATCATGATTATCTAATCCTCGATGGATCACTCTCGGTATGAAAATGATCATCGGGAGATAGATATCTGGATGTCTCGACACACGGCGATAACGGGATCGCGCAGTCGATACGATGCTTATCTCACTAGGCTCAGGGTTTTCAGCACACCAATAACGCCTAATGGATAAGGGTAATTCTAAGTGCAGAAAAAGTGTCGTAGTCATGACAGGCTCTTCATCAAAACGATGACGTAGGATCACAGTCACACGTCCTGCATATGTCACAGAATCACGATCTCCTCGTAAATGCCAAGCCAGAGCACCTCCATGAAATACCAGCTCTATGAATCTCAAAAATCCTAGCGTCGCCATCCCACACAATCAATCCAGAGGATATGGATGATCGGATGGTTCTTGATCGTAAACCGGTCGTCACCGCACTGCTGATCTTCCTCCTCCTCGTGGGTACACGATCTCAATAGGCTGATCCTCTTCCTCGAAGTCTTTACCGCGTAAAATAAATAAACAGAAAATACATATAACAAAGAGGTAAGACAACATAAAACCATCACAACATGGCCAATAAGAAGAACGACAAACAACATATATACAATTCATGCAATATATAAAGCTTTAACAATTATAATAACAAATTGAAGTAAAATTTAGATATCATAACAATATATATCATATAATGTATAAAACCTCACGTATAAAATAAGAAAGATAAGAATAAACAGATAAAATATAATAACCAAATATAGTAACAAGAATCACTGATAAAATAAACAAATAAGATACGTAAAAACAATAAATAGATAAGATGTAAACAAATAGACATAGAGATAAATAATATGACAAAATCCTACTCCATGGAGCTAAAGAAAACACAAGTATCAGAGAGAGGAATGATTCGCAAAACCTAATAGTACCACGGCTGCCCCACCAACTATTGCGCTGTCACACGTTGCGTCTATAGCCCCACGACACAGGAATCCATCAATCCAGGCGTGGTGTAGTTCACGGTCTCACGTTGTGGCACTACAGGCAAATGTACTACTAGATTTCACCACTCTCGATTAAATCTAGTGTACGTCGAGTACCAAAGTGTGCTTTCGGTTTACCACGGCCCAGCGGAGCGACCAACTGTCCACATGTGGGATCCCGTACACTAAAGTCTCCAAGTTCATTAGAACAATGAACCACACTACGTTTATCGCATCGACAACACGATGTGATTCGTCCTCAAACAATTCCACCAAATACATGGCACACATAACGAGATAGATGGAAAGTCAGCGGGTTCACATTTTCCCGACAAATAATTCTCAAAAACACATGCGGGTTCACATTTTCAACCGACAAATAAATAGATTTTCAAAAGCCATGCGGGTTCACATTTTCCCGACAAAGATATAGATTTTCAAAAAAGGCATGCGGGTTCACTTTTTCCCGACAAAGATAAAATAAATATAGTAACGGTCAATCGCGTAGAAATTTTATCGCATTTTCATAATTCCGTCGTTTTTACAAACGTTTAAAAATCGGGTAAAGATATTTTTCTGTTTTTGAAATCGCGTAGCATTTTTAATACGTTTTCTCAATTGCGTAGGATTTTTAAATCATTTTCTTATTCGAATGCCATTAAAATTACTGTTTAAACAGATAGAAATAGTACTTAGTACATTTAAACTACGTAAAATAATTTTTCATACCGCATACTGTCTTTAGGATATTTTTACTATCTTATAGATTCATTTTTACTAAAAATTGACAGCATTTTGTTTATAAACTTATAATAATGGTTTTCTAAATTTTCCATAACATTTTCTATTTACCTAATTTTTTTAACCATATCATTTAATTCTTTTTGAAATCTCTAACATGCTTCAAAACTTAAAGTGAGCTATATGTTAGAAAATTTCTCAAAATTTCTGTATTTTACTTCCTAATGATAAAATCACTAGTTTTAATCCTTTAAGCTTAATTCTACTCAATTTGTTTCTTCAAAAAAATCATTATAGAAAATTTCTTCTTAACTTGTATTGTCTCTTTTTGATTGAAAAGGTTTGGAATCAAGTTTTAGAAACCATAATTACCTATAGTGGCATGTTGGCCAAATTTTGTAAAACTTTTTCATTTGATTTCTAAATCATGTCAAAGGTATTATCTTATCTAAGTTCATTAAATCATGTTATAAAGTAAAGATTTTGAATCAAATAAACCTTTTAGGCATGTTGGCCCAAATTTACTAAATCTTTACCATTTGATTTCTAAATTCCTTTTCTTTGATCAAATCAATTTGAAACCTTCTTATTTCTCCTAATTAATTAAGTTGCACTTTAGGAAAAATGAAGAGAACATTTTGGTCCTCAAACTTTGTCATTGCCGTGAGCTAGGGAATGTGTTCTTTGGAACACTCATGCAAACTTACACATGTTATTCACATCTTAAACCTTATCATACAATTCTAACACATGCATTTATATTTCTAACACATGAGAATATTGCAAATTAATCTTGCAAAATATTTCTAACATATAAAACCTAAATTAAAGCTTATAGACATACCATCAAAAGCTAATAAACATGCAAAATTATTACAATCACCAAACAAGAAAGCTACTAACATACAACATTTAAACTACTAGCAACCACAAAAATTAACAAATACACATCAATAAACACACCACAACCGAATCCTTATGGATTCTACAAACAACCCATCTTCTTACCACCATCAAGGGATGATAAGAATTGTCTTCCTCTTACCTTAAATGAAGACAAAAGGCTTACTTTCACACCTCCTATGGTTCGGTTTTCACTCCACCAAATACCTAAAAATCTCAAATAAAATCTACATGTTATTAACCATGAAAAAGAAGCTAAACCATGGAGAAATCATGGCTTAGAACTTTGAAAAAGAAGAGAGAAAAGAAAAATATGATATTTCACCTTCTAGGTCAAATTTACAAGGTTGATTTCCAAGCCTTAAATGGAAGATTTTGAAGAAACTTCCAACTAGAAAGGTTCTTAGAATGGTGTTTAGATTAGGAAAACTTGGTTAGAAAAATTTTTGGATGGTTGGATGGTGTAGATAGTGTCTTGGCCGAAAATGGTGAAGAAGATGAACAAGAATGGTGGCTAGGGTTTTGATGAGAGAGAAGAGAGAAAAGTGATGAAGGAGAAGTGAAATTTTGGTCTTCAAAGGCCTCTTGGCCGTAGCACTCAAGTGGTGTGCAAGGTGGGCACCTTGCTTGGCTTCATCCAAGCCATTGGATGAATCAATGGTCAAGATCAAGCCTTGGTGAGCAAGCTTAATTCCTATTGGTTGGCTCATGGTGACTCACATGCTGAGTCACACAACTCATTAAATTCTCTCATTGAGTCAAGTTAGTATGAGTCAAGTAGTAGGTTAGCAAGTCGACCGTGTTCGAAAGTTCTACCGCTTACGGTGATTAATTAAGCTTAAAGGATCTAATCGTTTCGCTAATTGTGGGTCCCGCAAAATATTTCCTGTCCATCGTCACTAAATTATATCGACTAATAAAATAATATTATAATAATATAAAATTATTTTATTTATGCTTAAATCTAAAAATTAAAAGATTATTTTTAGTCTCATTCAGAATCGGGTTAAGTAAGATCCCCCAATTCTAAATAATAAAACAAGATTTTCCCGGCCGGGAAAATATTATTTTCCGCCACGAGCAAATCACACAAAAAAGTCCATATAAAATCACGACATTCAAAGTTCATTATCGGACATTAAATCAAGAAGAAAACAATTAAAAATAGCAAAAACAAATGAAAACAAGACGTTCGGGACGTAACGGTCATTTTCCCATTTTTTCCCACAACGTAGGTAATCGTCAAAACGTTCAAATAAAATATCCAACACAGATATATATAGTCAGTATATCTTTCGAAAAATTAATACAAGAGCTCGAGAAAATTTTTATTTTACTTACTCAAGAAGCAAACTACGTAAAACGATCAAATAAAATTTGAGCCTCATATATCGTAATTGTTTTCATACAAAAATCGAGAACAGAAAAATAGGGACACAACGGTCATTCATACAAAAACATGAAAAATGATAAACAAGATTCAATATTTTCTAAAAATTGGGCGTTACAAAGAGCCCCAAATGATCATCCAATGGAGCCTTTTATAGAGGATTAGAGATACAAAATGACAAGGGGGCTGATTAAGAGTAGGTAAAGAGTATGTGGATGAGTGGAAAATGCCAAATGGTGACTTGGTGAGTGAAAAATTATTGAGATTCTTTATCTCCGAAATCATTCAATGTTGATCTCATGGATGCCATTAGAATAAAGCAATGTGGTCTTCATGAAAGTTGTAACATTTTGTCTTAGATTTCTAGTGTCACTAAGATCATCCAAAAATTCGTCCTACAGCCTAAGATATGACCCAATTACTGCAGACTGTTCAGGCCTAGTTTCAACACCTCTGTTTTGACTTCCAGACCAAATATCACCTCCAAGCTGTCCGAATGAGCTCTTATGTTCTTCATGAAAGTTGTAGATATGAGTCTTAACTTTCAATTCTCCTAATTTTAGCCCAAGAAAGTTCCTATAGCCCGAGGTATGCTCTAATTATTGTACACTATTCAGGTTCCAATCACAAAACCCGTATTCTGACTTCCAAGCCCAATTAGCTCCTCTAGATGTCCATATTTTATGTGGAGCTCTCATGAAAGTTGTAAAGCTCTCTCTTATCTTTCCTGCAAGGTAAGATACATAATTTTACACATCTAGAATTCAAGATAGGGCAGAAATACAATAACAGTGTAAGACCTAAATAATGCTGAAAAAATCAATTAAGTCCAATTTGAGTCCAAACTTACAAAACATAGCCATGCTTAATCAATTAAGTACATGGAGAGTGTAAATGACTAAAAATAAGGGTTTATTAATATATAAAATATGTGATTATCACTAACAAGGGGGTTGCTGTTAGAGATGCAGAATCCAGTAACCATAAGCAAATGTTAGAATTGATGTTGAAGCAGTTTCTAGTGGAAAAACAGATCCACCCGACTCAGCAAAGCCAGGAGACCTAGAATAAAGTTGTTATAGTAGAAAATGAACTTAAAAAAGTAAAAGGAGATTCGTAGCTTTAGTTGATTCCTCAGCTGACAAAGCCATTAACTAAAAAGGAGCTACTTGATTTGGAATTACAGGAGTTGTTGAAGAATGAAGTAGAACCCCTTGAAATTCTAGATCGTTCAAACTTGCAAGCAATATTGGAAGAGCTGGTGGTTGTTAGCATAATTGGTGTGCTTCTTGTCGATTTCTTACCTAATGGAAATTTAGTTGACGACTTATAAAGGAATGTATTAGCTTCAGAAGCTGAATAAGCCACCTTGTCCACTTATGAATACCCAAGACAAGTGGCTAAAGTTGTGTTTGAAAAGTCTAGGGAAACTATGGCTAGACATTTGAAGCCCCTTTATATCAAGGCGTATGTGAATGACAAGCTTATTACCATAGTCTTTATTAATAATGGTGTTGCTTTGAACATAATGTCGATGACAACATTGTGAAAGTTAGGGAGAACTAAAGCCGATTTGGTCTTTACCACCATGCAAATGACAAATTTTGCTAGTGGGGCCATAACAGCTAAAGGCATAATCCCTATGGAGCTTATTGTGGGAAGCAGAACAACTACCACTACTTTCTTTGTGGTTGATGCTAAAAGCACATGCTCAGTGCTTCTTGGGCGAGACTGGATCTATGGCAACCAGTGTATCCCTTCTTCCCTGCATCAAATTCTTATATATTGGAATAGTGATGATGTAAAAATTGTGAAAGCTAATAACAAGCTTTTTGTAGCCAAGGTTGGCATGGTTGAAGCTCAATTATATTCCCCTTGTGTTACAACTCTATATAGTTTGGTATAGGAGCTCCTTGGGATTATTAGATCCATTGAGTGGACTAATGATGGATTCTAGGTGAAACATAAGGCCGATAACTTGACTCCAAAAGACTTTGAGGTAAATAATGTTAAACTAAATTATAGTCCTTCCTAGTATGAGCTACAATGTGCATAAAATGAATTGTATGATGGTTTTTTGAATTTAGAAAAGAAAAACTTATCTTGTTTGGAAAATATTTCTCCATTGAAAATGAAATTGAGACTTTGAAAAATGAATATGCTTTTCTTGATGAGGAAATGCCTTTGAAAAGTGAATCCTTAACTTCTTATGAAAAGTGCATTACTTTAGAAAATCAAGTTGATGACTTATATTTCGAATTTGCCAAAGCTAATGATTCTAATTGTTTACATTCCATGCTTGTTAATGAGAATAAAATTGATGTTATTCCATATAAAAATTCAAGCAAGACTTATGACTAAAATAGTATAGAATGTAATAACCACAAAAGGCTCAAGTTTTCCAAAGATGATCTTCAAAGGACCAAGTCATCATTAAATTTAATTGTTTGTAATTTTTGTGGTCATCTAGGACATATTTCTCATTTATGCAATTATAGAAGAAATTTTTATATGAGAAATTGTATGATATGGGTTCCTAAAGATCTTAAAGGCTCTAGTACTAACACTCAAGGGCTCAAAATGAAATGGATACCAAAATGTCCTTCTAGTTTTTCAATTATGCATAAAATTTCTCAAAAAGATGAACTAATTGGTCAAAGGAAAAATGATACATCAAGAAGAATGCTTCCAAAGCCCAATGGTAGAAATTTTGGTCAAAGAAGTAAGATGACTTGAACCAAAGCTTCTCAATTACAAAATATAAAACTTGTAAAATTCAAAACATCAAAAGAGAAGTAATGGGTAAGAAAAAAAGTTTCCTTGATTACCAAGGCCAAATCAAAAGTTTTTACATCTTATGCACATTCACTTGTAAAGTCAATGAATTTGAGGTATATTCCTTGTAGGCCTTAAGTGATTGATAAAATCATGTGTACTTGGTAAAATTTGAATATTATGTTTAACACATGATTATGTTCACTCTTTTTGTACCATTACTCATTAATTTGTTATATATCTTGGTATATAAGTTTTATAATGCATATGTATGCTTGCTATGCTTTAAATTATCTATATATCATGAAAGTAAGCATGCTATCGTCTATGTGCTTACTGGAAATTGGTTAATTAACCTATTGTGCTCAATTTACATAATATGACAAATTGATCTTTATGAGAGCATAATGAATTAATGGCCAAAAACTAATACACAAGGACCTAAGAAAATTTGGGTACCAAAAGTTAAAAATTAAAGTGTGTTGTAGGTGTACTTGAAGGCCAAGAGCTGACTTTGGCATCTTGAAAGTGGCTGCTGCAAGCACAAGACCATAAAATACTCCAAGTTCTATTCCTTGTCTCCAAGAAGGTTGGACTTGTAATCTTTGGATAAGTGGAGACTTGTTTTATGCTTTTCTAGCCTTATATCTTGAAAATATCTCTATATGCTAAATAAGTGTGTTCATTGTTTGAAATGACATGTTTGATGATAATATCATTGAGGTCGAGTTTTTGATCAATCATGACTCAAAATGAGTGTTTGTGTTAGATGAATTTTTATCTTGTTTTTATCTAACATGATCTTTTAGTTGATTTAAAATGGCTTTGTAAGAATTAGAACTTTGTGATCATGTCTTTATGTTCTTACTTGGCATGTTTGCTAAAATGTATCACTTTGATCCTTGGATAAGCTTTTGTTAATCTTTTTGACCTGCTACTTATGTTTACTGGTGCATTTCATTTAGTTTTTTTCAAATAAGACTCCTCTTATTCGAATAACGTTTTCTAATAGCACCTCATAGTAATTGTTTTGTATGCTTTATTCGAATAAAGCATATCTTATTCGAATAATGCTTAACAGAAGCATCCTTAAAATTCTGTTGTTTTCTGTGTTATTCGAATAACCATACGGTTATTCGAATAAAGCTTGGCAGAAAGCCAAGTCTGGATGTTGTATTATTCGAATAACAACATTGTTATTCTAATAATGCTTGACAGAAAGTCAAGACTTTGTGCTCTCCATGAGTTTATTCGAATAACAATAGCATTATTCGAATAAACATGGGCTATATGAAAGGTTCTACTTCTATTTGCTATATATGTTGAATTCTTTGTAATTAGACTAAAAATGCAAATGCTTAACCAAATGTAATTGGCTATTCTTTTGATAAATATATGTACTTGACTAAATTGATCAATGAAATGAAATATCTTTTGTCATTGTGAACTCATTTGTTGTTTTACCTTACTAGTTTGAATGCTTATTTGCTTATGAGTTTGACATGATGACTAACCTCTATAGATCCAAAATTGGTAGATACCAAAGAAAGTATGTTGAATTGTGTTGTAGGGTGATAACTACCTCAAGCAAGCATTTAAATGGAATAAGATTATTCAACTTGAGGATAGTAAAGTTTAAAAAGATTCTATTTTTAAAAGGGGCGCAAAGAATCTTTATTTCCTCATAAAAACTTGAAGCTTGGAAGTTGGAGTGACCTACAAAAACTCAAAGAGTACACTTTTAGTGATATCAATCTCTTATCCTTACTTATGCTTTAAATTGAATATCATATAATATTTGGAGAAGTATAGAGTTGTTTTATGCCTTAACATGCCTTAAGTTGTGCTTTTCTAGCATTGTGTCTCAAAAGTGTCTTTACATATGCTAACATGCTGAATATGCACACATTTTGCTTGTAATGACATGTTTTATGGTAATATCTTTATTCTTGAGCTTGTGGCTAATTCTCCTTGTTCAAATATGAAAATTCACATGCTCATAAGTAGTTATAATCCTTTCTCTTTGATGCTTATTTTTTTTATATACTTGGAGATTGAAAAGTTAAAAAATATATGTCTTCTTGTTTGAAATTGCTTGATATGTTCATATCTTAAAAATAAGAAGTAAATTATTCATCTTATGCCTTGAACTTTGCTTTGAACTTCAATGTAAGAAACATGGCATGTGTGCATATTAGAATTCTTTATTGATATAACATGCTATGATCATGTTTTTCTTAATAAACTTGATCTGATTACACTATGCTTTTGATGACTTAAGTGCAATGTTATGAAATACTCAATGGAAGAAAGCTCAAACTCAAAGGACCAATAAACGAAGAATATTCTAAAGAAACATCACTCAAATATTGAAATGTCAAGCATAAATAGATAATGAGAAGAGTTGAATGAAGATGTACATCTTCAAGTGCAATGTTATGAACTCAATAAGTATCTAAGCGAAGAACATTCTATCCCCAACTCAATTATTGTGATATTCTATATGAAGTATATGATACTTGTTGATAAATTGACCTTAAATTGATTAGATGATTTCCTTACATGAGAAGTATGCTTAGCTTTGACAAAGTATCTAATTGGATATTAACTTGCTATTTTTTTGTCATTGCATATAGGGTGGATGATGTTAGTTCTAACATGCTTTGATCCCTATAGCATATTTCATCAATGAGATGTACTTATGTTCTTTTGACTTGGTTTTATCTGTCTCAATGAATATGTGGTTTTAATATAAAACCTCTCTACCCTTCTAAATTATTTTTGACAATGTAATGTGCTCTTGTAAAAAAAAAATTGAAATGAGGAGAAGTTTTGAAATAATTTTTTGATTGATAGGTTAAGAATAAATATTTTTTTGTCTTGCTTTACTTTATGATAATGTGCTTATATAGTCTTGGCATATATATTTCACTTTATGCATCTTGTGCTTCAATGAGGGGGAGCCTAGCTCTTAAGTTGTTTATATCTCTTAGCTTATATCCTTATTTGATTATATAGAGTGTTTTATTACTATTATATGCTAAATGTTGATGTACCAAAATATGACAAGTATTGCCTGAATAATCTTTTATATCTTGAAAACATGCTTGTTTCATCTCTCTATTTTTGAATCATATGTACAATCAAATAGGGGGAGATAGTTATGTTTTGAATAACTTGAAGAAGTTTTCGATTTTGATAATCTTACTCTTTTTGGCAACATAAGTTTTATCTATAGGGGGAGAGACAATATTATCTTACCTTCCTAAATCTTTTTGTTGATGTCAAATAGGGGGAGTGAAAATTAGAAAGAAAAACATGTTCTTCTACTTATTGTTTGATATGCTTATATTGTTCAATATATTTTTCTTTGGTGATTTGTCATCATCAAAAAAAGGGAGATTGTGGAAATAAGTTTGCCTTATTGATTTAATATGTTAAGTTTTGATGATGACAAATACAAGAAAAAAAGAATGATGTTTATGCTACATAGATGTGCTAATAGATTATATTGGATCATGCATGATCATGTAATCCATCTTGTTATATTTCATATAAGAATCATGTATATTCTTTATAGCATCTTTTATAGAATATATCCAATCATATGTTATATGAGTTGTATTAAATTAATATTGGATTTTGCTATATTTAAATGAAAATATATAAAGTGTTCTCTGTTGCACCCTATATAGAGAATATTTGTTAGCAATTGATAAATGTTTTATTTGGATGTGTCTATGAAAGTTTTATATGCTTGTTAGACTAATTAGAGTTGTACATTTATGAATCATGCATATGAAAATATTGAATTATGGATTTGAACTAACTATGTTTGTTTGAGTGAGCAATACTTTGTAGGATAGTCCAAGTACCAAGAGTGAGCATTGCAACAAGAAAGCAAAAGATCTCAATTATGCTCAACTCAAGGAGAATGTGAATGCCTATTTCATGAAGGTTTTGATAACAACAAAGTCATGTCAAAGACCAAGTCCAAAGGAAGATTAAATGGTATAACTTATAGGACTTAGGGTTTTTATGTAATAAGCCTTCTGGATATCTCAAATATATTTTCAAATCTTTATAAATGGTTTTCACATGCTAAAATGCCCAACAAACAAGTTTTGAAAAGTTAGTTATGGTGGTAGTTCAAAACTATGAAAAATAGTCAAGTTTGAGTTTTGTAAAATTGACCTTTGGTTACTTTTTTGATCATAACTTTCAAAATACTTTGAATTTTGTTCTGAAACTTGTTTTATTTGAAAATAGACTCAAAGATATTTCCAATGTGTGATCATTTGCTTTAAATTGATAAGAAATGAAGAAATTATGACCATTTAAAATCAATTTTTGAAACTAGAGTGGTTTATTCGAATAAGGAATGTATTATTCGAATAACATATCCTACCAGAAAACGTTCCAGAGAAAACGTTCCAGAACGTGTTTCTAGTGATTTATTCAAATAACCAAAGTGTTATTCGAATAATAAGTTCTAGAAAACACTTCCTGGTGTGTTATAAGTGGATTTATTCGAATAACAAATGTGTTATTCGAATAACTCGACCTTGGAACACGCAACAACTATTTTTTTGGCATTAAATGTTGCCATTAAATGTACCAAACAACTCCTTTGATAAAAAAACACTATAAATACATATCTTGGGTCATCTTTAATGGCTAACCAACATCTTGAAACATATTTCTATTACACTAATCCAAAGATCAATCTTTCAATCTGTTTGTGCTCTGTTTTTGTAAATATTTAAGATATCCTTGAAGAGCATTATAGAGTTTCAACTTGTGTAATTTACTCTTGTGAGAGTTTATCATTCTATCTCCATTTGATTTTCTGTAAAAAGGGTAAGGTATCCTTCAAAGGTTATAAAGGGTGAGGTACCCCTGTTTTGAAGCTCAAGTACAAAGGGTGAGGTTTCCCAAGGTGTGTGGAGTGCTCTAGTTTGTAAAGGTTTCAAGCATCTGTTCAAGCTTGAAGTGATAGTGAAAAATCTTGAGTGGTATACTTGAAGACTGGACGTAGGCCACAAGTTGTTGGTGACTGAACCAGGATAAATACTGTCTTTGCTTATCTCAACTCTAGCTCCTTTACATTTGTGCTTTAATTATATATGCTTGAGTTGAATTTGATATCTAGCTTATTTGTTTGATTTATCCTATAGCCCAAGTGGTATTTGAGAAATCTCTAACAGTTGTACCTTTTTTGATACATATGTTGATTGAAAATATCAAAATACATAATTTCTCAAAGTTATTTTAAAAATATGTAATCACCCAATTCACCTCCCTCTTGGGTGATGGTTGACATGACTACCAATTGGTGTGGAAATAAGGAGCTGAGAAATTCTTCCCCCAGTTGTAGGTTCTTTTGGACTTCAGTTGGAGCAGGGAGTTGGGTTAGCTTCGGGAAAGCTGGGGGCAGAGTTTGGTGTTGTAGTGAGTGGCTTTTGGAATGCAGAAGCAAGGGAAGGCAGTGGAACTTGTTTCTCCTTTGTGGCAGGGGTAGAAAGCTCTGATCCAGTAGGGGAAATGACTACTTTTCTCTTAGTGGACTTCGTCTCCTTTTTTGCCATGCTTTTTGGAACTCAGCCAGAAGCCTAAAAATAAAGAAGAGAAATAAACTATTGCTGCCCATCAAGTAGAAAATAAGGAGCAGAAAAAGAACAACTTAAAAAGCTAAAACTTTACCTTAAAAACCACTACAGAGGACTGAACCCTTGCTGAAGAATGAAGATGAGATTTGTGGGAGGTGGTAGGTCTGGAGATGAATCACCTGAGTTAACAATTATGACAACTTTTGTTAAAAGCATAATAAAATACATCAAAGTGCTAAAAGTAGTCAGCTAATAGAAAAGTTGGAAAAGAAAAATGTACCTGTTACTTTTTCTTTGGTTGTGCTTCTTGCTAGAGCTTTTATCTTCTTAGATGCAGCTATCGGAACAAGATTGAAGACTAGTTCCAGTCGATCACCGAGTGAAGTTTCAAACCAAGGAGTTGAAGAATGCTCCCACAAGTGGACAAATTCAATAGATTGGGTTAGAGTCGATTAGAAGGTCTAATACTAGAACTTCCTTATTACAGTGTCTCAGTATGAAAGGACCATGGCAATTTTAGCTTTTGGACCAACAACTGGGAAATAAGGTCATGGGCTGGTCAGGCCCAACGACATAGGTAGCCCTGTGAAATTGAAGCTGCAAAAATGGTGCGTTTTGCTATCTAAAGCGAAGCTGAAAACTTGTTGACTAAGTCAAAATCACGGATGAGGAAGATGGAGATAATGGTGCCTAAAAAATAGGAATTTGGGTTTTGGTGGTTGTTGCCAACATTCAAACATATAGAAAATGACGTTTTTGGTAGTTTTCTTTATTAAAGCTGGATGAAAACATGCCATGGAGATGCCCCACAACCTAGAAGTGCATGGAGTGACTTAGTGGCTAGATATTATACTCTACTAAAATTAAAGAAAGTGGACATTGAGGTCTGGAGGTGCACTGAAGGAGCAATGTTTGCAATTCCAATTCTATAAATAGGCCTCTAAGATATTGAAGAAGGGACTCTTGATCAATCACACAAAATTTATTTATTTTCATATAGTTTATCTTTCATTTTCTAGTATTTTACATCTTTTCATTTACATTTTCAATCATTTACTATTTTCCTTTAAATTTTTAACACCTTTACAACATTTCTTTACACCTTTTGTCTTTATTTTCTGCAATTTCATTTGCTTTATATTTCGGAGCACAAGTTATTTTAGTGTATTTCAACTTTTTCACTTTTAACTCGTTGGGTTCTAGTTCTTGAATGAAAAGTAGTGTTTTCCATATTGTTTAACTTGTTTGTTTGAAATCCATTGTTGAGGGTTTACTTTAGTACTTCAAGAGCTCACACCGAAAGACAACTTCCCCGTTTTAGGAATTTTCTAAGGCGAAACTCATACTATATTAGGACAACAGTAAAAGTATGAAGTTTGGCTTTACTTTGTAAGTAAAACTAACCTTTGCTTTTTCTACACCAACAAGTATATTCTTGTTTCTTTATAATTTTGTTAATATAATTTTACCTTGATGTTTTGGTTATAGTTATATAATTTGTCTTAAATAAATTTGTCTGTAGAACACAATCATTCTTACTTGGAATAACAATGAAAAATGTAAAACTAAATCACTGAGATCTATATATAAAAGCTTCTAGTCCCGTTATTCATTTAAACAAAATACATCTAACTTTATCCAACCCACTCACAAAATCATTATGTATGCCGTGAAAATGTTACAGTCGTATATAATATGATTTAACATCTTTCTTACGTTAACGTATGGTGTAAATACAATGTATGTATTCTTGTGTACATAAAATATTTCCCTAAAAACTTCTAATATTTTGTTAAAAGTACTATGTAGAATCATCTTAACCTAAAATATTAATTGATTATAAAAATTTAACTTAGATTTTTGCTCAAATCATTAAAGAAATATAAATTATAAACAAATTTTAAAAACAATAAAGGATTTTCTAAACACTAAAGTTAATAAGTAATATGTTCTATTACTAATAATGAATAAATATAAATTATTTACTAACATGTTTAAACTTTAAAATTATACTAACAATACATTAAAATTAAATTTATATTTTAATCTCAACCTTCTTTTATCTCTTACCTTTTAGTTATGTGTAATGTACTAAACATGATTTTAATTTTGTGATATGTTAAATAAAAAAATAAAAAAATGAAAATAAGCAAAGGCATATGAAAAACAAACTAAGAAAAATAATTAAAAAAAATAAAACTTAACTCCAAACTTAACATATGGTGTAAATACGATATATGTTTCTTGTGTATATAAAATATTTTCCTAAAAGCTTCTAATATTTTGTTAAAAGTACTATGTAGAATCATCTTAACCTAAAATATTAATTGATTATAAAAAATTAACTTAGATTTTTGCTCAAATCATTAAAGAAATATAAATTATAAACAAATTTTTAAAACAAGAAAGGATTTTCTAAACACTAAAGTTAATAAGTAATATGTTCTATTACTAATAATGAATAAATATAAATTATTTACTAACATGTTTACACTTTAAAATTATACTAATAATACATTAAAATTAAATTTATATTTTAATCTCAACCTTTTTTTATCTCTTACCTTTTAGTTATGTGTAATGTACTAAACATGATTTTAATTCTATGATATGTTAAATAAAAAAATAAAAAAATGAAAATAAGCAAGACATATGAAAAATAAAATAAGAAAAATAATTAAAAAAATAAAATTTAACTCCAACTTTTGGTTTCAACCATTGTCTCTAATTTTATTTAATTTTTTTATGTATCCATTAATTTAATTAAATAAAGTTAAAAATAATAAATAAAAAATTAAATAAAATTACAGACAAAAATTAGAGTTAAAGATTGAAATCACGTTTTGTTCCAAAAAAATGGGTATAGAATCAAAAGCCCAATGGGCCAAAACTGAAAAAAAGGCCATATGGCCTTGCCTTCAGAAATAAAGTAACAAAAGTTATCTCAAAAAGAAAAAGAAGTAACAAAAGTCACAGCGCTATGCAAGTAACAATTAATAAAAGTGCGCCGCACAAAGTGAGAGAATTCAAGAGCGGAAGAAAGACAATTTTGAATGAGAAAAATTTTACTTTAATTCCAACCAGAAAATGACACGTAATAATTAGAAGTGTTTCAATTAATAATAGATAATAGATATAATTGTTCATATCAGCTTTAGTGTGTCCATAAAAACAAGAGGGACATCCACATATGCGCATAAATTGGGTTGATAATGGATGTGTAACCGAATGAAACTACTAAAAAAACTGATTTGAAAAGCTTAAAAATATAAAAAGTAGTAAACAAACATGAAGTTTATAAAGACGAGAAATATATTTAAATCTTAAAAAAAAAATGAATTTGTGACCCATTTTCGGTAACAAAACTTATTTTTCTTCCAACCCCTTCTCCCCACTTGACATTTGAATTTTTTTTTTACGCTGAAAAAGCAATTTATTGAATCAAACTTGCACATGCCATTACATCATTTAGAGCTATAGTACGGATGAAATAAGGAGCATCCTCAATCGATACCATAACTCCTACAGAAGCTGCTAGTTTGGCAAGATTATGAGCTACAAGATTTTCATCTCTACCAAAATGGGCAAAAGAACAAGACTGAAATAACTCAACAGCAGCTAGACAGTCAAAGACCAGCAAATCAAAGTACGAAATCTGTGTTGTACCAGTTTTAAGGGCAGAGATCAATTGTAAGCAATCAGATTTAGCTTCCACTTGCAGAAAACACATTTCAGCTGCAAAACTCAGAACAAGCTTCAAACCAATACACTCAACAACCTTTGCTTCAACATTTTGATGGATTTCCAAGTTACTGCAGCCAAGATACATCCTTCACCATCTCTCACCACAGCTCCTATTCCCCATATATTCTCACCCGATTCTGCATTGGTATTCAGTTTGACGGCACCAAGACTTGGAGGACACGATCTCTTTGACACCCCGTTGGCATTCGTTAGGAGTACCCTAGATGAGGACATTTGAAAGACTTGCCTGAAACTCACCAAGGCTGAAATAGTGTTTGAGATAACCAGACCACGAGGGAAGTCCTTATTTTCAAAGCAAAGCTTATATTTCTACGGCATGGACACGCTGATTATGAGACGTATTTGTGTGCAGGATACGTGTTCGTGTCAGATATATAGAGACACTCGTACGATACATGTGTTTTGTGTGTCCAAATGTGTTCGATTAAAAATGTTATTTTTTTTAGTTTGGATACGTTTCGGACACACTCAAACACTTCTCAAACACACTCAGACATTTCTCGAACACGTTTGGACACTTCTCGAACACGCTTAGACACGACTTGAACATGACTCATTCATATTTTTTTAAAAAAAAAATTAGTTTCCATAACTAACATTCAATTAGTAAGCTCATAACCTACTCAAACTCAATCACATGACTGACATCCCAAGCTATTATTATCATATACTATTATTTTTAAGTTTTATCTTTTTACATGTCACTATTAGACTTTTAAATTTTATCTTTTCACACACCATTATTTTTATTTGCTCCTTTTACCTCTACTCGTACTAAGTCGTCCACTTCATTGTCACCGAAGCTTGCCTCACACCAATATTCCTTCTAGTTATTTTTTTCATGCACATGTACTTGTATATGATTAGTTCTATTAAGAGAGTGGTTTAGGAGATTTTTTAAAATATGTCAATAGAAATTATGTTCCATATTTTTTAGGAGGACTTACTTAGGTAAGAAATATTGCAGACATATGACATATATTAAATATTGTAAATTTTCAAATTTATAGAAATAATATTAATGAATTATAAATCTTTTTTTAAAATTTTGAAATTTTATATATATATATATATATATATATATATATATATATATATATATATATATATATATATATATATATATATATATATATATACACCGTGTTCATGTCTTATAATTTTTTAATTTAGTGTGTCTTTGTATTCGTGTCCATATTATGTCCCCCGTATTTGTATATGTGCTTCATAAATTTCTACATGAGTAACGTATAAGTGGACTCAATGTATCATATTAATTGAGATTATTATTTGATGTGTATAAAGTAATAAAAATTATTATAAAATTATATTAATTATTAATACTATTTTTATAAATATTAAATAATAATTTAAATAATTAAATAATAATGTAATAGACAATAATCACTCAAAAATTTCTGTTTCCTGTAAATCCAAATTCCATAACCTAGAGAGACTAGTAGTTCATCCTCTTCAATGGCCAGCTGCATCATACAACCACTCTTTTACAGGTTTTGGCTCTGTTGACGAAAAACGAAGACCCAAAAGAGAACTAAACCAGAAACTTCTCACCCAATTACGGTCTCGGAAGGCATGCGCTTGAGTTTCTTCATGTTGCCCACAATGAGGATATTATTTGGGTCAACATTTACTCCCCTGTACAAAAGTCTTTTCCTTACAGGTAGAGAACCTGTTCTGGACCGAGATCCGGGATCCCGATCCATGGGATCAACCCGGCATACGCGTCACCGGGTTCCCTCCAGCCGTCGTGAAGGAAGACCCACGACACTCTTCGGACCGCGGGCCAAGACACATGAGCAGGAGTCCACAGCTGACTAATCCATGATGAGAATAAATCCTTAGATACGCGTAACTGCCAATCGTCAACTCACGATATTATATGATTTATAGATATCTCAGATGATTAGATACCTTCCTTATATTAATCCCAGATTATAGGGATATATCCTACAATAAAGGAAGGATAATCTTGACTAAGATATCAATCCGATTCACCCGCATCCAAGACGAGTCCTCTTGTGGATTCTTCGTATATCTCCTATAAATACTTTCGGCCACGCCAAAGGTAGGCACTTCCTCTAAGATATAAGCTATCCCTATTGTGCACGGTCCTAACTTCGGAGTGCCTTTTGCAGGTACCCACCCACTCACACTACCGTTGCCGCCGCCGAGCGACGGAGGAATCCACCGCATCGTGCCTATCTCAGGTACCCCACTGAATTTACTTCAGAACATTGGCGCTGACTGTGGGGATCGAACCCACGACCACATGGTGAATACGAGGCAAAACTCCAGAAGAGACGCTGCTCAAGTCTCAGTCAACCAAAGACAAGATCCTGACATGCAGCATCCACCACCGCCATTACCTCCGCTTGTGGCTCAAGCCTCTGCCGTGAGAAACCAAACGCCCCGACCAGGAAGCCGACGTGATGGGCACTCCACCTCTTTTTCTGAGGAATCTCCTAACCCATCACGCAGGATTCCTGTCAGGGATAGACTCGAATTCCCAGCCCAGAAGGGCGGCCAGAGCCTTCAAGAACGCAGAATTCCTGTACACCAACGCTTGGGAAACCCGAGCAACGAGTTCGACGATCGTGCGTCACACTCCGAACACACGCACCAATCTCGGGCTTCTCAACGCCAACTCCAGGATATGTTGCAACAACATATGGATCTACTCAACGACCAGTTTAGGAGACTCGAAGACATGCAGCGCGCCATGCATGGAAGTCAACCAGAGCCTCGCCGACGTGACAGACGAACCGACATGGAAAATAACAGGACGAGGGCCCATGACGATGAGAAAATTCCTTATAATGGAGATAACAACCGGAACCAAGGAACCATAGAACAACCTTTCTCCGACAAGCTCATGGAATTCCGGGTTCCGAGAAACTTCAAGTTTCCTCCAAACCTCGAAATTTATGACGGAACCACGGACCCTCAGGAGCACATCAATGCCTATGAGCAATCCCTATGCTTCTACGGCGGATCCATGGAATTGTTGTGCCGAGCTTTCTCGCTCTCCCTCAAAAAGGGGGCCCTCAAATGGTTCACCAGCCAGCCACGAGGGACCATCGTGGATTGGTCCGACCTCGGCGGCGTTTTCCTGGCTGCAAGACACCACGAGCAAGGAACGTGTAGTCCATCGAATCCTTGGCCAAGGTCCGCCGGGGAAAGGATGAAAGCCTCCGGATTACGTCGGACGTTTTATGGCTGCACCAGCCAACGTAGAAAACTTTGAGGACGAGAATAGCCTTGCACTACGCCGAAACGGTCTCCTGGATAGGCTCCGACTTCTTCAAGTCCCCGGCAAAAAGAAGCCGGACAATCGACCGACTTCCGAAACGTTCCGAGAAGTACGTCTATCCGGAAGAGGCAACGAGAAGACCACGGGAGGTGGGACAACAAAAGCGAACCTCCTCACCAAAAGCCCTACCGAATCCCTCAAGGTCACAACCTCCAAAGGGTAGCCCACCCCGCGAAACTATGCGGACTATACTCCTTTGAACACAACCCGCAGAAAACGATCTTGAGGGAAGTAATGAACACGGAGTTTCGAACGTCCCGAGACCACCCCCTATCAAGAGCGGAGGCGTAAAGATCACTCCAAACACCGCACGTGGCACAAAGCCTATGGCCACGATATAGAGGATTGCCATCGGTGCGTGACGCCATTGAATTTCTAATCAAGGCCGGCGCTGCAGCAAAGATATCCTCCGTGCCCAAAACAAAGAAAAGGAGATGACGGGCGCAGAGACAAAGAAAAGACGAGTCCGTCCCCTCCGCGCGTTGAAAGACGAGAAGTCCGAGGAGAAGATCCCGACTCCACCTCGGCGTAATAACGGCGACCGACAAGGGATAGGAACACTCCCCCGCCGAAGCAACGATGATCACCGCGCCGAGCCCAACAAAGATGATCCATACCATTGCGGTGGTTTCGCCGGCGGAGGGATCCTCCAACGGAGCTCGAAAGAAAGCCATCGAATGGCGCTTTTTAGCGTGGCCCACTCGGGATCAAGAACATAGGCCGAAAATAAGAAAGCGTCTCTCATCACCTTCTCAGACGAAGACTACGGCGGAATAATCCCGATCACGATGACCCACTCGTCATCTCCGGGTAATCTCCAACGCCGAAGTCCGTCGAATTTTCGTCGATCAAGGGAGTTCGGCCGATATTATGTTCTTAGACCTTTACCAAAAATTGGAACTCCCGCAATCCGACTTGACCCCCCATGCTGGAGAATTGACGGGCTTCACCGGTGAGAAGATCACTCCGGTAGGATATTATGAAACCCATCTAACCCTGGGGTCATCTACACTCTTCAGACCGTGAAGGTAAAATTCTGGTCGTGGACGCCCTCGGCCTATAACATTATCTGGGCCGTCCGTCTCTCAACGCTCTCGTGCCGTAATATCCACCACTCACCTCGTGATGAAGTTCCTCAACAAGAACAATGACGTCGTCACTATTAAAGGCGACCGTGTTTCGGTCGAGAAAATGTTATAATGAGAGTTTGAAGATTTGCAAAATACCCCTGGACATCAAATCCGCCCAGTATCTACCCCGACTATTGACCAGGTCAACATTCGATGACCGAGTTGGACGTCAGAGAAGAAATCCGGATACCCGACCACAACCCGAAGGCGAACTGGAATCCTTTCAACTCGGGAACGATCCTGGGCAGGTAACCAAAGTCGGAGCTCGTCTGGATGAAGGAGAAAAGCAACAGCTTTCAGAACTGTTGTTGAAAAACAAGGACCTTTTCGCCTAGACTTCCTCCGACATGCCAGGACTCGATCCCAGCTTTATTTGCCACCTACCGTCGATCAAAGAAGGCGCCAAGCCGGTCGCGCAAAAAAAAGAAAGAAAGGTCGGTCGGTCCCGAGAGACAACAAGTCGTCGAAGACCAGGTTAAGGAACCGCTAAATGGCAACTTCATCGAGAAATATCCTACACCATATGGCTTTCCAACGTGGTCTGGTAAAGAAGTCCAACGGAAAATGGAGGATGTGCGTAGACTATACCGACCCTGAATAAAGCCCGCCCCAAGGACCCATATCCACTCCCCAACGTGGACAAAGGTTAGTAGACTGGATCCTCCGAGTTCAGATGGTTATCATTTATGGATGCGTATTCCTGATACAACCGATTCCCATGTACGCTGGGGATGAAGATAAAACCGCTTTCATCACTGATAGGGCGAGCTACTGCTACAAGGTCATGCCTTTCGGCCTAAAGAACGCAGGAGCCACCTACCGAGAGGATGATGAACAAGGTTTTCGAAAACCAAGTGGGAAAAATGCTAGAAGTCTATATAGACGACATGATAGTCAAGACCCCACACACCGGCTCTCACACGGCGGATCTCGAAGAAGTATTTGCGCAAATCCGGAAATACAATATGAGGTTAAACCCAGAAAAATGCGCTTTTGGGGTCCAGGCCGGTAAGTTCTTGGGATTCATGCTAACGCATAGAGGAATTGAGGCCAATCTGGATAAATGCCAAGCCGTCCTCAACATGAGGAGTCCCCGCAACGTCAAAGAGGTACAACAGCTTACGGGGCGCATAGCGGCCCTCACAAGGTTCTTAGCCAAAGCCGCTTACAAGTCTCTCCCCCTTTTCAAATTGCTCAAGAAGGGAAGAAGTTTTGAATGGACTCAAGAGTGCAAGGACGCCTTCACATCTTTGAAAAACCTTTTGTCCTCCCCCCTATCTTGACAAGGCCGACAAATGGAGAGACACTTTACTTGTACCGTCCGTCCACGATGAAGCCGTAAGCTCGGTTTGATCGTGGGAAACCGACGAGGGACGAAGCCTGTCTATTTCGTGAGCAAGGTCCTCCGGGGCCGAGCTCCGTACCAAAAGGTCGAGAAAGTCGCCTTCGCGCTCATCATTACCGCAAGAAGACTTCGGCAATACTTTCGGTGCCACCCTCGGGTAATAAGAACCGACCAACCTATCCGACATACTACACAAACCGACCGGCCGAATGATTGCGTGGTCGATTGAACTCTCGAATTTGAAATTACATACGAACCACGACTTGCAATAAAAGCCCAGGCGTTGTCCGACTTCCTGGCAGAACTCACAACAGATAACGGCGACCCAAAGAAAGCCTTTTGGACCATCTTTGTTGACGGATCGTCGAACCCCAAAGGAAGCGGGGCCGGGGTGATAGTCGAAAATTCGAAGGTTTGACTTTGGAGCACTCCCTGAAGTTTGAGTTCTCAACTTCAAACAATCGGCCGAGTACGAGGCCTGTATCGCCGACCGCTAATGGCAAAGGATTTGGAGGCAACACGGATCAAACTCTGCAAGTGACTCCCGGCTAGTAACCTCTCAAATCTGAGGTGACTATCAAGCTAAAGAGCCCCTCCTACGAGATACTTGAGCAAGGTCCAAGAAATTTTAAAATATTTTGAAGAAGTCGGGATAGAACACATCCGGAACAGAACTCTAGAGCCGATCTCTTATCTAAGTCATACAACAAAAGCCCCAAAGAACAACCAAATACTGTAATTCAATAAACTCTTTCCCAACCCTCCATCACGGATCATAGCATATCCCAAGTGGAGGATCATCAACCATCTTGGATCACTCCTATCTTGGGCTACACCACTAAAGCATTTACCCAAAGGAGGCTTCCAGTTAGTAAAGACGTCGGTCGGTACACCATTTACAACGGTCGACTATACCGGCGTGGTTTCTCTTCCCCTTCTAAAGTGCTTGACCCCCCCCGAAGCGAGTACGCCCTTTGAAGTACATGAAGGAAGGCTGCGGTCACCACTTAGGTGCCAAAGCCCTAGCCCAAAAAGTATTAAGGGCGGGATTCTATTGGCCAACGATGGAAGCCGACTCTCATGCACATGTACGAACTTTATCAACGTCATGCGGATCATTTTCAAGCCCCTCTCAAGAACTGTCCCACGAGTCGGTTCCGTGGCCCTTTACTGCTGGGGGGGTATGGACATCCTAGGTCCGTTCCCCCGTGCCCCAGTTTAACTTTAAATATTTGGTGGTAGCAAGACTATTTTACCAAATGGATCGAGGCCGAACCCCGATCACCATCACCTCGGCCGGGTTTTACTTGGCACCACATCATCACCGGGTTCGGCATACCGAAATCAGTAGTCACGGAAACGGAACCCGGTTCAAAGACAAAGCCTTTGAGGAGCTACTAGCCTAGTCCCGAAAATAAAACACCACCGTAGCTCGTCGAGAACCCCAGACGAACGGACGGCAGGGCGCCAATAGAATCATCATGCGGGGCTTAAAAAAAGGTTAGACGAAGCCAAAGGGAATCGGGCCGAGCAACTTGACCATGTTCTTTGGGCATACTTGGACCACCCCTCATTCCACGACGGGAGAAACCCCTTTCAAGCCGACTTATGGCTGCGAAGCCATGATCCCTATGGAAATAGGGGAACCGAGGGCGATACCAACATTTTTCATCCGACAAAGAACCCCACCTAATCGAGAGATGACCTGGACTTGCTCGAAGAAAGGAGAAACGTAGCCCACATACTTGGATGTCGCCCTCAAGCGAAGAATTTTGAAAGTGGTCCCGAGAAAATTCCGGCCGGCGACCTAGTCCTCGAAAGAGCCGACATAGGAGGGAAAAATGCCTCCCGAGGGAAAATTTGCCCCTAACCGGGAAGGCCCCTATCGTGTCGTCACCAAGACGGGTAAAGGAGCCCACACACCGGAAACGTTATCTTACCCCTGGTCAAGAACTACTTTTTACGGACAAACTAAGGAAATACTATAGCTAAAAGCCCATAATTTCTTCAAAAGAATTATCTTCGATCCATTCTTGTTTCAAATAAGTACGCTATGTACAGACTTCTATTCTCCCAAGTTCAGTAATAAAGTTACTATTCACGAAAACCTGGTTCGATTTAACGCGTTGCTCTAAAAAAAAGTCGATAGAAGACAATACGGATCATATGTACACACTCCTTCCTCACACCTAAGCCAAGAAGGGTTCCTAAAATCTGAACGATTAATAGGATACTTACCCCGGGCGAGATTGAAAGCAATGCTAGCGCCCTGGACAAAAGGGCCTTCGCGAAAAATGCCCTAACCAGGCGCCACTCTTACCTATGTTCAAATTCCAAACGCTTCCCGTAACAAGCACTGGAATACGGATTAAGGTTTCATTTCGCCTAAGTCTAAAATCTCTTTACGTTTCATTATTATAAGCGTTAGATTAAAGACCAAGGCCTCTTTCCTACCTAAGTCCCTGGGAATACCACTCAATTAATGACATGAGTGAAGGATCCCGACCATGGTTTTCACAAAGACACGCTTTTCTAAGTCCCAAGCATAACAACTACCAAAATGGGCGTTGGACCCGTGTCGGACCATGAAAAACAAAAATGAATAACCAAACAAAGCAATTAAATATAAAACCCCAAACACGGGGTAATTGTCCTTACAAACAAAAAACCCCACGCAGGGGCAAAAAAAAAAAAAGGGCGTTAAACACCTTCTTCCTCTTCTGGGACCCGAATAACCTCCGGGGTGCCACCAGAGCCTTCGCGGCTAAAGCCTCGACATATAAGTGGCCGTTATGAAACATCTTGTCCGAGGACACACCCTCCAAGATAAGGTCGACCCCGGGTTGAAGTGCTTTGGATCCGCTTCACGCATTTTGGAACCGCTCCTCCCCCCAACGTTTCCAAACTCCGTCCGATTCCTCCACCTCCTTCTCAAGTTCCGCCACCTCGGCCCTCGGAGCGCCAATGCTTCGGTCGGCTTCAAGCCTCTCGACCTTCCTAGCGCCTCGAGTCCGCCAACGCCTTTTCCAGCCTCGGTGACTTTGTTCTCCGGTTCGACGGCCCTCACTCTATTGTCTTCACCGGCTTTTAGGGACGCGCCCAACTTCTCTCGGTCTCCTCTTTTTCTTTCTTCGTGGTCCTCGGCTCTGCCGACGCCCGACGATCGATTCTCGATAGTGACCTCAATCACACGGATCTCGGCCGCCGCCCGGAGAGCCCTCGTCTCTCGGAGCACGGCTAAGGTTTGGCGCGAGACTTGTTCTGCAATATGCTCACCTCGCCACTCGAAGTCGCCCATCTATGAAGGGCCCGGCTCGACCCCGTGATGACCGGCAAAAGTCCGCCATTTCCCTATCGCCGCCCCCTCCGACGACCGGCCATCATGCTCGAAGGCCCTTCGACGATTTTTCCGGGACCTAAGAATGGGGCAAACCCCGCTCTTGCTCTTCGATCGCGGCCACACCCCGACGGATGAGTCCTAATGGCTGTGGAGGAAGAAGCCGCGGTTTTCTTCCCTTTCCTCCGGTTCCTTGAAGACCGCAAGGTGCAACCATGGAAGATCCCGACGTCATATTGCTAACGAAAAGAAACAAAAACAAATACAGTAAGACATCTCGAAACATTGATATATGAAGACTCCTAGGGACACACTAAACGCCCTAATCCCTACCTAACAAAGTGTAAAGAAGATCATCACCAGGGACTTGAAGGACATCTCTAATGTTGATGTTCCCATGCTTCTCAAAGATATCGGGTTATGAATTTCGCGGTCCTAAGTTCCTCGGGGTCGAGATCCCCCTCTTCTTTCTCAATCATGTTGAGAGGCACGTCCCAGCACCGACGCGTCCAATATAGAGGAAATTCTGGCTCCCCATCCGGCTTGAGGAAGAAAGGATGGCATCCCTCCCTGGCTTTTATCTTGAAAAACGAGATCTTAAACCCTTTGAAGCTTTCTTCGAAAACATCAAAAGACTTACGACCAAGCCGGGATCGAATGACAAGCCGCTCGTCGCTTCATACCCCCGGGTGTTTATTCTTGTATAAAAATAAAAAAGGTCTTCGCCGAGCATTTGAGGCCCATCAACCGACAAAACCTCTCGAACGAAATGATGTAGCCCCAACCGTTAGGATGGATCCGTGAAGGGGCTACTTGAAGAGTGCGGAGTATGTCCATCCGGAAGTCGAGAACGGCATCCTCGGTCTAACTTAAGGAAAAGCGGCTCGTACAGAACATGAAATGTGAGCCCTCTTCCCTACAGAACACACCCTCTCGTTCCACCCTCGGACGGACAACTTCAAACTCGTCGTCTCGAGCCTTGTTCACGGTTAACTCCAAGGCAAAGAGGGACTCTCGAGCACGGCCTCTCTCGAAAACCTAGATTGACGTTCCCATACGTCATCCACCACCCAAGTGCATACCAACCCGGGACCCCGCCGCACTCGAACCAACTCGTCTACCGCCGATCACGGCATCGTGAAGTGGGGGCTGAACCTTAGCTTTCTTCCCTTTGGCCATGGAAACCCTGAGAACATCCAAAGAAGTCGGCAAAAAACTGTCAGAATCAATAGTTTCATAGATTCGAGACACGGGGAGAGCGGGGTAACCCTAACCTCCCCTACCGACCTCTGTCCCACCGGAAATAAAGCATTCGGAGGAATTCTCCACCGCGCGGGCGCGGCGAAGTTGGTGCCTCGGGGGAGGTGACCGTATCTACCTAAACCGCTAAGCCCAACTTGAAAATAAACAAAAACCGAAACACCTAGCTACTCTATTTTTATGACAAGAAATTAGAAAGGAAGCAACTTTGGGTAAAATAAAGCGGAGTTGTGCTAGAACAATGGAGAAGCGACAGGGCCAAAGCCTTCAAAGAGTTGCAGCGGTGTTTGAAAACGATAGAGTAAAGAAGACAAATCTCGACCCCTATTTATAAAGGGTCTATCAACGGATGAACGGTTAGGGGCATTCCCGTCCCCTCCAAGGCAAAATTCAAAAGACGGCCATCATGGCTCGCGAGTGTAGTGCACGTCCCTCCAACAAAAACGCGACACGTAGCCCACACACCGTAGTAGCAAAAAGACGGTATTATACAAATCTAAAGCGTCGTTGAATGAGAACCCGGTTGGTACCACGGATTCCAGACCAATTAACTACTACACATGACGTGTTAATTAGGTATGTTTATAGCCGTTACTGGGTCGGAATCGAAATAACCCCTTGTCTTTATTTAGTTTTGATAAGCGTTGGACTCATATAGAATATACAAAAAGTCATATAGAACAAATTCATAAAAATAAAACATATATTGAGTCATTTTCATTCCATACATCGTCATACAACCGAATAAGAAGAAAAGCAAAATCTTGAGGCAAGGAAAGCATAAGGAAGTCCCTAAAAGGGGGCAAGTATCTTCGGCCACACTGGCTGGTACCCCGTCCACATCTCCAAACCACGGTCTCTTGAAAAAGTGGATTGGTTTTGCAGAACATTGACCAACCAGGATCGTGACCACGGAAAGAACGCCAATGCTCTTTGTACGACCTATCCGCGATGCAATTAAAGACCGAGATCTTCTTGCGCTCGTTGAAAGGGGGCCCGACCTCTCTAGTTGAAGAATCCTCCGCCGGTGTCAGCCATTCCGAGTTGCCTCAAGTCATGGAGCAGCCACAACGGGTTTTCCACCCCGGAACAGACTGAAGCCACTCCGGAATAGAAACCCTCTGTTCACCCGTCCTTCTCCCACCTTCTCAACGGACAGCGGCGGAAGCGGATACCCGCTGCTTCCTGCGTAGCGAGCCAAGGAAAGCAGACCACCCCAGGTTGCCCCAAGGGAGTCCTCACTCCTTTGGCCAGGCATCCTTGCATCTCCAGCCGTTACTACGAAAAAGACCGGCGGATGCACTCATATATAGAAGACGGAGAGAAGAACAGTGTGCTCCACCGGTCCCCATGCAACGGAGGACGGAAGCATGATTCCATCCTAACAACACGTAGGGTCGACTTCCCCGTATACGCCAGATAGAAAGGCTTCCGCCTCCCCAAATGCATAGTAACCCTTGGTTTTACGCCAAGATAGAAAGGCTCTCGGGAAGAAAAAACGCGAGGGGAAGATCAAATCTCTTCAAGGACTTTGGGAAAAATAAGAGAGTGGTTTCGTAGACGATGAAGCTCTCTTCACAACAAAGGAGAAAGAAGAAAGAGCTACACTCAACCCCTAGAAAATCATCTCTACGCGATGGTGAAGAAGAGAATGCAAGCCCATGAAGAAGCGTCCGGTACTTATAGCGTGAATGAAGGACCCGATTGGTCACGTGCGGGGTGAACTATCCCAAAGTCGGCCAAAATAAATGTTCGGATCTCGATACAAAGATATTAATTATTAATCCCCACGAAATTAACGTTTTCTTTGAAAAAAAAAAGAATCATTATTTCCCAATAAATCGTTATATTCCAATAAAGTCCACGCATTAGAATCGCAATAATGTCACCAAAGATCACATTCGAGATTCCCACTTCAAAAAATAGTTTTGCTCATAACCAAGTAAAACAAGGACGTCCAAATAACCAGGCCTAACACCTGCCCAGAAATCGTTACGTCGTTCATCTTAAACTCTTCAATGTCTCATCCAAGAGCTGCATCATTCTGGGACCGAGATCCATCCCGATCCATGGGATCAACCGGCATACGCGCACCGGTTTCCACCGGCTCCCACGACACTCTTCTGACCGCGGGCCAAGACACATGACGACTAATCCATGATGAGGATAAATCCCAGAAAATCGCCAATTGTCAACTCAGATATTATAGGATTTATAGATATCTCTCACCCTTCCTTATATTAATCCCACGGATATATCCTCGGAAGGATAATCTTGACTTGATATCAATCCGATTCACCTGTCCAAGACGAGCCTCGCACAAAATGAGGAAAAGTATTATGTGGGTAAACATTTCCACCCTCCACTACACAAAACCGTCTTTTCCTTACAGGTAGAACCTATAAAGAACCTCCACAAAAAATGACAAGTTTTAGGAGGAATTTTCATTTTCCACATTTTTTTGCAATTTACCCCTGTAAATTCAAAAGGACAGCTAGTAGAGCTAGTAGAGGCCGTCAGATGAGTCACTCTTTTTAATAAAGTGGTATGCAGGATTAACTCTGAAATCTCCAGTTTTTGATTCACCCCAAATGAATTTGTCTAGCACCACTTGAGGGAAAATTGGAATATCAAGAACCTGAGATGCTTCAAAAGGCAAAAAGATTGAAATTATTGCAAGATCTCTATTCTATTTTCGTTGATTTTCCTCCATCAAGTCCTTCACTACAGTATCATTTGGGATATTTTTTGGGCCTCCACACATGGAGTTGTCAATATGCGCTATATAGCCCATATTACAGCGATCCAAGCCCCTAATTTTATTTTACTTTTTTAAGTCCACTTTTTTTAGTCTTAACTCATTAAATCTACTAATTTAGTGGGTAGAGTTTACTCACAAAGGCCCTGATCTCACTAAATTAAAAAAAAAACCCTAATTCTCAAATAAAAAAACCCAATCAGAAATAACTATGCTTCTGTCGGCACTCCGCATCCCTCACCCTCAAACTTCACATGAAATCGTTTTAGTTTTAGCCCTTCGTCACCTCACATCAAATTGCACTTCCCCATTCAAATACGAAGCACTTCGCCTCATGGCAATGGCGTTCAAAAACTAGAAGCATTTGATTTGATTTGAGCCTAAAGCTTCAAACCAATCATTCTGACTGCATTTTGTGACTCTGACTGCATTTATCAGGTGAGAACGTTAGGGTTCTTCTCCTCCTCTCTCCCATTACTTCTAGTTTGTTTTTGTTACATAAATCAGTATCCATGTTATTGTTGTATTCTCATCTTCTGCTTCGTTAATCTTAATGTTTGTGCCTTTTTTCTAAACTTGATGAGCTTCTGAGTCCAGATATCAAGATTTCTTAGTTTTTTTTTGTTTATAATAATTATTAATTAGCTAGCAGTCTGTATGCTTATGATTAATTTTAATGTTTGTTTTTACTCAATCCTCTGGATAATATTTGAAAGCCTTGAGGGAGAATAGTATAATTTGAATGATTAGTGTAATCAGAAAAAACCCATATTCATGATGATTTATCCATTATTTAGTGGGTTCTTCTTAATCCCTGAACTGATCTTCATTGAGTGGCCATATTTGGTTTTATGTCCTGCACCTTTGTCATATTTATGGACAATATTAGATCCACGTTTACTGTTATTTCAGTAAAACAAAGATGTGCATTTAGCAATTTGAGAAAAAGACAGAGTTTTTTCCCCTGTTGTAGTTTATATGTGCATGCCAGAAAATCTGGAATTTCGGTAAAGCATTTTGCACATTGAACTTCTGCACGGTCGGACCTGTTTGGGCTTTACACTTCACAATTTTCGATTGTGCATTTAGTTTTAGCTCAAATTGCTGATGCTTTTGACATGCGTGATTTATGTATTAGTTTGAAGTTAACGATGTGAGATTTTCTATAGTGATTTTGGAGCTTGAGAAAATTTGGTGTCTTTATTTATTTATCTTTTTTTCTTTTTTTTTTAACAACATAGCTTGTCATGTATGCCTTGGGATGATCTTCATGGCTGTACCATCTTAAAATTTTATGTGAATTGTAACAGGGATGCTGAGCACTTCGTATTCTCCTTGCTTAATACTCTTCTTTTTAACTGGCATATGATGCTCGTTAAGCTGGAATTATTAGAGTCTTAATCATTATGCCAACCAATTTGTTTGTTTTCCTTTTCTGTATTTTAATATTTCTTTTGAGTGGGTTTGCTTCCCTGGTATTAGGCAGACAATTGATTCTGTTCCTTATATTTTTTGTTAAACAATTCACATATACTTTCATGCCATGCTTTCGGAATCTGTCTTTGCTTTAGTTTTTCAAATAATGTTTAGTGTATCATCTTTAGTTTATCAAATTTATAAGTACATTTAGGCATATTTGGTGCATAAATTGTATGTCATATTTTGCATCTGCAGTAGGTTCAATAAAGTTCTCTTGGCATTTTACTTTTCTTCTGGATTTGTTTATTTCATTTAAAACTAACATGAACCAGCATATATTTTTCTAGATATTTATTTAATGGGTCAGCCCATGAGCGGGCTAGGTCAGCTCATTAATAAGTGGCTCAAATTATTATTTTTTAATTGTTGGCCAGCCCATGGACTAGCCCTAACCCACCTGACCCTGTGGGCTTTTATCCCTGTGGGCTTTTTTTGTCTTGTGGGCTTTTTGGCCCTGGCCCACATGGACTAGGGCTTGATGGGGTGGGCTGGTCTTTTTTGACAGCTCTAGTCATTAATTATGTTGATCTTAATTGCCTTCAATGAGATAGTGGAAGAATTAGATAGTGGAAGGACTGTTTGGTAATTATCTTTAAATAAGATAGTAGAAGGGTTAAAAACTGATTGGTTGAGGCAGAATTTTTATGAGACAAAAATGTCTCTGAAATTTTAGGTGGAAAAACTTTTTATGAGGTGATGACACCTATCTTTTTTCTTTTTTTTTTTGTAATTCTTGAAGCTGATTTTGCTTTATATAGATTATTATATATATAAATTATAGATTATAAATTTTAGATATGTTTGAGTTTTGCAAAATAGATTAGGTTCAAGAAAACTGAGAGTAAGCTTGGGCTTGGTGATGAATGGGCCTTCAAAATGCACAGGTCGAGGGCTTATAAAATGGTAAAATAAAATAAAATAAGATAAGATAAAATGAAAAAGTAAAATAAAATAAAATAAAAAGCCTAAAACAAAATACAGTGTTCACATTATCCAATCATATCTGATTTATTTTTATAATTTTATCAATTTAAAAATGAAAAATTACCCGTCTCTTGCCTTTCCTTCCAACGTCTTCCGTGGAAACATACCATTAGGTGTTCGGGGTAAGAAAAGAAAAAACCCTCCCATTGCCAAGTCTAGCTGCGCAGCTTGCCTCGGTGACAGTCTTGGCTCTTTGTGACAGTTGGTATAACTTGCATTTCAATCTTATACCCTATATTGTGAACTAGAAATATTCCTCATCCATGATTCTACCAATTTGACAATTACATCCACTTGAGGTGTTTCAATTCTATAATTTAGTACAATAAATTTTGAAGAAGTGTTAGTGGTTTTCTCTACATGATGAATGGACTTGTAACTAAAAGTTATTATTTATTTATATTTTAGATTTTGCAATACATTTTTCTTGGATAGGGAAATATTTGAGAAATTTCTGCAGGCTTAAATGGAAAATTTTGGATTTTTCAGGGTATCAGAAGTGAGATTGTTTTTCTTTTGTAATTATTGTGTTATTTGTTGAGTTTTTAGCTGGCGCAAAATCTAGTGGGTAGAGCTTGTAAATTAACAGTTTCAAACTTTTTGTTTAAAGCAGAAAAAAATGAAGATTGTTTCAGTTGCATTTAGGTCATTAAATGGCGGTTTGTCACATCAGTTTCATCAGACCCATTTGCTTAGAAGTCTTTCCACATGGATGATTTCAGGTACTTAGTTTTGTTTCAGTGTCTCTATTTTCACTGTTCAGCAATGCCCTGCCTGTCAGCATTGTTGCTGATATCAATAATTGATTTTGATTATTTGGATGTTTACATGTTGGGTTTCCAAGAAGTTTGAGTTTCTGGATCTGTTTTATGCTGCATTCCTCTTTGTGATTAAAAGTTTGTCATTGAACTGAAAGGGATAATGAAGTCTGTGTGCTAAATGCCTCTTACCATTGTTGAACGTGGAAACGTTTTGGTTCATAGGTATGAATGTGATCTAATTTTGCGTAATGTTTCAACTTTAGTAATTTAACCAAGTGAAAGTCCTTGTTTTGGAATCTGGCAAGTGTGTAACTGTAAATGATGATAAACAAATTTAGTGTTGTGGACAAATATTATGATTATATTTCCATGGATATGCATTCATACATTGAAGATCCTTCAGTCGAACATATTTTTTACAAGCATGAGTGTCTTGTTAGCTATTATTTTATGCTCATGATCAACCCTAGCGATGATAGTTTTTTATTGAGAACACAGTAATTAATAGTGAGCTGTAGTGCAATAGTGCTTGCAAGGACTGGTTGTGCTATATGCTACAGGTGTAGCATTGTGATTCCCAAATAGTATGGCTATAGCACACACTATCTGCTCTGTATCAGATCATATGCTGTGTAGCAGTGTTCTGTTTTTTCTGTTCTCTGGTGCTTATGGGTGGAAAGGAATGCTAGAATATTCAACAGCACCTTTTCAAGCCTGGACTTCATTTTGGATAGTTATTTTTTCAGCGTCACTTTGGTGTTCTGCACGTGGCCTCTTTAGATGTGTCTCTTTGTTAGATATGCAGAGAGATTGCCGTGCTATGCTACATGACTCAATCTCATAGGTTTTTTTGGTTTTTGCTGTTTCTTGTGAGGATATCTTATCCTCTTTATATGTACTCTTCTCTTCCTTAATAAAATTTCTTTTTCTATCCAAAAAAAACTCAAAATTCCTAAAGATCCTGAAGTATGCATGACCCTAAGTCTATATCCTTTTTTGTGCAATGCTTCTCATCTGATGATATGGGTAATTGGGTATCCTCTTATTTTGCTGGCATACTCTGAGACTGAGACTTCTCTAGCAGCCCAAAGGCTAGCCTGCAGGTTGAATTTCTCTTCTCATCCTTCAAACCCCGAGTTTTTATTCCCCTCTTTTCTTTTCTCTTCTCATACACAATTTCCATCAGCCCAGTGGTGCCCGTGCCTCATACTTGTCATTGCTGCTTGGCAGAGCTGTGGTCTTTGACAAAGAAGATCTCATACACCCTGTTTCTTTTTGAGTTATGTTTCTTTTCTACACTCTCTGGTTCTTTTTACTCTCTTCTCTTCTCTTTTTTTTTTTCATCCACTCTTCTGTTATTTATGTTCCTCACTTCCTTGCAAAATGAGTTCTAACAAAAGCTTGAACCCTACCTGGAAGTACTGACGCTATGCATTTCAAGCCAGGTCATAAACATTGACACATTTATGTTTAAGTGTTTATAGTTATGTTTTATGGTTAATATCAATTAGACTTTGTAAAGTTACTCAGTTGTATGAGTTGTATTTTCAATGTGAGTTTAGTTTTCCATATATGCAATAGTGGTTTTATTTGTATATTGCATATTGTTTTCATTTTGAATTAAAGTATTAAATATATTTAATATAATGTGTGCAATTTTCAAAATAGTGTGCGCTATGCTATGTTCTATTTACTATTAATAACTATCATTGAATGAGGAGTAAATGTTATTGTTTTATCCTCTATTATAGGTACCATGTGATCTAATAGTTTATTAGGCAGCCATCAGCCTATATTGATTATTTTATTTAGAAGCTATCCTCCAATTTAAAAATAGAATAGGCATCATCCTCCTTCCAATCCACTTAATTATCAGCAAGAGAAGCTCTTCTACTGTCTTGATGTCAGAGTCAAAGTGATTATTGTCAGACCTACTTGTCATTAACCCTTACAAGAAATCTTGGAGACCTCTACAACTGCTGACCAAGTTCTAAGTCTTCTCTTGTATTCTTAAGGAAGAAGTGCAGGCATATGAAAACTGCAAAGTTCCTAGCATGAATCCTTAATATATGATCTTTGCCATAAGAAATCATAATATATGATATTTGCTATAAAAATCGTACATTAAAGCTTAATTGTAAATTCCCTGGATCTTGAAGTATCACAAACTCATTTTCTTCATGTAAATTATGGTTTGACAGGGTTTTCTGTTGGCTGCCAACTTACTAAACTTCATTTATTTTTTATTGGGACCAATTGTGAGAAGACACAAACTGGACACCAGCAGACTTGACATTTTTTTTGGTACATAGGAGATGCAAGCACCTGGGTATGGGAGGGGAATAGGTGGCCTAGTGGAGGATCAAACCTCTGAAATTGACTTGGGTCAGTGCCAGTTGAGCTACAAGCTCATTGGCCTTGCAGACCTGGTTTTATTGAGGCTGATCAATAACCATCATCTGTTTGTTTCTGGTTGAGGTAGAGTCCTAGCATTGCTGGAAACAACACATAGGATGATGTATTGATTGCTTATACCAATTTGCTTCTCTTCATGGTCTTGGGTACTTGTTCATGTTCATTTTGTCCAGTAACAAGAAGAGAAAAATTAACTACACTTACCTTCCGAATATTTTTATTTTTCACTGTATGGAGGGGTATGTGTCTAGGCAAAAAATAAAGGAAGATATTTCTGGTAAATATTAAAAACAAGGGAGGTCAGTGTTATTTCTGAAATAAGAAGGAAAGGAAGCTTAATTAAATCAAACCTCTTGAAATTTCAGTTTGAATTTACTCAGATGAGAATTTCATGTTTTCTGTTATAATGGGCTTAGTCTTTCTATGGTTAGGATGTTTCAAAATTTGTTCTTTTTGTCTCTTTCTTTCAGATGGTGGATTTACTTCTTAATTCTTATGAATTTATTGTCCAATGTTTGAGCAGATAATGGAACTGTTAATCAGCAGACTAATAAGTCAGAGTCTACTGAGGAATTCGAGCAGCGGATATTTGGTGAAACTCCTGGGAGCAATTCCAAAATTGATGCCTTTTTTGAAAAGCTTAATCGACAGGGAAAGGCTCGTGATAGATCTAGTTCAGTAGATAGTGGAAGTTCCCAGTTGATGCATGATCTAGAAGAAAGTTTTGACACATTATCTGATGGAATGGATGGAAAACTGAAGAATGTTGCCACATACTTTGAATTTGATCCGGATGAAATCCAAAAAGAAGATTATTCTTTTCGATATGATACCACTTTTTGGCCTGGTTCGACATATGATATAAAGGTATGTTGAATAGCAATGGCTCATTTCTGTGGTTATCACTGTTTTTATATTTTACTTTAATTTTAGATGTTCTGTATAGATTTAATTTCTTACAGATCTTTTATATTTTGTCTTGGGCATGAGGACATCATATAATTTATGTCTCAAATCTGAATTGATCTTTGATGTAGTGATAAATTATACGTAGATGTTTGATGGGAAGTATTTCATGAAATATAGTGAAAAGTTTTTTCTGAAATATTTTTATATGTCTCTTAAGGAGGACATTGAGCTTCTTGTATGAACTACTGAAAAGAATGCAAAACATAAAGTTAGCTTTTCATTTATGCATTAATTATTTTTTATCCAAAAAAAAAGCGTTCATTATTATACTCTCAGTCACGTTGGACATATGAATGTGGTGATGTTTTCAAGGAAGCCTTTTCTGAAGCAAGTTCCCTGTTCTCTTCTATTGAAAAACAAGAGTTTAGGGAGAGAGAGAAAGTGAAAACAGATGTTTGACAGAGAAAGAACAGAATATTTCACTAATTACTCAGAATATTTCAACACATAGCAGATCTATACCTATATTTATACTAATTATGAGACTGCATAATGACTTTATATCCTTCACTTTGGGTGCATAAGTTACTAATTACTTAAACCTCAGGCAATGTCCTTATTACAATTCTATATCCTTAAAACACTCCCCCTCAAACTGGAAGCTTACTGAGGGTTTAACATGTTAAAGAAAGGGAAACCCAACTTAAAATTAAACAAAGATAAAAACACAATCCGTGAACCAAAAAACATAGGCAACTAGCACCCCCTGAATAACAAAATTGTTGGCAACATCCATGGTAGACAGCTCCTGGTGGTCTTTGACCTTTCTCCTTGGTAGTCCCCAGGACCTGGTGTCAGCTTCTCTTAGGAACACATGCACGTCTCAAACATATGACAGCTCCTAGACGTCTTTGATCCTTCTCCGCTTTGTATCCCCGTCAACCTTTTACCAGCTGGTTCTCTCAACCCGATTCTCCCATCACCCAGCAACAAACACAATTCCCATACTAATGCCAAGTCTTCAATCCACAATTCTCCTAACAGCAAGTCAAAGCCGAACCCTCTTGGGCCAAAACACAGTTCCCTTCGTTGCACCATACTTTCTCAGACTACAACTCACTGGCCTCTGGGTCATTTTCTGATCAAGCAATCTCTCGTCTGCAACTACAAGCCAAGGTTGTCACTTCTGTTACACAACCTCCCTGCCCTGAGACTCACTAAGTTGCTCCTTCAACTGTGAAGCATGACTGACTCACAAACTGAAAAAAAAGTATTGATTTCATCCTACTGAAACAATCTCAATAACACCAAACTACCATAAATACTATCAAATACTGAAACAAACACATGACAGCAAAAATCTCGAAGGACCGCAGTCCCTACTGTACATCCTAATTCCATTCAAACTATTAAACTACCACAATTCACTGTCAGCCAACATTCCAGAGAACACACATAAACTCCAACAATCAAGCATCAATCTCCAAGCCAAAAAGCCAGAATATGTAATATGTAACACTCTACAACCTAGAGATAGATACACGCAGTATCTTCAAAATAGATACAGAAATTCTCTATTCCAGCCAAAATTATCCATGTACCAGTTAAACAAAACTGTAGAACACTTCTGTCCCCAAAGAGTTCAGCAATTGGACTAGAACAAAGTACCAGAATAATTCAGAGTTTGATCTATCCCAGCCAACTAGCCCTTTTCAAGTCAACTAAGCCATGTGACAACACCCGGAGAAAATCTTATGACGTGCAACCTGTCACCTTGCACTCAACTGTCATGACTCAACTGGTTGAACGCAACTAACAGAAAACCTCTTACCCAAGTTGCAAATCAAAAAGATCACCCCTTAGCAGAGTCTGAAATAACGAATCCTCAACTAGAAATTTGGGCCATCAAGATCATATCCGCAAGTAAAGTGTTGCATCTTCCCTCAGATCTACTCACGAATAACACTGCAAAATCCTTACAGCCAATTGCAACTTCCCTTTTAAAAGTGCAACATTGTGTCTCCTTCTACTGGTTCGGCTGCAACAAGAGCACACCAAATCCAGCATAGCCACTGCAAACACTCGAATGATCAACCCAATACTAGAAACAATTTCCTGAGTGGCTGTAATATTCATTAAGAAAAAATCTTTTTGAAGAGTAGATCAAGCCCAAAATAAATGGAACTATAACATCTATATTCTATACACAGCATATACCTTAAAAATATTTAGAGAAGAGAGTGGACTGGTCTGAAATCAGGTCAACCTCTTATGTGGAGGTGGGGGCTGTCACCCCCTGATAGAGGCAGAAGCTGCAACCATCGGAGGTATCTGCACTGAGTGCATCAATTGAAAAAGGAGGGGAGACTTCTTTTCTACAAGAAAAAGCCATAATAGGCACCGGACAAATTCTGAATGGGTGTGTTTCATCTTGTGCAATCCTCAAATCTATAACCCTTTGACTTCGATCTACATTTTGGTGGGGACTTGACATGCAAATCGAAGCTTTTTTGCTGATATTTCTTACAAAAGAAAAAATCTGTGTTTTGCAGTGGCTTTTTTAGAATTTTGTGTGGCTAGACAGAATTACTGATACTAGTGATACTTTCTCTTTCTCTTTCTCTCTTCCTTTTTAATTTCTGGTGATAATATTGATAATTTCAGTCTATTGCATTGAAGGATTTAAATTTCATGAAATAACATATACATATTTTATTATTCAAATTCAATCAATGGCATGGTTAACCAATAATGTTGTTAAATGCTTTTGAGCCTATCCTCAGTTTCATTCTGTCTGCTGTAATTCACAACCTTTTCTCTGTTTGTGTTTCTTTTGTATCAAGTGTATCATAACAGTTTTCTGATCCGTGCAATATCCTTCTTCATACAGGATCTTGATCTTACAAAACCTGGTGTACGTAAACCTGCCATAAGGAATGAATTCAAAGTAACCACCAAAGAAGTTCTTAGTCAAGCAGATTTCAGGGTTAGCACTTATGAATTCAGTTGGAGTAGTTCCTTTATAATAACGAGTCTGTATGTATATTATATATCATTGATGTAATTACTATGTACTTCTGACTGCTGTGGTAAAGTGAAAATTGTCACTTGCATGAGTTTTTTTGTTTTGTATGTAACTGTTATGATATAATAAAATAAAAATAAAAAGTTTTGTTAATTTGTGTGTGATTTGTTGCAGAGTTACAGGAGAGAGGTAAAGCGGTAATGAATAAAAACTGGATGTCATAATTGTCAAAATATCTTGTGTAGATAGTTAGGTTGTTTGTTTTGTAAAGTGCTCACCATCTTATCATTTTGGGATTGTTGAAATTGTTGTATGAATGAGTCAGCCTTAACTCAGTACCATCTCAGCCTCTCCCATATGTATTATTATGATGACAAAGATGGCTTGTGTAGATAGCAGATTCATTTGAACTAGGTCAAGAGTTGTTCTTTCTATTGCATTGATCCATGAAAGGAACTCTAAATAGAGTGCATTGCTTCTTTAAATCTTTAGAGCCAGTTTGGTATCCCTTTAAAATTAAGTGTGAAAAATTCAGGTTAAGTTTTTCATATGCAACTCATACCTAAATTTTTGCATGCTTCTTGTTATGTTGTTATACTAAAGTCATCATTGATTTATGGGTAATTCAGCTTTTATAGTGTGAAGGCAGATGAAGGTGAGGAAAATATTTGTGACAACTCTGTTTAGCCATAGTAGCTTTTGCTTCATTCTTGCTAGTGAGGCTATGATTGCATATTTCCCCTGATAGTAAACAAAATCTTTGCATTAATGCTATTTTTGGAATGGCTCTTAGTAGTTTAATGTTTTTATGCAGAATGTAAGATTCCTGGCAAACTTCATAACAGAGGCTGGAATAATTATTAAGAGAAGCAAGGTAAATTATAATGCACTGCTGAGAAGTAGATTGGGTAAGGATGATGGAGTATGGAGGAAAAATAAAGGATGGATGTTTAAGAATTAGTCCTGTACTCATTTTTCCTTCCTCTCTTATTGTCCTTTTCCCCCTCCTACCAAGCATATTATGAACTTATTTTAAATTGTGGGATCTTTCCAACTGTTTCTTGTTTTTCATTGAGTAGACAGGCATTAGTGCAAAGGCTCAAAGGAAGGTAGCCAGGGAGATTAAAACTGCCCGAGCTTTTGGCTTGATGCCCTTTACAACAATGGGTACGAAGTCATTTGTTTTTGGGAAAACTATGGAGAATCTTGACGATGATTACGCATATGAGAGTTATAATAGAAACATGCATGCTGAACCTGATATGTAAGGAGACAACCCTTAGAGCATAGAGATTCTTATGCTGTGGGGTTGAAGTAGCTTGCATCATCTCATCTAATTTTTAACTTTTTTACGTTTCTCTCCGGTCTAAGAGACAGTTGAAATTGATTGAAGTCTTGAATTTGCAGGTATACCTTGATTACTAAGGTGCTTGTGTAGTTTATACTTGTATAATATTCTAAAGCCAAATGGTATTATACTATTATTGACTTATATCTGAAGATTACAAGGATTGTCATCCCGAAATGCAAGTTTACTGTTCTTTTGCACTACAGGTGTAGAAATTTTGAGGTCTAATTCAACTAATACAAATACAGGTCCTTCATTTATGTAGATCGGACTTAACAGGAAGTCATTGTTTTGTGTCACCAATCTGATAGTTTCCCTGCAAACTAAGCTGCTTGCCTCTTGTATTGTTAATAATTTTTCAATCACCAGCGTGTTCTGGGTTCTAAAGCGGTGAACTTCCCATATTAAACACTGTACGTGTAGCATTTATGTTTATTGATATGGATGATTGTGTTTCTGAGCTAATATGAACACACAAGCCTATTTAGGCTTATGAGCTGTCACGTGTGCCTTGCTTACTTAACTAAGCTTGTTAACTTTTATCTCGTTAAAAAGTGATGTAGCGTAGGGGTTTTAAACTGAAATTTGGTGTTAATAGAAAAGGACAATTAGTAGGATAGAATTGGAAATAGTTTACCTCCTTGAATAGAAATTTGTTGAAAAGACTACAAAAATCAAATCCTAAAAATGAACCTTTGATGCTGTGGCGATTTAGCACCTTGTATGGCCCAGCTTTTCTTGAATGAAATTTTAGAAATGCACCTTGTGGAAAACATTCAAGTCTGAGGCTTATTTAAGTTGATCTCTTTTATGAAATTCATCACATATATTCTATACAAATTTGCGTTAGATTTATTTTTTTGGTTGCTCAAGGTAATTTTTTCTTGCATTCTTTCAAGAATATTATGAATGTGTTTAGCAAATTCCTTAGCTTCATGGCTCAGATGTCATTAGGTTGCCGTAGCTTTTAACAATGTCAATATTTCAAATGGACGGTTACTAGTGCTTGCTACAAGTACAATTAGGTTCCATGACTAGACATTTTTTCTTTAGTAAACACCTATTTTAATCTTCAAAAGATATTAGTTGATCCTTAATTTTTTTTTTTTTTATATCAATTTAGTCAATCATAGAAAATGATATTAATTTGGCCACTAAAAAAATTAGCATTAATTTAGTTCTTCAATCAAAATAAATGATATTTTTTTTATATGACAACAAATGATATTTAATCTCTCAATCATAAAAAATTGATATTAATTTAGTCATGCTTTAAAAAAAATAAAATAGGAGCATCATTGGCAATATAACGGCGTCTCACACTATCGTTTATTTATTTGTCTTCGGGTTCTGTTAGTGTGTTTTGTTACTGTTTTTAGCTTGCTTATTTGTGTATTGGTTTGCATGCTAAATCGTTCATTGGGTTGCAGCTCCTCTTTTTGAACATTAACCCATCTGTGTTTTATTTGAATAGTAAATTTGATTTGATGATAGTACCTAGCTTTTCTTTTTTTTTCTTTTCTTTTTTTCCCTAATTACGGGGCTTAACTTCTTCATGTTATTCTATTCATTAAGTAAAAAGGACATAAGGAAGATTATTAGTGGTTTTAGTATTTCAATTGGAACATGCTTCTTGCTTTGTAATCTTTCAACGTTGTCACCTCAGTTTATTTAATCTTTTTGGAACTCGTCATCCTTTGAGTTTTTCGCAACTTTTTCTTATAATTTCCTTGTTTTATTAATTAAAAATTTAGTTATCAAAGTGTTAGTTAATCTGTGACAGTTTATTAATTCTTAATATTTTTTATAAGTTAGTTGAACTGTGATAATTTGTTGACTTATGGGTAACATATATGACTTTATGCTAATCTTTACTTTTCAAACTTATAAAATGATCAATTGAATTGTGATAGTTTATTGATCTAAAAAAATTAAAATTAGATTTTTAAAATAAAATAAACAACAATTTTTTTAAATAATTAAAATTAACTAACCCACAAGTATTTTTTAAAAACTACGTGTCTTTGAATTACTTATTGCACTTATGAAAAACGTAGACGTGAAAGTCAAATCAAAATTAAATATTTTAATTAAATATTTTTTTGTTAAAGGGGTGAAATTGATATTTAAATGTTATTAATAAGTCACATAATTAACTTAAAATAACAGTTTTAAGATGAAAGTATGTGATCGAATTTCTATCTTTCCTTATATATAATTAGACTCTCAAACACATTTTTTATAATATAGATCACTTTTAGGGTTTTTATATTTTATTTTCCTATTAAAATAAAAATTAATGACAACTATTGAAAGTATATTTCTTTAGAAAAAAATTGATATTGATCTAAGTGATGCTCTCTAATATGATTGCTAATGCATAATTTCAGATATGTCATTAGTAGAAGTGTTAGGACGTTACAGAGAGAACCTTGCATATACTAAATAGAACTCGTAGGCTTGGTGAAAGAATTGCATTTGAACTTGAATTTGATATTGAATCTGAAAGTGAACTTGAGAGCTTAAGTGGTATTGCAACTATAGGTGATAACATGCATAATAGGACCATTAAGGAACTAGCTGCTTCTGATGTTACTTATTAGCCTTTAGGGATTCAATATCCTGATCTTGATGCTGACTTTGAACTTAAATTTAGATTGATACATTTGTTACTAAAGTTTAATGGTCTTGCAGGTAAGGATCCTCATAAGTATTGAAAAGAGTTCCATGTGATTTGTTTAGCCATGAAGCCACAAGAGATACCTGAGGAACATATCAAGCTGAGAGCATTCCCTTTCTTCCTTGCTGATGCGACCAAGGATTGGCTATATTACCTTTCACCAGGTTTAGTAATGTGTTGGAATGATATGAAGAGGCTGTTCTTGGATAAGTTTTTCCCTGCATCTAGAGCTGCCACCATTAGAAAATACATATGTGTTATAAGACAAATAACATGAGAGACTTTACATGAGTATTGAGATAGACTCAAGAAATTGTGCTAAAGCTGCCCCCACCACCAGATTAGTCACCCATTGCTGATTTAGTACTTCTATGAGGGCTTATTGCCTATGGATAAGAGCATGATTGATGCCACCAGTGGAGGTGCATTAGTTGATAAAACTCCAGTTGCTGCTAGAGAATTAATTACTAACATAGCTGCCAATTCCCAACAGTTTGGTACTCGGATGATTACTTCCTCTAGAGGAATAAATGAGGTTCAAGTGTCTCATGCTGACCAACAGAGAATGGAGCATAGACTTGATGAGTTGACCTCCTTGGTGAGATAGTTGGCAGTGAGACAACATTTACCTATGCAGGGGCCTGCAAGCTTGTATGGCATTTGTTCTTGTTCATCTTATCCCACAGATGCATGCCCTATACTTTAGGATGATAGTTCTGCATTTTAAGATCACTCTGTAGCTACAGCAGATGTCTTTCCTAGTAAACCACAATACCAACAACAACAGTAGCCTAGATATGATCCATACTCCAGCACATATAACCCTGGCTGGAGAGATCATCCAAATTTGAGGTATGGTAATGCAGCCTCACAACAACAGTAACCACAACAGTATAGGCAGCCATTCTAGCAACCACATAGGCAACCACAGTTTCAACCTCATACTGGACCAAGTAGGCAATAATTCTAGCAACCTATACAACAACCAAGTATAGCAGTCACAAAACCTGAGCCTTCATTTGATGATTTGGTGAAGCAGATGACCACCAATAATATTCAGTTCCAGTAGAGGACAGAGGCCACCATGCCAAATTTAGAAACACAAATTAGACAATTGGCTTCTTCATTGAGTCAGCTGTAGGCCCAAAGTTCTAGCTAACTTCCTTTGCAAACAATTCACAATTCAAAGGGGAATATGAGTACCATTATGCTTTGGTCTGGAAAATCTGTACAAGTACCAACTGAACCTCAACCTACAAGCAAGCAACAACCAACAAAGAAATCACTTTCTGATGAACCAGCCCAAAAATATGAGGATAAGAAGAAATCAGTGGTTGTTGATGAGCATCTGAAGCCTGCAGTAGCCTTTCCTTTTCCACAAAGAGCCACTCAGTCCAGAAAGATAGATGAGGCTAAGAAAGATAGAAAGCTTTTTGAGACCTTTAGGAAAGTGGAAGTCAATATTCCATTGCTAGATGCAATTAAGCAAATTCCAAAATATGCCAAGTTTCTTAAGGAATTATGCACCTACAAGAGGAGGCTGGAGGGTAATGAGAGAATAAGTATGAGCCAAAATGTTTCAGCCTTCATTTAGCCAATGCCTCAGAAATGCAAGGATCTAGGGACTTTTACAATTCCATGTATTCAAGGCAATTATAGATTTGAGCATGTCATGCTAGATTTGGGAGCTTCTGTTAATGTAATGCCTATATGTATTTTTAATTCTCTTGGACTTGGCCTTTTGCATGCTACAGGTGTTGTGATTTAGTTGGCTAATAGGAGCAATGCGTACCCAACTGAGTTGATTGAAGATGTGTTAGTAAAGGTTGATGAGCTGATCTTTCTTGTAGATTTTTATATTCTAGAGATGGAGGGGGAGTCACTATCCAGCAAGGCTCCACTTATTCTAGGGAAGCCATTCCTCAAAACAGCTAGGACCAAGATTGACGTGCATGCAAGAACTCTATCCATGGAGTTTGGAGACTATATTGTTCAGTTTAACATTCTTGATGCTATGAAGCATCCCATGGAGGAGCATTCTGTTTTTTATATTGATATAATTGCTGATTTAGTTGAGGAAACATATGATGAGCTGTGTGATGAATTTCCTGATTTTATTGATTTTAATGATTCTATCCATTGCCACTCATATACTGATTGTGATAGTGATATGATATGTGTTGTTTGTGCTGAGATTTCTACATACTTGAGAGATGATGATTCTGTTTCTATAGATTACGCAACAACTGCTGATTATGAGAAGATTCAGTCTGTAGAAATAGTACAAACCCCTAGATTACTCCCCTCTATAGTGCAGCCACCAAAATTAAAGCTTAAGTCTTTGCCTGAGCACCTGAAGTATGCATACTTGGCGGTTGATGAGCAGCTTCCTGTGATTAGGGATGGCAATGGGGTGGGGGCGGGTAGTGCTTCTCCCACCCCCGCCCCAGCCTCCGTCACGGGTATCTATTTATGATCCCCCGGGTAGACGGGATATCCACAAGTAGTTAATAATTTAAAATAAAATCTTAAAAATTATCAAAAAGAACATAAATAAACTAAATTTTAACACCACATACTACAACTTTGTTCAACAATCTAATATTCTTACAAAATTAAAAGAATATTATAAATAACAAACTAAATTCAATTATATTTTGTAATAATCGGTTTACATAAATAATTATTACACAAATAGTATATACTTTTTCAACAAGTTTTATCATTATAGGCTCATTCAATAAAAAAACTATTTTAAAATAATAAAAATATATGCATTTTCATTTCATCTCAAAGTTAAAAAGAAAAAAAAATCATAATATATGATATATATTAAATAAAAAAAATATACTTAACGGGATTGCGGGTACTGCATGGGTGGGTACTATGATCCCCGCCCCCACCCCCATTTATTAAACGGGTACCCATCCTCCTCTCCGTTGTGGGTAATCCCTGCGGATCCTCGCGGGTGCGGGTAATTTTGTCATCTCTACCTGTGATTGTGGCTAAGAACCTCCTTATTGAACAAGATGAGAGATTGCTACAAATTCTAAGAGAGCATAAGAAAGCCATCAAATGGGCACTTGTGGATATTCCTGGTATTAGCCCTTCCACATGCATGCATCAGATATTACTTGAGGATAGAGCTAAACTAGTGAGGCAATCCCAGAGGAGACTGAATCTTCTGATTCTGGATATGGTAAAGAAAGAGGTGACCAAGCTACTGCAGGCCAGCATTATTTATCCCATATCTGATAGCACTTGGGTGAGTCATGTGCAGGTTATTCCGAAGAAATTCGGGGTTACAGTGGTAACAAACCAGAAGAATGAGTTGATCCTTATTAGAGTGCAGGACAGCTGGAGAGTCTGCATTGATTATAGGAGGCTCAACCAGGCCAATCGGAAGGATCATTACCCCCTACCTTTCATTGATCAGATGTTAGAGCAATTGGCTAGGAGATCACATTACTGCTTCTTGGATGGCTACACTAGATACTTTCAGATCCACATTGCGCATGAGGATTAGGAGAAGACCACTTTCACCTGTCCCTTGAGCATTTTTGCTTACAGGAGGATGCCCTTCAACTTTTGCAATGCCTCTGGTACCTGTCAGTGGTGCATGGTAAGTATCTTCTCTAACTTTCTAGAGGAGTGCATGGAGGTGTTTACGGATAATTTCACGGTATATGATTCTTCCTTTGATTCTTGTTTGTATAGCTTATCTAGAGTGCTGCATAGATGCATTGAAACTAACCTTGTTCTAAATTTTGAGAAATGTCATTTCATGATAGAGTAGGGTATAGTTTTAGGTCATGTAGTGTCCAACGAGGGTATTGAGGTAGATCCTATGAAAATATATATCATTACCTATTTATCTTACCCCACATGCGTGCGAGAAGTTCATTCTTTTCTTGGACATGTAGGTTTCTACAGGCACTTTATTAGAGATTTTAGCTAGATAACCCTTCCACTGCCCAACCTTCTGGAAAAAGATACGGAGTTTCTGTTTGACCAGAAATGCAAGGAAGCCTTCGATAATTTAAAGCAGGCTTTGACCAGTACCCCCATCATCCAGCCACTTGACTAGACACTCTCGTTTGAACTGATGTGTGATGCTTCTAACTATGTTGTGGGAGCTGCCTTGGCACAAAGAGTGGGCAGAGCCTCCCATGTGATCTATTATGCTTCAAGAACTTTGGATGCTGCTAAAGCGAATTACACAACCACAGAAAAAGAATTTTTAGCTATTGTGCTTGCATTAGATAAGTTTAGATCCTATTTGCTTGGTTCTAAGGTTATGGTGTTTTTGATCAAGCAGCTCTAAAGTCTCTTTTGAAGAAACCTGAAACTAAGCCACGATTGACTAGGTAGATGCTGCTGCTCCAGGAGTTTGACATTTAGATATGAGATAAGAGTGAAGCAGAGAACCTAGTGGCTGATCACTTGAGCAGGATTGAGAAAGCCTCAGATCCCCTTCCCATGCATGATTCTTTTCCTGATAAGCAGCTTTTACAGCTGCAAAGTAAGATCACCTCTCCTTGGTTTGCAGATATAGTCAAGTTCTTGGTTACTAGTGTTTTTCCTGCATGTTTTACTAGGGCTCAGAATGATAAATTAAAAGTGAGTCTAAGTATTATATGTGGGATGATCCCTACATGTGGAGGTTTTATAGTGACTAAGTTATTAGGAGATGTGTACTTGATCATGAGTTCTACTTTGTTCTTAGTTTTTACCATGCATTTGCATGTGGTGGGCATTTTGGGTCTCAACGTACAACTAGGAAAGTCTTGGACTCTGGATTGTATTGGCCACCCTATTTTATGATGTATACATGTTTTGTAAGTCTTGTGAACAGTGCAGAGAACAGGGAATATTTCTCACAAGAATGAGATACCCTAACAACCTTTGCTGTTTTGTGAGATTTTTGATGTATGAGATATTGACTTTATGAGACCTTTTCTTGTTTCTTTTAGTTTTGTTTACATATTGTTGGCTGTTGATTATGTATATAAATGGGTGGAGGCAAAATCCACTTCGACTGATGATTCTAAAGTTGTAAATTTTGTTAAATCATATATTTTCTGCAAATTTGGCATTCCAAGGGCTATCATCATTGATCAGGGTTCACACTTCTATAATTGGAGCATAGAGGCTTTGATGAGAAAATACGGAGTCTTGTATAAGGTTTCCACATCTTACCACCCTCAAACAAATGGGCAAGCCAAAGTCTCAAATAGAGAGATCAAGCAAATCCTGGAGAAAATTGTCTAACCTAATAGGAAGAATTGGAGCTCGAGACTTGAGGATGCTCTTTGGGCTTACATGATCGCCTTTAAGACACCTATTGGGATGTCTCCCTATAGGATAGTCTTTGGTAAGGCATGCCACCTTCCAGTTGAGATTGAACACAAGGTGTATTGGGCGGTAAAGAAGTGCAATCTTGATTTGAACCAAACCAGATCCCAAAAAAAGCTCCAACTCCAAGAAATTGAAAAGACCAAGCTTCTTCATGATAAGATGTTGACAAGGAAGGAGTTCTTAATTGGCCAAAAAGTTCTCCTCTATAACTCCTGCCTCAAGCTCATGCTCGGAAAGCTCCATTCTAGGTTGCTTAGTTCATTTGTAGTCACTAAGGTATTTTCTTATGGTGCGGTAGAGATTACAAGTGAGGCCACTAACAAAGCTTTCAACGTCAATGGACACTGCCTCAAACCATTCCATGAGGGAGCCCAATAGGACATAGTGGAGGAGCTCCACTTGCAAACAACTATCTATAATTGATAAGGATGTTTCCTTCCCCTCTTTTATTTTGCTTGTCTTATATTTATTGATGCTATTGTTGGTTTGCTAATGATTTTTGAGCTTTACATTGAGAACAATGTAAAATTTAAGTGTGGGAGAGAAATTTTAGCATTCTATTTTCCTGTTGTTTGCAATTCAACTATTTTTTTTTTAATTTTTTTTATTTTTATCTTGTTATTATCTTTCTTTGCTTTTATTGTTTTGTTCTTAATTTACTTGTTACTATTTTATTATTTTTTGTTTGCTATTTTTCTATTTTTAATTATGTTGTTTCTATTTTTCTGCTATTTTTGTTTACTATTTTTATTTTTTTAATTTTTGTTTTTATACATTTCTTGTTTCTATTTTCTATTTCTGTTTTACATTCTATTTTTGTTTCTTTTTTTTTTTTTGCCTTAAACTATTTCACTGTTTTAAATTCTATTCTAAATTCTTTTTTTTTTTTTTGAAAAAAAATGCGTGTTTTTAATTGCCTTCCAATGATGTTTTGGGATTTGTGAAGTTTGTGAGTTTGAAGCAATTGGAATTCAAGGTTCATAGCATGATTGAATAAATTATTTTTCTTCTTGAATTTCACATGCTTGGTTTTGAGTGTTAGATTGATGGATTGAGTTTGATAGATGCATATCTTGTGAGATTTTGAGCCTATTGATGGAAGAATTTAGCATTTGTGTCATTCTCTTCTTTCTTGTGTGATTTTCACTCATGACAATTGATCACTCTAGAACTTGCTTTGATTCTTTTTGAGGTTACATTTTCACTTGCATACATAAACATGATTGAGACATTCTTTCTTGAATTAACTACTTTGGCCAAATAGCCAACCTTGCATCATTTCCCTATGATTAACCCCCTAGAGCCTATTTACCTATCCTTTGTTTTAGCTCATTATGTGCTTTATGTGAAAAATCATGCTTTTACGTTACCTTAGGGAATGAGAGAGCATTGGTTCATTTTCATTGGAAGAGCTCTTTTACTTATGGACAATTAATAATACAAGTGTAGGGGTTGTGCAAATTGATGTGCAATATGCAAAGTGTTTGTGAAAGAAAAATAAAGAAAAAGAGCCAATTGACCAAAAAAAAAAGAACAAAAATTAAAAAAAGAAAAGGAATATGTAAAGAGAATGTACATTATATGGAATTAGGGGCAAAATTTCATGCTTGTCATTTGAGTTTCTCCCCAATGCTATTTTATTCTCTTGGGTATTTAGCTTGTCATATCCATATTGTTTCCTTCCCTTACCTTGACCCCATTATAACTTTGCATAAAGTCCTCATGATTTGTATGTGCATGTGTTTTGAGTAATGGAGAAGTAGAAGATAAGTTACCTTATGGTAGTGCAATTTTTCATGAGTTGAATTGAGTGAAATACCCACCTTTTAAACACTTGAGGGATTGAGAGTGTATATTGTGAGGATCTATCATTCTTGACTCATGCTTTTCAAATTGAAGCTACCTTACTTGTTGGTTTGAGATGTGAAGAAATGTTATCTCATAAATGTTTTGATCCCTTGAATCTTTGGTTGTTTTTCTTGCTTATAAACTTTTGCATTCTTGAATGTCATTGGAAATTAAGTCTTTTAGAGTTTTTTTTTAGCTTTTGAGTTTATGTTGTTTTTCCTTGTTCCCCAGTTTTGGTCTTATATGTTTTGCCCGGGAGTGCAAAAACTAAGTGTGGGGGAATTTAATAGCAATATATTTTATTCATTTAATGATCCTTTCACTAGGCTTCTTAAGGATCAATTTGGCTTAATTAAGTTGGTTTTGTCACATTTTATGATATTGGACCTAATTGAATCATTGAAAGAATTATTGCATGAATTGACCTTAATTTGTTTATTTGATAGTGTTAAGTAATTTAGCTATAATCTGAGTTTCAAATATATGATTGATGTGATTTTGGTCTTATAGGAAAGCAAGACAAATCTCCACAAGTTTTATGAAGATCTCAGGAGCTAGATCATAGCTTTAGATAATTTAAATTGAAGTTGAAGCAAAAGCTAGAATGCTAATCCTAGCAGCTTGACATCTGCGTACTCATTAGCCCATATCTTAAGTTATAGGAGTCTAATGGTGTTAAAATAAGCCCAAATGGAAGCTAAGACACAAATCTACAACTCTTATGAAGACTCCTAAGTTTAACTACGTCATTTTGGGCATGAAATTGAAGATGGAAAGCAGAGGTGAGTTGTTGACGAGTTAGGCCACTTAATTGAGCATAACTTAAGTTTTAGGTCTTTAAATGACATGAGACTTGTGCCCAATGATTCCTGATGGACCAACTTTGCACCTATTAGAATTATAATCATGTAAGGCTAAATTAGGAGTTAGTTTAAAGGGTAAGAGTAGCAAAACGAAAAAGATCTTCTCATTCAACACTTTTCATTCTCTCTCTTCATCTCTATTCCTTTCCCTTCTCTCTAGTTTTTTCTCTTTTTCTATAATTCTTCCCTCCCATTCATGGAGGGCTAAAATCTTTAATCAATCCTAGGGATTGAAAATTTTGATGCTTAATTTTGAGATTCTGTTTTAATTGTTCTACATTCAATTATTAATCAAGTTTCTTTCCTTCCTCTTTGTTTAATTCTGATTGAGTTGCTTAATTTGATTGGGATGTTAATATGATAATTGCGTAATTATCATGTGTTAAGGGAGGATTTCAAAGACTAAACAAGGCATCAAAGGTGTTTGATTAAATGTTTAGTTTGGTTGGATTCTGATTCTTAGATTAATTTGGGATTAAATGGATGCTTAATTTGCCTTATATTGATTGATCGAATTCTGGATGCTTATCTAGTAAAGGGTCCATGGATCATCTTAAGGCTTCTTGATATGATCTAAGACCAAGAATTCAGTTAATGATTGAATGGATCCATAGTGATCAAGGATGGATTAAAATCAAGATTGGTTAATTCCCTTGGATTGGTTGTTTTCCTAATTCTGTTTATCGTTTTAATTGCTTTCTATTGATTAATCTTGCAAACCCATCCCCCCTGTTTATTAATCTCTTAATTTGATTGCGTAATTAGAGTGATCTAAGAGCTCGACCCAGTGTTACCTTATACTGCAAGTAGTTTTGGTGAATCGGTTATAAATTGATATAATTTGATAGCCTCAACAGTTATCAGTAGCCAAGGATTGACTCGATTACCTTCCACCTGGATCTGTGATATGTTGGAATGATATGAAGAGACTATTCCTAAAGAAGTTCTTCCCTACTTCTAGAGCTGATGCTAGTAGGAAAAATATATATGGCATAAGGCAGATATCAGGAGAAACTCTGCATGAGTATTGGGAGAGATTCAAGAAATTATGTTCAAGTCGTCTACACTATCAGTTAAGTGACTAACTATTGATTCAATATTTCTATGAGGGACTATTACCTATGGTAGGAGCATGATTGATGCTGCTAGTGGAGGTGTCTTAGTTGATTAAACTCCAGTTGCTGCCAGAGATTTAATAGCTAACATGGCTTCCAACTCCTAACAATATGGTACTAGGATGATTACTTTCACTAGAGGAGTGAATGATGTTCATGTGTCTCATGCTGACTAACAAAAGATGGAACATAGACTTGACAAGTTAACTCCCTTGGGAAGGCAATTGACAATAGGACAATAGTAAATACCTATGCAAGGGCTTGCAAGGTTGTGTGGTATTGTTCTTGTCCATCTCATCCTATAGATGCGTGCTCTACACTTCAAGAAGATAATTCTGCATTCCAAGCTTATTCTACTGTTGCAACAGACATTTTTCCTAGTAAACCTCAGCATCAGCAGCAACAACATGCTAGATATAATCCTTACTCTACCACTTATAACCTCGATTGGAGGGATTATCCAAATCTCAGATATGGGAATACAACAACAACAAAGTAGTACTAGTAGCAATACCAACAATTAGCTAGACAATAACAGTTTTAATAGAATTCTGGACCAAGTGGGCAACAATTTCAATAGCCTACTAAACAATTTGATACAACAACCACTTATACAACAACAAGGTCTAGCAGCTACTCAATCTGAGCCTACACTAGAGGACCTGGTGAAGCAAATAGTAACCAATAATATCCAATTTCAGCAAAGAACAGAAGCCTCTATACATAACTTGGAAACTCAAATTGTTCAATTGGCTTCTTCATTGAGTCAGTTGAAAGCACAAGGCTCCAACCAACTTCCTTTTCAAACAATTCTAAACCCAAAAAGAAATGTTAGTGCCATTATGTTGAGGATTGACAAGCTTGTGGAAATGGCAACTGACCCTCAACAAGCAAGCAACCGATAGAAGCAAAAATCAATAGAGAAATCTAATGCTGCAGAAGAATCAGATTCTACAGAACATGAGGCCTCTTTAGCAAGGCATGTCACCTTCCTGTGAAGATTGAGCACAAGGCTGGGCAGTAAAGAAGTGCAACCTTGACTTAAACTAAGCCGGATCCCAAAGAAAACTCCTACTCTAAGAACTTGAAGAGATTTGGTTGGAAGCTTATGAGAACTCCCAGATCTACAAAGAGAAGATAAAAGTCTTCAGTGATAAGATGATTGCAAGAAAAGAATTTGTAATTAGTCAAAAAGTTCTCCTTTACAATTCTTGCCTCAATCTCATGCTAGGTGGCTAGGTCCTTTTATAGTCACTAAGGACTTTCCTTAAAGTGCACTGGAGATCACAAGTGAGGCAACTAACAAAGCTTTCAAAATCAATGGACATCACCTCAAGCAATTCTATAAGGGAGTACAAGAGGACACAGTGTACAAGGTCCACTTGCAAGCAGTCATTTACATAACTTGAAAATGATGTTTCTTCCTTCTCTCCTTTATTTTACTTGTCCTAAATTTGTTGATGATATTTATGGGATATTGATGATTTGATGTTTTATAAACTTTACATTGAGTATAATGTAGAATTTAAGTGTGAGAGAGGAATTTACATTCTGACATTTCTTGTTTCTATTTTAAATTCTATTTTTCTATTTTGTTATATTACTATTTTTGTCTTATTTTCTGTTTTAATTTTATTATTTCTGTTTCTATTTTTATTCTGTTGCTATTTTCTTTCTATTTTCTATTTTGTTTCAAAATACGCTTTTCTATTTTCAAATTCTAATTACTGTTTTGTTTTTAAATTATGTTTTTCTATTTATATATATATATGTTTTAATTTTACTATTTCTGTTTCTATTTTTATTTTGTTGTTATTTTCTATTCTATTTTCTATTTTGTTTCAAAATACAGTTTTCTATTTTCAAAATTCTAATTCTGTTTTGTTTTTAAATTCTATTTCTATCTCTCTCTCTCTCTCTCTCTCTCTCCCTCTCTCTCTCATAAATATATATATAAGAAAATGTGTTTTTAATTGCATTCTAATAGAATTTTGAGATTTGTGGAAGTTGTGAGCATGTATCAATTGAAGTTAAAAGTTCATAACATAAGTGAATAAATTTTCTTTCATCTTTAGATTAACTAGATTGGTAATGGAATTTGAATTAGTAGATTGAGTTTGATAAAAGCATACCTTGTGAGACTTTGAGTCTTTTAATGAATGGATTGGGCATTTGTGTCATTCTCTTCTTTCTTGTGTGATTTTCACTCATGAAATTTATTACTCTAGAACTTGCTATGGAATTTATTACTCTAGAACTTGCTTTGATTCTTTTTGAAACTACATTTACACACATACATGAACATGATTGAGCCTTTTTTTTAATTAACTACTTTAGCCAAATAGTCAATCTTACATATTTTCCCTTGATTAACCCCATTGAACTTATTTGACAATTCCTTGTTTTTACCTCATTACATGCCTTTAATGGAAAACTGTGTTTTTATCTAACCTTAGGGAATAGGAGAGCATTGGCATTGTCATTGGAAGAGTTCTTGAACAAGTGTGAGGGTGTGCTAATTAGTGTGTAAAATGTTTGGTGAAAAAGGAAAAGTGGCCAATTGAAAAAAAAGAGATAAAAAACTGAAAAGTTAAAATAAAAGAAAGAAAGAAAAAAGAAAAAAAAAAAGGAAAAAGAATATGTAAAGAGAATTTGCATTACTTGGATTTGGGTTAAACTTTCATGCTTGTTATTTGAACTCATCCCTAATGTTCTTTTATTCTCTTTGGTATTTAAGTTGTCATCACTATATTATTCTCCTTCCTTACCTTGACCCGATTATAACCTTGCATAAAGTCCTCTTGATTTTTGTGTGCATGTGTTTTGAGTAGTGGAGAAGTAGAAGATAAGCAAACTTATGGTAGTGTAAATTTTCATAGGTTAAATTGAGTTAAACACTTACCTTCTAAACACTTGAGGGATTAAGAGTGTATCTTGTGAGGTTCTATCATTCTTGATTTATACTTTGCAATTGAAGTTACTTTCCTTGTTGGTTTGAGATGTGAAGAAATGTTACTTTGTGAATGTTTTGATTCCTTGAAACTTTGGTTTCTCTTCTTGCTGATAGACTTTTGCATTCTTGAACATCATTGCAAAGTGAGTCTTTTAGAGTTTTTAATTTTTGAGTTTGTGTTGATGTTCCTTGTTCCCTAGTGTTTGATTTCTAGTTTTGCTCGAGAGTGCAAAAACTAAGTATGAGAGAATTTGATAAATACAATTTTCATATATTAATTAACTCTCATATTCAGTCTTTTAGACCTCTTATGCACTTGATTGATTGGTCTTTTAGACCTCTGTGATGTTTTTGATGGTGTTTTCACTCTTTGAAGTCAGCTAATAGGTTCAGAGAGTTGTTAAGAATATTCTAGGCATAATTCTCTCATCCTAAGTCGATATTAGACAAATTAGGTATCCAATTAAGGCTAAGAGGAAGAGGATTAACCCTAAGCTAGGGAAAAACTTGGATTTTTAATTTTAAAGACAGTTATTTAAGCAGCAGTAGAAACCTCAAACCTAACCCTAATTACTCTTAGCTGCTCTTACTTGCACTTTCTCTCTTCATCTCTTTTCGTATCCTTTCTCTATAGGTTTCTTTCTTTTCTATTTTTCTTCCCTTCCATCCATAGAGGGATAGACCCTTTTTAATCAATTCTAGGGATTGATAATCTTGATGTTTAATTATGAGATCTTGTTTTGATTGTTTTATATTTAATTGTTAATCAAGTTTATCTTTTACCTCTTTTAATTTTGTTAAATCTAGATTGAATTGCTTAATTTGATTTGGATGTTGATGTGATAATGACATAATTACCACGTGTTTAATGAGGATTACAGAACTAAACAATGCATCAAAGGTGTTTGATGGATTGTTAAGCTTGGTTGAATTCTGGGTTTTAGGTTAATTTAGGATTAGATGGGTGCTTAATTCATTTAACCTTGATTATTTGAATTTTGGATGCTTATCTAGTAGAGAATTCATGGATTATCTTAGGGCTTCTTGATGTGATCTAAGACCAAGAATCTGATTAGCAATTGAATGGACTCCTAGTGATCAATGATGGATTTAATTCAAGATTAGTTAATTTCCTTGGATTGGTTGTTTACTTAATTCTATTTAGAGTGTGTTTGGAATGTAAAAAAATGAGAAATGATTTGATTTGTAAATCAAATTTAATTAAATTTTGTGTTTGGAATGTTTAAAAATGAGAACTGATTTGATTTCTAAAATTTCATGGATTTCATTCCTTTTGTTTTAGAAATTCTATCAATTTTGATAGGATTTGTTAGGATTTGATTTGATTTGAAATAAATAGATTATTTTACCCTTAGTAACTACCTCTAACAACCTTTCATAAGGGTTAAAATGTAAAATAATAAAATCAAATCAAATCAATTCTCATTTTAATGAATTTCAAACACAAAATTTGATTTTTAAATTAATTCAAATCCTATTTTTTAAAAAAGTTCCAAACACAGAATTTGATTTTTAAATCAATTCAATTCAATTCAAATTAAATCAAATCATTTCTCATTTTTATTCATTCTAAACACAACCTTATAGTTTTTTAATTACTTTCGTTTAGCTAATTTTGTAACTTTTTCTGCCCTTTGTTAGCTTCTTAATCTAATTGTTTAATTAGAATGATCCAAGGGCTTGACCCAGTTGTGCCTTATACTACAAGTAATTTAGTGAATCAGCTTAAAAATTGATATAATTTGATAGTCTCAGCAGTTATCATTCATCAAGGTTATGGGAAAAGGAAAATTGGTTAATAGAATTCTAGTTGATGGTGGCACTGTAATTAATCTGATGCTCTCAAGCTTATTGAAGAAACTAGGGAAAAGTGAGGCTGACTCGCTCCCCATAATATGGTAGTTACAAACTTCAATGGAAAATCATCGAATTTTGACAGAGTAGTTGCACTAAACATCAAAGTAAGAGCTGTTGCTGAAAATATTCTTTTCATTATAGTTCCATTAAAAGCCAGCTACAACATTGTTGGTGCTGTTCCTTTGACTATTCATCAACAAGTTTTTCTCTGGAATGAGGAAGGGAAGATAGAATTGATAGAGGCAGATGACAACTTGTTATATCTTCAGAACAATCATGTTGGTTTTAACATGTACTATCTAGAGGTTAAGCCTCTAAATATTTGGGATATAGGAGCATTCGACAGTAAGACTGTGAGATGTTCCATTTAGATATAAACGACTTTTACCTGGTCCCAAAGGCCAATTTGATTCAGCTTGATGAGATAGACTCAAATGAGTCTTGAGAGCCTTATGGCTCGATTGTCAGTCTATATGGCTAACAAAATGGTTTGCACCATTGATGGTTCAAATTTGGATTGTAGATATGATGATTCTCCTCTAGGGTTTGAACAAACCCCTCTATCTGATGGTATTAAAAAGATAAAGGCACAAGACCCTTTAGAGGAAATTAATTTGGGTGATGATGTAATAAAACACCCTACATATATTAGTAGTCTTTTAGATGTAAATTTTAAACAGGATTCGATCAAGGTGCTCGAAGAATACAAAGATTGCTTTGCATAGGACTACGAGGAAATGCTTGAGCTCAATCGAGAGCTAATGGAACATAGACTACCAATTCGAGTAGGACAAAGCCCAATTAAGCAAGCACCAAAAAGGTTTGCTCCTGAAGTGGTCTTGAAAATAAATGAAGAAATTGAAAGGCTTTTAAAAGTTAGATTTCTTCAAACCGCTAGGTATATAAATTAGATTTCTAATATTGTTCCTGTTATGAAGAAAAATGGTAAGTTAAGAGTATGCATTGACTTTCGAGATTTAAATATTGCAACATCTAAGGATGAATACCCTATGCCAATTATTAATATGTTAATTGATTTAACATCAGGGCATGAAATTCTAAGTTTCATGGATGCATATTCTAGTTATAACCAGATTTTTATTATTGAAGAGGACGGATCAAAAACTATATTTCAATATCCTGGGGTAGTTGACACTTATAAATGGGTAGTTATGCCTTTTGGTTTGAAAAATGTTGGCGCCACTTATCAAAGGCCCATGAATACACATTGTAGCTCAATTTGAGATAAGTTTTCCATGGAGGAAATGTTTTCTAAATAAGATAAGTTTTTTTTTTCCTAAAAACAACAAGCCATCATATAATTCATCATATACACATTGTGACTCATCATAGGAAGGACCATAATCAAGATAAACATCATTTACCTCAAAGTCCTTTGAAGTCAAGTGGGAGGTTATCTCAATTTCTTGCATCAATGACTCTTCATGGGAATCATCAGCCTCATTCTTTCCCATCAAAGCTTCAAGAGTATATACCATTTGGTTTTGCTTTGCCACCTTTCCAAATTGAACATCATTTTGAGGATATTTTTCATAACAAGATTCCTTCAATGAATTTTGCTCTTCTTGCTCTCTATATACAACTTTATGCAAAAAATTATTGTTAGCAAGATAGATAACATCAAGAGCATCCCATATATCTTTAGCACTAGAGCAACTCTTAATTTTAGCATAAGCTTCATCATTCAAACCACTTCTCAAAATTTGCATAGCTCTAATGTTCAAAGAAAAGCATTTCTTATCATAGGCATTCCGAGTTTGTTTTTGGTTTAGGAGAAAATCCATCAAGCACAATATCCCACAAATCTAAATCAATATATTGCATATAAAATTTCATTCCATCTTTCCAATAAACAAAAAGCACACCATCAAAGAATAATAGTTTATCAATTTCAAAACCTTCTATTTTGAAAAGCTTTCAATGGTTGCTAACAAATAAGGATCTTTGACTCTAAGCGGTTAAGCTTTCAACAGAGCATGAAGCTCTGATACCACTTGCTAGCCATGATAACCATTATCCAAGAGGGGGGTGAATTGGGTGATTACAGATTTTTAAAACACAATTAAGAAATTAAGCATTTTGAAGCTAAGATGAATAATATTCAAGTAAGCATATAAAAGTACAACATCAAAGTAAATAGATAGAGTTAAGAAGAGCAAACATAATGATTTATTCTGATTCAGCCACCAACCACTTGAGGCCTACATCCAGTCCCCAAGCTTAACTTGAGATTTTCTTCACTTACTCCTTGACTTCACGGGTGCTAGGAAAACTTTTGTACAAGCGAGAGCACTCCTCACACCTTGGGATCATCCACCCTTGTGATAGAGCCTCCAACACTTCAAGCTTCACAAGTGCTTAAAAAACTTTTACATTCAAGAGCACTCATAATACCTTTGGGATACCTCACTCTTTGTGTTTAAGCCTCACTACAAAGGATACCTCACTCTTTTCTCTCTTGAGGGATACCTCACCCTCTTACAATGATTTTAAAATGAAGAGGAAGATAAAAAACTCTCACAAGAGTATATATACAACTTGAAGAACAAAGGACTATAAGGATTTTACAATAAAGAGCTCAAAATATGATTTTGATGATTCATTGATCAAATCAAGTGTTCTAGAGTTGTAAAAGCTTCAAACATCATTATATATAGAGCCCAAGTAATAAAATAACTGTTAGTAGTATTTAAAAATGATTTCTTATGAAAACTGACTATTTGTAGCCATTGGGAACGTTTCTGGGCGTGTTTTATTCGAAAAACAAATCCCTTATTCGAATAAGCCACTTTGGTTTCAAAATCTGACTTTAAATGGTCATAACCTCTTCATTTCTCATTCGTTTTAAGCAAATGACCACTCATTGGAAAGATCTTTGAGTCTATTTTCATATGAAATTTTCATAACAAAATACAAAGTATTTTGAAAGTTATGATAAAAAAGTAACCAAAGGTCAGGTTTTCAAAACTCAAACTTAACTATTTTTCATAGTTTTTAACTATCACCATGACTAACTTTTCAAAACATGTTTGCTGGCCATTTTAGCATGTAAGAACCATTTGTAAAGATTTAAAAACATATTTGAGCTCTTTTCTTGTAAAACTTCTATCTTTACATAAGAGAAAGCCTAAAAGGAAAATATATTGATTCTAGTCCTTAGACTTCTTGATGTAATCCAAGCTTCCAAAAATTTATTCTCTTCAAATTTTACAAATGCTTGAAACATCTTATCATTCTCTTTCTTCTTGAGTTGAGCATAATTGTGATCTTTTGCTTTCTTGTTGCAATGCTTACTCTTGGTACTTGTACTATCCTACAAAGTATTGCCCACTTAAATAAACATAGTTAGTCCAAATTCATAATTCAACATCTTCATATGTATGATTCATAAATGTATGATTCTAGTTTGTCTAACATACATATAAGACTTTCATAGACATATCCTAATAAGACATTTATCAATTACTAATAGATATGCTCTATATAGGATGCAACAAAAGAACACTTTGCACATTTTCATTTAAATAGAGCCAAATTCAATATTAATTTAATACTACTCATATATCATATTATTAGATATATCATATAAAAGATGCTATAAAGAATATGCATGATTCTTATATGAAATATAAAAAGGTGGAGTACATGATCATGTATGACCTAATATAATCTATTAAGCACATCTATAAACATCATTCTCTTTGTCATGTATTTGTCATCATCAAAACTTAATATATTAAACCATTAGGGCCAGGGCATACTTATTTTGACATATTTTACATGGTAGAGTAGGAAAATGAGCTCTTGCTTTAATATAATTTTCTTTGCAATATATGCCTTTAAAAGATGTCAAAGGCCAAGTATTGGTTGATTCCTTTGCTGAACATCCTTGTGTGGAAATCGAAGAAAAAGAAATTGACTTGGTAGGGGTAAAACTTGGAAGTTATACTTCAATGGATCAAGACACAATGGAGGTGTTGGGTTGGGAGTTCTAATTATTTCTCCCAAAGGAATTCCAACTAAGTTTATATTCAAATTAAGGTATGAATGTTCAAATAATGAGGCATAATATGAAGCCTTAATAGCTGGCTTACAAATATTGATTTCGATAAAGGCTAGAAATGTGAAAATAATGGGTGATTCCCAATTAATTGTCAAGTAATTATCTTTAAAATATAAATTTATTAATCAAAATTTGTTTAAGTATTTAACTTTCTCAATGAAGTTACTTAGTAGATTTGATGAGGTCATAATTCAATATATTCCTAGAGAGGAAAATATAGATGCTAATGAATTGGCTCAAATAGCCTCAAGGTATAAAATTTCGAGTGATTCTTTAATGAAGTTAATTGAAATTAAAGAAAAATTATACTTGTTCGAAAACTTTGAGATTTGCATAATAAAAAAAATTGGATCCTTTATAATAGCGAAAATTGATTGTTGATTATTTAAGCAATCCTAACTTACCAGTCGAAAATAAGGTAAAATACAGATCCCCTTCATTATGTTATAATGGGTGATTCACTGTATAAGAAATCAGTATATGGTGATTTATTGAATTGCCTAAGTGAAAATGAGGCTTATTTGGCTTTACTTGAAATTTACAAAGGCATATGTGGAGCCCATCAGGCTGGTGAAAAAATAAAATGAGTTTTACTTTGACAAAGGGTTTATTGACCAACTATAGCCAAATATTGTAATTCTTATGCTAAGTCTTGTGAACAGTGTCAGAAACATAGAAATATTCAATATGTTGATGCTAGTAAATTACATTCAATAACCCTAGCCATTTCGAGGATGGGTACTAGATTTAATTGGATTAATTACTCCAGCTTCCTCGAAAGGAATAAATATATTTTATTTGATGTTGACTATTTTACTATATAGGTTAAAGCTATCCCTTTAAAAGATGTCATACAACAAGATGTGATTGATTTTATTGAAGAAAAGATTATGCATAGGTTTGGCATTCTCCAAACCATAACCATTGGCCAAGGAACATTGTTTGTTGGTCGAAGGGTTATACAATATGCAGAAACAAGAAATATTAAAATGATTACTTTGACCCCATATTATGCTCAGGCAAATGGTCAAGTTGAGGCAGCTAATAAAATAATTAGTTTAATTAAGAAGCATGTTGGTAAAAAACCAAGAAGTTGACATAAAACATTAAGTCAAATTTTATAAGCTTATCGAAATTCCCCAAGAGAAACCACTGGTTGTACGCCTTATAAATTGTTTTATGGTCATGAAGCTATCTTAACAATCGAAATTAATGTACAGTCTATTAGATTACAACGTCAAAACAATATTCCAAGTGAAGATTATTGGAATTTAATGTTTGACGAATTGGATAATTTAGAAGAAGAAAGCTTAATGACTTTGGAAAACTTAATTCAACAAAAAGAAAGAATTGCAAAATTCTATGATCGTCAAGTTAAAGCCAAAGAATTTAAATTAAATGACTTAGTGTGGAAAGTTATTTTGCCTATGGACAAGAAATCGAAGAAATATGAAAAATGGTCTCCAAATTGGGATGGACCGTATCAAATTAAAAAATTATTTTCAAGAAATGCTTTTCAATACTTAATCTTAGTTCGCAAGAAAGTATTCCCTCAATTAATGACAAATATTTAAAGAGATATAAACCAACAATGCAAGAATTAAACCATTCATATTTACTAATTCGATTTACAAATAATCGAATTAAAAATAAATTTATCCATAAAATAAATTACATAAGTCCTATTTTTTGCTATTTTTCAAAGCAAAAATGATAGAAGCCAAGGTGTCTTCAGCCTTCTTCTTCTTTAAATTTTGAGCCCATATGTAAGCTGGCTCAGAAGTGCCAATGCAGACAAAACATTTTGTGTCTGAGAGACCAATTCAATGCAATCAGCTTTAAGCTGCTACTTTTGATATTCACATTTGTCAATAATAGTATGGATAAGTCTTTGTTTCAACTCGAGCTCAATATGTTATTTCTTCAGATTGTCAATTTGAGTTGAATAACTCTGAAGTTGCTTTTGAGCTTTAGTCATAATGGCATCCAATTGAGTTTTCTTCACCTTGGCCTCTTATGCCTTTTTTGTGAGCTTAGCTTTTGAGTTAAACTGTTGATGGTCAAGGATGGGTTGTTGAAAGCCAGAATAATTTGACAAGAGATCCTTGAAGAAACTTCTTGTATTATAGATGGTCTCATTCTCATCTAGGTTGAGTTGATGATCAAGTTGACCAGTTTGAGTCATAATTGAAATGACATATTGTTTTGATTCTTCAGTTGCCATCAAGTGATCGAGATTCACATCCAAAGATTTTTCTAAGTCTTGCCAAAGGGGCACCACTAAGGACCTTTGAACTTCAGCTTCTAATTATGCAGTTGAGTGTTAAGACTTAGATGACATTGAAATCTTTCTTGAGTAGCATACCTTTAATGTAGGCAAGAGGATCGGCTTCTAACATTTCATTGAATAAATCAAGGTCATTGAAGGGTGGTTTAGAGGTAGGATTGCTAGGCTAAGGAACATCATGTTGATGTTTAATAGCCTCTTCTTTGATTTGTGGGTCTAGAATAGGGCTCAAACCAACTGAAGGTTTAGGCTAATCGAGAATGGATTGAACCTCAGCTTTTATATTGACTAGTTGTGGAGATAGAGGATTGAAGTATATAATTTCCCAAGTATGTAAAGTCGAAGGAGAAGAGTTTTGAATTTGATAGGGACTTAGTGTAGTTGGAGAATGGGTTGAAATGTCTTTGACATCAACAACTAAAGGCTCTTTTTCAACATTATGCAAAATTGGATTCAAAATTAGAGAATATACATAAAATAAATTCTCTTAGTAATAGAAAAAAAATTAAACTTACCATATAAGAGTCCTCAATTTAGATCTCATTATCTGGAGAACTAGCAAACTTCTCCATAGTCGAAACAACACCAGTAGTGTCCTAGGGCTCTTCAATTTCCTCTACATCAATGGGTTTTGGAGGAGCAATCTTCTTTCTATTCTATCCTATAGTTTTTACTCTAGTACTTTTCGATTTAGGTACCTTGTCAATGCTCGATGAAGATGGCTACACAAGGAAGTAAAATAGTAAGACTAAGTGGAAAGACTCATGTTATGGTAATTTTAAAAGAATATACTTTGAAATAAAGTTTCCTAAAATATTTTGAATGTTTGATATTCGAAAGGACCTTTGCGAAAACCCATTCTAAGGGAGACATTTTAAAGATTACATCGAATGAAGGTATTACTTGAGGAATTGTGACTTTCGAGGCAATGTTGGAAGACATTTTCTTGCGTTTTGGAGGCACATATTCTTCATCAGAGGGCCACTCTTCATGTAACACCTTTTCTCGGGTATTACATTTAAAACTAAAACTTATAAAACTTACCCAGGTTGTAAAAGATTTAATATTGTAGTATACGATTTTCAAAATTCTTTTCGCGGATAATGTTATAACTTTTTGTGTACCGCAAGTGCACAAGTCTCTAAAGTAATACAATGATGAGAAAGATCGTTTCCATAGGGATAATGAGTAATATCTAATGTTAAATATTAACCAATAACTTAATGAATGCTATTCAAGCACATATAAATTGGAAAAAGTGTGTGTAGTAATAATTAGGGCTAAAAGGTAATAAACCGGAGTAAAAGACAATAACGAGAGCATAGGGACTCCTTCTTCACCAACTACTTTACTTGGCAACATGCAACCATTTTAAACAATAATGATGACTAGTTTTGTTATCCTAAGAAATTATACTAGTTAAAAGCCTATGTTTAGGTCATTTAACCTTATGTCATTTACTTAGCCCACTATGTATCCATAAGAACTAGTGTAAACTTCATGCATTACGATTGATTCTTAACAATGGCTACACATGGCTAATAGGTATATGTATATCCTATTAACAAATTAATTCACCCCACCATTAGAATGAGATTAAGCATGCATCATCCGTATCCATGATCTAAAATCTAGATTCCTATGTCTAGTTCAATAGATTTTATCAAATCACAATAAATGATGGCCAAACATCTATAGGTATTAAGAGAAACATGAGTGAACAAAACCAAACATCATTTATAAACTTAAAAGGTTACAAAGTCACCAATGTACATAGAAGGATCCAAAGGAATCCCTATAAACAACTTAGCTACCCATGGATTCCAAAAATCTCAAAAGAGATTTCCTACCCATGGCTTAGAAAAAGAGAAGAAAAAGAGAAAAGAGGGAAAACTCTATAATGAGATCTTGGGAGGCTTGATCCTCCTTGGATGATGATGGTTTCCCTTCTAGATCTCTTCAAAGCTCTCAAAAAACTCATCTTTCATGTGCTCTGTCTCGTCTCCCACCTAACATCTCAAAATATTTGATGAAACAATATTAATAGATGAAGCCCACGAACTTTGCGTTGCGGCGTGACCATTGTTGCGCTGCGGCGTGAATGCCTATATGGTTAAGTGGAACCAGCTCTGACAAATGCGCACTACAGCGTGACATTCTTTGTGCCACGACATTCTAGCCTCTGTCTTCAGTATGTGCAGTAGGCAGAGAGCAAGATGTCGCGGCGTGCTAAACCTTGCGCTGCAGCATGATAAGCTGGAATGTATGCTAAGCTCCCTCCTCTAATGCAAGGTCTTGACTTGCTTCATTTTATCAGTTTAGAACCCATCCTGTAATAGAGAAGTCGCTTAATTAATCACAAGTGTAAATCTACTAAAACCAACAAAGAATAGACAGGATTTTAACAAGATTGTAGAGGAAGACATCAACATGAATTTGAATAAAAAGTGCGGGAAAAGTCTTCCAATCATGTCTAAGCATAAGGACTAAGGGATCAATATACCACCAATATGGGGCATAAATAACTACATTTTATGGAGTTATCACACCCCAAACCTGGATTTTTGATAGTCCTCGAGCAAAACAAAGTATGATTACACTTGCATTGGCACAACATACATCAACATGCATCTAGCAACAAAAATTGGATTCTAATTTCAATTATTTCAAAACTAGCATGCGATGATTGCATAAAGCCTCAAAGAATGCTTATGCCTCGCACTCTGCTTCACACATACACAATCCTTTTCATGTTGATAATCAAAGCTTCCTAACATGCATAACAAACTTCCCACCATCAAGCAAACAAGGCTTCATCAATTCAAATCACACTCATTTAGATAAGCTTATAGGCATACATATGGAAATGAATCAAGGAATCCAAAAAATTGTAATTCAACTCTCTCCACTAATATAGATCATACATAAGTAAGGATCAAAAGGGACTTAATTAGCTTGTAATGTAAGGCCATGGTTGAGGGCCAAAGAACAAAGGAGAAAGGATAACAAACAAACATTGAGAAACAAAATATGCGATTTCAAGACTTCAGTCACTAAGTTATACAACAAGGGTGCGTAAAAAATGAAATAACTGGACTCTCCAGAACCACTCTTTTATTTGTTTTGCCTTTTGGATTTTTCTTTTCTTTTCTCATTCTTTTTCTTTTTCTCTTTTCCTTAACTAATTTCTTACACAACATATAGTTCCTTCAAATCACTTCTATATAGAAACAAGCACTCACACCCTTCAATCATAGGACTCAAGTCAAGAAATATTATATTATGCACTCAACAAGTAATGATGGTTGGAGAAAGAATGCAATGTTTTCACATGCATTATAATGGTTACATGGGGTTAGAAAAATGAAGGTGATGAAAAACATATAAGGCCAAACAAGTACAAAACTTCAAAGAGGACCTATGGATATTATCCTATAAGGGTAAGCTTGAAAGGCTCAATCGGTCCAAGCAATGTCCTAATCATTTCCTCAGTCAAATACAATCTAGGATTTCGCCTCACGAGAGTTGCAAAACAATTTCAAAGATAAAAAAAATCATTAACATGTACAGCCCATAAACATTATCTAAACAAGCACTCAAATCATTTTCAAAGCTAAACAAGCATGCAAGTGGGAAATTCATCATGCATAAAACAAATCTAGATTGCTCCAGCATGCAACCAGGATCATCAATGGATTTACAAAGAACCTAAGGCAAATTTTGCATCCATATTCATCATTGGGCCATCACGGCAACACTATGTACCAAAACAAAGCATTAACATAAAAGTCAACTATCAAAAGACCAGTACTAGATGTATGACATAAGAAATTATACAAAAGCAGTTAAATACCCCTAAACCCAAGGGAGACAGTGTCCTCACTGTACAAAAGACATAAAAAGGAGTTAAAATAACAGAAAGATGCCTTGTATGCATCACAACTACATATCATCCTCATCAGTGGCAGTCACCTCCTCCTCCTCATCATCTTCCTCGGCAGCAGCCATCGGTACATCATCTTTATCCTCAATTGGATCCTATTGCTGTTGCGAGGGCCCAACATAATTGCAAGGAATGAGGTGTGAGATGGGGAAGTCATCGGTGGAAACCTGCAGGCACTCTGCCAGCCACTTGATTATCTTAACAGTGTAAGCTTCCATGGTAGCCAGATGCGCAATCTCACTGCACAAGTCATCATTTAGGGGAGTACGAGCTGCTCTGGGTGCACTCCTAGCCTGTTGCCGCCTAGCATGCGCTATAGCTGGAGCTTCATTCAACCTCTGAAGTATTCTATCATTAAGAAGTTATTTAATATCAACCAGCTCCTCATGAGGCCCCCACTGTATATGATGTCGGCTGCAAAACATGTGGATGAGAAAAGGGAAGAAAAGGCTCTTGGACTCCTTATTAACTTCTTAATTTGCTGATGGATGATCAGGGCAACATCAATGGATCGGTGCTTAAGAATGGAATAAATCATGATAGCCCGATCTCTAGTCACCTCAGACATGTTGGCAGAAGGGATGATCCGGGTGCTAATGAAATGATACCACACACAAGCCTCTGAAGTCAACCAGGATCGTGGGAAGTACCTTGGCCGCTGATCCTGAACACCAAGGGTCCACATCACAGGTTGTGACTGCGGGGTGTAGGTTTGTGCAGTGACAACATCAAGGTCAATTCCCTCCTCTAGCCCTACTTGGAGGAAACTAGTGTATTCACACATTATCGCCGGGGCAGATAAACCCAAGGTTGCCTTAATATTCTCAACAGAGAAGGAGACTTGGCTGCTGCGCACTGTGACTTTCGAAGTTTGGGGGTCAGAAAATGCAGCATTGGCATAGAACTCACCAACAATAAGGAGAATGGTAGACACTAGTTGTTTGACAAATGTCTTCTATTTGTAGTGTTGTATGGTCTGCTCGAGCTCTTCGTGAATAGCCTTCTTGAAGCCGAAACCCCTCTAAAAAATTACTAGCTTAGAGACCAGTTTGAAATATCTTTCTTGGGTAGCTGCTGAAATGAATTTTCTTCTATCAAACTCCGTAGGGGAAGAAGATTCCCTGCGGTGCTGGCTGCTCTCACCATTTTGGCATTTTGGAGGCATAGTGGTAGTAGGATTAGAGTACCTGGTTTTGTCAAAAAGAAGCCCATAGTGAAAACAACGAAATATATGAACAAAAAGAGAAAGTATTCAAAATAAAAACAAATCATGTTGGTACAAATAAAGCATGGGAAAAAGAGGAAAACGTGTATGCACCAAGGCAAAAAGAAGAACATGATTAAAAGCATGCAAGAATTAACAAACAAGAAAGGAATGCCGCGACATTCAACTTAAGTGCCGCGACATTCAAATAACCTAGAAACATCGCGGCGTGAATGGAGCACGCCGCGGTGCACATGAACTTTCTGAAAAGAAATTCACGCACACAACAATGCTAACCCCCTGAGCATATAAAGCCTACAGAATACCAACAAAAAACAACCAAAAATGTACAAGATCTTACATAAACGAACCCAAGCAAACTTCAAAAGGATGGAAAAAAATCAGATTTAATGGAGAATAAGTTGCAAAACAAAATAGAGTAGGTGAGATAATAGGTTACCTAGAGAGAAAATAGGGGTGAGGATTTGAAGAAAATGCAGGGACCAATAATGAAGGAGATAGTAAATGTGAGAGAAAAGCAGGAATAACCAGAAAGAGGAAAAAAGGTTTAAGTTTTAACATGAGCCCTATTTCTCTTTTATTTAAGCAACGAGCGTCACGCCGTGGCACAAAGCCCTCAACGCTGCAGCGCTAGTTTCAGTGAAACGCACATTGCACACCCTTTTTTTTAACAAAGCCCACACACCGCAGCGCTGTATTTGGAGTGTCGCAGTGCTATGCTTGCAGCCCACTTACCTTGATAACCAGAGAACAGAACGCTGCAGTGTGACATTGGTATGCCGCGGCGTTAAGTTCTCAGGCTTGAAACCCTGATAAGATAGAGCCTAGAATACCGTAATATAAAAATGAAGCGCCGCGGCATGAGAAGCCAGCCTGCAGAATTCTACAGCAAAAAGCATTTGGCAGCTACCTTTGCTGGCCAAAAGTCTCTCCCACCTGCAAAAACAATCCAGTTAGTTAAATCATTAAATGTATAACCAAAATATCATGAAACATGAAAATCAAAGTTTCTAAACACTAGACTCAAAATGAAAGAATTAAGAGCATGGGTGGGTTAATCTCAAAAAGGCCCTTTTTTTATAGTCCAGGTAGACTTTCTCTAACTTTTCATGTTGGGGAAGCTAATGTGACAAAGGTTTTCCCCCTATCAAATTCTCCTCCCACGTAAGGCTTCAGACGCTGGCCATTGACCTTAAAGGATGATTTGCCATCAAGATTCATAACTTCAACTGCCCCATGGGGAAACACCTTTACCACCTAGAACGGACCTGATCATATGGATTTAAGCTTTCCTGGGAAGAGCTTGAGCCTGAAGTTATAGAGTAGGACTTATTGGCCTTACTCAAATGTCTTTTTCACAATCTTCTTATCATGCCACCCTTAACTTTCTCCTTGTACAGCTTTGTATTCTCATAGGCTTGGAGCCTAAATTCATTAAGTTCATTGAGCTGCAATAATATTTTGTCACTGGTAGCTTGTAAATCAAAATTCAGCTGCTTTATCACCCAATAAGCATGATGTTCTAACCAGACAGGCAAATGACAAGCTTTTCCAAACACAAGCTTTATGGGGACATACCAATAGGGTTTTTATAAGCAGTTCTGTATGCCCACAGTGCAACATCAAGCCGTCTTGACTAATCCTTGCGGGATGGACACACGGTCTTCTTAAGTATTCTCTTGATTTCTCTATTGGATACCTCCGCTTGTCCACTTGTTTGTGGGTGGTAAGCGGTGGCAATTCGGTGATTTTCCCCATATTTGGCAATGAGAGCCTCAAAATACTTATTGTAGAAATGTGACCCTTCGTCACTGATAATGGCTCGAGGAGTACCAAAACGTGTGAAGATTTGTTTCTTCATGAAGTTTATCACTACCTTAGAGTCATTGGTAGGAAATGCACTTGCTTCCACCTATTTGGACACATAATCCACTGCCATAAGAATATATAGATTCCCATATGAGGGAATGAAGGGGCCCATGAAGTCAATGCCCCAAACATAAAAAATTTCCACTTCCAGAATGAAATTGAGGGGAATCTCATTTCTCTTTGATATGTTCCCTGATTCGCTAACATAGAAGTATGCATCTTTGAAGAGAGATGGCTAATACAAACCAGATTGGAGCACCTTTGCTGTTGTTCTATCACCACTATAATGACCTCTATAAGGAGCAGCATGACATTGATTCAAAACTTGCTCAACTTCCTCCAAAGGTACACATCTTCTCAATATATGATCAGGGCACTATTTAAACAAGAAAGGCTCATCCCAATGATAATGCCTACTATCGTGCAAGAATTTCTTCCTCTAATGAAAGGTGAGATCCGGAGGCAATACACCACCTATTAAGTAGTTCACAATGTCAGCATACCAATGGTCGAGTTGAGCTACGACAACAAAGAGTTGCTCATCGGGGAATGTTTCTCTGATTGTGATTGGTTCAACTTGGTATCCCTCATTTTTCAATCTAGAAAGGTGGTCAGCAACTTGATTCTCAGCCCCTTTCTTGTCATGAATTTCCAAGTCAAACTCTTGCAATAATAGAACCCATCGAATCAACCGTGGCTTTGCATCCTTCTTGGCCACTAAGTATTTAATCGCGGAGTGGTCCATATAGACATCACCTTAGCACCCACCAAATATGACCGAAACTTGTCAAATGCAAAATAAACTGCCAGAAGTTCCTTTTCTATTGTGGTGTAGTTTAGTTGTGTGTCATTAAGAGTCTTGCTTGTATAGTATATAGAGCGAAACACCTTGTCCTTCCTCTACCCCAAAACTACACCAACAGCATAGTCACTGGCATTACACATTAGTTCAAAGGGCAACTCCCAATCAGGGGTGGTAATCACTGGAGCTGATACAAGTCTCTTTTTCAATTCCAAAAATGCCTCAAGGCAAGATTCATCATAGTTAAATTGGACATCCTTCTTCAATAGGTTGCAAATTGGTTTAGAAATTTTAGAGAAGTCCTTTATGAATCTTCGGTAGAAACCAGCATGCCCCATGAAACTTATGACTCCCTTCACTGAGATTGGTGGCGAAAGTTTCTCAATCACTTCCATTTTCACTCTATCTACCTCAATTCCTTTGTATGACACTCTATGGACAAGAACTATGCCTTCTTGGACCATGAAGTGAGACTTCTCCCAGTTAAGCACCAAATTGGTCTCTTCACACCTTAGCACAACCAGAGCCAAGTTATTCAGACAATCATTAAAAGAATCACCGAAGATTGAGAAATCATCCATGAAGACCTCTAAGAACTTCTCTACCATATCCGTAAAGATTGCCATCATGCACCTCTGGAAGGTTGCTGGTGTATTACACAAACCAAATGACATCCTCCTAAAAGTATATGTACTATAGGGGCAAGTGAATGTTTTCTTATCTTGATCATCAGGGGCTATAACAATCTGATTGTACCCCGAATATCCGTCCAGAAAGCAATAGAAAGCACGCCATGCCAACATGTCTAGTATCTGATCAATGAATGGGAGAGGGAAATGATCCTTTTTGGTTGCAATATTTAGCTTCCTATAGTTCATGCAAATGCGCCATCCCGTGACTGTTCTGGTGGGAATGAAGTCATTATTTTCATTGGCAACAACCGCCATACCACCCTTTTTAGGCACACACTGAACAAGGCTTACCTATGTACTATCAGAGATTGGGTATATGATTCCCCCGTCCAACCATTTAATGATCTCTTTTTTTACCACTTCCTTCATAATAGGGTTCAGACGCCTTAGATACTCAATGATTGGTTTGGCATCATCTTCTAGCAGAATTTTGTGCATACAGATAATAAGACTAATGCCTTTAATATCTGCAATAGTCCATCCTAGCGCCTTCTTGAACTGCCTCAACACTCTCAACAACTTGGATTCTTGTTCTTCTGATAAAAGTGAGGAAATGATGACCGACAATGTTGATGATTCTCCCAAGTAGGAATATTTCAAGTGATCAGGCAATGGTTTGAGCTCCAAACTGGGTGGAGAGATGATAGAAGGCTATAGAATTGGCTTGTCAGAGGAGATTTGCAATGGCTCAAAACTTGGTTTCCTGTAAAACTTAGCAGAAGAGTCAACCAACTTAATACATTCCCTAATGTCATCCCTATCTACCTACTCATCATGATATGTCAAAGTTAAAGCTAGGGAATCATTAGGAAAATTAGCACGAAATGTATCATTTACTACTTAGTCAATCATACCAACATAGGAATAATTTTCTTGATCATCAGGAAATTTTATGGCCTTGTAAATATTAAAAGTTACCTTCTCATTATTCACTTGCATGGTAAGCTCACCTTTGTGCACATCGATTGATCTGTCGATTATTTCTACACTCTAAGTGCTTTAAGCCTGACTTAATTGGACTCTACTTGTGCTTAATTGTTAACATTTGGCTAGTTTCTAGATTTCAAGCTTAATCAAATCTTTATTGTGAAACTATGCTTAAATGTAATTACAAGCGATCATTAATTGAGTTATGTTTTGTAGGAAATCGTTGAATGATGGAGCCTTCAAGGAGAAAAGACTAAGAATGAAGAAACTAGAAGACACGGCCTGTGTCCATAGACATATGGTAGGCCGTGTTCTTCTCTAGCATGTCACATATTCTCAGTTCTGGGCAACAATAAATAACACAGTCCGTGTCATGATACACGGGGTAGGCCGTGTATTTCTCTAGTATCACAAGTTGACTCTAGTTTTGAGCTTGACCAACAAACACGGCTCGTATCTTAAGACACGGGGTAGGCTGTGTCCCTCTCTAACTTGTAATCCACTTGAATTTATGTTGACAGATCCTGACACGTGGTAGGTTGTGTCAAATGGCACGACCCGTGTATTCGCATCAAGAAAGCAGATACGAATTCTAATGATGCACTAGGTATCCAAAGTTATAAATAGGGTTGCTTGGGGTTCAAAAAAAGAGATCTCTAGACTGGAAGCCGTTAATAAATTGAAGGAATTACAAAGAACAAGAAAGAGGGAGATTTGATCGAAAATTAGAAACTCGGGTTCGAACAATTGAAGATCAATCAATCTTGCTATTTGGAAACTAGTTGGATATTTAGTTTTCTTCTCTTCTTTTATTCTAGATGATGTTTTTATTTAATTCTTTTTCTGATTTTGAATTTGCCATGTGCGGCTAATTTTCTTATTTGGTTAAGGGAAGATGAAACCCTAGTTGTGATTATGTGAAGCTTGCATATCTCTTTATATCAATTCAATTGAGTTTTTATTCATATGTTTCTGATCTTAATTCGGTATAAATGTTTCTATACTCTTTGCTATTTTTAAAAGTGGTAAAACTAAGATTGCTATACGTGGTTGCAGTGGTAGGACTAGTGAGATATATGATCTAAGTAATTTAATCCTGGTGTGTGATTAAATCTTAGTGTGATTTGTTTTCTAAATCTTAATGCAATCATTAGGTGAGGATAAGAGTGGTTGCTTTATAACTAACTAGTGATTAGGATTTAATTTGAGCTGGTGCTGAATTAAGCGAAACTTAAGGAAAACAAGGGATTTATCTCACAATCACATAAAAACATAATGTTACCAAGTGGCTTCCAGTACTCAAGAGGGGGGTGAATTGAGTACAAAACTTTTCACAAAACCACTTTTAATTAAAATACAAATATTGAAACTTATTAAATAATTGCACAGAAGGAATGAGATGAAGAAAGGAAACTTTAAGAATAGAAGAAAATAAATGTGCAATAAAATAAAATTGCATAAAGTAAAGAGATTAAGAAGAGAGAAACAGACATAGTATTTATCCTGGTTCGACCACTAACCCACTTGTGGTCTACGTCCAGTCCTTGAAACAATGTCCGAGATTTTCACTATGTATACAAGCTTTAATAGGTGCTTATAATCGTTACACAATAGAGCACTGTTGACACATAGGGCAACTCTACCCTTGTGCTAAAGCCTAAGCCTGCAAGGATACCTTACCCTTATACAATCCTTAGAGGGATACCTCACCCTCAATACAGTATATCAGAGAAATAGATGAAGAAGAGAAACTCTCACTTAGAGTAAATTATACAAATTGAAGTGCTAATGGAGCTCTCACAGAAATATCTCAAAGTTTTAATCGAAAGTAGAGCGTAGAAAATAATTTCACAAGATAGAGCAAGTAGAAAATAATTCAGAGTGTTAGGCAATTTAGAGAAGACCCAAGGCTTTTATTTATAGAGAAAATTCAAAGAAACAGCCGTTGAGGGGTAATTAAAACTCATAATTTCAAAACTTTATTTTCATATCAGTGTTCGTAAAAGACGTGTTTATTCGAATAGATGAAACCTTTATTCGAATAACACTGTTTATGAAATCTTCGTGAAAAGCTAGCTGATATGGGTTATTCGAATAACCTTAAGTTTATTCAAATAACTCTTTAACAAACAGTTCTGAAAAACTAGGATTGTTCGAATAACTACTGAGTTATTCGAATAACTCATTTAAGAGAAACCTTTCTGGAGGCCCTTTTATTCGAATAGACAATGGTTTTTTTGAATAGTCTTTTAAGAAAACAGAAGCTCTCAGCAATATTAAAAAGCTATTATTCGAATAACTTAACTTGTTATTCGAATAGCAGTTTAGGAAACAAAAAAAGCTGAAAGGTTTTATTCGAATAGCAGGATCATTATTCGAATAAGGCTATTAAAAATAGAGGCTCGTGGAAAGGTTTATTCGAATAGAATAAGCTTTATTCGAATGAAACAATAGAAACTAGCTTTATTCGAATGAAACAATAGAAACTAATTTTGAATAAATCATTTAAAAAAACACTTGAGTTTCATTTTAAAACCAATTTTTATTTTTCTTTCAAAACAGAGAGATATTAGAGTGAGCTCCGTACAAAAAGACCCTAAGTCCTAAAGCTATTCTTATATGATCTTGGACTTGGTCTTTCTATCATCTTCATTTTAGTCTTCACGTTTGTTATCATCAAAACAAATCTTCAAAGGCATATGTCCAATTACACATAATTGGTTATATTGGTATAAAGGGAAAGTAAGTTAGCATAATTATATAAATCTAGTGGTGGATTCCATCTCTTAACCATTATTTTTCGATTGATAATTCAAATCATGTTTACTATTATTACTTTAAATTCAATTTCTGTTTTTAGTTTTAATAAACAAAACCTCTTTTTATTATTTACTATTTTTGAGAGTTTAAATTAGGAATCAATTCATAGTGATTAATTGAATTACTTCTCTGTGGATCGACCATTGTTAACTACAACTGGTTACAAGGTTTTATATATTTTTAGTGGAACTTGGCAACTGGATTTTGTTCTAAATTTTAATCTCAATTCACACCACACCAAATTTTGGTGACGTTGCCAGGGAACTAATTGTTCAATTGCACTATTTATTTATTTCCTATTTTTCACTTTTTTTTTTATTTTAGTTTTTAATATTTTCATTCATTCTTTCCGACTGTTTTGCAGGTGTTCATGTCCAATGGTGAAGTGAATGAGCAATTGAGGAATCTAAGGTATTACTTTGAACAAGTTAGCTTACAGTTTCCTCTTCAATTCACACCTGCCGACGTCGAAACTGCCCGCCATATAGATCTATCCAGTTCTGAGATATCTTCTGAAACATTTGAAGAAGTGATTATGGCAGAAAATACTTTAAGGGCGTTGGGTGCTCCAAATTTTGACCAACAACCTTTGTGCATAGAAATTCCAGAAACTAAAGGAACATTTGAGTTGAAATCCAGCTTAATCCATCTTTTACCATCTTCAATGGATTAGCTGGGAAGGACCCCAACAAGCATTTGAAGGAAATCCATGTAGTATATTCTAGCATGAAGCCTGCAAGAATTCTAGTGGACCAAGTCAAGCTCAGAGCTTTTCCATTTTCATTGAAAGATTCCACAAAGGAGTGGCTATACTACTTGCCACCCGGATCCATCCAGTCATGGCTTGGGCTTTCCTAGACAGATATTTCCCTACTTCAAAGGTCGCAACCATCAGAAAAGAAATATGCGAAATCCAACAAAGGCATGGGGAATCACTTCATGACTATTGGGAGAGGTTTAAGAGACTATGTGCTAGCTGCCCCCAACATCAAATTAGTGAGCAACTTCTAATTCAGTATTTCTTTGAGAGTTTATTGGTGATGGATCGTAACATGGTTGATGCTGCTAGTAGAGGAGCTTTAGTTGATAAAACTCCTCAAGAGGCTGGGAACTTGATAGCAAGAATGACAGTAAATACTCAACAATTTTTCACTAGGAATGACACTGGAGTGAGGGTAGTTAAAGAGGTAGAAATGACTAGTCTACAACAACAAATGACTCAATTGACCACCATGGTTTAATAACTTATGAATATTGGGAAAGCACCGGTGAACGCCTGTGGGACTTGTTGCTCTTCAGGACATCCCACTGATATGTGTCCCACTCTATAAGAGGACACATATGAGGAGGTAAAGGCGGTAAGTGGATATTCTGGACTTTTCACAAACTACAACCCCTACTCCAACATATATAATTTGGGGTGGAGGGATCATCTCAACTTGAGTTATGGAAAGCAGCCTCAGAATCAACCTCCAGCCTATGGACCTCTAGGATTTCAATAGAGACAAGCATCTTTCCCTCAGAGGTAACAACAAGTTCAAGCTCCTAGATAACTTGAGCCTTCCCTAGAGGAGCTAATGAGACAAATGGCCACTAATAATATTCAGTTTCAATAAGAAACAAGGGTCACTATCAGCAACTTGCAGAACCAAGTGGGGCAGTTAGCCACATAAATCAACAAGGTTCATAGCTAACTTTTTGGGAGACCTTCCTCATAACCGGAAGTGAATCCGAGGAAAAATGTTAGTGCTGTCACATTGCAAAATGGGAAAAGGTTAGATGGACCTCCATCTCCCCCACAAGTCACTAAAGAGAAGGATCAAAAGCCAAATGAGGTAAATGAGGAGGGGCAAAACTCTAAGGCCCCTAAGGTAAGAATTCTTGCACCCCATCCTAAATATGTCACTAAGGCTCCATTCCCTAGTAGGTTGGTTAAGACCAAGATAGATGAGGCTGAGAAGGATAGAGATTTTCTTGAGACTTTCAGGAAAGTGGAAGTCAATATTCCATTATTGGATGCAATCAAGCAAATCTCGAAATATGCCAAGTTTCTTAAGGAAGTATGCACCCATAGGAGAAGGCTAAAGGGTAACAGCTCTCATTCAGCCTATGCCTCATAAATGCAAAGACCCAGGGACTTTTACAGTTCTATGTGTTATAGGTAATTACAAATTTGAGCATACCGTGCTAAACTTAGGTGCTTCTATTAATGTAATGCCTATGTCTATTTTTAAGTGTCTTGGACTTGGCCCTTTGCATTCTACAGGTGTTGTGATTCAATTGGCTAATAGAAACAATGCATATCCAACTGGGTTAATTGAAAATATATTAGTAAAGGTTGATGAGCTAATCTTTCCTGCCAATTTTTATGTTCTGGAAATGGAGGGGGGGTCACCAGCCAACAAGGCTCCGCTTATTTTAGGGAGGCCATTCCTCAAAACAGCGAGGACCAAAATAGATGTACATGCAAGAACTCTATCCATGGGGTTTGGAGACTCAATTGTTCAGTTTAACATTTTTGATGCTATGAAGCATTCTATGGAGGAGCATTCTGTTTTTCATATTGATTTATTTACTAATTTAGTTAAGGAAACTTATGATGAATTATGTGATGAATTTCTTAATTTAATTGGGTTTAATGATTTTATCCATTGCCACTTATGTACTGATTATGATGGTGATATGATATATATTATTTGTGCTAAGATTTCTGCATACTTGAGAACTGATGATTCTATTTATGCAGCAACTAATGGTATTGAAGGATCTATCAACAATGTTCATGACTCAGTTGCAGAATCTAAGACACAAAGGGAGATGGAGTTGAAGCCTATTGAAGAACTTTCAAAGAAGGGAAAAGAGCATCGGATGGCGATCACTACTGTGGTAGATTTTGTTTTTGGACCATGGTCCAACATAAACTATAACAATGATGTTGATAAAGTAAACATGCTACAATTTAGTGGTGAAGCCAAGGAAATTAAGAAAGGCCAATGGGACCCTGGTGGAAGCCTCCTCATATGATAAAGATGTTTCTTTTCTTTCCCTCTATTTTATTTTACTTGTCCTTCATTAATTGATGATTTTGATGGATGCTGTTTTTCTTTTGAGCTTTACATTGAGGACAATGTAGAATTTAAGTGTGGGGGAGGATTTTACATTTTGTTTTCTGTTTTAAGTTTTTATTTTTTGTTTTCTACATTTTAATTCTATTTTTGTTTTTAAATTTTGTTTTTCCTATTTTTGAAAAAAAATATTTGTGTGTTTTTATTTGATTTCCAATGATGTTTTAAGATTTGTGAAGTTTATAAGTTTGAAGCAATTGAAAATCAAGGTTATGATTCAGAAAGTTATTCTTCCTTCTTGAATTTGACATACTTGATTTTGGATGTTTGATTGATGAATTGAGCTTGATAGATGCATGCCTTATGAGATTTTGAACATATTGATGGATGGATTTAGCATTTATGTCATTCTCTTCTTTCTTGTGTGACTTTCACTCATGGCAATTGATCACTATATAACTTGTTTTGATTCTTTTTGAGGCTACATTTTCACTTGCATGCATGAACATGATTGAGGCATTCTTTCTTGATTAACTACTTTAACCAAATAGCCAACCTTGCATCATTTCCCTTTGGTTAACCCCTTTGAGCCTATTTGCCTATTCTTTATCTTAGCTCATTATATACCTTATGTGAAAAACTATGTTTTTACCTTACCTTAGGGAATGAGGGAGCATTGATTCATTTTCATTGGAGGAGCTCTTTTGCTTGTGGGCAATGTATAGTACAAGTATGGGGGTTGTGTAAATTGATGTGCAATATGCAAGGTGATTGGATATAAAAAAAATGAAAAGAAAAAGAATGTGAAAGAAAAGAAATCGAAAGAGAAGGAATAAGAGAAGAAAAGTGCGTTATATGGAATTAGGGGTAAAAATTTCATTCTTATCACTTGTCATTTGAATTCATCCCTAATGTTCTTTTATTCTCTTTGATACTTATCTTGCTATATCTATATTATTTCCTTCTCTTACCTTGGCCCAATTATAACCTTGAATAAAGTCCTCTTGATTTGTGTGTGCATGTGTTTTGAATAGTAGAGAAGTAGAAGATAAACAAGTTTATGGTAGTACAATTATTCATAAATTGAATTGAGTGAAATACCTACCATTTAAACACTTGAGGGATTGAAAGGGTATCTTGTGAGGATCTATAATTTTTTATTCATGCTTTTCAAATAGAAGATACCTTATTTGTTAGTTTGAGATGTGAAGTATTATGATCTCTTGAATGTTTTGATCCATTGAATTTTTTCTTGCTCTTCTTGCTTACAAACTTTTGCCTTTCTTAAATATTATTGGAAATTGAGTCTTTTAAAGTTTTTAGGTTTTGAATTTATTTTGTCTTTCCTTATTCTCTGGTTTGGTCTTATGTTTTTGCCCAGGAGTGCAAAAAGCTAAGTATGAGGGTATTTGATCTGTCGATTATTTTTACACTCTAAGTGCTTTAAGTTTGACTTAATTGGACTCCACTTATACTTAATTGTTAACATTTGGTTACTCTCTATATTTCAAGCTTAATCAAATCTGTATTATGAAACTATACTTAAATGTGATTATAAGCGATCATTAATTGAGTTGTACTTTGCAGGAAATTGTTGGATGATGGAGCCCTCAAGGAGAAAAGACCAAGAATGAAGAAACTAGAAGACATGACCCGTGTCCATAGACACGGGGTAGGCCATGTTCTTTTCTGGCATGTCACATATTCTCAGTTCTGGGCAACAAAAAATAACACGACCCGTGTCATAAGACACGGGGTAGGCCGTGTACTTCTCTGGTATCACAAATTGACTCTAGTTTTGAGCTTGACCAACAAACACGGCCCCCTAAGACACGAGGTAGGCCGTGTCCCTCTCTGACTTGCAATCCACTTGAATTTATGCTGATAGATCTTGACACAGGGTAGGCCATGTCAAATGACATGGCTCATGTCTTCGCATCAAGAAAGTAGATACGAATTCTAACGATGTACTAGGTATCTAAAGTTATAAATAACGTTGCTTGGGGTTCAAAAAGAGAGATCTCTAGACTGGAAGCCGTCAAGAAACTAGAGGAATTAGAAAGAACAAGAAAGAGGGAGATTCGATCGAAGATTAGAAACTCGGGTTCTTGCAATTAAAGATCAATCAACCTTGCTCTTTGGAAACTAGTTTGATCTTTAGTTTTCTTCTCTTCTTTTAATCTAGACGATGTTTTTATTTAATTCTTTTTCTGATTTTGAATTTGCCATGTGCGGCTAATTTTCTTATTTGGTTAAGGGAAGATAAAACCCTAGTTGTGATTATGTGAACTTTGCATATCTCTTTATATCAATTCAATTGAGTTTTTATTCATATGTTTCTGATCTTAATTCGGCATAAAGGCTTTTATACTCTTTGCTATATTCAGAAGTAGTAAAACTAGGATTGCTATACGCAGTTGCGGTGGTAGGACTAGTGAGACATATGATCTAAGTAATTTAATCTCGGTGTGTGATTAGATCTTAGTGTGATTGATTTTCTAAATCTTAATGCAATCATTAGGTGGGGATAAGAGCGGTTGCTTTATAATTAACTAGTGATTAGGATTTAATTTGAGCGGTTGCTAAATTAAGCGAAACTTAAGGAAAATAGGAGATTTATCTCACAATAACATAAAAGCATAATTGGTTATATTGGTATAAAGGGAATGTAAGTTAGCATAATCATATAAATCTAGTGGTGGATTTCATCTCTTAACCATTGTCTTTTAATTGGTAATTCAAATCGTATTTACTGTTATTACTTTAAATTCAATTTCTGTTTTTAGTTTTAATAAACAAAACCCCTTTATATTGTTTACTATTTTTGAGAGTTTAAATTAGGAATCAATTCATAGTGATTAATTGAATTAGTTCTCAGTAGATCGACCCTTGTTAACTATAACTGGTTGCAAGGTTTTATATATTTTTGGTAGAACTTGGCAACTGAATTTTGTTCTAAATTTTAATCTCAATTCACACCACACCATCGATCATGGTCTTACCAGTTGCCAAGAAAAGCCTTCTTAGAATTAACGGCACATTGTGGTCCTCCTCCATATCTAGGATGACAAAGTCAGCAAGGAATATGAGCTTATCCACCTTTACCAAAACATCATCAATGATCCCTTTCGGATATGTAAGAGTCCTGTCAGCTAATTGCAAGGTCACAGAGGTTGGCTTCACTTCACCCAGTTCTAACCGTTGAAAGATAGAGAGAGGCATCAAATTAATGCTCACCCCTAAATCACACAAAGCTCTACCATTAAAGTGTCTTCCAATTGTACTTGGTATGGTAAAGCTGCCCGCATCTTTCAACTTTGGAGGTAGCTTGTTCTGTAAGATGACATTGCTTTCCTCTGTGAGTGCCACTATTTCATAGTCTCCCAATCTTCTCTTCTTGGATAGGATGTCCTTGATGAACTTCACGTAACTTGGCATTTGTTCTAATGCTTCTTCAAATGGGATATTTATGTGAAGCTTCCTGAAGATTTCCAGAAACTTCTGAAATTGGGCATCCATCTTTTGTTTAGCCAATCTGTTAGGGAAAGGTAGAGGTAATGTATGAGGTTTGACATCATTCTTCTTTTCCTCATCCTTTTTCTTGTCTTCATCCTTCTTCTTTTCTTCATCCTTGTTCCTTTGGTCTTCCTTATATACAATCTCTTCATCTTGTGTCACCACAACATCATCCATAAGCAGTTTGGTCTTGGGATTTCCTTCTATGTCTTTTCACTTCTAAGGGTAATAGCACTACAGGATGGTGAATCCTTGGGATCACCTCTTGGATTGCTAACCGTGTCACTTGGAAAAAACCTTAGGGGCCTACTGTTTATAACATTCGCTAACTGACCCACTTGGGTCTCCAGAGCTCTCATTGAAGTCGTTTGGCTTTGAATCATTGCATCGTTCTTGGCCAAATGAGCATCAGTCTTTGACATATAAGAATCAGATTTGACCATAAACTGCATGAACATGTCTTCAAGAGATGGTTTCTTGTCTTGCATAGGAGGTCTTGACTATGAAGAGGAACTGGGAGGATATGGTTGTTCATGACCAGCCGATAAAGATGATGCACCTTGATTGTCTCTCCATGAAGAGTTTGGATGATTTCTCCACCCTGGATTATGCTGACACAAATAAAGATTGTTTTGTGGTGGTCGATAGTTCCCAGTATATTGTGCACTCTCCAAGACTGAAGGGCACCTCTTAGTAGCATAATTATCACCACATCAATCACAAAGCACAAAAAGGCTCAAATGAAGACTTACTCCCAAACTATCTAACTTGCTAGCAATTGCAGCCACTTGAGTAGAAACGGAGGTAATTGCATCAATATCATGCATTCCAGCTACCTTCTTTGGAGTATTTCTTGCGGAAGGCCACTGGTAGCTATTTGCGGCCAATTCTTCAAGTAGTTGGAATGTCTTATCAAAGGATTTGCCGAGCAATGAACCACCTGCAGCTGCATCCACTATTGGACGGTGGTGAGACAACAACCCTTTATGGAAAGAATAGATTTGATGCCATGGAGGAATCTCATGATGAGGGCACATTCTCAAAAGATCCTTGTATCTCTCCCATGCGTCATACAAGGTTTTAGAATCAAACTAAGTGAACGAAGTAATGTCATTCATAATCTCTGCAGTCTTGGCAGGTGAGAAATATTTGTTTAAGAATTTACCACAAGCATCACTCCAACTGCTTATGGATCCAGCTGGTAGAGATTGTAACCAACTCTTGGCTTTTTCTCTGAGAGAAAAAGGAAAGAGCCTTAGTCAAATAACATCTTCAGAAACCCTATTATGTATGAATATGTCACAAATTTCCAGGAAATTTGACAAGTGGGCATTTGGATCTTCACTTGGGAAACCATTGAATTGCACCAAAGTTTGGATCATTTGAATGCTGGCTGGTTTAATTTCGAAGTTGATAGCTCAGATAGGAGGCTGCCTTATACTTGATTGTAAATTATCCATCTGAGAGTTGCAAACTCCCTCAAGGGCCTCGTATGATCATTGTTATCAGCCATGATATTGGTACCTAACACAATGAAAGAATGAAACTTGGATTAAAATGAACTAAAAGAAAACTTGAATTAAAACTAATTAAACTTGTTGTCAATATTGGCAAAAATCAGAAATGAGTCGTTATCCCCGGCAACGGCACCAAAAACTTGTTATGACCTTTTATGTACCGCAAGTGTACGGGTTGCTAAAGTAATACAATGATGAGAAAGATCGTTTCCACAGGGATAATGAGTAATATCTAATGTCAAATATTAACTAACAACTTAATGAATTCTATTCAAGCACATATAATTTAGGAAAAGTGAGTGTAGTAATAATTAGGGCTAAAAGGCAATAAACTGGGAGTAAAAGACAGTAACGAGAGCATATGGACTCCTTCTTCACCAACTACTTTACTTGGCAACATGCAACCATTTTAAGCAACAATGATGACTAGTTTTGTTAGCTTAAGAAACTATACTAGTTAAAAGCCTATGTCTAAGTCATTTAACCCTATGTCATTTACTTAGCCCACTGTGTGTCCATAAGAACTAGAGTAAACTTCATACATTATGGTTGATTCTTAACAATGGCTACACATGGCTAATAGGTATATGTCTATCCTATTAACAAATTAATTCACCCCACCATTAGAATGAGATTAAACATGCATCACTTGTATCTATGATCTAAAATCTAGATTCCTATGTCTAGTTCAATAGATTTTATCAAATAACAATAAATGATGGCCAAACATCTATAGGCATTAAAAAAAACATGGGGGAACAAAACCAAACATCATTTATAAACTTAAAAGGTTACAAAGTCACCAATGTACATAGAAGGATCTAAAGGAATCCATATAAACAACTTAGCTACCCATGTAATTAGAAAATCTCAAAAGAGATTTCCTACCCATGGCCTAGAAAAAGAGATGATAAAGAGAAAAGAAGGAAAACTCTATCATAAGATCTTGGGAGGCTTGATCCTCCTTGGATGATGATGGTTTCCCTTCTAGATCTCTTCAAAGCTCTCGAAAAACTCGTCTTTCATGCGCTTTGTCTTGTCTCCCACCTAACACCTTGAAATATTTGATGAAATAGTATTAATAGACGAAGCCCACGAACTTTGCGTTGCGGCATGACCATTGTTGCGCTGCGGCTCGAATGCCTATGTGGTTAAGTGGAACCAGCTCTTACAAACGCGGGCTGCGACATAACATTCTTTGCACTGTGGCGCTCTAGCCTATGTCTTTAGTATGCGCAGCAGGCAGAGAACGAGACACCGCGGCGTGCTAAACCTTGCGTCGTAGCGTGATAAGCTGGAATGCATGCTAAGCTCCCTCCTCTAATGCAAGGTCATGACTTGCTTTATTTTATCAGTTTAGAGCTCATCCTGTAATAGAGAAGTCGCCTAATTAATCACAAGTGTAAATCTACTTAATCCAACAAAGAATATACAAGATTTTAGCAAGATTGGAGAGGAAGACTTCAACATGAATTTGAATAAAAAGTGTGGGAAAAGTCTTCCAATCATGTCTATGCATAAGGACTAAGGGATCAATATACCACCAATATGGGACGCAAATAACTATATTTTATAGAGTTATCAAATAACTTAACAAAATAAAAAGAACAAAAGTTATAATAACTGAATAATATACATCATATGTACATCAAACTTTAGTACTTCAAAATATATATACAGAATACCAAAATAAAACATAAACTAGCCCATCACAACACGCCTAGTGAGAAGAGTCCTCCTTTGGATCTTCCTCAGTTTCTTCTGCAAATAAAACCCCCGGATGATGCGAAGTCCTATGGACAAGCATCCGAGTAGATGACACCATAGAATCCTTTCTAAGGGTGTAATGACGGTCACCCCACAAGTTTCTCATAGGCATGTAAAACTCTAAATGTACAAAAGCAGTAAACGAAAAAGTTGTAACCCCATGGTAAGTCCTACTTCCAGATAGGGTTACATCCCCAATATATATAATACGCTCCGTATCTAGATCGACACGCCAGACATTCATGCCCCCGTGAAACCACGCACTGATGTAACTGAGAAAACCTGGTCTCGATGCCATTCAAAATCTCAGAAAATTAACACAAACAGAATGGATGCGATCCTTCTTTGTCTTCCTCATAATCTTTATCAAACATAAACATAAAATAGAATAATACAACAAAGAGGTAAAATTCCCTACATCACATACCAACATGGCAGCATAGAAACAATAATGATAGTAATGCCATTCAAATATAGAAATAACAAGTATATTCATGGTATCAAATAATAGATAATTCAACAGATATACATCGCAATAATACGTCAATTGACTATGCATATACACAATGGACAAGTTCCTACTCTATGGAATTAAAACACAATTTCAGAGAGAATGATCAGGTAGACATGTCCGTATATCATTAGCCTCAACAAAGTGCTATCACAAATTTAGCATACGCATTATGGCTTATGCAAGACATTCTTCCCAAGATCGGGAATAAAATAGTACCTGGTCGAGATCGTCGGTGTTGTGCTCAGTCATCACGGCCCAGTGGAGCTACCAACTATCTACTTGTGGGATGCCCGTGCCCCAACACCTCCAAGATCAACAAGTGACTTACACTACGCAATTCGCACCCGCACTTAGGTGTAATTCAACTCCTAGGCAAATAACCTTAACAAACATAGTCTTTACAATTTTCTATGCATGATTAATGATCCAATGCACAACAAATATCAACATCACGATTTCTCACAAAAACAAGTCATCACTGGCTAAAACCATATATTGATATCATCGGGTTCAGTACGTCAGCCCGACAACAAACTGCTGTTCCTCTCAATCGCGTAGCACTTTTATCGCATTTTCACAATCGCGTAACATTTTTGTTACGTTTTCAAATCGCGTAAATATTTTTCAATGTTGTCTCAATCGCGTAACTCAAAAATCATCATTTTTGAAATGCATAAGGTTTTGACACTATTTTTCAATCGCATAAAGCTTTTATTAACTTTCTAAACTTAATTTTGAAACTTTCCAAGTTTATTATAAAATTAAACCTTAATTCCCATATTTTCTTGCTAAAACTTCTCTAGAAAATATTTTCTAATATTATTTCCAAAATCTACATTATATTAATTTAATAAAATCTTTTCCATTTACTTTACTAAAAATCCACTTAAATAAAATACTTTAAGTTTTAAATATGCTTTGCAACCCTATTTTCCAACATCATGAATGAAAATTGCTTGGTGATCAATAATAAAAATTTTATTTATTTCCTTTTCCATGTTGTAAAACCCTAATCCAATTCCTTTCCAATAATAAAACTTTGTTCACTTCCTTCTTCAACTTGTAAAACCTTAACTCATATCCTTGTTACAAAATCAACTAAGTCCACAATTAATGAAATATTTTTTCCTTGGATACCCTATTTTAAGCTTGATGTCCGTGAGCCATGTTGGTCTTTAGAACAAAAAAAATTCATCATTCCCACATGATTCAAAGCATACAACATATTTCAATCATCAATTTCTACCATAGCACATATCAAGCATACTATCTAAGCAATAAAATCACATAAAGAAATAAATACAAATTACTAAATTTATACAAACAAGTGAATAAATCCTCACATGAATTTTTCACCAATCATTACAAATTTCGTTCCTCACCACCATGAGTGGTTGATGAGGTTAATCCCCCTCTTACCTTAGATGATGTTCAAAGCTCATTGTATGCCTCCTTTAAGGTAAACTTTCACCACCAAGTTGTTCTTAAAACAAAATAAACACACAAGTATTAACATCTAAGGCTTTATTAGGATGACCATAGGTCAAAGTTATGGTCTTAGAACTTGAAAATGAAAAGAAAAATGAAGATTACAAAACTTCACCTTAAAAACTTCAAACCCTAAGCTTGAAGAAAAAGATAGAAGATGGATGATAAAATCTTAAAAAAATAAAATTTCAAAAATTGTTTCCGGATTCGGATTTAGTAAGCTCCCTCAGCCCCGTATTAACAGCCCAAAATATTTTAGCCCCGAAAAATTTTTATTTTTTCGATCCTGCTAAAAACACACAGATAGTCCAAAAATAATAATAAAATAATCAAAATAAATCAAACAATTCTAAAAAATCACAAAAATTATAAAAATCACAAATAATTGAAAAACAACAAATTTCGGGGTGTTGCAACTCTCCCCCTCTAAAAAAAATTTTGTCCTCAAAATTTATTACACCTTAAAACAAATACAGATATTGCTCCTTCCTTTTGTCCTCTAATTCCTATATTGCATCTCTAGTTACATCATTCCATATTAACTTTACTAATGAAATCTCCTTTCCTCTGAGTTGCTTCACCCTTATATCCTCGATCGTAACAAGAAGTGTTTTATAGGTCAAATTCTCTTTTAATTATACTATATCTGATTCTATGACATGGGTTGGATCAGGAACATACTTTCACAATTGCGATACTTGGAAGACATTATGAATGTTAGAAAGAAAGAGTGGTAAAGCTATTTGGTATGTTACTGGACCTATCCGACGAAGAATTTAATATGGTCCAATGAATTTGGGAGTGAGTTTTCTAGATTTAATAACCCGTTCGACCCTAGTCGTGGGTGTAACTCTTAAAAACACATGTTCTCCTTCCTCAAACTCAAGAGGTTTTCTTCTCTTATCAACATAGCTTTTTCTGTCGACTCTGAGTTGTCTGCATCTCTTCCTGAATCATCTGAACTTTTTCCGTCATATGTTACACAAGCTCAAGTCCTAATGCAAAATTCTCCCCATCTTGGTACCAACATAAAGGTGTTCTACATCATCGTCCATATAACGGTTCATAGGGTGCCATCCCTTAAAAACTATTATTATAAATGAATTCTATCAGAGGTAAGAATTCATCTCGACCTCCAGTTTGTTCCAAAACACAAGCCCTTACACAGATCTTCCAATGACTGAATTATCCTCTCTGATTGACCATCTGTTTATGGATGATAAGCAAAACTTAAACGAAGCCTTGTCCCCATTGCTTCTTCTACCAGAACCTTGACGTAAATTTTAGGTCTCTATCAGAAATAATACTAGACGGTACACCGTGAAGTCTAACAATTTCACCGATATACACCTGAGTTAATCTTTCCATTGAATACCTTATGTTAATTAGCAAGAAGTGTGCTGACTTCGTAAGTCGATCAACAATCACCTATATAGAATCATAGCCCTTTCAAGTCTTTGGCAGTCCCACAACAAAATCCATTGCAATGCTATCCCATTGCCATTCGGGAATAGCCAGTGGTTGTAGCATCCCTGAATGTTTTTGATGTTCTACTTTAGTTTTCTCACTGACCTGACAAGATGATACATACTTAGCAACGTCTCTCTTCATCCCTTGCCACCAGTATAACCGCTTTAGATCCTAGTACATCTTAGTTGTTCCTAGGAGCATACTCAACTTGCTTTTGTGGGCTTCATCGAGAATCAATTTCCTAAGCTCTGGATCATTTTCTATATAAATCCTATCTCCAAACCTTAGGATTCCATCAAGTCCTTCCTTAAATTATAATATAACACCTTGCTTTACTAGCTCCTTCTCGTTCTGCAAATATTGATCACTTCCCTGTTTCTCTCGAATTTCTTCCATTAAATTATTTGAAATAATAACCATGTTTAAGCATATTCTTCCCGGTATCAATTCCACTGGTAACTGCATATCTCTGAATCGTTCTATCAATTCAAATTACTTAATCATCATAGCACAGACATTAAGTATATTTCTACTCAAAGCATCTGCTATGACTTTCGCCTTCCCATGATGATATTGAAGTTGAAAATCATAGTCTTTTAAAAACTCTAACCACCTTCTTTGCTTCATATTCAACTCATTTTGATCAAACATATACTTTAGACTCTTGTGATCGCTGTACAGGTTGAATGTTGCTCTATATAGAAAATGCCTCCAGAACTTCAATGCAAACACAATGACAGCTAACTCTAGATCATGCGTCGAGTAATTCTTCTCATGCACTTTCAGTTGCCTTGAAGTATACGCTAATACCTTTCTATTCTGCATGAGCACACATCCCAAACCCTGATGTGAAACTTCACAATACACCTCAAAAGGTTTGTTGGAATCAGGTAGAATCAATACTGGCGAAGTAGTCAGTCTTCTCTTTAACTCTTGGAAACTTTCCTCACATGCATCAGTCCATGTAAAAACTTAATTCTTTCGTATAAGTTGGGTGAGAGGTCCTACTATTTTAGAAAATCCTTCGATAATAACTAGCTAATCCGACAAAACTACAGATCTCCATTATCATCTTTAGTCTTTCCCGTTGAAGAACTGTTTCAACTTTCGACGGATCCACCGCAATTCCTTCCTTAGAAATTACGTGACCCAAAAATTGAACTTCTTCTAACTAGAACTCACACTTAGACAGCTTAGCGTACAACTTCTTCTTCTTCAAAATTTGAAGAACCACACTGAGATGTTCAACATGTTCCTCCTGACTTCAAGAATAGATCAAAATGTTATCAATAAAGACAAAGACAAATCTGTTTAGATAAGGATGAAAGATCTTATTAATGTAATCTATGAATATAATAGGAGCATTCGTCACTTCGAACGGCATCACAAGATACTCATAATGCCTATTGTAACATCCCAAATTTCCGTATCTCTTAAACAGTAATTTTGACAGTTAACAGAATTTTACTGTTTAGTAATTTCTGTGCACTATAAAATTATTTTGTTTATTCTGTCAGCGTATTTGATCATTTTGAGTGATTTACTCCGTGTCAGGAAAATAAAAATTTTCGGGCCGGGGAAAACTTTACGTAATTTAATTTTTACCGTTAGGTAATTATTTTACGTAATCTGATTTGATATTTGTGCATTTTATAATTTTTGTGATTTTATGGATGATTTTGAAATTTTTCCTGTCTGTGGGCCCATAAAAGGGATATGTGGGCCCAGTTGGCCATACGTGGGCCCAGTGGGTCCTACAAAGTGAAAAATTTTTCTACGCATAGAAAAATTTGTCTTGTTTAGACAGAGACAGGATCTTACTAAATCAATCCCAGGAAACAGCTTTTAGAAAATTTCTTGATCTTGTATTTTATACTTGTATTTAATTATCGGATGATAAAAATACAAGAAAAATATTATTTGTAGGATACAAGAATAAATATTATATTTAACGTAGTCAACAAAGAGAGCTTGACTCGATTTATACCCTTGGATGAGAATACTTAGTTTGAATATTAACCATTGATTTAATCAAAGGTTAAAAACAAACTTAATAAAAAAGCGCTTGGATAATAACCATTGATTTAATCAATGGTGTGAGAATAAGCTTAGTTAGGAAGGCTTTGATATCAACCATAGATGTAATTAAAGGTGTAGAATTGGTCTTGAAAAATGACAAAGACCATTTATAACCATTTGATTTAGATTAAATCAAGGGTGGAGATTTAATCCTAAAAAGTAACAAAGACCATTTATGACCAATTGGATGAAGAATCAATCAATGGTGGAGATTTGGTCTTCTAAAGTAAGTACTAATTAGGACCCTTGGATTTAAAGTTTGAAGAAGCAATCTTGACCCTTAATTTTGGAGACACATCTAAAATTTAGAATTTAAAGGAGAAAAATCCAATGGCGCTTTAGATTTAGTCTTCTAAAATTAAAAATCTACCTAAATCCTAACCATTGAATTAATCAATGGCTAGAAATGCTTCAAATGGTGGCAAATAATGAAGACAACTTTATTGAATGCATTATGAAGAGAAGGTGATGGTTTTGGAGTGTTTAGAAGACAAAGGAAAAGTTTCAAATACATTAATTGATGCTTTATGTTAATTATGTTTTGCTTTAGTCAATTTTGTTTCATTATTTCTTTGTTTGCATCCTTAGGAGATGGCTTGGAGGGGGGGGGACGGTTTTGAAGATGAAAAGGAAGGAGGAGACATTTTGAAGTAGGCTTTTTAGGCCAAAGAAAAAAATGAAAACAAGAATCTATCACCTTTTCCCATTATTACAAGTTGTATGCAAAATAACTTAGCAAAAATATTCTTTTCTTTCTCTCCAAATGAGGCTATGGCTATGCACTCTTAAAAAGACCAAAGAATTCATTTTCATGCTTTCTATTATTACATCTTCATCTTTTCCTTCAAGTTTCAAGAAGCAAAACCAAAGAAAACTCTATTTCTCTCCCTAAGCACACCATTCGGCCAAGCACTCCAAGAATGCCCCCCATTGTTGGGAATTTGCTGATCAAAGTCTCGCAGCGGAATAACAGAATTCCCTCACAGGATCCATGCGAAAAATCCATAATCCGAGGTTTTAAAATTTTACCTCTTGAAGCGTGACATGATTGCGAGGTGAATCACCAACACCGTAATAAGCGACGATGTTTCATGCGGTATCCACACAAACAGACTTGCAAAAGGAGTCACGCCTGTTTCGTAGTGCTAGTCTGCGAAGAGAGGAGAAGAAGACCTCACTATCTCTCACTCACTTTCGTAGGTGCGGCTAGGGTTGTGATGTAGCCTAGTAGCAGCCCCCTTAGCGATACTATTTATAATAGTGGCGCCTTAAGTGAGTGTGAGCGATGCAAGGTAAGTGTGGTGCAACCCTAAACCCATCTGTCATGAGTTAGGCCCACAATTGAATCCGAGTCCAACTTGGATTCGATTACTCCAATTTAGTCTGTTCTAAGTGTGCGACCTGCAGGTTCTCATGATGTTGGTAGTAATATTAAAATCTCATTTTAATATTACAAACAATGTGAGATGGCGGTATCTAGCAACACATCACCGCTACCCAAGTAATGAGAATGTCGGTGATTTGACATAACCTATCTGTGACCAATGTTTCCGTGTAGTTTAGTCCCTTTGTCCGGATATCCAAATTGAACACAAGGCATGGAACGTGTCACCCTTGTTTAGTTCAATCTTCGGTTTCACGATTCCCGAGTAGACATAGTAATGACAAATGAGATCAATATCTCATATTGACTCATTTGAGCATGGCCATGCATTTCATAGTCTCACTCAATCGGGGGCCCGAAGATATCACTCTGTTATGTAGGAGGGACAAATTCCATCTAGGTCACTCACATCCCTCCACATGTATCGCGGTATGTCTAATAACCAACTTTATAATCATCTTGTTACTGAGATGACGTTTGATGGCATTAAAACACACAACTCCTCATGTAGGAATCGTAGTGATTTCGGTCAAAGGACCACATACACCATTATCACTATGAGAATTGCTTATGACACTCACGTAACGATCCACGTAGCGTTCTCATGGCGGGTCTGTCCAATACATCATTACTCTAATATGTATCCATGTGTAGACTTGATATCTCATATCCATGACCCGTGAGATGTGGTCATCAGTCTACGCACATACTAGTCTCAAAGCATTATTGTTGTCCTAATTAACAATAATACTTGACTAGGGACATTTAAGAATAGTATTTTATCCAATAGAATCTCACGATCAAGTCATCCACTTGATGTCCTATGGTATCAAATTTACTATTCTAAGGACTTTATCATGTTTACCAAAAAAAACATAATAAATGAAATGCCTCATATAAAATAGCATAATATAATGTATGTAAATACAAACAAAACGTATTGGCCACTAGGGCATACACCAACACCCATCACTCAAAAATTTCATCCAACTTGATTTTCTAAACCTAAACATCATTCTAAGAACATCTCTAGTTATGAGTTTTTCCAAAATCATTCATCTTGATCTTCAAATTCAAGCTTCAAGTTTCTATCAAAAATCAAAAATTTCATCTTTGTTCTTCAAGAGATACCATTCAGTCAAAACCCCTAAAATCACCATCCAAGCTCTTTTAATTTCATCCAACCTTAGATCTTGAATCTTCATGATATTCTAAGCAACTTTCATGTTGAAGACTTCTTCTAAATCATTCATCTTCAAGGAGTTTCTTCAAGATCAAAGTTATTGGGTTTTTGAGGTGAAGTATAAGGAAACTTCATTTTCTTCTCTCTTTTTCATGATCTAAACCATGTTTGATCCATGGTTCCTCTTAATCAAGCTTAGTATACTAATTTTTATGTATTTTTTTTTTGTATTTGAGAAGCCCTTGGTGATGAAGGACTTGGAAAAAGAAGCAAAACAAGGAATTTTTGAGGATCTTCAAGAGGTAAGAGGGAGATCCATCTCACCAACCAAGCATGGTGGTGAGAGATGGTATTTTATTTGATGGATGTGGAATCCATGTGAGGATTCATATCCATGGTCATGTAATTAATTTGTGGGTGTTTATGAGCTTTGATTAATTTTCTATGCTTGATATGCTTTGCATGATTTTATAGCTTTGATGATATGCTTGATATGCTATACATGCTTTTATGGCTTTGATGGTATGCTTATATTATTTATGATGAAATATATATGTATATGCCATGACTTGATGGTGGAAAAGAAATTGATTTTTGGCTCCAATAGCCAAGGAAGAGCTACGGTTTTGATGCCCTTGATTAGGGTTCATGTTGAAAATTTTCAAGAACAAAAGAATTGATTTTTGAGTACTTAGAACATGGTGAATTTTGGTCAAGACACCTCAAGATAGGTGTTCACAAAATTAATATTTTCTTGAATGATGAAAATGGATGTTTAGAAAAGTAAGGAAAATAAACAAAGAATTTATTTTTCAAAGAGTACATGAATACGATTTTAGAAGGATTTTTATTGATTTATTTTGTGTAAAAAGTTTCTAAGTGTTTTACTAAACATGAGATTTAAATGAAAATAACAATGATAATTTTAAGGATTTGCAAAGAAAGTGAAAAAGGATTTGTAAGGAAAGTAAAAATGAATTTGAACAAATGGGTTTGGTTTTTATGACCATCGGTATTTCGGTTTTGAAAACAAAGAATTTTTAATGGTTTTGTTTGTGTAAAACCATATCAATTTAGAAGAAAAATATTTGATGGCTTCAATGGCCAAAGACTCTACGATTTTTGGAGGTTGGAATAATTTTGGTTTTATGAAACAAAGTAATTTTAAAGTGGAAACAAAATGTTTGAACAAAATGTTTTAGTATAAGGATTTTGGAAAGGGAATCAAAGTATTTTATCACTTGAGAAATGAACTTTCATATGAAAATAAAAAAGAAAAGTTGCAAGGGTTTGAATCTTAATTTGTTTTGAAGAGAATTTATTTTAGAATTGATTTGGGAAAAATAGAGAATATAATGGTGTTTTGAAAATTTACTAACGTATAACTTATTTTTGAGTTTTGAAAGTACGTTAGAAAATGTTAAGTTTTGAAATGTTGATTTATATCAATGGAAAAGTGATTTTATGAATTATATCTTGGAAAAGGATTTCTTGAGTAAAGAAATGTGGAAAAAGATTTTCTTCAGTAAGAAAATATATTACATAAAGTATAAAGTTATATTATTTTAAGAAAAGTTAAAAAAGGAATATTTGAAAGTTGAGAAATATTTTTTGTAATAAAATTGTGGTGAAAAAATTATTTACGTATCTTAAAAACGTAATTTTAAAGTACGTGGTTTGAAATACAGTAAAATATTTCTAAGTGTTTGGAAATACAGTAAAATATTTCTATGCGATTTTAAATACGTTGAAATATTTCTACGAGATTTGAATTACGTTTAAATATTTTACGTAATATGAATTACTATTGAAAAATCACTACATGATGGAAAAGTGATGAATTATTTTTACGTGATTGTGAAAATAGCGAAAAATCATTATGTGATTTGAAAAGTATTTTAAATATTTTGAAAATGAAAGAAAATGATTTACGCGACTTAAAAGGATGATTTTTAAGTTACGCAATGTTGAAACAGTAGAAAAATATTATGGGATTTGAGAAATGTATATTTTTACGCGATTGAGAAAAACGTTGAAAAATTAGTACGTGATTTAAAAGTGCAACAAAAGAGTTGTGGCATTTTGTAAACGTAACAGTAGTGTTACGGTATTGTGAAAACGTAATAAAAATGTTTTGAAATTTTAAAAAAACGTAACAAAAGTGTTACGGTATTGTGAAAATGTAAAAGAAGTGTTATGGTATTGTGAAAATATAACAGAAACGTTTTTGGATTGTGAAAATGTAACAGAAATGTTACGCGATTGTGAAAATACGGTAAAAGTGTTTTATAACTATGAAAACATGATAAGATGATTTAATTGAACAAACGAATTTGAAAAGAATGACCCTTGTGGTTGGACTTGCACTGATATATTCGTGCATTGTATAAACTATATCTGAGAAATTATGAGATATACATGTGATTGGTATTATACCTGTGATTGGTATTTGGTGCATTATACATGCATTGGAATGGTCCGATAAGGACTGGATATGGCTGATTGCCTAGGAGAAACACACCTCTTGAGTGGGTGCGATATGCGTAGTGTAAGTCACTTGTTGACCTTGGGGGCATCGGGGTGCGGGTTGCTTACACGGGTGGTTGGTCGCGCTTCTTCCTGTAGGTTAGACCGATGCAACACACCGATGATCCTGACCGAGACACTATTCTTAATCAAGATCTGATAAAGACTGTCGTGTATGTGCTAGATGTGCAAAAATTGAAATGAGAATTAAAGCACGTGGTCTGAGGCACGTGGTACCGGCAGATCTTTTCGATCATTTCTCCGACCTGAGTTTAGCTCCATGGAGTAGGAAATCGAGTCTTGTGTATATGCATAATCTGAACATTTATATTTGTGTGATATATTAATTGAGGAATATTGGCTATGACAATTGTTTTGAATACTTGGATGATGATGATGATAATTAGGACATTATCGTAATTGTTGTTTATGATAATTGAATTAATAAATGATTTGATGATGATAGTTGATTAATATTGAATATATTATTGGAAGTTTGATATGATATCCCTGTACGATATTGCTGCTTGTGTTATCTCTGTGCTGCCATGTTGGTATTGGCGTAGGTGATCTCACCTCTTTGTTATGTTGTTTTGCTATGTCTGTACTGTTAAAATCAAATAATAGAAGGATCGAGTTGTCTTAGACATAACGGGCGATGGATACTCAGAGATTGATGAAAACATTGAAGAGTGGCTGTCTCAAGTTCGAAGGTGTTCTGAGTAGACAAGGAATAGAGTTCTGATGCAATAAGCTGGATACAAGATAAGGAATGAGTATGTTAAGTTTTATCGTTAATGTTATATCGTGCTATTTAGTAGGACCCGTCATGGGGTTTGCTACTGTTGAAAAAAAAAGAGTCTGTTAATTTTATATTTCTCTTTAAATTATGAAATATTAATTGGTGTCAATGTTGTATATGAATCAGTTTAAATATATTTTCAGTAATACTTATGGATTACAGTAAGTTTATATTTCAGCAAGAAAGAAAATTTTTTTTAAACCCACGTTTTTAACTCAAACCTTTTGTGAAAACATTTTCAGATTATGAGTCGGGAGTCGAAAATGTGATACCCTAGGGAGGGTGTTACACCTATGACACGTTCGAAAAGTTGTATTGGGAACATCCTCTACTTTCACATGAATCTGATGATAACCAGAACGTAAATCAATCTTGGAGAATACAACGGCTCCCTTCAGTCGATCCATCAGGTCATCTATCCTCAAAAATGGATACTTATTCTTAATAGTAACCTTATTCAACTGGCGATAATCTACACAAATGAGAAGTTCCATCCTTCTTCTTAACCAATATCACTGGAGCTCCCCATGGTGACACGCTAGGTCTCACAAACTATTTTCCTCGCACTTCCTCCAACTGCATTTTGAGTTCAGCTAACTCTGATGGCGACATTCGATATGGTGCCATTGATATAGGACCAGATCCTAGTACAAGATTAATAGAAAATTCTATCTCTCTTTTTGGTGGTAGTCCAGGTACATCATCAGGAAAAACTTCGAGAAACTCATTGACTACAGGAACAACATTCATATTCTCCTCACCTTTAACCTCCAAGGAAGACAATGACATGTATCCTTGAGCTCATTCCCTCAAGAAAACCTTGACTTGGTTAGCCGTTAAAAATCTAGAAATCTCAATCTCAAGAAAAACCAAAGTCTTATTGGAACAATCTAACATGATATAGTTAGAAGACAACCGATCCATTCCTAAAATTACGTCTATTTGAGAAAGAGGTAAACAAATCAAATTAATAGAAAAGGTTCAATTTTCAACAGAAATAGGACAGTTTAAACATACTTGAGTAGTAACAATAGGCTTAGCAGTAGGATTAGAAACAATCAAGTCAAAAGGTAACGAAGAAACAAATAACCCTAATCGATCCACACAGTCATAGGCAATGAAAGAATGAGTTACCGCCGAATCATACAATACAGTTAAAAGATTACCTCTTATGTCACAATCTCCCGTAATCAGATCTTCAAATTGAGAGGCTTCCACTCCACTCATAGTGTAAACTCTTCCTCTTGCTTGAGGTCTCACCGCACGTATATTGCTAATAGAAGGCTCCACCTTTGGTTAATTACAATCTTTAGAAATATGTCCAGGCTTTTCGCATTTGAAACAAATGATCCCCTTGATCGTGCAATCCTTCGTTAAGTGGTCCTTTCCATACTTCAAGCATTTTGACATAGATGTCACAGTTTAACCAAATCTATTATTACCAGAACTTCCTCCATATGATCTCTGTTGAGGTTGACTCCTCAGCGGTTACGAATACGACTTTTGCTGAAAATGATTGGCATTGTTATTCTTTCCCCTTTGGAACCGAGATGGTCCAAAGTTACAGTTTCTCGAGTCTCGAGATTGGTCCAACTCCTCAATCTGACGACACTTATCCAACAAAGTTGGGAACTGATCAATTCCTAAAGGTAACATCGCTTGCTTCAAGTCATGCCTCAACCCTTCTTGAAATTTCTGGTATTTCTAATCCTCGTTAGGCTGTAGTTGAAAATACCTTGAGAATTTTGATAGGCTTTCAAACCTAGCAGCATACTCACTGACTGACATTCCTCTTTGTCTTAGACCAAGGAACTTTATTTCCTTCGCATGCCTTCTACTGGCTGGAAAATATTTCTCTAGGAATTTGTTCTTAAAGACTTCCCATGTGATCATCCTTCCTTCAGCTTCTAACAATCGTTGCGTTCTTGCCCACTAATCGTTGCCATCACCAATGTAACATCCCGAAAAAACATATTAGACTTTTATATGTGTACAAAGGTAGCATATAAGTTGTTTGATATGTCAGTGAAGATTTGTGCCAAACAGAGTTAGTTTAGACACTTTGCTGCAACACAGAGTGTGGAAAGTGGCTTAAAATGACTCAGTAAATAGCATAAATTGCTATTTGAAGGGAAACAAGTTTAGATAATTTGTTTCTATATCACAAATAAGTTAAATAAGGTGTGGTTAAAGTTTCAAGAGAATCAGAGTTAATTTGGTATTTTTAGGCATACTGGTTGGGCATTTTAATACCGGATTTACCCTTCAACAGATATGGAAAAGTGGAGAAAAAGTACAACATAATTTTTAATGAATCCTAGGATTTATTTTGAATTTGTTGGAGGTTAGAGTACTATATTTGGTGGAATCTGAGTGTTCTTAGCAGATCAAGGTTTTAGTGTTTATCCAAGAGAAGTCATATTTGACTTCCCTTGTCTAATATCTCACGGTTGAGATATTAAAGTCAGAAAATAGAATAGAGAGGGGAAAAGAAAGAAGAGAGAAACCGAAGGAAGAAAGAAGAGAAAGGAAGAAGGAAAAGAAGAAAATCAAAGGGGAAAGATCAAAGACAAGGATCAAGGCTTCAAGATCTTCATCTAGCAAGAGGTAGGGGATTTCTATTCATTCTCCCTCTTTGTTCTCTTTGAATGGGGGTTAGGGTTTTTGAATAGAAAAGGAGATTTGGAGAGCCAAATCCGAGTTCCTGTCTTGATTCTTGGTTTCCAAGAGTTGAGTAAGGTTAGTTTTAGTTTAGTAAACCTAAGAGAGTTGTTTATGGCTCAAGATCAACCATTAAGATCTATAGATATACAATTGGACAATAATTAAAGTTATGTGATTTTGGACCTAGATCTATTCTCTAAGAGAATTCGTAGGTTGTAAAAGAGTTACAACAAGTTTAAGGACCTAGATTAATGTAGAAATTGCTTAGAATCCATGAGGAAAGGATTGGAAATTGGTTTTTCAACCAACTATACAGAAAACGTATTCTGCAGATTTTTCTGTTACACAGCGAGCGCTCAGGCGGTGCGTTTTGGGCGCCTAGGCGCTCACTGTCCAGAGAAAATTTGCGTGTAGCAGGACCCTGAGCGCTCAGGCGCTGGGTTTTGGGCGCCTGCATGCCCATCGATAAGCAGGACATGGCATTTGAACAGCCTGTAGTGTTTTTATCATAACTCGAGCTACTGATATCGAAATGAGTTGATTCTAGAGCCATTTCAAAGCTAAGACATAAGGCTATTTGCCTATAAAATTTTAGAATCATTGAAGTTAGGATGTACCTCTGGTGCATTTATGGAAATTAGCCTTTTTAAGGGTCCAGAGCAGATTTCATCAAAGATGTTATTTTGATGATTTGAAATCCCTAGTTGTTAAGATCCTTTGTTTATGCTTAGTAGAGATTGTTGAGACACTTGAGAGCTTATTTCTTTGAGAGAAAGACCTAGTGGCATACAAAGGGAGATACAAGAAAAGTGAGTGCATCCATTAGACATGGATTGCCAGAGATCAAGAGTTTAGCTTCTTAAGCAACTTAAAGTTGCAGAGATGTCACAAGAGAGGTGATAAGAGATTTAAGAAGCGAGATGGCATTAGTAGAGTGCCTAAGTGGCAAAAGTTAAGGGCCAAGGTGCCAAGATGGAAATAGTGGAGTGCCATAGTGCCTAAGTGGCAAGAGTTAAGAGCCAAGGTGCCGAGTTAGCAAAAGTTAAGTACCATAGACCCTAGCTGGCAAGGGTGAATGCCATAGTGCATGAAGAGCTCTCAAAGAGTTAAAGAGAGTTAGTAATGCAAAGACAGCAGTATACTAAGTCTAGTTGGCATTGGTTCAATGTCGTAGTGCATGAAATACTCCCACAGAGAAGAGGTGGAGTTAGTAATGCAAGATGGACTTAGTATGAGATCATGTGGTGGTTATGTTAGAGTTAGGACATAACTCCACTTTACACACACTTCACATTTCACATATGCTTACTATTCCTAGAGAGCAGATGGTGGAGGCATCCACTCAGTTTATGGTAGGTTATAGGAGGTTACATGATATGATTGCAGACTCCCTCCCTACTTGGTAGGTTATAGGAGGTTACTTGTTATCGTATCAGATTCCCTCCCTACCTAAGGGTGTAGGAGGTCATGTGTTGTGATGACAGACTTCGTTCCTAAAAGTATGCTATAAGGGGTCACACGTTATCATGGCAGAATTCCTTTGCGCCTAGGGGAATAGTTAAGTAATCATGACATTGCACCAACACTATCATACACTTTTCTTTGAGCATAAACATATATCATTCCATCATTGCATTATGTAATAATTTGCTTGGTGAATAGATTTGTGTAATTATTGTGTATGTGTTACTCTGTGTTATTGGTGACATTTGTATGGGTGGTTGTCTAGCCGATGATTTCAAATAATTGTATGGGCGGTTGTTTGATGTCATCGTAGTTTCGGTTATCAGAACAGAATTATAGTTCGCTTAAGAACGTTACATAAAGAGAGAGTTGTAATTGTTTCTTATACAGGAAATATTAGTTCAGTTGGGTTTATTCATTTTGAATGTTTAAACTGCTGGTTTTGGTATACTTATACTGAGAAATGTGATTTCTCACCCCGCTATTGCCATGTAAATCCAGTTGAAGGTTCATTCAAAGGCAAGAAGAAGAAGTATGAAGACAAAGATAGTTTTTATACTTTTTAGTTTAAAGCTTGTATTTATTTACTTGCTTTTAGTTTGTACAAGAAGTTATGTATACAATGAGCCTTTAGTGGCGATGTTATATGTATGACTTTTAGTTTTCCGCAAGGTTCTCCATTATTATTTGTTCAAATGATATGGATTAGTATTATGTTAAGTTAGAAGTAGCATAACTAATACTGCTTATCCAGATATATTCTGATATATCAGGTTACCGGTCTTAGGGTGTTACATTATGGTATCAGAGCAGTTCCTCCTGTTGAGCCGGGGTGTGGACTGACTAGGCTTAGACACATTTAGTGTTTTTCCGCTAAGTGTGAGGCATTTCTTGTCTCATATGTTTAATGTGATGCTTGAATTGTATGTTTTGCTTTGAGTTGGTGGTTATTAGCTACTGTTACATGATTACATGATATTGAGACTGTAGCTCAATATGAATTATGTCGGTGTGTACAGGAAGCTATGGCACCAAAGAAGCGAACCAGAGCAGCAGGGAACACAGCTCCTGAAGATTCCAACATGGCTGATGCGGTGGTGGCTATGACCAATGTGATGACAAGGATGTTAGAGAGGTTGGAAGCTAATCAACCTGTACAGCCTATGCAGCAAGAACCAGTTGGAAGGAATCAGAACTTCCAGGACTTGGCAGCGTTTAGACAGATGAACCCTCCACCTTTGTAATGGTGAGTTTGACCCAGTGAAAGCAGAAGGGTGGTTAAACGAGATAGAAAGGATTCTTCAAGTGATGGCCTGCACTGATGAGCAGAAAGTTTCTTTTGCTTCTTTTATGCTGAAGGGAGAGGCAGAGTACTGGTGGAAGAGTACCACAAGAGTGATGGCAGTTGCTGGAACTCAGATGACCTAGGAAATGTTTAAAACAACTTTCTTGGGAAAGTATTTTCCGCAAACTTTGCGTGATGCAAAGGAGGTGGAATTTATGAGGTTAGAACAGGGGAGTATGTCAGTGGGCCAGTATGAGGCCAAGTTTGAGCAGCTATCAAAGTTTTCATATCATTTCAAACATGACCCGAATGAGAACTGGAGATGTGTAAAATTCGAGTCCGGTCTGAGAGCTGATATCAGAGATGTGGTAGAGCCCTTGGAGATCAGAGATTTTTCTTCTTTGGTAAACAAGTGTAGAATAATAGAGAAACGTGAGAGGAGACCTACAGTGGGCCAAGAGTCTCAAGGTTCTCAGAAAAGGAAGCATGGTGAGTCAAAGTTCACAAAAGGTGAAAAAGGTAGATCAGAGCAGGTGGAGTTTAAGAAGGGTCAATGCCCTAAGTGTGGAAGGCAGCATGGTGATAGACCTTGTTTAGCAGGTCAGTCAGTGTGCTATAAGTGTGGACAGCCAGGGCATTTTGCCAGGGAGTGTTCGAAAAAGGAAGAAGAGGTTCAGCTCTATAGTAGACCCATAATTCCGGGAAGGGTTTACATCATGCAAGGCAAGGAGACAACACAACCTAAGGATTCAGAGAAAGGTAAGTGTTTGGTTTTGTTTCTTCAAGGTTTGGTTGTACTTGTTTTAAAGTGTGAGTTGCATGTGACTTCTTGATGAGGTAAACCAAATTTTGGGGACAAAATTTTAAAAAGGAGGGGAGAATGTAACATCCCGGAAAAACATATTAGACTTTTATATGTGTACAAAGGTAGCATATAAGTTGTTTGATATGTCAGTGAAGATTTGTGCCAAACAGAGTTAGTTTAGACACTTTGCTGCAACACAGAGTGTGGAAAGTGGCTTAAAATGACTCAGTAAATAGCATAAATTGCTATTTGAAGGGAAACAAGTTTAGATAATTTGTTTCTATGTCACAAATAAGTTAAATAAGGTGTGGTTAAAGTTTCAAGAGAATCAGAGTTAATTTGGTATTTTTAGGCATACTGGTTGTACATTTTAATACCGGATTTACCCTCAACAGATATGGAAAAGTGGAGAAAAAGTACAACATAATTTTTAATGAATCCTAGGATTTATTTTGAATTTGTTGGAGGTTAGAGTACTATATTTGGTGGAATTTGAGTGTTCTTAGCAGATCAAGGTTTTAGTGTTTATCCAAGAGAAGTCATATTTGACTTCCCTTGTCTAATATCTCACGGTTGAGATATTAAAGAGTCAGAAAACAGAATAGAGAGGGGAAAAGAAAGAAGAGAGAAACCAAAGGAAGAAAGAAGAGAAAGGAAGAAGGAAAAGAAGAAAATCAAAGGGGAAAGATCAAAGACAAGGATCAAGGCTTCAAGATCTTCATCTAGCAAGAGGTAAGGGATTTCTATTCATTCTCCCTCTTTGTTCTCTTTGAATGGGGGTTAGGGTTTTTGAATAGAAAAGGAGATTTGGAGAGCCAAATCCGAGTTCCTGTCTTGATTCTTGGTTTCCAAGAGTTGAGTAAGGTTAGTTTTAGTTTAGTAAACCTAAGAGAGTTGTTTATGGCTCAAGATCAACCATTAAGATCCATAGATATAGAATTGGATAATAGTTAAAGTTATGTGATTTTAGACCTAAATCTATGCCCTAAGAGAATTCGTAGGTTGTAAAAGAGTTACAATAAGTTTAAGGACCTAGATTAATGTAGAAATTGCTTAGAATCAATGAGGAAAGGATTGGAAATTGGTTTTTCAACCAACTATACAGAAAACGTATTCTGCAGATTTTTCTGTTACACGAAGAGCGCTCAGGCGGTGCATTTTGGGCGCCTACGCGCTCACTATCCAGAGAAAATTTGCGTGTAGCAGGACCCTGAGCGCTCAGGCGCTGGGTTTTGGGCGCCTGGGCGCCCATCGATAAGCAGGACATGGCATTTGAACAACTTGTAGTGTTTTTATCATAACTCGAGCTACCGATATCGAAATGAGTTGATTCCAGAGCCATTTCAAAGCTAAGATATAAGGCTATTTGCCTATAAAATTTTAGAATCATTGAAGTTAGGATGTACCTCTGGTGCATTTATGGAAATTAGCCTTTTTAAGGATCCAGAGCAAATTTCATCAAAAATGTTATTTTGATGATTTGAAATCCCTAGTTGTTAAGATCCTTTGTTTATGCTTAGTAGAGATTGTTGAGACACTTGAGAGCTTATTTCTTTGAGAGAAAGACCTAGTGGCATACAAAGGGAGATACAAGAAAAGTGAGTGCATCCATTAGACATGGATTGCCAGAGATCAAGAGTTTAGCTTCTTAAGCAACTTAAAGTTGCAGAGATGTCACAAGAGAAGTGATAAGAGATTTAAGAAGCGAGATGGCATTAGTAGAGTGCCATAGTGCCTAAGTGGCAAAAGTTAAGGGCCAAGGTGCCAAGATGGCAATAGTGGAGTGCCATAGTGCCTAAGTGGCAAGAGTTAAGAGTCAAGGTGCCGAGTTGGCAAAAGTTAAGTACCATAGACCCTAGCTGGCAAGGGTGAATGCCATAGTGCATGAAGAGCTCTCAAAGAGTTAAAGAGAGTTAGTAATGCAAAGACAAAGATATACTAAGTCTAGTTGGCATTGGTTCAATGTCGTAGTGCATGAAATACTCCCACAGAGAAGAGGTGGAGTTAGTAATGCAAGATGGACTTAGTATGAGATCATGTGGTGGTTATGTTAGAGTTAGGACATAACTTCGCATTACACACACTTCACATTTCACATATGCTTACTATTCCTAGAGAGTAGATGGTGGAGGCATCCACTCAGTTTATGGTAGGTTATAGGAGGTTACATGATATGATTGCAGACTCCCTCCCTACTTGGTAGGTTATAGGAGGTTACTTGTTATCGTATCAGATTCCCTCCCTACCTAAGGGTGTAGGAGGTCATGTGTTGTGATGACAGACTTCGTTCCTAAAAGTAGGCTATAAGGGGTCACACGTTATCATGGCAGAATTCCTTTGCGCCTAGGGGAATAGTTAAGTAATCATGACATTGCACCAACACTATCATACACTTTTCTTTGAGCATAAACATACATCATTCCATCATTGCATTATGTAATATTTTGCTTGGTGAATAGATTTGTGTAATTATTGTGTATGTGTTACTCTGTGTTATTGGTGACAGCTGTATGGGTGGTTGTCTAGCCGACGATTTTAAATAATTGTATGGGCGGTTATTTGATGTCATCGTAGTTTCGGTTATCAGAACAGAATTATAGTTCGCTTAAGAACGTTACATAAAGAGAGAGTTGTAATGGTTTCTTATACAGGAAATATTAGTTCAGTTGGGTTTATTCATTTTGAATGTTTAAACTGTTGATTTTGGTATACTTATACAGAGAAATGTGATTTCTCACCCCGCTGTTGCCATGTAAATCCAGGTGAAGGTTCATCCAAAGGCAAGAAGAAGAAGTATGAAGACAAAGATAGTTTTTATACTTTTTAGTTTAAAGCTTGTATTTATTTACTTGCTTTTAGTTTGTACAAGAAGTTATGTATACAATGAACCTTTAGTGGCGATGTTATATGTATGACTTTTAGTTTTCCGCAAGGTTCTCCATTATTATTTGTTCAAATGATATGGATTAGTATTATGTTAAGTTAGAAGTAGCATAACTAATACTGCTTATCCAGATATATTCTGATATATCAGGTTACCGGTATTAGGGTTTTACAACCAACAAGTATAAAGGTAGCATAAATTACCTTCTTCTCATCGGTACATCCTATTCCTCTAAATATTTTCTCTAGCTCCTTGATCCAAAAATTTGCTTTCTTCGGATCAAATTCTCCTTTAAATTATGGCGGATTGTTACGATGAAACTCCGACAAATTCTGAGCTTCAGCAGTCGCGTCCTGCTATTAGGTAGCCCTCTGGTTCTCTTGTTCTATAACATCTGCCATCCTCTGCATTGCTTCAGCAGTTATAGCCATACCTTCATTGTCACGTCCAGTGTTCACACGCTCACCTCTATTACGAGCCATTGTTCTCCTTTAAAGTCAGACTAAACAAAACACAATGAAAGTCAAGTATAATCATTTCAAACAACATTATCTCCTTTTGGAAACCAAACACAGATAATCACATAACCCAAACAAGATAGACCTAACCACAAACCTAAAAGACTCAAACTGGGAGCTTTGATACCAACTAATGTAACACCCTCTCTCGGACATTACATTTAAAACTAAAACTTATAAAACTTACCCAGGATGTAAAAGATTTAATGTTATAGTATACGATTTTCAAAATTCTTTTTGCGGATACCTTAACTTAACAAAATAAGAAGAACACAAGTTATAATAACTGAATATATACATCATATGTACATCAAACTTTAGTACTTCAAAACATATATATAGAATACCAAAATAACACATAAATTAGCCCATCACAACACGCCTAGTGAGAAGAGTCCTCCTCCGGATCTTCCTCAGATTCTTCTGTAGATAAAACCCCCGGATGATGCAAAGTCCTACCGATAGGCGTCCGAGCAGAGGACACCATAGAATCCTCTCTAGGGGTGTAATGATGGTCACCCCACAAGTATCTCATAAGCATGTAAAACTCTAAATGTACAAAAGCAGTAAATGAAAACGTCGTAACTCCATGGTAAGTCCTACTTCCAGATAGGGTTACATCCCCAATATATATAATACGCTTCGTATCTAGATCGACATGTCAAGCATTCATGCACCCGTGAAACTGTGCACTGACGTAACCTAGAAAACCCGATCTCGGTGCCATTCAAAATCTCAAAAAATCAACATAAACAGAATGGATGCAATCCTTCCTCGTCTTCCGCACAATCTTTATCAAACATAAACATAAAACAGAATATTACAACAAAGAGATGAGATCTCCTACATCACATACCAACATGGTAGCATAGAAACAATAATGACAGTAATGCCATTCAAATACAGAAATAACATGTATATTCATGGTATCAAATAACAGATAATTCAACAGATATACATCGCAATAATATGTCCATTGACTATGCATATGCACAATAGACAAGTTCCTACTCCATCGAGATAAAACACAATTTCGGAGAGAATGATCAGGCAGACATGTCTATATATCATTAGCCTCAACAAAGTACTATCATAACTTTAGCATACGCATTATGCCTTATACAAGACATTCTTCACAAGATCAGGAATAGAATAGTGCCTAATCGAGATTGTTGGTGCGGTGCTCAGTCACCACGGCCTAGTAGAGCTACCAACTGTCCACTTGTGGGATACCTGCGCCCCGACGCCTCCAAGATCAACAAGTGACATACACTATGCAATTCGCATATGCACTTAGGTGTAATTCAACTACTAGGCAAATAACCTTAACAAACACAGTCTTTACGACTTTCTATGCATGATTAATGATCTAATGCACAACAAATATCAACATCATGGTTTCTCACAAAAACAAGCATTCACTGGCTAAAACCATATATTCATATCTCTAGGTCCAGTATGTGGGCCCGACAACAAACTGCTATTCCTCTCAATTGCATGGTACTTTTATCGCGTTTTCACAATAGCGTAACATTTTTATTCCGTTTTCAAATCGCGTAAATATTTTCTAACATTGTCTCAATCGCATAACTCAAAAATCATCATTTTTGAAACACGTAAGGTTTTAACACTATTTTTCAATCGCGTAAAGCTGTTATTGACTTTTTAAACTTAGTTTTGAAACTTTTCAAGTTTAATATAAAATTTAACCATAATTCCCATATTTTCTTGTTAAAACTTCTTTAGAAATTATTTTCTAACATTATTTCTAAAATCTGCATTATATTAATTTAATAAAATATTTTAAGTTTTAAATATGCTTTTCAACCCTATTTTCCAACATCATGAATGAAAATTGCTTGGTGATCAATAATAAATTTATTTATTTCCTTTTCCATGTTGTAAAACCCTAATCCAATTCCTTTCCAATAATAAAACTTTGTTCACTTCCTTCTTCAACTTGTAAAACCTTAACTCACATCCTTGTTACAAAATCAACTAAGTACACAATTAATAAATATTTTTGCCTTGGATACCCTATTTTAAGCTTGATGGCTGTGAGCAATGTTGGTCTTTGGAACTAAAAATTTTCATCCTTCCCGCGTGATTCAAAGCATACAACATATTTCAATCATTAATTTCTACCATAGCACATATCATGCATACTATCTAAGCAATAAAATCACATAAAGCAAATAAATACAAATAACTAAATTTATACAAACAAGTGAATAAATCCTTACATGGATTTTTCACCAATCAACACAAATTTCGTTCCTCATCACAATGAGTGGTTGATGAGCTTAATCTCCTTCTTACCTTAGATGATGTTCAAAGCTCCTTGTATGCCTCCTTTAAGGTAAACTTCCACCACTAAGTTGTTTTTAAAACAAAATAAACACACAAGTATTAACATTTAAGACTAGACTAGGATGACCATAGATCAAAGTTATGGTCTTAAAACTTGAAAATGAAAAAAAAAATGAAAATTACAAAACTTCACCTTAAAAACTTCAAACCCTAAGCTTGAAGAAAAAGATAGAAGATGGATGAACTAGGTGAAGGTCACAACACAAAAGTGCCTTAGAATGGTGTATAGATTCAAGATATGAAGTTGATTTGAATTATGGAAGATTGGATGGTGTCTTTTGGTGCTTTGGTCGTGAGCTTCACAAGAGAGAAAAGTGAGATAGTTTTTGTGTTTCTTTGCTTCATGAAAGTGAAGATAGAAATGAATAAGTGAAAGACAAGTTCTAGGACTCTCCTACACTCCTTGGCCATGGAAGTCACCAAGGTGAGTCACCAAAATTTTGAGTCATGTAGTGAGTCACACAATGAGTCACCTTGTGAGTCATGACCATCATTTTTGACTTGTTTCTAATAAGTTCACCTTAGTGAGTCATAAGGTGTGTCACCTAGTGAGTCACAAAGAACTCTCTAGAAAAAGATGACTAGCCTAAGTCTAGAATTATCTAACTAGATATTTACTGGGATATATTATCCAATAGACACAAGCTACTAATAGCAAAACCAGTGCTTATCGTCCAATGGACAATAAAACGTACCTTGATTTTATTTGTCTGATAAAATCCTAAAAAAATAAAATTTTGAAAACTGTTTCCAGATTCAGGTTTAGTAAGTTCCCTCGGCCTGTATTAACAGTCCAAAATTTTTCAGCCCCGAAATTTTTTTGTTTTTCCGGTCCTGCTAAAAACACACAGACAGTCCAAAAACAATAATAAAATATTCAAAATAAATCAAACAATTCTCAAAAATCACAAAAATAAAAATCACATATAATTGATGAACAACAAATTTCGGGGTGTTACACTTCAACTTGGGCCTTTGGAACATCCATCACTCTTATTCTTTTCGAGACTGCAAAAAAAGAAAAAGATTACTCATAATAAGTGCAAAAGAAAAGATAAGTTAAGATGGAAAATTACCATAAGGAGGATATCTTAATATTCGAGTACTACCATCTAGGAACCCTCAAAATTCATGTCGGTACTACTTAGCAAAAAAAACTTGTTTTTTCTTGGTTTCGTAATAAACAACAATCAACCCACTAGCTGGATCAGGATACTAGTTAGCCATGCCAAATAGAGCATTAGGTAGTACGACATTTTTTGGGAAAGGGGAGGCAATAGTCCTTAAATTGTGTTGCAGGATTAGACATTAGCACACCAATAAATTTAGCATAATGCTTTGATGGTGTTCAGCTTTCTTATGTAAAATTACTTGCTTAGCTTCTTAAACTACCAACTGTGGATTTCGAGGATCCCATTTAACTTTGAAATATTTTTCAAATTTAAAGATTTCTTGAAGGTGCGTACCTTTTGATTTTTTCTTTGGGTCTCTACTCTGTATAAAAGAGCTTTTATTAGTCATTCTTTCGAAGCAAGTCTTCAAATCAACATAAAAATCTTTATAGTACTACTGCCACCAATCAGCAAAGTCTATAGAGACAAAAGAATTGAGTTGACACTCGAAAGGATTGAACTCCTCTTTTCCTTTTCATTAATTCGGAGGTAAGCTTTCAAGTGTTTGTGGGTCTCAATATGACTATCACAAAGTTGATGTTCTTCCTCCATCGAGTTTAGAGTAGGTAACCCTTGTGAAAAGCCAAACTGCTTAGACAAGGTACAAGGAATATAGGTATGGATATTTGGTTTTTTCCAAATTGGGTAAGCTCGAGGTTAAGACTTGAGGACACAAGAAATTGCTTTATAAGTCAAAGTTTTCTACCTGAGCCCTAGGGATTTCAACAAAGGAAGGTTTTCTAACCAAGAAGAACCTTGGGATCAATTCAAAAAAGATGTAAGATTGAAATTACTCATTTTTGATGTGGTGGAATAAAGAAAAGAAAACTTTGAAGTATTTAACTTTATGACCCTTTTTAGAGGAATGATGAAGGTAAAAAAGCCTAATTCCTTTGATTTCCTTAGAGACATTTTTAGGTACAAAACTAGTCAGGTGTGGTTCGAAAATGGCATTAAGCCATAATTGAAGGAGCAAAAAAAAGAGCAAATAAAGACCACCAAGATTAGTTAAGGGACCTAGTTCTACAAATCGAAGGGCATTAACAACCTCACTCATGATCTCGAAGAAATGAGCTAAAATAAGTTTACTCAAACAAAGTTTGCGCCCTTCATGTAAAAGAGCTGCCAAGGGAACAAGCGCTTTGGGTACTTGAAGGGACGTAGTGCAGAAAACAAATGTACTAAGCCAAAGGAGTATAAAAACAACATGCTCTCCATATGAAACTTCATCATTGTTATCATGGTTATTATTAATGAAATGATTGTAGCTGAGCTTGCTGGTGTTAAACTCTAGAATCGATTCAGGAGTCATCAAATAATGAACAACTTCACCAGTTGGTTTTAGACCAACATTGGCAACAAGGTTGAAAAGAGAAGGTCTAATCATGCCATAAGGGACATGAAAGAAGTTAGTGGTTTTGTTCCAAAAATAAAGAGTTGGCAAGCATTGAAGGATTATAATTGATGATATACCTACTAAGTTATATAAAATTGAAAATCCCAATCTTTTTCCACATATTGCCTTTGTGTTTTTCGATTTTGTTCAACCATTGGAGGTTTGAATGCCTATTTTGAAGGCCAAAACTTCTAAATACTTGATCAAATTTAGGAAAATAATTAGTTTTTAAAGTGTTTTGGGAGGCAATGAACGATTCACCATCCAAATTTGGGAAGAAATAAGCAATCAAAGAGAGCTCATTTATGGTTACAATAGGTCCTAGATAAGCATACCTAGTGTTACCAATGGAATAGGGGATTAATACCTTGGATTTCCAAAGCTCAGAATTATCCATTAGGGGGTTTGGAGAGTAGAAAACTCTTTCGTTAGAGATGGGAATTGGCACAATCATTGCATCTGAAAAAATAATAGTTTCATTTTGCCCAGATAAAGCCATAGATTTGTTATACGAAACCTTGAATTTACTAGAAGAAGCCATTTTTTTCTCTAAAAGAAAATACAAGAAATGAGAAGAAAGAACGATGACAAGTAATCAACTAAAAGAAAAGTAGGCTAGAATGCAGGAGCTCTGAAAAGAAACAATGGGGTGTGAACAAAAGATAAGGTTTCTAGGAGAAAAGCACTAGCAAGAAGAAATAAAGTAACTAAATGGCTTAAGAAAGGGGTTTTATAAGGGTTTGATATGAACCATTCACCATTAAGTCACATAAAATCAAGAGTGGTTGTAGCTGCCATGCACTAAATATCATCATTAGGGTTCAGTTACCCAAAATTGGGGACCACCCAGAACATGGTGATGATTACACACTTCAATAAATATGGAGGTGTTTCAAAATTTCTTTTCCCACCAATGTCTTTTCATTTGACAAAGATTGATATGAAAAGACTTTTGTTTTTTCTATTGGAAATCAATCAAGTCAGATTAGTGAAATCGACAAGTGCAATTTGAACAAATTAATATTTACTTCTTTCATTCTTCGAGAAGTAAATATTGGGGGGCATCTATTGGTATAAAAAATAAACTTTTTGATTCTTAAAAGAAATACTCTAGCATATGAAACATCATTTGGTTGATTTAACTAACTAAGTTAAATTTCAATCATTTCAATAAAAAATAACTACTTCGATTAAGATGTTTTAACCATTTTCAGGTCAAAGGCTATTCAAAGACATGGAATGAATTCTTGAAGACCTGTTTCGACCAAACAAAGGAAGAAAACTTGTTAAAGACATGATAAAATATCGAAGCAATAGTGGAGATAATAATTAGCCAATTTTCAAGAATGGTAAAACATGCCTTCGAAGACCAGAGGCATTTCTAAGTAGATTCAAGGTAGGTACACTTAGTTTAAAACTCAAATTCAAGTGTTCAAATATGAATTTAAGAGGTTATTAGCAGTTGATTCTATAATATTTTAAAATAAAGTAATCGTTACTATTAGTTTAGGAAGTTGTTCCTGACAATGACATCAGAATAATGGTTAACGCCTTTGTCTATAAATACCAAGGGGATGAAGGCATTTAGGTTGGTTAGAAAACACTTGCATAAATACTCTCACAATTCTTATCATGTCTATCACATACTTTAAAGGATATTCAAAGGGATTAGTCAAGTATGCCTTCCACCCTACTTTATTTCTGTAATCTTTACCATTCAATACAAGTTTGAAGCAATTCATTTACGTTTCCTGCAACTCTTTTCATCTCTTGATCGAGTGGATCTCAGAATCATTTGATTTCTTTTGCTTGTTTTCTTTATTTTTTATGTAAGTTTACTTCTCTACATATTTATTGCTTCTGTTTAATTGTTTTAATTTATTTGTGTTCTTTTCATTTAAGTCAAATTTATCATTTTTACAAGTTTCATTCTTTGTTCTTTGTTTGCTTTTCTTCACTTGCTTTCATTTAAATTCTAGTTGAATTTACCTTCATGCAAGTTTAAGTTCTTTCATTTACATGTGCTTTACATGTTATTTACTTGCTTTCTTCACAAGCTTTTGATTATTTAATTGTCATTTTCTATTGTTATTTACATTGAATTTACTACTTTCAATTCATTTGCATTCTTAATTTTAACTATTAACTTATCTATCAAATATAGATTCATTGTTAAAGTTACGTTTTTATACCTATATTTTATTACATTTTCTTATTAAATTTGAAACAAGTTTATGATATTCTTTCGATTCACAAATCACAAAGTACTTGAGAATTATTAAGAGAAAGAGATTCCCATTCTAGAGTGATAACATGAATCAAATTTGTCCATTGACAAAATTACCATTAAACAACAAAACAATAATCCATTCGCTATTTTGACAATTATAATGAAGATTGAGCTATATGTATATTATGTTCATCGAAAATACAGGCAACTGGTGCAAGTAGGGTCATGATTCTTATCCTTGGAACAAGGCATCTACAAAAGATATGGAACTAGGGGCTTGGAATAATTTGAAGGGATAATTTTCTTTTTAATTTTTTTGCAATCGAAACACAAATCCAAGATATATAAGCCTAATGATTATTCTTGATTGTTGTTTTTCTTTACTTGTCTTTTGAAGGAGATATAATATATGTGGGTCATAAATAATTAAAATTAGGGGTGTCAAAACGAGGCAGCCCATTCGGGATCGGGCCATTTTCGGGTCAGCCCATTCGGGCCATGTAAGTTTTTGGCTGACATTTTGTTAGTCTAGCCTAGCCCTTTTAGCCTTATGTAGTGTTAAAAGAACGGGCTAGCCCGACCCATTCGGGCCGACCCATTGGATTTGGCCCATTTTGACACCCCTAATTAAAATCTATCTTTCTCTCCATCAGTAGTTTCTGTTCAACTCATTATACAACTTAAATTACCATCCTTGTTCCAATTTAATGAGTTTCAAAAACAATCTAGAGAAAAGAATAATATTGTAGTTAAGAGTTTTCTAAATCCATTTATTTAACCAAGAAAGCCTACATGAAAACAAATATGACAATGGGAGAGTTATTACTTTAACTATATATTCAGATTAGGGGTGGTGGTCTGGTAAAGCATTCCCCAAGGTGATGTTTTACTTTAACTGTATTTTGGAGGAGATATAATATATGTGTGTCATAAATAATCAATTTTCATCTCTTCCTCTTCATCAACAATCTCGGTCCAGCTCATTACGCAATTAAGTCTATCATCCTTACTCGAGTTTAAAGAATTTCAAATGCGGGATGGAGGAAAAAATAATGATAAGGTTGAGCTCTTTCAAATTTTGTTTACTCAACCATGAAAGCAATTGAAAATATATATAAAAATGGGAAAGGTATGAATCGTAACCATGGTCAAACTAGAATTTGTTATAGTTTTAAATTCAATAAATATTTAATAAAATGAGGAAATATATGTATATATGTATATATATATATATATGTATATATATATATATATATATATATATATATATATATATATATATATATATGTATATATATATATATATATATATATATATATATATATATATATATATATATATATTGACTTTAGTAGTATTAATGACATATTTTTAACTTTTTAATAGTTGAATTTCATTCATTAGAGTTATTATTTAGGAAAAAGAGGGAATATGAGCTTTGTGCACACTGTGTGAATAGAAACTAAGAGATTTATCAAGAACGTGACATTGTGTTATGCATTATAAATAGATGGTTATATCTTGTAGGCCACTATTCTTCTATGGCTTTAAATCCAATTCCTCCAAAGTCATATCACTCTCACTACTATTAATAATACTTGTTGCATTGAGGCTCAATGCTAGTGAGACTAGAGGGCCTTTTTCCAAGGTAAAAGTAGAAATTATCAATGATTTAGCTTCATCTCCTATAGAAATTATCAATGATTTAGTTACAACTTCTACTTTGAAGAATCTCACTCCTCATACTTAGTTAAATCTCACTCTTTATTGCAAATCCAAGAATGACGATTATGGGTATCATACACTCACACTTGGAGAAAGCTACCACTTTATATTCAGGCCAAGTGTTGTTTAGTTTGTGACAATGCTATACTTTTGTAGCTTTACATGGCCATGACAATCTTCCATTTGCTATTTTGACATTTATAATGAAGATCGAGATACATGCAAATTATGTTTATGGAAAATACAGGCCATTGATGCATGTAGGGGCAATGATTATTATCCTTGGAACAAGGGATCTTTAAAAGATATGGAACTAGGAGCTTGGAATACTTTGAAGGGATAATTTTCTTTTTAATATCTTGCAACTAAAATAAAAATCCAAGATATATAAGCCTTATGGTTATTCTTGATTGATGTTTTTATTTACTTGTGTTTTGAAGGAGATATAATATATGTGAGTCATAAATAATCAAAACCCATCTCTTTCTCACCATCAATAGTCTTTGTTCAGCTCATTATACAACTAAGCTTATCATCCTCGTTCAAATTTAAGAAGTTTCGAAAATGTACTAGAGAAAAAAAATAATATTAAAGTTAAGAGTTTTCTAATTCTATTTATTCAGCCAAGAAAGCTATGTTTAAAACATAGATGACAATGGGAGAGGTGTGAGTTCTAACCATGGTCAAACTAGAATTTGTTATATGTTTAAATTTAATAAATACATAATAATATGTAGAATATATCTATTTATATTTATATTAGTAAAATTCCCTTGACACTACAAAAAATTAGGTAAATTACGGCAGTTTTTTTTGCACATTACGGCGGTTTTAACCGCCATTTTTTGCCTTAGTGGCAGTTTCCAAAATTGACATAATTTTCATCGCCGTTCGGTATAATACAGCGGTTTCCCATTAACCGCCACAATAACCACCACAATTTACCATGTATAAAATGATGGTTCTGTGTTGCATAAAACAGTGGTTCAAACTATAGTAATTTACCTAAAAAATTACGATTTAATTGTGTATAAAATGACAGTTAAACTGCCGTAATTCTCGGTAAATTATGACAGTTCACCTGTCATAATTTATCGAGAATTATGGCAGTTTCAACTACCATAATTTACTGAGAATTATGGCAGTTTTGACTACTGTAATACACTTAAAAAATTGCTGATGGATTTCTATAATTGCAACTAATTATGGCAGTTTGAACTATCGTAATTTACATATAATTACAGCAATTTAAGACTGTTGTAATCCACATAAAAAATTATCAACTAATTTCCATATTTACATTTATTTGCTGCAGTTTTCATGTTTATTATGACAATTCTTGTTTGTCAAAATCTACAAATATAAATATAATAATTTTGCTTAATGAAATGTAAAAAGAAATACTCATTAATTTAATTAACCAAATATCAAATTTAACATGAGTACATTAGCTTAATAACCGCAAATTATAAGTCATCAACGTTTTGAGAAATAACATCCTAAATAGTAACATAAGTACACAAGTCAAATAACTCCAAATTATATATAAGTCAAACAATTAGTAAATTAATTAATGAGGACTTGAAATATCCACTGATTGATGAGTGTTACTTCCATTACATGGTCTTCTTAGGTCATTAGGCGATAGAGCCCCACTACCTTCATTTGGTACCTATAAGAAAGACAAAATTATATTTGAGATTCTCCAAACATAACATTAATTATGACTATGCAAGAAGTGAAAGCCCTTTTCTGCAATATTGAGAGTAAGAATTTGGCCTATTACAACCAGTCTCGGTTTTTCCTTTTATTCTTATTCATTTATTAAAAAAGGAATGCTCCCCTTATTCAGATGTAGTTGACACATATTAATAACCAAACATATATAGGAGAGGAAAAAAATAACACCAGTAGTTACATGACTTATACAACATGTTATTAGAATAATGTATTCTAAGTTGAGTAATCCAATAAATCATAACAAGCAGAATTGCATCCACTGCATGCAAACCAGTATCACCAAGAACATGGTCCAACAAACTGATCCCACCATTAAGGGTATTAATCAATAATAAATTAGAACATGGTCTAACTTCACAATAGCCATTGACGATGGCAGAATAGATTTCAACACTCTTATATTCCAGACTGTTAAAATATGCCCTAGCTTCTACAACCTTGCTTCCTGAACATAAACTTTCAATGATTATCTTGTGTGTAGTAGGGTTTGGCTTCACACCTTGACTCTCCATATAGTCCAAAAGGTCAATTGCCTCACAAGCATGACCATTTCTAGACAACCCAGTAGCTAGTACATTATATGTGACAATAAGGGTTGTATAGTGTTTAATAGCTAACAATCACATAATTTGATTTTATACCCCTTGAAATCATGTCATCGTGTAGGGCTAAAGCTTTAAGCAGATTATGACTTTTACAGTACCTATAGATCAATGCAGAATTTATACAATATACAACTACAGATCAACAACTTCTTGATTTCCAAGAAAACCACAACAAAAACAACAACAAAAGATATAGGTAGAGTTTCTGAGCAAACAAAATAAGTTCAAAAACAACATGCAGAAAAGTTACTTAAGCATGCATGCATCATATAATTCTACTAAAAACATAACCCACAAACTCAACTAGTAAGCAAATCAATTTTCCAACTCTTCAACTATAACATAATAAGAACAAAACCCCAATTCAACCATATTTAGGTAGATCAAACAATTTATTTGAATAGAACAAGAAAAGATGTAAAGATGAGATACCTGTGGTGTAGGATTTTGAAATAAGCCAGCTAACTCCTCAGGGAGCCTTCCTCCTTCCTTCATAGCAATGTAGGCACACAATGCTTGTAATTGTGATTCCATAGTCACCACCTTTTGTTGTAAGTCAGGAGAGGATATGTTAGCACTAGATGAACCTGAGTTCATAACTCCAAGCCGTGTGATAGTATGCTTGAATGCAATGGTAAGAACCACTCCCATTCCTAATCCTCGAACACTGCCAGAGTGCTTTTTTCCAAATACCACACCAACAACATCATTTGGAGAAATTTCAGAGTAATTATCCTCCATTTGACTTAAATGTTCATCAATTTCTTTCTACATAAAGACCAAAAAAGAGAATGAAAACTTACAAAGACAATCTATTATATCATTGTTTAACAAAAAAATGTGAACAATAATATTGATATTTACCCCCTATCTTCTCAGCCTCATCATTTACAAAGCTCTCATCTTTCTTCTTGTGTGTTATATTCCACATCGAGCCCCGACCATTAGTCTTCCCCATCTCTTTCCTTTGAAATTTTCAACATATAACATAAGTAATAATCAATTAAAGATGTACTTTATGTAAATAATGAATCTATCAAAGATAAGAACTTAAACTATCAAATCATCCCTTTTCCTAGCTAGAGTTTTAGCACCACAAGTGTGGGGAATAGTTTGTTTCTTTCGATTCTCTTGATTTCTCTTACAAAGTGCCTACAAATGAAAATAGATAAATTTCTTTGGTGTAATAGCAAACTATTTATAATCAACAATTCAATAAATATGAAGTGAGTACCATCATCTCAGGCCTCAAGCGATAGTCAACATAAGAAGCCCATTACTCTATGTTAATGCCCTCTGGGACATTATTGACAATAGTATTTCTACTCATTGTTGAGTCATAAAATGCATTCTATAACTTCTGACGGTTTTTCCTCTATTTTTTGCTAATGGATTGTTCAATATATCTCCTTGAAGTATTATTATCATTGACCTTGAAATCAAATCGACACTTCAAACAAAAAGAATGTAAGATTATTATACTTCTATAAGTACAAACTTTAAAAATAGAACAAGCAAAAAATGTAAATGGTTCTACCATAAAGAAATGATCCCACTGGCGATCACAGAAAATGTTAGGCATATTTGACCAATTTTCAATGTTAATAGGAAAAAGAAGAGAATCGGTTGCCAATTGTCCACAAACTCCTGCAAGTTGGCCAACTGCCTCTCCAATAGGACAAAAAAACTCATCAAAATCCACCACTACACGCACTCCATCAGGCAAGTTATGGACATCACGAACCTTCAACCTCATTTTCTTAGTTACTTCTTGTTCTTCATCTATAACAAATAAAGATCAAGTTAAATACATTAATCAAGAAAAGATAATGACATCAAGTTAAACTTCCTACTCCATCAGTTTATATATATATATACCTATAACATCTACAAACCAATAATGACTGGATTCACGTCCAAATTTACGTTTACGTGATAAAGATAGGGCATCAAACTACGTAGATTGTGATGGGGCGTGGTTATATGACTGTGAGGTAGCAGGAGCAAATGGTGCTGAGGTACAACCCAATGGCAACTGTAGTGGAGTGTTAGTCAATGGCTACAAAGTAGTATGAGCAAATGGTACTGAGATACAAGCATGTGGCGACTGCAGTGGAGTGTTAGTCAATGGCTACAAAGTAGTAGGAGCAAATGGTACTGAGGTACAGCCCTGTGGCAGCTGTTGTGGATTGTGAACTGGATCAGTAGCTGAGGAGCCCCCAGCTACTTGTTTGAGAAGATTCTTAATTTGCTTTGGTTTTGGCATATCTGCATATATAAATGAAAAAATCAAATATAATCAATTTATATTAGTGTATGATAAAGTTAAACATATATTACATAGGAGTATTTTATTAAAAACTAACACATACATAAATAGATGATAGACTTAATACACCAAAAAGTCATACCATAAATATATTCACTCAGTTGACTATACTGACATATGTTCATCTTCCTCAACCTCATCATTATCACTCCACTCACTTAATAATTCTTCATATGCATCCTCCCTTAACAATAGTAGATCATTAAAATCTCCGAAGAATTAATCTAAGTCTTGCTCTGGGTATGGCTCATTCTCATAAGCTTTATTATCTCATTCTTCTCCCATATCGTTCAAATCTCTTAGCTTCAAATGCACAACAACACTCCAACCTTTATTCACCTCATCATCCATATAATACACCACTTGAGCTTGTGAAGCTTCAATGTATGGATCATGCTCTTCACGGTCACCCGTGTGAATCAATTGTGAAAAATTAACAGAAGTAAAACCCCATGCATCCTTTGTAAACCCCCTATCCCTAGTGGTGTCAGCCCATTTAAATTTGAATAGTGTCACCCTAAATCGACCATAGTAATTAAGCTCAATGATGTCATCTAATTTGCATTAATATGACAGATCAGCTTGCCTTAATATGACAGATCAGCTTGCCTTAAGTTCCCATCAACACCACTAGCAACACAAGATGTGGAAGAAGTTAGAAAAACTCCACTATTTTGGGTTTTCAACCCATGTTCCCGAGCTGTTGTCCAAAATTTGAACCCATTAATATTAAATGCAGAAAACCTTCTAGCATGTCGTGTTGGACCTTTTACTAGAATCTTTAGATCATCTAACACAGAATTCACAATGTCCGAGTTCATAAGCTAAAAGAATAGCATTAAAAGTCTTAGTTATAGTTTCAAATTAACAAAAAAATAATATAAGAAACACAATTTCATTACATTTGGAACCCACCTTATGAGGAAACCAATCAATGAAGTCTTTATTAACTATCTTCTCTAACTCTGTAGTTGTAGGCCTTCGCCCCTTAGACCGCCTCCGGACTTGATCCTTAAATTCACTATATACACAATTAATATTAATACTACATCTTAACTAAGTGCTTTCATCTTGGTCATAAGTGTTATGCAGAGTTTGCCTAAGTACTCACTCAATGTATGGCATAACTTGTGCACAATTTAGCAACACATATCGATGTGCTTGTCTTTTCTCCAAAGTTGACAACTCAAAGGTTGAGGAAGCTCCTACTACTCTACCCATTGGTGGAAAAATGCTAGGCAAATATGAAGAGTCTCTATCACCAGGATAATCATTAACTCGTGCAGGCCTATTAATTTGTGTCTCAATCCCTTCTATATAGAGAGAGAGAGCAAAAGGTAAGAACCTCTTCAGCTAGGTATCCTTCAGCAATGGAACCTTCTGGCTGTGCCTTGTTTCGTACAAATGACTTTAAGTGTCCCAAATACCTAAGAGGTTGTAAGATTGAGAATTAATTAAGAGATATGAGATATTAACCTTAAAGAATAACTTACAACAAAAAAATTAGATATTTACCTTTCAATTGGATACATCCATCGATAATGTACTGGGCCCCCAAGTTTGGCCTCACCAACTAGATGACAAGTTAAATGAACTATGACTGTAAAGAATGATGGAGGGAATAACATTTCTAAGTGACAAAGGGTGAGAACGATTTGGGACTGGATCCTATCAAGATCTACTAGACTTAAGTTTTTGGCACATAATTGTTGGAAGAATGAACACAACTCTATTAACACCACAACAACTTTATCTGGAAAAACATTACGTATGGAAAGTGGTAATAACTGCTCCATAAGAATGTGACAATCATGACTCTTCATTCCAAAGAACTTTTGTTGTTTTAAGTCAATGCACCTTGAAATGTTGCTTGAGTACCCATCTGGCATTATGACATTCTTTAAAGTCCGCAAAAATACATCTTTCTTCGTATTTGACATTATAAACAAAGATGGGCGATATCTTCCATTCTCATCTGGCCAAAGATCCTTCCTTATACCTATTTCTCTAAGATCCTTCCGAGCTTTAAGATTGTCTTTTGATTTACCAGTCTCATTGAGTAAAGTGTATACCACATTATCACATACATTTTTTTCAATGTGCATAACATCTAGATTGTGACGCAACAAGTTAGTCTCCCAATAAGGAAGATCGAAAAATATGCTTTTCTTCCTCCATTGTCTCGATCCATCTTCAATAATGGTTTTCCCTCGAGTTCTTTTACCTTTGTCATTTGACTCTAGAAGTTTTCCAAAGGTAACATTAATGCCCTCAAGTTGTTTCAAGATGTCTAATCCGAATAATGTCATTGGTGGATCCCTTTTCTCAATTGTCCCATTAAAATGAGCTTGATTCAATCTAAATTTATGTCCCTTTTCTAGAAAATGACGATGACTCATAAAACACCACTTTCTATTATGTTTCAGTCTACAAGAATCTGTGTCAAAGTTACACGTGGGGCAAGCAAGGCCAGTGTGTGTGTTCCACCCAGATAAGGTACTAAGCCCAGGGAAGTCACTAATTGTCTATATCAGAGCTGCTCGTATTCTAAACATTTCATTCTTTGAAGAATCTAATGTTTGTACTCCATCATACCACAAATCCCTCAAATCTTTGATAAGAGGTTGTAAGTACACATCTATGTTATTCCCTGGCATTTGTTTTCCTGGAATGATCATTGAGAGGATGAATGAAATTTGCTTTATGCACTCCCAAGGAGGGCGATTGTATGGGATAAGAACTACTGGCCAAATGCTATGGTTTGTACTCGTGGTTCCAAAAGGGTTGAAACCATCACTAGCTAAGCCAAGTCGTACATTTCAAGGATCAGCGGCAAATTCAAAATGAATAAAGTCGAATATTTTCCAAGCCTTCGAATCTCTAGGATGCCTCATCAATCCATCTTGGTTACCCTCCGACATATGCCAGGTCATAGACTTAGCAGTCTTAGAACACATAAACAATCTTTGTAACCTTGGCTTTATTAGAAAGTAACGCAAAATCTTTGCAGGTTGCTTTTTCTTTTTCTTATTATCCTTCCACTTAGATTCCTTGCATCTTCTACATTCTTCTAAGTGTTCATCATCCCCCCAATATAACATACAATCATTTGGGCAAGTAGGTATCTTGGTATAATTAAGACCAAGTTTGTTGATGATTTTCTTAGCCTCATAGAATGAAACAAGAATCTTGACATCTTCAAACGCATCTTTTAACAATTCCAGAATCATAGTCATAGCTTTGTCACTCATTCTGCACAAACATTTAATATGATACATTTTTACCAGAAAAGACAATTTCGAATACTTCGTACACCCTTCATACAATTCTTGATTACCGTCTTTGAGAAACTCGTAAAACTCTACATTATCTTCATTATGCACCTCATTATGCCCTTCATTTAATGTTTCTTCTCTATTAACAGCCTCAGCAGACACACCAAGTTCATTAAAATTGTGCCTAGTGAACCCAAATGCATCATTAATCATGGTTTCCATCGAATTTTGGGGTTGAAAAGTGTCCTCCATGACATGTGTGCCTTCAAAAACCTCAGACTAAATTACATTTGATTCTTCACCATGCCAATACCAAACTTTGTAATTTTCTGGAAAAGGCCAAAAAGTTAGGTGTTCTTGAACTACTTCTCTTGTTTGCCACTTCTTAAAACCACATTTTGAATATGAACACTTAATTTTACACCCGTCAATAGACTAATGTTGAAATGCAAAATCCAAAAACTTACTTAACTCAACCACATATTCAGTTATGTTCTGTGGTTTACTAATCCAAGACTTATCCACCGGCATGACTAGAAAGGAAAATTTAATATTACAATTTAAAATTAATACAATGGTGCAAATTCAAATGGTGATATATGAGAAAAGAAGATAACAATATAATAAAATAAAATAAAATGTACTTCTAAAGTGCTGCATATAAGAGAAATCGTTTCTCAACCACTTTAGGTTTGGCTTTTGTGTAGAACAAGTCAGTTTTTTTGGAAGCTTTTATAAAAATAAATCATATAGCAAGGCCTAATTCTTTGTTTAGGGCCTTTGGGCCCTACTTTTATTGCTAGACTAGACTAGATACCTGAACAGGTAATATGATTTTATTAGATATAAGTGGGTGCAACTGAACCTGTGGCCTGGCCTTCTCTCACTGCTTGATCACAGACCCAAAAACCTTGATGGTGGGAAATTAAGCCTGAAAATAATGTTAAGCTCAATGAAAGATGGTCTCCAAGTTGTTTGCTTGTCCAGAAAACAATGATAAATTGAAGCTAGCATTTTAGAGAAGATTGAAAGGTTTGACAGTTGTTCAACATGATAACAAGATAGAAATTGTCTCAACTAAGAAAGAATGAAAAACTGTAGCCAGCAAAGTGAAACAATGGCAAAAGAATTTCATCTGAATTCGCTTTCTATTTTTTTAAAAAAAAAATTACTTTCTCGAAGTGATTATTTTATCTTTTCAAGTATAGCAGAAAATTATTACTACAACTTGAACTTAAGATGTTACCATGGTTAGCATGTGTTTACTGTTAGTTAGAAGTTAGTTAAATTGGTTTGCTGAATCAAGTTGGTTATTTGTTAGTCACTTTCTATTTTTCTATATAAGTATTGATTTATTGTATACACTTTTCACTTTTTAATAAAATCTCAGCCATTGAATTCTCTCATTTCTCTCCTGGATGTCTATTTAAATTATCACTCACTCTAAACACCAAAAGAAAGCTCCTCAATCACAACAAATTCTAATTATTTTTCTGTAAAATCTGGCTTACAAACCAATTTGAGTAACTTATATCAAAACTGAACTGAATTTTTCCTAAGAATGCCTTGATGTCAACATACAAGTACTTGATTTGTATAACATTAATTCTAGCCTCACCTTTAGTATTTGGTATCGTATCAATAGTATCCAAGATTGTGAGAGTATTTAATTCATATACATATGCTTTGCCTTGTAAAATGAAAATAAGTCTGCATGAGAGAGAAACACAGAGATGAGATTATTCTTAATGGTCAAAGAATTATGTTGATTGCCTCATTGCATTTAACTAGATTCTAGATTGAAAAAAAATTATAAATATGGAAATTAAAATTTATAGGAAACTTCACTGAATCAAATAATTGTAGACTAGCATATGTATGTTACCAGTCCAATTATCTAATATAATAAATAAAAAAAATGACCATGTGTGTCTGCTAGACAGTACACACATGCACACACAGAGGAAAAATAGAAATAGAAAAAGAAGGTTTATGCAGTGTGTTTTCAGTTTCGCTGTGAATCTGTGGGTGAAGAAATGGCTGCTGTATCAAGCTCGATTGCCATGGCGAAGAGTCCAGAGACCCAGTTTCTGTCAGGTGATTACGTTCATCACCATCATCATCGCTATTGCCGAAAAGGGCACCACTCAAAACTGTTCCTTTTTTTTTCTATCAGTTGCACTACACTTCTTATAGATTGTAAATGGCATTCTGCTCTTGTTATATATATCAAGTTTACAGCTTTTCTATTCTTGTGTATGTGTGATTCTCAGTTATCCAAGAAATCATCCCAAAAATCCTTTTGTTGGGTCAATATAAAAGCAAAGAAAAAAAAAGATTTTTGGAATGATTTTAATTGTTTGCAACTTTAGTTTTGTACGATGTTTAGTTCCTTACTTGGTCATGGGGAAGCTTAATCGGACTTAGACTTTTTGGTTGAATTGCCTTAAGACTTAAGAGAACCCACTTCAGTTGAGTGAGCAAAAATTCAATGATCCACCATGTTGTGTGGCTAGGTTTTACTTGAAATTATGTGTAGGAACAATGGCAAATGTTAATGTCAGGCTAGGATTGATTGGGGGTGAGATGATTAGGTGGATGATGAGAAGTTCAAAAATGGTGATGTACTAAGACTTGATTGTGTGTGCCTTGCCTAGTGCCTAGATACATTGTCATTTTTAATTCCAACCAACTATATAGCCTGAGTATGACCAAAATACTACCCAGCTTGTATTTCTTTTGGTCTCATTTTGAGGAAGATTTTGATATACACAAGCTGCCTTCTCCTTTTATGTTTATTTTTGTTGTGTTATGTTTTTTTTTTAAGTTACTAGTTAGTGTAAGCGACATTGCTGGTGGCATCCTAATGTAATTGTGGAGCCACATAATCCTGATGTTAGGAGTTGCAGTCTTGGGTAAGGTATTGAGTGGGCCTTCTTCTTCATGGTTTTTAAGATTTTTATATCAGTATTACTTGGTAAAGAATAACTTGATGATAACACTTTTGGGCTAAATTCTTGGGAATTAAGTATGTTGTGTGATCCTTGCTATTGTACTTATGAATGTAACTTATCAAAGCTTAACATATTTTAATATTTATTTTAACAAATAAAAATGAATAAAAAAATAAAAAAAATTGTACAAAAAAATAGAACAAATAAAAATAATTTATTTTAATATTTTGTCAGAAACATCCCACTTTATCAATTACCACCACACTGCATAACATTCAAACTTGGTCTAAAGTAATAGAGGTCCAGTTAAAAAAAACACAAAAGAAGAAAAGCTGAAAAAAGGAATTTGAGGTTGCTTGTACTAAGCAGAACATAAGCAATTTAATTGAGGCAGCTTTAAATCAGTGTGTCTGATTAAAACTACATTCAGATCAGAACCAGAACAAAAATAGGCAGCTTTAATTGAGGCAGCTTTTAATTGGGCCTAGCCTTATATGGAGGTAGTCTTATAGGGAGAACCAGAACAGAACAACTAAGAATTCTTATAATTTCACCCCACACAAGCATGTAACACCCTCCGTAGGGCGTCACATTTTAAAATAATAAATAAATCTTAAAACTAATTAAAATTATTTTATAAAAGCTTTGAGTTTCAAAATATGGATTTTAAAATTTCTTATCGCGGAAATACAAACTTACCGAAAATTTTAAGTAAAATGGAAATTAAATTTAACAGATTAACATACGCATCACCAATCATTTCATATAAGTTAAAACGTAATATTTACAGACTCGAGAAACAGATAGTAAACCCAAAGACGGGTACTACCAATAGCACGGTAACAACACTAACGAGAAAAATTCAACCTACATAGTCTGTTTCTTCACCAACTACATCTTGTTGAAACTTGAAAGACCACTCAATGACGCCGCCACCATCTTCAGAATATTGTCTCCCCTAGGGTTAAGAATGTGCTCCGCCTACTATACGAATTCGAAGAATACAAACCAAACAAAAACAACACGGGAAAGAGGTGAGATCCCTTTCACCAAGTACCCGATACGGTAGTAAAGAATAATACGAATGACAAAGTCATTCCATACACACAGATAATCACAATTATAGTCATGTTATCAATTTACAAATATTTCTACCATACATATAATCTAATAAAATAAACAGTAATAACATTATCAGGATAGATATAACAATCCATACCATATAAAATATCATAACAAGACAATATAAAAGAAAGATCAAATATCATAACAACATAAATATCACAAATGGAAGGTCACGGATAAAAATCACGGATAAAAAGCATAGATAGAAATCACAAATAAAATCACAAATAATAATATCATAGATAAAAGATGACAGATAAAAGAAATAACAAATAAAAGATAAGAGATAAAAATAACAAATAGAAGATAATAATGCACCACATATCAACATATACAATAAGATACAATCCTACTCCATGGAGCTAAAGAAAACACAAGTATCAGAGAGAGGAATGATTCGCAAAATCTAATAGTACCACGGCTGCCCCACCAACTATTGCGCTGTCACACGTTGCGTCTATAGCCCCACGACACAGGAATCCATCAATCCAGGCGTGGTGTAGTTCACGGTCTCACGTTGTGGCACTATAGGCAAATGTACTACTAGATTTCACAAATCTTGATTAAATATAGTGTATGTCGAGTACCATAGTGTGCTATCGGTTTACCACCCGGCCAAATGGAGCTACCAACTCATCCACATGTGGGATCCCGTACACTAAAGTCTCCAAGTTCATTAGAACAATGAACCACACTACGTTTATCGCATCGACAACACGATGTGATTCGTCTCGTCAACCAATCCACCAAATACATGGCACACATAATGATAGATGGAAAACACATGCGGGTTCACATTTTCCCGACGGCGAGATATAGTCTCAAAAGCACATGCGGGTTCACATTTTCCCGACAAAGATATAAATTTTCAAAAGCACATGCGGGTTCACATTTTTCCGACAAAGATATAAATTTTCAAAAGCACATGCGGGTTCACATTTTCCGACAGCATATAAATTTTCAAAAATAATCTGTACGGGTTCACATTTTCCCGACAGTATAAAGATAGTAACGTTCAATCGCGTAGAAATTTTATCGCGTTTTCATAATTCCGTCATTTTTACAAACGTTTAAAAATCGCGTAAAGATATTTTTCTGTTTTTAAAATTGCGTAGCATTTTTAATACGTTTTCTCAATCGCGTAAGATTTTTAAATCGTTTTCTTGTCCAACTTTCTTAAATAACTGATTAAAACAGACAGAAATAATATTTAGTACTTTCAAATTACGTAGAATATTTTTCATAGCGTATACTGTCTTTTGGACATCTTTTCTATCTTATTTATCCGTTTTTACTAAAAATTGATAGTATTTTGTTTAATAAATTATAATAATGGTTTCCTAAATTTACCATTTAAAAGTCCTTTTCATTTTTATTAATACCAAATAATTATACTTTTGAAAATTCCTAACGTGCTTCAAAACACACGATGAGCTATACGTTAGAAATTTTATAAAGCTACTGTATTTCTTCTTACAGTAAAAACCATTAGTATTAACCTCTTAAACTTAATTCTAACTATTTTATTTCTTTAAAACTCATTGTAGAAAATTTACTTTAACTTGTATTGCTTCTTCTTGATTGAAAATAGCTTGGAATTAATTTTTAGAAATCATGAATGTATTATTTGGCATGTTGGCGAATTTGATAAAAACTTTGCATTTGATTTCCAAATTATTTTTCACCTTTTAAATACATGTTTAATCTCTTGTATTGTCTACATTGATTTAATCCTTACCCTAGAAAATAGTTTTAGAAATCAAAGTGTTGAAGTTAGACATGTTGAATGAAAATGTAAGGTTATGCCATTTAATTTCCAAATTCATTTTTCTTAATCTAAACAAATGGATATCTTACCAATTCTCTTAGGTTAATTAGGTCACTTTTTAAGAAAATTAAGAGAACATTTTGGTTCCTCATTTGGATCATGGCCGTGAGCCTTGTTAGTGTGTTCTTTGGAACACTCATACAATCCTTGACATATTATTCATATCCTATATTTTATCATGCATTTCTAACACATGCAATATTATCAAAGCTTGTAGACATGCAAATTAAAGCTTGTAGACATGCAATTTATTACAAATATCACATAAGAAGACTACTAACAAATACACAACAACCTACTAGTAAGCACCAAATTATCAAACACACAAATAACAAACACACAAATAATTAACACATCAAAACAAGCACACCACCGAATCCTTATGGATTCTACAAGCACAACCACATATATTCCTCACCACCAACACTTGGTTGATGAGGGTAATCTCCCTCTTACCTCTTGTAGAAACCTCCAAGCCATTGTATGTCTCCTTCAAGCAATTTCTCTCCACCAAGAGCTACTTGAAAAATCAAAGAAAACATACAATATTAATATCTAAGGCTTGAGTAAGGAAAACCATGAATCAAAATATGGTTTAAAAGGAAAGAATAAAATTAATAGTGAAGATTTCATAAACTTCACCTTAAAACCCTACACCTTGAGCTTGAAGAACAAGGGTGAAAATGGATGATTTAGGAAAAACTTCCAACATGAAAGTTCCTTAGAATGGTATGGAGATTCAAGATCTATGGTCATTTAAATTTTTAGAAGCTTGGAAGAGGATTTTTGGTGATTGGCCGAATTCAAGAGGAAGAGAAAAAGGAAAGAAATTTGGTTGCTTGATCTTGGTTCTTTGAAGAAAAAGATGTAGAAGAGAACAAATGAAATAAATTGATGAAGATTGTCTCCATTTGGGAGCTTTGGCCGTGAACACAAAGAGAGAAAAGAAGGAAGAATATTTGAGAGTTTTGCTTGATAGCTTTGGAGAAAGATGAAGACTTGGAGAAACAAAAACAAATCTCCTTTGGATTTTCTAAGCTTTGGCCGTGAATGACCTTGAGAGTAGGTGAGAATGATATTTGGTTTTGCTTCCTCCAAATGCACGGTTGTAAATGCATGGAGAGTAAATGTGAATTGGAGTATTGGAATTGTCTTCCTAAAGGCATGCATTTGCCGTAAATGCATCATGAAGAGAAGCCATCAATATTGACTTTGTCACACTTGGTTAATAAATAAAAGATAGAAAGAAATCAATTGTAACATTTTGCCTTACAAAGAGTTAGCTTTGCCGTAGAAGCAACAAAGAAAAGCCACTAAATTTGACTAGTCTTTACTTGGTTCATTAATTGAATGATAGGAAGAATTGAATGATATATTTGTTTCATCAAAAGGCTTTGCCGTGGAAGCAACAAAGAAAAGCCACTAAATTTGACTATTCTTCATTTGTTTAATTTGGCTTTCTAAATGAACTTCCTACGTGAATTCACTTTGGTGAATTTGGCTATTAGAGCAAATTGCTCTTTCCTCCTTTACGTAGAACCATTGCATTTCAAGAAGCCTAAATTGGTTTGATAGCTTATTTTCTATTAGTTCTTAAAAATTCAAGCCATTAATCTTGACCAATTTCTATTGGTTAAATATTTACTAACTTAATTCCTATTGGTTGCTATTTTTGTTGACCAATTCCTATTGGTGCACATTGTATATATATATATATATATTTTTAACATACTTTAACCAATGAATAATATTTATTATTTAAAAGTCGAGATCTATTATCCAATGGATAATAAAATACACACATATTTTTATTTTATACTAACAGAGCGAGAAATTATTATTGATTATTTTTCTTCTACTTGATTACCCTTGATGAGTCATAAAGCGAGTCATCACAGAGAAATTTCTAGAATATGTGACTCACTACGATGAGTCGGATGATGAGTCATCGTGGAATTTTCTAGAACGGGTGAGTCGGCATGGCGAGTCGGCGTAGATATTTTCTAGAGCGGATGAGTCGATAGATATTTTCCAAAACGGTGAGTCGAAGATGGCGAGTCACATCTTTGAGTCACTTGGCATCACAACTGCATCATTGGTTGCGTCATCAATGGTGAGTCACAGCGCTGAGTCATCAGAGAAACTTCTGGAACTGGCGAGTCACTGCGGTGAGTCACAGGCCGTCAACACTTCTGGAACCTTCTAGAAGGCTGGCGAGTCATGATGCTGAGGTGTCACGCCACGTGTCATCGTCCTATTGGCCCGTTGCGATGAGTCATAGCCACCAATTTTGACCAGCTCCTCATTGGTCCACGTGTACAGCACTTAAGGACTAAACGTGGGTCCCGCAAAATATTTTCGGTCCGTCGCCACTTATTTATATTGACTAATAAAATAATATTATAATAATATAAAATTATTTTATTTGACGATTAAATCTAAAAATTAAAAGATTAATTTTAGGCTCATTCAATTGGGTTTAGTAAGATCCCCTCTCTGAATAATTAAAAACAGATTTTCCCGGTCCGGAAAAATATTATTTTCCTACCCCGAGCAAATCACACAAAAAGTCCATATAAAATTACAGACATATTATTGGACATTAAATCAAGAAGAAAACAATTAAAAACAAAAAAAAAGAAAAACGATGCGTTTGGGACGTAACGGGTCATTTTTCCATTTTTTCCCACAACGTAGGTAATCGTCCAAAACGTTCAAATAAAATATCCAGCAAGTATATATAGCTGTATATCTTTCAGAAAAATTAAAACAAGAGCTTCGAAAAAATTTTTATTTCAATTGTCTTGAAGAAAAATACGTAAAACGATTATATAAAATACTAGACAGTATTATACATCTGTTTTTGATACAGAAAAATTTAAAACAGTAATTTGATAAAATTTTTATTTTACTGTATTGAAACAAATTATGTAAAACTACCAAATAAAATAACAAACAGTATTATTTTTCTGTATTTCATACAGAAAAACAAGAAACAGTAAAATAGGGACACAACGGTCTTTTACCCAAAAGTTGGGATGTTACAAAGCACCTGTTATACTAACAACAACCTTCACTGTTTTGAAGTTACTAGAAAAGAGAACAAAACCCCCTAAATAGCATCAATTTATCAAGTCTTACACCAAAATTGTTTGCAACAATATATATCAGAAATGAAGTCAACATACTAGCCAAGAACAATAAATTTTATGTGTACAAAACAGATAAGACAATAACCCTGAAACCAGTTGACAGTGGCACCTATGCTATGCATCTTAATTATCACCTCACACAACCTCCTGTCAAATGAGAAAATTCATATAAATTTAAAATGTGAACAAGGAAACATAAAATAAAACCCTCAACCTGGTATGTGTTTTGGGTGAATCTGTGAATGGCTCAATAAATAACCTACTAACATTTTAGTTATTAGTTTCCATCTTATCAAACTACAGAAATAAGAAAATATATGGAAGTTAAGTCTCACACATAAAAATAGAATGTTCAAACTATCTCTCAGCCTGGACAATACAAAGAGATCTCAAAGTAGTCATAGTTTGACAAAGAAATATAATGTTTTGAGTTCAATGTAACCCTATAGTTTGAGAAAGTTTCTATCAGCAAAATGAAATCATGTGGCTTTGGAAGGTTCAGTTGATGCCTTTCTCCATTATTAATTATGAGTCATCACTACTTTAGCTAGTGACTACCTTTTCTAGTTAGAAGTTGGACTTAGAATGGAAGCAACTTACAATTAGGTGTTCAGCAAACAACACTCTACCAGTAATAGTAGCCTTGCTGCAACATGAGCTGTTAGAATTTACTTTAGACTAATGATACTTGTGCAATATTACAATCACAAATTTGCACATACTTTACAAGGATTTCAATTCCTCTAAGTTCAAAGATAAATTCATGCAAGGTCACACCTAAATTCAGATGAACTTATATATATGTTTAGATTGTGAAAAGATTACGCAAGTAATTATCATCTATTATTGAGTCACTTGATGATTAGACATTTAGGATAGAAATTGAAGTGCAAATTTTCAAATTAGTTCAGCTACATATCTATATTCGCCCTCTCTTTCTTTCTTAACTTCGTGAAATCACAGTCTATCTTTTCACCTAAATTTAATAAATGGAACCATGTTCACTCTAGGAAGTAGGAACATGTAACATGCACATATATGCCATGCGGCTATTCTATGGCCTCGGGTTGATGAAACCCTTATTAATAAATGGTATCACATCTTATTCTTATGTAGATCAACAAATTAAAGGCACCAAGTGCACGTGCCTTTGCAAATTAAGCAAGAGGCAAGTAGGCAACTGGTCTGGCAATTTCTTTTATATGTAACTAAATTATGCATGGTTATGGCTATTACCTATTGGTTTGCATTTGCAGTTAGGAGATGGATGGTGTGGAGTTTTGATGGGAATTAAAGTTTTCTCACAAGGTAAGCATGAGAGGTAAACCTAACACAAGGTAGGAGTAGGCACTGAGTCATTGTCGTTGAAAGAAAGGATTTGCCGACTCGTGACCACTATTGTCTTAATTATCCAGTTTTGTAACTTCCAATCAATTAAGTCAAGTGGCTCTCCAACCTAACATCGCTAAAGTTTGCATCAGTTAATTTACTGATCTCATAATCTCATGTGTCATTCAATAAGTTTAGGAAAACTAAAAAACTAGCTTGCTGATTATATAAATAAAATCAAATCACCATAGACAACAAATACTAATTCAAACAAACATATATACATACGCATACATAATCGTACCTATCGCACGACACTGTCGATATATTTTGATTCTGCACAAAACCTTGTCAAATGCGAAGGTTACACGAAATCACAACGGGCGTATGCAGAGGTAGACTACAATGGCCTACAAAAACACATATGAAACCAATCACCGAATTTAATTAAATATAACCATGAACCGCAAATGTTTAACAATTACTCTAAATATCAAATCTCATGAAAAAGAAAAAATGATAATAGATTAATCCCCAAACTCACTTGATCAAAGTTAGAACAAAGCTTCATACAAGCAAGGCTTACAATAAATAGGTTAAGTCAGGCAGAGATCATACAACAACAAAGGGTTTAGGACAAGTTCTGCTACAGTCAAATCCAAACACTCAAAAGATAAAACTGCAAAGTTGTAAGTCTAAAGAAAGACAAAAATGAAACACAACAAGAAGTAAGTCCTCGATCCACGAATAACTTAAAACAAGTTATTTCAAATGATTTGTTGAAAATCCCAAATGGATATGATGTGATCAGTATTACATTGTTTCAAAGGCATTGAACTTCAAGTTACAGAAAAAGCCCTAACCATAGGTATACAATAAAATAAAGAGAAATAAGCTAAAACTAATATAATCAAGCTTTCTTGGGAGACTTGGTGGCCTTAGAGGGAGATTTGGGCTCAACACCGAGCTAGATCGAGTTAGAATCACCTGATTTCTTTGAGGCATACCTGTGGACTTGGAGCAGAGCTAGAGGTTGAGCAGATCTAGACCTGTGAGCTCGTGTTGGCTCGACGGCTTTGGGCAGAGGCAGAGGTTGAACAGATCTGGGCACCTGCAAGCTCGTGTTGGCACGATGACTTTGGGGTAAAGGCAGAGGTTGAACAGATCTAGGCTTTGAGTGAGAATGAGAGTGAGAGTGGGAGTGAGAGTGAGAGCACGAGAGAGAGAGAGAGAGAGAGGGTGAGAGTGAGAGCACGAAAGATAGAGAGGGTGAGAGTGAGAGTGAGAGTGAGAGTGAAAGTGACAGGGTGATAGTGAGAGGGAGAGCACGAGGGAGAGGGAAGTGAAAATGGCAGTTTGTGAGGGAATTTTTTTGCTGAGAGGGAAGTGAAATTTTAATTTTTTTTAAAATATTTTAATTAAAATTTAAAATTCAAATAACGGCGGTTAAAACCATCGTTTTATTCATGCAACTGCCGCTTTTTACTTGTAAAATATGGCAGGTGCGTAACTGTTGTATTATACTGCATATACGGCAGTTTTTTAGAACTGCCGTATTAAAACTGCCGTAATTTATATGTTTTTTTTGTAGTGTGAGGAGTAATTAAAAACAAATATTAATTACTTTTTGTCTTTGATCAAGGTATCCTCATAAGCTTTACTGTGATAATAACCTTTGAATCAGGGGTGGTGGTTAGGTAAAGCTTTCCTCAAAGTAATGTTTTTACTTTAATTGTAATTTGGAGGAGATATAATATATGTGCGTCATAAATAATCAAATTTCATCTTTCACTTCATTAGCAGTCTCAATCCTCCTCATTATACTCTTAAGCCTATCATCCTTACTCGAGTTTAAAGAATTTCAAATGCAGAATGGAGGAAAAAATAATCAAAATGTTGAGCGCTTTCTAATTGCGTTTATTCAACCAAGAAAGCAACTTGAAAATATATATGAAAATGGGAGAGATTTGAGTTGTAACCATGGTAAAAAAAAGAATTTGTTATAGTTTTGAATTTAATAACAAATTAATAATATGTAGAATATATATATATATATATATATATATATATATATATATATATATATATAAATTGACTTCAGAAGTATTAATGACATTATATAATATGAGCTTTGAGCACACTGTGTGAACAGAAACTAAGAGATTTATCAAGAATGTGACACTATGTTATGCATTATAAATAGATGATTGTATGCCTTGCCGACTTCTATGCATCTATGGCTCTAAATCCAATTACCTCCAAAGTCATATCACTCTCACTGCTATTAACAATACTTGTTGCATTGACGCTCAACGCAAGTAAGACTTGTAGAATTGTCTTTGTCATAATGGTTTAATGTGTTAAGTTTTGATGATGACAAATGCATTACAAAATGTCACAATGTCCCTCTTGACACAATGCAATGCAGGGTGATGAATTCTGACAAATGAATGCAAGAATGAAAAGGTGTCGTCACCAATCGATTTATCCATTAAAAATGGAAATGTTCGACTGAATACTTAAAAGATGGTATGTGTTTTAGAGTTTAGATTCAGGGGTTGATAACATGTAGGAAAAGTATTAGCATTCTACACCATCCGTTCCAAGAATGGTTACCTATTTAATCTATTGTTATCCTTTAAAATTAATTAAATTGGTCCTTTATCATTTATTTGCAAAAATATTTTATTTTATTTTTTTAACATATCCCACTTTGTCAAGCATATTATCAAGAGTGATAAATGACTTTGGCAGGAAATGAGTTGCTAAATAACCATTTTTGTATGAAACAAATTTTAATCCCGCAACATGTGGTATGAGAGTGGTGAATCAAAATTTTATTTTTTTGAAGAAAAATAATTTTCCAAATAAATGGGAAAATAAAAAATTATTTTTAGTGAATAAGATTTTAATTCAAGAAAATATGTTTAAGTCAAGTAAATATTTTTTAAAAGTAAATGGCCAAATAAAGTCTCATTCAAAATCAACAAAATATTTTTGTGTATAATGAGATTTTTGTAGTGATTTTCAAAAAGGCTTTCATAGAAAGTAAAACTTTAACTCACCATAATAAAAAAACTAGGGATGCATAAATTTGGTCACATTTATTTTAATTTTATGAAACTATTTTTTTTATTTGTTTTAATTATGAAAATCAGATCTCGCCAACATACCTGACATGATATAATAAAATAGCCTCAAGACTATTGGATAGAGTTTAGCTTATCAACATCCTAATCCTCTCCCAATTTTTTTGTCATTGGCCAAAGTTTAAATGTTAATTTTTTTTAATACGTGGAAGGAAGTTAGAATGACCATCACGTTATACAACAACTAACATGTTTGGAAAATAAATATAATATTGTAGCAAAAGGACAAAAAAAAGTAATGACATCACTATGACATGATTATTAAAGCATAATTAAACAAATGAGTTTTTATTCGAAAAGATGAAGTTGAACCCATCAAAGTAAAGGATAAAACATGTAAATAAGAAACTACAGTGAAGATGGAAAACCAAAAAGGTGGCTGCCTACCTCCAAAGATGACAAGAAATCTGATGATTGAAGAACACAATACTCTCAAAATTTCATTCTATTCTTTGTTATTTGCTTCAACAAATAGTGTGTGCTTTAAAAGAATCCTGTTATATGAAAAAGGTGTCTCCAAGTACCTTTGGTGCTTTCTTATTTATAGGCAAAGTGATGCCTCAATTAATTTAATCACCAAATTATTTCTAATTTTCTCTCATTTATTGCTTGTAAATCAAAGAGCAATCTCAGGTGATTTGGAAATTGATTTTCTTTTCATTTAGAATAAGTGAAAAGCAAATGAGTTGATTCAAATTTGTTCATGAGATTTTTTAAAACAAAAATTGAATTGAATTGGCAAAGAAACAAAAAAAAAACAAGACACAATGGTTGTGGAACCCAAAAAAGCTGAAAGAAGCAGGCACTGAACCCTTGGGAAACTAAACAAGCAGCGGGCACAGGACCCTTGGGAAATTAAAAAGCAGCAAGCACAAGTCCCTTGTGAACCTAAAAGAAGCAACGGGTGTAGGACCCTTGGAAAACTAAAAGCAAGCAACTTTGTACCCTGGAAAATTAAAAGAAAGCGGGTTTGTACCCTAAAAAAATAAATGCAAGTGGATTTGTACCTTAGAAAATAAAAGCAAATGGTTTATACCCTAAAAAATTAAAAGCAAGTGGGTTTGTACCTTGAAAAATATTTAAATGCAAGCAGTTTGTACCATGAGGAAAAAAAAAGAAGCGAGTGTGTACCCTAGAAAATTAAAAGTAAGCAAGTTTGTACCGTGGAAAAATAAAAGCAAGCGGATTTATGCCCTAGAAAATTAGATGTGAGCGGGTTTGTACCCTGAGGAAAAAAAGCAGGTGTATACCCTAGAAAATTAAAAGAAAGCAAGTTTGTACCCTGAAAAATTAAATGCAAGCATGTTTGTACCTTAGAAAATAAAAGTGAGTAGTTTGTACCCTAGAAAATTAAAAGCAAGCAGTTTTGTAACTTGGAAAATTAAATGTGAGTGGGTTTGTACCCTGAGGAAAAAAAAGCAGCGGGTATGTACCCCAGAAAATTAAAAGCAAGCGGGTTTGTGCCCTAGAAAATTAAATGTGAGCGGGTTTGTACCTTGAGGAAAAAAGTAGTAGGTGTGTACCCTAGAAAATTAAAATAAAGCTAGTTTGTACCCTGAAAAATTAAATACGAGTGAATTTGTACCATGAGGAAAAAAAGCAGCGGATGTGTACGCTGGAAAATTAAAAGCAAGCGAGTTTGTACCCTAGAAGCAGGCGAGTGTATACCTAGGAAAAAAATATAAAGCAAGCGGGTATGTACCAATTGAAACTTGACAGAAAAAGGGTTAAAAGCTTACTGGAACGTATACTCATCAAAGCTTGATTGAAAAAAGGTAAAAAGCTTACAGGGACATATACCCATCAAAGCTTGGTAGAAAAGGTAAAAAGCTTATGGGGACGTATACCCGTGGAAACTTGATTGAAAAAAGGTAAAAAGCTTACAAGGACATATATCCGTTGAAGCTTGATTGAAAAAAGGTAAAAAGCTTACGGGGATGTATACCCATCAAAGCTTAGCAGAAAAGGTAAAAAGCTTGAGGAAACGTATACTCGTCGAGGCTTGATTGAAAAAAGGTAACGTATACCCATCAAAGCTTGATTGAAAAAAGGTTAAAAGAAACTTATGGGGATGTATACTCGTCGAAGCTTGATTGAAAAAAATAGTAAAAATCTTAATGCTATGAGAAATATGATGATGCAATGCATGCTTCATGCATATGACTAGCTTGAATGAAAGTACTTTAACCTTTTCTTTTTATTATTTTTTATTTTTTTGGCAACCCTTAAGGACCTGATCACAAATGGATGCATGGATGAATAAGAGTAAAACATGTCGATCAACTCTTCATTTGGCCCACGACTTAACTGCTTGATTACTTACTTACAGAGTGCATTATTTTTGCAATAATTCCCTTCCACATATGATAACCTGAGTTATTCCTTTTATTGAGGATTTATCAAGTTTTCCTTAACCTCTAGAACTATTAAAGTAATTCTAAATGTTTTTGGTAGAGTTGACACACATTTCACTTTTCAGCATATGTTTATCAAGATAAATGCATATGGCAATAGAAACAAGTGGCAATGGGAATATCTTAAATATTATGTAGGAGATAGAGAAGGTACAAGAAAGGCAATACGATATGGGTGAAAAGATTTACAAAAAGGAACAATGAAGTAAGATTCTTCAGTTCTTCTAATAATACTCTTAAAAATGACCAATGTTGATATTCTCATTATATGATCTTGAACACCCCACAATTAGCTCGTAAGGATATGAACTGCCCCTCATGATCAATTTCCATAGATCTGAATTGCTCCAGTATGTAGACTTATCCTTATGGAGTCTCATCCCCTTTAACTTGCCAGGTGTCATTTCTTTATTTTGACCTTAATTTTTGCCTAGGCTACTCTTTTCAGGTTCTCAACCTAGCGAACCTTTTTCTTTTCCTTTTTTTTTTAGTTTATAGGAGCAAAGAATTGAAAACTTGGAAGAGCATGAACCTTTTATCTCTAAATTAAAGTTAATGAAAATAACGACAACCCTTCATTGATCAAAATAAAATTTTTGAGGCTTGTAACATGGCTAAGGTTAAGGGTTATGAAAGGAAAGATATAAACCCTCAAACAAGTGTTTAAGGATTGAATTGGACCAAGAGACCTTAGTAAGCTTTGTCAATTTCCTTTGGCATTATAAAGAGTACTAACACTTTTCACTCTCTTTTGTATTTTCCCCTTTTTCACTTCATCATTTGGCTTTGCTATAAGCCATTTCATTTTTCATCATCATTTTCTTCTTTTGCTTTTCTTTTTTCTTTCTTCCCCTTTTTCCTCTTCTTTTTCTTCTTTTTTTCTCACAGAAATCACCCTGTTTTACTTTATGCTAATTCCTAGTGTAGCGTTGATCCTTGTCCAAGGTTCTTTAAAGAAATTTTTCAGGCTCAAAGGGGGTAACAAGGGATAATAATAAAGATGATGAAATTTTGTAAAAGATAGAGAAAGATGACCAATCTTCATTTTCAAATCATGACATGATTGCTTATTTTTAAAACTTTAATTTCGAGACAAAAAGATAGTGCATACTAAGTGATTACTTGTTTGCTCCATTTTATGTTTTTTTCTTTTTGATTCATTCTTTTTCTTTTCTTTTTTCTTTTGGATTTTTTTTCTCTTTTGGATGCATGACACCTTTTGACCACATATGAGCGGCAAGTCCTTACTATTCCCTCTTGTGAGAAGCCAAACACACAACTAGAAGGATGCCCCATGATTATCATTTGACACTTATCTTCATGTGTTACACGAATCTTGACTTTCCAATTTTCTCTATGTCATCTTCAATTCCCACATTAATTGCTTCGGTTAAGTTACCATAGGATAAAATATCTTTGGATCCTTCTAAATAGTTCAAAGAAAGATTTATCATTGTCGTTCTTATTAGCATGATAATTAGGGTGACCAAAATGATAACTTAGGATCATAACATTATCATTTTCAAGAGTATCACTTTCAAAAATGATTTAAAGTCAGCAAAGGCAATGGACAAGCAAATGAAGGGAAATATCATGAAGTAAAAAGGAATAAGTTAAAGCGAAGATTAAAAGGGTCAGAAGTTCACTTAAGAAACAAAAATTATTATGATGACCTTGGGCAGAGCCATAATACTAGTATCAAGAATTATTATGATGACTATAGAGCAAAACGGAAAACTTCATTCATTTCTCAATTTAGCGGATGGATGGCAAGGGTAACCAAAACACACTTGTCCTAGAATGATGTTCTTGAGTTTCATTTTAACACCCTAATGCAGATATCTCAATATATTCGTCATATATAAAGATAAATAGTATTAATTATGCTACTACTAACTTAAACAACATTCTATCCCATAATATTTAAACAAATAATTATGGAGAGCCATAACTAAAATGGTCATACATATATGCATCAAAAGCCTCAAAGGGCCAAATGTTATATATATAACTTTATACAACTCAAAGTAACAAAATTTACAAGAGTTGTTCATAAAAACATAAACTGAAATCATCTATTCTTGTTGCTTTTCTTCTTTTTCTTTTTCTTTTTCTCTTCAGGAGGGTCTTGACCTGCGTTATCATAAAATATAAAATGGGGTGAGAACATAAAAATTCTCAGTAATAAAACATATATCTCATGACACTATTATAAAAGTACACAAAGGTAATTTTATAAACTTATTAACTTGCTATCGATATCAAACAACTGTCTATACAATTGTAGAATATCAACTTCTTTTAGCAAAGTGCTTATCTCATTCCTTTGCCTAGCATAGAAGTTAACTCATCCTATTGCTCTGGGTAATAAGTTTTTCTCACTTTACTACCCTTGGTAGAGAGCTTAACTCACTCTTACTACCATTTATATAAGTATTTTTCTCACTCCTCATGTTGTCTAACAAAGAGCTTAACTCATTACTTTGTCCTAGGTAGAGTGCTTATCTCACTCCTCTACCATACTAGGTAAAGTGTTTTACTCACATCTTTACCCTGACAAGGTGCTTTTCTCACTCCCTTAGTTAGGATTGTTATGTTATGGTTCAACTTTAATAAATAAAGGAACCATTTATTTACTAACACTCCTTTTCAACTCAACTTGATGAGATAATAGAGCATTTCTCTCAAAACTTGCATATATAAAGGATCCCAACTAGTAAGGAACTCAAATTCTTCAAGATAAAAATCATGATACTCATTGCTTCTGGGCGCTTAGGCACCCACTTTCTCAACACTTAGGCGCTGCATGATAGAAAGCCTTACTCTATTTTATTTGTCATTGGGCACTTAAGAGCCCAAACTCTAAGCGTTTAATCGCTCAGCTCTCGAGCCTTTTAGACTAGCGCGCTTAGGCACTCACTTTCTGAGTGCTTAATCGCTGGCTTCCAGAACTCAAATACGAACTCTCTGGCCTTAGGCACTCAAGCGACCAAAAATTGGGAGCTTAGGTGCCAGGCACCTGAAACTTCTGTACTATTCTATTAGTTTATATCAGTTTCTAATCTCTCAAACTTAGTTTCTAAAGGATTTTCACCCTCAAACATGGCCTCTAAACATGTGATAACTCTTATACACAAACTCATACCACTATTTTAGTGAAAACGTGATTCAAGAGCTTATGAACCATACCTATTTTCCAACTCTCAATTCATCTAAAAACAAGGATATATACATGTTCTAAAACATAACCAAGCATAGCTTAGGTCATAAACACTCCATGTTTAATTGTGGAAAGCAAAGCAAACCAAAAAAAAAAAATCCATAGAAACCCTCTAAAACCCATTTCTCAACTCTCACAACCAAACTTCAATCAAGAAGATGATGATAGAGGATGAGTTTAAGGAATAAGAACCCCTACCTCAAGTTGCTTGGATGGTGAACTTCGGACCTTAGCTTTGCCTCTTGCCTTCTTGCTCTTCCTATTTTCCTCCTTCTTTATTTCCTTTTCTTTTCTCTTTTGTTTCCACTCCTCTCTTATTTCTTTTCTTTTTCTTTGTTTGTGGTAGAACATTTGAGAAAATGAGAAACAAAGTGACAAAAGTCAACAAAAAGGAGGATAAGAACAGTTGAAAACATAGGCACTTAAGATATTTTATGGAAACTTTATATCTCTTAGGAATAATTTTATCTTAATAAATCAAGTTTCCTAACTTTCACAAGTATTAAAATAAATCATAGGATTTATCTCAATATTTGTTTCACCATTTTCATAAGTTTTCATATTTGTGCCAAGTTAATCCAATATTAAAACATTTTCTTAGTGTGCTTAAAAATATCAAACTAACTCAATTTAATCTCAAAATTTAACTACTTCCTCATCCACATATTTGTGACCTAGAAATAAATTCTCTTTATTGATTTCTCTCAACTAAGCAACTTATGCCACTTTCTGAGTCATTTTAAGCTACTTTTCGCGTTCTGTGTTGCAGCAAAGTGCCTAAACAAACTCAGTTTGTCACAAAATTAAGCAGACTTGTCAAGCAAGTATTATGATACCTCTATGGTCATATACAAGTCTAACATGCTAAAAAGAGGGTGTTACATTCATAATATCTTGTGCACATTATGGATTAGCTTTTGGATTTGCATGGTCAAGCAAAGGACTGCGACCCACATTAGGAGTGTAACCTTTGAAATTTAACCACTTGGCCTCTATCAAGTCTTGCACTTTATGTCTCAAGCCATTGTAATTCTCTGTAGAGTGACCTGAAATCCTTGTGTAGTAATCAAATTTGGCATTTAGGTCAAACCTCTTTAGATATAAGGGTTCCATTAACTTCACTAGACAAAGGACTACTGGAAAGCTACAAAAGAGATAGGGTAACAACTTAGTGTATGACATAGGAATAAGGTCAAACTGCTTACTCTCTTAGTTAGTTTTAGTCCATCTTTGATGGTTGGTTTAGTTTTGGGCCTAAAGTTGAGTGCTTAGAGGATATGGGGCTTAGAATTGAGTAAGTGATGTTGCTTGGTATGGATGAGGATATGAGGCTTATGCGGTGGTGGCAAAATATGGATAATGCATATAAGGTGCTTTGAATGATGGTTGAGAGCTAGCAGGATTTTGTCCTAAGTTTTGTTAAACAGGACCCCTTGAATAAAATGTTACGACATTGATCTCCTTCCTTTTTATTCCCCATTTGAGACCTTTTCACGCTTTTTGTCCCAGTTAAATCAACAATCTTCCTAGTCTTCATTCCTCATTCCACCCTTTCTCCAATGATGACAATGTCTGAAAAGTTTGATGATACATTTCCAATCATTCGATCATATAATGGTGTTTGAAGTGTGTCAATGAACATAGCTACTATTTCCTTCTTTGACAATGAGGGTTCCACTTGCGCAGCTATTTCCCTCTACCTCTGAGCATATTCCTTGAAGGTCTCAGCATCTTTCTTAGACATGCTTTGTAGTTACATTCTATCTAGTGCCATGTCAATGTTGTATTTATATTGTTTTACAAAGGCATTAGCTAAATCCTTCCAACAATGTATATGAGCTTTGTCGAGGTGTGTGCACTGGTTTGAAGCTGCCCTAGTTAAACTATCTTGGAAGAAGTGAATTAGCAATTTGTCATCATTAGCATGTGAAGCTATCTTGCGACAATACATAGTCAAGTGGATTTTCGGGCAAGTTGTCCCCTTGTACTTATCAAACTCTAGCACCTTGAATTTTACGGAGATCACAACATCTGGGATGAGACAAAGTTCTAAAGCATCCATAATGCCATAATTGCTTCCTCCTTCTATGGCCCGCAACCTCTCTTTGAGAACATCTAACTTCTCCTTGGGCTGAGAGTCAGAGTATGGTGTGAAAAAAAAAAGGTTGGGGTATAGTTCTAATTGGAGGACTTGATTGGAAGATGGCATTTGGTTGGCCTGAGTTAGGGTTGCCATATGAAGAATTGTTAGATTATGGTGGGATGAAACCTGAAGGATTAGTGATTAGTAGTGGGATGAAACTGGAAGAATTAGTGATTAATGGTAGGATAAAATCTAAAGAGCTGGTGGTCTGTGGTGGTATGAAGCCTGCAGGTTAGTGATAAGTGATGGGATAAAGCCTGTAGAGTTGGTAGTATGCGGTGGGGTAAAACCTGGAAGGTTAGTGATAAGTGGTGGGATGAATCTCATAGAGTCAGTAGTCTGCGATGGGACAAAACTTGAAGAGTTTGAGGTATACAATGGGATGAAACCCAAAGGAATGCCATTTGATTGAACAATTATGGGCATCACCTGAGGTTATGATGGATTACTTGTATAAAAAGTAAGTGGTAATCTGCCATTTTGACTAACACCACGTGGGAGTGTAAAACAGGTTGTTTTTCATTTTTTCCAAAAAGGTTCCCATCTATATTTTTATCCTTCTGAGGGGATTCCATCATCTCCAATATCTTAGCCATTTGTTCTTTCAACTGAGTTATCTCGTTTTTCCACTCTTCTTGAGTCTTTCCACGCTCTTCCTCAACCATGATCCTTGCTTGGGATCGAGTCCAATAAGGGTGCTTTTGAGATAGCTTTTTCTGCTTTGTTTTTCCCCTTAATAAATTTAAAAATAAAGTGAATAATATAAATTCAAATGCGAATTAAAATATGCTTAGATGCATGAATATGGTCCAAAATTATAAATAATATTGCTAAATGACATTCATTGCTACATCAAACTTCAAAGAAAACATAAAAGGTTCCTCTGAATAGAAACTTCTAAATAAATTCAGATTTATGAAGAGTCCATGAAATAACTATTGCTCCTAAGTCCTCTGTAAGCTTTAATAGAATTTGTCGATATAGTTAAAGTCTTTCCTGATGTCAACTAAGAACTCTTAAGCTTCACCAAGTGACATCCTTGCTTCAACTTTTTTTGCTTCTCTTGCTCTCTTTCTGGCTCTTTCAGCTACCACTTGGACATCTTTGAGTAGGCCACAAGTCTTATTCTGTAACTCTTGGTTTTGTTGCTCGAAGTGTATGCTTCTGTTATCAAAATACCTTTTTTCCAGCTCCAATCAAGCTTTTTCTTCCCATAAATGAGCATCTATCCCACGACTAGCCTCTAATATGGAATTCATAGTTTGGACCTTCAATTGCAGAGCTTTATTCTTCTGATTAAATTATATAAGTTACATATATTTTTCTTCAATAGTTGCCCCAAGAACTTGACACATTTCTCACAATTTCCTTATTTCTTGTTGCATTCATGTAGACTCTTCCTTCTTATTTTGCACCTTACTTTTGGTCTTTGTCAACTCAAAAGGCCATGCTTTTTTTTAAGTGGACATTTTTCCAGTTTCAACTACAAATATAGCTTCTTTGGTTGTCAACATAGCTTCTCTTTCCCTGAACTGTAGATAGGCTATCTCATACTTTCCTTCGACTTCAGCTTGTAGTTAATCGGGTCATTAAACATGTGAGTAGGTGATTCAGGGCCTCATACCTCAGGCGCGACAACACATTTTCCTCTTTTCTCCTGCCATATCAAGTAACTTGAGGTAGTGCCACTAGAAACAGGACCTTTCACATATCACATGTCCTTCCAAGCTTCATATGCCTCTTTGATCTTCAGGCTAGCTCCTTCATAAGTATAGGTGAACTCGAATACTGAAAGCCCATGTGTCATTGGAACAAATTGTTTTAACGCTAACTGTCTCTTGACCATGGCCGGTGCATAACAAGTCACTCCCCAATGGCTAATAAATGGGACCCATTTTTTTCTCTGCATTGGTATATGGTAGAAGTGAATGGCATCCACGGAGCTTTCCAAACCACTTCCTTCATTTTATAGAAGTAACTAATCCACCGTCTTTGGGGTCTTGGACGAAAATTGTGAGTCGTTATACTCTTGATGAGGGTTGCGAAACCTAGGATGATATATGCTCCATTTGAAATTCAGGTATTGGAAGCATTATAAGGTTGGAAGGTGACTAATCATCCAGATATTTAGCAACTAAACACATCCTTGGAATCAACATTTCTTGCAATACCTGCAGAAATTTAGGGATCTAATGGATTCAGTCAAAATTGATGATACTAGGTCAACACCATGCTTTATTTGTTTGAATAACTTGATAACTTGTCCGTCTATTTCAGCTTTCACCATTGGAAAAATTATCAACCCATAAACGGCTAAGGCTAACATAGCCATTCCCTGATCATTGTCAACATTGCTTTAAACCAACTTCAACAAGTAAACTGCATCCAGACCTAGACTATTATCCTTCGTGTGCTTTTCTAGTTCAACCATTGGGACCTCTATTAGTTTGGATAGCTTCCTCTTTGGTGCTACTTTCGGCTCATAATGGTAAACTTTATTTTTAGATACACCCTTTGGATGAGCAATATAGTGTATTCTTCAATTGTAGGGACCATATCAAATTGTCAGAATGTGAAGCAGTGATAAAAAAGGTCCAAAAAATGTAGCAAGACCGTCACTATTGGAATATCTATTGGGATGGACAAAAGATATGCTATGATTCTATACGTCGAGTTTAATTTTTCCCTCCATGTCATTCGTGACCATACATCTTTTAGCGAGCCCAAATCTATTTACTTGAAGTCAAGCTTTCCTAGTGATGGCAATTGGATAGAGAATCCTTGTGGTAGGCTATCACTGATAATCACATATTTTATTCATTAAGAAACCCTTATGTTTAGTTATTTACACTCTTCATGTACTTAATTGACTGAATTTGATTATGTTTTGTAAGTTTGAACTCGAATCGGACTTAATTAATTTTTTCAGCATTATTCGGGTCTTACACTGTTTCTGTATTTTAGCCATATCTTGAGTTCTAAATGTCTGATAATTATGAATTTTACCTTGTAGGAAAGATAAGAGAGAGCTCTACAACTTTGATGAAGAGCTCAAAGTCAATTTTAGACATCTAGTGGAGCTAATTGGGCATGGAAATCAGAATACGGGATTTGTGACTGGAACCCGAACAGTGTGTAGTAACCAGAACATAATTCGAGTTTGGGCATATAAAATGGGCTGAAATTTGTAATCTGAAAGTTAAGACCCAAATGTACAACTTTCATGTCAAGCACAAAACTTGATTTGGGCTCCTTGATGGAGATATTGGGTCTAAAAGTCAAAACAGAGGTGCTGAAACTGGTCCTGAACAGTCTGTAGTAATTGGGTCATATCTTGGGCTGTAGGACGAATTTTTGGGTGCTTCCAGAGCCATTGGAAAGCTTAGACAATTTCCTAGAACTTTCATGAAGACCACTTGGCTCAGAAATGACGAAATCAATGAGTTCAACAATGAATACTTTCGGAGACAAGGAAGCTCACCTACCAAGCTCACCTACCAATCTCACCTACCAAGCTCACCTACTAATTCCACCTACTAATCTCATCTACCCATCTACTACTACTCTGAATCCTCTATAAAAGGAAGCATGTGGAGAGCTCTAAACACAACACACACTTGGTGTTAGAAATAGCCTTTCATAGTTCTTGTATATTTTTCCTTCATTGTAATGGAGAGCTAAGTCACTTCTAGTCAATTCGGGACTCTTGAAGAGATTGTGGCTTGGATTCTTGAGACCTTGGTTATGTAATGTATTTGATTTATATTTGAATTCCTCTTCTCTTCTTCTTCCGTTCTCTTGATCTTGAATGCATGAATGGTGATTCTGTTTATGTTTGATCTGATTTGATCTTGGTTTAAGATTAAGTATTGTGATGAAATTTAGAACTGATTGATCTGAATTAATCACATAACTGAAGATTGAAATTTGTGATGAAACTTAGAACTGATTGATCTAAACTAATCACGTAATTGAAGAGGTTAGGTTACTGATTTGTGCCTAGGTTAATTGAATTCGGTGCTTAAATTGACATATATTTACATGAATAGTGCGATTGCAGATTTGTGTTTATCACTTGTCAATTGAATTCTGGACGATTGTCTAGTATGAATTCTAGATCTGATGCAGAGATCTCGGTTAGATCCAAGTTAACCATTCAAATGTATTTCGGTGTTTGTTGAAAGGTCTATGATTGAATCCACCCAATCTCGGATAGATTTCTCGATTGATTTCTTTTTTAATTGTTATTTCTCTTTAAATCCTCACTCGCGATCCTTGAACCATCAAAACCCCTTTTTCTAACTTTCACTTGATTTGATCAAATTGCATTTACGATCCTTGAGGAGACGATCCGGTGTTGTTCACTATACTACAAGTTTAGGTAATAACTTCGGTTATAATTTTGACTGAGTTCGGCGCTCGTCAATCACCTTCTTGCATATGGGTTTGCTTTGACTCTTCTATCACTGTTTCACTTACATCAAGTGTAGCCCTTGAATAAGACGGTTCCTTCCCCTTGTCCATGTTCTTGAGAAGATCTGAATAGCTACTTGAGATTTAGCGATATTTTTACGAGACTCGACCATGAATGCAAATGCAAAGCATAAAAAGAAAAGAAAATAGAAAAATAGAAAACAAGTGATAATTAAAAGGAAAATAACACATCAAATTCCCTCAAATGTCCTATGAAATAAGGTTACTTGGGTTGAATACCTATTCCAAAGGATCAGATCTATGGACAAGGGTGGCTTGAATTATTCTAAGTGATGGGTTAAGCTCTAGACCCCTATTAGGTTAAGGTCCCAAATTGCCCCTATTATCGTCAACACTTTGGCTAGTACGGGTCCCCAATCCTCAAACATGATAGGCTACAAATGGAAAGGGTTCAATTCGAGTAAGAAAGTTTCGTGTGTCTATACAAAGATTGAATGTCTCTTAAGTGACATTACTTTGCCCTTACTCTTGTGGGAAAAAAAAGGTCCCCAAATTGTCCTTGTTGTCACTAACACTTTGGCTAGCAAGGTCCCCAATCCTCACCCATGATAGGTTACAAATGAAAAGTGTTCAATTTGAGCGATGGGTTTTCATGTGCCTATACAAAGACCGAAGGTCTTTCAAGACAACATTACTTAACCCTCTATCTAAGCCTACAAGGCACCGAGCTCGGGTATAGGGCTTGTGTGTGTCAGTGTAGTGTGTGAGAAAGAACATTCAAACAAAATCAATTATAACATTCAAAGTACAAGGATAATAAAAGACAAACAAGGACCAAATAAAATAAGAGAAAAGATAACAAAAGATTAAACAACAGCATAACCCTCTAATTCCCTAGTGAAGTCGCCAAATTGTCACAACGTCTCTCTCGGCACAATGCAACGCGAAGTGAAAAATTCTTACAAATGAATGCAAGAATGAAAAGCGTCATCAATTAATTTATCTATAAAAATGGAAAGGTTCAATTGAATACTTAAAAGATGGTATGCGTTTTAGAGTTTAGGTTTACGGGTTGATTACGGGTAGTGAAGGTATTAGCACCCTACACCGTCCATTCCAAGAATGGTTACCTATTTAATCTAGTGTTATCCTTTAAAATTAATTAAATTAGTCCTTTATTATTTATTTGCAAAAATATTTTATTTGTATTTTATTGTAACTTGTCCCACTTTATCAATCATATTATCAAGAGTGATAAATGACTTTGACAGGAATAAGTTGCTAAATAACAATTTTTGTACGAAACAAATTTTAATCCCGCAACATATGGTATGAAAGTGGTGAATCAAAATTTTATTTTTTTGAAGAAAAATAATTTTCAAAATAAATGGCCAAATAAAAAATTATTTTTAATGAATAAGATTTTAGTTCAAGAAAATATGTTTAAGTCAAGAAAATATTTTTTTTAAAATAAATGGCCAAATGAATTCTCATTCAAAATCAAGAAAATATTTTTGGGTATAATGAGATTTTTGAAGTGATTTCCAAAAAAGCTTTCATAAAAGGTAAAACTTTAACTCACCACAATCAAAAAGCTGGGGAGGCATAAATTTGGCCACATTTATTTTAATTTTATGAAAAGTTTTTTTATTTGTTTTAATTATGAAAATCAGATCCCGCCAACATACTTGGCATGATCTAATAAAATAGTGTCAAGACTATTGGATAGAGTTTAGTAGATCGACACCCCGATCCTCTCTCAATTTTTTTGTCATCGGCCAAAATTTAAATGTTAATTTTTTTTTGAATGCGTGGAAGGAAGTTAGAATGGCCAACATGTTATACGACAATTGAACATGTTTGGAAAATAAATATAATATTGTAGCAAAAGGACAAAAACAAAAGCAATGACATCACCATGACATGATTGTTAAAGCACAACTAAAAAAAGGAGTTTTTATTCGAAAAAATGAAGTTGAACCCGTCAAAGTAAAGGATAAAGCATGTAAACAGGCAACTATAGTGAAGATGAAAAACTAAGAAGGTCCCCAAAGATGACAAGGAATCTGATGATTGAAGAACGAAATACTCTCAAAATTTCACTATCTTCATTGTTATTTGCTTCGATAAACAATGTGTGCTTTAAAAGAATCCTGTTATATGAAAAGAAAGGTGTCTCCAAGTACCTTTGGTGCTTTCTTATTTATAGGCAAAGTGATGCGTCAATTAATTTAGCCACAAATTTTTTCCTACTTTTCTCTTATTTATTGCTTATAAATCAAAGGACAATCTCAAGTGATTTGGAAATTGATTTAATAGTATTAAGAATTTCAACATGTATCTCCTTATTAAAATTCTTTAAATCAAGAATAAATCAATGACTTAAAGATATGATATTGCTAAGAAATTTAGTATGTATCTGGACTAAAAATTGCTAATAATTCTTGTTAACCTTTTTGTTATTAAAATCCAAATTGAATTCCAAGGAGGCAACCAAGGAGCTTTTTGATCATCATCTAAGGTAAGAGGAAGATTAACGTCATTAACAAACTCAGTGGTGAGAAATGGAATTTGTGGTTGTTGGTGAAAAATCCATGTGAGGATTTATTCACTTGATTATGTAAATTTAATGGTTTATGCTTGTTTGGTTATGTGTGATTATATGTCTTTGATGGTATGCATGAAATTGCTATGGTTGTAATTGATGATTGGAATGCTTTACATGTTTTGAATCATGTGGGAATGGTAAAAATTTTGGTCCCAATGACCACACAATGGTCATGACCATTTAGCCCAAAATGGGGTATCCAAGACAAAAATATATTATTGATTGTAAACCTAGATGATTAGGTGACAAGAATATGATTTATGGAGTTACAAGTTGAAAAGAAAAGAAATGAACAAAATTTTATCATTGGAAAAGAAATTGATTTTTTGGCCATAATAATGAAAATAAGTTTGAAAGATGATTTGAAAATTTAAAATATTTCGTTTAAGAGAGTTTTTAGTAAAGGTAATGGAAAAGGATTTTTTTGAAATGTTTAATTTAATCAAAATAACGTAGATTTTGTGAAAAATGTTAGAAAATGTCACTTAGAGGAGATTTGGTAAGAAAACATTTGAATTAAGGTTCAAATTTTATATTAAACATGGAAAGTTTCAAAAATTAAGTTTAGAATGTCAATAAACATTTTTTTGCAAATGAAAAATATTGATAAAACCTTACGCAATTTAAAAACATTGATTTTTGACTTACGCGATTAAGAAAATGTTCGAAAATTTTTACGCGATTGAAAAACAACGTAAAAATGTTACGTGTTTTGGAAACGTAACAAAAGTGTTACGTGATTATGAACACATGATAAAAATACTTCACGATTGAAAAAAATAGCAGATTATTATCGGGCCAACATACTGGACCCGAAAACGTCAATAGACGGTTTAGCCCAATGGTGGCTTGTTTCGTGGAAATCACGTTGTTAATAATTATTGATTCATTGAGTTATTTTGATCATACATTGTGAAAGACGTGGGACTTTATTTGTTAAGGTTGTATGCCTAGGAGATTGAATTTACACCTTAGTGCAGATGCAAATTGAATAGTGAAGGTCAATGACTGATCTTAGGGGCGTCAAGGCGCAGAAATTCCATAAGTGGCTAGTTATAGCTCTACTATGTCGTGGCAACTGATGCAAATGCACCGACGATCTTGACAAGACACTATTCCTATTCACGATCTGGTATAGAATGTCTTGTATAAGCCATGATGCGTACGTTGAGAAAGTTATAGCACTTGAATTTGAGGTTCACGATATACGGGCATGTCTTCCGATCAATTCTCTCCGATATTAGTTTTAGCTCCATGGAGTAGGGGTCAGTTCATTATGCATATGCATAGTCAGTAGACATGTTGTTGTGATATATATATATATTTGAATTATTTATTTATTAATATCATGACTGTAATTATTAATTTTGTATTGAATGGCATAATTATAATTACTGTTTCTTTACTGCCATACTGGTATGTGATGTAAGAGATCTCACCTATTTATTATATTGTCTTGTCTATTATGTTCTATGTTTATGTTCTATGAAGACTATGATGGCAGCAAGGCGGGATCTTCTGGGTTTCGTTATGGTGTAGTTTCATGGAGGCACCGACACATGGCGCATCCATTTGGGCACGGAGCACATTGAGTATCATGGGAATGTTACCCTGCCTTTGAGTAGGACCCGCCATGGGGTCACTACTTTATCTTTTGATGCTATTGTACATCTGGAGTTTTATATGCTTGTTATGGATTTATGGGGTGATCTTCAATACACTCCTAGGGAGGATTCTGAGGTATCGTCTGCTCGGACTCCCGTCCGTCGAGACATGCTCTGATTGGAGAATTTGTCTATTGAGGATTCTGAGGAGATCCAGTGGAGGACCCTTCCCTCCAGGTGTTTTGACTTGGGCCAGATTAGGTTTTGTTATGGTAGCTGTAAATATTCTTTTGAGTACGTAAGTTTTATACATTTATGTTGTCACTAAACTATGTAATATATATGACATGTGTGTTATTCAGTTTACTATGCCTTGTGTTTTTAATATTCTGTAACACCCACCATAGGGTGCCACATTTATGTTACTTAATTATCAAATTACCCCCAAGTTCATAAATTGTAATGTTATAATAAAAATACGAGTTGTAAAATTTTTTCTTTCTTCTTTGATAACGATAAGATAAACTTAGCAGAAAATAAAATATCATCACACATAATTTACATCATTATACATTACAGAAGTACTGTCAAAATTATTTATATATAGACTAAGTTTTCAAAAGTAGTTAGACATTATTTAAAAACTAACACACTTGCCCAAGCATAAATAGAACCCTCAGACGGGTCCTCCTCAGATTCCTCCGCAGGTAGGAATCCATTCTAACGCGAAGTCCTACGGACAAGTGTCAGCGCAGACGACACGATAATTATCTCACTAGGCGTACTGTAGTAGGCTCCCCAGTACTGCTTAATGGATAGTGAAAACTCTAACTGTATATAAATATTGACACTAAAATAGGGATTCCCTTGATAAAGCCTACTGTAAGTAATGTTTAGGTCCCTTATATAAAATATACACTGTCGATCCAAATGAACATGCCACGCCTCTGGACCTCTGCGAAACTGTAACGTTATATAACCTAGAAAACTGGTCATCTCCATCTTTTCAAAATTCTGCTTCCTCTGTTACCCAAGTGGCTTCAGTACTCAAGAGGGGGGTGAATTGAGTAATTAAAGATTTTTCGCAAAAGCCTTAAACAAATAAACTAAACTGAATTTAATTATTAAAAGTCGTGAATAAGATGAAGATAAGAAGAACAATTAATAATTAAATTGCAAGAATAAATAAAGTGCATAAAGATAAAAAATTAAGGGTAGAAAAGCAGGCACAATATTTATCCTGGTTCGACCACCAACCACTTGTGGCCTACGTCCAGTCCCCGAAATACAGTTCGAGATTTTTCACTATTCAACACAAGCTTAAAATAGGTGCTTGCAACCTTTACATAACAGGGATACCTCACCCTATTTACTAGAGGGATACCTCACCCCCTTAGAAGGATACCTCACCTTCTTCACAATAGGGGATACCTCACCCTTTTACTAGAGGGATACCTCACCCTCACAAAATCACTAAGGGATTCCTCACCCTTTTACAGAATCAGAGAATAGATGAAAAATGAACTCTCACTTAGAGCAGATATTACAAATAGAAGTGCTAATAAGCTCTCTAAAGAATGTCTCAAGATTTGGCGAAAAGAGCACAGAAAATATGAAAGAATCACGTTTTAACACAAGCAAATAATTCAAAATGGTTGGGGCTTCTTCAGAAGAGACCCAAGGTCTCTATTTATAGAGCAATGAAGAAACATAGCCGTTGGAGCAATTAAAAGCAAGTAATTATTGAAATTATGGTTGTTGCTGCCATTTTCGAAAGCTTCGTGAAATTCAATTCTGGAATACGGTATTCGAATGCCTTATGAGGTATTCGAATGCCTCATTTTGAAAAGCACCGTGAAAACCAGTTCTGAAGAGGGTTATTCGAATACCAAGTATGGTTATTCGAATACCACTTTGAAAGACAGAAAACGTACAAACTTTAAAACATGGTTATTCGAATACCATATGGTGTATTCGAATACCTATAATAAAACAGGTTTTCTGCAAAAGCAAGTTATTCGAATACTTATGTGCTATTCGAATACCTTATGGGGTATTCGAATACTTCTGATATAAAATCAGTTTTAAATGCTTTTAAATGTCCAGAAAATGATTGTTTAAGTTTGGAAAAACAATTTTGAAAACATTTCTTTGCAATGCCAAATAATGAGATATCCAAAAAGCTCTTTACAAAGATCCTAAGTCCTAAAGCTATTCTTGAAGATCTTGGACTTGGTCTTCTCATCTTCATGTTTGTCTTCACGTTTGTTATCATCAAAACTATTGTTCATGATAGCTAGCCAATTACATTCTCCCCCTTTTTGATGATGACAAACTAGCATTTGAGAAAAGCATTAGTTCATATAAATTGGAATTCACAAAGTTGGTATGAGAAACTTACTCCCCCTCTTTTTCATAAGAGGTGATTTACATCAGAGATATGCACAGCAGCTCCCCCTTACTTTTGGAATTCAATTTCTATTTTTGTTTTGACTTTTTCTCCCCCCTGACTTTTCTCAAACAAAGACATTTAAACTTCTTCTCCCCCTTTTGTCATGATCAAAAAGATGGGGCAAGTATATTTCTCCCCCTTTTATCATATCAAAACAATATAAATTAACATATGCATGTCCTCAAGTTGAATGAATTTTGTCCATTAAATTTATGCTTGAGGTAGTATTCTCCCTACAACAAAATTCAGAGTGCTTTCATTGGTATCCATTAATGTTGGATCCATAGGTGTTAGTCAAACTCATAAGCCAATAAGCATTTAAAACAATGAGACAAAAGCAGCAAATGATTCTCAAGGGCAAACAAAATATATTTATCGATTAATTTGGCCAAGTAACCACTTGTTTGATATCATTTGTTATCATTTGTTATTACTTGTTATTACGTTCATACCACTTTGTGTGATACCACTTGTTGTCAAAAAAGTAAAGCATTTACCACTTGTTATCAATTTCTTATAAATCTGCCATATATCAAATATTTCATATACCACTTATTGCACTTGTATATTTATTAAAATAGTAGCCAATTACATTGAGCATTTACCTTACAAAGAATTTAAATATGCAGCATATTCTAGAAAAAGGAGGTGAAAGAGCAAGCAAAAATGTGCATTTAAGAACATCATGTAATTTCTATTTAAGGTACAAAACATAGTTTCCAGAACTAAGATGTATTTTATCTAAAGCATGTTATTCATAGTTGGAATATATTTTCATTGCATATGTATAAGAAAAGGAACAGTAAATAAAAAAAAAAACCCGTCTTAAAACTTGTTTTCGCCATGTGGTATTCGAATACCTTTTCTCAGTATTCGAATACCCATCACATTTTATAAACTCCAGAAGAGCAAGTATTCGAATGCCTTGGAAGGTATTCGAATACTCCAGATAGCATGTGAGAAATACTGATTGATAGTTATCTGGTTATTCGAATAGCTATATAGTTATTCGAATACTCTAGCTTTATAAAGACATAAAATTGATGTACTGATGTATGGTATTCGAATACCTTATAATGGTATTCGAATAGACCTATCAGAAAAACATGGATTTTCACGTACAGATGCAATGGTATTCGAATACCACAGGGAGGTATTCGAATAACTCAAACATAAAAACATATATTTTACGTCCAGAAGGCATATTTGAGATATGAAAACTTACCTTTTGATGGAAATTCTCCTATATAAAATAAATGCAAGTCCAAGCTTGATAGAGACAAGAAGAAGAGCTTGGAATTCATTATAGTCTTGTGCTTGTAGCAACCACTTTCAAAAATACCGAAGTTAGCTCTTGGCTTTCAAGCACACCTGCAACACAATTTAATTTTTGGTTTTTGGTACCCAAATTTTCTTGGGTCCTTGAATGTCAGTTTTGGGTAAAGTACCCTTAGGAACCCATACCATTTTAGTTCCAATTTTTGTATTAATGTTTTTCCTTACATTACATGTTGATGCACTATGACCCTTCTTTCCACAATAGAAACATTTAACAAATGGGCTACATGAAATGCTAGATTTAACAAAGAAATTTTTATAGGATTTGTGTTGATTATTCGGGTTATATCCTATTCCAGCCTTTTGAAAAACAACCCTTTGTTTTCCTAATAAAATATTTAAATTATCTCTTCCACATGAGAATTTAGAAAGAGTGTTATTTAAATCTTCAATTTCTTTTTCAAGTATATGACATGAAGAACAGGACGAAGAGGTAGAAGCATGTGAAGAATGATATGAGCATGCATCAATTAATCCTAATGTCTCATTTTCAATTTTTAATTCTTCAATTTCTTTATTCAAAATTAGAATTTGTTTTTCTAAAGAAGAGATAGTTTTCTTAGATGAAGAAATTAATTTTGTAAGCCTAATTGTTTCATCATGCAATACTTCAAAGGCATCTTGTAACTCATCATAAGAAGGAGATAATTCAGAATTTACCTCGTTGTCGCTTTCTTCTTTTTCTTCTCCTTTGACCATAAAACATAGATGGGCTTCTTCGCTATCTGAGCTATCAGTGGAGTCCATGTCGTTGTCATCCCATGCTATGTAGACTCTTCTTTCTTTGGAGGGTTTTTTTTCAACTTTCTTTGGGGGAAAAGGCGGTCTTCTTTGTGTCCCCTTTTTCTTTAGGTACTTACTAAATTTTCTTACAAGAAGGTCGAAATTTTCTTCATTAATCTCATTGTTTTCAGTGCCTTCTTCATCCTCGTCATTATGGTCATCATTTACTGAGGTGGTGGCTTTGAGGGCTATTCCCTTTTTCTTCTTGTCATTTTCTTCACTTTGACTTAGTCTGTTTAGTTCCAATTTGTGCTCGTGAAGTTTGCCAAAAAGGGTAGCTAATGACATGGTTGTCAAGTCCCTTGATTCTGAAATTGCTGTTACTTTGGGTTGCCAAATCCTGCTAAGAGATCTCAACACTTTGTTAATCAAATCTTCGTTAGTAAAATTCTTTCCTAATGATGCAAGATGATTAACAATGTGGGTGAACCTCTTTTGCATTTCTTGAATGCTTTCTCCTTGGTTCATTCTAAACAATTCATATTCTCGAGTTAGAGAATTGATTCTCGACCTCTTAACTTCACTAGTACCCTCATGGGTAACTTGTAAAGTGTCCCACATTTCTTTAGCAGTTTTGCAATTTGAAATTCGAAAAAATTCATCATATCCCAAAGCAGTAGTAATGATATTTTTGGCTATTAAATTCTATTGAACTTTTCTTTTGTCCACATCAGACCAATCACTTCTAGGTGTCTCGGTTTTTACACCATTGACAACGCGTGTAGGTATAAATGCACCATTTTCAACAGCATCCCACACATCTAGATCAATAGCCTCGATAAAGATTTTCATTCTTTCCTTCCAATATGCATAACCATCCCCATTGAAAAGGGGTGGTCGATTTATGGAAGTTACTTCTGATAAAACATTTGATGAAGCCATGTACTCTTGAAGCGGCTAAGCTCTTTATACAAGAGTCTAGCTTTGATACCACTTGTTACCCAAGTGGCTTCAGTACTCAAGAGGGGGGGTGAATTGAGTAATTAAAGATTTTTCGCAAAAGCCTTAAACAAATAAACTAAACTGAATTTAATTATTAAAAGTCGTGAATAAGATGAAGATAAGAAGAACAATTAATAATTAAATTACAAGAATAAATAAAGTGCATAAAGATAAAAGATTAAGGGTAGAAAAGCAAGCACAATATTTATCTTGGTTCGACCACCAACCACTTGTGGCCTACGTTCAGTCCCCGAAACATAGTTCGAGATTTTTCACTATTCAACACAAGCTTAAAATAGGTGCTTGCAACCTTTACATAACAGGGATACCTCACCCTATTTACTAGAGGGATACCTCACCCCCTTAGAAGGATACCTCACCTTCTTCACAATAGGGGATACCTCACCCTTTTACTAGAGGGATACCTCACCCTCACAAAATCACTAAGGGATTCCTCACCTTTTTACAGAATCAGAGAATAGATGAAAAATGAACTCTCACTTAGAGCAGATATTACAAATTGAAGTGCTAATAAGCTCTCTAAAGAATATCTCAAGATTTGGTGAAAAGAGCACAGAAAATATGAAAGAATCACGTTTTAACACAAGCAAATAATTCAAAATGGTTGGGGCTTCTTCAGAAGAGACCCAAGTTCTCTATTTATAGAGCAATGAAGAAACATAGCCGTTGGAGCAATTAAAAGCAAGTAATTATTGAAATTATGGCCGTTGCTGCCATTTTCGAAAGCTTCGTGAAATTCAATTCTGGAATACGGTATTCGAATGCCTTATGAGGTATTCGAATGCCTCATTTTGAAAAGCGCCGTGAAAAACAGTTCTGAAGAGGGTTATTCGAATACCAAGTGTGGTTATTCGAATACCACTTTGAAAGACAGAAAACGTACAAACTTTAAAACATGGTTATTCGAATACCATATGGTGTATTCGAATACCTATAATAAAACAGGTTTTCTGCAAAAGCAAGTTATTCGAATACTTAATGTGCTATTCGAATACCTTATGGGGTATTCGAATACCTCTGATATAAAATCAGTTTTAAATGCTTTTAAATGTCCAGAAAATGATTGTTTAAGTTTGGAAAAACAATTTTGAAAACATTTCTTTGCAACGCCAAATAATGAGATATCCAAAAAGCTCTTTACAAAGATCCTAAGTCCTAAAGCTATTCTTGAAGATCTTGGACTTGGTCTTCTCATCTTCATGTTTGTCTTCACGTTTGTTATCATCAAAACTATTGTTCATGATAGCTAGCCAATTACATCCTCCACAGGAGCCTGCTCTTCTTCACCCTCTTGTTCTATGCCTTGCTCAACGTCTTTACCAATTATAATTACAGTACAAAAGAAACATACAAAGAGGTGAGATCACCTACGCCAATACCAACATGGTAGCACAGAGATAATACAAATAGCATACCATAATTACAATCATGCCATCCCCATTATTTATCATAATAGATACAATAAATAATAATTAACATCATGTCATTAACATTATTATCATCACACAATAATTACCATAATACCATCACATTATTATCATCATCATCATCCAAGCATTCCTCAACAAAACAATTGTCATAGCCAATATTTCTTAATTAATATATCATACAGATATAAATGCTTAGATTCATGTATGCGCACATAGACTCAATTTCTTACTCCATGGATCTAATACTCAATTAGGAGAAGTTGATCCGAAAGATCTATCTATACCAACATGCCTCAGACTACGTGCCACATTTCTCATATGTGTTTGCACATCTAGCATATACACGACAGTTTTTACTAGATCTCGATTAAGAATAGTGTCTCGGTCAGGATCATCAGTGCGTTGTATCGGTCTAACTTACGGAAAGAAGAGCTACCAATCGCCCATGTAAGCAACCCGCACCCCAATGCCCCCAAGGTTAACAAGTGACTTACACTACGCATATCGCACCCACTCAAGAGGTGTATGTCTTTCCTAGGCAAATAGCCTCATACAGTCCATTGGACCTTTCCAATGCATGTTCAATGCACCAATGCCAATCATAGGCAAAATTCACATACAGTGTCCATACAGTAGTTCATGCGTATAAAATGCACCAATATCAATCACAGGCAAAATTCATCATTTTCTCATATAGTGTTCATACACTAGTCCAACAGTAATCTTACTGTATATTTAATTACGAAAATCATATTATCGCGTTTTCATAGTCGCGCACCACTTTTGTCGCATTTTCACAATTTTGTAACTTTTCTGTTACGTTTTCAAATCACATATAGATTTTTCAACGTTTTCATCAATCATATAAAAATATTCCACCATTTTTAAATCACGTAGTGATTTTTTAATAATATCTCAAACGTATAAAAATATTTAAATGCTTTCCAAATTGCATAGAAATATTTCAACGTTTTCTTCTTCTTCTTTTTTTCAAATCGCGTGGAAATATTTAAACATTTTTTTAAATCGCGTAACTTAAAAATCACGTTTTTAAGTTACGTAAATCATTTTTCACCGTTTTTCAACTTTGTAAAATATTTCTCAATATTCAAAAATTTCATTTCAACATTTCTCAAAATAATATGACTTCTCACATTATTTTCCATATTTTCTTACTCAAGAAAATCCTTTTCGCAATTTATTCCATAAATTCACCATTTCATTGAATTAGATCAATGTTTCTAACTTCAAAAATTTACTAACGCTCTCCAAAACTCAAAGGATGAGTTACATGTTAGAAAATCCCAAGTCACCAACGTATTCTTTATAATTCTAAATCAATTCTAAAAATCAATCCTCTTTAAAATAAATTGAGATTCAAACACTTTGAACCTCTCTTTTCCATTCTCATATGAAAATTCCATTTTCTCAAGTGATAAAACACTCTGATTCCCTTTTCAAATTCCATGTACTAATTTAATTTATATTTCCACTTGAAAAGCCACTTTGTTTTCATAAATTCAAGGCATTTACAAGCCTTCAAAACCGTGGACATGGCCATTGAAACCATCAAAATATTTTTCCTTCAAAATTAACGAAGTTCCATTCTTGATTTTACACAAACAAAACCATTAAAATTCCTTCACAAAACCGTGAGCTCATGTTCCTTGAAAACAAACCATTTGTTTATTTTCTTAGCTTTTCTAAACATCTGATAACTTCAGAAAATGAAGTTAATTCACTCGAATTTGATTGTATTTGAGCATGCTATCCTTAAGTTTTCAAGGTCATAAGTTCAATATTTGCATGACTTTGGTGAATTAAGCTTGTTGATTCAATTGATTTATAATTGAATCTTTGAAGATCTTGTTTATCGAAGTTGGATGAATTGTGATTTGATGGACTTTATCATTGTTTTCATATAGGTATTCAAGATGAGAAAGGCCTTGGAAGGGATGAGGAAAGTGAAGAGAGGCTCAAAGTGTGAAGAAATCATCAAGGGAAGGCGCTGCCAACCCACGCCTAGGCGTGACAAATCCAAGCCTAGGCGTGGCCCTTGCAGTTTCTCAGGGATTAGAAGCAGAGACATCCACGCCTAGGCGTGGTTAATTCACGCCTAGGCGTGACAAACTCAGTTTTTTAGGGTGATTCAGACAGAGACCTCCACGCCTAGGCATGGTAAAGTCAAGCCTAGGCGTGGCAAGCAGAGGACAGGCACGTGATTCATAACCACACCTAGGCATGGTAAATACAAGCCTAGGCGTGGGTAAAATCCTGGCACACGAATTTTACCCTTATATTCTGATTTTTGGGAGGAAGAAGGAGTTATCTTCTGTTTTGACCTAAGAACGAAATCCAGAGAACAAGGGAGAAGAGGAGGAACCCATTTGGATTGAAGGTGACTCAAGGGAGAATCAAGATCAAGGAAGAAGATCAAGCTTCGAATCTCTCCATTTTTGTCCATTCTTTCCCTTTACCTCTTGATTTGTAACTTGATGGATCATTTGATTTCATTTGTTTTCTTCTCCTTGATAATGTGTAACTAAACTCTAATCTAGGGGCTCTCTAGGATCTTGCTATGGATTTGATTAATTTGTAATTAGTTGAGTATCCTTTCAATGAAATTGGTTTTGTTCATCCATATCTATGCTTAGTGCTTGTTATTGATTGGCCATCAATTACATGATTTTTAATATTCCAATTGAACTAGAAATAGAGTGTTGTGAATATGGATATGGTATGGTTGATGTATGTTTAACTAAGGGAATGGACACATACCCTTTGGTCATGCATGGCAAGTGTTTGATAATTGGCCTCAATGAGTGATTCTTATGTTGCTTCACATGGACACATAGTGGAATAGTTAGGTTTCACATGGGTAATTGTCTTAGACATAGGCTCTTATCTATTGATGATTATTAGCCAACATATATCAATTCATTGATAGGTGCTTGTTAATTACAATTAATCATTGAAGTAGCAAGTGAATAGGGACCCCTAGGCTTTAATCATTCTCATCTTCTCTTGTGGAATTGGTGTTTGGTGTTTTCTTATTTTGTTTCCTTTAAGTTGTTATTTTAATTGTAACCCACTCTCTTTCGTTTGCTTGGATAAAAATTTGTGAATATTAGTTAAGTTTAACATTCTTCTAATTATTCAATCCTTTGGGACACGATACTCTAACTCTCCTTTATATTACTTGTTGACCCGTGCGCTTGCAAATTTACGGACCAACAACATCTAATTTTACCATTCATGAAAATATTAATTTGTGAACACCTATTTTGAGGTGTTGAGGCCGAAATCCTCGTGGTCTTTGGAACCAAAAATTGTTTTCCTTTCTAACAATTTTTATGGCATACATCACATATAATCAACATATTATATTTCAAGCATACCATAAAAGCAATAAAAATCATACTAAACATGCAAGCATAAATAAATCATTCAAAGCACATCAAGCATAAGTAAATAATCAAAACACATAAAAACCCATAAATAATTACATGACCATGGATATGAATCCTCACATGGATTCACCATCCATCAAATATAAAATCATCTCTCACCACCATACTTGGTTGGTGAGATGGATCTCCCTCTTACCTCTTGAAGAACCACAAAAAGCTCTTTACTTTGTACTTTGAACAAGATCTCCACTAACAAAAGTTTCTTGAACATAAAACAAACACAAAGAAATTAGTATATTGATAAACACATATTTTATTCATTAAGAAACCCTTATATTTAGTCATTTACACTCTTCATATTCTTAATTGATTGAGTTTGACATGATTTTGTGAGTTTGAGCTCAAATTGGTCCTAATTGAATATTTTCAGCATTATTGAGATTTTACACTGTTTCTGTATTTTGGTCATAACTTGAGTTTCTGATATCTGAAAATCATGAATTTTATCTTGTAGGAAAGCTAAGAGGAAGCTCTACAACTTTTATGAAGAGCTCGAAGTCCGATTCAGATGTCTAAGGGACCTAAGTTTACATGGAATTCAGAATACGGGTTCTGTCAGTAAAATCCGAACAGTGTGCACTCATAAAATCATATCTCAAGATGTAATAATGGAGATGGGCTGAAATTTGGACAGTGGATAGTCAAGATCCAAATAAACAACTTTCATGAAGAACACATTTTCAGAAAAAGAAGTCTAGTAGGTCATTTTGGGCTTGCAAGTCGGAACAGAGGTGCTGAAGTTGGGTTTGAGCAACCTACGGTATTTGGGACATATCTTGGGCTTAAGGAAGCCAAATTGGACGAACCAGCTATCCATTTTATAGCCAAGACAAGGATCTACAACTTTTATGAAGAACACTTTTCGTGGTTCTGAAGTATAGTGGGTCGTTTTTGGCTTCCAAGTCAGACACGAAATTTTCGTCCTCAACCACCCACTCATCCATCCACTAATCCACTCATCCACTCATCCACTCATCCACTAACTCACCCATTCATCCACTCATACACTAATCCAACCACTTAACCACTCCACCCACTCATCCACTAATCCATCCACTCATCCATCCACTCACCCATTCATGTCCATAATTTCCCACTCACCAAAAGTCCTTTGGCATTTTTCACTAATTCAACCACTCCACCATTCCACTCACTCATCCACTAAACCAATCCACTAAACCAACCCACTAATCCATCCACTCAAACACTCCACTCACTCACCCACTCATCCACCCACTTCCCTTTGTCATTTTGTTACCTTAGACTTCTATAAAAGGCACCATTTATCATGAACAAGAGGTAACTCTCCTTCATTTTCTCTCTTAGTTTCTTGTTTCTTCATAGTTTCTTCTTGTTTCTTCATAGTTTTTCTTGTGATTTCTTTCTAGCTATGTGTAACTAAACCTCCTTTGGTTAAGGGGGTGATGAAACCGCTAGTATTAATGTTGTAAACTTTGCATATTTGATTATTTCAACACGCTTATGTTTTTATTCATATATTTCTCGAATCTATTGTTGGTATGAAGGTTTTTGTACTTGTTCCTACTTTCAAAGTAGTAGATCTAGGTTTATTATGCGCGGTTGCGGTAGTAGATCTAGTGGGATGTATGATGTTCATGTGGGTATAATTATCTTTGTGCTATTTGCCAGTTATAAAAGTGGTAGATCTGGGTTTATTATGCGCGGTTGCGGTATTAGATCTAGAGAAATATATGTTCTAAGTAATTTAATCCCGGTGTGTGATTAGACCTTAGTGTAATTGGTTTTCTAAATCTTAATGCAATTGTTGGATAGTTGTAAGAGCGGTTGCTTTATGACTAATCAATGATTAGGAGTTGATTTGAGCGGTTGCTAAATTGGCCAACACGTAAGGAAAACAGAGATTTACTCTCACAATTGCATAAAAACATAATTGAGCATGTTGGAATAAAAAGGATATGTGGATTTACATTATTATATAAATCTAGTGGTGGATTCAATCTCTTAACCAATTTTCTTATATTGTTGATTTTAGTTTGTTTATTGTTATCTTTGAAGCCGTTTCATTGTTCATCAAAACTCCAAAACCCCCTTTTATCGTTTATTGTTAATCGAGTCTAAATTGGGAATTGTTTAATAGTGTTAATTGAATTGGTTCTCTGTGGATCGACTCTTACTAACTACAACTAGTTGTAAGGTTTTTATTTTCTCGTGGGCCTCGACAACTGATTTTTATCTTAATTTTAATCACTACATCCGCACGCATCGAATTTTGGCGCGTTGTCGGGAACCAATTTTTTCAATTACACTATTAATTTATTTCCTATTTTTATTCTGTTTTTATTTTATTTTATTTTATTTTATTTTTAATCTTTCTTTCTCGAGTGTTTTGTAGGTGTTGATGTCCTTTGAAGGAGTAGACGAAGGATTGCTAAATTTGAGGAACTATATTGATCAACTCACTTCACATCCTCAATTTCCTTCCATCCTAGCTAACTTCCAACTCACACCTCGCCGACATTGAAGTCGCCTGTTACATTGATCTATCAAGTTCGTAGACATTTGAGCCATCCGAAATATCCGAAGAAGTGACAATGGCGTAAAACACTTTAAGGGCATTGGGTGCTCCAGATCTAGATCAACACCTCTTTGCATAGACATTCTTGAAAATGAAGAGGCATTTGAATTGAAATCCGGTTTAATCCATCTCTTGCCATCTTTCAATGGATTACCCTTGAGAGGACCCCAACAAGCACTTGAAGGAAATCCATGTGGTATGTTCTAGCATGAAACCCGCAGGAATTCATGTAGAGCAAGTCAAGTTGAGAGCTTTTCCATTCTCATTGAAAGACTCACTAATGAGTGGCTTTACTACTTGCCACCCTGGATCCATCCAATCATGGCAGAAATGGCCCGAACTTTCCTAGACAGATACTTCCCCGCTCAAAAGCTGCAACAATCGAAAAGAAATCAGTGGTATTCAACAAAGGCATGGGGAATCACTCCATGACTACTTTTGGGAGAGATTTAAGAAGCTATGTTTCACCGCCTCATCATCAAATAAGTGAGCAAATTTTAATTCAATTTCTATGAAGGCTTACAAGTGATGGATCGCAACATGATTGATGTCATTGCTAGCGGAGGAGCATTGATTGATAAAACTCCTCAAGAAGCTAGAAACTTGATCTCAAGAATGGCTGCCAATACTCAACAATTCTACTCTAGAAATGACACCGGAGTAAGAGCAAAGTGAAAGAAGTAGAGACAACCAAGATACGGAAGAATGACTCAATTGATCTGCTATGGTTCAAATGTTAATGGATTCGGTAAAGCACCGCTTCATGCTTGTGGGATCTGTTGTTCATCCGGACATCCCACCGATATGTGTCCCACTCTCCAAGAAGACACAAATGAGGAGGTAAGAGCAAGAGGGGATATGCTGGACTTTCAAAAATTACAACCCCTACTCAAACACATATAATCCGGGTTGGAGGGATCATCCAAATTTCAGCTATGCAAAGCAACCTCAAAATCAACCTCCAAATGCTTATGGGCCTCCAGATTCCAACAAAGACAAGTACCTTTCCCTCGAGAGACAAGAAGAAGTTCAAGCTCCTAAAATCGAGCCTTCATTAGAGGAGCTAGTAAAACAAATGGCCACTAATAATTTGCGCTTCCAACAAGAAACAAGGATTGCAATCAATAACTTGCGAGAATCGAGATAGGGCGTTGTCCACAGAATTCAACAAGTTTCAAAGCCAAGCTTCAGGAAACTACCCTCACAAATGTAAGTGAATCCGAGGGAAAATGCTAGTGCTATCACTTTGAGAAGCAGAAAGACGATGGATGAGCCTACCTCTCTTCCACCAATCATTCAAGAGAAGGATGAACCACCCAAAGAAGCAAATGATAAGGGGCAAACTTCCAAAACCCCTAAGGTAAGTATTAATGAACCCCTTCCTAAATATGTCACTAAAGCTCCTTTTCCTAGTAGGTTAGTTAAAACCAAGAAAGAAGAAGCAGAAAAAGAAATACTTGAGACTTTTAGGAAGGTAGAGGTTAATATCCCTTTGTTAGATGCCATTGCGTGTACCTAGATATGCAAAATTTCTGAAAGAATTATGCACTAACAAGAGGAAGTTAAAAGGAAATGAAAAGGTCCAAGTGGGAGAAAATGTTTCAAATTGTAATTAAAAAGAAACTCCCAACCAAATGTAAGGACCCCGCACATTCACCATTCCATGCACTATAGGTAACACAAGGTTTGAAAGGGCAATGCTTGATTTAGGTGCATCTATAAATGTCATGCCATATTCTATTTATGCATCTTTATACTTGGGTCCTTTGGAACCTACTGGTGTTGTTATTCAATTGGTCCGATAGATCTAATGCATACCCTAAGGGTGTGGTTGAAGATGTTTTGGTACAGTGAATGAATTAGTGTTTCCTACAGACTTCTATGTTTTGGACATGGAAGAGGATGAGTCTCCCAAATCTGCTCCTATCTTGCTAGGAAGACCATTTTTGAAGACCGCACGACAAAAATTAATGTGCACTCGTGAATTCTAACAATGGAATTTGATGGGGAATTAATTAGATTCAATATTTTTGAAGCTATGAGATACCCAAGTGATGTGCACTCGCTTGTTTAATTGATTCTTTTGATCCTTTTGATTCTTTAATTTCTGCAGCCTTTTGATACCGACCATTTTGATGCTCTTGATACAATTCTAACTCATAGCTTAGATGTACAGGAGGAAAAGAAGAAGAGTGAAGAAGAGCCATGGAGTGAAGACATTGATGAAATTGTTGTCGCCTTACAAGAGCTCCCTTCCACTCCGAAGAAGACATGAGGTAACTTTTGTTGATTTACCTGTTACTACCGATATACCTCAACCTTCTATTGTGCAGCACCTGAATTGGAACCGAAAGCACTACCCGATCATCTTAAATACATCTTCTTGGGGAGAAGGACACCCTTCCAAGAATAATTGCAAAGTCACTCACCCAAGAGCAAGAAGAGAAACCGGTAGTCGCTTTGCAGAGAACATAAGACAAACCATTGGTTGGTCAATAGGCCGATATCAAGGGTATTAGTCCCTCCGTTTGTATGCACAGGATATTAATGGAGGAGGATACTAAACCCGTGAGAGACCCTCAACGGAGATTGAATCCTCCCATGATGGAGGTTGTGAAAAGGAGATACCGAAGCTCCTAAGTGTGGGGGTGATCTACCCCATTTCGACAAAGAAAGTGGGTAAGCCCAGTCCGTAGTACCAAAGAAATCTGAATTACTGTGGTGAAATGCTGAAAATGAGCTTATTCCCACTAGGTTACAGCATGTGGTGGCGTGTTTGTATTGATTACGGGAAGTTAAATGCCGCCACGAGAAAAGACCAATTTCCTTTACCTTTCATTGATCAAATGTTAGAAAGATTAGTGGTCATTCTTATTATTGTTTTCTCGGATGGTTTTTCAGTGTTACAATCAGATTGCCATAGCTCCGTAAGACCAAGACAAGATTACATTCACTTGTCCATTTGGTACCTTTGCATATAGGCGAATGCCTTTTGACTCTCGCAATGCACCAGGAACTTTCCAAAGATGCATGATGAGTATATTTTCTCGATTACATTGAAAACATCATTGAGGTTTTTATGGATGACTTTAGTGTCTTTGGAAATGATTTTGAAAATTGTTTGGAACATTTAACTTTGGTGCTTAAAAGATGCATTGACACTAACCTGGTACTCGATTGGGAAAAATGTCATTTCATGGTGAATGAAGGTATTGTGTTAGGTCATGTAATTTCTGCTAGGGGAATTGAAGTAGATAAAGCTAAAGTAGAACTCATGCATTCTTTGCCACCACCCACTAGTGTGCGGGAGATTCGTTCTTTTATTAGTCATGCAAGTTTCTACCGGAGATTCATTAAAGACTTTTCTAAAGTCTTATTGCCCCTTGCATACTTCTTCAAAAAGATGTTAATTTTAACTTTGATGAGAAATGTATGGAAGCTTTCAATAAACTCAAGAAGTTGTTAACGCTGTATATCATCGTGCCACCCAACCGGGAGTTACCTTTTGAACTAATGTGTGATGCCGCCGTGACTTTGCAAAGAGGAGTCGTCTTGGGACAACGAGTTGATAGAGTTCCTTATGCCATTTACTATGCATCAAGGACTCTAAATGATGCTCAACTTAATTACTCAACCACGTAAAAGGAACTTCTAGTCATGTTGTATTTGCTTTAGAAAATTTAGATCATATCTAATTGGTTCTAAAGTGATTGTGTTTTCAGATCATGCACCTTGAAGTATCTTCTAACAAAGAAAGAAGCAAAGCCTAGATTGCTCGATGGATTTTATTGCTCCAGGAATTTGACTTGGAGATTAAAGACAAGAAAGGGAGCGAAAACTTGGTGGCCGATCACTTGAGTAGATTGGTAATCAAGAGGAAGAAATGCCTATCATGGAGACTTTTCCTGATGAATATTTGATGGTTGTCAACACCATAATCCCTTGGTATGCCGACATTGTTAACTACCTGGTTACTAAGGACTTTCCTGAGGATTTGAACAAGGCCCAAAGAGATAAATTAAGGAGTGATCAGAATACTATATCCGGGATGACCCGTACTTATGGAAGCATTGTGCAGATCAAGTCATTAGGAGGTGCATTCCTGATTCTGAGACACACTCCATCCTCTCCTTTTGCCACACCTATGCATGTGGAGGACACTTTGGCAGTAAAAGGACAGCCAATAAAGTGCTTGACAAAGGGTTTCTATTGGCCTTCAATTTTCAAAGACGCTTACAACTTCTGTAAGTCTTGTGACCGCTGTCAGAGAACAGGTAATATTGGTCCTCGTAATCAAATGCCTCAGACTCCGATCATTTTTGTGGAACTCTTTGATGTGTGGGGTATTGATTTCATGGGACCATTCCCTCCTTCATTTGGTTTCACATACATTCTTTTATCCGTTGATTATGTGTCTAAATGGGTGGAAGCAAAAGCCACTCGATCCGATGATTCTAAAATCCGTTGCATTTTGTTAAGTCACATATTTTCTCCAGTTCGGGACCCCAAGGGGCTATCATCGGTGACCAAGGGACCCATTTCTCAAACAAAACCTTTGATGCTCTATTGAAGAGATATGGAGTAATGCACAAAATTTTCACTCCTTACCATCCACGACAAAATGGGCAAACCGAAGTGTCCAACCGGAGATTAAGTCAATCCTTGAAAAGACAAAGTGAATCCCTCAAGAAAGGATTGGAGCACTCGACTTGAAGATGCTTTATGGGCTTATAGGACTGCCTATAAGACTCCCATCGGCATGTCACCATTTCGGTTGGTGTATGGAAAGCCCTGTCATTTGCCCGTTGAGTTGCAACATCGATCTTACTTGGGCCATTAAACAAGTTAATATGGAATTGGAAGGTGCCGGAAAGCAAAGGAAGTTCCAAGCGAGAATTAGAAGAATTAAGAAATGAGGCCTTTGAGAATGCCCCGATTTATAAGACTAAAGCTAAGGCATTCCACGACCAATTGATTTCCGAAAAGAAATTTCACAGAGGACAAAAAGTCCCGCTATTCCAATCAAGACTCAAATTATTTCCGTGTAAACTGCGTTCTAAGTGGATTGGGCCGTTTGTGGTAACTAATGTTTTTCCTTTTGGTGCGCTTGAGATCGGGAGTGAAAATTCTCGGCAAAGCATTTAAGGTCAATGGTCATCGTCTCAAACCATATCATGAACTTCCCGACAAGGCAGAGATAGAAGTGATGACCCTCATCCTTCCACAATATGAGGAGCAAAGAAAGTATCATCATGTCGGCCGAGGACAATAAACTAAGCGCTCATTGGGAGGCAACCCAACCAGATTTGCTCTCTTTATCCCTTTTTATTTTGTGTTTTCATTAGTTCCTTAGATTATATTTTTATCTGTTTGTTGGTTGTAAGCATTTGAATCTCTAAAAAAAAAAAAAAAAAAAAAAAAAGCAAAATGTGTGCCCGACAATAAGGTAGGTAGTGCCATTAAATTTTGTCACTCTAAGCATGTGGAGGTCACTTTTCTTCCGACAACAACTGCGAAAATCTTGCAAAAGATGGATTTTATTGGCCTACTTTATTCAAGGTTTGTTACACCTTTTGCAAAAGTTGCGGAAATTAGTCAAAAAGGTTCTCGCTTTGAGATTATCATCTGCACCTACTCCTTGAAAAATTGAGATCTAGGTGGCGCGGTTCTTTTCTTTGTCAAACACGTGTATCCTCTCGGGGCCGTAAATATTGAGGATCCTAGGAATGGTAATGCGCGTAAAGTTAATAGACAAAGACTCAACCATTCCCGGAAAATCAAGTTCTTGAGTTCTTTGTGTTGCTTGGTTAAGTGGCGATACGGTACTCGTGACTCTCAAGTCGGTTTATTTTTCGCTTTCCCAAAATAACCGAATCCTTCTTCTCCTTCAAAATGGATGTCATTCTTTCAAACCCGAGAAAACATTTTCCTTCTTTTCCTCAAAATGCTCGAGAAAAATCTACAAAGTTCGATGTGAAAGATTGAGACTGTTAATGCACAAAGGTATGCCGAAGATGTACGCCGGATAATTGAAGCAAAGGTTCGATTAGCAGTGAGTCCTCAATTTCATTTGACTCATATATGCCCAGTCTTGGAAGAAGTTCATATTCTAAAAGGAGAAGAGCAAAAGGTTACAAGTCCATTACAAATGTGGACGATGGAATTGTAACAGATAATGTCGTTTTTGGGGATGATTTCCGCAAATAAATCCTTCATTAAGAATGGACTGAGTAAGGAGTCATTAGATGATATCTTATTGACTCTTGAGACGCGTTCTTATGGATTCATGCGGGGTGAAATTCTTAATTTGTGGAAACTCTTCAAGGATGAAGAAAAACGCTACAGTCTTGGGAATCTGACTCTAAAAGACCCTGTTTGCCAATTTTTAAGAAAATTGGATGGGAAGCTTATCCTCGACTCATAGAAGACGTTTAAGCCGTTACTGGACGTTAAACCAGAGGCGGATGTGAGCCACATCCACAAACAATCTGTACATATCATCTTCTTCTTCTTCTTCATGTCATCCCTAAAAAAAAACAAAACAAAAAACAAAACAAAAACAAAAAAAAAACAAAAACAAAAACAAAAAAAAAAAAAAAAAAAAATTATGTATACATCTTAGGATTGGCTTTGGTAACACACACCGTGAATGGGGAAATGCATGCATCCCGATCCAAATTTTCTTAATTGAAAAACAAAGAAGGTAGATTGTATCCCACATGTGAGGCAACAATCGTATTATGGCCACTTGTCCCTTTTGGGAGCCCTATGTTGCTACTGGTCTTGAATGGGTTGAATACTTGGTCAACAATGCTTTGGCATAAAGCCGAAAGAGCAGACTACCTCCATCCCAATCTTAAGTAAGTATACACTCATCTTTCATCAAGTTTTTCTAACAATTTCAAAAAAAAAAAAAAAAAAAAAAAAGAGGACGTGATGTCTACTGCACTCATGACGCCAGCAAGATAAAAATACGCCATGGAAACTATACATACAGTATGTCATCATTTTCTATTTCTTTTATCTTTGTATCATTTTGTTGTATTTTGATTTTTGTACAGACGATCCTTTGAGCAGGGTCCTTCAGGGGTTTCTAGACTTCTTTACCTTGATGGTTTTCTTGAAGTCAAAAAAAAAAAAAAATTGTTGTTTTGTTTGGAAAGTATGATATGATTGTCCTGGACTTATTAAACCAATTAGTGATGGCAGAGTAAGGAGTAATTTTACTCTTGAGACGCATTTTAATTGGTGGCAGAGGTGTGATGCGTAACTGATAGTGTGCTTTTTTTTTGCTTTGCGTTGATTCGCTTCTTATCAGGTTGTGTTGCTCTTTTCTATATCTCTCTTTCACATTGAGGACAATGTTTATATTAAGTGTGGGGGAGAGATTTTAGCATGTTTCTTTTGGTTGTTAAAAAAAAAAAAACACAAAAAAGGGTTCATTGCATGATTGAATAACTTTTCTCCCTTCTTGAACTGATATGCTTGGAGATGGATGATTAAATTGATGAATTGAGTTTGATGGATGCATACCTTGTGAGATTTTGAGCCTAATGGATGGATTCAACATTTATGTCATTCTCTTCTTTCTTGTGTGATTTTCACTCATGTTAATGACCACTCTAGAACTTGCTTTGATTCTTTTTAAGGCTACATTTCACTTGCATGCATGAACATCATTGAGGCCCTCTTTCTTAATTAGCTAGTTTAACCAAATAGCCAACCTTGTTTTCAATTTGATATCAAGCACTCTTTTGACTTCTTGGAAATTCTCTGATTCCTGCCAACCTTGTATATTTTCCTTTGCTTAACCCCTTTGAGCTTATTTGACCATTCCTTGTTTCTAGCTCATTATGTACCTTAAATGAAAAATCGTGTTCTTATTTTACCTTAGGGAATAAAAGAACATTAGCTTTGTTAATGGATGAGTTTTTGAACAAGTGTGGGGGTGTGTATACAAAATGGTTGTTGAAAAAGGAAAGAGTGCCTAAAAAAAAAAGAAAAAAAAAACCAAGTGTTTAAAAAAAGAAAAGGATTGGGAAATGAATATGTAAAGGGATATACACTAGAGTTGGGATGAACTTTTATGCTTGTTATTTGAACTCAGCTCTCATTTGCTTTTATTCTCTTTGGTATTTATCTTCTCATATCCATTTTATCCTCTCCTGTTACCTTGACCTCACTACAACCTTGAATAAAGTCCTCATGATTTGTGTGTGCATGTGTTTGAGTAGTGGAGAAGTAGAAGATAAGCAAGCTTATGGTAGTGCAATTTTCATGGGTTGAATTGAGTGAAATACCTACCCTTTAAACACTTGAGAGATTGAGAGGGAATCTTGTGAAGATCTATCATTCTCGATTCATGTTGAAGATACCTTACTTGATGGTTTGAGATGTGGAGAATTGTTAACTCATGAATGTTTTGATCCTCGAACCTTTGGTTGTTCTTCTTAATTGTAAAATTTTGGTCTTGAGTTTTGCCCAGGAGTGCAAAAAGCTAAGTGTGGGGGAATTTGATAAACACATATTTTATTCATTAAGAAACCCTTATATTTAGTCATTTACACTCTTCATATTCTTAATTGATTGAGTTTGACATGATTTTGTGAGTTTGAGCTCAAATTGGTCCTAATTGAATATTTTCAGCATTATTGAGATTTTACACTGTTTCTGTATTTTGGTCATAACTTGAGTTCCTGATATCTGAAAATCATGAATTTTATCTTTTAGGAAAGCTAAGAGGAAGCTCTACAACTTTTATGAAGAGCTCGAAGTCCGATTCAGATGTCTAAGGGACCTAAGTTTACATGGAAGTCAGAATACGGGTTCTGTCAGTAGAATCCGAACAGTGTGCACTCATAAAATCATATCTCAAGATGTAATAATGGAGATGGGCTGAAATTTGGACAGTGGATAGTCAAGATCCAAATAAACAACTTTCATGAAGAATACATTTTCAGAAAAAGAAGTCTAGTAGGTCATTTTGGGCTTGCAAGTCGGAACAGAGGTGCTGAAGTTGGGTTTGAGCAACCTACGGTATTTGGGACATATCTTGGGCTTAAGGAAGCCAAATTTGACGAACCAGCTATCCATTTTATAGCCAAGACAAGGATCTACAACTTTTATGAAGAACACTTTTCGTGGTTCTGAAGTATAGTGGGTCGTTTTTGGCTTCCAAGTCAGACACGAAATTTTCGTCCTCAACCACCCACTCATCCATCCACTAATCCACTCATCCATCCACTAATCCACTCATCCACTCATCCACTCATCCACTAACTCACCCATTCATCCACTCATACACTAATCCAACCACTTAACCACTCCACCCACTCATCCACTAATCCATCCACTCATCCATCCACTCACCCATTCATGTCCATAATTTCCCACTCACCAAAAGTCCTTTGGCATTTTTCACTAATTCAACCACTCCACCATTCCACTCACTCATCCACTAAACCAATCCACTAAACCAACCCACTAATCCATCCACTCAAACACTCCACTCACTCACCCACTCATCCACCCACTTCCCTTTGTCATTTTGTTACCTTAGACTTCTATAAAAGGCACCATTTATCATGAACAAGAGGTAACTCTCCTTCATTTTCTCTCTTAGTTTCTTGTTTCTTCATAGTTTCTTCTTGTTTCTTCATAGTTTTTCTTGTGATTTCTTTCTAGCTATGTGTAACTAAACCTCCTTTGGTTAAGGGGGTGATGAAACCGCTAGTATTAATGTTGTAAACTTTGCATATTTGATTATTTCAACACGCTTTATGTTTTTATTCATATATTTCTCGAATCTATTGTTGGTATGAAGGTTTTTGTACTTGTTCCTACTTTCAAAGTAGTAGATCTAGGTTTATTATGCGCGGTTGCGGTAGTAGATCTAGTGGGATGTATGATGTTCATGTGGGTATAATTATCTTTGTGCTATTTGCCGCTTATAAAAGTGGTAGATCTGGGTTTATTATGCGCTGATTGCGGTATTAGATCTAGAGAAATATATGTTCTAAGTAATTTAATCCCTGTGTGATTAGACCTTAGTGTAATTGGTTTTCTAAATCTTAATGCAATTGTTGGATAGTTGTAAGAGCGGTTGCTTTATGACTAATCAATGATTAGGAGTTGATTTGAGCGGTTGCTAAATTGGCCAACACGTAAGGAAAACAGAGATTTACTCTCACAATTGCATAAAAACATAATTGAGCATGTTGGAATAAAAAGGATATGTGGATTTACATTATTATATAAATCTAGTGGTGGATTCAATCTCTTAACCAATTTTCTTATATTGTTGATTTTAGTTTGTTTATTGTTATCTTTGAAGTTGTTCATTGTTCATCAAAACTCCAAAACCCCCCTTTTACTGTTTATTGTTAATCAGAGTCTAAATTGGGAATTGTTTAATAGTGTTAATTAAATTGGTTCTCTGTGGATCGACCCTTACTAACTACAACTAGTTGTAAGGTTTTTATTTTCTGGTGGGCCTGACAACTGATTTTTATCTTAATTTTAATCACTACATCCGCACGCATCATATATCAAGCTTGAATAAGAGGAAACATGGATCAACCATGGTTTAGAACATGAAAAAGAAGAGAAGAAATGAAGTTTCCTTACACTTCACTTCAAAACCCTAAAACTTGTTATTGGAAAAAGTTCTTCAAGATAGAAGATTTAGAGCTTGGTGTAAACTACAAAGGTTCTTGGATTGATGTAAGGATTCAAGAAGTATGGTTGTATAGAATTGTTGAGTGATGGAAGGTGGTTCTTAGTGGTGTGGCCGTAGCTATGCTTGGAGAGAAAGGAGAGAAATTTTTTGCTAAGTTAGTTTTCTTGAAAACATGCAATAATGATCAAGGTGATAGATTATTGACTTCATGTTTTGCTTTAGCTTCTAAAGCCATCACAAAACCATCCCCCCTTCATTGCTTCATCAAAAACCGTCCCCCCTTCCATGCATCATCAAAGTGTGACAAATTTCTTAAGCCACCATTTTAGGCAATCTTAACCATTAATTAGATCAATGGTTAGGATTATTGTAGGTTTTAGGTTTAGGCTTAGATAGAAGACTTAATTTAGGCCATTGGATCTTTTTTCCTTGAAATCCTATCCATTAGATGTATCTCCTAAATGAAGGGTCAAGATTACTCCTTCAAACTATACATCCAAGGGCTATAAATGGTCCTAGCCACTTTATAAGACTAAATCTCAACTGTTGATTAAATCAAGATCAAGTCTCCACCGTTGATTACATCAATGGTGGATATCCAAGCCACTAATGTTGACTACGCAGTACAATATTTATTTTTTTATCTGCTATTACCTTTCGAATAATATTTTTATTGTATTTTTTTCACCCAATAATTAAATACAGTACAAAACACAGTAAAAGAAAATTTTAAAAACTGTTTCCGGATTTAGGTTTAGTAAGATCCCCCATCTCCGTCTCAATAATATGAAATTTTCTGGCTACAGAAAAATTTTCACTTTTCTGGACCCACGTGGGGCCTATATATGACCTCCCTAGGCCCACAGATGGCCCACGGATAACGTTAAAATAATCAGAGTAATATAAAATTTCATAATCACTCACAAAATCACAAAAATTAGAAAATTCACAAATATCAAATCAAATTACGTAAAATAATTAAGACTTAACAGTAAAAATCAATTTACGTAAAATTTTTCCCGGCCCGAAAATTATGATTTTCTTGACACGGAGTAATTCGCACAAAACGATCAAAAGCAGTCATGGAATAATCAAAATAATTTTACAGCACACAAAAATCAATAAACAGTAGAATTCTGTTAACTGTCAAAATTACTTGTCAAATATTTAGGAAGTTTTGGGGTGTTACAATACTCCCCCTCTAAAAAGAAGTTTCGTCCTCGAAACTTGATAAACTTGACTTCACATCCTCAGAATAAATACGGATATTATTCTTTTATCTTTTATTCCAGTTCCCATGTAGCTTCACCACTTATGTTGTTCCAAACTATTTTAACTAATGAAATTTTCTTACCTCGAAGTTGCTTTGTCCTTCGATCCTCAATCTTGACTGGAAACATTTCATAGGTTAAGTTTTCCTTCAACTGTACCGTGTCTGGCTCGATAACATGGGTAGGATCAGGAATATATTTCCGTAATTGTGATACGTGAAATACATTGTGAAGATTTAATAACATTGGTGGTAATGCAATTTGATAAGTTACCGGACCTACCCGACGAAGTATCTGATACGGCCCGATAAACTTTGGAGTGAGTTTCTTGGACTTAAGCACTCGTCCAACTCCAGTCATAGGTGTCACTCGCAAAAATACATGGTCACCTTCTTCAAACTCAAGCGATTTTTTTCTTTTATCGGCATAGCTCTTTTGCTGAGTTTGAGTCATTCTCATCTTGTCTTGTATCATCTTCACTTTCTTAGTTGTCTGTTGCACAATCTCTGGTCCTAACACAACACTTTCACTGTCCTGATACCAACACAATGGTATTCTGCATCGTCTCCCATACAATGCCTCATAGGGTGCCATTCCTATACTCGAATGAAAACTGTTGTTGTATGTAAACTCTACCAATGGCAAAAATTCATCCCAACAACCAGTTTCTTCTAGAACACAAGCTCTCAACAAGTCCTCTAATGACTAAATCATTCTTTCTGACTGACCATCAGTCTGTGGATGGTAAGCAGAACTCAAACGTAGCTTTGTTCTCATTGCTTCTTGCAAACTATTCCAAAATCTCGACGTAAACCTCGGATCTCAATCCGAAATAATACTGGATGGTACACCATGAAATCTAACAATTTCGTTGATGTACACTTAAGCCAACTTTTCCATTGAGTACTTAATATTAATCGGTAAAAAGTGCACCGACTTAGTAAGCCAATCAATAATTACCCAAATAGAATCATAACATTTCTGAGTCTTTGGTAGTCCTGTCACAAAATCCATTGCTATGTCATCCCATTTCCATTCAAGAATAGGTAAATGTTGCAACATTCCCGAAGGTCTTTGATGTTCCACCTTAGCCTTCTGACAAACTAAACAAGATGATACATACTCAGCGACATCCTTTTTTCATTCCTTGCCACTAATATAATTGTTTTAAATCCTGGTACATCTTTGTGAATCCTGGATGCATACTCAACTTACTCCTGTGAGCTTCATCCAAAATCAATCTCGTAAGTTCTGGATCATTTGGCACACAAACCCTTCCTTTAAACTTCAAAATTCTATTAGCACCTTCGCTAAATTCTACCTCTGCACCTTGGCTCTTAGCTTCTTTAGCTTCTTGCAAATACTGGTCACTGTTTTGTCCATCTCATATTCTATCCATCAAATCATTTGAAATGATGATCATGTGTAAACGCATCCTCCCTGGCGTCAATTTCACAGACAAACGCATATCCCAAAATTCTTCTATCAGTTCCTTCTCCTTAATCATCATAACAGAAACACTAAGCATCTTTCTACTTAACGCATTTGCTACGACATTCGCCTTTCCGTGATAATATTGTAACTAAAGTCACAATCTTGCAAAAACTCTAGCCAACGCCTTTGTCTCATGTTCAACTCTTTCTGGTCAAACAAATACTTTAAACTTTTATGATCACTAAAAACAGTGAACGTTGCTCCATAGAGAAAATGTCTCCACACTTTCAACGCAAACACCACAGCTGCCAATTCCAAGTCATGAGTCGAATAATTCCTCTCATGATTTTTTCACTATCTTCAAGCATAAGCCACCATCTTACGATTCTGCATAAGTACATAACCCAATCCTTGATACGAAGCATCACAATATACATCGAAAGGTTCGTTCGGATCAGGTAGAATCAATACCAATGAAGTAGTCAATCGTCTTTTCAACTCTTGAAAACTTTCTTCGCATGCATCAATCCACACGAACGGTTGATTCTTCCATGTAAGTTGGGTAAGAGGTCTTGCTATCTTTGAAAACCCCTCAATGAACCATCTATAATAACCAGCTAATCTGACAAAATTACAGATTTCTGTTACAGTCGTTGGTCTTTCCCATTCCAAAACTGTCTCCACCTTTGAAGCATCAACTTCAATTCCTTCCTCCGATATCACGTGTCCCAAAAATTGAACCTCGCTTAACCAAAATTCACATTTGGACAACTTGGCATACAACTTATTCTCTTTTAGAATCTGGAGAACCACTCTAAGATGTTCAGCATGTTCCTCCTGACTTCGAGAATAAATCAAAATGTCATCTATAAAGACAACAACAAATTTATTCAAGTACAAACAGAAAATTCTGTTCATAAAGTCCATGAATATGGCAGGTGCATTAGTCACACCAAACGGCATCACAAGATATTCATAATGCCCATAACGAGTCCGAAATGCAGTTTTGGGAATATCTTCCACTTTCACACGAATCTGGTGATACCCAGATCGTAAATCAATCTTGGAAAATATTGCGGCTCCTCGCAATTGATCCATCAGATCATCAATTCTTGGAAGTGGATATTTATTCTTAATCGTAATCTTGTTTAACTGCCGATAGTCTACACATAGACGAGAAGTCCTGTCCTTCTTCTTTACCAACAATAATGGAGCTCCCCATGGTGACACACTTAGTCTCACAAATTGTTTCTCCAATAAATCCTCCAGTTGTTTCTTAAGCTCTGCCAACTCTACCGGCGACATCCGATAGGGCGCAATAGATATAGGTCCAGCTCCAGGTACTAAATCAATAGCAAACTCAATTTCCCTTTCTGGCAATAGTCCAGGTATATCTTCAGGAAATTCATTGACCACGAAAATATCCTTCAAGACATCTTCACATTGGACCTCCAAAGAAGACAACAATAGATACCCATGATCTCCTTCCTTCAAATAAGCTTCTACTTGAGTTACCGTTAGGAATCTAGGATCCTTAGCATCAGGAAATACTAATGTCTTATTTGAACAATCAATTAGGATATGGTTAGAAGATAACTAATCCATTCCTAAGATTACATTAATCTTGGAAAGAGGCAAACATATCAAATCCACATGAAAGATTCTATCCCTAACACATACAGGGCAATTCAAACATACTTTTGTAGTAATCACAAGCTTATCAGTAGGAGTAGCCATACTCAAATCATAAGGTAATGTAGTCACAGTCAATCCCAAACGCTCCACACAATCACATGCAATAAAAGAATATGTTGCTCCCAAATCATAGAGTACGGTTAAAGGATTACCTTCAATAGCACACTCTTCCATGATAAAGTCCTAAGATTTCACGGCTTCTTCCCCGCTCATAGTATACACTCGACCACTCGCCTATGACCTTGCGGTACGAACATTTCCCATAGAAGGTTCCTTCTTTATCTGATCACAATCCCTGGATAAATGCCCAGGTTTCCCACATCTAAAACAAACAATTCCTTTATGCTGACAACCTTGGTCAGATGGTTCTTCCCACACTTGAAACAGCTATACGTAGGAGTTCCAGCTTGACTTGCCTTACCGCTACTAGAACTTCCTCCCACAAATTACTGCCAATTCTGATTTCCTGCCAGTTTAGTATACAGTTTCTGTTGAAAACAGTTTCCTCCGCTATTCTTTCCTCTTTGGAATCTTGCAGGTCCAAAGTTCTTATTGCTCGCCGCCTGTTGAAGATCAATCTCCTCAACCTTACGACACTTATCCAACAATTCTGGAAACTGTTCAATTCCCAGGGTTGCTACAGCTCGCTTAATGTCAAGCTTCAATCCTTCCTCAAATTTCCTACACTTCCAGTCCTCATCTGGGTGCATCTGGAAATACCTCGAAAACTTTGACAAGCTTTCGAACTTTGCTGCATACTCACTAATAGACATCACCCCTTACCTTAGACTAAGAAATTCCATCTCCTTAGCATGACGCACACTTGCTGGAAAATACTTTCCCAAAAACTTCTGCCTAAAGAGCTGCCATGTCACAACTCGTCCTTCAGCTTCTAACAATCTTCGGGCTCCTGCCCACCAGTTTTCACCATCTCTGACTAACATAAAAGTCGCAAAAGTCAACTTGCGTTCATCAGTACAACTCATACCTTCAAAGATTTTCTCTAACTCCTTAATCCATAGATCAGCTTTGTCTAGGTCAAATTCTCCCCGAAACTTCGGTGGATTGTTCTTACGGAATTCAGACAAACTGTGAGCATCCTGAGTTGCCCTTTGGTTTTGCTGTACCACTACATCAGCCATTCGTTGCATCGCTGCTACAGCTGCAGCCATGTTCTGGTTGTCAGTACCAACATTTTCCATTCCAGTTCTAGTATTGACACGTCCTTGTCCTCGTCCAACCATTACATTCTCTACTCAAACTGGACAACACAAGAAAGCAAGGTCAATCTTCAAACAATATTGTTTCTTTTCAGAAAACAATCATAGAGAATCACACAACACAAACAAGACAGACCTAATCACAAACCCAAAAGACTCTAACTTGGGCTCTGATACCAACTAATGTAACACCTACCGTAGGGTGCCACATTTATGTTACTTAATTACCAAAATACCCCCAAGTTCATAAATTGTAATGTTATAACAAAAATACGAGTTGTAAAATTTTTTCTTTCTTCTTTGATAACGATAAGATAAACTTAGCGGAAAATAAAATATCATCACACATAATTTACATTATTATACATTACAGAAGTACTGTCGAAATTATTTATATGCAGACTAAGTTCTCAAAAGTAGTTAGACATTATTTAAAAACTAACACACTTGCCCAAGCATAAACTAGACAGTAGAACCCTCAGACCGGTCCTCCTCAGATTCCTCCGCAGGTAGGAATCTATTCTAACGCGAAGTCCTACGGATAGGTGTCCGCGCAGACGACACGATACTTATCTCACTAAGCGTACGGTAGTAAGCTCCCCAATACTGCCTAATGGATAGTGGAAACTCTAACTGTACATAAATATTGACACTAAAATAGGGGTTCCCTTGATAAAGCCTACTGTAGGTAATGTTCAGGTCCCTTATATAAAATATACACTGTCGATCCAAATGAACATGTCACGCCTCCGGACCTCCGCGAAACTGTAACGTTATATAACCTAGAAAACTGGGCATCTCCATCTTTTCAAAATTCTGCTTCCTCCATAGGAGCATGCTCTTCTTCACCCTCTTGTTCTATGCCTTGCTCAACGTCTTTACCAATTATAATTACAGTACAAAATAAACATACAAAGAGGTGAGATCACCTACGCCAATACCAACATGGTAGCACAGAGATAATACAAACAGCATACTATAATTACAATCATGCCATCCACATTATTTATCATAACAGATACAATAAATAATAATTACCATCATGCCATTAACATTATTATCATCACACAATAATTACCATAATACCATCATATTATTATCATCATCACCATCCAAGTATTCCTCAACAAAACAATTGTCATAGCCAATATTCCTCAATTAATATATCATACAGATATAAATGCTCAAATTCATGCATGCGCACATAGACTCAATTTCCTACTCCATGGAGCTAATACTCAATTCGGAGAAGTTGTTCCAAAAGATCTGTCTGTACCAACATGCCTCAGACCACGTGCCACATTTCTCATATGTGTTTGCACATCTAGCATATACACGACAGTCTTTACTAGATCTCGATTAAGAATAGTGTCTCGGTCAGGATCATCGATGCGTTGCATCGATCTACCTTACGGAAAGAAGAGCTACCAACCGCCCATGTAAACAACCCGCACCCCGATGCCCCCAAGGTCAACAAATGACTTACAGTATGCATATCGCACTCACTCAAGAGGTGTACGTCTCTCCTAGGCAAATAGCCTCATACAGTCCATCGGACCTTTCCAATGCATGTTCAATGCACCAATGACAATCATAGGCAAAATTCATATAAAGTGTCCATACACTAGTTCATGCATATAAAATGTACCAATGCCAATCACAAGCAAAATTCATCATTTTCTCATATAGTGTCCATACACTAGTCCAACAGTAATCTTACTGTATATTTAATTGCAAAAATCATATTATCGCGTTTTCATAGTCGTGCACCACTTTTGTCACATTTTCACAATTTTGTAACTTTTCTGTTACGTTTTCAAATCACATATAGATTTTTCAACGTTTTCATCAATCACGTAAAAATATTCCACCATTTTTAAATCGCGTAGCGATTTTTCAACAATATCTCAAACAAATAAAAATATTTAAACGTTTTCCAAATTGCGTAGAAATATTTCAATGTTTTCTTCTTCTTCTTCTTTTTTCAAATCGCGTGGAAATATTTAAATATTTTTTTAAAATCGCGTAGCTTAAAAATCACATTTTTAAGTTACGTAAATCATTTTTCACCATTTTTCAACTTCGTAAAATATTTCTCAATATTCAAAAATTTCATTTCAACATTTCTCAAAATAATATAACTTCTCACATTATTTTCCATATTTTCTTACTCAAGAAAATCATTTTCGCAATTTATTCCATAAATTCACCATTTCATTGAATTAAATCAATGTTTCTAACTTTAAAAATTTACTAACGCTCTCCAAAACCCAAAGGATGAGTTACACGTTAGAAAATCTCAAGTCACCAACGTATTCTTTATAATTCCAAATTAATTCTAAAAATCAATACTCTTTAAAATAAATTGAGATTCAAACACTTTGAACCTCTCTTTTCCATTCTCATATGAAAATTCCATTTTCTCAAGTGATAAAACACTCTGATTCCCTTTCCAAATTCCTTGTACTAATTCAATTTATATTTCCACTTGAAAAGCCACTTTGTTTTCATAAATTCAAGGCATTTACAAGCCTTCAAAACCGTGGACATGGCCATTGAAACTATCAAAATATTTTTCCTTCTAAATTAACGAAGTTCCATTCTTGATTTTATACAAACAAAATCATGAAAATTCCTTCACAAAACCGTGAGCTCATGTTCCTTGAAAACAAACCATTTTTTATTTTCCTAACTTTTCTAAACATCCAATTTTACCATTCATGAAAATATTAATTTGTGAATACCTATTTTGAGGTGTTGAGGCCGAAATCCTTATGGTCTTTGGAACCAAAAATTGTTTTCTTTTCCAAGAATTTTTCTAGCATACATCACATATAATCAACATATTATATTTCAAGCATACCATGAAAGCAATAAAAATCATACTAAACATGCAAGCATAAATAAATCATGCCAAGCACATCAAGTATAAGCAAATAATCAAAACACAAAAATACCCACAAATAATTATATGACCATGGATATGAATCCTCACATGGATTCACCATCCATCAAATATAAAACCTTCTCTCACCACCATACTTGGTTGGTGAGATGGATCTCCCTCTTACCTCTTGAAGAACCACAAAAAAGCTCATTGCTTTGTACTTTGAACAAGATCTCCACCAACAAAAGTTTCTTGAACATAAAACAAACACAAAGAAATTAGTATATCAAGCTTGAATAAGAGGAACCATGGATCAAACATGGTTTAGAACATGAAAAAGAAGAGAAAAAATGAAGTTTCCTTACACTTCACTTCAAAACCCTAAAACTTACTATTGGAAAAAGTCCTTCAAGATGGAAGATTTAGAGCTTAGTGTAAACTACAAAGGTTCTTGGATTGATGTAAGGATTCAAGAAGTATGGTTGTATAGAATTGTTGAGTGATGGAAGATGGTTCTTGGTGGTGTGGCCATAGCTATGCTTGGAGAGAAAGAAGAGAAATTTTTTGCTAAGTTAGTTTTCTTGAAAACATGCAATAATGATCAAGGTGATAGATTATTGACTTCAAGTTTTTCTTTAGCTTCTAAAGCCATCACAAAACCGCCCCCCTCCATTGCTTCATCAAAAACCGTCCCCCCCTTCCATGCATCATCAAAGTGTGACAAATTTCTTAAGCCACCATTTTAGGCAATCTTAACCATTGATTAGATCAATGGTTAGGATTATTGGAGGTTTTAGGTTTAGGCTTAGATAGAAGACCTAATTTAGGCCATTGGATCTTTCCTCCTTGAAATCATAGCCATTAGATGTATCTCCAAAATAAATGGTCAAGATTACTCCTTCAAACTTTACATCCAAGGGCTATAAATGGTCCTAACCACTTTGTAAGACTAAATCTCAACCATTGATTAAATCAAGATTAAGTCTCCACCGTTGATTACATCAATGGTGGATATTCAAGCCATTAATATTGACTACGCAGTATAATATTTATTTTTTTATCTGTTATTACCTTTCGAATAATATTTTTACTGTATTTTTTTCACCCAATAATTAAATATAGTACAAAACACAGTTAAAGAAAATTTTAAAAACTGTTTTCGGATTCAGGTTTAGTAAGATCCCCCGTCTCTGTCTCAATAGTACGAATTTTTCTGGCTACAGAAAAATTTTCATTTTTCTGGACCCATGCGGGACCCACATATGACCTCCTTGGGCCCACAGATGACCCACGGATAATGCTAAAATAATCAGAGTAATATAAAAATTTCATAATCACCCACATAATCACAAAAATTAGAAAATTCACAAATATCAAATCAGATTACGTAAAATAATTAAGACTTAAGAATAAAAATTAATTTACCTAAAATTTTCACCGGCCCGAAAATTATTATTTTCCTAACATGGAGTAATTCACACAAAACGATCAAAAGCAGTCGCGGAATAATCAAAATAATTTTACAGCACACAGAAATCACTAAATAGTAGAATTCTGCTAACTGTCAAAATTACTTGTCAAATATTTAGCAAGTTTTGGAGTGTTACATATTCTGTTAAGTTTATGTTATTCACGAAAAGAAATTTTACAACCAGTATATTGCAATATTAAATTATTTATAACTTGGCTTTAGCTTTAGAATTTAAATTATCAATGATTTAGCTGCAACTCCCTCTAAAGAATCTCACTCTTCATTGTAAATCCAAGGATGAAGATTTGTGATATCATACACTCACACTTGGAGAGAGCTACCAATTTACTTTCAGGCCAAGTGTTATTTCATTTTTGATAATGCTATTCTTTTGCAGCTTTACATGGCCAGGACAATCATCCACTCGCTATTTGGAAATTTATAATCAAGATCAAGATTCGTGCGGATAAAGTTCATGGAAAATATGGGAAACTAGTGGTAGAAGGGGCAATGATTGCTTTCCTTGGATCAAGGAATCTTCGAAAGATATGGAACTAAGAGCTTGGAATACTTTGAAGAGATAATTTTCTCTTTAATTTGTTGTAACTGAAATAAAAATCCAAGATATAGAAGCCTTATGATTATTCTTGATTGGTGTTTTTCTTCACTTGTGTTTTGGAGGAGATATAACAATAATTGTGGGTCATAAATAATCAAAATCCATCTCTTTCTCTCCATTAGTGTTCAACTCATTGTACAACTAAGCTTATCATCCTTGTTTGAATTTAAAGTGTTTCAAAAATGAGCTAGACAAAAAATAATATTAGAGTTAAGAGTTCTCTAATTCCATTTATTCAACCAAGAAAGCCTACTTGAAAACATATATGACAATGGAAGAGGTGTGAATTCTAACCATGGCCAAACTAGAGTTTGTTACAAGTTTAAATATAATAAATACATAATAATATGTAGAATATATATATACATAATAATATGTATATATATACATAATAATATTTATTATATAATAAATACATAATATATATATATATATAGAAGTAAAATTTCCTAGAGGAGTAATTAATGATACCAATTATTAATTACTTTTTGTCATTGATAAGGTATCCTCACTAGCATTTCAGTGAGACTTACCATTAGATCAGGGGTGGTGGTTAGGTGAAGTATTCCTAAAGTGATGTTTTGCTTTAATTTTATTTTGGAGGAGATATGATAGATATGTGTCATAAATATTCATATTTCATCTCTTTGTCTTCTTTAGCAGTCTTAGTCTAGCTCACTATACAATTTAGACTATCATACTTGCACGATTTTAAAGAATTTCAATTGTTGGATGGAGAAGAAAATGATCATAAAGTTAAGCACTTTCTAAATTCGTTTATTCAACCAAGAAAGCCACTTGAAAATATATATGAAAATGGAAGAGGTTAGAGTTCTAACCAAGCTCAAACTGAAATTTGTTATAGTTTTAAATTTAATAAATATTTACTGATACTTAGAATATATATATATATATATATATATATATATATATATATATATATATATATATATATATATATATTATTGTTATCAACTATTAAATACTTTTTGACTTCGATTATGGTATCCTTATAAAGCATTGAGACCCACCTTTTGATCATGGGTCGTGGTTTTGTAATGCATTCCTCAAAGTGATGTTTTACTTTACTTTGATTTTGAAGGAGATATAATATATGAGTGTCATAAATAATTAAATTTCACCTATTTCTCTTCTTTAGCAGTCTCAGTCTAGCTCATTATACAATTTAGCCTATCATACTTGCACGTGTTTAAATAATTTAAGTAGCGGGATAGAGGAAAGAATATGACAAAGTTGAGCGTTGTCTAATTTCATTTATTCAACCAAAAAAGCCACTTGAAATTATATATGACAATGGGAGGGGCTTGAGTTATAACAATGGTCAAATTAGAATTTGTTATATGTTTAAATTTAATAAATATTTAAAAGTAAACTTTATATATATATATATTATATATATATATATATATATATATATAAAATCAAAATTCCCTTGAAGAGTAATTAATGATACCAACTATTAATTACTATTTGTCTTTGATCAAGGTATCCTCACAAAGCTTTTTTGTGAGACTCACATTTGGATCAAGGGTAGTGGTTTGGTAAAGAATTCCCCAAAGCAATGTTTTACTTTACTAGTATTTTGGAGGAGATATAATATAATGTATGTCATAAATAATAAAATTTTATCTCTTTCTCTTTATCAGTAGTCTCAGTCAAGCTCGTTATACAATTATACTTATCAGCCTTGCCTGAATTTAAAGAATTTCTAAAGCGGGTTGGAGGAAAAGATCTGATAAAGTTGTGTGGTTTCTAATTTCATTTATTCAACAAAGAAAGCCTACTTGAGATCTTATATGTCAATGGAAGAGGTGTGAGCTCTACCTATGGTCAAACTAGAATTTGTTATACATTTAAATTAAATAAATACATAATATATATATATATAAAAAGTAATATTCCTTTGAGGAGTAATTAATGACATCAACTATTAATTACTTTTTGTCTTTGGTCAAAGTATCCTCTCAAGTATTTCTGTGAGACTAATGTTCAGATATATATATATATATATATATATATATATATATATATATATATATATATATATATTCCTTTGAGGAGTAATTAATGACATCAACTATTAATTACTTTTTGTCTTTGGTCAAAGTATCCTCTCAAGTATTTCTGTGAGACTAATGTTCAAATCTAGGGTGGTGGTTAGAGCTGTCAAAACGGGTCGGGCCAGTTCGGGCCGGGCCATTTTTGGGCCGGGTCAGATCGGGCCAGGTATGTTTCGGGCTAGTATTTTGTCAGCCCAACCCGCTATTTTACAAGTAAACGGGTCGGGCTGGCCCAGCCCGTTGCGGGCTGGCCCATTCGGGCCGGGCCAGATCGGGCCATTTTAAATTTCAGGCTAACATTTTTTTACTCAGCCCGTCCATTTTGTCGGGCTATTCGGGCCGGCCAATCGGGCTTGACCTATTTTGACGGCTCTAGTGGTGGTTAGGTAAAGAATTCCTAAAGTCATGTCTTATTTCACTTGTCTTTTGGAGGAGATATAATATATCTGTGTCATAAATTATCAAATTCCATCTTTTTCTCTTCATCAGATGGCATAGTGCAACTCGTTATACATACAATAATGCCTATCATCGTTGTTCGAGTTTAAAGATTTTCAATTGCAGAACGGAGGAAAATACATTGATAAAGTTCAACACTTTTTTTATTACGTTTTTTCAATCAAGAAAGCCACATGAAAATATATATGATAATCGAAAAGATTTGAGTGGTAACCATGGTCAAACTGAAATGTGTTATATGTTTAAATTTAATAAATATTTAGTAATATATTGAACATATATATATATATAACTTCTCAAGTATTAATGACACTATATTTTTAACATTTTAAGAGTTAAAAGTCAATCATTAGAGGTATTATCAAGGAAAAAGTGGGAATATGTGCTTTGTGCACACTGTATGAAAGAAAATTTTGATTTATCAAGAACTTGACACTTTGTTATGCATTATAAATAGATGGTTACATGCCTTACTGGTCACAAAGCATCTATGGCTCAAAATCTAATTACCTCTAAAGTCATATCGCTCTCACTACTATTAACAATACTTTTTGCATTGAGGCTCAATACTAGTGAGGCCAGAGGGCTTTTTGCTAAGGTTACAGTTGAAATTATCAATGATTTAGCTACAACTCCTTCTCTGAAGAATCTCACTCTTCATTGCAAATCCAAGGACGATGATTTGGGATATCATACACTCACACATGGAGAGAGCTACCAGTTTACTTTTAGGCCAAGTGTTATTTCATTTTCTTCAACACTATTCTTTTGCGGCTTTACATGGACAGGACAATCATCCACTCGCTATTTGGAAATTTATAATCAAGATCAAGATTCGTGCGGATTTTGTTCTTGGAAAATAAAGGAAACTGGTGGTTGTAGGGGCAATGATTGCTTTCCTTGGAACAAGGACTCTTCAAAAGATATGGAACTAGAAGCTTGAAATACTTTGAAGGGATAATTTTCTCTTTAATTTGTTGCAACTGAAATAAAAATCCAAGATATAGAAGTCTTATGATTATTCTTGATTTGTGTTTTTCTTCACTTGTGTTTTGGAACAGATATAATAATATATGTGGGTCATAAATAATCAAAATCTATCTATTTCTCTCCATCAGTGTTAAGCTCATTATACAACTAAGCTTATCATCCTTGTTCGAATTTAAAGAGTTTCAAAAATGAGCTAGACAAAAAAATAATATTAGAGTTAAGAGTTTTCTAATTCCATTTATTCAACCAAGAAAGCCTAATTGAAAACATATATGACAATGGAAGAGGTGTAAGTTCTAACCATGGCCAAACTAGAGTTTGTTATACATTTAAATATAATAAATGCATAATAATATGTAGAATATATATATATATATATATATATATATATATATATATATATATAAAAGTAAAATTCCCTTGTGGAGTAATTAATGATACCAACTATTAATTACTTTTTGTTATTAATAAGATATCCTCACTAGCATTACTGTGAGACTTACCTTCAAATCAGGGGTGGTGGTTGGGTGAAGTATTCTGAAAGTGATATTTTACTTTAAATTACTTTAATTTTATTTTGGATGAGATATGATATGTGTGTGTGTGTGTGTGTGTGTCTGTGTGTGTGTCTTTGTGTGTGTGTGTGTCATAAATATTCAAATTTAATCTCTTTGTCTTCTTTAGCAGTTTCGGTCTAGTTCATTATACAATTTAGACTATCATACATGCACGAGTTTAAAGAATTTCAATTGCGGGATGGAAGACAAAATGATCATAAAGTTGCGCGCTTTCTAATTTCGTTTATTCAACCAAGAAAGCCACTTGAAAATATATATGAAAATGGGAGAGGTTTGAGTTCTAACCACAGTCAAACTGAAATTTGTTATAGTTTAAATTTAATAAATATTTAACAATTTTTAGAATATATATATATGTATATATATGTATATATATATATATATATAGGAAGGATCAACTTATACCAATGTAAGTTTTTTTTCTTACACATATTTTCAACTGTTAGTTCCACTTTTATCTAATGGTTGAGATTATTTCATTAAAGGTAACCATTAGATGAAAGTAGATCTAACAATTTGAAAATGAGTGTAAGAGAAAAAAGACTTACACTTTGGTATAAGTTGATCCCCCTCGTTCATATATATATATATATATATATATATATATATATATATATATATATATATATATATATATATATATATATATATATAGTTAAATTCCCTTGAGGAGTAATTATTGATATCAACTATTAAATACTTTTTGTTTTCGATTAAGGTATCCTCGTAAAGCATTGAGACTCACCTTTTGATCAAGGGTCGTGGTTTTGTAATGTATTCCCCAAAGTGATGTTTTACTTTACTTGGATTTTGAAGGATATATAATATATGTGTGTCACAAATAATCAAATTCCACCTATTTCTCTTCTTTAGCAGTCTCGATCTAGCTCATTTTACAATTTAGCCTATCATACTTACACGTGTTTAAAGAATTTAAAAAGTGGGATGGAGGAAAGAATATGATAAAGTTGACCATTTTTTAATTTCATTTATTCAACCAAGAAAGTCACTTGAAATTATATATGACAATGGGAGAAATTTGAGTTGTAACCTTGGTCAAATTAAATTTATAATATGTTTAAATTTATATATATATATATATATATAAAATCAGAATTCCCTTGAAGAGTAATTAATGATACAAATTATTTGTTACTATTTGTCTTTGATCAAGGTATCCTCACAAAGCATTGTTGCGAGACCCACATTTGGATCAAGGGTGGTGGTTTGGTAAAGCATTCCCCAAAGCAATGTTTTACTTTACTGGTATTTTGGGGGAGATATAATTTATGCGTGTCATAAATAATGAAATTTTATCTCTTTCTCTTTGTCAGCAGTCTTAGTCAAGCTCATTATACAATTAAGCTTATCATCCTTGCTCGAATTTAAAGAATTTCAAATGCGGGTTGGAGGAAAAGATCTGATAAAGTTATGCGCTTTCTAATTTCATTTATTCAACAAAGAAAGCGTACTTGAGATCTGATATGTCAATGGAAGAGGTGTGAGCTCTACCTATGGTCAAACTAGAATTTGTTATACATTTAAATTAAATAAATACATAATATATATATATATATATATAAGTAATATTCCTTTGAGGAGTAATTAATGACATCAACTATTAATTACTTTTTGTCTTTGGTCAAAGTATCATCTTAAGTATTTCTGTGAGACTAACGTTTCGATCTAGGGTGGTGGTTAGGTAAAGAATTCCCAAAGTCATGTCTTATTTCACTTGCCTTTTGGAGGAGATATAATATATGTGTGTCATAAATTATCAAATTCAATCTTTTTCTCTTCATCAGATGTCTCAATGCAGCTCGTTATACATACAATAATGCATATCATCATTGTTTGAGTTTAAAAATATTCAATTGCGGGATGGAGGAACATACAGTGATAAAGTTCAACGCATTTTTAATTACGTTTATTCAACTAAGAAAGTCACATGAAAATATATATCATAATGGGAGATATTTGGGTTGTAACCATGTTCAAACTAGAATTTGTTATATGTATAAATTTAATAATATTTAGTAATATATATATATATATATATAAATTGACTTCTCAAGCATTAATGACACTATATTTTTAACATTTTAAGAGTTAAAACTCATTCGTTAGAAGTATTATCAAGGAAAAAGCAAGAATATGAGCTTTGTGCACACTATGTGAACGAAAATTATGATTTATCAAGAACTTGACATTATGTTATGCATTATAAGTAGATTGGTTATACGTCTTGCTAGTCACAATGTATAACACCCCAAAATTCGCTAAATTACAATAATGCTTGAATTGTACTGTTTTGTGTTTTCTGTGTGCTATAAAAATTATTTAGACTATTTCGTGATTGTATTTGATTGTTGTGTGTGATTTACTCCGAGTCAGGAAAATAATAATTTTTGGGCCGGGAAAAATCTTTATCTGATTATTCGGAGCTGGAGGATCTTACTAAACCCAATTTCGAGTGATACGTGTATCAATCTTTTAATTTTTAGAATTTATCTGTGAAATAAAAATATTTTATATTTTAATATTATTTTATTATCTGGTGGACAGTACCTACTGACTTAAGAGCAGTAGCTTCTGCCCAGTGGACAATAGGAACTAGTAAAGTCTTTGTGACTTACAGTTAAGTGAACTAATAGAAATCAGTCAACATTTCTAGCTTGAGTTATTTCTAAGCCAATGAGAGTCAGTTAACATAAATGGCTTGAATTTCTAAACCAATAGGAAGGAGGTCAATAAAAATGGTTGGACTAGTTAGTAAGTAAATAGAAAACCTAACTAAGTTAGCTTAAACTTAAATAAGTTAATCCAAAGTACTTAGGTAGTAACTAAATGGAACAAACCTAGTTAGCTACTCATTAAAGCCTTAGTTAGAAAATGTTCTAGCATAATCAAGAAGGTGGTGAGTCATCCTAAGTAACTAAATGGTTAACTAAGTAACTAAAAAACCTAACTAGATGTACCTAAACCTAACTAGGAAACCAAATGAATCAAATCTTGGTTTGCTCTCCCTTGGAGCAATTCGGCCAAGCACCTTCAAGAAGCATCAAGAAGCTTGATGACTTGATTCTCTAAGCCAATAGGAGACAAACTTGGAGACAAAGCTTTGAAGATCAACCCTTGATCTCATCTAAGGCCATTAGGAGTCTTGAGTGGTCAACCAAAGTGGTCACCTCCTTAGGAGCTCCACGGCAATGCATAAGGGAGGAGACCATTTTCACTTCATCATCATCCTTTCTATCACACAAATTTACTTTCTCCTTTCTCTTTCTTCCAAGAACGCAAGAAACTCCATTCTTCCTTGTTTTTGGAGCTCACGGCCACCACACCAAATCTATACCTCCACTCTTCTAAAATTTTATCCAATACAACTTCTCAAATCTGAACATCATTCTAAACATCTTTCATCTTGAGAGTTTCTTCAAAATCATCCATTTGAAGCTTAGAAAACAACCTTGAAGTTACTTTCCTACAAGGTAAAAATCCTTGTTTCTTGTTTCTAACTTGATTCTTGAAGTTCTAAGCCATGATTGATCCATAGTTTTTCTTTTTCAACCATAGTTTATGACTTTTTAAAATTGTTTAAGTTTGTTAAGGTTTCTTTGGAGCCATACGAAATCACTAGGAGGAAGTCTAGAAGGAGTTTTGTCTTCCTTATAGGTAAGAGGGAGATTTAATCTCATCAACCTTGTATGGTGGTGAGAAAATGGATGTGTTTATGGTGAAGAATCCATAAGGATTCATTCACTTGGTTGTTTAAAGTTTTTCCTATTTGTGATTGATTTTGTTTGCAAGCATGTCTTTACCTTTAATATATTTTGGTATGTGTTTATGGATGCATGATAGTTATTGTAGGATGTGAATAACATGTTGATGATTTGCATGAGTGTTCCAAAGAACAAGTGAAGCTCACGGCTTCACCACCACAAAGAAAACCAAAATGTTCTCAACTATTTTCTAAAGCATGGATTAAGTAATTTAATTGGATTAATAATTTTTACAAGGACTTAGATAGTAGAAAATGATTTAAAGATGATTTATAGAGGACATAGTGAATTTCGGCCAACATGCCATTTGACATACCTTTGATCTAGAATCATTTTCTAAGTGTGAACTATGTAATTAAATTAAATGAGAACTCAATTTCAATGGATTTTAGAGAATAAAATAAATAAAGTTATTTTAGAAACTTAATTAGAGAAATTAAGTAAGGATAAGAAATAAAATGCACACTTGAAAAGTACTAACGTATAGCTCACCCTTTGAGTTTTGAAGCGCGTTAGCAAGTTTCGAGATGTAAATATTGGTTATGACTAAGAAAGGTAATTTTTAAAGGAAACAGTAGAAAATATTACTTAAAGGATTTTCAAAAGGAAATGCTATAAATAAAGTTAAAAATAATTATATAATTGAGAAAGTTTCAAAATATAATTTAGAAAGTAAAGAAATATTTTACTTAGTTGAAAAATATTAGAAATACCTTACGCGTATTTAAAATAATAATTTTTAAGCTACGCGATTGAGAAAATGATTTAAAAACGTTACGCAATTGAGAAAATGATTTAAAAATACTATGCGATTTTAAAAACATCGAATAATATTTATGCGATTTGAAAATGTTGGAAAAATGTGACGTGATTGTGAAAACACAATAAAATATTTATGCGATTGAGAATAATAGTAGTTTATTGTCAGGTTAAAGCGGTGGACCCGAATATGTTGAGAAATGGTACTGCCAAGTGGTGGCGTACTATTATGAGAAATAATGATAACATTGTGATTTATGTATTTTGGCTCATGCACATGCATAGAGAAATGTGTTAATTTGGTTGAAATTGGCAAATTGCTAATGAGATAAATTACACCGTAGTGTGGGTGCAATAGGCGTAATGTTATCCATTGAGTGAACTTAGAGGCGTTAGTGTGCTGAAGATTCTATATGGGGATAATTGGTAGCTCATCTGGGCCGTGGTACCAAGCAACGCACTAACTATCTCGACAAACACTATCCTTAATCACGATCTAACTTAGACTGTCTGGAACAATGCCTTTTGTACACGACATTTTGACTATGTAAATATTTGGCTAGGGCAGCCAGAGCTACAGGCAGATCTACTAGTTCATTCTCTTTGATGTGTGTGTTTAACTCCATGGAGTAGGAACGAGTCTGTGTACATTTGCATATGTGGTATGCATCATAATGTGATATTTATATTTGATTCTGAGATAGTATATATGATGTGATAATATGAATTGTTGTATCAATTGTTATATCTGTATGTACTATCGTTTTCTGTATTGTCATGCTGGTAGTGATGTAAATTGTTTCACCTCTTTGTATACATTTTCTGTATTATTATTTATGTTTGGTAAAGATTGTGAGCAAGAAGAAGAGGAGCAACCTCCTTACGATCAGTACGAGGAGGAACAACATCCAAGTGAGCAGTGCGAGGAGGGCGAGCCTTTAGATCATCCATATCATTTGGATTGATTTGGTTGTCATGGCTATGCCAGATTTTCTGGGGTTCGTGAAACTGGAGTTTCATGGAGGCTTTGAAGTATGGCATTTGCAAGTAGATAGAGAGTCTGTTACTTATGTGGGACGAGTGACTCTGTCCCTTAGTAGAGAATATAAGGGTGATCTGATGTTCTCTACTACTGTATATGTGCACCTAGAGTTGCCCTTGACTATTAGGCGCTATTGGGGTGGTCGTTTCCATGCCCCAAGTGAGCTTGTAGTGTGTCGACAGCCCGAACTCCTGTCCGTAGAGCTTCACGACATCCGAAATTTTTGTCTTCCGATGATCCATTAAAGGAGGATCCTTCGGAGGATCACAATTTCTAGATGTGCACTTGGGCTAATTTATGTTTTATATAATTCAAACAGTTTACTGCTTTATTAAATAGCTTGCTGTATGTAAATATTTGTATCTTTAAAGACAATAATCATATGTATAATTATGGTGTGTATTTAATAGTTTGTTGTATTTCATGTTTTGTTTTACTTTATTTATTGATATAATGTACAAAACAAAATTTTTACAACTTATATTATTATATGTTAATAAATGATTTACAACTTGGGTAAGGTTTATTATAATTTATCGAAAATGTGACATCCTAAGGAGGGTGTTACACAATACATCTATGACTCAAAATCTAATTACCTCCAAAGTCATATTGCTCTCACTATTATTAACAATACTTTTTGCAATGAGCCTAGACACTAGTGAGGCCAGAGGGCTTTTTGCCAAGGTTACAGTCGAAATTATCAATGATATAGCTACAACTCCTTCTCTGAAGAATCTCACTCTTCATTGCAAATCCAAGGATGATGATTTGGGATATCATATACTTACACATGGAGAGAGCTACTGGTTTACTTTTAGGCCAAGTGTTATTTCATTTTCAACAATGTTATTCTTTTGCGGCTTTACATGGCTAGGACAATCATCCACTCATTATTTGGAAATTTATAATCAAGATCAAGATTCGTGCGGATTTTGTTCATGGAAAATACGAGAAACTGGTGGTTGTGGGGGTAATGATTGCCTTCCTTAGAACAAGGAATCTTCGAAAGATATGAAACTAGGAGCTTGGAATACTTTGAAGGGATAATTTTCTCTTTAATTTGTTGCAACTGAAATAAAAATCCAAGATATAGAAGCCTTATGATTATTCTTGATTGGTGTTTTTCTTTACTTGTGTTTTGGAGGAGATATAATAATATATGTGGGTCATAAATAATCAAAATCTATCTCTTTCTCGCCATCAGTGTTAAGCTCATTATAAAATTAAGCTTATCATCCTTGTTCGAATTTTAAAAAATGAGATAGACAAAAAAATAATATTAGAGTTAAGAGTTTTCTAATTCTATTTATTCAACCAAGAAAGCTTACTTGAAAACATATATGACAATGGAAGAGGTATAAGTTCTAACCATGGCCAAACTAGAGTTTGTTATACGTTTAAATATAATAAATACATAATAATATGTAGAATGAATATATGGGAAGAGATCCACTTACACCTAGTGTAAGTAAAAAAGACTTACACTCAATTTTATACTCTTTATTTTATTGTGATCTTGTGGCTACGATAGAAGACAAATGATAGCTACAGGATCATAATAAAATGAATGGTATAAGATTAGGTGTAAGTCTTTTTTACTTACACTAGGTATAAGTGGATTCCCTCCCTCTATATATATGTGTGTGTGTATGTGTGTGTGTGTGTGTGTGTGTAGAAGTAAAATTCCTTTGAGGAGCAATTAATGATACCAACTATTAATTACTTTTTGTTATTGATAAGGTATCCTCACTAGCATTACCATGAGACTTACGTTTAGATCAGGGGTGATGGTTAGGTGAAATATTCCGAACGTGATGTTTTACTTTAAATTACTTTAATTTTATTTTGGATGAGATATGATATATATATATATATATATATATATATATATGTCATAAATATTCAAATTTCACCTCTTTGTCTTCTTTAGTAGTCTCGGTCTAGCTCATTATACAATTTAGACTATCATACTTGCACGAGTTTAAAGAATTTCAATTGCGGGATGGAAGAGAAAATGATCATAAAGTTGAGCGCTTTCTAATTTCGTTTATTCAACCAAGAAAGCTACTTGAAAATATATATGAAAATGGGAGAGGTTTGAGTTCTAACCACGGTCAAACTGAAATTTGTTATAGTTTTAAATTTAATAAATATTTAATGATATTTAGAACACATACACACACGTGGGATGGAAGAGAAAATGATCATAAAGTTGAGCGCTTTCTAATTTCGTTTATTCAACCAAGAAAGCCACATGAAAATATATATGAAAATGGGAGAGGTTTGAGTTCTAACCACGATCAAACTGAAATTTGTTATAGTTTTAAATTTAATAAATATTTAATGATATTTAGAACACACACACATATTTGTATATATATATATATATATATATATATATATATATATATAATTATATATATATATAAATTCCCGTGACAAGTAATTATTGATATAAACTATTAAATACTTTTTGTCTTTGAGTAAGGTATCCTTATAAAGCATTGAGACTCACCTTTGATCAAGGGTGGTGGTTAGGTAATGCATTCCCCAAGGTGACGTTTTACACATATTTAAAGAATTTAAAAAGCAGGATGGAGGAAAGAATATGATAAAGTTGAGCGCTTTCTAATTTCGTTTATTCAACCAAGAAAGCCACTTGAAATTATATGTGATAATGGGAGAAGTTTAAGTTATAACTATGATCAAATTAAAATTTGTTATATGTTTAAATTTAATAAATATTTAAAAATATGTAGACTATATATATATATATAAATCAAAATTCCCTTGAAGAGTAATTGATGATACCAACTACTAATACTATTTGTCTTTGATCAAGGTATCCTCACAAAGCATTGTTGTGAGACTCACATTTGGATCAATGGCAATGGTGGTTGTTTGGTAAAGCATTCCCCGAAGCGATGTTCTACTTTACTGGTATTTTGGTGGAGATATAATATATGTGTGTCATAAATAATAAAATTTTGTCTCTTTCTCTTTATCTGCAATCTCAGTCAAGCTCATTATACAATTAAGCTTATCATCCTTACCCGAATTTAAAGAATTTAAAATGCGGGTTGGAGGAAAAGGTCTAATAAAGTTGTGCGCTTTCAAATTTCATTTATTGAACAAAGAAAGCCTACTTGATATCTTATATGTCAATTAGAGAGGTGTGAGTTTACCCATGGTCAAACTAGAATTCGTTATACATTTAAATTAAATAAATGCATAATATATATATAAATATATATATATATAAGTAAAATTCCTTTGATGAGTAATTAATGATATCAACTATTAATTACTTTTTGTCTTTGGTAAAAGTATCCTCTCAAGTAATTTTGTGAGACTAACGTTCAGATCTAGGGTGGTGGTTAGGTATAGCATTCCCAAAGTGATGTCTTATTTCACTTGTCTTTCGGAGGAGATATAACATATACATGTCATAAATTATCAAATTCCATCTGTTTCTCTTCATAAGTTGTTCTAGTGTAGCTCATTATACAACAATGCCTATCATCCTTGCTCGAGTTTAAAGAATTTTAATTGCTGGATGGAGGAAAATATAATGATAAAGTTGAGCGCTTCTTAATTACATTTATTCAACCAAGAAAGCCACTTGAAAATATATATGATAATGGGAGAGAGGTTGGCGTTAGTGAGGCCAAAAGGCTTTTTTCCAAGGTAATAGTAGAAATTATCAATGATTTAGTTGCAGCTCCTTCTCAAAAGAATCTCACTCTTCATTGCAAATCCAAGGATGACGATTTGGGATATCATACACTCACACTTGGAGAGAGCTACCAATTTACATTTCGGCCAAGTATTGTTTTGTTTTTTACAACGCTATACTTTTACGGCTTTACATGGCCATGACAATTATCCACTTGCTATTTGGACATTTATGATGAAGATTGAGATACGAGTGGATTATGTTTTAGGAAAATAGGAGAAAATGGCGGATGTAGAGGCAATGATTGCTTTTCTTGGAACAAGGGAGCTTTGAAAGATAAGGAACTAGGAGCTTAGAATACTTTGAAGGGATAATTTTCTTTTTAATTTTTTGCAACTGAAATAAAAATCCAAGATATAGAAGCCTTATGATTATTCTTGATTGGTGTTTTTCTTTACTTGTGTTTAAGAGGAGATCTAATAATATATATGGGTCAGAAATAATCAAAATCCATCTCTTTCTCTCCAGCAGTGTTCAACTCATTATACAACTAAGCTTATCATCTTTGTTTGAATTTAAAGAGTTTCAAAAATGAGATAGAGAAAAAAAATAATGTTAGAGTTAAGAGTTTTCTAATTCCATTTATTCAACCAAGAAACCCTACTTAAGAACATATATGACAATGGAAGAGTTGTGAGTTCTAACCATGGTCAAACTAGAGTTTGCTATACGTTTAAATATAATAAATACATAATAATATGTAGAATATATATATATATATATTGTACAGTTACTAAGAATGAGTTAGCTCATGTCTGACAAACAAACTATCTTGTAGAAGGAGTGTCATTCCTTTTCAGAGGACAAATGTTGCCTCATATGTAAAAGGGAATTGTAGAATATGGTGCCTAACAACCGATGTCATAAGCATTGCATTCATATTACATTGACATTATTTTATAACTGATATTTTGTCAATTTTATAATCATATGAAGAAAAACTTGTATAAAAAGAACTCCTGGCTCTGGATAATAACTTATAAGATTTTTAGCTTATATATGTTTCTTGTTTTTCAGTTCGAGATAGTTAGATTTATCATGATGACACTATTCCGTGTAGTTTACTGAGAATTCTTAAAATTATCACTCCATTTATGTATTCCATAATATTTTCAGAGATTAAGTAGACAACTGAATAATCCTAAGGAATCATTGAATACCAACTATAGATATAGTACAACAACTGATGAGTTATTCAGTTACTGATGGATGTAAAAGAAATCTCATAGGGTGATAGTCTTATTAGAACCTATTTGTATAGAACCTATGATATTTTTGGAGGCTGAATTGTAAACATCATTATTCTTTGATATGATTGTATAATAAGAGTGCACCATTAAAGTTATTAACCACAGAATGTCATATATATACAATTGATGTATTACTCTATTGCTTCAATATTAGGTGGAATGTCACAACATCTTCATTATCTAAACATTTATCGTCTCCAAAATGCACAATTCACTTATTAGTGCACTAAAGAGTAATGCTAATCACACGTACTTGCACTTACATTATCTTATATTTGTATAGTTTTTACTATTTGATTATATTTGTATCTATCTCATTTTCTGTACAATTCTATTCTGATTTTTTCACATAAGATAACGTGATGAGATGTGTCTTGTTATAAATGTGTAACAAACATTTTTTGTGCACTAAATCTCTTGTGAATTTGTAGAGAAAGTTACATTATATTTAGATGATAAGTAATGGAGGGAAGAGAAATGAAATGAAGGGAAGGGCAATAACTTCCCTTGTTTGAGAGTTTTAAAATACATGTGAAGGGAATTGAACACATGAAAAATTATTTTTCCTATCTTCCTCTCAAATGTTCAACTTTTGTTCCCCCCAAAATTGAGTTGAAATTAGGAGAACACATATTCCGTTCCGTTCCATTAATGAAACTTTCAAACAAAGAGAATGATAACTATGTTCAATTCATTTCTTTTCTTTTCCGATCCATCCCCACATATTCTGTTTCGTTCCATTAATGAAAAAATATTAAAATACAGGATTAGTAAACACATAACATTATTTTGTATTAAATAGTTATATAAATCTTCATGCTAAATAATTATTTACGTTAAAAAAATAATATGTAACTTAATTTACATAAATCATATAAATTCTGCAACAATAATATTTTTATTATTTTTTTCACATTATTTTTATATTACTTTTTATACTATTAATTACAACACTTTTTTATTATTTTTTTTACTTAATCACAATTATTTAAAAATAATTTGAAAAGTGATATTTTAAAAAAATTAATGTGATAGTATATTTTCCTAAATTATGTCTATGCAAAATTCTCTCCCTCCCTGTCGACGTTCTTGTCCTTTTACCTCTGTTCACGCAGGAAATTGCATGTGTGGTGTGTTTCTCACCCACTATCTCCGGTGTCCCTCTCTCCTTTACTATGATCTCCCCCACGTGATCCTCACTTTAAACTTTGGTGGGATCCTCACCTCTCAGCTCTCGCAAAAAGACATTTCCATGATTCGTTCACTTTTGACTTTAATGCCAATCTACATTTTAGGCTAGCGACTAATTTGTTAGGTATTGGCAGCATTCAAATTTAAATCATCTTTTAATGTGCGTAAATATATTTTTTAGGTTAAAATATAATAATTTTTTTAATTATTAGTCAATTTTAAAAAAAATTATTTAAAATTCAATAATTTAATTCCTTTAATTTATTAAACTGTATATATTAATTTTTTATAAAAAAAAATTGCACATGCACATAAATTAATTTTATCCTATATTACACAATTCAATAAATTTAAGAAATCATGTTGTTAAATTTTAAACTGTAAAATAGTTTTTTTTTTATCGAGAACTGTAAAATAGTTTTTACAAATGACTTATAATTGAAGAATTTTTTTACATTTTAACCTACTTTTTAATAATGTATTTTTAATGTGGTTGATATGGGTAAATATATATTTTTAATAACAAGTGTATTTTTAATATATTTTATATAATTTAATACATATTAAATAATAATTTAATTATTTATATATTTTTTAATACAATAATTTAAATAATTATAATAGATTATCACTATATAAAAATTTTTCATTTGCCTAACTCACCAGCTAAGCCTATAATCTAAGCTAAAATCCTATTGATTTGGTCCTTGTTTTTCACTTATGACTTTAATGCCAATCTACATTTTAGTGTAGTTAGTAATTCTTAATAATTGACTGTTTATTATACATATTTAAATTAATATTTGACATGTATATATTTTTAAATATAATTAACTTGTGCAAATATTTTTTCAATATTAAGTACATTTTTAATATAATTTACACAATTTATTTTGAACTAATATAATATATACAATTTTATACATGTTATATAATAATTTTAATTGTATAGAATTTTTCTCAGGCTTGTTTACCAGCTAGGCCTGTAATTTACATTAAATTCCAATTGATTTGGTCCTTCCTTGTCTCATCTTCAGCTAAATTGTTGATGGGTTGTTAAATACTGAATATCTAGCTAATGGGTGATTTGATATCTTCCTCACATAGCTCGAGTTTGAAGTGGGTTTGTGGCTAGAATTGAAGAACTTTTCAGTTACTCATCCTTTTTGTCTGCAAGGGTTTGTTTGAGTTATATAATTTGACTTGTTGCTCCAGCTATAGTTGTTTGTGGATAGTGTTCTTTGTTTTGTTGTTTATGTTATTGTGGTGAATCGTGCTATGAAGCAGAACCTTCTTATTGGAGATTTTCCATTTATATGTTTTATAACTGGTGGGTTTAGATTGATTAGTGAGACATGTGGGGAAAGTTTTCTATGAGTTGGATTTAAATTGCATACCTTATAGAAAACAAAGAGGCATAGAAGTTGGAGTTGGACATGCAGATAAGATAAGCTACCTGTTGGTCTCATATCTAAGAATTACGTCTATTTTGACAGTGATTTGAGGCTATTTGGTGCTGCTATACTTAGCTTTATCTTATTGACAAAAATCCAGATCGACGTTTTACAGCCAGTGCCTGTGCCAGGGTTGATGTCTACAGCTGCTTTGTGTTGTGTTGGTGGTGGGGATCTTGAATAGGAAAACCATAAACTTGTAAGGTGAACTCTGCTTGTTTATGGGTTACAAGAAACTTGAGGAGAAGCTACTCATAGCTATATGAGGACTAAAGCTTTGGCTATGCCATGAAAAATCTGAACCATCCAATATGGGAGTCAACAAGACCATTGTTTGGTTTAGGAGGGACCTTAGAATTGAGGATAATCCGGCATTAGCTGCTGCCGCCAGGGACGGTTCTGTCTTCCCTGTCTATATATGGTGCCCCAACGAGGAAGGACAATTTTATCCAGGTCGAGTGTCAAGGTGGTGGCTGAAGCAGTCTCTTGCTCACTTGGATCAGTCGCTGAAATCTCTTGGAGCTGGACTTGTGCTGATCAAAACCCATAGTACTCTTGCGGCTCTTTTGGAGTGTATAAATGCTATTCAAGCAACAAAAGTAGTGTTTAACCATCTCTATGGTAAGTGCCGCTGTCCAGAAGGTAGCTTTGTATAGAATTAACTTTCTTTATTACATGTTGTTTTAGCTAATTTTGAATTGCTTCCTAAAAAAGTTGAAGTAGGTTTTTTCTATTAACAACTTAGAGGAGGTTTAGGATTAACTTCAAGGTGGGATACTCCTTTTGACTGTTTGCTTTTTCTTCTATATATTAAAGGGTGGCTGGCTCACACCATTGTGGGGTTTGGGAAGGGTCAGATGTATGCAACCTTACCCTGTGAGCAAAGATTATTTCCGTGACTAAAAACCATGACCACCAGGTCACAAGGCTAACCTTACTGTTGCTCCAAACCTCATCGTCATAAAAATGATTCTATGTTGTTTTTTAATTTTTGGTTATAAAGGAGATCTAAGACCGGGTATGGGTAGGGAAGGGTGGGCTAAAGTGTAGGAGTAAATGGAAATGCACAACTGGGAAAGGTGAAGGGGGAAAATGGTATATGAGAAACTACAATTGTTTTTGAGACATTTTTTTTCTCTTTTCAATTTTAAGATTAAACATGGACAAATTGGTTTTCAAAGTGGTGAATTTCAGTCAGGAAAATCTAATTCATGAGGCACATTTAATAAGGTGATAGCCTTGCTTTGCATACAAAACACTAAAGGAACACAAAATTGAAAAGTTTCCAAAAATAAAATCATGTTTTTCTTCTAATTTTTTCTATATTAATTTATAGGTATTTGCTTGAAGTGGAGAATTATCTGAGTACATCTTTTAGTTGGCAAAAGCAAAATGCAAATTTATGATATGACAGTCATGGTTTAACCATCATGTCAAAACCAAATGTCGCAGTATATGAGAATATCCTCTGCTGTCATCAGGCATTTTATGTAGGCAAACATTGTTGATTTTAATTTTAATACATTGTCAGTGTAAAGTTTTTTACACCATTAACCAATCATATTACCACTTTTAAGATAGTTATTGTGAGAGTTAAACATTTTTAATGACGTGACAATACATGATTGAATGACAATGTAAAAAACTTTTACGCCGATAGTAAGATAAACAATGATTGTTTCAATCTAGACATGGAGTGAAATGCGTTGTTTCTCTAAATGCCAGAATAGTTCCTTACTGTGCTTCAAGTAGCATATATGATAGAGTAAATGTGTGAACCTCACACTTTTCTCATTGACATACAAACAGTTGTAAGGTTTACATGTTGCAAGTACTGTTCTCATCCTTACAATTTTTGTGCTGTGTGTTTCAATTTAAAATTAAATACTGCAAATGAAGAATGCTTTTTTGTCCAAGACAGACAAGTGAGAAAAATATTCATTCTTAAATACCTGAACACTTATTTACAAATCATCATATAGCAGATAACATGAAAATATTTGTGTGCACCTCTTTGTTTTTGTTGAGACACTAATTTTTGTAAGCTTGATATATTGCAAGCATTCTTGGGATCCTTACTAATTTTGTGCTGTTTGTCAAATTAATCTTTCAATATATTTATTTAACTCTTTTCGGTACCTAAAAGTGTAAAGGTTTGTGTATGTCTATTGTATAAAACAGTGGAGTTTTAATCGCTTTACTTAGTTGAGACTTGAGAGTATGCTGAATAACATTGACTGGAGTGCTTCATAGTGAGCTAAAATAATTTTCTGATCTATTTTTTCTCAGTTTAATGCTAGTTATCTGACCACTATTGCTTTTGTCAGATCCAGTTTCACTTGTTCGTGATCACAACATCAAAGAAAAACTAGTAGAACTCGGTATACCTGTGCAAAGCTACAATGGGGATTTGTTGTATGAGCCGTGGGATGTATATGATGAGAGTGGACATGCTTTTACAACCTTTGATCCTTTTTGGAACAGATGCTTGCATATGCAAATGAAAACTTTTTCACATATTCCTACTTGTCAATTAATTCTAGCTGAAGGTATGACTATATTCAAGTTACTATGATTTTATTGTTTCTCGATAAATGATGAATTGATGATTGATATCAGGTTTTTCCTTGAGTTATGTATTATAACCAATAGGGATTTTTCTTTTAATCTTACGAGGTATATGAGACTAATTCTCGTTTAGGGACATTGCAGAAGCCCCTCAACCGTTGAGCTCAAGCTTGCTTATCACTTGAGCCACCCCTTGTGGTAACCAATGGGGTTTTAAGGATATATAATAACTACTTTTGGTGTAAGAACTAGGAGAGAGGTCTAGCTTTTAAGACAGTACCGTTGTAGCAACTGGCAGCAATGTGATGATCTTCTTCTGTTATCATACCATCCTGCCTACAAATTGATATACTTTTGTACACATGAAACACTGAAAACATGCAAAAAAAAAAAAAAAATAGTTCAGTTGACAATTTGTTTCTCTTCCTCTGTTGATGACAGGAAAAGTTGAGAAATATTCAATTGAGCAACTAGGTCTTGAAGATGAATCAGAAAAATCCAGCAATGCATTATTAGGAAGAGCGTGGTCTCCAGGTTGGAGCAAGGCTGACAAGGCTTTAACAGCATTTGTTGAACACCACCTACTTCACTACTCCAAGAACAGGCTTAAGGTTGGTGGTGACTCCACCTCACTCTTGTCCCCATATCTTCATTTTGGAGAATTGAGTGTGCGGAAAGTTTTTCAGTTGGCACGTACCAAGCAGATATTATGGGCAAATGAAGGAAACTGTGTTGGTGAAGAGAGTGTAACTCTTTTTCTCAGGGCCATTGGACTTAGAGAGTACTCACGTTATCTTTGTTTCAATTTCCCATTCACCCATGAGAGACCACTGCTTGGGAACTTGAATTTTTTTCCTTGGAATGCGGATCTTCCCAATTTTAAGGCTTGGAGACAGGGTAGAACTGGCTATCCTTTAGTTGATGCAGGAATGAGAGAACTTTGGGCAACTGGATGGATACACAACAAAATACGAGTCATAGTCTCTAGTTTTGCTGTGAAAATGTTGCTTGTACCTTGGAAATGGGGAATGAAATATTTCTGGGACACACTTTTGGATGCAGACCTTGAAAGTGATATCTTGGGCTGGCAGTATATCTCAGGGTGCTTACCTGATGGTCACAAGCTTGAGCACTTGGACGATCCCGAGGTCTGTCATGTTTTGTTGTACTGAAAGGTTTTACAATTTTCTTTGTGACAATCTGATGTAACTATGTGTCATTCATAATTTTTATTCATTTTTAAGCTTATCTGATCAACATGACCTGCATAACATATCACAAGCTGCTGCTGCATTTGATTTCTTTTGTTTTCTTTACTTCCATTTGTCAACTTTCAAATCTAAGCAGCTTGATAAGGCAGAACCTAATAGTAAGAAATTAAATTTGTGCATTGAAGCACAAACTGCTTCCTATATCTATGTTATCCTCCTGGCAGTAGAAAATTTATATATTTTCTTTTCATATTTTCTTCAATGCATTTGATATCTGGAGAGATTTATCTGTTTGTATTTACTTAACTAAATTTTGAAGGGATAATTTGATGTTAATTCGTATTTATATCTCATTTCTGTTTGACATAGTTAATTTGATGTTCTGATTCATATAAGGTGGGATATGCCAGTATGTATTTTCAGATTCTACAGTGATTATTTGACTGATTGAATATCCATGGCTTAAACCTTAAACTATGGAGATTAGTAGAACACAAACCTAAGCAGAACTGTTGTAGTTGAAAGAGACTAGTTGTTGAAATGCATTTCTCTCTTAACTCTGAGACTGGTGTCACTTTTTTTAACTTTTTCTTTCCTTATAAAAATAATCAATTTTAGTAGGTTCCTCTTCTGGCTACATTACATCTTCTAAGGAGTAAATACTACTAATTCAGAGCATAGGAAAATCCTAACAAATTAGAGTAGGCACTCTCACTTCTCTAATCTTGTCTCACTTTTGGGAACAGATTCAAGGGGCTAAATTTGATCCAGAAGGCGAGTATGTACGCCACTGGTTGCCTGAGTTGGCAAGAATGCCAACTGAGTGGATACATCATCCTTGGGATGCACCACTTATTGTGCTTAGAGCATCAGGAGTAGAGTTGGGTCAAAATTATCCAAAACCAATAATTGAAATAGATTTGGGGAGAGAACAATTGACTGAAGCTATATTCAAGATGTGGGAAAATGAGGCAGCTGCAAAAGCTTCTAGCTCAGAAGGGAGAAATGAAGTTGTTGATGACAATGAAAATTTGGCCATTCCAAAAGTTTTCTTGAAGGGCAAGGCTCCATGTGCTACTACTTCATCTAATGATCAGAAGGTGCCAATACTTGAGAATCCCCAGAGTGATCCTCCTAATAGGAAGAGATCAAAATGTATGGCAGAGGTGGGGCAGAACCAGGATAATTCACAAAATCTTAACAAAGATAGTGGGGTGTCAAGCATTGATCAAGACGAGTGCTCCACCGCTGAATCTTCATCATGTAAGAGGCAGAGTTCAAGCACTTATTCATTTTCTGTCCCACAACACTGTTCCTCATCTTCTAATATAAAGTGATCATGGCAAGAACAGATCGACATGGAACAGAGTTCAAACAAAGACGGTAAGTATAACTATATTTCCAAGGGGGGAAATAAATGTTGATACTACTTTTGGCACTGAGCATGTTCATTAGTGCATAGCAGCTTCTAAATCATTGGTATTCATATTCTATTTATTGGAAAAAAATTGATTTCTATTGGCAGATGCACAATGAGGTTTCTTGTTGGCTTTGTTGTGCTGCTAATAATTAATAATTGCAATGCAGGAGCTTTGGGAGGTTGATGCTGTTCTCAATCATAAATACAGTAGCAGTTACATTACTCACTGAGAAAGAAAATCACTCCATATTTAAGTGCTGCAGTGCTGCAGTTTCATGTGTTCTGTTCCTTAAGTCTATGCATATTTTCTGTGTTTATATTATCTATTTGAATTTGATGTATATATGTTTATTATCAACCAAGGCTCAGATTTTGAAATCTAAGAGAAGAACTCAGGACTTTTTTTTTTTTTTGGGTGCTAGAAGAACACAAGATAGAAACATTAGCCAACCTCGTATAATAGTTGTGCTGATCGGCAGGTCCATATATCTTCGGATAATCTTTTATGCAAACTCAATAAACTTAAATATTATATAGACTAAATTATTATAACATCCCTTTTAATTTGCTCTCATTACAAAATTGTTCTCTATTTTAAAAATCTACACAAATTGCTTTGAATTTTTTCTTTATTTTTCAAATTCCAACTTGATGTGCTTAAAGCAAACTATATCACATTTGCTTTGAGAGAATTCACTCTATTGTAATTTGGAGAAACATTAAGATGGAATGTAAAAGAAAAGGGATGAGGGCAAATGTGTATGTTCGAAGAGGGATTAGTCTTACAGCCGAACAGTGTGGGGGAACATCCTGTGGTCCTTAAAAAAAACATGGTGAAGGGAGATTTTTAGTCTTTGACTGAAAACTAAAATAACTGAAAAATTCTCGTAAAAAAAAAATCTGCAAAATTAAACATTGACATTTTGCTTAAAAAGGGTGGCCTAATGCAGCGACGCTGACTGTTTCTACAGGCTACTCTTGCCAAGTCACAAGCCAGTAATCTTGCCTTTTCCTGCATGTGCTTGTATCTTTCTGTGATACATTAGAATTAGAAATCTTCATGATCACTGAAAGGGTGAGAGAAGCCAAGCAACCTGCACAATGTTGTAGCAGTACTTGACCTCTCATTGCCAAAAACAAACAACTAAAGATGTTCGAAGTGTTGACAGGTCGAGTAGTCGTGCTAAACAAATTCATATAAAAGTTAGTGAAGTTTCTATCAGTATCATACATGAAAATTTTTGACATGCTTCCACCCTTAGATATTTGCATGGAACCCACACAAGAAGTACAGAATACAGAGATCTAATGGTTGTTAAGCTTCTGGAAGAAGAAAAACTTTCCCTCCTAGAACATGTAAGAACCTCTCATCATACATTAATATTCTCAGCGTAGTGAAAGAGTTTAATTGGACTAAAGATTGTGTGGGAAAGTTTCAGCGAGCTGAAAGAGTACCTATCAGCAACAAAGGAGTGTGCAAGCTTGGCTCTGGTTCAAGAAATAGAGGGACTGCAGAAGCTTATTTACTACATATAGCCTAATGATTGCAGCAAGAAGATTGTGGCATGATTTGCAAGCTTATATTCAAGCATAGTACTAATTGAATAGTATTGGGATTGACCCAAACTCCTAATTTGATAAGGATTAATATTTTCCTATATTATAAGTAGATTTAAATTTTAAATTATAATTAATATTGAGATAATGGATAGATATGAGAGATATTTATTTTGAAATTGGAAATAAAAAAAAAATCTTATCTTGATAAGGATAATCTTTATCTTAATAAAGATAGAGTGAGGGGTAGTTTATCGCCATGTAAATTATTTGTTAGTTATAAATATTTGTATCGGGGAATTGATAAATTTATGAGAAGGAATGTGAAGATTAAGAGGCATAGTATGGATGTTGGGATAATAATGAGGAGTAGATGTAGGTATAATTGGCCGAACCACATTAACTTTGTGTATAATTTATTTATGATGTTTTCTCTGATCATAAGTATTTGTACAAACAAATGAAGAAGGGAGAGGATGAGGTATTCTCCTAACAAGTGGTATAAGAGATGTGGTTCGAGGAGTTGCATGATGATACGATGTTCTTTTGGCCTACTTATATTAAAAGTCTTTAAGATGAAGATCAGGTAGCGTGTCTCATTATGATGACAACAAATGTGTCGAAAGTCTTTTTGATGATGGAGGTCAAGCAGTGTGTTCCATATAACAACCATGCAAGTACAAAGAATGAAGATTAAAGTGGAAGATTTACTTGGCAATTTGGTTGTGATATGAAGATTTCAAAGATGTGGATTGTTGAGTTGTGTGAAGATTTGCAATGATGGTGAAGGCTCTGTGAAGACTGGTGAATTTGCAGATCTTGAAGATGTTCGTGATGATGGAATTTGGATCAATGTAGAGATTTTTGGAATTGACCCAAATTCTTATTTTGATAAGTATTAATAGTTTCCTATTTTATAGATAGATTTGAATTTTAAATTGTAATTAATGAATATTGAGATAATGGATAGACATGCAAGATATTTATTTTGAAATTGGAAACTAGGAAAGTCTTATATTGATAAGGATAATCTTTATTCTAATAACGATAAAGTGTGAATGTGGGGTGATTGATAAAGGTATCAAAATGGGTCAAGCCCGTCAATAAAATAAGTGGGCTAGATAAAAAAAATGATGTAAAAATAGAATTTGGCCCAACTAAGGAGACCCAATTTTGGCTCGTCCTGATGTAAGTCGGCTAGCAAGCCTGATGCTTAATTTTTAACTTGTGTTATTATGTAATTTATATGATGCATAAAGATTCTGTTCTTATTTTTTCTAATATAAATTAATATTTTAATAACACAAAAAAATTATTTGATAGTTGATGAGATTTAAATTATGAAAATGAAAAAAGTCTTAAAACATAAGAATAATTTTTTTAAGTGTTAATAACTAAAGAAAAAACCAAAATAAAAAGTATGATGCGTGCCGACTCGGTCTAACCCACAATCTGCATAGGGCCTGACTAGGCCAGTAATTTACCAACCCACAATATTTTTTGCCCAATGCAGGTTGGCCTTTTAACACCCCTAGTGGTTGATTGTCATATAAATTATTTGTTGGTTATAACTACATGTATTTAGGAATTGGTAGAGTAATGAGAAGGGATATGAAGATTGAGAGACCTAGTAGAGACGTAGGGATAATTGTGAGGAGTTGTGGGATAGAGAAGATTGAGAGTGTCCACAAATATTATCTTCTAATCTTGTTTAATAGTATACTCTTCTCATCTATAGATGTAGCCACAATTGACCAAAGCACATTAACTTTGTATGTGATTTATTTATGATGCTTTCTTTGATTGTAAATATTTATACAAATATGTGAAAAAAGATTCCCCCAACAACTAGCTACTCTTGCAAGGAGACATTTCCAATACACCTTAAATTTTTTTGAGCATTGATATTCTATTGAATTTACCCATTGTAGTAGGTAAAAACCTTTGACTCAATATATATTTTTTCTTTTAAGTGTAAGTTTTGTGTAAATACAAATTTGACCTTAAATTTGTTATTATTTCTATTTGGTCCTTTCTTTCTCTTCCTCCATTGGAAAGAGTCAACATTTCTTTCTTCTTTTTTTTTTCAAATTTCAATTTTTTTTTAATTTAAATTTCAAATTTATATGTTGAGGATCTTAACCAGAAAGTTGAAAACTTTGAATGATGCTCAGATCTATTGGGTTTGGGGTGGCTTAGATGGTGGTTTTTGGTGGCTCAAATCTCTGCCGCCGCAACGCTAGCCGAAATCAAGCTGGGAACCATGCACTTAGACAACACCAGAGATACCGTTCTCTTCCCTTTTCAGGCTACTGGTGAAGGGTTTCTCTTAGCCATTGAAGCCACGTTCTTCCTCTCCACCAATTGTGACCTCTCCGCCATCGTCGGAGATGAGAACCTCTGCGGCGAAATCGCCCGAGCGGCATTGCCATAATCACTCGGCTCCATCATGTTCTGCCCTTCACCGTAGCAGTGAGTACTCGATTAGCTATGTCGCAAACTTGGCCGATGGCGCTGGACTTGGCCGTTGTCGGGGAAGGAGGATTTCGGTAGAGAGCTTAGATGAGCTTGAAGGGATGAAGACGAGACGAAGACGAAGATGGGGAAGGAAAAGGAAAAAGAAAGTAAAGAGAAAGATAAGAAAATGAAGCTGAGATGAAGACGAAGACGAGGAAAGAGAAGGAGAAAGAAAGGAGAGAGAAAGTTAAGAGAAAAAAAAAAGGAGAATGAAAAGAAAATAATGTATGGTGATGATAGGACTTTTCATATAATTTTTATTTTTTTAAGGATAAATAAGTAAATTAATAATTTTGACTTTGTAACTTATTGAACAAGTTGCAAGTAATAATTCTTAATCATAGATATAAAATTCTTTCAAATTAATGAGAAAGAAACATGAAGCATCTATTCTTCAAATTATTTTAGAAGCATTTTAAACATTTCTCCTCACTAAATACTGCATTAAACCAATTTTTTTTTTTAGTGAAAACATTTACAATGCTCCACCTTATCTTTAGAATATCCATACTCCATATCTTTTACTGGCTATAGCTAGTAAAAAGGGTGAAATAATTTTTTAACCGTAATTTGTGTAATTGCCAATAACTCCCTGTTGCATCTTGTACTGTTTGTGTAAGCCACCACTAAGGAGACCATTAATTTACACTCACAGCAGAGAAGTTTGCATCAAACATTGTATTTCTTCGTGGGTGGAATAGTGGTGCTTGGGTGAAAGTTTGAGTTGATGCTATAATTATAAAGGTAGTTGAAAGTTTGAGTTTGCATCAATGGTGCGTGGGTTGGAGGGGTCATGGCGGCAGAGTGGAGTAAAAAAGGACTTGGAGCTTTTGGGTCTGTGATGGCCAAACAATGGTCTGCCCTATAGTGGTGGCGATTTATGGAGAGTGGCGTCGCTCTATTTCATGCAAGGTGGCATGCGATAGTTTGGCATTACCGTCGGTGATGGGTTGATGGTGGTTTGGCCATTGGGGTACGACAGTGGAACCTAAGTCATCTTGCTCCATCCCGAACCCACCAACAAGAAGACCCTCGCACCACTGTTCCACCCCAAAAGGCATCCCTAGAAATCACCTATTGCCATCGCCACACCCTTTCATCGTCAAAGATATTTTGATTTTAGTCAAAGACATTTAAAAAATATTTGCAAGTGATTTGAGATATGATGATTCCCAAAGATCTTCTGGTTGCATAATTGGTGAGGGAGTGTGTTTTTCTCCCTGAGACGGGTGGGGTAAAAGGGGGAGGCATGTGACTTTTTAATTGAAATAGGATCATCGTTACATGTCACTAATTATTAATTAACCTCATTTAATAAACTTATATTTCAAGGACCAACTTGCAATGTGGTTTCGGTAACCATTAACCTACCTAACAGTTACACCTTCAAACATCCCAATCATTCTTATTTTTAAACATTAAATCAACCGCTGCTAATTGGATAGAGCATCCATGCTCTGCAAAAAGTTTGGAGGATTGAAAACATTTCTCTTTTTAGTTGACTTATGAAGTGAGCAATTGAACTCACATAGTTATATGGACTAGATTGACATAATTGGTCTGATAGAAAAACTCATGACTCAGGTTTTGAGTTGGTCTAGTGTTTGGTCAAAATGGGTTTATTCATTGATTCGGTTAAACTTGAATGATCCAGCGATTCACTTGGATGAGTTGACTCCGATTAATCCGAGTTTTTTTTTTCAGTTTAAACTTAAAAAAGATAAATTGTAAGATTTGAACATGATACTTAAAAAACTCTTGAGATAAAATATATTTTATCATTAGATCACATGCACTATTCAATAATTTTTTCAAATTTTTAATTTATATTATTATTTAATCAATTCAAAGTTAGAAAATTGGAACTAAATAATTATCACTATTAGTTTACTCACATTGTTAGTACTTTTTTTTATATATAATGTATTTTTTATATAATATTTTTTATATAAAGTACTTTTTATATAGTATATTTTTTTTAGAAAAAGAAAAAAAATTGTCTAAATTTTTCAATTCAATCATTTAATATATAGTTGAATCGCTAACCCATTAACCTATTTTTTGACTAAATCAACCTCCTATATGAGGAGTTATACAACTATAAATCAAAGGAAAACTGTTGGTGGTGTTGGCTAATTTTGTAGCCAAGATAGCTATTGCAATTCAACCCCTATATTCTTACATTATTTTTCAAATATCAATTTTCACATTTGATTAATGATGTACAAATTTGTAATTAATCACGTATATTAGTTAGTTAATGAGTAAATTCAAACTCTAATCACTTTTTACACGATTTTCGTTAACCAACCAGTACACATGATTAATTACAAAAAAAATATTAAAAGTGATGTATAGAAAATGGATATAAGCAAGGGTGGAGCCAGGATTTTAATCTTAGGGGACCGAGACTAAAAACTAGATATATGTCTCTAAATATTTATGTTAAAAAAATCTAATTATTATATAATATAAACATAAAAATAAATTCAATTCAATCCATAATCAACATGTTTTAAATTAAAAACATTTATAATAAACACAATTGAATATAAGATAATCTTAAATATATGTTTTCAATTGCATATAATACAATTTTTTACTTTTTACTTTATTTGTTTTTTATATTATTTTATTATTATCTTGTAGTCTTTTTGTCTTTTGCAATAAGAGTGTATAGCTTAATTTATAACTTATAGAAATGAGATACAACATTTATTTTTTTACTAAAGAAACCACTAAGAAAATATAGGACAAAACTTAGGTTTTTTTTTTTATAAGCAAATTTTTTTTTATTAATAGAGAGTACAAGGGGTACTCTAACCCATATACAAAAGCATTCTTACAATTTGATAAATTCACCTAAGAGTCGCAAAACATGCCATTGGATTCGAACACCAGCTCAAAAAATTCACATCCAACTATCTACCCTTCTTTGAAATAAACCATCCTCACAAAATTGTTTTCACCTGTAACACAATGGCAGAATGCTCTGCCACCGCTCCCTGAAAAAGTATCCGATTGCGTAACAACCATAAGCACCACACAACTACACCTTATATAAGATATTTGACCTTTCGTGCCCATTTCCCTTTGAACAAATAGCCATGTTGCAGAAAATTATGTATACTATTGTAGAAAATTAATGTTCTCTCTCTTACTTTTTTTTTTAAAAAAAATACACACATATCATAAACTTGACTGATGAAATGAATGTAATAGATATAAATAAATAGAAGTATATTTTGTCCAAAAATATACTATATGTATATAATATGTAAAAAAAATGTTCACCTTAGTTTTTTATATTATTTTATTATTATCTTGGGGGACCACTACTTATAGAAATAGTTAAAGTTAGGGTGTCGAAAATGATCAAGTCCGATGGACCGACCCAAATAGTCCTACAAAATAGATGAGTTACGTTAGCAAAATGTCAACCCGAAACTTATATGGTCCGAATGGGTTAAACCTAAATGAAATGAACCTGAATGAGTCAAACCAACTAACTCTTTTAACATTACATAAAACTAAATCGATTAGACTGAATTAATAAAATATCAATTTAAAATTTACATGATTCAAATAAATTAATCAAAAATAATTCAATCTTAAATAAATTGACTTGAATATACTAAACTGACCATTTTAACACTCCTGCTCATAACCCTCCCCCCCCCCCCCTTTTATTTCGCCTCTGGATATAAGATGAACATTTTCCATTGCAGTTGCATTTTCAACTTTTAAGCTTAACCGTCATTTTCAAAATTTAAGCTTAGATGTATGGATTTGATTGATGTTATCTCTGAAAGGTATTTCATTCTTTCTGATGACTAGACATAGGATAGGAGCATTACGAAATGAGAGTTTAGAAATAATTTTTCTTTTTTTATAATTAGAGTTATAACATATAAAGTTATGTGAACGGTGAACCTGTATAAAAAAGTATAAAGTCATGTGAATTTATATAAAGACATAAAGTGAAATAAGTAATTTATTTTGAGAAATGAATTTAAGCAAATCTTGACTATTGAGCATATCATGTCTTATTAGGATTAGAAATTACTTATTAAAAGTAATATTACTTTATAGTTTAATTCTGATTAATAAAATGTTATGCTTATGTTTTTAAAATTCTTTTAAATTTAGTAATAAAAAGTGTCAGACCGTCCCATTTCCCATTTAAGGTCAACCCTTCTGGGGCTAATTGACTACTTTTTAAAAAAAAAATATTATCGATATCTTATTCGGATGTGGAAATTCTATTTTTTAATATCATTATATATCCATTGCCCCACACAATCAGGTGAATGTCAAAAAGTTGGCATCTTCATTCATTTGGGAGAAATTCTTCCGTACAATATGTATTATCCGTTGACATATCACTTTAAAATTAATTTGTAAATTTAAATTTAATTTGTTATCATCCAATTGTGATAATCAAGTTGATTGGGGTCATCACACTTGGTACATATAAAATTTTCAGACCAATATTTTATTTGTTAATTTGAATTCCAGATCGGTTGGTGGAGGACTCCATATTTATATATTTATAAAACAATGTTATCTACAAAAAAAAAAAAAAAGAAATTAGGAGAGTTGCAACTTGCTACTACTGTAGTCGTGCATGATTGTAAGCTCGTAATTATACAAGTTATTTAATTACTCAGATAAATGAGAGTTTGTAGTTTGCACTTTTGTTCAAGTCTCAAACTCGCTTGTTAAACCATGTTAAAAGGCAATACTTTCTTAGTGATTAAGAGAATTCAACATCTACATTTTTTTTTGGGTACATAAATTCAACCTCAACTTTATATGAGCTTTTGGAAACATTTAAAATGATAGTGAATTTTGGTTATATGTGAGTATCCATGCGAATAGGTTGTTAATGATATTTAAGATTTTCATGATTTAATTTTAAATTCCCACTTTTATGTACTTGCCGTTAACACATTGAGATAATGACATTTGTTTTTGCATAAGGGTATAAGTTTAGTTAAAAATATCTACTCATACATATTGTTAATCACATACATGATTTTTAACTTTTTCAGGAATTGTTTTCCCGTATTTAGATAATATTGGATAGAGTTCCCGTATCTATTGTTGATGCATTTATACATACGTTAAAAGAATCCAGATTAAATTGTTTTTCTTATGGTTGGATTTCATCATTGATCAAAAGATATAAAGTTTGCATGGATTGTTATGGTACTCATATAAAATTATTTGTACCGAAACACGTATTAAAGTGGATAAATAAAATAATAACACATAAAAAAAAAAATTAAAGTGATCGTTTTATAAACTCAATACAAATAAATACTCTCTAAATTAGAAATTGTAAGATAGTCCTTTTGATTTTGTATTTTACATTAGTAGATCAAAACTAAACTTGTGGTGGTAGCTCCTGGGACTTTCTATCACCCCTTAAAGCATATTCTACATTGTCATTACCATTCTTACTGTTTATCTTTTTCCCCCAAATTAAAACCGCACTCTCTTCAACTTGTTCATCGATCACATGTGCACAACTCGATCACCCAGGTAAACCTGGTTACGCTGACGCCACGCCGTCATGATCTGGCAGCAAGGAATTGTTCATTGGATTTCAAAATTGGACTTGAGCATCCGTTTATTGGGCACATATTCCATCCATATTACAGTGTAAACCCTTGACTCCAAAATTATGTAAACATGGTATGGGTTATAATTTCTCTCTTGCAAGTTAATTAAAAAATCAGCACCACGAAATATTTATCAAATAAGACCTAATCATTGATAAAAAATATTCTTTCAAAGAAGTTTTACACAAAGGATTGCCCTTATTGATTATGGACGTGCATCCAAGTACTGATATAGCTTGAAAGAAAACTTCCTAGAAGACGAGTTGCATATAATAATAGCATACTTAACAAAGGAGTGTTACATTCGACTTCAGGTTGTTCAAATCTAGGAGGAGAAGAAACATTCCAGCGAGCTTGTGTCAAGGAAGAACAATGATTCCCTATATATTTTTTTTTTAAATAAGAGTTTATCTCTTGTAAATTCTATCTTCTTAAGAACTATTTTATAAAATTGATTTCTGAATGAAAGACATTTACATGTTAATATTACTATTTCATAAGGTTATTTTTTATTAGATTACGTAGGCACAAATTTTGGAACCCAAACTTATACTTGAGTTCTATAGAATTTTCCAAAGTTCGCACACTTGTATATCTTATCATCGTTTTGCTGCAAAAAAATGGAGAAAGGAAGGGAACAATAAATTCCTTATAATTGCACAATGATTGGAGAATTTGTTACTTATTAATACTGCTAGGACGTACATAGAACAGAAATAAATCATGGCAAACTTATGTGCTTGATGTTGGGATACCTACTAATTTCAGGAGTTTTATTTAGAATGACGTCAATATATTTGGATAGCATGTTTGGATTATAGTATGCAAATCATAGTTTGACCTAAATAAAATGTAACTTTTTAATTTTCATTTTTCACTCAAACCATGGATTGAGAAACAAAAACATGTTCAAACACAACTCAACCGTAATTTTGCTAAACATGTTATTTAGGATAAAACTCTGCAAACCCTAAACTGAGGTTTGGGATGTTCAAACTATAATCCAAACATTAATAATCAATTTTAATGAAAAACAAGAATGGAAAACATACACTCTGTAATTGCTTAAAAGTTCTAGCACCCCAAAGCATATATCTACATCATTATTGTGAAAATGACAACAAAAATGCCAGCATTAAAATGTTCAAATAGCATAACTTGAACCACTTTTGTTGAACACAGACTTTAATTAAACTGGAACTGTCCTAGCAGACCCAGCTTGCTCAACTGCCTCAGCACCATCTTCTTCATTCTCCCCACTCAACTCCTCCAGTGATTTTCCCTTTGATTCTGGAACCAGAAAGGTGAATAACATCCCCAAGAAGTTGATCACACCCAGCACAATGAGGGAGTTCTTAAACCCAATACCAGGTGGGTACCCTGGATCAGGGTCCTTATTTTGTGCAGCATATAAGAAGCCAAATGCACCCACAATTGCTCCTGCCTTTCCTGCAGCAGCTGAGATTCCATGACAAGTAGACCTTAACCTTGCTGGGAAAATCTCTGCTGGCACAACAAATGTGGTAGCATTTGGACCAAAATTGGAGAAGAAGAAGGTGAGGGAGTACATCACAACAAATCCAATTCGGTGATCCTTCTTTTTCCAGTGATCATATGGTATAGCGAGAGCAAACATGAAGACAGTCATGAAGAAGAAACCCATCAATTGGATTGCAAAACGTCCCATGTAATCAATGAAGGCCACTGTGAACCAGTAACCTGGCACAGTACTGCATAGTGCTATAAGTGTTTGTGCTCTTGCAATCCTATAAACCTCATGGATTGCATTCATTTCTTTTGCTGGAGGGATCCATCCAATTGCAATGAAAATGTCCTTCTGGAAAAGGTTCTGGCTATAGAATGCAATGTCCAACAGAAACCATGTAGTAGTGGTTCCCACCAAATGCAGCCCATGGCGTTTGGCAAATTCCTTGCTGAACAAACCAAACTTCTGGTTTTCATTCTCTGTCAATTTCTGTACCTTCTCCTCTTCAGCTTCAAGTTCAACTTGCAACACCTTAGACATGTCTGTGGCAGCTTGTTTTGCGTTCTTGGCAACAAGGGCTGTGTAACGAGCTGTCTCTGGCATTTTCATACGCCAGTAATAGGTAAGTGCAGCTGGGACTGCACCAAACATCAAAATGATACGCCAAACATTATCAAATGCAGGTGCCATGGATGCTTCTGCATGTTCTTCATAGGTAGGAAGCTTGTATTTGTGGTCATATGCTGAAGAGACAATCAAGGCAACTATTCCACCAGCCAAGATTCCAAATCCTTGCATAGCAAACACTGCAGCTATAAATGCTCCACGAGTCCTTTTGTTGGCATATTCAGACATGATTGTAGCTGAAAGAGGGTAGTCACCACCAATCCCAAACCCAAGCCAGAACCTGAAGAAACATAGTGTGGCCATGACACCTTTTGGACTTGATCCAAAAGAGAGCCCTGAGGCAATAGAACACACTACCATGAGCATAAGTGTTAAACCATAGACCCTTTTTCTGCCCATTTTGTCACCAAGCCAACCAAAGAACAGCTGGCCTGCTAGTGTCCCACATAGTGCCACACCAATCACAGCAGATTGAACCTGAGGAGGAAGAGTTCCGGGCCTTTCTTCTTTTGGATGTGTGTAATATATCCGCCCCAGCAACTTGGTGACAAGGGAAATGCAGAAGAGATCATAGGCATCAGTGAAGAAACCCATTCCAGCTATCACAATTGCTGTGAAGTGGTACCATTGTGTCTTGGCCACATCGAGTGCATTAAGCACTCCCAGTTCCCCAGCCATCACTGAATCTGCTACCTTCTATGCCCCAAGCAGTGATTAAAAATTTTCTGCACAAGTACAAGAGACAAGTTTCACAACCTTGACTATATATACCAACCAGGCCTATAGCTATAGGAAAGCAATATAATATTCTTGTTCCCTTTATTACTACTTAGTAAACGAAAATTATATAGAAAACTGGGAATTCTGACAAATATTGGAAGCTTATTGGTGTCTAATTAATTCTCATTGACAGTGGAGCAGGAATAAAATAAAGGAGTGTCACAGTTCTTTCTAATTATCAAGATAGAAAATGGACAAGCACAACAGACTTGGGTAAGGAATTAACAATCTTGGTGGTGGTTTGGAAAAAAATGCAGCTAATGTTGACAATTGTCTGGCTGATGTAAGGGATGGATAAACTACTCTCAGTTTGGTATTAAAAACTATATTCATGGTCAATAGCTGCATATTTAAATGAATTGACCCTTACTAATAAAAACTCTGCCGTACCAGTTCCAGAGTCCAGAAAGCTTCTCATAAATTTCTAATTTCCCCTAAGTTGCTTATAATATGGCTTGAATCTACAAGTCTCCTCAGGATACCATGACAATAAGAAATGGTTTAGAAACTTGACGGCAATTTGGTTTTAGTTTCCTTTCTTGGTGGCCCTAGCAAATCATAAGGAAACAAAGAGTAAAAAAAAAGAAAGAGACAGACAGATGGATAAAGGGAAAGACAAACAGGAGATAGGGAATCTTATGACTACACAAAATTGAGCCAAGTTGCTAGCCGGCCATGAGTATCAGTATCACAAGGAAACAAAACACGTGTGGAAAAATCAACATAGGAAAAGACAAGGAAAGAAGGACCAATGAAAACCATTTATCATCTTATAATGTAGGAATAGGACTTTTTTACGGAAATAATGTAATTTGAAAATTAATTTTTCAAAGTGGTCTATGTTAAAAGTTAATTTTTGAAATAACGTAAAGTAAACAGTAAAATATAATAAGTGATATATGTTAAATATGACTTATACTTAAATAAATTTATTTTATTTTTTAATAATAAATCGTGGATCAAAGGCATGACTTATATAATGATCATTATATTTATAAATATCACAAATATCAACAATAAATGAACTATGAGGAGGGTGATCACATGATAACATTTGTCTATTTAAGAAAAAAAAAACTTCATATCAATAAACGTAAAAAAGTTGTAATAATAAAAAATATAATTAATATTCTTAATAAATATATCTAATAAAGAGAATTAAATCGAAAATGAACTGAGTTTGATACAAAGTAACAATAGAGAGAGAACTTGAAAATCACTGAAATATGTACTAAGACTTAATGCAAGTAGATGTTAACCATAATTTCATATGACATTTAAAAAAAAGTAAGTTAAAAAAAAATAAAGGGACAAGTCTTGTATGGAAAACATAATTTATCCAAAATATAATAACTAAAAAAGAAAAGAAGCAGGTACATACTTTCTAACTACGAATCATTATATATCATTATTTCACTTATTCCATTTTGAAAAGAAAAAGATAATCTCACACTTCTTTTAGAAGTGTGAGTACTATACACATATTTTTTAAGGGTGTGTAATTAAGAGAGAGAAAATAATAAAAAAAATAAATATAATTAATGATATTAAATAAAATGTGAAAAATAAGTATACAAATTATTTATGGTAAGAATATCAGAATTATTTTGAGAATTAAATTTTAACCTATACTTACGTAAGAAATTGACGTGATAAAAAAATAAAATCGTAGCAATAATGTAATAGCAGAGGCAGAGGATTTGCGCCTAAAATATCTTGATGAATTCCATGATAGATGGAGAAAGTGAAGTAAGGAAGGGGTTTGTGTGGGTTATGATGGTGATCTTTCATGAAAAACAATACCCCAGTGATGAAATCACTTTCTGGTAAGTAAACTCGTGAAGAGATTAGAGAAAGAAAACAAAGAAAAAGAAATAAAAATGGACAAAATGGGCAGGGCCTAATAAGAGACTTTTTATTTTGTTTATATCTTTTGTTTCACTTCTTGGATAACTACAACTAGTTGTTGGCCAAAAGAGTGTGACCAGCCTGATGGAAAGTCCAGAGACCCGAGTTATGTGTTGGGGAGGATGCATGGAAAAAATCATGAAAATGGCATCCTCGGATTGGTAAGAGGAATACCCAGAATTTCAATGGTGGAATGATTATTATCATTATTATTATAATCCAGAAAGTTCTGTGTGCTGCTGCCTAAATACTAAAAAGTAGGGCCTCCCCTATGGAAGCTCTTCCACTGAAAAAGGAGCTCTCTTTCAGGTTCCATACATCACCAAAAAGTACAACAGAACTTTCCATTAAGGAAAAGGCCCTCAGTTGCCCACAAACTCACCAAGAGAGAGAGAGAAATAGAGAAAGAGAGAGAGAGCTGACCTGCTTGTCAGAGTCTAGGTTGAAGGAATAAAGAGAAGTGGTAGTGTTGGGGATGAAGAGGCACAGGCAGATTGTGAGCTGCTATATGCAAATATATACATGTGTGTTAAACACACCCACCCTAGGAATGCGTCCAGAGTAAAAAGAATCAACCCCAGCATCTATGGTATATGCTCAATATTAGCCTTCATCCTTTCTGGTGAACGCTTTACAAACACCGTGCTTGGTTTCATCTTTCTTAGACTATCAGTCAAAACGTAATTTTTTTTACCTTAATTCCATAAATAAACGTTATAATTCAATTTGACTCCGGCTTAGCTAGGTTTGTTATGACCCACAAATTATTGTATAATATAAGAGTATTACTTTGCTAAAAAAAGAGTGATATATTATATTAAAATTAAAATATTATTAAATTTAATTTAAAAGATTATAAAATTGTTAAGAATAATATTTTTACAGTTACAAGAATTTTTCATTAAACTGAAACACGTGCAAGGCTCAAATTCAATGGGTTGGAATCAAATCTATCTGGCACACATGACGTATGAATGCACTGTTTTAAAAATTAAATCGAATCGATTGATTAAATTAATTAGACTTTAAATTGGTTATATTTTTTATTTTTAAATATTTTTTAATTTAATAATAATTTAATCATAAATTTGATTAGTTAAATAAAATAAACTATGATTCGAAAGTCATGCCAATTCAATTTTCGATTTGGTTAACTAAAAAAAATATACCTTATAGCTTTTAGTATGATGGTAAATCTAACATTTCTTTTACATCCTTTTTCTTGACTGGAAACCTTGTTGATATTTACAACTTTTTTTTCACAGAGTGCTTGGTTACATCATTTAATGTGAACATAGATTTTCTATGAAATTATGTGAGAGCCATAACCTAGAGAAATTCTAGTGTTTACCGAAAATAATATACTATTTTAATAAAAATATGATATGTAGTATCTTATCTTATAATTATACAAATCGTTGAATTAAATATAAAATATTATTAAAATAAATTTAAATGTTTATAAAATTATAAGAATACTCTTGAAATATATAAGAATTTGTTTAGAAATGACCGATGCAATGGGCCTACTCACTGTATGTACTGTAACATTGCCGTTACCGGATTTAACAATAAATTGCAACAGCTCACAATAATGGTTGGCTACAAGAAATTCTTTTGTCCTGTTAGAAGAAGAACAAGAACGCCATGATCAAATTTGTGTCGATCCAACTAGTAATCAGGTAAGTCTCATCAACAATTTAATCGTAAAAGATTCTACTCGAAGAAGACACGAGAATTTTTGGGTTGGTTATATCGAGCAACTGGCTTTGGCTTAATGTTAACATAAAAGGAAGAATTCATGAGAAATTCAGCCAAGATGTTATATTATATGTGGGATTGGTGATAACAATATATTTTATTCATTTTATAATTCTCTTACTAAGTTTTTTAAGGTTTAATTTAGCTTAATTAAGTTGATTTTATCACATTTTATGAAATTAAGTTTAATTGGATCATTGAAAAAATTATTGTTTGAATTATCATTAATTTAGGTGATTAAATTCTTAAGTAAAGTGACAACCATTTGAGTTGTAATTATCTGATTAATGTAATTCTAGTCTTGTTGAAAAGTTTAGATAAATCTTTAATAATTATTCACTTGATAGCAAGAGTCACATTGATATCAATATATTTCATTCATTGTATAATCTTTTCACTTGGCTTTTTCAGTAAATTGACTATATTTTGAGTTTCAAATATCCGATGGATATGATTTTAGTCTTATTTTAAAGTTAAGACACATTTCTACAACTTTCATGAAGGCCTTAAGACCAGATACACACGTTTGGATAACTCAAATTGGAGTTGAAGCAAAATCTAGAGTTTTGAACCTGATAGCTTGACCTCTATGCACTCATTAGGCTATATCTCGGGCTATAGGAGTTCAACAATTTTAAAATTTTGATAGTGGAAGGTTAAGACCCATATCGACAACTAAGGAACACAAAATTCAATTCGGATTCCTTGAAGGTGATATTGAGCTTTGAAGTCAGAACAGAGGTGTTGGAGTTGGGCCTGACCCATGAGCAGTAATTGGGTCATATCTCGGGCTATAGGTGATGGATTTGAAAGAAATCAGTGTCTATGGAAAGCTAAGACAATTTCCTAAAATTTTCATGAAGACCACTTGGCTAAAAAATGACGCATGCCATGAGTTCAGAAGGGAAATATTTCGGAGACAAGAATCTACCCATTTATCATCATCAAACAACTATTTTGGCATTTTGTTCTCATCATCCATCATCTCTTTTGGCATTTTGAACTCTTCTAACTCTATAAAAGGAGGCAAAGGTTGATCATTTAAGGGTGTTAACTTAGAGTTTACTTTCATATTTGTATGTTAATTACTTCCTTTGTGTAGTTTTCTATTATTCTTAATTGAAGTTATGTTCATCATCTTCTTCTTCTCTCTTTCTTTCTTCTTGTTTATGAGTAACTAAATCTTCATCTTGCTTGGGTGAAAGAGTGAAACTCTTAGTAATGAAATAAGGTTAGATTATTCTACTTCTTGTGTTTGAATGATATATTTTTATGTGATCTTTATATTTGTTGTATGTTGTTTCCGATTAATTTAGAAACTCTTCTTATATGATGAATATCTTGATTCATTGTAAATAAGACATTGGCACAGTGAATGCTTGAGACCATTTATAAGTATTGGTGGATAATTATTGGAACTATAATATGATTATATGTATAATCTTAATTGAACTTTGAATGTTAAATCTTTCGATTAGAACCTTCATTATGTATGATTTCAATTGAGTTATAAAAAGAAATAAACTTGTCTTTAATTTATTACCAAGAGTGAATCTCATAACCCAAACAAATCTTTTTCATTTGTGAACAACTTATATCATCTTTAGTATTGTGACAAATTTTCTCATTACCTTAAATAATTTTCTCTTCATCAATTTCTTATGGATCGACCTCGGACTTCCGAGAATTTACTACTTGAAACAACCTGCACTTGGGTTTGAAACTTTTAATTATCTCATCAATTGGTGAGTAATAATTGATAAATTAATAAGATCTTATAACATAATTAGTGAATTACTTTTATTATTTTGACTTAATTCTTCCCTGATTATGCATAAATTCTTTATCAATCTAAGATACTTATTATCAATGAGCATTAACTTAACTGGTAGGATTTATCGTGTAAACTGAAATATCCACTGATTCTTTATTGGTAGGATTGGGCAACTTTTCCTTCTAAACTTTCACGTTACAAAAAGAAAATGTAACATCTTTATTTCAGTTTCTAATCCAATAATTTGTTTTAACTTTTTTAAAAAAATAAAAATAAACTAGGATGTCTTAACTTTTAACTTTTTAAATCTATATTAGGGGTAAAAATAGGTTAGATTGGACTATGCATTACTTAAATAAACCTAGACTTGTTTTGTAAAATGTTGACTTAAGTTTAGCCAATTATCTATCATAGGCTTTTTTTAGGACTTAGCTGTTAGAATAATTTATATAGATTAGTATAAATTATATTATAATTTTATAAAACTCATTAATGAGATGATAAAATCATAAGAGCATTTTGTTTAAACAAAATTATGATTAATATTGTTATTAGGCTTGTTGTTGTTAAGCACTACTCATATATGAATTTTGTTTATAGGTTCAGGATATATAACTTACCATGATGGATAGATTTAACTTGTATTATTATTTTATATATACAAGGAGAGATCTTTATCCTTGCCACTCTAGTACGTACAATTGCACCATTAATACTAATGTATAAATGACTACTGTAAGATAAGAATAATATCTCTCCCTCATCGAGATCATTTTTAAGGATTCAAACATTACAACCTTATTGCCATCTATTTCAGGTAATCCTAATACTTAATATGTTTTATTGTATATGCCATATTTGGGGTTAATTGATCCGGGAAATCTAGCATTATTGGTTTCAGAGCGGTTTTTAATTCTAATTATGAATATTAATTTTCTATTTTACCTAAAATTATATGAGGTTTAAATTGAAGAAACTCGAAACCCTAACGTATATGATGTTCAATTCAATTTTTTTAAAGATCAATTTAAACAATCAAGTTAGGACTTTTGCAGATCGGGTTATCATGAGCCTAATATATATATATATATATATCGCATTATAATGTTATGAATTCATTGAGAATTTTTTTTCAAACTCGTGGAGCCCTAAAACGTTCAAGTTTTATAATTCATATAGGGTAATTGTAGATCAAGATTTTATGAATCTATAGACACAAGAATCGTGTCATATGGTTAAGAAACTAGTAACTAATCACATTTTAAAATCGTGAATGTGTGCCTCAATTTCGCACAAAAACCCAGTTTCTTTTGTGATTTAATCTTGAAATTGTTTGGGGATATTGTATATCCCTTTCCAACAATTCCAACTAGCTATAAATCGCATGAAATTGATGAGAATTGTGAGAGAAATCACATGCGTCCCATTCCACCATGAACCAGGTCGCATGACTCATTTAACAAGAAACGAGTTCATCTTCCTACCACGCCCAGTCGCGCCCTTAGCACATGAGGGCGTGTGGGGACTGTAAAAATTTTAATATTTAATTTCGTTTTTTCTTTATACTCCATGCACTAAGTGTAACGCCCCTTTTTCACGAAAGAAGAAGGAAAGTCACACTATAGTAAAGTGAAATGAAAATGCAAAAAATATAAATACATTGATAAAATAAGACCCGGTTCATATTTATTATCTGAATAACGATTTCCATCTTAATAGCATAGTAATCGGGTATCGAAATATGGGTATATATAAATTTTTTGAAGAGATAATGGTAAATATAGATACAGTAAAAATCGACATGAAATGAAACCATACATTCACAATATATATATATATATATATATATATATATATATATATATATATATATATATATATATATATATATATATATATATATATATATATTAGCATCAAGCCTGTTTAATTACATCATGGAATATACAAAAAGTAAAAAGGCTTTACCCACCCCAAGAGTGTTTACAAAATATACAGCCCATCAAAATAGCAAAACATCAGGCTTTCCAAAAAGATATACGGATAGCCATCAGTAGCCACCGACAGTATCAGCCCCTAAGACTGACGAGAAGGAACCGTAGTGGGATCCTCCTCATCCGATGAAATCACCATCAGAGCGACCGAATTTCAAGCAGAAGCTCGAGCAGTGAAGAGAAATGAATCATCTCGTGGGGTGTAATAAAGGTCATCCTACAAATCCCTAACGGGTAGGTAAAACTCCAAATGGACAAAAGTAGTAAAGTAAAAAACAGGCGGTTCGTAGCGACCCCAAGCCAATGACATCGTCAGCTCCCCGTGCTAAATGCAACGGTCCGTGCTCAAGTTTATGTGCCAGTAGTCTGGACCACCGTAAAAGGTCATCCTTGCGTAACCCAAAAATTGGCACGGACGTGAAGACATCTTCAAACAGCACTATTCGTAATCGGGCCAGAAACCAGGAAATTCTGGCGCTTCCTTTTCTTCACGAATGTCTTCTCGGAAGTACATAATTTAAGACAAAAGTACAGATATACAAAAAAAAGGTGAGACACCCAACATTCAATACCAATACGGTAGCAAGAAAATAGAACAGTATTGGGCCCCACATAACATTACAACACATATAGTTATCAACAGTAATAATCAAGTAAGCAATAAAAGAGAAATAATAACAGAGTCTCAGGAAGTAAACAATTTATCAGTCAGATAATTATTGTAGTATCAAAAGCAGATAGTTTAATAGTTATAGGTACTCATGCTTAATGAAATATGAGACTGATAGTGCACAATGCACATGGTACCAAAAATCCTACTCCATGGAGCTAGACATCAACATTTCAGAGAGAATGATCAAGGAGTCATGCTAGTATCTGGTTAGCCTTAAAATAAAATGCTTTCACATAAAAAAATAGCATTTTGTGCAATATGGCTTATACATGACACCTCAACAATTGATCACGATATAGGACAGTTTCTCGGTCCGGATCGTCGGTGTGTTTGCATTAGTTTATCCCACGGCCCCAGTGGAGCTACCACTGTCTATTATGAGATACCCGCACCTCGACGCCCCCAAGGTCAACCACTATGACCTACGCTTAGTCTACTCGCACCTGCACTAAGGTGTAATTCAATCTCCTAGGCATACACAACCTTTCCAATAAAGTCCAACAGACATTCACATATGCATGATGACTCAATTTACATCATGTACATTTATCAATTATATGTTCCTCATAACATAATGCATGTCATGCATATTCATCAACAATATATTCATCAACAAAACCGTGACCTCCATAAGGTGATAGGAAATCTTAAAATTTTCATTCATCCAATCTATTATTTTCAAGGCATTTATAACAACCAAACTTTAGTCTCAATCAAGAACACACAAAACATGAAGAACAATCAAACAAAGTGAGCATCCATTATGGATTTCTCCATCAACAATCACACAAAGGTCTTCTCACCACCAATAACGGTTAAAGTGAGTAAATCTCCCTCTTACCTAAAGGAAGAACACGAAAATGGCCTCCTTGATTGCTCTTGGTGGTTCAGTTTTGGCTTTCCAAAAACCCTAGAAAACCAAACACAAAGAATCAATAACCAAGCTTGGAGAAAGATGAATCCTTGGTCACCAATGTGATCAAGGGTCACGAAAATAAAGAGAAGAGGAAAGAAAAATAGAAGCTTTACTTCAAAGCTTCAAGCTTTGTTCTTGGAAGAAGATGATGGAGATGATGGATTTGAGAGAAAATCTTCAAAGAGAATATGTTGAGAATGGAAAGAGAAGTGTAGAAATTGTGATGATGAAACAAGAAAAAGAAAATGGTGATGGTTGTAACACCCCAAACTTTAGGATAAATGACCGTTGTGTCTCGAATTGTACTGTTTGTTGTTTTTCTGTATGATACAGTGTTTTATTTTACTGTCTGTGATTTTATTTGAACTTTTTGTGTGATTTGCTCTGGGACAGGAAAATAATAATTTTCGGATTGGGAAAATCTTATTTTAATTATTCGGAGCTGGGGGATCTTACTAAATCCAATTTTGAATGATACTGTTATTAATCTTTTAATTTTTAAGATTTTACTGTAAAATAAAATAATTTTATATTATTATAATATTATTTTATTAGGCAAAGATATAATAAATGATACAGCGGACCCAAAAATGTTTTGCGAGACCCATGTTTAGAGAAACAGTCAACGATTTTGACTAGAGAAATTTCTAAGCCAATAAGAGTGAGTCAACGAAGTAGGCTTGAAATTTCTAACCAATAGGAAGAGGTCAACAAAAGTGGTTAGACTAATTAGTTTATAACTAGAAAACCTAAGCTAGTTAGTTTGAAACCTAATTAAATTAGTTAGAAGACTTGTTAAGTAACTAAGTGATAGTAAATTATTTAGCTATCTAGTTGGTTTCTAAGTTAGTAAAAATCTATTAGTACCAAGTTAACTAAGTTAACCTAAGTAACTAACAAGTTAGACAAGTAACTAAATTGTTTCACCTAAGTGTAACTAAATGACTAAGAAGAAGCAAACTTAGTTGCTTTCTCCTTGGTGAATTTCGGCCAAGCCATGACAAGGCAAGCCAAGAGCTTTCAAGAACAAGCTTAGTCATGCAATGACTAGGTTAGTATCAACCAATGAGAGCTAAGCTTGGAGGCCAAGGGTTTATGCTAGCCTTTGATCATTTCTAAGGCTTGGATGAAGCCAACCAAGTGGACACCTCCCTAGGGTGAACTCCACGGCCAAGTGCTCCTTGGAGGGCAATTATCACTTTAATTTCATCTTTGCTACTATACTTTCTCTCTCCCAAAATCAAGAAACACCATTGATGCACTTGAAGAAGCCATTCGGCCAAGCACTCTACTTCATCATCCATTCATCCAGAATTTCTTCTAACCTACTTTTCTAAACCTAAACACAATTCTAAGATCATCTCTAGTTGAGATTTCTTTCAAAATCCATCATTTTGAGCTTGAAAAACTACTTTGGAGATTCTACCTAGAAGGTGAAAATCCTTGTTTTTCATTTCCAATCTTATTTCTAAGGTCATAAGCCATGATTGATCCATGGTATATGGTTTTCTCTTATAGTAGTAACTCTTTAAAATTTTGTTTAAGATCCCTAGGTTCTTGGAGGGTGAAACCGAAATCTATAGGAAGGAGAGGAGAAGGGTTTGTCTTCATTTAAGGTAAGAGGAAGACTTGAATCTTATCATCATTGGGTGGTGATAAGAAAATAGAATTGTTTATGATTGTAGAATCCATAAGGATTCATTTGTGTGCTTGTTGTAATAGCTTTCTTAATTGTGATTTATATTGATATGCATGTCTACAAGCTTTGAATATATTGTATGTGTTAGAAATGCATGAATAAGTAGTAGGATGTGAATAATATGCAAGGTTTGCATGTGTGTTCCAAAGAGCACAAATCCAAGGCTCACGGTCTCAACACAAAATGGGAACCAAAATGTTCTCAACCATTTTCTAAAAGAGTGATTTAATTGACTTAGGTAAATTGATAAGATACAAATTGATTTAGAGCAAGAAAAATAAATCTATAGATCAAATGACAAGTTTATGGATTTCGGTCAACATGCCAAAGTTAAGTGTTTTTAGTTTCTAAAATTGTTTTCAATCAAGGTTAAGTAATAATGTCAAAAACGATTTTTAGTACAATGAGTTTTAAGGAATAAAAGTGATTGGATTAAGTTTAAAAAGCTAAAACTAATGATTTTACTGTTTAGGAGATAATACAGTAGCTTTTGTAAAATTTCTAACGTAGAGCTCACTTTATGTTTTGAAGCCCGTTAGTAGTTTTCAAAAGTATAATTAGATGGTTGTAATATAATCAAAAGAAATTTTAACAGAAAAATTTAGAAAACCATTGTTATAGATTTTCAAAGCAAAATACTGTCAATTTTTGTTAAAAATAGACAAATAAGATAGAAAAGATATTCAATATATTGTATACGGTATGAAAAATATTCTACGTAACTCAAACGTATTAAATATTATTTCTGTTTATTTAAATAATGATTTTTAAGGAATTCAGACAAGAAAATGATTTAAAAACCTTACGCGATTGAGAAAACGATTTAAAAATAATACGCGATTTCAAAAACAGTAAAATATATTTACGCGATTTAAAAACGTTTGTAAAAATGACAAAATTGTGCAAACGTGATAAAATTTCTACGCGATTGACGAAAATAGTAAGTTTTACTGTCGGGCCAAAGTGGTGGACCCGGATAGATTGAGAAACAGTACTGTCAAGTGGGACATACTGCGTTTGATGTTTGAGGGTGTTTTAGTAATTATTTGAGATTGAAGGGTATTTTGATAATTATAATTTTGTTCATATTTTTAGAGTCAAGTCGATTCATTGTGGAATTGGCGATTGATTGACGAGGTGAATTACATCGTGTTGTCGGTGTGATAAGCGTAGTGTGGTTCATTTCTTTATGGACTTGGAGGCATTAGTGTGCGGATTATTCCACATGTGGACAGTTGATCGCTCCTTTGGGCCGTGGTAACTGGCTACACACTAGTGTTCTCGACACACACTATACTTAATCAAGATCTTGTAAGAACTATGCTAGTACAATGCCTGTAGTTACATGATGTTTGGACTGTGTACTACACCTCGATGTTTTGGACAGTGGGCTATAGACACAATATGCGACAGTGCAATAGTTGGTTGGGCAGCCTAAGGTACTAATAGAACTTGCAGGTCATTCTCTCTGATGTCTGTGGTTGTAGCTCCATGGAGTAGGGTTGAGTTGTTGGGAATTTGCGGATCAAAAGTCTCGCAGCGGAATAACAGAATTCCCTCTCAGGATCCATGCGAAAAATCCATAATCCGAGTTTTTAAATTTTTACCTCTTGAAGCGTGATAGACACAAGCGAGGTGAATCACCAACACCGTAATAGCGACGATGTTTCTGCGGTATCCACACGAACAGACTTGCAAAAGGAGTCACGCCTCTGTTTTCGTAGTGCTAGGCTGCGAAGAGAGGAGAAGAAGACCTCACTATCTCTCACTCACTTTCTGTAGGTGCGGCTAGGGTTGTGATGTAACCTAGTAGCAGCCCCCTTAGCATTATTATTTATAACAAAGGCTGCCTTAAGTGAGTGTGAGCAGTAGCAAGGTAAGTGGTGCAACCCTAAACCCATCTGTCATGAGTTAGGCCCACGGTTGAATCCGAGTCCAACGTGGATTCGATTACTCAATTTAGTCTGTTCTAAGTGTGCGACCCTGTTCTCATGACGTTGGTAGTAATATTAAAATCTCATTTTAATATTACAAACAATGAGCGGTATCTAACAACACATCATTGCTACCCAAGTAATGAGAATGTCAGTGATTTGACATAACCTATCTGTGACTAATGTTTCCGTGTAGTTTAGTCCCTTTATCCAGATATCCAGATTGAACACAAGGCATGGAATGTGTCACCCTTGTTTAGTTCAATCTTCAGTTTCTGATTCCCGAGTAGACATAGTAATAGCAAATAAGATCAATATCTCATATTGACTTATTTGAGCATGGCCATGCATTTCGTAGTCTCACTCAATCGGGGGCCGAAGATATCGCTCTGTTATGTAGGAGGGACAAATCCCATCTAGGTCACTCACATTCCTCCACATGTATTGCGGCATGTCTAATAACCAACGTTATAATCATCTTGTTACGTATGACGTTTGATGGCATTAAAACACACAACTCCTCATGTAGGAATCGTAGTGATTTCAGGTCAAAGGACCACATACACCATTATCACTATGAGAATCGCTTATGACACTCACGTAACGATCCACGTAGCGTTCTCATGGCGGGTCTGTCCAATACATCATTACTCTAATATGTATCCATGTGTAGACTTGATATCTCATATCCATGACCCGTGAGATGTGGTCATCAGTCTACGCACATACTAGCCTCAATGTATTATTGTTGTCCTAATTAACAATAATACTTGACTAGGACATTTAAGAATAATGTTTTATCCAATAGGATCTCACGATCAAGTCATCCACTTGATGTCCTATGGTATCAAACTTACTATTCTAAGGACTTTATTATGTCTACTAAAAAGAACACAATAAATGAAATGCCTCATATAAAATAACATAATATAATGTATGTAAATACAAATAAAATGTATTGGCCACTAGGGCATACACCAACATGAGTCGCATTACATATGATTTATGTGTTGTGCATTATAATATTATTATCTGTACCATTTTATCTGTACCATTTTATCTGTGACATTACGTGATGCTGTTACACTTAATTTTTGTGTTATTTTATATTATTATTTATGCTGTTATAGTATGCTATATTGTATGAATTGTTATATCTGTGTGTATTGTCGTTTTCTTATTTATCATGTTTGTGGTGATATAGATTGTCTTACTTCTTTATTGTATGTGTTCCTGTATTTTAAATTGTACGATAAAAGAGTTTGAGGAAGAGGAACATCCTCTTGATTTTGTATACCCCAAGGAGGAAGAGCAACAGCAGCAAGCCGAGGATCAGTTCGATGACCAAGAACCATCCGATCATCCATACCCATTGGATTGATTGTGTGAGTATGACGCTACCAGGATTCTTTGGTTTCCTGAGGTTGGACTTTCACGGAGGCTCTGAAGCCTGGCGACTGCGAGAGGATAGAGATTCGGTTACGTACGTAGGGCGTCTGACTATGACCATACGTACAGAGTTTGATGGAGTGCCTATCTTTTCTATTGTGTTATATTTATATGTAGAGCTACCGCTATCTCTTAGGCGTCACTACGGTGGTATGTTTGATGCGCCTAGTGAGATTAGCAGCGTGTCGACAGCACTGACTAGAGTCCGTAGAGGGTCGAGGCATCCTGGATACTTATCACCTGAAGTTTCATCCGAGAGTGATCCTTTAGAGGGTTAGAGTTCTGTGATGCGTACTTGGGCGCGTCTGCGTTTTGTATATATAGACTTCTTACTGCTTTGTTTACTGTTTTGGTTTAAATATTTGTAGTTGTAAATTATTTATACTACTTAAAACAAAAATATATGTATATTATGTGTGATGACAGTTCGTTTATTTTATGTTCAATGTTATTTTATTTCGTAATATTATGTTTAACAGGAAAAATTTTACAAACTGTATTACTATGTAACAAATGTTTTACAACTTGGGTAGAATTTTATTTTATTTTATTTATTTCATAAATGTGACATCCCCATAAGGGTGTTACAATGGTCACCAATGAGGGGCTGCAACCATGAAGAGAAATGGAAGAGGAAGAAGAGAGAAAAATGTGAGAAGAGAAAATGAAGAGAGAGAAAATGATAGTGAAAAATGAGTGAAATTTTGGGTGAGGAGTGTTAAGTGTGGGAAGAAAAAATTTGCTTCTCCCCAAGGACCTTAGCCGCGACAATGAGAGAGAGAAAGGGAGGGGAGTGGCTTCTCCTACAAGCTTTGGGTAGTTTGGTCATTTGTGGACCAAGCTTCCATGAGAAGCTTGAATAAAATATAATATTTTTGAATTAAAGTGGATTTGATTAGACATAAAGTAGATTATATTATGATAAGGTGATAGAATTTCTAACACATGCTATTATCCAATGGACATTGGTCACAGTTGACAGTAGTCAGTATTAATTGTCTAGCGGATAATAAAATACACAATAATTATTATTTTACCTAATAAAATTCTCGAAAAATGTGAATTCTCGTAAACCGTTTCCAGCCTCGGGTTTAGTAAGATCCCTCATAGACGTTTCCATAAATCAAGGTTCTCGAAAAAATATCTCATTTTCCCGGCTCCGCTCAATTTGCACCTAAAATGAGAAATAATATTAAAATACTATGCGTTCTCGAAAAATCCTGAAAAATTCAAAAAAATCACAAATATTATAAATGACTATTTATAATAAAATAAATAAATTTTGGGGTGTTACAACTCTCCCTATCAAATAGAAATTTCGTCCTCGAAATTTTCATACTTTAGAAAAGTTGTGGGTATTACTCCTTCATCTTGTCTTCCAACTCCCATGTCGCATCTCCGGTTGTCTCATTCCAGATTACCTTTACCAATGGGATGTCTTTCCCTTTGAGTTGCTTCACCTTCCAATCCTCAATCCTTACAGGTGACGTCTCATAAGGTAAGTTTTCCTTTAATTGCATCGTATCAAGTGCTATGACATGATCTGGGCTTGGAATATATTTTCGAAGTTGTGACACATGAAAAATATTGTGGAGATTTGAAAGAAAAATTGGTATAGCTATTTGATAAGCAATTGGACCTACCCGACGAAGAATTTTGTAAGGTCCAAGGAATTTAGGAGTAAGCTTTCTAGACTTAAGAACTCGACTGACCCCAGTTGTAGGTGTGACTTTTAAAAACACATGCTCTCATTCTTCAAATTCAAGAGGTTTTCTCCTCCTGTCTGCATAGCTCTTTTGTCGACTTTGAGTCGTCCGCATATTCTCCTAAATCATCTTAACTTTCTCAGTCGTTTGTTGTATGAGATCATGTCCGATAGTAAGTCGCTCTCCATCCTAATACCAACATAAAGGTGTTCTGCATCTTCATCCATATAGAGATTCATAGGTTACCATCTCTATACTCGAATGATAACTGTTGTTGTAGGTGAACTCTACCAATGGTAAAACTTCATCCCAACTTCCAGTTTGTTCCAAAGCACAAGCTCTAAGCAAATCTTCCAATGATTGAATTGTTCTTTCCGATTGACCATCGGTTTGTGGATGATATGCAGAACTTAAACGTAGCCTCATTCCATCGCTTCTTGAAGACTTTGCCAAAACTTTGATGTGAATCTTGGATCTCTATCAGAAATAATACTTGTAGGCACACCATGTAGTCTAACAATTTCACCGATATACAACTGAGTCAACTTCTCCAATGAATACCTTATATTGAAATGTGCTGACTTCGTGAGTCGATCCATAATTACCCATATCGAATCATAACCTTTTCTGGTCTTTAGCAATCCAACAACAAAGTCCATCGCAATACTATCCCATTTCCATTTGGGAATAGTTAAGGGTTGTAACATTCCTGACAGTCTTTGATGTTCGATCTTTGCTTTCTAGCAAACCAAACAGGAAGATACACATTTGGCAATATCTCTCTTCATTCCATGCCACCAAAATAGCTTCTTTAAATCTTGGTACATCTTAGTTATTCCTGGATGCATACTCCGCTGACTCGTGTGAGCATGTTCAAGAATGTACTTCCTAAGCTCTTGATCCTTAGGCAGATAGACTCTACATCTGAATCTTAAAATTTCATCGTTTCCTTCCTTTAAGGTTATTGCATTGCCCTGCCTCATTAATTTCCTTTCTTCTTGTAAGAACTTGTCAACTTTCTATTTTTCTCGAATATCTTCCATTAAGTCATTTGAGATTATGACTATGTTCATACAAATCTTTCCAGGTGTCAACTCCACAAAGGACCATATATCTCTGAATTGTTCTATCAAATCCTTTTCTTTGATCATCATAGCAGAAACACTGATCGTTTTCCTACTCAGGGCATCAGCCACAACGTTTTCCTTTCCAAGGTGATACTGAAGTTGAAAGTCATAGTCTTTTAGGAATTCTAACCACCTTCGTTGCCTCATATTCAACTCTTTTTGATCATACAGATACTTCAAGCTCTTGTGATCACTAAAGACGTTGAACGTTGCTCCATAAAGAAAATGTCTCTATATCTTCAAAGCAAAGACAACAACAGCTAATTCCAAGTCATGTGTTGGGTAGTTCTTCTCATGCACTCGCAATTGCCTTGAAGCATAAGCCACCACTTTTCCACCTTGCATAAGCACACACACCAAACCTTGGTATGAAGCATCACAATACACTTTGAATGGTTCACTTGGATCAGACATCCTTCAATGAATCTCCGGTAATAGCCAGCTAATCCCATGAAGCTTTGAATCTCTGTCACTGTTTTCGGCCTTTCCCATTGCAGAACAGCTTCCGCTTTTGACAGGTCTACAACAATTCCTTCCTTCGAAATCACATGGCCTAAAAACTTAACCTCATCCAGCCAAAATTCACACTTTGACAATTTGGCGTACAACTGCTTTTCTTTCATGATCTAAAGGACTATGCTAAGGTGTTCAGCATGATCCTCATGATTTTGAGAATACATTAGGATATCGTCGATGAAGACAACAACGAACCTGTCCAAATAAGGATGAAAGATCCTATTCATATAGTCCATGAATATAGCAGGTGCATTTGTCACACCAAAAGGCATAACCAAGTACTCGTAGTGTCCATAACGAGTACGAAAAACTATTTTGGGATTATCTTCCACTTTTACTCGAATCTGATGGTAACTCGATCGCAGATCAATCTTAGAAAACACTACTGCTCCTTTCAGTTAATCCATTAAGTCATCTATCCTTGGTAGTGGATACTTGTTCTTGATCGTGACTTTGTTCAACTGGCGATAGTCCACACATAATCGCGAAGTACCATCCTTCTTCTTAACTAGTAGTATCGGTGCTCCCCATGGGGATACGCTAGGTCTAACAAACTATTTCTCTAAGAGCTCTTCCAATTACTTCTTGAGTTCAACTAGCTCTGCTGGTGACATTCTGTAGGGCGTTATAGAAATAAGACTAGCTCCAAGTACAAGGTCAATGACAAACTCGATCTCCTGCTCTGGCGGTAAACCAGGTACATCTTTAGGAAAAACTTCAAAAAATTCTTTAACCACTGGAATTGCGTTTACATCTACCTCGTTCTCGACCTTCAAAGAAGACAATAACATGTATCCTTGAGCTCTTTCTTTCAAGAAAACTTTCACTTGGTTGGCCGTCAAAAATCTAGAATTCTCATCCAAAGGGAAAACTATGGTTTTACCATAACAATCTAACAGGGTATGGTTAGAAGATAACCAATCCATTCCTAAGGTTATGTCTAATTGGGAAAGAGGTAAATAGATCAAATTAACAGAAAAGATTCGACCTTCAACAATCAATGGACAATCTAAAAAGACTTTGGTGGTAACAACAAGTTTAGTAGTAGGAGTTGAGACAGTCAAGTCAAAAGGCAAAGAAGACACAGACAAACTAAGTCTTTTCACATAGTTATAGGAAATAAAAGAATGGGTTGCCCCGGAGTCATATAGTATAATTAAAAGATTACCCTTTATGAGACCTTCTCCTTGTATAAGATCTTCAGATTTAGAGGCTTCAGCTCCACTCAGGGTATAAACCCTACCTCCTGCCTACAGCTGCGCAATTCTTGCAGCATTAACCGAAGGCTCCGCCTTAGTCTGATTGCAGTCTCGAGAAACATGTCCATCCTTCTCGTATTTAAAGCAAATGATTCCTTTGATTGTGCAATCCCTCGTGTAGTGCTCATTCCCGCACTTCATGCATCTTGGTGTAAACGTCGTAGTTTGACCAGTTCTACCAAGACTTCTACCTTGTGGTCGTTGTTGCTGATTTCTAGGTGGTCTCATGTAAGGTTTTTTCTGGTAGCGATTAGCATTGCCACTTCCTCCTCTTTGGGACCGAAAAGGTCTAAAGTTACAGTTCCTCGTGTCCCGTGCGTGGTCTAAGTTTTCCACCAGGTGGCATGTATCAAGCAGTTCCAAAAATTGATTGATCTTCAATGTTATAATAGCTCTTTTCACATCATGCCTCAAACCTTCCTCGAACTTTCGACATTTCCATGCTTTATTCGTTTGGTGTTGAAAATAAGTTGGGAATCTCGACAAACTCTCAAATTTTGCAGCATACTCAGTTACAGTCATATTCCCTTATTACAAACTAAGAAACTCCATCTCCTTAGCATGTCTGGCACTGGCAGGGAAATATTTCTCTAAGAATTTCTCTTTGAATACCTCCCAAGTAATTGCTCAGCCTTCAGTTTCCAGCAATCTCTGTTCTCCGGTCCACCAATCTTCTGTGTCTTCAACCAATATAAACGCAACATAAGTCACCTTCTTGTCATTAGCACAGTTCATACCCGTGAATATCTTCTCCAGCTCATTGATCCAAAGACTAGCCTTCTCTGGATCAATTTCTCCTTTGAATTGTGGAGGATTAGTGTGACGAAACTCAGCCAAGTTTTGAGCATCTGCAGTAGCTTCAAACTGTTGTGCAGTTCTCTCTTGCTATTGAGCAGTCTGTTGGTTTTGTTGCAACATTGCCTCAGTCATCTTTTGAATCGCCTCAATCACTGCAGTCATATCCCCTCTACAAGCCATAATCCTCTTTCAAGTTAAACTATACAAAACACAGGGAAAGTCAGATGTATCCTTTCATAATACCAAACACAGAGAGTCATACAACACAAACAAGACGGTCCAAAACTACATGACCCAAAAAAAAAACTTAAACCGGGGCTCTGATACTAAGACAATGTAACGCCCCTTTTTCACGGGAGAAAAAGGAACGACACACTATAGTGAAGTCAAACGAAAATGCGAAAAATATAAATACATTGATAAATTAAGACCCGGTTCATATTTATTATCTGAATACCGATTTCCATCTTAATAGCGTAGTAATCGAGTATCGAAATATGGGTATATATATATTTTGAAGAGATAATGGTAAATATAGATACAAGTAAAAATCGACATGAAATGAAATCATACATTCAATATATATATATATATATATATATATATATATATATATATATATATATATATATATATAGCATCAAGCCTGTTTAATTACATCATGGAATATATAAAAAGTAAAAAGGTTTTACCTACCCCAAGAGTGTTTACAAAATATACAGCCCATCAAAATAACAAAACATCAGGCTTTCCAAAAAGATATAAGGATAGCCATCAGTAGCCACCGACAGTATCAACTCCTAAGATTGACGAGAAAGAACCGTAGTGGGATCCTCCTCAGGGTCCTCCTCATCCAATGAAATCACCATCGGAGCGACCGAATTTCGAGTAGAAGCTCGAGCAATGGAGAGAAATGAACCATCTCGTGGGGTATAATAAAGGTCATCCCACAAATCTCTAACGTGTAGGTAAAACTCCAAATGGACAAAAGTAGTAAAGTCAAAAACAGGCGGGTCATAGTGACCCCAAGCTAATGACACTGTCAGCTCCCTGTGGTAAATGCAATAGTTTGTACTCAAGTTTATGTGCCAGTAGTCTGGACCACCGTGAAAGGTCATCATTGCGTGATCCAAAAATTAGCGCGGACGTGAAGACATCTTCAAACAGCACTATTCGTAATCGGGCCAGAAACCAAAAAATTCTAGCGCTTCCTTTTCTTCACAAATATCTTCTCGGAAGTATATAATTTAAGACAGAAGTACAGATATACAGAAAAGAGGTGAGACACCCAGCATTCAATACCAATACGGTAGCAAGAAAATAGAACGGCGTTGGGTGTTCACATAACATTACAACATATATAGTTATCAACAGTAATAATCAAGTAAGCAATAAAAGAGAAATAATAACAGAGTCTTAGGCAGTAAATAGTTTATCAGTCAGATAATTATTGTAGTATCAAAAGCAAATAGTTTAACAGTTATAGTACTTATGCTCAATGAAATATGAGACTGACAATGCACAATGCATATGGTACCAAAAATCCTACTCCATGGAGCTAGACTTCAACATTTCGGAGAGAATGATCAAGAAGTCATGTTAGTATCTCGTTAGCCTTAAAATAAAGTGCTTTCACATAAAAAAAATAGCATTTTGCGCAATATGGCTTATACATGGCACCTCAACAATTGATCGCGATATAAGACAGCATCTCGGTCTAGATCGTCAGTGTGTTTGCATCGATCTATCCCACGGACCCAGTGGAGCTACCACTATCTATTGTGAGACACCCGCACCCCGACGCCCCCAAGGTCAACCACTATGACCCATGCTTAGTCTACTCGCACCCGCACTAAGGTGTAATTCAATCTCCTAGGCATACACAACCTTTCCAACAAAGTCGAACGGACATTCACATATGCATGACAACTCAATTTACATCATGTATGTTCACTAATTGTATGTTCCTCATAACGCAATGCATATCATGCATATTCATCAACAATATATTTCTCATGGAACATACCATAATGGCATATAGTCAATCCTCAAAACATCATTGCCACAATTTAATCAAGTACACATCAACAAGTACTTAGCCCCACATGGACTCACAATTCCATACAATCCATGCTTAATGTCAACAATTTTATATACATGGTTCAACACACATCATAATTCCATATTATGAATTCAACATCCTTAGTTTCCTAAGTCTTGATCAATTATGCAAATTTTGGGTCAAAAACCCTTAAAAACCGTGGCCTCTTGACGAGCGCCGAACTCAGTCAAAATTATAACCGAAGTTATTACCTAAGCTTGTAGCACAGTGACAACACCGGATCGTCTCCTCAAGGATCGTAGATGCAATTTAATCAAATCAAGTAAAAGTTAGCAAAGGGGGGTTTGATAGTTTAAGATCGCACTTAACAAAATTAAAGGAAGAAATAACAATTAAAGAGCAGTCAATTTAGAAACCTATCCAAGATTGGGTGGATTCAATCATAGACCCTTCATAAAACACTTGAAGCGCAATTGAATTGTTAATTTGGATCTAACCGAGATCTCTGCATCAAATCCAGAATTCATACTAGACGATCGTCTAGAATTCAATTAACAAGTGATAAACACAAATCCGCAATCGCACCATTCATGAAAATCTATGTTAATTTCAAGTACCGAATTCAATTAACTTAGGCACAAATCAGTAACCTAACCTCTTCAATTATGTGATTAATTTAGATCAATCGTTCTAAGTTTCATCACAAATCTCAATCTTCATTTATGTGATTAGTTTAGATCAATTAGTTCTAAGTTTCATCACAAATCTCAATCTTAAACCAAGATCAAATCAGATCAACATAAATAGAATCACCATTCATGCATTCAAGATCAAGAAGAAGAAGAAAAAGAAGAAAAAGGAATTCAATTACAAATCAAATACAATGCATAACCAAGGTCTCAAGAATCCAAACCACAATCTCTTCAAGAGTTCTAAATTGACCCAAAGTAGCTTAGCCCTCCATTACCATGAAGGGGAGCATCAAAATATACAAAACTATGAGAAACTATGAAGAAGCAAGAAGAAACTTAGAGAGAAAATGAAGGAGAATTACATCTTGTTCATGATAAATGGTGCCTTTTATAGAAGTCTAAGGTAACAAAATGACAAAGGGAAGTGGGTGGATGAGTGGGTGAGTGAGTGGAGTGTTTGAGTGGATGGATTAGTGGGTTGGTTTAGTGGATTGGTTTAGTGGATGAGTGAGTGGAATGGTTGAGTGGTTGAATTAGTGAAAAATGCCAAAAACTTTTGGTGAGTGGGAAATTATGGACATGAATGGGTGAGTGGATGGATGAGTGGATGGATTAGTGGATGAGTGGGTGGAGTGGTTAAGTGGTTGGATTAGTGTATGAGTGGATGAGTGGGTGAGTTAGTGGATGAGTGGATGAGTGGATTAGTGGATGGATGAGTGGATTAGTGGATGGATGAGTGGATGGTTGAGGACGAAAATTTCGTGTCTGACTTGGAAGCCAAAAACGACCCACTATACTTCAGAATCACGAAAAGTGTTCTTCATAAAAGTTGTAGATCCTTGTCTTGGCTATAAAATGGATAGCTGGTTCGTCCAATTTGGCTTCCTTAAGCCCAAGATATGTCTCAAATACCGTAGGTTACTCAAACCCAACTTCAGCACCTCTGTTCCGACTTGCAAGCTCAAAATGACCTACTAGACTTCTTTTTCTCAAAATGTGTTCTTCATGAAAGTTGTTTATTTGGATCTTGAATATCCACTATCCAAATTTCAGCCCATCTCCATTATTACATCTTGAGATATGATTTTTTTGAGTGCACACTGTTCGGATTCTATTGACAGAACCCGTATTCTGACTTCCATGTCAACTTAGGTCCCTTAGACATCTGAATCAGACTTCGAGCTCTTCATCAAAGTTGTAGAGCTTCCTCTTAGCTTTCCTACAAGGTAAAATTCATGTTCATCAGATATTAGAGACTCAAGTTATGGCCAAAATACAGAAACAGTGTCAAATCTCAATAATGCTGGAAATATTCAATTAGGACCAATTTGAGCTCAAACTCACAAAATCATACCAAACTCAATCAATTAAGAATATGGAGAGTGTAAATGACTAAACATAAGGGTTTCTTAATGAATAAAATATGTGATTATCAAATTCCCCCACACTTAGCTTTTTGCACTCCTGGGCAAAACTCAAGATCAAAATTTTACAATCAAGAAGAACAACCAAAGGTTCAAGAGGATCAAAACATTCATGAGTTAACAATTCTCACATCTCAAACCAACAAGCAAGGTATCTTCAACATGAATCGAGAATGATAGATCTTCACAAGATTCCTCTCAATCTCTCAAGTGTTTAAAGGGTAGGTATTTCACTCAATTCAACCCATGAAAATTGCACTACCATAAGCTTGCTTATCTTCTACTTCTCCACTACTCAAAACACATGCACACACAAATCATGAGGACTTTATTCAAGGTTGTAGTGAGGTCAAGGTAACGGAGAGGATAAAATGGATATGAGAAGATAAATACTAAAGAGAATAAAAGCAAATGAGAAGCTGAGTTCAAATAACAAGCATAAAAGTTCATCCCAACTCTAGTGTATATCCCTTTACATATTCATTTCCCAATCCTTTTTTTTTTTTTTAAACACTTGGTTTTTTTTCTCTTTTTTTTTTTTTTTTTTTTCTTTTTCTTTTATATATATGAACATAACTATATACATACATTTTTTTTTTTTTCTTTTTTTGGGCACTCTTTTCTTTTTCAACAACCATTTTGTACACACACCCCACACTTGTTCAAAAACTCATCCATTAACCAAGCTAATGTTCTTTTATTCCCTAAGGTAAAGTAAGAACATGATTTCTCATTTAAGGCACATAATGAGCTAGAAACAAGGAATGGTCAAATAAGCTCAAAGGGGTTAAGCAAAGGAAAATATACAAGGTTGGCAGGAATCAGAGAATTTTCAAGAAGTCAAAAGAGTGCTTGATATCATATTGAAAACAAGGTTGGCTATTTGGTTAAACTAGCTAATTAAGAAAGAGGGCCTCAATCATGTTTATGCATGCAAGTGAAATGTAGCCTCAAAAAGAATCAAAGCAAGTTCTAGAGTGGTCATTAACATGAGTGAAAATCACACAAGAAAGAAGAGAATGGCACAAATGTTGAATCCATCCATTAGGCTCAAAATCTCACAAGGTATGCATCCATCAAACTCAATTCATCAGTTCAATCATCCATCTCCAAGCATATCAGTTCAAGAAGGGAGAAAAGTTATTCAATCATGCAATGAACCCTCTTTTTTTTTTTTTTACAAAAAAGAACATGCTGAAATCTCTCCCCCACACTTAATATAGACATTGTCCTCAATGTGAAAGTGATAAATAAATCGGAAAGAAAAGAGCAACACAACCTGATGAGGGGCGAGATAATGGCAAGCAGAAAAGATGCACAAGAATCAAAGCTGCAGCAGAACCTGAAAACTCACAAAACACATGAGTAGCATTTGAAACTAAAATACAAAAACAGCTAGAAGAAGAAAAATAAGGAAGAATTTCCACAAAGTTCTTAAAAGCAAATCTAGTTGGGTTGCCTCCCAATAAGCGCTTGTTTAACGTCGTTAGCTCGACATTGGGACACTTCTTAGTGATCTTTATAATGTGGATGGTAAAAGCCCATCACTTTCACTTCCACATTTTCCAGCTTGAGATGGTGTCCATTGGTCTTATTAATTGAGGTTGGTGAAAAGACTCCACCAGGATCCCATTGGTTGAAACGTGATGACCAAGTTATGGTTGACACAACATGATAGCTTTCACTAGGGTCCCATTGGTTGAAGTGTAATGACCAAGTTAAACTTGAAGCATGAGGGCTCCCATTGGGTTCCCATTGGTCTTTCTTAATTTCCTTAACTTCACCAATGGCATGCAACACGTGTAATTTGGCAATTCTGCTTTCATTGATTATATTGGACCATGACCCAAAAACAAAATCCACTTCAGTAGTTACTGTCATATGCTACTTTTCCTCCTTCTTTGAAAATTCTTCATTGGCCTTCAACTCCACCTCCCTATGTGTTGTAGACTCTGCAACTGCATTGCTGATAGACCCTTCAATATCATTAGATGCTGCGTAAACAGAATCATCAACTTTCAAATATGCAGAAATCTCAGCACATGCAACACATTCTATATTACCGTCACAATCAGTACATGAGTTGCAATTGATAGAATCATTAAAACCAATAAAATCAGGAAATTCAAAGACACAACTCATCATCATGAGTTTCCTCAACTAAATCTGCAGGTAAATCAATATGGCAATTAGAATGCAGGGAGTTGGGAATTGTTTGGGAAGAGAGTTGGTCTGACTCTTGACTTCTCAGTTCATTAATAGTGACTGTCAACTGCTCAATTTGGGTTGTTAAATCCTGAATAGTGGCAGTGAAATTCTGTTGGAATTCAATCAAGTCCTCTAATGAAGGCTCAAGTTTTGTGGTTGTTGGACTTGTTATCTGTTGGAATGGCTGCTCATATTGTAATGATTGCTGTTGTTGTGATGCCGCATAGCTATATCCTGGATCCGAATAGTCTCTCCAGCCAAGGTTGTATGTGTTGAAGAAGGGATCATAACTCTGTTCTTCTTCTTTGAGGCGTAGTTCATCGGAAAATAACCAAATTTCTTTGAAAACAAATTGATCTGGAAAAACAGAATTAGCATACTGAAGTGTAGGGCATGCATATGTGGGGTGAGATGAACAAAAACAAATGTTACACACAAGTGTAGCTTCCTGCACAGGTAATTGTTGTCTCACTACTATATGTCTTACCAAAGAAGTCAATTCCTCAAGTTTTGACTCCATTATGCATGGTCCATTGTATCCTTAAAATGCAACAGAATGCAACAAAATGATAATGAAAGAAAAAGAAAAAGAAAGAGTTAAATGATAACTTAAAAGATCATATCACACTTACGGATCCCGACAAATAAAATTTTGACGAGCCAGAACTCGATCAAAATTATAACCGAAGTTATTACCTAAGCTTGTAAAGTACGTTGACAACACCAGATCGTCTCCTCAAGGATCGTAGATGCAATTTAATCAAATCAAGTAAAAGTTAGCAAAGGGGGTTTGATAGTTTAAGATCGCACTTAACAAAATTAAAGGAAGAAATAACAATTAAAGAGCGATCAATTTAGAAACCTATCCAAGATTGGGTGGATTCAATCATAGACCCTTCATAAAACACTTGAAGCGCAATTGAATTGTTAATTTGGATCTAACCGAGATCTCTGCATCAAATCCAGAATTCATACTAGACGATCGTCTAGAATTCAATTAACAAGTGATAAACACAAATCCGCATCGCACCATTCATGAAAATCTATGTTAATTTCAAGTACCGAATTCAATTAACTTAGGCACAAATCGGTAAATCCTAACCTCTTCAATTCTGTGATTAATTTAGATCAATCAGTTCTAAGTTTCATCACAAATCTCAATCTTCATTTATGTGATTAGTTTAGATCAATTAGTTCTAAGTTTCATCACAAATCTCAATCTTAAACCAAGATCAAATCAGATCAACATAAATAGAATCACCATTCATGCATTCAAGATCAAGAAGAAAAAGAAAGAAGAAGAAAAGAGGAATTCAATTACAAATCAAATACAATGCATAACCAAGGTCTCAAGAATCCAAACCACAATCTCTTCAAGAGTTCTAAATTGACCCAAAGTAGCTTAGCCCTCCATTACCATGAAGGGGAGCATCAAAATATACAAAACTATGAGAAACTATGAAGAAGCAAGAAGAAACTTAGAGAGAAAATGAAGGAGAATTACATCTTGTTCATGATAAATGGTGCCTTTTATAGAAGTCTAAGGTAACAAAATGACAAAGGGAAGTGGGTGGATGAGTGGGTGAGTGAGTGGAGTGTTTGAGTGGATGGATTAGTGGGTTGGTTTAGTGGATTGGTTTAGTGGATGAGTGAGTGGAATGGTTGAGTGGTTGAATTAGTGAAAAATGCCAAAGGACTTTTGGTGAGTGGGAAATTATGGACATGAATGGGTGAGTGGATGGATGAGTGGATGGATTAGTGGATGAGTGGGTGGAGTGGTTAAGTGGTTGGATTAGTGTATGAGTGGATGAGTGGGTGAGTTAGTGGATGAGTGGATGAGTGGATTAGTGGATGGATGAGTGGATGGTTGAGGACGAAAATTTCGTGTCTGACTTGGAAGCCAAAAACGACCCACTATACTTCAGAATCACGAAAAGTGTTCTTCATAAAAGTTGTAGATCCTTGTCTTGGCTATAAAATGGATAGCTGGTTCGTCCAATTTGGCTTCCTTAAGCCCAAGATATGTCCCAAATACCGTAGGTTACTCAAACCCAACTTCAGCACCTCTGTTCCGACTTGCAAGCTCAAAATGACCTACTAGACTTCTTTTTCTCAAAATGTGTTCTTCATGAAAGTTGTTTATTTGGATCTTGAATATCCACTGTCCAAATTTCAGCCCATCTCCATTATTACATCTTGAGATATGATTTTTTTGAGTGCACACTGTTCGGATTCTATTGACAGAACCCATATTCTGACTTCCATGTCAACTTAGGTCCCTTAGACATCTGAATCAGACTTCGAGCTCTTCATCAAAGTTGTAGAGCTTCCTCTTAGCTTTCCTACAAGGTAAAATTCATGTTCATCAGATATTAGAGACTCAAGTTATGGCCAAAATACAGAAACAGTGTCAAATCTCAATAATGCTGGAAATATTCAATTAGGACCAATTTGAGCTCAAACTCACAAAATCATACCAAACTCAATCAATTAAGAATATGGAGAGTGTAAATGACTAAACATAAGGGTTTCTTAATGAATAAAATATGTGATTATCACCTCTCAAGAACCATTTCTCAATCAATTTCTTCCACCACATTATAAATTACTTATGTCTAAATTGTTTAATTCCCAAGGATGCACAAAACACCATTTGGATTCCAAAAATCCTTTACAGGCCTTGAGCCTCCCTAAGACTTCAATATTCCAATTTTTTTCCATTTCATGCATTAATCATTTAATACCTAATCATATAAGCTTCATTATGTACAAAAATCAAATTCAAATCCATTAGAATTGGGTCAAAACCGTGACCTCCATAAGGTGATAGGAAACCCTAAAATTTCCATTCATCCAATCTATTATTTTCAAGGCATTTATAAAAACCAAACTTTAGTCTCAATCAAGAACACACAAAACATAAAGAACAATCAAACAAAGTGAGCATCCATTATGGATTTCTCCATCAACAATCACACAAAGGTCTTCTCGCCACCAATAACGGTTGAAGTGAGTAAATCTCCCTCTTACTTAAAGGAAGAACAAGAAAATGGCCTCCTTGATTGCTCTTGGTGGTTGGGTTTTGGCTCTCCAAAAACCCTAGAAAACCAAACACAAAGAATCAATAACCAAGCTTGGAGAAAGATGAATCCTTGGTCACCAATGTGATCAAGGGTCGCAAAAATAAAGAGAAGAGGAAAGAAAAATGGAAACTTTACCTCAAAGCTTCAAGCTTTGTTCTTAGAAGAAGATGATGGAGATGATGGATTTGAGAGAAAATCTTCAAAGAGAATATATTGAGAATGGAAAGAAAAGTGTAGAAATTGTGATGATGAAATAAGAAAATGAAAATGGTGATGGTCACCAATGGGGGGCTGCAACTATGAAGAGAAATGGAAGAGAAGAGAGAAAAATATGAGAAGATGGTCACCAATGGGGGGCTGCAACTATGAAGAGAAATGGAAGAGAAGAGAGAAAAATATGAGAAGAGAAAAATATGAGAGAGAAAGTGATAGTGGAAAATGAGTGAAATTTTGGGTAAGGAGTGTTAAGTGTGGGCAGCAAAAATTTGCTTCTCCCCAAGGACCTTAGCCGCGGCAATGAGAGAGAGAAAGGGAGGGAGTGGCTTCTCCTACAAGCTTTGGGTAGTTTGGTCATTTGTGGACCAAGCTTCCATAAGAAGCTTGATTAAAATATAATATTTTTGAATTAAAGTGAATTTGATTAGACATAAAGCAGATTACATTAGGATAAGGTGATAAGATTTCTAACACATGTTATTATCCAATGGACATTGGTCATAGTTGACAGTAGTCAGTATTAATTATCCAGCGGATAATAAAATACACAACGATTATTATTTTATCTAATAAAATTCTTGAAAAATGTAAAACTTTGTAAACCGTGTCCAGCCTGGATTTAGTAAGATCTCCCGTAGACGTTTCCACAGATCAAGATTCTCAAAAAAATATCTCATTTTCTCGGCTCTGCTCAGTTTGTACGTTAATCAAGAAATAATATTAAAATATTATGCGTTCTAAAAAAAATCCAAAAAAAATTCACAAAAATTACAAATATTATAAAATGACTATTTATAATAAAATAAATAAATTTTGGGGTGTTACACCAAGTATTATTTTTTGGATATTTTTATTTATTTTTTCATGCGCATTTATTATTTATTCCAAAATTTCTAAAGTTTAAAATTGTTAAGAAATGTATGGTACTCTCCTCTTTTGCCTCTGGAAATTTTTGTATATTATTGTAATATTGTTGGGCATGATATATATTGTGTACTATCGGAGTTGGTGTTATTTGGTTACTGAAATAATTTTTCGTGTTATTTTGTGCAAAAATTAATATTTAATGCTTTGAAAGTTATTTATTTTGTTATTATTATTTATGTAATTTGATTCTGAGAGTTGTTGTTTAAAGCATTTTGGTACTATTTTGGGACACTTTGCATGATTGCGAACTCGCCTTCACGGAACCAATTGTGTTGAGGTATTATTTTGTCAATAATGTTGCATCAGGAATTGTGTTGATGATGCACTTACCTATATGTTTGTCTTCATTAATATGATTCCCGATGATTTGTTAAAGACATTAAGGTTGTGTCCTTAGAGTTCTCAATATCCTCTCGATAATATCTTTAGGGACATGATTTTGTTGTCCGTGGGAGTCTACTCATGTATTGTAATTCAAGACCCTTAGGCAGGATTACAATTGCATGGGAGAGTTACATTATACTTATTTACTCAAATATTGTACATGTTGGTATGCTTGACAAAGTCTTCCTTTAATGTATTATTCTTCAAGCTTTACCAATGCAAATGAATACTTTAACGAAATTGAATGGGACTAATTATGAGGATTGGGTGGAGTCTGTGAAATTGTTCTTTGTTGTCTCTGGTGCTGATACTGCTCTCACTAAGGATGAGCCTCAGAGACACAGAAATGTATCTTTTGCTGCAAAGAGGAAGAAATATGAAAAATGGGTTCAATCTAATAAAGTTTGTATGATGACCATGAAGTATAGCACGAATAAGACCATTAAAGAGAACATTCTTGAAATAAATAATGTTAAGGAGTTTCTCAAGTGTATTGGTGAGAGATTCAAGAAATTTGAAAAAACTGAAAAGGCCTACTACCTCTCTTTATTGACAATGACTACATATGATGGTATAAATGGTGTTCATGAACACATCTTGAAGCTTGTGAACCAATACAACAAAGTGAGGTCCATGAAAGTGGAGTTGGGAGAGGACTTCTTGGTCTGACAGGTGTTTGAGACTCTTCTGGCTTATTTTGATGTTTTGAGGACTTCTTATAATGCTCAGAAAGAGGAGTGGACAATTGATGAGCTTATATCCATACTTACTCAAGAGGAACAAATAATGAAGAAAGGCAAGGCCTATAGTGCTCACTTTGCTTCTCACAAGAATGATGACAAGAAGAAGAAATTTGCTAAAGGGAAGAACAATATGCCCCAATTTAAGAGAAAGGGGAATGATAAGTCTGGATATCCTTCTGAGCCATCGTCTGGTCCACCTTCCGGTCTTGGTGAGTCTTCTGGTGTTAAGCCTATATATCAGTTTAATGAAAAATGTAAATTTTGTGACATATTTGGGCATAAGTAATCTAATTGTTTGAAGTTCAAGAGCTGGCTCGAGAAAAAGAAAGGTAACCCCTTGGCTCTAGTATGTTTTAAAACAAATTTATTTGATGTTCTTTCAAATACATGGTGGTTAGATACTGGTGCAAGTATTCATATTAAAAACTCATTATAGGAGTTTAGAAGCAGGAGGAGACCAAGTGAAGGAGAGTTGATGATCATAGTAGGAAATCGAGTTAGCATTAAAGTAGAACATATAAGAGTGGTTTCTTTAAAATTATGTACTAGACATGTTTTAGTTTTGAAATATACAATTTAGATGTCTTCTATGAGGAGAAATTCGATTTCAGTTTTTGTTTTGTATAGTTGTGCCTACTCTTTTAACTTTAGTAATAAAAAGATTTCTTTATATTATGATTCTTCCCATGTTAGTTCTAAAGTCTTCTATTTTTTCTTTTTTCTTTTTTAAAAAAAAAACTAGTTTAAACATTTTTTTCTTTCATTTATTTATTACGGTGTTTAGTTTTCTTTATTTTACTTATTTTTAGTATATTGATAATTTTTTATTTAAATTTTTGCATTTTATTTAGTTACTTTTGTTTTGACATTGTGTCTCTATTGTATGTGAGGTACTATTCATCTTGACCACTTTCTTTTTTACTCTGAAATAGAAAGAACTGCAAGAGCTTTAAGGAAGCAAGCAAGAGAACGAAGAAGGAATTTGAGTGACACTCACATCGTTGTTGAAGACATGATAGACAATGGAGAAAATCTGGATCCTCCACCACCACATCCACCCGTTAGGACTTTCATGGATTACTCAATTCCTAACATTGATGGGTGTGGAGCAAGCATATCAAGACCTCCAGTTCAAACAAATAATTTTGAGTTTAAGCTAGCTCTACTCCATTTGGTTCAGAACAATCAATTTGGAGGATTTGACAATGAGGACCCACATGCACATATAGCGGGGTTCTTGCAAATTTGTGATACTGTGAAGCTGAATGGGGTGAGTGAGGATGCTAGTCATTTAAGGTTGTTCCCTTTCTCCTTGAGGGACAAAGCTAAGAACTGGTTGGACTCATTGGCGAGGGGAAGCATTACCACTTGGGCTATCTTGGTCCAGAAATTTCTAACAAGGTATTTTCCTCCGTCTAAGGTTACGAAGTTAAGAAGCAAGATTACTTCGTTCAGACAACATGATGAGGAATCTCTTAATGAGGCTTGGGAAAGATATAAAGAAATACTAAGGAAGTGTCCACATCACTGTTTTGATTTCTAGATCTAGGTGCATAGTTTTTATAATGACATGTTACCCCAAACTAGAACCATGGTTGATGCTGTAGCAGGTAGGGCTTTGAATTATAAAACTCCAAAGGAAGCTTGAGATTTGTTTGAAATGATGGCCAATAATGATTATCAGAGAAATGGGGAAACGACCGTGGTAAAGAAAGGGTACTTAGAGATTGATTCAATGAATGCATTGTAGGCTAACAAAATTTTGATTCAACAACTTAAGAATCTCATGAAAAAGGTTGACACTCTTAGTGTAAATACGGTGAGTAATACTCTTTTGGCTTGTGATTTCTGTGGAGGTGAAGATGGGAGTGTGGATTGTCCAGAAAATATGTTTGGACCTCCAGCTCAAGAGCAAGTTAACTTCATGAACAACCCTCCAAGGCAACAGAACAACCCATACTCTAACACAACCACCCAAACTTTTCATGGAGTAACCAAGGCAATCAAGCTCAACCAAGAATATCAAGGACACCCTTAAAATTCATATCAAGGTCCTTTATCTTCTCAACCTCAGTCTAATGAAAAGAAGGCTTCTTGAGAGTTAACTTTAGAGAAATTGGCTACACAAACCTCATCTTTTGTTCAAAAAACTACTGATTTTATGGAGGACACAAAAGCAGGGTTTAGAAATCAAGATGCTTCAATATGTAATCTAGAAACTCAGGTGGGCCAGCTTGCAAAACAGATTTCAGAGAGACCTCCAGGTTCATTGCCAAGTGACATAGTCCCAAATCCTAGAGGAAATGAGCATGTGAAAGCCATAACAACTAGGAGTGGGAAAGTAATTGAGCCTCAACCAAGGAAGGAGAAAAACAGAAAAGGTAAAGTTAAGGAGCCTAGTGAAAAAAGGATTCATAAAGAAGTTGAAATATCTCAAGGTGACTCACCCAACGACTCTAATGAAAATGAGTCACAAAAAGGGCAAGAAGTGAAGATGCCACCGCTAACTATCAAGTTGACATTACATTCCCTCAACGACTCAAGAAGGAGAAAGATAAAAAATAGTTTGGAAAGTTTTTAGAAGTGTTTAACAAGCTGCAAATCAATATTCCGTTTGCCGAAGATCTAGAACAAATGTCTTCCTATGTGAAATTTATGGACGAGCTGTTATCTAAGAAGAGAAGGATTAGGAATGAGGAAATTATTATGCTTACGGAGGAGTGCAATGCAATTTTGAAAAAGAAACTCCCTCGAAAGCTTAAAGATCCTGGGAGTTTTTCAATTCCTTACACCATTGGTGATAGAATATTTGGTAAAGCCTTATGCGATCTTGGAGCAAGTATAAATCTCATGCCTTTGTCCATTTTCATGCAGTTGGGGATTGGACAAATAAAGCCTACCATGGTAACTCTCCAATTTATAGATAGGTCGGTGAAGCATCCATATAAAGTAATTGAAGATGTCTTAGTGAAAGTGGACAAATTCATCTTCCTGGTGGAATTTCATAGAAGAGGATGGAGACATTCCATTGATATTAGGTCAACCATTCCTTGCAACTGGGATAGCTGTTATTGATGTAGCGGATGAGACTTTGACATTGAAGGTCCAAGATGAAGCTGTCATTTTTAATGTGTTTGAGGCTATGAAGCATCCATAAGATAGAGAAGGGTGTTTTAGCATTGATATACTTGACTCTATTATCTCCAAGTCATATAAGCAAAACAACCACTCTTTGCCTCTTGAAGAAGTACTTGTTGAATCAAAGGAAAAATTTGAAAAAGAAGATGAGCCATTAGTTGGAGAGGTACTTGCCTTATTGGAAGCTTCACCACCGTATCCCATAAGTGCACAATAAAAAAGGGAGGAATTAGTGAAAGGAGAAGATGAATTTAAGCAGAAAAAGAATGAAGCATCGAAGGTTAAGCTTAAGCCATTGCCCACACATTTGAAATATTCTTTTCTTGGTGGACATAATTCTTATCCTATCATCCTTAGTTTCGAGTTGAATCCGTTAGAAGAAGAAAAGTTGTTGAGGGTACTTAGAGAGCATAGGAAAGCCATTGGGTGGTCTATTACAGATTTGAAAAGGATAAACCCTTCCTTGTGTATGCACAAAATTTTCTTGGAGTAAAATCACAAACTAGTAGTGCAGCCACAAAGGAGGCTTAATCCAACAATGATGGAAGTGGTTCGAAAAGAAGTTGTTAAGCTTCTCGAGACTAGTCTTATTTATCTAATCTCAGACAACCCTTGGGTTAGTCCCGTCTAAGTGGTACCTAAGAAGGGCGGGACAACAGTGGTTAGAAATGAAAATAATTAATTGATTCCCACGAGGACGGAAACTAGGTGGTGGGTCTACATTGATTATAGGAAGCTCAATGATGCTACAAGAAAGGATCACTTCCCTCTTCTTTTCATTGACCAAATGTTGGAACGATTGGCCGACCATGAGTATTACTGCTTTCTTGATGGATATTCCAGTTATAACTAGATTCCAGTGGCTCCAGAAGATCAAGAGAAGACCACTTTTACATGCCCTATGGAGTGTTTGCCTAAAAAAGAATGCCCTTCGAACTTTGCAATGCACCGACCATATTTCAAAGGTGTATGATGTCTATCTTCTCTGATATGATTGAAAAACATATCAAAATTTTGATGGACGACTTCTCTGTCTTTGGCTCTTCCTTTGATGATTGTTTGCATAACTTCTCATTAATGTTAAAAAGATATGAAGAGTCAAATTTGATTTTAAATGGGGAGAAATACCATTTCATAGTGAGAGAGGGAATTGTCTTAGGGCACCGTATCTCTATTAAAGGGACAGAGGTTGATCGTGCCAAGATTGAAGTTATTGAAAAACTTCCCCATCCTACCAATGTAAAAGGCATTTGTAGTTTTTTAGGGCATGCTGACTTTTACAGGAAATTCATAAAAGACTTTTAAAAAATTGCTAAACCTTTTAGTGATATCCTTGTAAAAGATGCTCCCTTCAATTTTAATGATGCATGCATGTTAGCTTTTAATACTTTAAAGCATAAACTAACCATTGCACCAATTGTCACTACACCTGATTGGGATTTGCCATTCAAAATTATATACGATGCTAGTGACACTACTGTAGGTACAGTTTTAGGTCAAAGGAAAAATAAGTTGTTGCATGTAATTTACTATATGAGTCATGTTTTAAATGCTGCACAACTTAATTATGCAACTACTGAAAAAGAATTATTGGTTATTGTTTATGCATTTGAAAAATTTCATTCTTACTTGGTAGGTGCCAAGGTGATCGTGTACACAAATCATGCAGCTATTCGGTATTTGTTCACCAAGCAAGATTCGAAACAAAGGCTTATCTGGTAGATCTTACTGCTTCAAGAATTTGATTTGGAGATAAGGGATAGGAAAGGGACCGAGAATTCTGTAGCGGATCACTTGTCTCGATTAGAAAGTGCAAAAGAAAGTGAAGAAAAAAGGCCAATCAATTACTAGTTTTGTGATGACCAGTTGTTGGCCATGACGAATCTTCCATGGTATGCGGATATAGCCAACTATAAAGTTGGAAATGTGGTACCAAAAGATTTTACTTCACAACAGCAGAAAAAATTCCTTCATGAAGCTAGGTTTTATGTATGGGATGAACCTTTCTTGTACAAGAGAGGTGTTGATGGATTGTTGAAGAGATGTGTACCGGAAGAGGAACAAGAACAAATTCTCTGGCATTATCATGATTTCTGGTATGGTGGGCATTTTAGTGGAGATAGAAAACAACAAAGGTCCTCCAATCCAAATTATTTTGGTATCATTATTTAAAGATGCATTCGTATATGTCAAGAGGTGTGATAGGTGCCAAAGGACTGGGAATATATAAAAAAAGAATGAGATGTCCCAAAACCCCATCTTAGAAGTTGAAGTATTTGACCTTTGGGGTATCGACTTCATAGGTCCTTTTCCCTCTTCATATTCTACGGTATACATTTTGGTGGCTGTCGATTACGTATCAAAGTAGGTGGAAACCACAGCTGTTCAAACCAATGATGCCAATGTAGTGATTGATTTCTTGAAGAAGCAAATATTCTCAAGGTTTAGGGAGCCCCGGGCCTTAATAAGTGATGAGGGTACCCATTTCTGCAATAGGAAGCTAGAGACTTTATTGAGAAAATATAATGTTCATCATAGAGTCGCCATTCCCTATCACCCGTAGACAAGTGGCCAAGTTGAGGTGTCCAACCACCAATTGAAGCAAATTCTGGAGAAAACAGTGAACTATTCTAGGAAGGATTGGGCGATGAAGCTTAATGATGCTCTTTGGGCATATAGGACAGCCTTTAAGACTCCACTCGGCATGTCTCTATTTGTCTATGGCAAAGCTTTCCACTTACCTCTTGAATTGGAGCATAAGGCACTATTGGCCACAAAGTACTTGAATTTTGATTTGGCAAAAGTGGGAGAGTCAAGGATTTTACAACTTCATGAACTTGAAGAATTCCGGACTTTTGCCTATGAAAATGCCCAAATCTACAAAGAGAAGACAAAGAAGTGGCATGACAAGAAAATTGTGCAAAAATAGTTCCGAGAGGGGCAACTGGTACTTCTATTTAACTCAAGGCTCAAGCTATTTTCAGGAAAGCTAAAGTCTCAATGGTCAGGGGACCTTTTGAGATCAAGCAAAATGGTCAGGGGACCTTTTGAGATCAAGCAAGTTTTTTCCAACGGTGCAGTAGAAGTGAAGGATCCAAACTCAAATAGAATCTTCAAGGTGAATGGTCAACGACTAAAGCTCTACCATGGTGAGGATGTTGAGCGGCAGAGAATGACCATCAAGTTAATATCAACCTGAGAAGCACCTAAAGACGTTAACAAGTGCTTCATAGGAGGCATCCCATGCTCAGGCTCTTCTATCTCTACTTTTTCATTTTAGTCATGTTTGTTTGATTTTTTTTGTTTAATATGTCTGTGTGCATTTTGCTTAATTGCTATGTTTAGTTTTAACTTCTTGTGAGTTTGAGTTTATTGCCTTTGTGAGTCAGTGTCATGAGTTACTCTATGTTGAGGGATTCTTGGTAGTAATTTTTATAAAGAGTAGAGGAATGAAAAGTTGATTTTCTAAGTGCTAGAAGATGCAAAGCTACATAAGGTCAAGGCGCTAGGTGCCAATAATTCAACTGCTAGATGTAGAGAGCCTTTATTGGCTATTTTCTTTTTTTTTTGCATAATTATGTAGAAGAGTATAGTGTCATGGGCCAATCATCCAAGCACTAAACGTTCTCTGTTCTAGAAAAATCACCTTCTCTGCCTAAGGAGCACTAGGCACTCCACACTAAGCGCTTATTTTTTTTTTTTTTTTTCTTTTTGTAGATTACCCTCCTCTCTGTGTGTTGGGTGCTAGGCGCCACATACATAGGTACCAGGTGTTGGTCCATCCTAGAAAAATAGTCTTCTCGGCCTTACGGGCATTAGGCATCCTGTTTGCAAGCGCTAGGCGCTTTGAGCTAAAGAAGGAAAAGACTCTCTCAGGTCTAAGGGCACTGGGCACCCGTTTTTGCAGCGTTGGGCGCTTATATAAAAAAAAATTATAACTTAAAGCTAGTTTGGTCAAGGACGCTGGGTATCCCTTTGCCCTTATTTTTACCTTACCACACCAATCTTTCTCCTTGTCTTACTTCCATACACACAGAAACCTTCACCCACTTACCCTCCTCCATCACTCTCGTTCCCTCTATTCATTTTTACTCTCTATCTCTCTCTCTCTACGCACGCAGATTCTCTCCCTTTTCCTCCATTCTCGTTGCTTCATCTCCAGGTAGGTATTTTCATTTTTTCTTCTTTTTTCTCTTTATTTTCTTTTGTTCTGTTGGAGTTCCTTTGTTCTCTTGGTTTTGTAGTTTATCTTTTCTAACTTAGTGTTGATTCTCATTGCTAATTTTGAATTTTTTGGATACCATGGAATTTGAATGTAAGTTTGAAGTTAGGGTTTGGAATTGTCAATTTAGGGATTTTTGAGGTGTGAGGGATTTTGAGAAATTATGAGAGTGGTGATGAAAATTAAACCCTCCATTAAACTATTGGTCTATTCAATTTTGGAATGCAGGGGTTTATTTTTGAAAATTTGGGATTGTTGTGCTTGTTGGATAAACTGAAGTTTGGGGTTGCATTTGGGTTTGTTCAAGAGGTTTAATTTCCTTATGTAGAATGTTTGCACTCCTAAATGTTATCCCTTTGTGCATTGGTCACCCTAAGTTTGTGAACATGCTTGAATTGTGGGATTGGTTTTATCTTTAGCATGTTTAAATATGTGGGGACATTTTGATTTGCATTATACATGTGCATACAGTTGCAAATTGATATGTTTCAACCATGTTTACTACATGAACTTGCTTGGACTTTGTTAGATTCATATTATATATGCTAGTTACAGTATTGAATTGCACTAAAGACTGTTGGTATTTTGTAGGTACCCTTATGGCTTCAAAGCTTCTTGTCTGGAGAGATTCAAAGAAAAGAAAGTCAGAGGCATCCTCTTCAAGAGGACCAACTTTTGATAGCACCCGGTTCTGAACAGAAGAACATGAGAAGAGGTTTGAGGCAATGCATAAGAGAAATAATTCAAGAGCGGAAATTGGAAGTACCTGGTAGGGAATGTGAGGAAATAAACAAAGTAATTAGAACTAGAAGATGGAAGACTTTAGTTTCCTACCCCAAAGTAGTTTAGTGAAGGAATTTTACTCGAATGCCTATGCTACGGGAAAAATAGAAAAAATATTTGAAAGCTTTGTAAGGGGAAAAAGTGTGCCATTTGATCGCAGGACAATATACACTCTCCTAGGTACAAAGCCATATTGGGATGGAAACAACGATTGGCAGAATCTTCTGCACTACGCAATGGACACTAATGGTATTCTTAGCACATTATGCCAACCAGGAGCCCAGTGGACAAGCACTAAGGGATGTCAACCAAAAAAATTGTCCTCCACCGATTTAAAGATAGTTCCAAAAATTTGGGCATCTTTCTTGGTTACCGACATCTTACCTTATGCAAACAAGTCAGACGTCAAGGTGGATTTAGCTCAAATGGTGTTTGCCATAATGAGAGGGATATGCATAAACATAGGTGACATCATTGCCTCAAACATCCAAGCCATAGCAAACTCCTTTTCAAAAGCATTAGCATACCTGTGCTTGATTACTATGTTGTGTGAAAAAACTGGGGTGGCCAAAGAAGAGTTTCAGCCCATGAAGAGCTCGTCTTCAATCAACATGGCCTATGTTACTAAGTTTTGTGGAGTGAATGACGCAGAACCATGGAAAGTCAAGCACATGCAAGAGTAAGGCAACCGTAAATTCATCAGAGGTCTCAAAAGCAAAAGCTTGCATCACTCGAGCAGTTAATGTCAACTATTCACCACAACATGGAATCGGTTTGAGAATGATGAACGTGTTGAGAGAGGACAACAAAGGGCTTGAGACTATGTTGCAAAAGTTGGGGGAAAGTTTGATCTCACTTTGGGACCGATGAACCCCAGATCTGATGAAGAGATAAGGGACTATGTTAACTAGAGACCATTCGAATAGGAACAAATGGGCAATGATGAAGCTGAGAACAAGGAAGACCAAGAAGAGGAAGATGAAGAAAGAGAAGACCAAGAAGACGAATCCGCTGAGTCTGAAGAAGAAGAGAAGCAGTGGAGGAATTTGGAAAGGACTCTTCACAGAGCCCATCAGATAACTTTAACTTCCTTCCCTTTTAACTTGAGTTGCGTGTTTGTTCAATTGGGTCAAGCCAATGTTGAACTGTTTGGAGTTTACTTTTGTGGATCTCTATGTTTGATAGTATCATTGTAATGTGAGCCAACCATGCATGCACTGCTTGTTAGGAAAACTTGAAAGCTTTGTGGGCTTATTTCTTAGATTGTAGTACTTGAATGAGGATTATGATTTCCATGCATGAATCTTATAGCTTATTGTTAATGTCCTTGGTGATTTTTGTGATTGGGTTTCATAATTAATCCTTGGGAGTTGTTTTGAGCCTTCAACATTTTTGCTTTGATGAGAGGTCACTCATAAGTTTCTATTCTCCTAGCTTTGCTTGAATCTCATTTATATGTCGTGATTTGCACAATGCATCGACATGATAAAGGCAGTTTTGTTGTTAAGCCAGATTGGAGGAACTTTGCTACTATTCTATCTCTGCTAAAATACCCACCAGACCCAGAATCATGACAATGCTAAAGAATCTGTTCTTGTTCCTTTTTCGGTACACATCTCCTCAACAATCCATCAACACTTCTCTTGTACAAGAAAGGTTCATCGCATATATAAAACCTAGCTTCATGAAGGATTTTTTTTTTGCTATTGTGAAGTAAAATCTGCTGGTACCACCTTTTCCAACTTTAGAGTTAGCTATATCCGCATACCATGGCAGATTCGTCACGGTCAACAACTGCTCATCGCAAAACTGGTTATTGATTGACCTTTTTTATTAACTTTATTTTGCACTGTCTAACCAAGATAAGTGATCTGCTATAGAATTCTCGGTCCTTTTCCTATCCCTTATCTCCAAATCAAATTCTTGGAGCAGTAAGAACCACCAGATAAACCTTGGTTTCAAATCTTGCTTGGTGAACAAATACGAGATAGCTGCATGATCCATGTACACAATCACCTTGGCACCTACCAAGTAAGAACGAAATTTGTCAAATGCATAAACAACAACTAATAATTCTTTTTCAGTAGTTGCATAATTAAGTTGGGCAGCATTTAAAACATGATTTGCATAGTAAATTACATGCAACAACTTATTTTTCCTTTGGCCTAAAACTGCACCTACAGTAGTGTCACTAGCATCGCACATAATTTCGAATGGCAAATCCCAATTAGGTGTAGCAACAATTGAGGCAGTGGTCAGTTTATGCTTTATAGTATTAAAATCTAACATGCATACATCATTAAAATTGAATGGAGTATCTTTTACAAGGAGATCACAAAGAGGTTTAGCAATTTTTGAAAAGTCTTTTATGAATCTCCTGTAAAAGCCAGCATGCCCTAAAAAACTACTAATGCATTTTACATTGGTGGGAAGGGGAAGTTTTTTAATAACTTCAATTTTGGCACGATCAACCTGTATCCCTTTAACAGAGATACGGTGGCCTAAGACAATTCTCTATCTCACCGTGAAATGACATTTCTCCTAATTTAAAACCAAATTTAACTTTTCACCTCTTTTTAACACTAATGACAAGTTATGCAAACAATCATCAAAGGAAGAGCCAAAGACAGAGAAGTCATCCATAAACACATCGATATGTTTTTCAATCATATCATAGAAGATAGACATTATACACCTTTGAAATGTAGCCAGTGCATTGCAAAGTCTGAAGGGCATTCTTCTTTAGGCAAACACTCCATAAAGGCATATAAAAGCAATCTTCTCTTGATCTTCTGGAGCCACTGGAATCTGGTTATAACTGGAATATTCATCTAGAAAGCAGTAATATTCATGGCCGGCCAACCGTTCCAATATTTGGTCAATGAAAAGAAGAGGGAAGTGATCCTTTCTTGTAGCATCATTGAGCTTCCTATAATCAATGCAGACTCTCCACCCAATTACAGTCCTCGTGGGAATCAATTAATTATTTTCATTTCTAACCACTGTTGTCCCGCCCTTCTTAGGTACCACTTAGACGGGACTAACCCAAGGGCTGTCCGAGATTGGATAAATAAGACCAGCCTTGAGAAGCTTGACAACTTCTTTTCAAACCACTTCCATCATTGTCGGATTAAGCCTCATTTGTGGCTGCATTACTAGTTTGTGATTTTACTCCAAGACAATTTTGTGCATACACAAAGAAGGGTTTATCCCTTTCAAATCTATAATAGACCACCCAATGGCTTTCCTATGCTCTCTAAGTACCTTCAACAACTTTTCTTCTTCTAACGGATTCAACTTGGAACTAAGGATGATAGGATAAGAATTATGTCCACCAAGAAAAGAATATTTCAAATGTGTGGGTAATGGCTTAAGCTTAACCTTCGATGCTTCATTCTTTTTTTGTTTAAATTCATCTTCTCCTTTCACTAATTCCTCCTTTTTTGGTTGTGCACTTATGGGATACGGTGGTGAAGCTTCCAATAAGGCAAGTACCTCTCCAACTAAAGGCTCATCTTCTTTTTCAAATTTTTCCTTTGATTCAACAAGTACTTCTTCAAGAGGCAAAGAATGGTTGTTTTCCTTATATGACTTGGAGATAATAAAGTCAAGTATATCAATGCTAAAACACCCTTCTCTATCTTTTGGATGCTTTATAGCCTCAAACACATTAAAAGTGACGGCTTCATCTTGGACCTTCAATGTCAAAGTCCCATCCGCTACATCAAGAAGAGCTCTCCCAGTTGCAAGGAATGGCCGACCTAATATCAATAGAATGTCTCCATCCTTTTCCATGTCTAGAACAACAAAATCTACCAGAAGATGAATTTGTCCACTTTCACTAAGACTTCTTCAATTACTCCATATGGATGCTTCACTGACCTATCTATAAATTTGAGAGTTACCATGGTAAGCTTTGCTTGTCTAATCCCCAACTGCTTGAAAATGGACAAAGGCATGAGACTTATGCTTGCTTCAAGATCGCATAGGGCTTTACCAAATATTCTATCACCAATGGTGCAAGGAATTGAAAAACTCTCGGGATCTTTAAGCTTTGGAGGGAGTTTTTTTTTGTAAAATTGCACTACATTCCTCCGTAAGCATAATAGTTTCCTCATTCCCAATCCTTCTCTTCTTAGATAACAACTCTTTCATAAATTTCACATAGGAAGACATTTGTTCTAGATCTTCGACAAACAGAATATTGATTTGCAGCTTGTTAAACACCTTTAAAAACTTTCTAAATTATTTTTTATCTTGCTCCTCCTTGAGTCATTGAAGAAATGACAACTTGATAGTTGGCGGTGACATCTTCACTTCTTGCCTTTTTTGTGACTCCTTTTCATTAGTGTCATTGGGCGAGTCACCTTGAGATATTTCAACTTCCTCATGAGCCACTTCTTCACTAGGCTCCTTAACTTTACCTTCACTATTTTTCTCTTTCCTTGGTTGAGGCTCAATTACTTTCTCACTCTTAGTTGTTATGGCTTTCACTTGCTTATTTCCTCTAGGATTTGGGATTGTGTCACTTGGCAATAAACTTGGAGGTCTCTCCGAAATCATTTTTGCAAGCTGCCCCACCTGAGTTTCTAAATTACGGATTAAAATATCTTGATTTCTAAACCCCGCTCTTGTCACCTCCTAAAATCAGTAGTTTTTTGAACAAAAGACGAGGTTTGTGTAGTCAATTTTTCTAAGGCTAACTCCCAAGTAGCCTTCTTTTCATTAGACTAAGGTTGAGAAGATGAAGGACCTTGATATGATGAATTTTGAGGGTGTCCTTGATATCCCATCTGTATTCTTAGTTGAGCTTGATTGCCTTGGTTACACCACGAAAAAGTTCGGGTGGTTCCTCCACCCCAGGTTGTAAGTGTTGGAGTAGGGGTTGTTCTGTTGCCTTGGAGGGTTGTTCATGAAGTTAACTTGCTATTGAGCCAAAGGTCCAAACATATTTCCTGGATAATCCACACTCACATGTTCACCTCCATAAAAAATCACAAGCCAAAGGAGTATTGCTTACTGTATTTACGCTAAAAGTGTCAACCTTTTTCGTGAGATTCTCAAGTTGTTGAGTCAAAATCTTGTTCTGAGCCAACAATGCATTCATTGAATCAATCTCTAAATATCCTTTCTTTACCTCGACTTTTTCCCCATTTCTCTGGTAATCATTGTTGGCCATCATTTCAAACAGATCCCAAGCTTCCTATGGAGTGTTATAATTCAAAGTCTCACCTGCTGCAGCATCAATCATAGCTCTAGTCTAGGGTAACATGCTGTTATAAAAACTCTGCACCTGGATCCAGAAGTCAAAATAGTGATGTGGACACTTCCTCAGTATTTCTTTATATCTTTCCCAGGCCTCACTGAGAGATTCCCCATCATACTGTCTGAACGAAGTAATCTCGCTTCTTAACTTCATAACTTTGGATAGAGGAAAATACCTTGTTAGAAATTTCTGGATCAAGATAGCCCAAGTGGTAATGTTTCCCCTCCCCAATGAGTCCAACCAGTTCTTAGCTTTGTCCCTCAAGGAGAACGGGAACAACCTTAAATGAATAGCATCATCACTCACCCCTTTTAGCTTCACAGTATCACAAATTTACAAGAACCTCGCTATATGTGCATATGGGTCCTCATTGTCAAATCCTCCAAACTGATTGTTCTGAACCAAATGGAGTAGAGATGGCTTCAACTTAAAATTATTTGCTTGAATTGGAGGTCTTGTTATGCTTGCTTCACACCCATCCATGTTAAGAATTGAGTAATCCATGAGAGTCCTAACGAGTGGACTTGGTGGTGGAGGATCCAGATTTTCTGCATTAACTGCCATGTCTTCAACAATGATGTGAGTGTCACTTAAATTCCTTCTTTGTTCTCTTGCTTGCTTCCTCAAAGCTCTTGCGGTTCTTTCTATTTCAGAGTAAAAAAGGTAGTCAAGATGAATGGTACCTCACATACAATAGAGACACAATGTCAGAACAAAAGTAACTAAATAAAATGTAAAAATTTAAATAGAAAATTCTAAGCGTACTAAAAATAAGTAAAATAAAGAAAACTAAACAGTACAATAAATAATTGAAAGAAAAAAATATTTAAACTAGTAGCTGCCTTCGATATTACCGATATAGGTAAAACCGATTCCCGACAATGGCACCAAAAACTTGATGGGACCACGGCAAGTGTACCAAATCTTCAAGTAATAAAAACGGTGAGATACTAGATACCGTTCTCAGGGATCAATGGCCAAATACCGATTCTCAAAATTAACTACTATTTAAACTAAAACTTGGATCAAAGGGAGCTCTGATAACAAAAACAAATGAACTAATGCAATGACAATATTTTTTGATTTTTATATTTAGCAATTTAACAAACACTTAATATGCGAGATGACTAAAATTCAATTAATGAAAGAGTTGGGATCAAGCTTCATTTGATTTCACCTACTGCATATCAATTGGAATTAATACAAGCTACTATTCCTATTTACCGAATTCTCTAAATTAATCAAATCCTAATTCCTTAGGCAATTGATCCTTTATTTCTAATTAAAACCCCTAATTGCTTAAGCGATTCTATGAGATAACAAGCATTACGATTTAGAATTCAACGAGGTAAGGAGCAAATCAATGACTATTCCTAGCCCAGAGATAAACAAAATTCTTAATCTCATAGCACAATTATACATCAAATTTTCATTTAACATATAATCCTAAAATTGTTCCAAAAAGAGTCAATCCTTAGAAAACATTAAGAGAAGAGATCATAAACTCAAAATAGAAATAGCAACTTATATTAATTGAATCCTATGTCAAAAGCAATCAAGATCCATCAAAATCTAACTAATCCCAACAAAAGGGAGTTTAGCTAGACATGAAAACAGCAACAACAACTAAAAATAAGAGAAGATATCAAAGAAAAGTCCATAAGTAGATGAAGGTCCGAATTGTAACACTTTCCTTCGGGTACCACATTTTCTGACTCAACAAAATAAAACTGAATTAAATTATAAAAGATTGGATTATTTTAAATATGGTTTAAAACTTCTTTCTTGCTGAAAATATAAATTTACCAAAGTTGTAGGCAATATTTAAAAACATATTGAATTGATTAAGACTCACATAACAGACACCACATGGTATTTAACAAATTTTCAGTAAACATAAAACTTACAAACTCAAAAGAAACAGTAGCAAACCCCATGACAGGTCCTATTTAATAGCACGGTAACAACATTAACGAGAAAACTCGACATACTTATTCCATTCCGCATCCATCTCGATGCGCCAGATATCTGTTCCTCTGCAAAATTGCACATTGTCAAAAATTGGGAAACTCACTCCTCGATGCCGTCACCAAACTCAGAATATTGCCACCAGTCAAGTCTAAGAAGCTCGTTTCGTCTACTATACAAATTTTAACAATACAAACATAATAAAATAATACAACAAAGAGGTGAGATCCCCTTCATCAATATCAGTATGGTAGCAAAGAATGATACGAATGACAAAGTCATTCTATACATACAGACATCACAATTATATTCATGTTATCAATTCATAAACATTTCCAGTAAACATATACCACAGTAAAATAAATAGTAATAGTTTTATCATAACATATATTATCAATATATATGAAATGATTATGTCACACTGTATGAATATTGACTATGCCACAATAATATGTATACTGACCATATGTATATATACTGAACCAATTCCTACTCTATGGAGTTAATCACAATTTCAGAGAGGAATGACCCAGAAGATCTGTCAGCCTCAATGACAGTCTATGCTAAGCGCGAAAAGAGATAGTGTTGTCGGGCGCGTATTGTGTTGCAATGGTTCATCATGGCTAGAGATGTATAAGGTGAACAATTATCACTATGAATCATTGCGTCTTATGGTCCCCTAAGATCCATCATAGATTTCACTATTCGATTCTCATTCACTCCTAGGCAACAAAAGTCATAATAGCCACCGGCTATATACTGTTCAATACATGATAACCCAATACATAACTCAATTTCATCATTAGACGGTTCCCAAATGAGATTAGAACAACCGCCCATACAATTGTCTAATATCATAAGATCAATGATATTAAGTAACCACCTATACAATTACATAATATCACTGATACATCCGGATCCAGTACATTAGCCTTACAGCAACTTTACTGTATTTCTCATTTACACAATACTTTTATCGCGTTTTCACAATTGCGTAACACTTTTGTTACGTTTTCAAATCGCGTAACCATTTTTTGACGTTTTCTCAATCGCGTAAAAATATTTAAACATTTTCCAAATCGCATATCGATTTTTCAACATTTTTGAAGTCGCATAGCTTTAAAATCACATTTTTAAGTCGCGTAAAGTATTTTTCATCATTTTTCAACTACGTAAAATATTTCTCAATATTCTAAACATCATTTTGGACTTTCCAAAAATTAATACAATTTCTAAACTTCATTTTTTACGTTTTCTCACTTAAGAAACCCTTTCCGTAAATTTTCTACTATTTCCCACAAGATTGCTTTTTCATTAATTTAAATCAATTGTTCTAGCTTAACATTTTCTAACAAATCCATTTTATTAGTAAACTTCTCACCATTTTATTTATCATTTATAAACTAAATCCACTATTTTAATTAATTCCAAAAATAAGCTTATCTTTCTCTTATATCTCAAAATCCCCTAATTTAAATCCTTTGCTATTTTAATCCATTCAATATAGTATTTAGAAATACTTTTTATTATAATATACTAATTTTTGGCTTATTGGCCACAAATCATTTTGTTCTTCAAAAATCAATCATTTAATCACTTCCTATTTCATTTTTAATTTTAAAAACCTTTAATCCAATTTTCTTGATTTCTAAATCATCTAATCCATGATTAGTAAAATAACTTAGAATCTTTTGCTCCAAAAATGATTTTGAGGTCGTGTGCCTCCATGGTTCTTTGGAGCCAACATACTTTCCTTTGCCATGTATATCACATCTTATTACATACACAAATCATCATGCATCACAAACACATACTTAAGCATATTATCAAAGCAATAAGTATACCAATCACCAAACAATTATAAATATGGAAAGCCTTAAACAAATAAGTAAATAAATCCTTATGGATTTTTTTACCACACACAAATCCACTCCTCACCACCAACACATGGTTGATGATGTTCATCTCCCTCTTACCATGTGGTGAAGCCTCCAAAGCTCCTTGCTTTGATTCTTGAACTAATCCTTCACCACAAAGAGTTTCTTGAACATCAAAACAAACACAAGTATATTAGCATCTAAAGCTTGAATAAGAAAGACCATGAATCAAAATATGGCCTAGAGCATGAAGATGAAATAAATAGTGAAGTTTCCATAACCTTCACCTTAAAACCCTAGAACTTAGGCTTTGAAGAAAGTCATTGAAGATGAATGATTTAAGACTTGACCTCAACTACAAAGCTTCTTGGATTGATGTAAGGATTTAGGAAATGATGTTGCTAGAAATTATTGAAGTTTGGAGAATGTTTAGTGAAGCTTGGCCGAAACTATGGAGGAAGAAAAAGTGAGAGAACTTTTTGTGTTGTTTTCTTGGTTGCTTGCACAAAGTGATGAACAAGTGAACAAGTGAGTGAATTAATGAATATTGATTCCTTATTTGGAGTGCATGGTCATGGGATTCAAGATAGAGAAAGGTAAGATATTTTTTTTGCTTTGTTTTGATGAATGTTGAACAAGAAAATGACCAAGTGCATAATGAAGTGAATTTGGCTCCATCTTGGCATGCATGGCCGAGGAGCACACCAAGGAGGTGGCCACTTTGCTTGACCATTCAAGACTTCACCATGAAGCTCTCAAATCCTATTAGCTTATACTAAAGTTGTCATAGCCTTTAAAGTTGACTAAGCTTTCCTATTGGTCCATAATGAAGTCATAGTCACTATGTTAGGCTAGACCTTTCCTATCCTAAAGGTTTTCTTCCTATTGGTGCATAATAGATATTTTTCGGTAAATATTAACCAATGGACAATAACTACTATATTTTTTTATTATCCAATAAATAAAACAGAAAAATATACAATAAAAGAAAATTTTGAAAATTGTTTTCGATTTCAGGTTTAGTAAGATCCCCTGGCCCCATATTAACAGTCCAAAATTTTTTGGCTCCAGAAAAATTTTTATTTTTTTCGGGCCTGCCCCAGCCCACAAACAGCCAAAAATATCAGAATTCCACAAATATTCTAAAAAATCATAAAATTATAAAACTCAATAAAAGTCAATAAAATTAGTAAAAATAATTAAGTGTTAACTAAAATAAATAAAAGATGAATTTTCGGGGTGCTACACGAATCGTTTCCATGTTTCCTCCCTTCAAACCACCGTAGAGTTATCCAAAATAGGGTTCCAATCAATAATTGTCCTTCAACAGCTGCCCAAAAGATCCCCTAATTATGGAAAAATAGGTTTTTATATGTATCAGGAATGAGCAGGGTGCCTGGTGCTCAGCATTTTGGCGCCTAACGCTTGGACTCTAGTGTGCTTCTTCATTATGTTGAGCTTCATCATGTTTCCCTTGATGTCTACAATCAAAACATTAGCAAATAAGCTAAAACACCAATAATTCTAATCAAAATGAACTCAATCTAACGAACTAGAATGGATAAATTAAAAAGATAAAATAAAGCTATCTTAAGGTCAAAACAACGTTAAAAGTTAGGCTTAAGCAGTGAAATCCACTCAAAAATCTTTGGAAAATAGATAATCTAGCAGATTATCATACATTGATCCCCTCTTAATTAATCAACGATATTTAGATATCAATAATGTTATTGGGAACAAGCGTAGTAGAGTTGCTAAAAACTCTTCTACGTTGTGGCACAAGCATTTAGGACACATCTCTAGGGAGATAATGGAGAGGTTAATAAAGGAAAATATTCTTCATGATCTAGACTTCTCTGACTTTGAAACATGTGTTGATTGTATAAAAAAGGAAAACTTATAGCTGGAGTCAGAAAGATTGAGGTTACCAAGAGTGAAGGAATATTACAATTAATTCATACAAATATTTGTGAGCCCATAACTTTTGTTGCTATAGGTGATTTTAGGTATTGTATCACCTTTATTGATGACTTCTCTAGGTATGGTTAGATTGACTTGCTGAATGAGAAATATGAGTTTTTAGATGCCTCTAAAGCATTTAAGGCCACTGTTGAATTGAAATTTAGTAAGCAGATCAAATGTGTAAGGTCTGATAGGGGTGGTGAGTACTATGACAGATATGACAAAATTGATAGAAATCCTAAACCTTTTTCTAGGTTCTTATAGGACTGTGGTATTGAGACGCAATACACCATATCTAACACTCCAGAACAAAATAGAGTTACAAAAAGGTGAAACTATACTCTTATGGATATTGTGAGATGTTTGCTTAATCATTATACTCCTTTAAAATTATTATGAGAAGATGCCTTGAAGACTACTGCTTATATGTTGAATCATGTGCCAAGTAAATTTGTGTCAATGACTCCATATGAGCATATGTCAAGCAAACAACCTAGTTTGAGACATTTTCATGTTTGGGGCTGTAAGGCAAATGTGAGGCTTTATAACCCACCGTTAAAGAAGCTTGATCCTAAAATCATTAGTGGTTACTTTATTGGCTATTGTATTAGATCAAGGGGTTCTAGGTTCTATTGTCCCTCTCATACTACTAGAGTTATCAAATCTGATCAGGCAGTCTATTTTGAAGGGTACTTAGAGCATAATGGAACTCAATAGCCACATGTTGTTGATTCTAGAGAGGATCATGTTGTTGTTCCTATACTTGTTCCTTTTTTAGAGAGAATAACGTCTCTTTTGATCCATGATGATGATGTTGATCCTATTGATAATGTCGATATCCCTCAACATGTCTAAAATAATGTACAAAATCTAGATGTTATTGTGGCTCTAGCTAGAAAATCTGAGCGAGTTCCTATATCCATTGAGTCTACTAGATTTAAGAATTATGTTGTGTACTTATAGGAGCATAAGTTTAACTCAATTGAGGATTTCAAAAATAATGTATAGAATCCATATATTATTGTGGCTCTAGCTAGAAAATCTAAGCAAGTTCCTATATCCATTGAGTCTACTAGATTTAAGAATTATGTTGTGTACTTATAGGAGCATGAGTTTAACTCAATTGAGGATTCTAACCCTATTTCCTTTCAAGAGGCCATGACTAGTCCTATTTAGTGGCTATGAAGAATGAGTTAGCTTCTATGAGAAAGAATGGTGTTTAGGAATTAGTGGAGTTGCTTACTAGTTGTAAAACTGTTGGTTGCAAATGGGTCTTTAAGACCAAACGTGATGCCAAATGAGAAATTGAGAGGTACAAGGCTAGACTTGTTGTTAAGTGATATAACCAGAGGGAAGACATTGATTTTATGGAGATTTTCTCTTTGTTCTCCACTAAAGACTCTTTTTTGTGTTGTGGAGGCCTTAGTTGCTCATTTTGATTTGGAGCTTTATCAGATGGATGTTAAGATTGCCTTCCTAAATGGTGATTTGTATAAGGATGTGTATATGGATCAACATGATGGTTTTGTTGAAGATGGTAAAGATCATATGGTATGTAAATTGAGAAGATCCACTTATGGATTGAAACAAACTTTCAGGCAATGTACTTGAAATTTGATCATATTGTTAGCTGAAATGGCTTTAAAGAAAATATTGTTAACTAATGCATTTATTTGAAGTTTAGTAGGAGTAGATTCATCATTTTTGTTTTATATGTTAATGATATATTATTGGCTAGTAATGATGTTAATTTTCTGTATGAGACTAAACAGATGTTGACAGCGCACTTTGATATAAAATATCTTAGTGATGCCTCTTTTGTTTTAGGCATTAGGATTCACCGTGACCAATCTCGTGATATTCTTGGCTTGTCTCAGAAAGCTTATATTGAAAGGATTTTGAATATATTTAATATAAAATCTTATAATCATTGTACTGCACCCATTCAAAAGGGTGAAAGACTCTCTAATACTCAGTGTCATCAAAATGATAAAGATGTTGCTGAAATAGAGAAGGTCTCATATGCTTTCACTATTGGTAGCCTTATGTATGCTCAAGTTTGTACACATCTTGATATTGTTTTTGTATTTAGTATACTTGGGAGATACTTGAGCAAACCTGGTGTGCCTCATTGGCAAGTTACAAAAAAAGTTATGAGGTATCTGCATAGTACCAAAGAATATATGCTCACCTATAGGAGATTAGATCACCTTGAGATGATATGCTATTCTAATTCTGATTATGGTGGTTGTTCATATGACCATAAGTTCATATCAAAGTATAGCTTTATGTTGGCAGAAAGAGTTTTTTCTTAGAAAAGTGTCAAACATACACTTATAGCTACTTCCACTATAGAGACAAAGTATATAGCTTATTATGAAGCTACGCGTCAAGCGGTATGGTTGAAGAATTTGATTACTGAGTTTCATGTTGTGGAGAGTATTTCCAGGTCTCTTACTATCTATTGTGATAATTCTGTTGTAGTGTGCTTCTCTCAAATCAATAAGAGCTCTAAGCGCCAAAAACATTTTGACACAAAATATTTGTTAAAGAGAAGATTCAGGAGTTTCTGACTCATGTCGAGCATATCCTTACAGAGCATATGGTTGCAGATTCTCTAACCAAAGGTTTAGCCATTAAAGTCTTTGTTGAACATGTAATTCATATGGATATAGTGAGGTCTTTTGATGTTTTGGGTTAGTGAAAGTTTATTTTGTGATTTTATTATGATCTCATTTTATTATTATGTCTCAAGACCTTAAACAATTATGTTGCTATTATTATCGTTGCTATATAATAATAATAATAATAATAATATTATTATTATTATTATTATTATTATTATTATTATTATTATTTGTGCAGTTTTATTTATTCATATTATGACATATTATGGAGACATTTTAGACCCAGTCTCATTTTGTTATTATACTGAGATATTTTGTTAAATTTCATAAAGCATCTTAGACAGATGCTTGGGCCATTTTGTTGGAAATTGCACTTTGATCACATATTGACATATAATTTTGTTGTGCTTTCTCATTACCCATATATCACATTTTGTTGGGTCATGGGGATATGACTATCTTGCATATATGATATCAGTACTCCTATCAAGTATGATTTTCTGCATTATTGAGATGCTTGTAGCCTTATTTTGGACCAGTGGTTGAGAGTAATGGCTCGATTTTGGTATCTTGTTGTGGCCACATATTGTTTGATTAATCTAAAGAATTGTTTTATTATTGAAATAATGTAATATGACTTATGTCGTCTAAGTGATAGAATGTTAGAATAATTTATATGGACTAGCATAAATCATATTATAATTATATAAAACCCAAATTACTTGGATGACAAAATCATAAAAGCATTTTGTTTAGCCCAAATTGTAATCAGTATTATTATTGGGCCTGTTGTTGTTAAGCACTACTCATATGTAAGTTTTATGTATGGGTCCTATATATGGGCTTACCATGATGAGTAGATTTAACCTATACTATTATTTTATATATACAGAGAGATGCCTCTATTCCTAGCCACTCTAGTACGTACAGTTGCCTCATTGATACTGATGCATGAGCGACTACTATGAGATAACAATAGTATCTCTGCCTCATCGAGATCATTTTCAAGGAACCAAACATGACAACCTCATCATCATCTTTTATAAGTAATCCTAATACTCAATATGTTTTATTGTATATATCATGTTTGAGGTTAATTGATCTGGAAAATCTAGCATCCGCGTGGCCTGTTTATGAAAACATAAAAGCTTGACTGACTCGAAAGCCTAGTTAAAAACTTACATTATATGAAAGTTTTCATATAGATCAAGAAACTTAATTTTTTTAAAAATATATATATAACCTTTAATAAAATAATTATATTTTTATAAAATAAATATACTATTGTTGAGTGTCAAAATTAGCCATTTTGACATGAACAGCAAGCAGGCAATAATAAGCTACTAAAAAGACTAAGTCTCAAGAATCTATCAAAGACAATGATCGACGAAGTAATCAACTGACATCAGTAGTACCCTAACAACCAGTTCAGCCAAGATCACAAGAGATAAAGAATACTATGTCGACAGTAAGAAGGAATCGATAGAAGCCAAGTGTTGAAGAGTCGCACTTAAGTAAGCTGCAAGTGGACTCAAAAGAGGAGATACACTTAACCAAATCATGAAGTATCAAAAACAAAGTCTAAAGCTATTGTTGAAGCCATGCAAATGAAGGTATGTTGACATAGAAGCCTATGATTGACAGAAAAAGGTCGGCAAGCTAGAAGTAAGTTCATGGCAGGCCCCATAATTGAACGTGTGTAATTATCAAGGCTGAATCTGGGAATGCAAAAAACGTGGCTTTTGTGGAGAAAATAGGAAGTTACAAAAAGGAAGAAACCATCCACTACTTGAAGCAGTTGCTATGTGGGAAAGCCATGTAAAAACAAAGCACATACTGAAATTTTGCATGACTTTCCAAGTGGCAGCATCTTAAGAGCTATAACATTCAAAATTAGGTGCCAAAGGAAAAGACTGGTTACTTATAAACAAGTGTTAGAATGAAATTATCCAAGCTGGTCCATCTACTTGCAAAACACCCTATAGTTCATGTAGTTCCTATGTCCCCAGTATGACACCCACGAATTGACAGATTGGTGGGTTAAAAGTCAAGTATAGCCATTACTTTTATTTTACATGTCTCTCTTTGTTTCGACATTTATCTTTCAGCTATCTTAATTTCATGTACACTTTACATTCCCGTTAATGTAATTTCATGTTCAGTTCTTTCAAGTTCTTACTGATTCTTCCACGTTCTTGGTTATTTATGTTTTAAGTTCTTACATGATTATGCAATTTACTTGCTTTTAAGGTTAATTCTCATGCTTTTTACCTTTCTACAAGAACCCTTTAATCTTTTTCCAAGTTAGTACAAATTTATGCTTTTCTGCATTTATGTTCTATCTTTATGTTATTTTTTGTGTTCTTGTATGTTAAAGCATTTTCTGTACTATTTTCATGCTTTAATCTTCACATAAACACACACAACACTCCAAAGATGTTTTTGTCAGCATGCTACGTTGACATTGACATTTCTAGTATTTACTTTCTTACATTAACTTTTTGCCATTTAGATTTTGTCAGTTTATTTTCTACAAGTTTACTTTTGAGAATCATTTACTTTCATATTAGTTTACTTTCCAATAAGTTTACTTTTGAGATTTACTTTATCTTGCCATTTATATTTTTGCAAATTTTACTGCCCAACAAGTTTACTTTTGACATTTGCATTCCATTAATTTGCTTCCAGTAAGTTTATTTCGCCACACTCTTATTTTTCATTTATTCTCGTTCATATCTAACTCTACTTTATGCTTTGACACGCCTATTTACTGATGATTGACCGATTGACGATTATTTAACGTTTGACGTCAAAATTTTACCAATCATGATAAACTTAAGCAGTCTTAAGAGGAGTCAATTTGCTCTTAGATATTTCATCTTAAATAAAAAAGAGTAGTCAGTACATTTGATGAAAATTACCACAAACAGATGTACTAATATATAATTATTAAATTATGTAAGTATTATAAATTTTAAATTATATAGAAATATTAAATAAGTGGGCCAGCCTAGTAGGCCTAATAAGTTTTTTTAAGAGCTCAAGCCTTAACCTACATAGTTGATGGAGACCAAGAAAGCTCAAGTGGCAGCCCAATGGGCCCAATGCCCAAAAATGCATTGCGAGGACTTAAAAGCCTAATGACAAGGTCAAGAGCTAAGAAGACTAAGGAGGATTTGGATAAAAAAGTCATCACTTTCTCTCACTCAAGCCCATTCCAGGAGAAGGAGCACTCAAGATGGTCCAAATGATCCAAGTTGATGAAGGGCCTAATGTGGGGGCATGATTTCTTCTTAGTCAATTTTATTTAATTATGTATTTGAACTTTTTAATTTTCTCAGTTTTGGTTCTTATTTTCTTTTTGGGATAATTTTATAATAAGGGAATATTATTTGGACTTAACTTGCGCATAGTAGAGCTAGGGATAGGTGTTGCCTTCTAATTGGGCCTGAGCCACATTTGCGCTAGGGTTAGGATAAAAAATGTGCTAGCTTGCTGCCTCCTTTAGCTAGACCTAGCCGCATACCTAATGCTTATAAATAGGTTTGTGTTAACTGCATTTGACACTTTTGAATTGGAGAATATTATTGCACTTCTTTGTGAGTTTTGAGAGCTTAGTTCTCTTGGGGTTCTTGGAAGAACCATCTTGGTTCTTATTAAAGGTTTCCTTACCTTTGTGGTGAATCTTCGCTTGACTTATCACTCTCCAAGAGTGTGGCGTCTTCTTCCTTCCATTCCTTGTCTTTTTTCATCTTTTCTATTTTTTCCTATTCATAGTACTGTTCATGCCACTATTCACAGTACTATTCATGTTACTATTCACCCTTTATCGTTTAATTCTTTAAAACACGAAATTAACTCAAGGACGATTCGTAAAAATAATATGCATCTAACTTGGATCATATCATGTGGCATCTAGAGCCCGGATCTAGAGTTGATAAAGTTCTTGTATTTTTTGTACTTGTTCTTTTGCTTTCCAAGCATCAAGCGCCATTGCTTGAATGTTGTAATTGTACACAACCTTGATCATCATTGATCTTTGTCATTCCTAAGAATTGGCAACATTCTTTACTTTTCGTTCTTTACTTTTTGCCATTTAAATTCTAGTTCTTTTATTTTCTACCTTTAGTTTCTGTTCTTTAATTTCTGCATAATATTTACAGCTTTGATTTTATCAACTCTATATTCATTATTGTTATATGTTTTATAGCACCTTAATTTGAAAGGAAACTCCTAAATACACCATTGAGCATAACATTTGGAACTAAAATTGCAAGAACCAAATTTTTTTTTAGTGCAAAAAGAGAACAAGGGCGTGAAAAATAATATTAAAAAAGGAGAAAAAAAGTCTATTCCAAAAAAAAAAAGTGATTGCCCTTGCACTTAAGAAATATTAAGTTTGAATGCCTTGTGAATTTCATTAAGCGGTGCTATTCTACATACCTTGTGCATTTCTTTTTCTTCTTATTTTTTTTGAGTTTTACCTTTCTTTTTTTTAATTAGTTTTTCTTGCTTGTCTTTTAAATTCCTTTGAGTTTTGTTTAGAGTTTCATCATTTCTTCAACTTCTGAGTGCTTACTCTTGTGAGAACCACTACTTTTGTAAGAACTTTTGGTAATTGAAACGCGAGAGAGTTCATTTAAGAACTTGCAAAGAGAACTTGAGTGGTAAAAGGCAAAAGCGTTTTCATTAAACAAAAGCCTAATTGTGTGAAACACGAGTGGAATCAATCTAAGAGTATATACACGTGAGAAGAGTGGTAAGGGCCTTTTCAATCTTGAATTATTCATATTACTTGTGCAAAGATGAGTGAAGGAAGTACACCCTCATCCCCTAGGACTACGAACCTTATGCAAACCTTAGCTAAAGAACTTGAGAAGTTTAGGGTGAAAATAAACACAAGGCTCGATAATGAAAGGAGGAGAGACTCTCAATATGAAGTCTCGCATGAGGATGAAGATACCTATGATTCGGGTAGGGAAAGGAGGACTAGGAGGAACCATGATAGGAGAAAGAGGCATGGGAGGAGTGAAAGGAATTATAATAGGAGGCATAGGAGTGATGAAAGAGAAGGAGACCTAGGAGGAGTAAAGACCCAAGTACCTTCTTTCCAAGGAAAGAATGACCCCAAAGCCTACTTAGAATAGGAAACCAAGGTAGAACAAATCTTTTCCTATCACCATTACAATGAAGAAAAGAAGGTGAAGGTGGCTGCCCTAGAATTTTTTGACTATGCCCTAATTTGGTGGAACCAAGTACAAAAAGAGAGGGAAAAGAATAGGGAATACCCCGTAGATACTTGGGAAGAGATGAAAAGTTTGATGAGGATGAGGTTTGTCCCTTCATGGTACCATAGGGAATTACACAATAAACTTCAAAGACTTATCCAAGGAAGTAGGAGTGTAGATGAGTACTACAAGAAAATGGAGGTGGCCATGATAAGGGCCAATGTCATTGAAGATAGGGAGGCTACCATGTCATGTTTCCTTCATGGTTTAAACCGTGAGATAGGAGACATTGTGGAGTTGCACAACTATGAAGCGCTTGATGAGTTAGTCCACTAAGCCATAAAGGTGGAACAAGAACTTAAAAGAAAAGGTGCATGGAAAAAGCCTTCTTCTAACCTCAAACCTCCCACTTGGAAGGACAAGGAACCAAAGGAAGACTCCTCTACACAACCCAAGGGAGGAATGACTTCTAAAAACTCTAATGCTTTTCCTTTCACTAATGATTCTTCCTCTTCTTCTTCTAAAAATAGGAACATCAAGTGCTTCAAATACTTGACGAGTGGACACATAGCCTCTCAATGCCCAAACAAAAGGGCAATGTTGATAAGAGAGGGACACCTCTCTAGTGATTCATATCCAAATTCCCCTCCCTCAAGTGAAGGAGAAGAAGAATGTGAGACCTATGCTCATGATGGTGACTTGCTAATGATAAAGAGACTCTTGGGTAACCAAGTTATGGCAAGGGATCAAGACCAAAGAGAAAACATCTTCCACACAAGATGAGCCATCCAAGGCAAAGTGTGCTCATTAATCATTGATAAAGTTGCTGTAACCTTAAAAAACTTGACTTAAAACTACTCTTCACCCCCAACCATACAAGCTTCAATGTCTAAGCGAGAATGGTGAGTTGATATTGAATTAAATAGTGTTGGTAAGTTTGTCAATTGGTAAGTATAATGATGATATTTTGTGTGATGTTGTTCCCATGGAGGCCGACCATATTTTGCTTAGAAGGCCTTGGCAATTTGATAAGCATGCTATTCATGATGGTTTCACTAACAAGTACTCCTTTATTCATAATTCCTTAAAGCTAACCCTTGTACCCCTTACTCCCAAACAGGTTTGTGAAGACCAAGTGGCCTTGAAGCTAAGAATGGAGCAAGAGAAGAAAGACATAAAAGTAAAATCAAAGGGGGAAGCAGATAATAAAGACCGAAAACTTGTAAATGAAAAAGAAATTGAATGTTTAATTGCTAAGAAGAGTGAGATTAAGAGGGCTTGCCTTGCAAAGCAAAAGATGTACATTTGCGTATACAAGGATTTGTACTTAAATTGTAATTCTAACCCTCTACCTAGTGAAGTTGATTCTATTTTGCAGGACTTTGAAGGTGTCTTTCCAAAGAGTGTCCTTCCCAGACTACCACCCTTGAGGGGGATTGAACATCAAATGGACTTAATCCCGAGAGCCTCTTTGCCTTTGCCTCACTCAAAAAAAGGAAGAGACTCCATTTTTGTGGTGGTGGACAGATTCTCCAAGATGGCCCACTTCATTCCTTGCCATAAGGTGGATGACGTCATTCATGTGGCGGACTTGTTCTTCAAAGAAATGGTGAGGCTTTATGGAATGCTCAAAAGCATAGTCTCAGATAGGTACTCAAAGTTCCTAAGCCATTATTAGAGGACCTTTTGGAACAAGCTTGGGACTAAGTTACTCATCTCTACCACTTGCCACCCACAAACCGATAGGCAAACTGAGGTGGTGAATAGGACCCTATCAACCTTGTTGCGATTAATCATCAAGAGGAACATCAAAACCTGGGAAGAATGCTTACCTCTTGTTGAATTTGCTTATAATAGGGTTGTGCATGCTACTACTAGCTTTTCTCCTTTTGAGATTGTATATGGTTTTAATCCCCTCACCCCCCTTGATTTACTTCCTCTACTTAATGTCTCTTCTTTAATTCATAGGGATGGACATGTAAAAGTTGAATATGTAAGGAAGCTCCATGAACAAGTCAAGACTCAAATTGAAAGGAAAATGGAGCAATATGCTAGGCAAGCAAACAAGGGAATGAGGCAAGTTGTTTTTGAACCAGGAGATTGGGTATGGGTACACATGCGAAAAGAAAGGTTTCCTTTGTAAAGGAAATCTAAGTTCTTACCTAGAGTAGATTGACCCTTCCAAATCTTAGAAAGAATCAATGACAATGCCTACAAAGTTAACCTACCAGGTGAGTATGAGGTTAGTGCAACATTTAATGTGGCTGACTTAAGTCCTTTTGATGTAGGTGATGAAGGATCAAATTTGAGGACGAATTCTTTTGAAGGGGGAGGGCATGATGGAGACCAAGAAAGCTTAAGTGGCAGCCCAACGGGCCCAATGCCCAAAGATGCATTGCGAGGACTTAGAGGCCCAATGACAAGGTCAAGAGCTAAGAAGGCTAAGGAGGATTTGGACAAAGAAGTCAACCACTTTCTCTCACTCAAGCCCATTCCAGGAGAAGGAGCACTCAAGATGGTCCAAATCATCCAAGTTGATGAAGGGCTCAATGTGGTGGCATGATTTCTTCTTAGTCAATTTTATTTAATTATGTATTTGAACCTTTTAATTTTTTTAGTTTTGGTTCTTATTTTCTTTTTGGGATAATTTTGTAATAAGGGCCTATTGTTTGGGCTTAACTTGCGCATAGTAGAGCTAGGGATAGGTGTTGCCTTCTAATTGGGCCTAGGTCACATTTGCGCTAGGGTTAGGATTAAAAATGCGCTAGCTTGCTGCCTCATTTAGCTAGACCTAGCCGCATACCTAATGCCTATAAATAGGCTTGTGTTAACTGCATTTGACACTTTTGAATTTGAGAATATTATTGTACTTCTTTGTGAGTTTTGAGAGCTTAATTCTCTTGGGGTTCTTGGAAGAACCATCTTGGTTCTTATCAAAGGTTTCCTTACCTTTGTGATGAATCTTCGCTTGACTTATCACTCTCCAAGAGTGTGGCATCTTCTTTCTTCCATTCTTTATCTTTTTCATCTTTTCTATTTTTTACTATTCACGATACTGTTCACATTACTATTCACCCTTCATCGTTTAATTCTTTAAAACACAAAATTAACTCAAGGACGATCTGTAAAAATAATATGCATCCAACTTGGATCATATAAATAGTTAAATAGACCTCTCTAAAAGACTAAGTCTGACTTGTTTATTAAATAGGTCAAACCTATTTAAGTAAAAAATGGACTAGGCTGTAAGCTCCTGATAGGCCACTTAGCCTTTTCCTACCCCTAATCTCATCCAAAAGTTAGAGGCAATGATTCATTTTTTCACTTTCTGTAACTTCTTGATTTTGAAATATAATCTAGAAGAAAATTATGAAGAAATTTCTCTTAACTGATTCCAAACAAAATTCATCCAAGTAAAATTAATAAGGGTGATTAACCATTCTATACATGCTAAAGGCGCAACCAATAATGAAGAAACATTGTGGAAACTTAACTGATCAATGCTTGATTTTAGATAAAGGCGAAATTCAAAGCTTAGAAATTTATTTCAAGAAACAAAAAGAAAAGATGTATGCCCTTGATTTATGGTGTTGAAAAGTAAGCTAGAGAAGAATTTTGTGAATTAAATGTAGTTCAAATGAATAAGATAAGTAGGAATTTAGAATAAAATTGTAAATTTAAGTAATACTAATAACTGGTTAACATAGAAAAGTGAAATTGAAAAAGTAATAAACAATAAACCCATTAAGATCTGCCAAATCTGCCTCTCACGACGCTCTGCTAAGGTTTTTTAGCATTGTCATCCTTAGTGTGCAGTCAACCCCACTTTAGGCAACGACTTCTCCATTGGTGGAGCTTCCTCCAAGGCCATTAGCCTCCAACTTTTCTTCAGTCAAATCTTGACCTGTTCCCCTCCAATGTCACTTATTGCTCCCTCTTGCACCTCTCTACATTTTGCAAGGTTGCTTCCATCTCCATTGTGTAAGGTTATGTCTCCAGCACCTTGTGATTACCAACCACCATATGCTATGATATACTATTGTTCCTGTTTTCATTTGGCACCATTGCGCGAGACTCCCAGATCTTCATAGATCCGCAACCATGGCTGCTTGTAGTACTATAATGCTGATTTAGGTGATGACAACGACAATGACGACAATAAAGTCGTATACCACAATGAGAAGAAATGACAGGAAGAACTCAAGGTAATAAAGATCAGCCTTAATAGGACGTTTTGCACCAATAAGAGTCAGATTCATACTACCATGATTTAGTGCAATCGACAAATTTAGGGAAAAAAAGAAAGTTTTTGTCCTTAAATTTTGTACTATTCTAATATTTATCTTAGGGGTAGTGAATGTTAGGTGTTTGTACTTGGGTCAAAGAAAGAATATTATGTTTGTTGGTTATGTGCCCAACACATTTCCTTTGATTAGTAGTGCATAAGTGGCACACTGAGCTATTCTTCCAAGCTTGTTAGAAATGTTTGGATACGTGCCCATTTATCCCATATTTAAGACTCTTGTATTTGAGACTTTGATTTTTTTTTTTCATTCTTAACAATGAATTAACTATTTTTGGCAACAACAAAAAATAAACCGATTGAAAAATTAAAATTAACACCTCGGTAGCTCCAATAAGGCCATACCTCATATATAGGTAATTGCAAGTTCATGTTTATGTTGTATCACCTTGTTTTCTTCAATCTTCCTTGAACATATCCATTTTCTTTGTCCCTCTAAGGTTATTATATACATGCATGGTTCCCATTTTATAGATTATATAAATTTATACATAGCTTCAATTCTCAATAATGATTAAGCAAAGTTTAATTGGGTTACCTTACACTAAATGTCTTACTTGTGATTTGTAAATTATTCAGTTTACAAGTTTACATTATCATACAATATTCATTATTTAAATCGTGGTTTCATAGAAGAATTTCCTTTGAAGGCTCAAATTCATTCCTCAAATTTGGAGGCAGGGGCAGAGCGAGTTTTTCACGAAGAGGCAAAAGAGAACAATATTTTATTTAGAGGGGTCAAGCTTAGCTATTTGTGTATTTGAAAAAAAAAGGGTTAAATATAAACTTAGTTGCTAAAGTTTTAACTCATTTTTAATTTAGTTTTTATAATTTTTTTCATTTTCAAATTAATCTTTATATTTATAAACATTTTTAAAGTAGTCTATATCGTCAATTTTCGTTATAAACTCATCAATTTAGTTGCTACTAAATATTTTAAAATGATAAAAAGAGTATCTAAAGGAGTACATATTTAAAGAAATGAGTACTTATAAAAGCACTTGAATGAAGGAATACTTATTGGATGTTTAACAGAAAAATGAGCATATAAAGAAACATCTATTAGATAAAGGAACACTTATTAAATTAGTCAATTGATACATTGATAGTATTATGATGGCATTGTAAAGAAATTGATGATATGAACTATTTTAAAAACATTTGTAAGTATAAGAATTGATTTTTTAAAAAAAAAACTATAAGGACTAAATTAAAAATGAGTAAAAATTACAGAGCTAAAATTTTTTTTGATAAAAAAAAAAATTACAAAATTTTATTTTGATAAAAAAAAATTTGCATGTAACTTGTCATTTTAGAAAAAGTCTTCCCCCCCTCCCCCTCCAAAGAAAAATGACATTAGCCTTTACCCCTGTTTTACTGATTCAGAAAAAGAGTAGCCATATTGTTATGTAATTTTTGTTTTGTTTGTAAGATTTAGGGAAGTTAAATTAGATTTATGAAAAATAAAAAATGCGGATATATATATATATATATATATATATATATATATATATATATATATATATATATATATATATATATATGTTCTCGAGAAGCTTAGTTCCAGTCATAGTATATACTCGCCCTCCAGATCTCCGCTGAGTAGCATGAACATTTCTCACAGCAGGTTTCCTCTCCGGCTGAGTACAATCCCTAGATACAGGTTGTCGGCAATTAAAACAGATTGTCCATCTGATTGAGCAATCTTTAGAAATATGGCTACTCTTCCCACACTTGAAACATGTTGGCGTAAACGCCACTTTCTGACCAGCTCTATTACCACTAGCACTTCCCCCAACTGGTGGTCGTTGAGGTTGATTTCCTGGTGGTCTCGAATACGGCTTGCGCTGAAACCAGCTATTGTTACTACTACCTCCTCTTTAAAACCTCGTTGGTCCAAAATTACGGTTCCTGGGATCCCGTGACGGCTCTAACTCCTCAAGTCGTCCACAAGTATCCACCAAAGCATGAAATTGATTTATCTTCAAGGGTAGCACTCCTCATCATAATTCTACCCTCAACCCTTCCTCAAATTTTCGACATCTCCACGCATCATTTTGTTGAGCTTGAACATAGTCTGAGAACTGAGATAAGCTCTCAAATTTAGAAGCATACTCATTAATAGTCATATTGCATTGACGAAGACCAAGAAATTTCATCTCCTTGGCATGTCTAGCACTGGCAAGAAAGTACTTCTCCAGAAATACCTCAGAAAATACCTCCCAAGTAATTTCAGTTCCTTCAGCTTGTAATAATCGGCGGGTTCCTTTCCACCAATTTTCACCATCCTCTCTCAATATAAAAGTAGTATACATTACCTTCTTATCATCAGTGCATCCCATTCCTTCGAATATCTTTTCCAAGTTTTGTATCCACAGACTTGCCTTCTCAGGGTTAAACTCGCCTCTAAACTGTGGCGGGTTGTTATGCCTAAACTCAGATTAATTTAGGGCGTCAGCAGTAGCATCTTGTTGTTGAGCTGCTCTTTGATTTTGCTGAGTTATCACTTCAGTCATTCGCTGCATAGCCTCCGCAGCTGCAATCATTGGGTCCATATTACAATTCACGTTCACACGCGTTCCTCTTCCGCCAGACATCTTCTTCTTCAATCATGACAAAACAAAGTTAGATACATCTTTTCGGAAGTAAATTTCAGAGAATCACACAACACAAGCAAAAACAGACCCAACCACAACCCCAAAAGACTCTAACTTGGGCTCTGATACCAACTAATGTAATACCCTTGTGGGGATGTCACATTTATGATGCAATAAAATAAAATAAATAAAAATATTACCCAAGTTATAAAACATTTGATAAATAATTAATATGAGTTATAAAATTTTTCCTTTTTATATATATTAACCTTAAATAAAATAACACAGAACATGAAATAAGACAAACTGTTATCGCACATATAATATACATATGATTTTTGTTTTAAGTTTTTGCAAACAATTTACAACTACAAAATATTTAAATAAAGCAGTAAAGAGTTAATATACAATACAACATCATAAAATGCCCAAGTGCACATCATAGATCCCTAACCCTCTGAAGGATCACTCTCAGATGAAACTTCAGATGATAGAAATTCAAGATGTCTCGAAGCTTTACAGACACGAGTCCGTGCTGTTGACACACTACTAATCTCACTAGGCGCATGGAAAATCCCTCCTCAGTAACGCCTAAGAGTCAACAGCATCTCAAGATGTAGATACAGAGTAGTAGTAGTAAAAATAGGCTCCCCGTCAAACTCTCTACATAGGGTCACAGTCAGATGCCCCACGTAAACTACCGATCCTCTGTCCTCTCGCAATCGCCAGGCTTCAGAGCCTCCGTGAAACACAAGTTTCACAAAACCAAAGAATCCCGACAATGTCATGATCACACAATCAGTCCAAAGGATATGGATGATCGGAAGGCTAGTACTTGTCGAACTAATCTACCGTCTGCTGCTGCTCCTCCTCAGGATACACACAATCTAGAAGTTGTTCTTCTTCCTCAAATTCTTTTATAACATAATTTAATAATACAGAAACAATACATATAAAGAGGTGAGATAATCATACATCAATACCAGCATGGCAAATAAGAAAACGACAATACAACAGATATCACAATTGAATATAATAAAGCATAACATAACATCATAAATAATAATACAATTTAATACATAAATTTTAATACAACAGTATCATGCAATATCACAATTAATAATGTTATGATGCACGACAAAATGCAAATGCAATACAACTCGTTCCTAGTCCATGGAGCTAGACACAGATATCAGAGAGAATAACCCGTGAAGATCTATCAGTACCTCAGGCTGCCCAACCAAACTATTCCACTGTCTAACGTCGTGTCTATAGCCCACAGTCCAAACGTCGTGTAGTAGTACACAGTCAAACGTCGTGTACTACAAGCATTGTACTAAACAGTCTTGACAAGATCTTGATTAAGTATAGTGTGTATCGAGATCACTAGTGTGTTGCCAGTTACCACGGCTCAGAGGAGCGACCAACTGTCCACATACGGAATACTCCGCACACTAATGCCTCCTAGTCCACACAAGATGAACCACATTACGCTTATCACACCGACAACACGATGTAATTCGCCTCGTCAATCAATTGCCAATATCAACCAAATTGACACAACTCAATGCATGAATAAAAATAATAATTACTAATTTACCCTTAGTCTCAAAATATTCTCATATTTACAAAAACGCCTTTAACCTAAAAAAATTCCAATATATAGTATGTCACCACTTGACAGTACCATATCTCCACATGTTCGAGTCTACCACTTTGGCCCGACAGTAAAACTCACTGTTCCAATTAATAGAGTAGAAATTTTATCGCGTTTTCATAATTTCGTTGTTTTTACAAACGTTTTTAAATTGCGTAAATATATTTTGCTGTTTTTAAAATCGCATAGTATTTTTAAATTGTTTTCTCAATCGCGTAAGATTTTTAAATTATTTTCTTGATCAAAAACTTTAAAATCTCTATTTTAAAACTACGTAAGCTATTTTTAATACTTTTAAACTACGTAGATTAATTTCCTTACATTATAAATATATTATAAAATGTTCTCTTTTATTTGTCTATTTTTAATAAATTTTAACAAATTTTGTCTATAAAATCTATTAAAAATGTGCTTTCTATGTTTTTCCTCTAAAATTTCTTTTATTTAGTTTATTACTATTAAATACACTTTGAAAATTTATATCATACTTTTAAAACTCAAAACTAAGTATTTTTCAAGAGTCTTGTTTATTTTCCTTCTATACTATATTTCGAATAAAATTAATTTACTTCTTTAATTCTTGAAAATTCATTACAAATGCATTCTTTTTAGGTAAAACATCAAATCTACATTTTAGAAAATAAATTTTGGATAGATCACACATTTACAAGGCATATTGGCCGAAATTAATAAAACCTTGGCATTTGATCTTTGGATCATTTTCTACCTTTTAAATCATTTTAAATTTCATTTATTTACCTAATTCCATTAAATCCTTCCTTTAGAAAATTGTTGAGAACATTTTGGTTCCCTTTTTCTTGTTGACGCTGTGAGCCCCTCTTTGTGCTCTTTGGAACACTCATGCAAACCTTACATATTATTCACATCCTAATTAATAATCATGCATATATCAACACATGCAATATATTTTTAAGCTTGTAGACATGCATACAAACAATATCAAACACAAATAGGAAAGCATTTAAACAATCAAACAAGTGAATCCTTATGGATTCTTCACACACATACAATCCATTTTCTCATCACCACACATGGTTGATGAGATTAAATCTCCCTCTTACCTTTAAGAAAGATAAAATCTTTTTCTCTCCTTCCTAGATGATTTTGTGATCTCCTCCAAGAAAACCTAACATGCTCAAAGAAATTTTACAAGTTATAACCATAGGAGAAAAACATAAACCATGGATCAATCATGGCTTAGAACCTTGGAAATGAAGTTAGAAATGAAAAACATGGAATTTCACCTTTTAGGAAAAACCTCCAAAGTAATTTTCCAAGCTTAAGATGATAGATTTTGGAAGAACTCTCAACTAGAGATGTTCTTAGAATGGTGTTTAGAGTCGAGAAACAAGGTTGGATAAAATTTTAGATGGGTGGATGGTAAGGTAGAGTGCTTGGCCGAATGGCTCAAAGAAGAGCAACAATGATGGTTTTTGTTTTTAGAAGAGAGAGAAGAGAGATTTTGTGTTTAGCAAAGATGAAGAATGAAGTAAAAATTGTCTCCTAATGGTGCATGGCCGTGGAGCTCATTCAAGAGGAGGTGGCCACTTTGTTTGACCTTCCAAGACTCCATCCTAGCCTTAGCTTTCATCAAGGGTTCACATGCAAATGCTTCTCCTTCAAGCTTGCTTCTAATTGGTTCATTCAAGCCTAGTCACTTGTTCTTGAATGTTCTACCCTAATGGTGATTATAGGTTATTAATTAAGCTATTAATCCCATTAAGTTTCTATGCACACTTAATCTAACTTAATTAGGAAAATTAGTTACATTACTAATTAATTAGCATTCTTGTAACCAAGCTTCAAGAGCCATAGATTAAATCAATGGTTGATATTAGGTTGTGATATGATCAAATCTAAGCCATTAGATCTCATCTCCATGAAATCCTAGCCATTAGATGCATTTTCAAAAATAAAGGGTCAAGATCTTCTCTTCATACTTCCCATCCAGTGGTCACAAATGATTCTAGCCATTTTGTGAGACCAATCTCCACCGTACATTAAATCAATGGTGGATATCCAAAGCCTTTATTATTAAGCTTATCCTTACAACCATAGATTAGATCAACGATTGATATTAAAAACTAAACCTTCTCATCCAATGGTTCAAATCAAGTCAAGCTCTCTTTGTTGACTAATTCCTATTGGCTTAAAAATAAATCAAGCCATCAACGTTGACTACTTTTTCTAAACGTGGGTCTCGTAAACCAAAAGTGGGTTCCACAAACTTTTCCGAGTCCATGGTCATTTTATTTGTACTGACTAATAAAGTAATATTATAAAAATATAAAATTATTTTATTGTACAGATAAATTCTAAAAATTAAAAGATTGATACACGTATCATTCAGAATTGGGTTTAGTAAGATTCTCCAGCTCCGAATAATTAAAATAAGATTTTCTCCGGCCCGAAAATTATTATTTTCTTGACTCGAAGTAAATCACACACAATAGTCAAATACAGTAATGAAACAGTCAAATTAATTTTATAACACACAGAAAAACATAAAATAGCACAATCAGGACAAAACAATAATTTACTCAAAAGTTTGGGTGTTACAACTCTCCCCTACAAATAAAAATTTCATCCCCGAAATTTGTCGTACATCAGAACAACTGAGGGTATTACTCCCTCATTTTGTCTTCCAGCTCCCAGGTAGCATCACTTGTTACGTCATTCCATACCACTTTCACCAGTTCAATCATCTTTCCTCGAAGCTGCTTCACTTTCCTGTCTTCAATCCTAACAGGAAGTGTCTCATATGTTAAGTTATCCTTTAGTTACACTTCGTCAAGCTGTATAACATGCGTTAGATCGGGAATATACTTCCTTAGTTGAGACACATGGAATACATCATGCAGATTGGATAGAAAAGGCGGTAAAGCTATCTGGTAGGCTACAGGACCTATCCGTCGAATAATCTGATAAGGCCCAATGAACTTAGGAGTAAGCTTCTTGGATTTGATAACCCTTCCGACACCAGTCGTAGGAGTTACTCGCAAGAATACATGCTCACCCTCCTCAAATTCTAGAGGTCGCCTTCGCTTATCAGCATAGCTCTTTTGTCTGCTTTGAGTCGTCTTCATCTTTTCTTGTATCATCTTCACCTTTTTCGTAGTCTGTTGCACAAGATCTGGTCCAATAGTCATACTCTCTCCATCTTGATACCAACACAAAGGTGTTCGGCATTGTCGTCCATACAGCGCTTCATAGGGTGCCATCCCTATACTTGAGTGAAAACTATTGTTGTATGTGAATTCTATCAAAGATAAAAATTCATCCCAACTCACTCATTGTTCCAATACACAAGCATGCAATAAGTCTTCCAAAGACTGTATCGTCCTCTCCGTCTGACCATCAGTCTGCGGCTGATAAGCAGAACTCAATTGTAGTTTAGTTCCTATCGCTTCTTGCAAAACTTCGCCAGAACCTCGACGTAAACCTTGGGTCTCTGTCAGAATCTATACATGTAGGTACACCATGCAATCTAACAATCTCGATGATGTACATCTGGGTTAATCTTTCTAATGAATACTTAATATTGATCGGCAAGAAGTGTGCTGGCTTCGTAAGCCTATCAACTATAACCCATATTGAATTATGTCCTTTCCTTGTTCTCGGCAATCTGATAACAAAATTCATCGAAATACTATCCCACTTCCACTCTGGAATAGCTAACGGTTGTAACATACTGGCTGGCCTTTGATGTTCCACCTTTGACTTCTGACAAATTAGGCAAGATGCCACACGTTCCGCTACGTCTCTTTTCATCCTTGGCCACCAAAACAACTTTTTCAAGTCTTGATACATCTTGGTCATCCCCGGATGCAAACTCAAATCACTAGTATGAGCCTCATCCAAAATTGCTTCTTAACTTCCGGGTCATCGGGTATACAAATTCTCCCCTTGAATCTTAAGATCCCATCTGATCCTTCCTCTACCGTTACCTTATGACCTTGCTTCAAAAATTCCCTTTCATTTTACAAAAACGCATCTGCATCCTGTTTATCTCGAATTACATCAAGTAATTCATTCAAGATCACAACCTTACCTAAGCGAATCTTCCCAGGCACCAATTCCACCGACAACCATAAATCTCTGAATTTGTTAATCAATTCCTCTTCCTTTATCATCATTGTAGAAACACTGATTACTTTTCTACTCAGAGCATCCGCAACCATATTAGCCTTTCCTGGATGGTATTGAAGTTGAAAATCATAATCCTTTAAGAATTCCAACCATCGCCTCTGCCTCATATTCAATTCTTGTTTATCAAACAAGTACTTCAAACTCTTGTTATCACTATAGACATTGACCATAGCTCCATATAGAAAATGCCTCCACACCTTCAATGCAAAAACCACTGCGGCTAATTCTAAATCATGCGTTGGATAGTTCCTCTCATGAACCTTCAACTGTCTAGAAGCATAAGCCACCACATTCTGGTCTTGCATCAATACGCACCCTAACCCCTGATAAGAAGCGTCACAATACACTTCAAAAGATCTGTTAGGATCCGGTAAAATTAGCACTGGTGCAGTCGTTAGCCTTTTCTTCAACTCTTGGAAGCTCGCTTCACATTCCTCCGTCCAATCAAAAGCTTGAATTTTCCTCGTGAGTTGCGTAAGCGGTCCAGCTATCTTGGAAAAACCTTCTATAAAGCTCTGGTAATATCCGGCTAATCCAACAAAACTTCATACTTCCGTCACTATCTTAGGCCTTTCCCATTGCAAAATAGTATCCACCTTCGATGGGTCTACCGCAATACCTTCCTTGGAAATCACGTGACCTAAAAATTGAACTTCCTCCAGCCAAAATTCATAATTTGCCAACTTTGCATACAACTTATTTTCCTTCAGAATCTGAAGAACTATACCGAGATGTTCAGCATGCTCTTCCTTAGATTGAGAATAGATCAGAATGTCATCGATAAAGACAATGACAAATCTGTCTAAATACGGATGAAAAATCCTATTCATATAGTCTATGAATATTGCAGGAGCATTCGTCACTCCGAATGGCATCACTTGATACTCATAATGTCCATAACGAGTTCGAAAAGTTGTTTTAGGCACATCATCAACCTTGACACGAATCTGATGATAACCTGATCGTAGATCTATCTTAGAGAAAACAACTGCTCCTTTCAACTGGTCCATCAAATCGTTAATTCTCGGAAGTGGATATTTATTCTTTATAGTAACCTTGTTCAACTGATGATAATCCACGCAAAGTCGAGAAGTTCTGTCTTTCTTCTTGACTAGAAGCACTGGTGCTCCTCATGGTGAAACACTAGGTCGCACAAATTGCTTCTCCAATAGTTCCTTCAATTGCTTCTTTAACTCCACCAACTCCGCTGGTGACATCCGATATGGTGCAATTGAGATAGGACCTGCTCTTAGTACCAAATCGATAGAAAACTCGATCTCCCTCTCAAGTGGCAAACCAAGTACGTCATTAGGAAAAATCTCTGGAAATTCATTGACGACAGGAATAGCATTCACATCCTTCTCACTCTTGACTTCTAGAGAAGATAATAACATATATCCCTGTGCTCCATCTCTCAGCAATGACTTGACTTTAACAGCAGTCAAATATCCATAACTTTCTTCCTTAGGAAAAACTATGGTTTTGTTTGCACAGTCTATAAGGATATGGTTAGAAGATAACCAATTCATACGTAATATTACATCTATCTCTACTAGGGGTAAACAAATCAAATTAACCGAAAACATACGATCCTTTATAACAACAGGACAATCCAAATATATCTTGGATGTAATTACAGGTTTAGCAGTTGGTGCAGACACAACCAATTGAAAACTCAGAGAAGACACAGGCAATTTCAATCGTTCCACACAATCATATGCAATAAATGAATGTGTCGCACCTGAATCATATAACACAGTCAGAAGATTACCTTCAATGACACCTTCTCCCTGAATAAGATCCTCAGACTGAGAAGTTTCAGTTCCAGTCATAGTATATACTCGCCCTCCAGATCTCGGCTAAGTAGCACGAACATTTCTCACAGCAGGTTTCCTCTCTGGCTGAGTACAATCCCTAGATACAGGTTGTCGGCAATTAAAATAGATTGTCCATCTGATTAAGCAATCTTTAGAAATATGGCCACTCTTCCGACACTTGAAACATGTTGGCGTAAACGCCACTTTCTGACCAACTCTATTACCCCTAGCACTTCCCCCAACTGGTGGTCGTTGAGGTAGATTTCCTGGTGGTCTCGAATACGGCTTGCGCTGAAACCAGCTATTGTTACTACTGCCTCATTTCTGAAACCTCGTTGGTCCAAAATTACGGTTCCTGGGATCCCGTGATGGCTCCAACTCCTCAAGTCGTCCACAAGTATCCACCAAAGCATGAAATTGATTTATCTTCAAGGGTAGCACTCCTCGTCGTAATTCTACCCTCAACCCTTCCTCAAATTTCCGATATCTCCACGCATCATTTTGTTGAGCTTGAACATAGTCTGAGAACTGAGACAAGTTCTCAAATTTAGAAGCATACTCATTAACAGTCATATTGCCTTGACGTAGACTAAGAAATTTCATCTCCTTGGCATGTCTAGCACTGGCAAGAAAGTACTTCTCCAGAAATACCTCAGAAAATACCTCCCAAGTAATTTCAGTTCCTTCAACTTGTAATAATCGGCGGGTTCCTTTCCACTAATTTTCACCATCCCCTCTCAACATAAAAGTAGCATACGTCACCTTCTTATCATCAGTGCATCCCATTCCTTCGAATATCTTTTCCAAGTCTTGTATCCACAGACTTGCCTTCTCAAGGTTAAACTCGCCTCTGAACTGTGGCGGGTTGTTACGCCTAAACTCAGATAAATTTAAGGCATCAACAGTAACATCTTGCTATTGAGCTGCCCTTTGATTTTGCTGAGTTATCACTTCAGCCATTCGCTGCATAGCCTCCGCAGCTGCAATCATTGGGTCCACATTACGATTCACGTTCGTACGCGTTCCTCATCCGCCAGACATCTTCTTCTTCAATCATGACAAAATAAAGTTAGATACATCCTTTCGGAAGTAAATTTCAGAGAATCACACAACACAAGCAAAAATAAACCTAACCACAACCCCAAAAGACTCTAACTTGGGCTCTGATACCAACTAATGTAACACCTTTGTAGGGATGTCACATTTATGATGCAATAAAATAAAATAAATAAAAATATTACCCAAGTTATAAAACATTTGATAAATAATTAATATGAGTTATAAAATTTTTCCTTTTTATATATATTAACCTTAAATAAAATAACACGGAACATGAAATAAGACAAACTGTTATCGCACACATAATATACATATGATTTTTGTTTTAAGTTTTTGCAAACAATTTACAACTACAAAATATTTAAATAAAGTAGTAAAGAGTTAATATACAATACAACATCATAAAATACCCAAGTGCACACCATAGATCCCTAACCCTCTGAAGGATCACTCTCAGATGAAACTTCAGGTGATAGAAATCCAGGATGTCTCGAAGCTCTACTAACACGAGTCCGTGCTGTCGACACACTACTAATCTCACTAGGCGCATGGAAAATCCCTCCCCAGTAACGCCTAAGAGTCAACGACATCTTAAGATGTAGATACAGAGTAGTAGTAAAGATAGGCTCCCCATCAAACTCTCTACATAGGGTCACAGTCAGACGCCCCACGTAGACTACCGATCCTCTGTCCTCTCGCAATCGCCAGGCTTCAGAGCCTCCGTGAAACTCAAGTGTCACAAAACCAAAGAATCCTAGCAATGTCATGATCACACAATCAGTCCAAAGGATATGGATGATCGGAAGACTCGCACTCGTCGAACTGATCTCCCGTCTGCTGCTGCTCCTTCTCCTCAGGATACACACAATCTAGAGGCTGTTCCTCTTCCTCAAACTCTTTTATAACATAATTTAATAATACAGAAACAATACATATAAAGAGGTGAGATAATCATATATCAATACCAACATGGTAAATAAGAAAACGATAATACAACAGATATCACAGTTGAATATAATATAGCATAACATAACATCATAAATAGTAATACAATTTAATACAGAAATTTTAATACAATAGTATGATGCAATATCACAATTAATAATGTTATGATGCATGACACAATGCAAATGCAATACGACTCGTTCCTAGTCCATGGAGCTAGACACAGATATCAGAGAGAATGACCCGCGAAGATCTATCAGTACCTCAGGCTGCCCAACCAAACTATTCCACTGTCTAACGTCGTGTCTATAGCCTACAGTCCAAACGTCGTGTAGTAGTACACAATCAAATGTCGTGCACTACAGGCATTGTACTAAACAGTCTTTAAAAGATCTTGATTAAGTATAGTGCGTGTCGAGATCACTAGTGTGTTGCCAGTTACCACGGCCCAGAGGAGCGACCAACTGTCCACATGTGGAATACTCCGCACACTAATGCTTCCAAGTCCACACAAGATGAACCACACTACGCTTATCACACCAACAACACGGTGTAATTTGCATCGTCAATCAATCGCCAATATCAACCAAATTGGCACAACTCAATGCATGAATAAAAACAATAATTACTAATTTAACCTTAGTCTCAAAATATTTTTATATTTACAAAAATGCCCTTAACCTAAAAAAAATTCCAATATATAGGACGTCACCACTTGACAGTACCATATCTCCACATGTCCGGGTCTACCACTTTGGCCCGATAGCAAAACTCACTGTTCCAATTAATCGCATAGAAATTTTATCGCGTTTTCACAATTTCGTTGTTTTTACAAATGTTTTTAAATCGCGTAAATATATTTTGTTATTTTTAAAATCGCATAGCATTTTTAAATCGTTTTCTCAATCGCGTAAGATTTTTAAATCGTTTTCTTGATCGAAAAACTTTAAAATCTCTATTTTAAAACTACGTAAGCTATTTTTAATACTTTTAAACTACGTAGATTAATTTCCTTACATTATAAATATATTATAAAACATTCTCTTTTATTTGTCTATTTTTAATAAATTTTGACAAAGATTTTGTCTATAAAATCTATTAAAAATGTGCTTTCTATGTTTTTCCTCTAAAAATTCTTTTATTTAGTTTATTACTACTAAATACCCTTTGAAAATTTATATCATACTTTTAAAACTCAAAACTAAGTATTTTTCAAGAGTCTTGTTTATTTTCCTTCTATACTATATTTCTAATAAAATTAATTTACTTCTTTAATTCTTGAAAATTCATTACAAATGCATTCTTTTTAGGTAAAACATCAAATCTATACTTTAGAAAATAAATTTTGGATTGATTACACATTTACAAGGCATGTTGGCCGAAATTAATAAAACCTTGGCATTTGATCTTTGGATCATTTTCTACCTTCTAAATCATTTTAAATTTCATTCATTTACCTAATTCCATTAAATCCTTCCTTCAAAAAATTGTTGAGAACATTTTGGTTCCCTTTTTCTTGTTGACGCCGTAAGCCCCTCTTTGTGCTCTTTGGAACACTCATGCAAATCTTACATATTATTCACATCCTAATTAATAATCATGCATATATCAACACATGCAATATATTTTTAAGCTTGTAGACATGCATACAAACAATATCAAACACAAATAGGAAAACATTTAAACAATCAAACAAGTGAATCCTTATGGATTCTTCACACACATACAATCCATTTTCTCATCACCACACATGGTTGATGAGATTAAATCTCCCTTTACTTTTAAGGAAAAAAAATCTTTTTCTCTCCTTCCTAGATGATTTCGTGATCTCCTCCAAGAAAACCTAACATGCTTAAATAAATTTTACAATTTATAACCATAGGAGAAAAACATAAACCATGGATCAATCATGGCTTAGAACCTTGGAAATGAAGTTAGAAATGAAAAACATGGAATTTCACCTTTTAGGAAAAACCTCCAAAGTAATTTTCCAAGCTTAAGATGATAGATTTTGGAAGAACTCTCAACTAGAGATGTTCTTAGAATGGTGTTTAGAGTTGAGAAACAAGGTTGGATAAAATTTTAGATGGGTGGATGGTAAGGTAGAGTGCTTGGCCGAATGGCTCAAAGAAGAGCAACAATGGTGGTTTTTGTTTTTAGAAGAGAGAGAAGAGAGATTTTGTGTTTAGCAAAGATGAAGAATGAAGTGAAAATGGTCTCCTACTGGCGCATGGCCGTGAAGCTCATTCAAGAGGAGGTGGCCACTTTGTTTGACCTTCCAAGACTCCATCCTAGCCTTAGCTTTCATCAAGGGTTCACATGCAAATGCTTCTCCTTCAAGCTTGCTTCTAATTGGTTCATTCAAGCCTAGTCACTTGTTCTTGAATGTTCTACCCTAATGGTGATTATAGGTTATTAATTAAGCTACTAATCCCATTAAGTTTCTATGCACACTTAATCTAACTTAATTAGGAAAATTAATTACATTACTAATTAATTAGCATTCTTGTAACCAAGCTTCAAGAGCCATAGATTAAATCAATGGTTGATATTAGGTAGTGATATGATCAAATCTAAGCCATTAGATCTCATCTCCATGAAATCCTAGCCATTAGATGCATCTTTAAAAATAGAGGGTCAAGATCTTCTCTTCATACTTCCCATCCAATGGTCACAAATGATTCTAGCCATTTTGTGAGACTAATCTCCATCATACATTAAATCAATGGTGGATATCCAAAGCCTTCATTATTAAGCTTATCCTTACGACCATAGATTAGATCAACGGTTGATATTAAAAACTAAACCTTCTCATCCAATGGTGCAAATCAAGTCAAGCCCTCTTTGTTGACTAATTCCTATTGGCTTAAAAATAAATCAAGCCGTCAACGTTGACTACTTTTTCTAAACATGGGTCTCGCAAACCAATTGTGGGTTCCACAAACCAAAAGTAGGCCCCACAGACTTTTTCAAGTCCATGGTCATTTTATTTGTACTGACTAATAAAGTAATATTATAAAAATATAAAATTATTTTATTATACAGATAAATTCTAAAAATTAAAAGATTGATACATGTATCATTCAGAATTGGGTTTAGTAAGATTCTCCAGCTCCAAATAATTAAAATAAGATTTTCTCTGGCCCAAAAATTATTATTTTCTTGACTCGGAGTAAATCACACACAACAGTCAAATACACTCACGAAACAGTCAAATTAATTTTATAACACACAGAAAAATATAAAACAACACAATCAGGACAAAACAATAATTTACTCAAAAGTTGGGGTGTTACAGTAGGTATCTACAAAAAATACTTCGATGCTCAAGTTAAATTGTGCATAATGAGGACACTCTGTATATTAGATGAGATGCATACATTTGAAACCTAGTGTAACACCCCAAATTTTGGCTAAATTATGATATTGTCCAAAATATATTGTTTTATGTTTTCTGTGTGCTATAAAATTAATTTGACTGTTTTATGACTGTATTTGACTATTGTGTGTGATTTACTCTGAGTCAAGAAAATAATAATTTTTAGGCCGGAGAAAATCTTTATCTAATTATTCAGAGCTGGGAGATCTTACTAAACATAATTCCGAGTGATACGTGTATCAATCTTTTAATTTTTTGAATTTATCTGTAAAATAAAAATATTTTATATTATAATATTATTTTATTATTCGATGGACAGTACCTACTGGTTTAAGAGCAGTAACTTCTGCCCAGTCGACAATAGGAACCAGAAAAGTCTTTTGACTTACAATTCGGTGAACCAATAGAAATCAATCAACGTTTCTGGCTTGAATTATTTCTAAGCGAATGAGAATCAGTCAACAAAAATGGCTTGAATTTCTAAGCCAATAAGAAGGTAGTCCACAAAAGTGGTTGGACTAGTTAGTAAGTAACTAGAAAAACCTAACTAAGTTAGCTTAAACCTAACTAAATTAATCCAAAGTGCTTAAGTAGTAACTAAATGGAACAAATCTAGTCAGCTATTCATTAAAGCCTTAGTTAGAGAATGTTCTAGCATAATCAAGAAGGTGGTTAGTTATCCTAAGTAACTAAATGGTTAGCCAAGTAACTAAGAAACCTAACTAAATTCACCTAAGCCTAACTAGATGTCTAAGTGAACCAAGACTTGGTTTGCTCTCCCTTGAGCCATTCGGTTATGGCACTTTCAAGAAGGTTTAAGACACTTGGTGACTTGATTCTCTAAACCTATAGGAAGCAAGCTTAGATGTTAAGCTTTGGATATCAACCATTGATCTAATCAAAGGCTATTAGGAGTCCTTAGTGGTCAACTAAGGTGGCCACCTCCTTTGGGGAGCTCCATGACCAAAGGCTTTAGGAAGAGGTAGGATAGCATTTTGCCAAGTTCATTTTCATCTTCATCCATTCTCCTAAGCAAGTTAACAAAAAATTCTCTTCTTTCTCCTTTCTGAAGCTCACGGCCACCATCACCAAATCATACCTCCACTCTTCTAAAATTTCATCCAATATTATTTCTCAAACCTAAACACCATTCTAAACATCTTTCATCTTGAGAGTTTCTTCAAAATCATCCATTTGAAGCTTGGAAAACAACCTTGAATTTTCTTTCCTACAAGGTAAAAATCCTCGTTTCTTGTTCCTAACTTGATTCTTGAAGTTCTAAGCCATGATTGATCCATGGTTTTTCTTTTTCAACCATAGTTTATGACTTTATAAATTGTTTAAGTTTGTTAGGATTTTTCTTGGAGCTATACGAAATCACTAGGAGAAAGTCCAAGAGGAGTTTGTTTTCCTTAGAGGTAAAAGGGAGATTTAATCTCATCAACCATGTATGGTGGTGAGAAAATGGATGTATTTGTGGTAAAGAATCCATAAGGATTCATTCATTTGGTTGTTTAAAGTTTTTGCTTATTTGTGATTGATTTTATTTGTAAGCATGTCTATAGCTTTAATATATTTGGTATGTGTTTATAAATGCATGATAGTTATTGTATGATGTGAATAACATGTTGAGGATTTGCATGAGTGTTCCAAAGAACACATGAAGCTCACGACTTCATCACTACAAAAGGAACCAAGATGTTCTAAATATTTTTCTAATCATGGATTAGGTGATATAACAATAATAAAATGGATTAAGAATTTTTATAAGAGATTAAATAATGGAAAATAAATAAATATGATTTATAAAGCATAGAAGGATTTTTGGCCAACATGCCTACTTATAATGTTTTAATTCAAAATTATTTCCTAAGCATAGATTTATGTAAATTAAAGAGAACTTAATTTCAATGGATTTTAGAGAATAAAATAAATAAAGTTATTTTAGAAACTTAATTAAAGAAATTAAGTATGGATGAAAAATAAAATGAACATTTGAAAAGTACTAACGTAGAGCTCACCCTTTGGGTTTTGAAGCGCATTAGCAAGTTTTGATATGTAAATAATGGTTAAGACTAAGAAAGGTAATTTTTAAAGAAAACAGTAGAAAATATTAAGTAAAGGATTTTTAAAAGGAAATACTATAAATAAAGCTAGAAATAATTATATAATGGAGAAAAATTCAAAATATAATTTAGAACGTAAAGAAATGTTTTACGTAGTTGAAAAATATTAGAAATACCTTACGCGTATTTAAAATAATAATTTTTAAACTACGCGATTGAGAAAATGATTTAAAAACACTACGTGATTTCAAAAATGTCAAAAAATATTTATGTAATTTGAAAACATTGGAAAAAGGTGACGCAATTGTGAAAATGGGATAAAATATTTACGCGACTGAAAAGAACAGTAGTTTACTGTCGGGTTAAAATGGTGGACCCGAATATGTGAAAAAATGGTACTGTCAAGTGGTGGCGTAATATTATGGAAAATATTGATAATGAGGTTATTTGTGTATTTTGGCTCATGCACATGCATTGAGGAATGTGTTAATTTGGTTTAAATTGGCAATTGGCTGTCGAGATGAATTACATCGTAGTGCGGGTGCGATAGGCATAGTGTGGTTCATTAAGTGAACTTGGAGGCGTTAGTGTGTGGAGGATTCCATATGTGGATAGTTGGTAGCTCCTCTGGGCCGTGGTAACGGGCAACGCACTAGCGATCTCGACAAGCACTATTCTTAATCAGGATCTAGTGGAGATTGTCTGGTACAATGCTTGTTGTGCACCACGTTTTGACTGTGTACTATTTACACAACGTTTAACTGTGTAATATTTGGCTAGGGCAGCCGGAGCTACGGACATGTTTTCAGGATCATTCTCTTTGATGTTTGTGTTTAGCTCCATGGAGTAGGAATGAGTCTGTGTATATTTGCATATGTGGTCTGGATCATAATGTGATTATGTATATTTGATCTGAGATATTATGTATGATGTGATAATATGAATTGTTGTATCAATTGTTATATATGTATGTACTGTCATTTTCTGTACTGCTATGCTGGTAGTGATGTAGATTGTCTCACCTCTTTATATACATTTTTCTATACTATTATTTATGTTTCGTAAAGACTTTGAGGAAGAAGAAGAGGAACACCCTCTGGATTCTCAATACGAGGAGTAGCAGCATCTGAGCGATCAGTGCAAGGAGGGCGAGCCTCTGGATCATCCATATCATTTGGATTGATCGACACCCAGGGTTTCTGTCTTCCGATGATCTCCCAGAGGAGGATCTTTCGGAGGATCAGAACTTTTAGTTTTGTACTTAGCCTAGCTTATGGTTTTCTTTAAACCAAACAATTTAGTGTTTTATTAAATAGTTTGTTGTATGAAAATATTCGTATCTTTAAAGACAAAATCATATGTATAGTTATGGTGTGTATTTGATGGTTTATTTTATTTTATGTTCTGTTTATTTTATTTAATGATATAATGTACAAAAAGAAAATTTTTCACAACTTCTATTATTATATGTACTAAATGATTTATAACTTAGGTAAGGTTTTATTTTAATTTGTCGTAAATGTGACATCCTAAGGAAGGTGTTACACTTGGCATAACATATATAGGAGCGTTTTAGGGTGAGTGCAATCCGTATTAAATGTAATTATTTAGGATTAGAACCCATTAGGGATTGTAATCCATTTTAACTAATTTTCCTATTTATGTGAGATGTAATTAGCTTTCATATCCATCAAGGATACTTGAGAGATTTATGCCTAATAAATAAGCAAATATACTCATCAAGATAGCATGTAGTAATATCTAGGCATTATTCTGGTGGGCCGGGTTGCTCCTAAACTGCTAATCCAAAATCTAGTCTAGAACAGTTGCCCCCAGCTTGGCGCTTAGATGAGACAGCTAAATGTCAAGGTACTTATGTTTAGCAGGAGCACACGACATGTAGTAAACAATGAGATCTAAGTCAGAGTTAACACTAGATCTCATGATGTTTTCTAAAGGGCCGAGGTCCGTGATATATCATAGTATGCCTACAGGTAGGGGTGTCCGTGGGTTGGGTTGGGTGGGTTCAGCATCGTTTTTGGACACGACCCGCTCAAGAGTTTTTTTCGCTCGACCCGACCCGCTCAAGAGCGGGTTGGGTCGAACCCATGGGTCTGATATATTTAAAAAAATTCCTAAAAATAAAGTTAAAATACAAAATCTAACAAATTAATATCATAAATCTCAATCTCAAATAAACTAAACATCATAAGTCAATAAGTACATAATAAATTAATAACTAACAAGTCCTACTAAGTTTGAAATAAATTAATCAAAGTTAGTCATAAACATTAACATTCAACACTGTTAAATGTGAGTTTAGCTCTTGCACAAGGTCTTGAAACGAGTAAAATTAAATAGAAACATCTAAATAAACAAAAAATAAAGAATACAATGAATATTTGCAAGGATTCTACAAGGAAGATAGATTGAGAAAACATTCATCAACCCTACGACCCAAGAAAAAGAAATCTCCTAATAGTTCTGATATGAATGGTGAATTTTATGAATTTATATGATAATAACATGAATATACCCTCCTTTTTTCTTTTGAATGAGACTATTCTCTTTTCTTTTATAAGCTAAAGCCCCTGTGGCTGAATTCTGCTCATTTGAACTTAAAACCACATGCCAAAATCTCCAATGCCCTTTGCTTCATCTAGTGAGCTCATCCATAAAGCCACACTAACTTTCATTGCATTTGAAAACTCATAACATTGCATTTGAATCAAGATTTATTAAAATGAACCCAGTTGAAGGAGGACATATAGTTTTTCCAAGTTGGGAAACTTTTTCCTATTAGTGAAAATCAATGACCAAAAAGAGAGAGAAATATATAGAAATAAGAAGAAGCCAATAATGGCAAGCTAGTAGCTGAACCAGACTTGATCAACATTATTGAGGCCAATGATGTTGCTCTTCTCAAGGATCTTAATAGCAAAAAGGGAGGACGGTCACGAATTGCGTTCTCAGGAAGGACATTACATAGAAAACCAGATCTGGAGTGGGATGGAAGTTGGAACCGTACAACTTGGACACCGGCACCACAGACGCAAAGTGTGGAGGGCCAGGAGGGGGACGCTTGGAGGCTTTGTCGTAGACAAAGTATGGACTATGTAGGGAGAGAAGAAGCATTGGGTGTGGGTGTGGCCGTGTCACTGTGTGGGTGGAGACGTGAAGTGGTTGATTTAGGGATTGAAATGGGAGTGGTGGGTGTTAAACTGATTTTATAAAAAAAAATAATGAGGTCATAGGTGGGTTGGGTTGTGTGGGTTGGAAGTATTCTAACCTGTTACCCGACTTATACACTGTGGGTTGAACATTTTTCAACCCGACCCAACGCGCGAATCCAACCTGTATTTTATGGGTTGGGTTGGGTCGAAACTCGTGAGTTTATGGGTCAACCCGACCCACTGGACACCCCTACCTATGGGGTTGACATGTAATGTCGGGGTCCGAGTCGGATTGCTTTACTTACGTTGCCATTCCTCTATTTGAGGTGTGTCATACGTTGCCCCCATGTGTTCGGGGGGTCTCAATTGTATGTCATGAGTGAATTATTGCTAAGGTGTCAACGACAGACTCTGACATACTGTGCACTGGGTTGATCAGTGGGACATGATTCCTAATCACGGTCAAAACAGTTGCCCCCTGCTTGACGCTTGGTCAGTATAGTGCAGTAGCAAGTCTCAATGCCCCCCGATGACAAACTTTGTGCTTTACTTGAAGTCGTGGTCTGTGCTTCTCCATAGGGTTATGAGTTCTAATCTGGGGGCATTTAATCGTGACACTCGTGGACGCGTCGTAATCTGAACATGGTCCATGCATCAGTTGGCCATAAGTGGACATTCTGGGTGTGGTCGGGATCCGTAGAATGACCCAGAATTGTTGTCATGTTTACTTCTTTTTCCTTGGTTCAGGGTCCTACACCAACTGTTTTGGCACTTAGGATTCTACTTGACCTAGGTATAATCAAAACGTTGTCCGGGGTCCATTACCAATCGCTTTGGTATTTAGGACCTCATATGACTTTGGTATAGAAACCTTGTTCGGGGTCCATTACCAATCACTTTGATATCTAGGATCTCTCGTGACTTTAGTGTAGAAACATTCTCGTGACTTTAGTGTAAAAACCTTGTCCGGGGTTCATTACGAATTGCTTTAGTATTTAGGATCCCACGTGACTTCGGTATAATTTTAATTGGCCCATGTTGCTTAGCACAATCTCCATGTTTTGGCCTCTGCTAGTGTTTTACTGGCTGTGAACCACCCCCAAACCACCGTTGGACTTCGTCAACTCTGGTTGTTGCTTGATCTCGCGGTGGGCTTGGCGAGATGGTGACTGTTACAGTCACTGCAAAGGAAATCAACAATGATTCTGCCATGGCTGGTTCACGTTGATATGACAAATGGATCGTCAAATCTAGCATATGGTTCATGTGTTTGACGGATCCATATGTCGTGGTAGTGGTAGTGGGATTTGAAGTTTATCATTTCCCACAGACGATGTCAATGTTCTGAAGTGGATTTAGAGGAGTACTTGAAATAGGCACATCATGGTGGTTGAAGGTAGACTCATTCGTAGCACAACAGGGACAACGATGGTGCGAGAGGGTGGGTATTTGCAAAAGACACTCCAACGCTCAAGTTAGACCATGTACTACGAGGACAGTCTGTATATTAGAAGAGATGCATACTTTTGAAACCTGACATAGCATATATAGGAGTGTTTTAGGGTGAGTGCAATCTGTATTAAATGTAATTATTTAGGATTAGAATCCGTTAAGAATTGTGATTCATTTGAACTAATTTATCTATTTATATGAGATGTAATTAATTTTTATATCTATCAAAGATACTTAAGAGATTTATACCTAATAAATAAGCAAATATACTTACCAAGATAACACATAATAATATCTGAATATATATATATATATATATATATATATATATATATATATATATATATATATATATATATATATATATATATATATATATATATATATATATATATATATATATATATATATATATGAGGAGGATCAACTTCACTAATATAAGTCTTTTTTCTCTTACACTCATTTTTAATCTGTTAGATCTACTTTCATCTAATGGTTACTTTTAATGAAATAATATCAACCATTAGATAAAAGTAAGTTTAATGGTTAAAAATAAATGTAAAAAAAAATATTTACACTAGTGTAAGCTCTCTCTCTCTCTCTCTCTCTCTCTCTCTCTCTCTCTCTCTCTATATATATATATATATATATATATATATATGCACATTCTTTTTAATACATAACTTGCATAATAATTTTAAAAACCAAAATAAAGTACAAAACGTACAAGTACCAAACATACGCGTGCAATTGGGCTTTTTGACCAAAGTGCCATTTCTGGCAAAAAATATTACCAAAATGCCACTTTTCTCAAACTAATTATCGAAATGCCACCGTTTTGACCATGGTGGCATTTTTTATTTTTTGTTGGGCCACGTGGAATACGCCAGAGCGCTTGGCGTATTCCACTTAAACCCCTATAACCCCCCTCCCCTCACCCTTCCACGGAAACTTCCTCATTTATCAAATTTTCACCTTCTCTCTAGATTTCATTCTCTCTAAACTCTCTCTCGAACTCTCCTGTGGCTGTAAGTTGTCCGAGAATCATATTCGTAAGTATTTCTATCGTTAGATTATTATTATTATTATTATTATTATTATTATTATTATTATTATTATATATTATTAAATATTTTAATTATTAGAATTATTATTTATGATTTTGTGTTATTATATTAATTATATTTTGTATATTTGTTTGATTTTTAGAATAATTATTTATGTTTTTGAGTTTTTATATTAATTATGTATTGTATCTTTGTTTTAGTGTTAGAATTATTGTTTATTTTTTTTAAATTTCTATATAATTTATGTATTATGTATATTTGTTTAATTGTTAGAATAATTGATTATTATTATTATTATTATTGATTACTATTATTATTGATTATAATTATTATTATTATTACTATTATTTCTTTTATTATTGTTACTTAATTGTGTATGTATGATATATGTTTTATTGTTATTTAGTAGGTTTTTAGTATTTATTTGTACAAAATTAAATTATTTGTGTTGTTATTATTCAGAAGTGTAAGATGAGCAAACACTTTGTTATTCTCATTTACTACAATAGGAGAACGTATGAAGGTGAAGAGGGTCTAATGTACAAAGGTTCTCGTCCCAAGTCTATCATGATTCAACGTGATACGACTATTGAGCTTTTAAAAAGGAGAATTCATTTAAAATTAAGGCTCTAAGAAAATTAAGTTGTGTCTAGTGTTGTGTACAGATTTTCACAATGGAGTAATGTTCTAAGATGGATAGCTCTTCCATTAGAAGATGATGAAGATGTTGCTTGCATGATTGATTGCTTTGATCAGCATCCTAACTTAACTTCTATGGAGTTGTATGTCGAGACGAAAACAAGTGAGCACAATGAGCATGCTGAAGCTCCTTCTGAAACAGGGTTACAAGCTGGTCCTTCTAATCTTGTTGAATCATCGTACCCTATCAACACTCAATTCTCCATGACACATGCTCCTGTCCTAGTACAATCTCAAGAAGTTGGTACGTCTGCAATGCCTGAAGGGAGCTCATTTAGGTTGGACCTTGAAACCGATAACCCGCTTATGGCAGATGCATTATCTGACACAAGCGATGATGAAGGGGAGATGCCTGAGGGTGAAGATACAGACACCGACTTAGAAGAAGATCAATCTGACCCTGAAGTAAATATACAACAACTAGTCGTTCCATTGGTAGTTGCTCCTAAATCTACGTATGTGCCTCCATGCCCTCAGTTTTCTGAAATCAATTAGGATGCGCTGAATACATCTGATAATCTTCGTGAATTAGATTCTCGTGGTATTTGGAGTCCAGATGAAGAATTATATGTCGGATTACAATTTCCCTCTAAAGAAGCTGTCAATTTGGCCTTAAAACATTATTCCATTATTAGACATCAGAATTACAAGGTTGAGGATTCTAATACACAGCGGCTAATTGTTAAGTGTCCTAGAGCTACTGATGGTTGTAATTGGAGGGTTAAGGCCATTCTAAGCAAGAAATCAAACTTGTTGGAAATTCGAAAATATAATGGGCCTTACAACTGTGTCAACCCAGCCATTTCACAAGATCACCAGAAGTTAGACTCTCATATGATCTGTTCTTGCATTCTGGAGATGGTTAAGCAAAAACCTAATGTACCTGTATGCTTAATTATTGAAAGGGTTCGATGTCAATTCGGATATGACGTGTCCTATCGGAAAGCTTGGAAGGCAAAACAAATTGCCATTGTGAAGGTATTTGGAGACTGGGATAATTCTTATGCGGTATTGCCTAGATGGTTACTTGTCATGCAAAGAGACATGTCAGGCACAGTGGTGGAGTTGCAAACCATTGATTATGTCGAGGCCAATAGAGTTGACCGTTCAAAACTTGTATTCTATCGGTTGTTTTGGACATTCAAACCATATGTTGTTGGATTCCAATACTGTAAGCCCATTATTCAGATCGACGATACTCATTTGTATGGCAAATATCGTCATAAACTATTGATTGCAACAACATAGGATGGCGATAGAAAACCTCTGCCCATTGCATTTGCCATTGTTGAAGGGGAAACAAAGGATGCTTGGAGTTGGTTCTTAGCATTGATTCGAACACATGTCACACAACAACAGGGCCTGTGCTTGATATCTGATCGACATCAAGGCATCATACAGTCAGTGGCGAATCCACATTTGGGATGGCAGGCACCGCATGCGCATCATGTTTTCTGCATCCGGCATATTGGTAGTAATTTTAATAGCGCCTTTCGCAACCTGGCCCTAAAGAAATATCTGATTAACACAGGTAATTAAATATTTGACATTGTTTATGAGTTTACTATACTAATTATCAAACTACAATTTAGTTGCTAACACCAATTCATTCAATATTTTAATATCAGGGTATGAACCAATGGCATACAAATTTGAGGCTAGGTTGGAAAAGTTGACTGCTACTCCCGAAATGGCAAATTGGATTAATTCGATTCCAAAAGAACAATGGAGTTTAGCATATGATGGTGGCCACAGATTTGGTCATATGACGACAAACTTATCTGAGTGTATGAATGGAGTGTTGAAAGGTGGCAGAAACCTACCAATAACAGCACTTGTTCAGATGACATATTACAAATTGGTAGAGTACTTTGTTAATCGTAAGGATGATGCAAACGAGAAACTTGTTGATGGGGTAGATTGGTCTGATGATTTTTTGAAAAGTTGGAATGTAAACGTGCTCAAGGCAAGCTCTCACCAAGTCCGTCGATTTGATATACAGTCAACCAGATTTTTGGTCGAAGAGGCATTCAACCCTATAACACAGCAGGGTGGAGTTAAATATTCCCTAAACCTTCAACAAGGCACGTGTGACTATGGCCTATTTCAAGCGTTGCATTTCCCTTGCTCTCATGCAATAGCAGCATGTTCTTCCAGAAGACTTGACGCTTTTCAATATGTGCACAGTGTTTACAAAATGCATACTTTGTACAAGGTGTATGAGATTAATTGGGGTATCATTAAGGATGAACCATGGTGGCCACCAGCCCCGATGATTACATTGGTACTCGATCGTCAATTGCTTCGATCTAAAGGTCAACCAAAATTAACTTGACTTAGAAATGAGATGAATTGGCGCGAACCAGGACCGGGACAAAGATGTAGAAAATGTGGTGAATCTGGACATAACTCTCGTAGTTGTCGTCGTGGTGGATCGACTTCTTTGAGGAATGACCAAGCAAGGCCATCCACTTGATTAAGACATAATTTAATTCGCATTGTATTGTAATGAATGACTATTTATGTGTAATTGAATATTTTCAGTGTGTGATTTGATAATCTACGTTATTATTTTTTATTAATATCATTTTGATATTGTGCTTTTACTGGTGTCTATTAATTTATGCTTGATACACTCATATTTAATATGTATATTCAATTCTATAGTATGTTCTATTATTTGAAGACTTACCTAATGTCCTTGTCAGTTGCTTGATTACAGCATGAGGCATGGCATTCCACCTGCGCCCAGGCCCAGAGGACCTATCGATTAGAGATGCAGGACTTTCATGTATCACAACATGTATGGCAAGGAAGACCAGATCGTCATCTACGTGTCAGACGTGCCCATAAATTTAGACATATGGACCCAGATCAGCGGATACTGCCATATCTAGAGCTGGCTGGTTTCATGGGGGTTGCCCATATGGGATATTGCACCATCGATCACTCCCTCATTACAGCATTAGTTGAGAGATGGCGCCCCGAGACACACACATTTCATATGCCTACTGGAGAGTGCACCATCACATTGGAGGACATTGCTATTATCTCAAGACTTCCCATTGATGGCGGTGTAGTTACTGGTCGTACATCCCATCCAGATTGGATGCAGCTATGTGAGAACTTGTTGGGATCGCAGCCGCCTGAGTCACACGTATTAGGTGGACGTGTTGATATGTCGTGGCTCTGCAGCGCATTCTGTACACGACTTACCCCAGCTGATGGAAACGATTATGTGATGCGATGTGCACGGGCGTACATACTTCGGTTGATCAGGGGATTGCTATTTGCTGACCATTCTGGTAGATACGTGCACATGATGTTCCTTCCTCTCTTGGAGCACTTTACCACTGCCGGGAGATACAACTGGGGATCGGCGGTTTTGGCCTATTTGTACAGAAAGTTGTGCAAGGCCACAGATTATAGTGTGCACGAGATTGGAGGTGCTTGCATACTGTTGCAGTACTGGGCATGGCACAGATTTCCACCCCTTGTCCCTACACTCGTGGATGATACTGATCCTGTTCTTGTGGCTGCCTACGTTGCTGCCTGTGGTCCCCTATGTCCACTGGGATTTCGGTGAGTTTCTCAACATATCTTTACATTAGTTTATTATATATACTATTTATGTTGACATCGTATGACCTTGACATATATTTAGGTGGCATAAACATAAGGTGTTGACTGAGACACTAATGGGGGTGCTTCCATATTACCGTCAATTTTTTGATCAGATGAAGAGTGATGAGGTCAGTATCTGTTTATAGTGATTTAAATAAGTTAATTGTCTTGCATTCTAATTCTTTATACAATTGTGATTGCAGATAACATGACGATCATATACAGATGAGATTGTGGCTTCACTGCCAGCGTTCTGTGTCGCAGGTAGAGACATATATCTGGCAGTGGTTCCACTTATCTTTTTCCACATTGTTGAGTGGCACTAGCCAGACAGGGTGATGCGTCAGTTTGGTCTGGACCAACCAATACCACGGAGACCACACCAACCTGACGAGTTGCACTCGATTACATTGGCCGGACGTCACGACGTGGATTGACGAGCCACACACCTTGCACACATAGCCATCTGGGATACGCGGCGGGAATGGTGTGTTGTTGGTTGGCCTTTGGAAGCTCCCCTTACTGCGCAGTCTGAGTACATGCGCTGGAACAGACGGATTACCAGGCATTGGATTTCCCGAACTGGTGCATCCATTGGGTTTGTGGTAAGCTTTTTACCAATATGTTCTGCTATTTGTTTTGAACATTTTGTATTTTATATTGATAATGACGTGTTATATTTGTATCTTAGGCTGACATTGTAGAGAATGTCCATGCGTCGGCTAGGAATCCTAGTTCGGGATTTAGTATGGCTAGCCTTCAACAGTCCATGGAGGACATCTTATCTTCAGTGAGGGAGCATGATCGCATCATATTAGATCACCTACGTCCAGCTCCTCCTGCAGATGAGATTCCCGGACCATCCGAGCAGTCCGATGAGCAGCGGCCGCGCCGTAGACGGAGAGGGTTAGCCAGTACTCGATCATGACTACGTCTTCCAGATGACTCTAGTTCTTCTGCTGTGCCTAGTACTCAGCCACCGCCCAGTTCTACTACTACTTACCGTCCGTCTTAGGCACCACCTCCCTCGTACCCGCCATATCCAGGTTATCCACCATCTACATCATACCCACCACCTACTTACCCTTACCCACCATATCCTTATACTTTTACCCTTATACCGTCATTTCCATATCCACCGTATACGGGTTACCCACCATATCCTCACCTATCACAGGCAGGACCTTCTTCTGATCCCCATCACAGACCCCCACATTCTGACCCTGGCCCTTCTCATTGATGTATATGTACTACATTTTATTACATTTACTTGATTTAGGATTACTGTATTTATATGTACCAGATTTTTCTGTTATATTTATGCATCTTATACGTGTTTTCTTGTTATAAATTGAATATATATAAATATATTTCATTATACAGGATGAAATATTTTTGGAAACGTTTGATTTTTAGGGGAAATTCTGTCAATTTTTTTTATAGAATCGAAAACTATTAAAGTAAATTAATTTTGTTATGCTCGCTTAGCTAGTATTCTAGCCCATCAATTTAAAATGTAAAACTTGATTACAATACGTTAAGGGTGCACACTACTAGATTTAGCTAAGTTTAACTTCATAATTTCATAAACTCAATTTTTTAAACTTAGGTTCGCTTTAGATTTTATTGAGTCGAACATTTTAACTTAAACATACTAAAAGTCAGAAGCTTTACTTGAGAAACTATGTCAAAACGGGCCGTCACAGCCCATTTGGGTCGTCCCTGTCCATTAGGGTCAGGCCCAACTCAGTCCAGTCCATTCGGCCCAACCCAGTTCAGTCCATTCGGCCCATCTCAGCCCATTCGGGCCAGTCCTAGCCCAATCCATTAGAGCCAGTTCCAACACATTCGGGCCAGCCCAGCCCAATCCATTCGGGCCAGTCCCAACCCATTCGGGTCAGCCCAGTCCAATCCATTATACCCAGTCCCAACCCATCTGATTTGGCAAACTTTGTTAGGCTACGTCATGGGATACGCCAGAGCGCTTGACGTATACTATGTGGATACGCCAAGCGCTCTGGTGTATTCCACATGACCCAACAAAAAATAAAAAATGTCACCGTGGTCAAAATGATAACATTTCGATAATTAACTTGAAAAAAGTAATATTTTAATAATATTTTTTACCAAAAATAATACTTTGATCAAAAAGCCCGTGCAATTGACATATGGTGCCACAAGTAGCACTTAACTTTTCACAGTATCCTCAATTTTGTGCTTATCAGTTGTCATATTATTTGAGTCCAAATCATGGAACCTTTTATTACTGATAAATTATTTGGAGTAACATGTATAAAAAATTTATTTGATGTAACAATCACAGAAAGTCACATTTGGTGGAAATATTTTATATGATGTGCCATTCCAATGCACAATTGATCAAACTAATACAGGCTTACTTTCATTTGATTTTGTTTTGCTTGCATCCTTTTGAAAATACTAATAATCCTTTCTTATAACTAATTTGATTTTGTTTCATGGTAACTCAGCTGTCCAAAGAGTCTTCAATTGTGAATGCGCGTTTTCATTAGAATAAAATGAATGGGTGAGTAACATTCCATGGTCCACACGGTTTTGGGTTCTCAATCCCAACAAGACGATAGGTCCACACTAGGATCAGTATAAATGACAAGCAAGGTGCCTCTGTCTATCCTCTCTGTCATGGTGCCTCACGCCCAAAAAGGGTGATTTATCATATTTTTTTTTGGGTAACGGCCATTTATCATTTATTAATTTCAACGTCAATGCATTGCAAACTTACCAGGATCGGTATACAAGACAAACAAGGTGCCTCTTTCTATCTCTCTTTGTCATGGTGCTTCACGCCCTAAAAGGGGGATTTATCATTTATAAATTTCAATGTCAATGCAAACTTAGAACTTGAAAGTTTATCAAATAATGTTCAGTAATGTTTTCTCGTTTGGGTAAAGGAAAGTATAGGGCTGAGGGTGATGAACTCAGCAAATTCTAAAATCAGGTAAGGATATATCACAAACTTTAACAAGGACTTCTAATAGTATTTATAAGTATATATGATTTTTTTTTTTTGTGACTACGAATCCTTATAGGAGGATTAACTCTCAGATAATAAAAAGATTCTCTTAATAATTATCTTTTTTAAGATTTGAATTTTGGTTCTCTTTAGCATGTCACTGCATACAATTCTTATTGGTATAAGTACATATAATTTATTAATGAATAATTACTCACAAAAATTGAATAAAATATTTTTAACTCAACACAAATTTGATTTTACCATTTGTCTTATTTAGGAACATTAAATAATCACACTTTTCTTTTACGGGACTAATCATAGTTTTTTTTAGGATAAATTATAGATTCATTCAATTAAAAGTCTAGTTATACTTATAATTTTAGTAAAACTATTAAATCTATTATGAAGAAGAAATGGATATAATTTTCACCTAAAACTAATCTATAATTTGTATCTTTGTTCTTGTCTTGTAGATTATTGAAGATGACAAATCCTTCATTGTGGATACCGACACATAATGTGTTGACATATAAATAGAGTATTATACATCATTTATTTTAGTAGTTTTGAAAATTTTATTATTATGTAATGTTAAACTATGAGACTGACTTAAAAAACCTAAAACTAAAATTTTCATTTGAAAAAATTAAAATTAAAATGTTTAGAAATAGATCTGAAAAACTCAGTTAAACTCTTCAAATTTTTTTCAAAAGTAATAAATCTAAAAGATATAGATGATTTTATTGGACAAAATACTCAAGGAACAAAAAAAAAAAAAACGAAAAGAGCTACTGCCAAAAGATTGAAATAACAACTTTTATTAAACAAATATCTAATAAAGAAAACCAAAACACTGCAAAGAGGAGAGCAAATACTACAAAGAAAAAGAAAATTGACTAATCACATGTTAATACCAAAGAAAGTACAACTATATATTTTTTGGTAATTAAAGTACAACTATATTTGTTTCATTAATTTGAGACATGATATTTTTTCTTTGTACAGTGACATATTTTAATTAATAATACAAAACCGAAACATAGTTAAGAAGTCACTGTCGTGAGAGCCACCAAGTAATGGTGGATTCCAGGAACAAAATGGAACATATTTTAAACCGTGGTTAGAAGAAGGGTTACACCAGAGAGAAAGTTCTGTCAATCCATATTTATGGAGAAAGACAAGAAGAGAAAAGAAAATAAGAGAATTAAATTCCTTTGGATTCCTTTGAATTTTTATTTTGTTCTTCCTTTAAATTCTCAACATAAAAAAGAATACTTTTAAGAAAATTAAATGATTTTTTAAATAAAAAACACTTAGGTTAGCATCCACTTGCCACCCGTGTAATCTTACACAAAAATATAATTTTTTATAAGATGAATTTGTTATAAAATTTGCAGTTGAATTAAAAGTAAACATCATTCATATCATTCTCATAAAATCTCACATCAATTCAAGATTGGTTATTACAAGAAATTCTTAGTACACTCAAGGCAAGACATTTCTCTTGTTTTATATAATTGAATACATGCCATGATAAATTTATAAGTCATCCTTGTCTCTATTTAAATTATATTTTTAATTATTCTAATGATTAATATAGTTTAAGTGAGAGACAAAAATGATCCACTGTGAACATCTGATTTTGTCCGGATCATTAAAACTTTTTAATTCAACAAAATAAAAAAAAATAAAAAAATTGTTAAAATGAATTTCATTTTGTTCAATTTTTGCTTTTGATTCAATTTTTTATTAGGTCAAAACATTCGGCACACCTTAATCTAGATTTTAAAAAATAAAAAATAAAAAAAGAGAGAAAAAGAAATTAAAAAGAATTTAAAATAAAATAAAAAGACCAAACTCTATTTTGTATAAACTTAACCCAATTTTTCTCAAGCCACACACACCTTGAACCCAAACTAATTTGTGACTCATCAAATATGAGTAACCCGAATCCATCACTTCCACCCAAACCATCACCCTCTAAACCCTATCTACTATCATCCTCCAAACCCTAGACGTTAAGTAATTTGCACACCCAATTAACACATCATCTACCCCAATTCAAATGACATCTTTCCTTTTCGGTTTTGATTGAAATATCTAACAAAAATTTCTTCCTTCATTGGTCTTCCAATCACCAAGGAATCAAGAAGAATTTCTTGCTAAAAGAATACAGATTCAATCCTATAAATCCCTAAGCAGACAGGCATAAAAAATAGATACACATTGGGGCCAAAAACCTTCATCACAGCCACCATAACACACTCCCATAAACATGGAGTAGTAAACTCTCCCATCGTCACCAAACCATTTTCACCACTTCCCTTCACCATGACAGAAAACCATAACCACCTGCAAACACACCTTCACCCAGCCAACAAGCAACCTTGCAAACTACCACTTTCCCCATCCTCAACCACCTAAACCAACATTCAACATAACCTTTGCTCCAACAACTTCACCACCAAAAACCGTCCTCAACCCTTATAACCATGTGTTTGGATGTTTTTTCATTAATGGAACAAAACAAAATAGGTGGAGATAAACTGGAAAGGAAAAGGAAGGAATGAAACATTGTTACCGTTCTCTTTGTTTGGAAGATTAATAATGAAACGGAACAAAACTTCATTAACCTTGTTTGAGAGTCATATTATAAAGGAACAAAATGAAACAATTAAAATTTTAACTTCCCAAATAGCCCTTGAACTTCATTCAGATTGATGAAAGTATCATCTGCAGTTACCTTAGGAGCACACCACTTTATATGACTGCGAGTGGTGGTTCTTTGGACTGTGTCCGGATGTTGCTTGCTTGCAAAGAAAATTGATTTAATTTCGACAAGGGATGCCATCGAGGCAAGGAATGCTTTTAGAAAGAATTGTTTTAAGATGTGTGGTTCACTTTTTGTGTATAGTCAAACTTTGAGGAAGCTTGCTAAATATGGTTTTGGGAAAGTTGTTACTACTACATAAGTGCATGGTAAATTTTGTTTCTCATGGAATATTTTTTCTCATTATGCATTAGTTTCTATATAAGAGTTAATTGGATTTGTTGTGTGTCCTGTGTGGGATCGTTCTGGGGTATTTAAAGATTCATTTGGCTAATTCAAGTTATATATATAGGAAGCACCAATTCATAACTTCTCCTGTTTTTCTAGTGGGACTAAAATATTGTTAACTTCTCTTATTTAGTCCTATTTTCTTTGTATCCCTAGTCTCCAGTGTTCCTTTCAGAATCTACATATCATTTGAATTGTTGCTCAAAGTACCAAGTACCAATTACGTAGAGTGCTATAAGCAGCTCATATGGTTGTATGAAAAAACCTAAGCAATACATTTACAAAATTTAACTGGTTTAAGTCTTGCTCTATTTTTTGATCAATTAATTATCACAACCAGCAGCCTGACAAACAAAAGCAAAAAAGTGTTGAAGTTGAAGTGAATATGTATTGACTGAAATATGAACAACTCTTCTTATTAGAAAATATTGGAACTTCATAGCATATGTCAGCCAAAAATATTTATGCTCACACTGCTTTAGATGTTGCAGTACTGTCTAATAATAATTGTTTCTCATTTCTTTAGGTTGAAAGGAGAGGAAAATAAATTAAGAATCTTCTAAACAACCAAGACAAAATAAGACATATGGCATTATTCTTTTAGTATAAGACAAAATAAGTACAAACTCTAAAAAGTAAGATATTCATGTTTGTAGTCTCCCAAAACCTACAACCATTCAAACTATTGTGCCTATCATCTATATTTTTTATTTTTAGGTACATTCATATAAAAGTCATTTCATGTTAAATTAATATATCATAAATAAAAATATTGCACTTACATGAACAGTTCTTTTTGTGCTGGAATATTATATATTAATAAACTTTTGTACATATTACAGTTTCGGGGGAATTGGGATTGGGGATTAGGGCACGAGAGGCATAAGAAAATTGGCCAGGACCGTATTCAAACCTTGTCAGTCTGTGGCTATGACACAACCTTACATGAATTGGGCATTAACCAACCAGAACCAGAACCAAACACCGCAACCAGAATAAGAACCAACCACAATATAAACATTATTTTGCAGAGAGGGATAGCAAATACCTGATCTGAGACGTTGTTCACGTGAAGTGGGTGAGTGAGACAACTTTGGTGAGAGGAAGGTGGCGGCATCATGGGTGTTCGTCAAGTGGTCATCATCAGCGAGAGATGGGCAGCGTCGGTGCTCGTGAAAGAAAAGAAAGAGGAAGAAAAAATGGGGATAAAACTGAAAGAGAATGGAAGAAGGGATAAAAATGTCAATTATTTATTTTTAACTTAAAATATTTTTACTTCCCCTCATTCCACCTCAATTTTAGAAGAATAGAAATTGGTCATTTAAGGGGAAGAGAAAGGGAATCATTTTCTATGTGTTCAGTTCCATTCCCATGAATTTTAAAACTCTCAAACACAAGAACTTATTTCTTTTCCCCTTATTCTATTTCTCTTCCTCCATTACTTATCATCCTAACACACTGAGATCTCAAACCAGGCCCCCTACCTCCATGATACACCCAAACACCTACAATTTTCATCAACCTTAAATTCACAACGCCACCATCCAGAGCCACCCCTCTCCATTTTCAACCTCGAACACACATTTAGGAGTGCACACGGGTCGGGTTGGGTTGGATTTGGAGGGAAAAAATATGAACCAATCAATTCTATTCGGGTTGGGATGGATCGGGTTGCTCAAAAATTTTTCTAATAACCCAAACCGAATTAACCTGATTACAATCAAATTGGTTCGAGTCAGGTAATTGGGTTGCTCATATTTCATCCAGAAAAAGTGAGGCCCAAGATGTCATTTGAAATGAACAATAGGGACAAGGACGTAAATGCGTGCTCTGCTATGCTTTGTTGTGCTTCCTTCTCTTCTCTTCACTCTTTGCTTCTCTTCTCTTCACATTTATTCCCACTCCACAAAAATCACTCCCTTTCTTCACCTCCATTCTCTTCCTGAGAACATGAACATGATTAAGGTTTTTCCTATGTCTCTTCTCCCTTCCTCACCCTGACCCCATGCTTCAAAATAACTCCCTCTCTACACTCTTCCTTCCTCCAACACAGAGACAAGAACGAACAAGATTTGGAAGATCTGAATCGCACACCTCTGAGTTCTGGAAGATCTGAATCTTGACAAGATCTACACGAGGTTCAACACTTCAACGAACGGATCTATGAGGTCGCGCGCAATTAGGACCTAGAAACGTCGCACCAGCATCGCCCATACTTAGATCCGCCTCAAACTCGTGCCGCCAGGATAGATCCATAAACCACCGTCGCAAGTCTGTCGTCCTCTATCAAATCTATGAGCCACCGTCGCAGGACCACCGAGAAACGTGGCATCAGTCATCACCACACACCACCCACACGAGAACGAACTAGAATCGTCATCCCACCACACAGTCCACGGGCCGAACCGCCACCACACGCCGGAGCCACCGCAAGCCAACCTTGATCCAAGCATCGGCAGCGAGCAGAGAAAGATGTGAGCTTAGGTGTTAGGGCTTAGGGCTTGAATTTGGGAGAGAAAGTGAGAAACTGAGAGTGAGAAGGAACGAAAATAAGGGCTCGAGTAAAGAGAAGTCAAGGGCTTAAGGCAAAATGACGTCGTTTTATCGAGTAATGGGTCATCGACTCAGGTCATTGGATTGGTTTTCTAAAGCTGACACCCGAACTAATGAAAGGATGGGTTGTTCGGGTTAGACCTGAACTGACCCGATGACCCAACTCAACCCGAATATTTTATATCGGGTCGGGTCGGGTTGTTCGGGTTTGCGAGTCACATGATCAGGTTGTGCAGCCCTACACACATCCAAACAACAACCCACAACCACCTACAAACCCAAATGCCACACACCAACGCAGGGCCATTGGAGCTGCCACAGCAACCACTCCACCTCACCTTTGTTTGTCCTCTGTCGCCTTGCACCACCGTGACACAACCATGGAACCCCCATCCGAAACCACCATAGCCACCACGCCCAGATCGTAGTCGTCGTAGATTTGTCGTGAAGCAATCTGATCCCTTTCGTGCTTCACCGTGTCGCCCAACCATTGTCATTCCTCCGACCACCAGATCCATCCGCGCCATCTGCGCTGCCCACCGTCGTCCTCCATCGCGAGCTTAGGACCACCCTGTCGTAGGTCTGTCCATCTCAACTGTGCCGTCAACCGCGCTCACCAGGACCGGTGACCCATATTGCAACTTCAAATCGCAACCACGCCACGCGACCTCCGCCCAGATTCGCGTCGTTCTGTCGTTGTCCTCCACCGCAAGCCACCAGCCTTCACCGTCTAAGGTTGCTGTTGGGAACCCCACAACCTATGTTTTTCAACTCCCTGTTTCTCTATTGCCCTATTTTTTTGTTTCTTTATCTGATTTCATTTTATTTTATTTTTATTTTCTTCTTTTTGTTTGTTTAGGTTAGTGTAGGCGGAATGGGCTTAGGCTAACGAGTCTAGTGGGCTAAGTTTCTCTTAGTTAGCAGGCTGAAACGATCCTTTTTTTTGTTAGTTTTTTTAGGCCTAATTGTCAAAACTTAACTAAATACAAATAAATAAATTGAATTTTTTCTCCTATATTAGAAATTAGAAAATAAAGTTAGGTTAATGAAGATAGTAAATAAAATAGGAGCAGGAAAGTAAATAAAAAAAATAAAAAAAAACGAAAATAAAAAAATGATAAAAATGAAAAACACAAAAAAAGAGGAAAAAGTAAGAATCACAAAAATATATATAATAAGGAGATAATAGATAAAAATGATAATAAAAAAATCATCTTAAGTTCCTCTTATGAACTTTATTGAGGTTTTATTTATTCTACTGTGCATTTATATTTATCTTATTTGTCAAGATGTTTATTTTAATCACATTATTAATATTGTCTTTTCTTAATTGTTAATTTTACAATTTTGTTAAAAAATATAAAATAATTGAACTTTCCTGAGAAGAATAAAATAAAATTAGTTGAGTTATAACAACTTAATAATTCCGTAACTTTTAGAATATCTAACTTATGACAACTCAATGATTTGAAAGATTTTTTTTCCTAAACAAAAAAAAATCAAATGAATTTTCAAAACAAAAGTCTTTTTAAAATTAAAAACAATCAATATACAATTATTTTTTAAAAAAATTACGTGACTTCGAGTTTTTATTGCACTAGGAGATACGTAGGCACATAAGTTAAGCTGAAAATTAATTTTACTTAATTTAGTAGTTTTTACTTTATTTTATCTTATTTTACTTTATTTTATTTTATTTTATTAAAAGATGTAAAATAAATATTTAAAGATTTTAAAAGATTGTGCAATTATCTTAAGTAAATATCTTAAGACAGATGTATTAGAATACTATGAGATTAAACCTCTACTTTTCCCTACGCATAATTAGATTTTCAAATCTGAATTTTTGAATGCAAATCATTTTTCTTAAATTTTCTAATTTTTCATAATAAAAAAATAAAATTAATGACAATTCTTAATTTTTTTAATTTTAGTTACAATTCCACTTATTACAAAATGACACTCACAATTTAATATAACACTCATTTAATGATCCAGAATAAGATAAATGCTTTACTCTAATAGATCTAATAATCTTTCGTTTTCTACTCCATCACTTTGTATTAAAATTAATATTATAATATACTTTCTAAACAAATAAAAATATCCATAATTTGACTATATACTTGAAAGTTGTAACCGTTCAAGGTCAAAAAAATGACCTTTACATGGGGCTTTAGACCATAAACCAAACCAGATGAGGAAGAAACGTGGCGTCATGGACAAAATTTACAATAGGTAAAATTTAACTTTCTAAATGACATTTAAAGGCATCTTGGAAGTGCTGCCATTATAATACAGCGGGAGATATGAAAAGAGGATGTGTAAGAGAACTGTAAAAGTGAAACCAGAGCCCTCCATTTGTGTTGGCAGCGGCATTGTACATAGTGAGAATGTGCCAGCGATAGAAAAAACATTCAGCTGTGCTTAAAAGGTAAAGCAGAGATAATTTTCCTGTATTCTTCATAGCTCATAAGTTATATTGCTAGTTATATTCTTCCTTCACATTGAAGTGAACACGGATTACACGTCGTCCAAGTCAATTTTGGCTATGCTCCAAACCTTACTGATCTAAGTCAGCTCAATCAGGTCATACTTTAGCACCAAGAAATGCCTGCTGGAAATAGGGAAAACAAAAGAAAGATGGCAAACATCTTAGAACATATGGTGCAAACGATTTAGATAGAAGGAATTGGTGGGACTCAACAAGATAAATAATCAAAACAGAAAAATGTCTTCATGATTTTTCTCAATAACTCTTGCAGTTAAATTTTCACAGAAAGGTGATGTCATTCATATCAGGAAGATGTAAGCATGCCTAATTATAGATTCGGGAACATCAGACTCAGACATGCATAATGACTAATGAGTCAAATACCAATTGTATAAATAAATGAAGTGCATTCAAAATGACAATTTAAGATGCCTTCTATATAACAGAGAGCTGAAAAATTTAATTCATGACACAGCTAGCATGTTCAAAAGAATCTGATGACAAACAGCAAATGTGAAAACCAGAAGTTTGCATCATAAATGTTTAAAAAAAAGAAAACAGAAATTGAGACATTATTCTGAGTTTTAACTTGAGATATGCTTTTCGCTTATAACTAAGCTAAATTGATTTCCTGCAAACTAAATGTCAAAATTAACCATGTAACTGCAATCACCAATGAGCTTCACTTGTTACTGACTGCTTTTCTTGTCTTTCTAAAGGTTGGCAAAGATTATTCAGATTTCAGCCATAAAGAAAAGTAACATGGTAAATATGAAAATATTGAAAATGTAATGACAAATACACTAATTTCATGAAAGCCACATTATACTAATCTGAAGCAAAACCAATATTAGCAACTGTAGCAGTTCAGCTATATTAAATTATTATAGCAATGTGCTTCAGACATTCTGAGATTAACCAACTATTGACCTCAAATACTCAAAGTGATTAAATTTTGGTATTTCCAGTCTATCTATTTCTACTACCTACTCATAATAATAAACTTGGTCCTACTTCGACTAATTCTATAATTGTACTCATGGACAGAACTAGAAAAAATAATTCCAGTGGACAGTGGGCAGAATTATATGTGACACACTTAAAAACAATAAAAAATATGATAACAATATCAAAACACTATATTTCAATAAGAGACAAATTAACAAAATAAATATGATCATAAGTTTAATATAGAGGAATTCACTGATTTATTTTTAAATCCACTTCTAGTTCGCAAAATAACAATGTTAATAAAGTCAGATACAAATGAGAGAACTCCTTGAAAAGCTTAAATTAGTTAGGTCTGATTATACACAGAAATCACTCCCACCATTCCCTACAGCAAATTGTGTGCCAATCTTTTTTCCTGGATAAAGTTATGCTAGTCAGTAGTCACAGCTTATGTTATTAATAACAACATTAGGAAACTTCCAACATATTATATCATTTATTGCCGGACATGTACAAGTTCTGGATTCAAGAAATCAAAATACCTTGAATTTTGTTGGAGTACTAGGCTTAAGTGTAGTTGTGCTCCCAAAACTAAACTTACGCCTTTTATCCACAGGCTTTAATATCTGAAAAGAGCACATAAGTGTCTCATCAACAGTCATCATTGCCCCAGCATTGTCAAACTCTCCACAGTAATTAGGTGCTGAAAAGATAGTCACAAGTTGTCTGTTAGCAAAGAATTCATATCCGTCTTCAACAACCTGCAAAAAGAAATATATAAGCAGGTTATGTACTTGAACTCTTGTTATAATTGCATATTTAATCTATAAAGGCATATGAAACCTGGTGGGCTCTACAAATCAAGTCAATATCATGCTGTTCAATAAATTCTGTCACCCTGTCAGCACCAAAAGTATATGAAACTCCACGTTCATTCCCTCCCCAACCCTGAATGTCTTTACTAGGATCAGACCACAGGAGGTCACATAGTAGACCAGTTTCAGGGACTTCCGTTGGACGTGGTAAACTCCTTATCTGATTTAGATTGTGCAAGTCAGGAGAGAGTCCACCATGCATACAGATTATCTTTTCATCAATGAGAGCTGCCATGGGCAAGCAGTTGAAACAATCAGTAAACATTTTCCAGAGCCTGACATTGAATCTCCGTTTACATTCATCATAAAATCCATAGATACGGTTTATAGAAGCACATTCATGGTTGCCCCTCAGAAGGAAAAAGTTTTCAGGATATTTTATTTTATAGGCCAGAAGAAGACATATTGTCTCCAGACTTTGCTTTCCACGATCCACATAATCCCCTAAAAATAAGTAATTGGAGCGAGGAGGAAATCCACCATGCTCAAAAAGTCTTAGAAGGTCTGAATATTGACCATGGATGTCTCCTGGTAACATAGTGAAATGAAACAAGATATTATTAGCTCCCAACTTAAATTACAAAAGAATATTTTAGTTTTGACAGAAGAAACTCATGTATGATCATTGCCATAATCACAAAAACTACTATCTAGTATCTGAAACTGGAGCCCAACATACTTATCATTGGGAGATAAGATTGGCAACATTACTAACACATAAAATTAAAATTAAAATCTTTGAGTAGTGCTTGCTAGTAAACAAAGAAATTCAGTTAATTAGAGTTATTTAATTCAGGAAAACAGAAAATATAAAACTGGCATTTCAGAGCACTGCCCTTGGAGTAGTTATTCTGTTTGGCAATGTTGTTATGATGTTGTAACATTGTTGGAACTTCATGTTCTAACAATTTAAAATTAATATAGGAGGAAACTCACTGCAATTTTGCCTAGTTTGGAGTGAACTACTCTATTGATTATTAGACAAATACTTCACCATCTCAAGCTTTTAAATGTTTGGTGAGGATATTATGAGGTGAGAAATTGCGAAAAGCTTTAGCCATGAACTTGAAACTGTAAAGTTGAAAAGCATAAAACTCTAGCTTAATGCACATACAGATGTGAGATATGGTGCCACATGAGACAGACACTAAGTTGTTATATTAATGCATGAGACAATTCCACAAGAGAGTTAAACTTAAGACACTGCTGAAGGTCAATAAACACAAGGAATTAATCAACTTGGATTAGCATCAGTCATTGAGACCTCATCAACAAAATAAATCATTTATTAAAATTACAATATGTGAGTTGAAACAAAAGTTAAGAATAAAACATGGAGAAAATAGTGCAAACAAAGTCCAGAAAGATGGCAAAAGAAATTGCACTGAATATGACAAAACCCGTATGTGCTTATGACCATAATATTCCACTGTCCACAAGAGAAAAAGCAATCTCTGTTTAAGGGGAAGAGGTGCAATTAGACTTGTCGGTCATTTGCATTCAAAACCTTTATTAAATATATCAAGCTTGGAAATCCAATATCTCCTCTAGTCATAAAACACATTGAAAGAACTTGAATCCTGTGATATCCCCAAGCATAAAGCGGGGTATTATGGAAGTAGAACATAATAGGAGCCACATGCAGTCCAGATTATTTACCAGCATATCTCCCATTGTAAAGTTAAGAAACATAGCATTAAAAATATAAAAAGCCTTTCCCACAACATAAAAAAGAAAGAGTAAGAAAAGAAGAAAAATGGGGAGCAGAGCAAGAATGACTCAAATGCAAGCAGAAACTGTTGTCCCTGCAATAGTTTTAAGTTTCTTCGAAACCATCTTATCAGTGTATGACATATGAGAATGAAAGCAATATAGGCTGTATATCAGACACATAACTCACATTTAAAGCAGATGCTCTCCCTTTACTATTAAAAAAAAAAGAAAAAAAAAAAGAGAAAGAGTCTCCCCCTCTTAATAGCCTCATTTTAAGGAGTAGGCTCTACTCTACTTCAATTGGTATCAGAGGCTGGTTTGTCCACTCCCCAGGACCGCTCTTTGCAATCCAATGGGATTGATGCAGGAGTGTGATTCCCATAATTGATCGGTGGGATACATGAAACTCTCATTTAAAGTAGAGGCTCTCCCCTCTTAGCAGTGGCTTTTAGAAATGGGCTCTCCTCTGCATCAGTGTATTTCATTGTATGTTTGCAACATATTGATACATCAGAGTATCTTCCAATTTTAATTTATTTTTCAAGAAGTTTATGAGTCTCATGGGTTTCTATGAATATAACCAGAAAGGACTGAGATGACAATGAACATATATGCTTAAAAGACAACAAAATTCATGCTACAATACTTGGTTATCCAGTTGAAGCTGCTGCACAGAAATATTCAGGTCAACAATTAATTGATAATAAAGCCCAAACTAAGCTTAAATATTTGGAAACTGAGGGTATTCCTTGACAGTACTAATGGATACATCATATATAGTTATAAATAATAAACTAACATATAGGACTTGTCAATCAAGTAAATCAAGGTACTTGAATTGCACAGGTAACAATTTCGCATGTCATTATTTACAAGTGAAAATATATGATACATTTGCTAAAAACATCAAATAGATAATTTCATTCCCATAATGGACATCATTTATTAGTATACTTTACTTTTTAAAATTTTTTTGAAGACCACGAGTTGTCACTACACCCTTTGAGTGTGGGACTAATCTCTGCTCAGGCATCGGCTTGGCCCTAATCATAAGGTGCTTCCAGTGGGTTTCAAACCCATACACATGAAGCTTAGTATACTTTATTTTGACATAACAATGCATCAACAAGTTCATCTCTTCAAGACATATATTTTGAAATTTTGCTTGGTTAAATTCTCAGTGAAGACAATTAAATTTCTAGACTGCTAGGTTCACAGAAACAATTTTGAGAAAATCTTAAGTTTAGTTGAGCATAGTTTTGTGAAGCAATCATGTACACTAAAAGTAGAAGATTTCAGAACTTGCACAGCAATAAAAAAAAAAGTATACGATTTTAGAATTTGCACAACAATCAATAATAAGAGGAGATAATTCAACATTCCCTAAAAAAATTTAATAAGATATAATGCATTTTAAAGAATCTAATCAAAACTCATATTTTTAGAGTCTATCTCAAAACTAAATATTCTATATTTTTTTTGGTACATAACTAAATATTCTAATTTGAATAAACATGATACTCTATAATCAAGTTTAGTCAATGCTACAGGTATATTTACAAAAATCAAAATCCAAATGCAATAAACAAGTTCTTGTCAATATGTTCTCCACTTCAACGAATGAATTACCCTTTTCCTATAAGACAACCAATAGAGGCTCCATTGAGAAAAGGGGATCAAATGGAAGAAAGTCTGATTAGGAGAAACCATTAAAAAGGACCTTCCTCTAAATAATTTTATTGAGAATTTGGTTTTTGATAAAGCCTAATAGTTCTTTTACCTATAAATTAAAGCAACTTTGGACCAGATTATTTCGTATGAAACTAAAAATTTGATGTCAAACTCATTGACTCATCAGAAACCACAAAGAAAAGCATGGCCATATACATAAATTGACTAAGAAACTAATAAGTGATAAGGAAAAAAAAAAAACAAAGAATATGGGGTTGAGAAATAGATACCACATACCACAGATCTTAATTGGTGCCTCGAGTTCCAACAGATTGGGCTGCTTCAAGAAGATATCTCTGGAGACCATACAAAGCTGCTTGATCTCTGCCTCTGAAAGCTGCACCTGTTTCCCAGGTCTCCCTCTGACATCAAGCAGCCTATTGATGATAGCATCAAGAACCCCATGTTCCATAACTTTGGCTCTGATAAGCAAGCAAAGAACAACAAAGCAAAAGGATAAGGAGAATAAAGAAGAGGGCGTTTAAGTTGTTGGTTCTTATATAGATGGCATCACTTTGAAAACAAGGAGAGAACTTCAACTCAAACAAGGGAATCCTTTGGTTTTGGGTATATATTCTTTTGAGGGTCACTTCTGGTTCTGTTTATAGAATCGAGTGGTGGCAGTTGAATTGAAAGGACAAGAATATATTCGGTTGGAGGAAAGAGTAGACTTCAAACAAAACAAAAAAACACAGAGAGACTCATCATGCAGAGAAGGAAAGAATGAAAGAATAGGTACCTGAGGGAACGAACGAGGAGGAAAGTGGAGTTTGGCTTAGTGGGGTCAGTGGAGAGTGGTGAGTGCGACCCCGAAACTCAAAAACTCTACATATTGCACAGATTGGCTAAGCACTTGTCATTGCGTGTCTGGCGATGGTCCGTATATCATATATGCTCTGAAATTTAACAGTTAAGATTTATCTAAATATTTAATCTAATGACATGCTAAATTATATTATGCTTATGTGTTTTTAGTTGATTGGTTTAATGTTATGTTTGGCCGACAAGAATAAGTGTTATTCGACATTCAACTGTGTAATTAAAGGATTTCTATATTTGTTAATGGTAAAAAAATATAGAATAGTTGGAAGTAAAAATAAAGATTTGGTAGTTTGTCGGTTGATGGTGGTTTTGAGAAATTTTTTTGAAATATTGAGTAATGTACAAGTTGTAGAAGTCGACAATGGCGGAAGATTTTAATGCCAAGTTAAGATATCGATGTCGGTGAGAAAAAGTATCAGAGATTGAATTAAGTCGATTGTTTAAGAATAATGAAGACTTGGTTTATTAAAATGATACTAAAGAATAAAACCGCTCGAACGTGTTGGTCTTTTTAGGATGTCGCTTATTTTTGATATTGTCTATAAATACTAGTAGTCATAATGTAAAAGGGAGGTTATTTATCGATACAAAATCCTAACATCTCAACTCAAGCATTAAAGGATTTTTATCCAAGATGCTTCCTTTTCCATTTCATGTCATTTAAATTAATGCGATGTTCTTTTAAAATTCTTTATTTTTCATCTTGTCTCTTAAATTTTCTTTACGCTTCTTCACACTTTTATTTGCTTTTCTTTACCTGTTTTTCCATTTAAATTCTCGTGACTTTAATTTTGCGCCATTTACATGCTTTCAATTAATTTTCTACATTTTTAACTTAATCTTTTCAAACTTTCCTTTCTGCATTTTCTTATTTATTTTACTTAAAATTTCTTAAACTTCTTTTGTTTCTTGTTAAAACCATTTTTATAACGAGATTACTACATAACTCGTGACCCACATCCGTTTTGATCCATTTATTTGTTTGTTAGAATTAATTTTGAATCTTTGAATCAAAATTTACTTAAACAAATTAGCATGGAATGAGTTTAGAAAGTAACTCGTAGTGTCATGGTTTTATGCATTTAAGGAGTGGAAGATTTATCTACTCTTCTCGAATACGCAAACCATGAGTAATGTAAGTAGTCGAGCTTCGGATATACCTTCGACAAATTGCGCCTGTTCAACCGTTTAACACCTAGAGGATGTTATAAAGAATCTTGCTTCTTCAAGTAATCTAGTAGTGGAACAAGTGTTGCTTGGAATGACTCACTATCGCCGAAATACCAAGTAACCAAAGCATAATAAATTCAAATTCGAGGTTTGTGCCTTTCCAATATGGGTTGCCACCGAATTATGTACCTCTATTATGACGCAAAACAGACTTTGCTCTACTTTAGCTAATACTGTCGGCCAATCAGTAGCTTCACAAGGCCAACCACAGATAAGTTCGGCCTTGGCAAGTTTTGGTAGCCAAAGAGTAGGGGTTGCAAGTACAAGCAATCCAACTCCCTTTCGACAAGAGAGATTGAATTTGGGACCAGTTTTCCCAAACATGTCGAGAGATAATCCCCAAAATATAACAGGGCCAACTATGAATTCTTTGGCCAGTTTTCGACAACAGATGGATGAGAGTAATCATGATATGGTGCATATGTTCACTCAGCAAATGGGTGCTGTGATTACGCCAATCATGGAAAATACAAATAATGTTTGCAGTGCATTGGCTCAGCAAATGGCAAGGCTAAACCAAGCCTTGGGAGTAGGTGATGTAGCCAATGATAATATTCAGGGAGTCCAGCCTGGGGTAAATAGAGAAATGGTCGCACCTCAAGCAAATGTGGGACAAAATCCATAAAACTTAGATCAACCAGGACAAAATGATCAGCCCCATTTGGAATATGGAAATGTCCATATGCTCCGTCGAGGAAATGAGGATCAAATGGCTAGAAATGATGTGGCCATGAGATTGCTTCGACAGAATCTTGGGGGGCACCAAGTGGTTGAACAAAATGTAAACCAAGTGGTGGAACAAGTGCTGAATAGGTTTGGTTTTAACGTTGGCTACGCAAACCAACCATATTTTGTATCAGCATTTCCTGAATGGGTCCAACAGGCAGAGTTGCCTAGAGGAATTAAGATTCCAAAACTTTCCAAGTTTGCAGGAGAAAGTGGGGAATCGATCGTCGAATATATTGCACGGTTTACAATAGAGATGGGGGAGTTGGCCACTGTTGAAGGCCTTAAAATGAGATTTTTCCCAAGTTCCTTCACAAAAAATGCTTTTTCCTGGTTTTCGACATTGAGACCAAATTCAGTCCACTCCTGGGCTCAATTGGAAAGAAGCTTTCATGATGAATTTTTTAGAGGAGATTTGAAAGTGAGACTTACAGATCTTTTCAACCTCAAAAGGATGTATAATGAAACTGTGGATGACTATCTTGCTAGGTTTCGGTAAATGAGGAGTAGATGTTTTACTCCTATACCTGAGGTCGAAATAGTAAAGATAGCTGCAAACGATTTAGATTATTATATAAGAAAGAAGTTAGTGAATCAACATTTGATTGATCTTGCCCAGCTAGGTAAGAAAGTTAGACAAATAGAACAACTAAAAGTTGAAAAGATTCAAAAACAAAAAAGATTTCTTAAAAGAGAAAAGGTGGCATTTTTCGGATTAAATGAATCCGATAATGAGTTTGAAGGCAAATGATGATGAGTTCGGGTTAACATTGAACTTCAAACGGTCCTCCTTATGTTTGTCAGGCATTACAGCCTACTAGAAATAAGGAGAAAATGAGTTATGTTAATAGGAAAACGTATACATTCGACGTAACCAAAGCCGACAAGATTTTTGATTTGTTAAACTGTCGGAAGGTCATAGGTTGTTAAAGTTGGATGAAATTAAAGACCGGAAATACTATAAGTTTCATAATAGTTTCGGTCATGTTACTAATGAATGTGTTCGTTTCAGAGAATTAATTCAAAAAGCAATAATGGATGGGCGTCTGAAGTTTGCCGACAAGCTTAAAGCGGATATGAAAGTTGACACAGATCCGTTTCAGGCTGAAGTATCTTGTGTTGACCAAATAAGTTCCTTTAAATGTTGGGATGCTCAACATAAGGAAGTTGCAAGAGTTCAATGTGGATACAAAGGATGCAACCGACGTATATCCTAAGCCAGGTGAGTCTCTTGAGGCATTTCTTGAAAGAAAGAAAGATGAGGGCAAGGTAAGGTTGTGCCCAAGGTGTAATGCAAGATATATGATGAGCTTGTTTGCGAAGAAAGCATTGAAGAACAACTGAGTATCCAACAAGGTAAGAAAAAGTTCTCGACGGAAAAACCTGGAGACCACAGAAGATTTTTCATGCTCCAAGGCCAAAGCCAGTTTACATGCCTAGGCCTAACATGAATGGTTGGTTAGTCGAACCATAGGGGTTTGTTGGAAACAAAGCTCATGTCAGACCATTCAAGACTAGGGTACCACCTGCTAATGTTGCCGTGAATAAGTGGATGAAGAATTCCGTAATGGATGGACATACGTATTTTCGACAGAATGTGTCCACCAGGAGGAGTAATTTCCAAAGGGATCAACCTTTTTGGAATGAAGACTACAAGAATGGAATGATCAATCTAGAAAAAACTTCGATTGGCCAAGATGAAGCAGGGCCATTAAAGGTTCTTCCAATGTCGAAAAGTAAGAAAAAGAGATTACAGAGATTAAGACAAGCACAGAAGAGAAGAGATATGGCTGAAGAGTTAGTGATCAAGGAACAGCCCGTAGAAATAGGTTGTTTGGTGGTCGAGAAGAAACCAATGCTTGATCAGGATAAAGATGGTAGGAAGATAAAAAGTGTTGTTACCAAGGGATCATTCCCAGGGGAGCCGACAACAAATGCAGTTAGACAGCTTGATACTGATGATAAATCTCGACAAGAAAGGTTGGAAGAAATAAGAAGGGGTAAGCAAGTTCGAAGGCCAATTCCAAATAAAACAAGGAGGAAATGGCCAATTGGATTGATAGCGGCAGAAAAAGAGGCAAGAAAGAACAGTGTGCCAGTCGAAAAGGACAAGGAGTTGATCAGCTCGACAATACGAAAAGAGCAGATTAAAGACTCTGGAATTGAAAATAGTAATATTGAAGTCTGGTCAAACGAAGAAATCAGGAGAGTTAGAAGACACAGATCAAGATGTTGAGTGGAGGAAGAAAATGCTCGACATAAGAAAAGAAAGAGAAAGATTGGCAAAGCTTGATTGCCAAAATGTGGACTCAATGACTGATGAAGTTATTGAAGCCTTGAATGATCCAGAGGATCCTTTAAGCCTTGGTGATGAGGAGCAATTCGACATGGATATCAACATGGAAGATAGTCTGGATGATATCTTGACGGCTATGGATAGTAATTTACCGTCGGAAGATTACTTAAGGATTGGAAGGCATCTAAGTGATGAAGAGCCGTCTGACGAAGAGGAATTCTTGAAGTCAATGAGTGTTAATTTAGTCTCGGTGTTACCTGCAGATTTTGAAGGGTATCACGAAATTGAATACACTGGGGACAATGAAGAAGATGTTGATGACCTCGACGATCATTGGTTTCTTTTCCAGGACAATATGATCACAGTCTTTGACAATACAACTTAGCTTGAAAAATCGACAGAAGATCAGAAGGCTCATTTACGACCGTTACATATCAAGGCTCTATTAGAAGGAAAACCCACCAATAGAGTTTTGATCTATGGGGGGGCAGCAATCAATTTAATCCCAAGGGCCATGATCAAAAAACTTGGGAAAGATAAGTCAGATTTGATGTCGACAAACATGATAGTCACAGATTTCAGTGGTAAAACCTCTCCATCAGACAGAGTGGTGATGTTGAAAGTACAAGTCGGATCCGTTGCAAGGCCAACATTATTTGTGGTAATACCGACGAAGTCAAGTTACAATCTTTTGCTAGGGAGAGATTGGATTCATGCCGTCAGAGCAATACCATCAACAGTTCATCAGAAGCTCATTCTTTGGAATGAAGACGACCAAGTTGAAGTAATAGAAGCAGATGACAGTCCTTGCTATCTCTAGCAGCTTCATGTATGCTCCAAATGTTAAACCAGTGACAGCAAGTGGTGGAGTGATTAATAAGGACGCACTCGAAGTTTGCTTGAGGGATCAGTTTGGTGTACGACTGATGAAGAAGGCCGAAGAAGATCGGCCAAGCACTAGTTATGAGTGTTAAGGATTACTCAGAAAAATTGTCGGCTTATTTAGCCGACAAAGCAGTATTCACTGCTGAAAGCATGCTGTCGGATTGTATAATTGATGACGGTCCTTTAGGATTTGAAAAAGGGCCTGATGAAAAGCAAAGTGTGGAAGTGGAAGATCCTTTGGAAGAAATAAACTTGGGCACTGAAGCAGATAGAAGGCCCATTTTCGTGAGTTCATTTTTGCCGAAGGATTTCAAAGAAAAGCTTGTCGAGTTAATTATGGAATACAAAGATTGTTTTGCCTGGGATTATGATGAAATGCCTGGATTGAGTAGAGATCTTGTCGAGCACAGATTGCCTCTGAAAGAAGGATGCAGACCTGTCAGACAAGCTAATAGGAGATTTGCACCTGAGGTGATATTAAAGATAAAAGAAGAGGTTGAAAGATTGCTCAAAGCCAAATTCATCAGAACAACCAGGTATGTCGAATGGCTTTCTAATATTGTTCTGGTAGTTAAGAAAAATGGTAAGTTGAAAATATGTGTAGATTTTAGAAATTTGAACACTGCCACACCTAAAGATGAGTATCCTATGCCAATTGCGGACATGTTAGTTGATGCCGCATCTGGACATGAATTATTAAGTTTTATGGATGGCCATGCAGGTTATAATCAAATTTTTATAGCCGAAGAGGACGTGTCGAAAACTGCCTTCAGGTGCCCAGGAGCCATTGGGACATTTGAATGGATAGTCATGCCTTTCGGTTTAAAGAATACAGGGGCCACTTATCAGAGAGCAATGAATACAATTTTCTATGATGTCATTGGAAAATTTATGGAAGTCTACATCGACGATGTCATTGTCAAGTCAGAAACGAAGGAAAGCCATTTGACAAACTTAAGGCATGCATTCAACAGAATAAGGAAGCATAGCCTTAAGATGAATCTAGAAAAATGCGATTTTGGAGTGTCAGTTGCCAAATTCTTGGGTTTCTTAGTCCATAAAAAAGGTATAGAAGTGGACAAGAATAAAGCCAAGGCAGTTTTGGAGGCCACACTACCGACAAACAAGAAAGAATTGCAATCTTTTTTAGGAAAAGTTAACTTCCTAAGAAGATTTATATCCAATTTGTCGGGAAGAACCAGAGTTTTTGCTCCATTGATCAAGTTGAAGGCTGAACAAGATTTTGTGTGGGAACCTTGCCACCAAGAAGCCTTCAACCAGATAAAGCAATATTTGACAAAACCACCTGGTCCATGATGCCTCCAGGCCCGTCGACCGTTGACATTGTATATATCAAAGATCGGAAGAAACCATAGGAAGTATGTTTGCTCAAGATGTAAATGACGTCGAAAGAAGGCCGTGTATTATCTTAGTCGGGTTTTAAATGATGTCGAGAGAAGATATAGTGCAATAGAGAAACTTTGTTTAGCATTGTATTTCTCGTGTACTAAGCTTAAATATTACATGATGTCTTGTAATGTACTGGTTATATCAAAAACTGATATAATAAAATATATGTTATCAAGACCAGTGTTAAATGGTCATATTGGAAAATGGACTATCACTTTGTCAGAATTTTCTTTACAATATGTACCAATGAGAGCAGTAAAAGGTCAAGCAATTGCCGATTTCTTGGCCGATCATCCTTGTCTGGATGTAGAAAATATAAATATTGTCGGTTTAAAACCTTGGTGTTTATATTTTGATGGTTCAAGGCATCAAAATGGAATTGGAGTGGGGATTTTAATTGTTTCCCCCCAAGGTACTCCAACCAAGTTCATGTTTGAACTTAAATATACTTGTTCTAACAACGAGGCTGAATATGAAGCCTTAATTGTCGGATTGGAGATACTAGTGGAAATGAAAGCACGTAATGTGCATATATTTGGTGATTCACAGTTGGTCGTTAAGCAACTTGCCCAAAAATATAAATGTGTTAGTGAAAATCTAATGAAATATTATGTTGTGGCAAGTAAGTTAATGAAACAATTCGACGAAGTAACTGTTGAACACATTTCCAGAGATTTAAATGAAGAGGCTAATGAATTAGCACAAGTAGCCTCTGGTTATAGACTTTCATCTAAGGTTCTTACAAATTTAATGGAAATAAGGAAACTTTTATATCCATTAGAGGAAAGAGATATACTACAAAATGACATTTTGACGATTAATGACTGGAGACAACCAATATTGAGTTATTTGAGAGATCCCAGTCAAGATGTGCATAGAAAGCTCAAGTATAGAGCATCGAAGTTTGCGGTATTAGGGGAGCCCTGTATAGAAAATCTGTCGATGGAAATTTGGAAGTTTGCCTGAGTGAAGCAGAGGCTTATATTGCCTTGGCAGAAGTCCACGAAGGAATTTGTGGAGCCCACTAGGCAGGTGAAAAAATGAAATGGGTTCTTCGACGTCAGAGGTTTTATTGGCCAACATTAGTTAGGGATTGTATAATATTTGCTAAGTCTTGTGAAGAGTGTCAAAGACATAGCCATATACAAAATGTTCCAGTTAGTGAGTTACATGCTATAGTTAAACCTTGGCCTTTCAGAGGATGGGCTTTGGATTTAATTAGCCAAATTCATCCTGTCTCGTCGAAAGGGCACAAATACATTCTAGTAGGAGTCGATTACTTCACCAAATGGGTTGAGGTTGTAGCTTTGAAGGATGTAACTCAGCAGGATGTGATTAACTTCATTGAAGATAATATAGTTTGTTGGTTTGGAATACCACAAACTTTGACAACCGATCAAGGATCAGTATTCATTAGAAAGAAAGTTGTCGAATATGCCAGTTCAAGGAAAATTAAAATGCTTACGTCGACGCCATATTATGCTCAGGCAAATGGCCAAGTAGAGGCCATGAACAAAATAATCATAAATTTGATTAAAAAGCATATTGGTCGACAACCTAGAAACTGACATAATACCCTTAATCAAATTCTATGGGCATATAGAAATTCACCAAGAGAATCGACGGGCACTTCACCATATAAGCTAGTTTATGGTCATGATGCAGTGTTACCAGTTGAGATCAATCTTCAATCCATTCGAATTCAAAAACAAGACGAGTTACCAATTGAATATTATTGGGACTTGATGTTTGATGAATTGAATGAATTAAGTGATGAAAGATTAGTAGCTCTAGAAAACTTGATTTGACAGAAAGAAAGAATTGCAAAGTTTTACGACAGTCGAGTTAAGCATAAATCCTTTAAGATTGATGACTTAGTTTGGAAAGTTATTCTACCCATGGATAAGAATTGTTGAGAATATGGAAAATGGTCTCTAAAATGGGAAGGACCATTTAAAATTTCTCAAGTATTTTCTGGGAATGCTTATGCACTTGTCGAGGTTAATTCTGGTTTGAGGATTAAATCAATTAATGGCAAATATTTAAAGCCATATAAACCGATAATGTATGAAGTAAAGATATGAATTGAGTAAAAATGAAATTTCATTCATATATTCGACAAATACAAATTACATATTGATGTTACATCTGGTTTAGATTGTCAAGGAAGATAACAGAGAAATAAACCTATTCTAAGTAAACCAGAAGCTTCTCCCCAGCTGAGCATGTGTTCTGTTTGAGCTCGTAGGAACTGAAGAAGAGGAAGAAGTAGATGACCATTAACTTGTCCTGGATGAGAGGTTGGATGGTCGTCTACTCCCTGATGAGCCATTCTCATCATAATAACCATGTTTTAAAAACATTGGGTTATTACGATGATTACTGAGGCTCATCAAGAATATTACGATTCTTACTGAAGCTCAAAATAAGTGTCACCATCAATACAGAAACCTTCTTCCATTTTTCCCATTGAGAAAAGAGGAAATTATCTGATGACATGGTAAATTTCGTTGAAAAGGAAGAAGGATTGGATTATACTATTTTGAATCCTTGTGTCTCGAAGGACACTATTTATAGGGTATTTTTGCAGAATAGGTCATCAACTAATGTCTTGTAACTTTCATTATAATTAATTAAATTAATTGTGATGTATAGTTACGAGATGCGTTGAAAAGAAACAGAATAAAAAAGCATTTAAATGTATAGAATTATAAAAAAAAATGTGTATTGGAAATTGAGAATGTTTATTAAGTATCGGCCTAGAAGGCCATACAAATTCTGTCAGATTGATAGATCGACAATGTATATAAAAAAAAATACTTAGAATTTTTGAAGAACCCCCCAGGAATCTTCCAAAGATTGCTTGTCGGAACAGGCAGTTTGATATTCCGCTTCAAGAGAATTTATTTTTGCCAACACAGTTTTGGCTTCGACAGCCCATTGTTTGGAATTATTGGCAATACTCTGTTGTCTGGTAACCCCTTATTGTAATGTTGTTTGAAGTTTTTGGTTGCGACGACGAGCGGCTTCGAGTTTCTTCTCTAGGTCTTTAATCTCCTTGTCGAGCTCTGCTTTTTTGGCTTTTCCTTTTATCAGATTTTCCTTTAGAGTGACACTTTCACTTTTTGCGTCAGTCAACTGCTTTAAAATCCTAGATTTCTCTTGAATCTCTTGTGTGTAAGCAGGAATGACTCGACGGATGACTGCATTTTTTTGTTAAACTTTGAAGAAAATCTTTGACAGTCATGGGAAGAGCTCGACTGGTTATTGGTAATTGCTGAGCAAGAGGCTCAAGCTCAGTTACGACTGCCATCATTCTTTCTTGAAGTGGTCGGTCAAAAATTAAGTGTTCGAAAGAATATGTGAAGGCATTTTTCAACTCAGTCAAGAGTTCAGTAATATGGGAATCATTGGAATCTTGTCTGAATTGTGTCAAAGAGCGAGCCGATTGAGGAGAACTTTGGTGGCCGCCCGACAACATCGTAATCAATTCATCTAAGTCTGTCTCCATATCTTTGTCACTTTCTGGCACAGCAACCATTAAGTTGGCTGGAGGAGATAGAGGTGGATTAATTAGGGCAAATTTCGCCAGCAGGGTATCTATGTTGAATTCTTCTGAGATGATTTGAGCGGGATTGGTTTGCCTTGAATGAGAAGGACCTTTAATACCTGGGGGGATTGGAGTTTGTTCTGAGGCTTTGACAGTTTGGTTTTCTGTTGGAAGTGGTGAAGAAACGGTAGATGTAGCAAGGACCAGGGAAGTGTGAGATTCTGAAGGATTCTTGGTTCTTAGCCTTTGTGGGCTGTTGGATATAGTCAAATTTGTTGAGTCCTGAAGGTGGACAGAAGAATTTTCAGAATAAATAATACATTGAAAATAATTGAATGAGGTAAGATACATTACTTCGTGAGATTGTTGAATCAGATCTTCATTTCTTGGTTCGACAGCTAGTTCAAGAGGATGATCTATGGATTGTTCATCTTCTAGATCCTGGAATGATAAAATTGAGTGTTAGATGAGTAGTAAGAACCAAGAATTTAAGGAAAAGAAGTATATTAATTTACCTCCGATGAAAGAAAAATGATATCTATTTCTTCGACAGGAGGCTTTGAAGTAGAAATGGTGGTTTGAGTCTTCTTTTTCTTTTTCTGTGAAGATAAAAGAGTGAGATATTGTTGCATGGTATTAAAGAAAGTACAATAATATGAGGCATACCTTTGGAGGATGTGCTGGAGATGGAATTGAAGATTCGACAAGAGAAGCCAAAGTAGCTGGAGCAGATTCGCTAATCTGAATTCGACATTAATTTAGACTGGAACAAAGTTTAAAAAACCAAGTCTTAATATATAGTCGGAAAAGTATATACCTTGAGGGTTTTTGATTTGGTAGCGTATTGTTTCAAAGGACTTTTTGTCGGCATTGATGCGGCAGATTTGGCCTTTGAAGCCTTGGGAACAGGAGGTTTTTGAGCCTTTTTGCTTTTCTTCTTCTTCAAAGAAGTAGTTTCATCTTCTTCTTCATCATCACTTCCTTGAGGCTGTTTATATTCTAAAGGTCTTTTCAATGGGAGTGCTGCAAGAAGGAAGGTATATTTAGTAAATAAGGGGTAAAATTAAAAGGAACCGAATGTAAAAGGAAAAATACCCTCAGGTATTTTAGTGATGACTCGGGTGTTCCAGGCAAATTGTTCGTACGACAAGGCAAACCGACGAGTAAACTTGACTTATGGAGTTCTTGTAAGAAAGATATTACTCACATAATATGTCCTATCTAAAATAGAGAAGTTACCAGCCCTTGTAGGTTTACCTGGGAATTCGTCAGCCAATCCAAAACGAGCACAAGGAAAAAGCACTGGCTTTGGAAAAGGGATTTGAAAAGGTTCAAGCCGTGCTAAAGGGTTTTTTATAGAAACAGAGAGAAAATTGGTAGAACATTTTTCCTTGTGTGCTCGTTTTAGTTCGGCTACAACTTCTTCACAATGTCGAACAATTAAGCAAGGAAACCTAAAGTCTCACTTGATTTTGTAATATTTTTCAAAAGCCTTGATATCTTGAATATGTATACCTTTAGTTTTTGATGAAGGATCTTGACCCTGCACAGGAATCAGAGTTTCAGTAATACGGCTTTGACAGATGTCAATGTCGATATGATAAGGACTATAATATTTAGTCCACCAATCGACAAAATCTTTTGAAACTCCTCTGTAGGGGGTGAATGCAGAGATCTTGAAGTGAAACTTGTGCCTCTCATTTTTTGAAGCTACTCGAACGAGATCCGACATGCTTGGTAAATGGCCATTGATGAAGTGTTCTCTGGCCTTAAGAGAGAAAGGTGCTGGAATAGCTTGACAAAATCCCAATTGTCGAGCTACTGAGTTTGGCAGACACAGCTCTAAAGATTTATCTGTCAAACCAGGGAGACCAGCTACTAGAACTTGTCGACAAAGAGAGTTCGACCAGATAGAAATATTGTCGACATGAATAAGAGGATCGTCGGAAAGAATTAGCTGAGTAAACCATTCGGGACCAAAAGAGCGGTCAGCAAAAGGAGCAAAATATATGTCTTCAGTACTAAAGGAGATGGAATGAAAAATACTGAAGAAGTACATGAAATTTTCTAAGCTTTGCTTGTGGGTTTTCTCATGTTTTACATGGCAAAGTCTGATGCCATATGTAGCAAGAGAGACTGTCGGAGGAGAAGAGTCGACTAAGTAATCTCCTAGTATGGCATTCAACCAAAGTTGAAGTAACCATATTGGACCACCAGAGTTGGTTTTCTTTACTTGAACTCTGATGCTCTGGACAATTTCACCTATGCTCAAATAGAGATTGGCTAGGAGAAATTGACCAAGAGCTAGTCGTCGACCTTCATGAAGAAGATTGGCAAGTTGGAGAAAGGATTTGGATATTTGAACTGACTTAGAACCTATAGCATAGGCTGAAAGCCAGAGTAGAAGAAAAGCTATGTGTTCTTCGTCAGTCACAGAATCCGATTCAGAGGAATAGAAACTAATGAAATTGGAAAAGGAAGTTGGAGCTTTTGAATATACGTCAATAGTGTTTGAAGGTTGAAGAACAGGCGTAATGATTTCCCCATTTGGTCGAAGACCGCTATGGCAGACATACGTCAAAAGTGTTGGACCCATCATGCCATAGGGAAATTGGAAGGAGTTGGTAGTTTTGTTCCAGAAAAAGAAAGAAGCACCTAGCATGCAAGAATCCATTTTTATGGGATAACGAGAGAGCTGAATGCAATCGAAAATCCCTATTTCCCTCCATAGACTTTCTTTGGAAGCTTGAACTCTGTCAAGCCATTCAAGATACCCATTGATATGGGTAGGGGGAGTCCTGAATAGCCTTTCAGATTTTCCAAAGTAGCTGATAGGAATGGAAGGAAGAGAAGCCAAGATAGCTTCTTGGGGACTTTTACAAGGAAAAAAGGAATTTATTTTATCCGTAATAGATTCCTTAGACAGAACTGGGCCCAAGAAAGCAGCCGGAGGATCCAAGGATAATGAGGAGTCGTTGATGGGGAGTATTACCTTCGAGAAGTGCCAAAGTTCAGACTTTTGCAGAACTGGGTCTTTGAAGACTGCATGATTACCCAAATCTGTTGTTGGTGTGTTGGGAGTTTGAGAGCTAGAAGCCATTGGAGAAGGTAAGAGTTTTCAAAGGAAACGGGCTAGAGTGAGAGGTTGAAGATGATGAACAGTGAAGAGAAGTGAAAGTTTGAAGACAGTGAGCAGTGATATAGAGTGAAAAGTCGCGTGAATTTCAAAAAAATTAGTTTTTTCCGCGAGAAAATAGGGGTAATTATGAGCCCTATTTATTGGGAACGGCTATTTATTGTTTGCTATGATAAGATTGATTATGATCGTTCAAGTACTGAAAAGTTCTGATTGGATTTGAATATATCTATATAAAGGACTTTTTGATTCTCATAAAATTTTTCTTTCTTCTGTCGGCGTCGAAAGAAAATTTTTGGGGGGCATCTGTTAGAAGTAAAAATAAAGATTTGGCAGTTTGTCGGTTGATGGTGGTTTTGAGGAAACTTTCTGAAATATTGAGCTGACAAAAGTGCCAAATAGAGAAGTCGACAGTAGCATTGAATAAAGAGGAAGATTTTAATGTGGTTAAGATATTGATGTCAGTGAGAAAAAGTATCTGACGGGGAGATTGCATTAAGTCGACGAAAATTGTTTAAGAATAGTCAAGTGTTGGTTTCATCGAAAATTGGATACTTGCTGAAGAATAAAACTGTTCGAACGTGTTGGTCTTTTTAGGATGTCAGTTATTTTTTATTTTGTCTATAAATACCAGTAGTCATAATGTAAAAGGGGAGGTTATTTGCTGATACAAAATCCTAACATCTCAACTCAAACAGATTAAAGGATTTTTATCCAAGTATGCCTTCCTTTTCCATTTCATGTCATTTAAATTAATGCAATGTTCTTTTAGAAATTCTTTATTTTTCAGTCTTGTCTCTTAAATTTTCTTTACAGTTCTTCGCACTTTTATTTGCTTTTCTTTACTGTTTTTCTATTTAAATTTTGCACTTTAATTTTGCGCCATTTACATGCTTTTAATTAATTTTCTGCATTTTTAACTTAATCTTTTCAAACTTTCCTTTTTGCATTTTCCTGTTTATTTTACTTAAAATTTCTTAAACTTTTTTTGTTTACTGTTAAAACCATTTTTATAATGAGATTACTACATAACTCGTGAACCCACATTCATTTTGATCTATTTATTTATTTGTTGAAATTAATTTTGAATCTTTGAACCAAAATTCCACTTAAACACATTCATGTTTTAATTTCTATTCTATGTAAATTGGTGAAATTTTATTCATTTTTTTAAAAAAAGAAGAAATAAAATTTGATAATTTTGTAGAATAGGATTCTAAAACTTTTATCTAATATATTTTTGTTTAATTTATAAAAGGGTAAATTATATTTTTACACCCATTTAGTTTCACCATTTTTCAACTAACTCCTCTCAAGTTTTTTTATTTTTTATTTTTTATTTTTTTCATCACTTAACCCTCTTCAACATTAGTTTAATCCGAAAATGTTAACTTTAGTTAACTTCACTTGTAGTTATTGTTTATTTTACACATTACTCCCATATGGTTTAATACTTTCTCAACCACCCCCTTAAAGTTTTTTTTTTATCACCAGACCCCTATAAAGTTATGGACATACAACACTTATACAGTAATTATGATACATGTAAATGATTAAAAGACAAGATATGTTATTATTGATATGCAAAGTCTTCTGCTATCAATGACCTACATATAAAGTGCAATATAATGAATACAGGGATTTGGATACACAATACCTATGCAACAATTGTGATGCATGTAAATGATAAAGAGACATACTGTATTATCATTAGGCCGCAAAGGATCTTCTATCACTTATCTACAAAGACTTATACTATCATTAACTATCGGAAAAAATATAATATAGTGAATGGAGAGGTATGAACGCACAACACTTATACAATAGTTATGAAACATGTAAATGATGAAGACACATGAACTACAATCAACTTGTAACACCACTTTTCTAAAGTTGACCAAACCAAAGAAGAGGTTGGTGAAAAAAAAAACTCAGAGGAGTATGTTGAGAAAGTGTTAAACTACTTTTAAGGTTAATTGAAAAGTTAACATTTTCAACTTATACAAAGTTGAGGGGATTAAACAAAAAAAAAAAAAGGTAGAATAAGTCAATTTGAAAAAAGGTAAAATTATAGGGGAGTAAAATGTAATTTATCATTTATAAAATGACTAAGCTTATTATTTTATAATTTACCCAACCCTAATCAATCTAAATTTTTTTTAAACACAACCTAGCCTTCAAACTTAATGTTGCTACTTTTGAAGGGAGAGGAAAGATCTTATACTCATGCACAAGGGAGCACACTAATATTATCAAAATTGTTAAAAGAAAAAATATTATCAAACTTTTTTTGAGGAAAAATTAATCTTGAATATTATCATTTATTTATTTTTTTTGTTTTTTATTTTTTATTTTACTTTTCAGCCCATTGAGCCTATTAGTCTAAGTCCATTTCTCCAACAAAAAAAAACTCACAAAACTTAAAAATCTAAAAAAACAACTCAGTAATGCTTACGAAAAAGGCGAAAAAGGAGGGGGGGGTTCTGTTTTTGGGATAGTTGCAGAGACGGGTTCAACGGTGGCTGGTCCGCGAAGGGACCGTTGTTGCTGGGTTTGACTCGTGGGTTACCGGTGGTGGTGGATCGGACGTCGGTTACAGTGTTGTAGGGGTTCGTGGATGGTGCACGATGAGACGAAGTGAGGAGTGCCGCTGCTGGGTTACGGGTGGCGGTGGCTAGTTGCGGGTTGCGATGGTTCGCCGCAAATCACCCAAATCTGGTGTGTGAGTTACGGTGGTGATGAGGGTATGGAAGCTTGATGGTGAAGTGGGTGGTTATGGAGGGAGGATGAAGGTGAAAGTGGTTGTTTGGGATAGTGGTTGTGGGATGGTATTTGGCAGAGGTTGAAGATGGGCGAGATGGTATTTGGCAGAGATTCACAGTTTGGGGAGCTACGTGATAGAAAGAATAATATGACTATGATGTTAGCTTTTGGCCGAAGTGTCTAATTTGGGAGGGCTAGGCTGTTAGCTTTTGGCATAAGTGTGTTGAAAAACGTGTAAGTTATGGATTTTTATATAAAAAAATTAGGATTTGGAGAGTGATAGTGGCTAGGGTTTCTTTAAATGTTAAGTGACATATAGGGTATGAGTTAGATAATGGGTCAATGAGTTTAGTTATGGGTCATAGATGGTTTAATGGGTCATGGGTTGGATAATGGGTCGGGTTATGAGTTTATGCCAAAAAGTTGGGTCTCTTTTTTTTTTTAATTATTTTTTATTATTTATTTTTTATTATCTTTTTTCTATTCTTTTCTTTTTTTTTTTTTTTTTTTCTTTATGCTCTTTTTTTTTTCTTTTACCAAAAAGGTGTTAATGCCCCAAACAAAATTGAGTGTTCACAGTTGTCCCCTTTACTTGTTTCTTATTAGATAAAAAAGAATAACTACATTTTTTCATTTTATCATTGTAAGACACGAGTAAAGAAATGAACTTGAATTTTGTTCGAGAATGCATAGGATACAAAACAATGCGAGAATAATAAAATGCGAAGAGCGATGCGCTCAAAAGTAAATGACAGGAATTCAAAATGCAGGGAGTCAATGCGCTCAAAAGTAAATGACAGGAATTTAAAATGCAGAGAGACAATGCGCTCAAAAGTAAATAATCGCTCAAAAGTAAATAATAGGAGCCGATGCGCTCAAAAGTAAACGACAAGGAATTAAAATGAAAGGAGCTGATGCGCTCAAAAGTAAATGACAGAAATTAAAATGCAAGGACTCGATACACTAAAAAAATAAATGGCAGAAATTAAAATGCAAGGAGCTGATATACTCAAAACTGAATGACATGAAAACATTTGTGCCAGTAAGACATGAACTTAAGATCTTTTTCTTCTCTCTCTTTTTCTCTATTTTCTCTTTTTTTATTCTTCTTAAAAACCATTTGAACCAATAACAACTCTGGAAAGCTTTGACCAATCAAACTCTTGTTCACGTGCTTTGTTCATTAGACCCTTCGGTTGACTTGCAATCCTCTTGACTTGCTCATTTCATTTCTTCTTTTCTTCATTCTTTTTTTTTCTTATTACCTCGACCCCCTCTTTTCTTCTTGACAACGAAAGCTTATGTGGCTTGTATTATAACCATTTCCAACACATGCTATATTGCAATATGTACTTTGAGTTACTGAGATCTTTTAATCCAACTCAATCATTGAAGAATTGCTGTAGAATTGTCAAATCAAACTGTTGACCTTAAATTTATCTTATTTGAGACATTACTTAATGAGTAAACATGCATTCATGAATGGACAGAAATTCGTTGAATGAACAAACTTCCTTTCATTATTCTGGTAATCTAACCGTACATGAACTTTGGTAAGGCACATACTTGAAAAATGAAGATGAAGAAACAAAGAAAGTTGTAAGGAAATAAAAAATTTACCCTAGCATTGGTTCCTTATTCCTCATTCAATTGATTCCCTGCAACTACTTGATAATTCAACTGTTGTCACTGTTACTACTTTCTTTAACATATCTTCTCCTTAATCCTTCAGAAATTTTGTCCCAGTATGACCAATTGAATGCAAACAAAAATTGCCCCAATTTTGTGAACCCTTCAAGGAGTTTCAGGCCATTTTCTTTGAGATTTCACTTATTTATTTGTCCTAACTTTTGCTTAGGCAGCCCTTTTGAGTTTTCAACATAACGAACTCTTTTATTTATTATTTTTTTATTTTTTATTTTTTATATTGCTCTAACTTTTGATTAGGCTGCCCTTTTGGGTTTTCAACCTAATGAGCTTTTTTTTAGGCATAGAATTTCTTGACAATATTAGTGTTTATGGGCCTTGGCAATTCTTCTCCATCCATATTATGCAAAACCAATGCTTTTCCTGAAAATGCTTGCTTGACTATGTACGAGCCTTCATAACTCGGGGCCCATTTTCCTCTAGCATCCTCTTGATTAGGAAGGATCTTCTTCAAAACTAAATCTCCTGAACAAAACTCTCAGGAACGAACTTTCTTGTTAAAAGTTCTAGCCATCCTGCTTTGATATAATTGTCCATGACAAATAGTTGCCAATTTTTTCTCTTCTATCATATTCAACTGCTCATATCGAGTCTTCACCCATTCGGATTCCTCCGATTCTACTTCTATCAAAACCCGTAGAGAAGGAATCTCAATTTCTATGGGAGAGACAGCCTCCAACCCTCACACCAACGAGAAAAGTGTTGCCCCAGTGCTTGATCATATATTGGTACGATACGTATGCAAAGCATAGGGTAATATTTGTGCTAGTCTTTGTAGTACACTACTATCTTAGCAACAATTTTCTTGACATTCTTATTTGCTGCTTCAGCTAAACCATTCATCTGAGGCCTGCAAGGAGCTGAATTATGATGCTTGATTTTGAAATTTTCGTAAAACTTCTAAATATCAGCACCATTGAGATTGGTAGCGTTATCTGTGTTTATCCTTTTTAGAATTCTATATCTGCAGACAATATCCCTTTTTGAGGAACTTCAAAAATACTTTTTGAGTAACATTGACATACGAGGAAGCTTCAGTTTCTACTCACTTAGTGAAATAGTCAATTGCTACCAAAATGAAGCAATGACCATTAGAAGCTTTGGGGTTAATGGGTCCGATGACATCTATTTTCCACATCGAGAAAGGCCATGGGGATACCAAGTTGTGTACGGGGAATGGAAGTGCATTGATTATATCTGCATATATCTGACATTTTTGGCACTTTCGAACATATTCTATACAGTCTATTTCCACAATGGATCAATAATAACTACTCTTTAGAATTTTTTTGTGCCATTATATGACCTTTAGCATGAGTTCCATAGATTCCTTCATGGACTTCAACCATGATTAAACAAGCTTCATGAGCATCCACACATCTAAGCAAGGTGCGATCATGACTCCTTTTGTACAAAACCTTCTCGTTTAAGAAAAAGGTCATTGCCAACTAACAGATAGTCTTCTTATTCACCTCATTTGCCCCAGTTGGGTATTCTCTACACTGAATGTACTGCTTAATATCATGATACCAAGGTTTATCATCTGGCTTGCCTTCCACATTGGTATAATATGCAGGCTTACTGTGTGTTTTTACTTAGATGAGCTGAACATTATTGTGAATATCCAACTTGGTCATTATAGCCAAAGTGACCAAGGCATTTGCAAACTGAAAATCTGTCTCAAGTCAAATGGGAGAAGGTCACCTCCTCAAACTTCTCAATCAATTGGGTCAAATACTTTTGATAAGGTACTAACTTTGGGTCTTTGGTTTGCCATTCATCGTTCACTTGATAAATGATGAGTGCTAAATCCCCAAATACTTTTAGCTGTTTGATCCCTAAGTTTATTGCAACTTGTAAACCACTAGCACAGGCCTTATATTCCACAACATTATTGGTGCATTCAAAATCCAGCTTGATAGTGATTGGGTATTGCTTTCCTGCTGGTGAAATAACCACAACTCCTATGTCATTACCGTACATGTTAAATGCTCCATCAAAATACATCTTCCAAACAGGCTCATTGCCTCCTTCTTCTTCTCCTTCCGCTGTCAATATTTTTCCATCAGGAAACTTAGATGTTATTAGTTATCCACCCTCAAGAGGGCTTTCAACTAAATGATCAGCAATTGCACTCCCTTTGATGAATTTTTGAGTCATGCACTTGATGTCAAATTCTATTAACATCATTTGCCATTTTGAAATTCTTAATGAAACATGAGGGCTTTCAAATATGTACTTCAGGGGGTCTATTCGGGAGCTCAACCAAGTGGTGTAATATAGCATGTATTTCTCAATTGCTATGTAACGGGCTTTATAGTCATTAAACTTCTTACTCAGATAATAATTTTCCTGCTCATTCTTTCCGAATTCATCGTGCTGCCCCAACATTGCTCCCATTGAGGTTGGCAGTACGATTAGGTACAATATCAAAGGACGACCTGATGTAGGGGGTACCAATACAATAGGATTCATTAAATAAGCCTTTATCTTGTCAAAAGCTCATTGACATTCTTCATCCCACTCACCCGACTGATGTTTCTTCAACAACTTGAATATAGGCTCACAGGTGCTGGTCAAGTTAGCAATGAATCTAGTAATGTAGTTAAGTCTCTCAACATTCTTCATTTTATTCGGATCCATCTTTATTCCTTCTCTGCTAATGATGAACCTGAGTAATTTTTCACTAGATACTCCAAAAACACATTTAGTAGGATTAAGTGTCAACTTATACTTTATGAGTATTTCAAATAAGCTCCACAAGACTGCTACATGGTTTTCCCATTCTTTAGATTTGGCCACCATATCATCTATATAAACATCAATTTCTTTATGCATCATCTCATGGAATAATGCAACCATAGCACATTGATATATAGCCCCAGTATTCTTTAATCCAAAGTACATTACTGTGTAACAAAAAGTTCTCCAAGGGGTAATAAAAGTCATATTTTCTTTGTCATTGACATCGATGGGGATCTGATTGTACCTAGAATACCCGTCCATAAAACGAGAACCTATGATTTCTAGATGTATTGTCGACAAGAACATCGATATAAGGGAGCAGGAAATCATCTTTTGGACTAGTCTTATTTAGATCCCTGTAATCCACACACATCCTGACCTTCCCATCCTTCTTAGGTACAGACACAATATTAGCTACCCATTCTGGGTGACTTGACACCTCTAAAAATTTGGCTTCTAATTACCTAGTCATTTCTTCCTTAATCTTTAGTGACATATCGAGATGCATTTTTCTTAACTTTTACCTTTTCGCTTCTACATCTAGGTATAATGGGATTTTATATGACGCTATCTCAGAGTCTAATTCAGGCATATCTCTATAGGACCATGCAAACACATCGAGATATTCTTTAAGTAGCGTAATCATTTATGTATGCTCAGGATTATCTACTATTTTTGACTGTTTCTTGTCTTCTTCGGTCCCATGTTAAGTACTTCTACTACCTCATTATTCACACTAAATTCTCTATCTGAGTATTCTAGTAATTTTTTAAATTTTTTGATAACTTTTTCCTCTTCACTAGATCTAAGGTCTTCTTCATCAAATGTTGCAAGGGAAGCAATTGATAAGTTTTCGAGGTCCCTTTCATGAGGCGAACTTTCTACAAGACTCAGATCCTTAGAAAGTAATTTGTATGGAGTTGGAAAGGCAAAATAGAGTAGGAATGACAAAGTAAGAACAATTTATTATATATAAATGTGAAAAAAAACTGGTAGTTACAAAAGGACAAGCAAAAAGTGTAACAAGGAGAAATGCTGAATAAACATATAAATTCATTTCGTTAATGTTTCAACGAACATAAACATAACTAGTCTTAAATATCTGCTTGGTACAATATGACTAAAAAATTACTTGGAAATAATAATGGACGGATTTCCTTGCACTCTTCTGGGTCTTCTTCATGTAATGCATTAATAGTGAAATGTGTTGGGGATGATTGACTTCTTCAGGTATGTTTACCTCGGTTGGTGCTAGGAATGTTTCCCTCAGGTGAGGAATGTGCTTTATTTTCTCCTTATCATTCTTTTTTCCTAAAGCTATGCTCTCTATTCTTTCCTCCAGAAATGCTTCGTTTCCCAACCCAAACTTGTCTAACTTTTCTAAAAATGACAATGGTGATCGAGTACCTTGTAGTTATGAGCCCAAGCCTTTTCTTTCTCGGTATCCACTATTAACCATAATCTGGGCCACTACCTAATTCACACTTTGTGTTGAGGATTCATTTCTACCTAGTTTAGTCTCAACTACTTCAAAATTGTGCCATAAATTCTCCTCATCTTTCTTTACACTTTCCATATACAACACTTAAACTGGTTTTGATATCATAATTTCTTCTTCTCCGTGCATGGTAATGATCGACTCATTTTCAATGTATTTAACATTCTGATGTAGGGTGGAAGGAACAACACCAGCAGCGTGGATCCATGGTCTCCCCAAGAGCATGGTGTAACTAGGCTCAATATCTATGACTTGGAACAACACTTGAAAATTACTTGTCCAATCTCTAGCGGCAACGTCTTTCTCTCCCAAAATGCCTCTCCTATTTCCGTCAAAGCCTCGCATCACCATTTCTCGAGGGGACAGTTTATCCTCACTTATTGATAATGAGGTTAGAGTCGACTTAGGTAGGATATTCAGTACAAACTCCCCATTAATCAAAACCTTTGCAACTATATACCTTTTACATTTAAGGATTATGTGTAAAGTCCGTGGATTTTTCTTAGACCGAGAGGTAATCTCTTCATCAGTAAATATGATCATGTTGACGTGCTTCATCGGGTCTACCATACTGACAACATTTTTAGGAATAACATTGGGTTTGACATAGGCCTCATTCAAAACTCTTATAACGTTTTCCAATGCAACTTAGATGTTGAGACGAGTGGCAATAGAGATATTCCAGCTGGAGTCTTCTTCAACTGTTCCATCACGTCATATTCTCTTTGTTTCATGATCTTCAAGAATTCTTCTTCTTCTTCCTTCCCCTTCTCTTCTTCTCTTGAGGTTTCTTCCCTACTTCTTTCTTTAACATTTTTCTTTTTTTTTTTTCTACTTCTCTAGGCCATAGCATTGTCCTTCATCCTACTCCAGCTATATTAGTCATCAACTCTCCATCCTAATGTATTTCAGTAACTCAAGCCCTCGAAGTCTCTTCCCCGACTCCCTTTATCTCTACCTTAGTTTCATAATTCCATGACACTATGTGAGTATCATTATAAGCAAATGGTGTTGGCTTCTTGACTGTCACTATTACTTTCCCTAGTGTCAGAGCTTGGTTGAGAGGTGGCACCTTGAGCACAAAGCGTTCAACCACATTGACTTCTTCAGAGGAAGCTACCCCTTGTCTAGCTTGTATTACTTCCAAAGTGAGTAATCCTTGGATCTGAACCTTAAAGTCCTAATAGTTCTCGATATCATGCCTTATTCCTCCACAATGATAAGCACAACTTGATTCTTTATTGTGCTTTTCCTCTTCTTTCATCGTGGTGGCTGGTGCAATAATACTATAACTTATTTTCTTCAACCCCTTGAATATTTCAGCCATCGGTATACGTAAGCTCATGACCTTTCTTATGGGTGATCTTTCTATCTCTAAAGCATTTACCCCTTTCTTTCCACTATGATTAGGAATTGAGTTGCTGACAATACTGGGTCCAGTCTTCTCTTGAATATCAAGCTTCCAATAAGCAATTAGCTTCCTTTCTGCAGTCTTAAAAAATTCATAATCTTCAATTGAAAGCCCTGGGATGTCCATGTAGTATTTGCAAGTCAAATTCAGGTTATACCACGTTGGGAATAGTGGTTCTAGGGGACGTACATGATTTCTTGAGATAATGTGAGCATCAAACAACTTGTGAAATAAGTTTGCCTTTGAAATAGACAATCTTGGGGAAAAAGGGTATGTTTTGGGGATAGAAGCTGCAACACCCTATTGGGGATGTCACATTTCCAAACAATAATAATAAAACATTTACCCAAGTTATAAGTTATTTCGTAATATATAATAATATAGGTTGTAAAAATATATTTTTTAACATTATATTATAAAATAAAATAAACAGAACATAAAATAAAACAAACTATTACAATACACACCATGATCATACATATGATTTTGTTTTTAATAGGTACAAATAATTTATATATGACAAACTATTTAATTAAAAACAGTAAACTGTCTAGTTTAAAGCAAACTATAAACTAGCCCAAGCATAACACTAAAAGTTCTGATCCTCCGAAGAATCCTCCTCGGGAAGATCATCGGAAGACAGAAATACTCTGGTAACACCATACCACGTTGCAATCAATCCATATGATATGGATGATCTCGAGGTTCGCCTTCCTCGAACTAGTCACTCGGTTGCTGCTTCTTGTTGTATTGATAATCCAGCAGTTGCTCCTCTTCTACTTCCTCAACGACTTTACGGAACATAAATAATAATACAAAAAATATATACAAAGAGGTGAGACAATCTACATCATTACCAGCATAACAGTAAAGAAAATGACAATACAAACAAATATAATAGTTAATGTAATAATTCATATTATCACATATGCAAAATATCATAAATCAAATTATAACTATTCACACAGTGATGCAGATTAAATATGTCATGTACTCGACTGCTCCTACTCTATGGAGCTAAACACAAACATCGAGAGAATGATCCCAGAGACATGTCCGCACATAAGGCTGCCTCAACCAACTATTATACAGTCAAATACGTCGTGTAAACAGCACACAGTCAAATACGTCGTGTGAATGGTACACAGTCAAATACGTCATATACGTCCAAGCATAGTACCAGATAGTCCCCAATAGATCCTGATTAAGAATAGTATTTGTCGAGATTGCTAGTGTATGTTATCAGTTACCACAGCCCAGAGGAGCTACCAACTGTCCACATGTGGAATATACTGCACACTAACGCCTCCAAGTTCTCCACATGAACACACTACGCCTATCACACTCGCAACACGGTGTAATTCATCTCGTCAGTCAATTGTCAATTTCAACCAAATTAACATACCACTCTATGTATGTAATGATCCAAAATTACAAAAATACCTTCAGAATTACCATGAATCATAATTACATAAATATCCTCATCGTCACCATAATTACAAAAATACCCTTAGTATCAATATTTCCAAAAACAGTATGTCTCCACTTGACAGTACTATTTCCCAACATGTCCAGGTCCACCACTTTGGCCCGACAGTAAAAATTACTATTCCCATTAGTCGCGTAAACATTTTATCGTGTTTTTCAATCGCATAAATATTTTTTAACGTTTTCTCAATTGCGTAGTTTAAAATCCACTATTTCAAATATGCGTAAGCTATTTCTACTTTTTTTACTATATAAAATATTTCTTGACGTTCCAAATTATATTTTTAAACTTTCCAAAACTAAAAATATTATTTGGACATCATTTTTCATTTTTCTTACAAAAATTATTCTAAGTAATAATTTCTGACGTTTTTCTCAAAAATTCAATTTTTAATAAATTCTTCTACAGTTAATTTTATTCTTTAACTACGTAAAATATTTTCTTACTTTCTAAATGCCATTTTGAAACATTCTTCAATACTTGCTCATTTTTAATCAATTTTGACAGTATTTCGTTTAGAAAATCCACTAAGTGATATTTTCTACGTTTTCCTTTAAAAAAAATTTCCTTTATATAACCATAAAATACACTTTAAAAATTGCTAATATACTTTAAAAAACTCAAAGGTAAGTATTTTTCAAGTGTCTAAAATTTATTTCTTTTCTATGCTAGACTTCTAATAAAAATTTGTTTACTTATTTGGTTCTTGAAAATCCATTGTAAATGAATTCTTTTTAAGTTAACTAACTAGTCTACACATAGAAAATAAATTTTGGATTAATTATACATTAAAAAGCATTTTTGACCAAATTCCACCATTCTTTGTACAAATCATTTTTTAAAAATTATTTTCCATCCTCTAAATTATTGTAAAATCCATTAACTTAATCAAATCAATTAAGTCATCTTTTCAAAAATGGTTGAGAACATTTTGGTTCTCTTTTTCATAGTAAAAACCGTGAGCTCTTCATTATGTGTTCTTTGGAATACTTATGCTAATCTCAACATATTATTCACATATCACAATAGATATCATATATCTTTGAACACATACCATATATTAAAGTAACCATAAAACACATACCAAAATATCAAAGCTATAGACATGCTTGCATGCATAATAAATCACAAATAGAAAAGACAATAAACATGCACACAAAATTAATCACAAAAAGAAAAGACAACAAACAACCAAGTGAATGAATCCTTATGGATTCTTCACCACAATTACATCCATTTTCTCACCACCACACATGGTTGATGAGATTAAATCTCCCTCTTACCTATAAGGAAGACAAGATCTCCTTGGACTCCTTTTTAGAAATTTTGTGTAGCTTCAACAAAAATCCTAACAAGCTTAAACAAATTATAAAGTCATAAACTATGGTTGAAAAAGATAAACCATGGATCAATCATGGCTTAGAACATCAAGAATCAAATTAGAAACAAGAAACAAGAATTTTCACCTTATAGGAAAGAAACTTCAAAGTGATTTTCCAAGCTCCAAATGGATGATTTAGCAAAAACTCACAACTAGAGATGTTCTTAGAATATGGTTTAGGTTTAGGAAATTGTGTTGGATGAAATTTTTGAAGATTGGAAGTTCAAGAATGGTTGATGGCCGAATGGTGCGTAGAAGAAGACTTAGGAGTTTTTCTTTGAGTTCATGAAAGGAAAAGATAGGAGAGAATAAGTTAGAATGATTGAATGAATTATTATGAAGTGAATAATAGTCTTCCTCCATTATGCATGGCCGTAGAGCTCAATCAAAGAGCTAGCCACCTTTGTTGACAATTCTAAGCTCCTAATAGCCTTTAGATGGATTCAAGGGTGGATGTTCAAGCTTCTAGCAACTCCATGGTTGCATACTTAGAGCATATGGCCGAAATATGCATAGGAAATTCAATCAAAATTTGATTGATTTCATAAACCTATTTATGTTTAAGTCCTTCTAGTTATGTTTAATTAAAAATTAGCTAGGTTCCTTTATTATTTAGTTAATCATCTATTTATTTAGAAACACTAATCTCCTTCTTAATTATACTTGTACATTGGCTAACTAAAATTTTAATGAACAACTAACTAGGTTTTAATCAATTTGATTACTACTTAAACCCTTTAGATTAACTTAATTAAGTTTTAAATTAACTAATCTATTAAATTAAGTTTTAAACTAACTAATCTATTAAATCCAACCATTTTTTTAATGAATTTTTGACCTTTTGGTTTAGAATTTTACAAGCCATTTATGTTAGTAAACTTTTCCTAAAAGTGGGTTCCACAAACCCAAACGTGGGTCCCACAAAACAAACGTGGGTTTCACAAGGCAAACGTGGGTCCCACAGACTTTTTTGTATGATAAATATTTTTATTATACAGAAAAATCCTAAAAATTAAAAGATTGATATACGTATTATTCGGAATTGAGTTTAGTAAGATCCCCTAGCTCCAAATAATCAAACAAGATTTTCCCATTTCCGAAAATTATTATTTTCGACTCGAGTAAATCACTCAAAACAATTAAATACAGTTATGAAATAGTCAAATTAATTTTATAACACACAGAAAATAGAAAACAGTACAATTAGGGCAAAAACATAATTAACTAAAAATTGGGGTGTTACAGAAGCGACCTTGATTTTGGAGGTTTGGCCGAGGTTGTGGATGACTTGGGAAATTTTGCGAAGGTGCAAGTGGATATTGGGTATACGTTGGACGAGTTAGTATATATGGTTGTGGTATAGGAACATTGTTGATTTGGAGTTGTGAGATTTGAGGTATATTCGTGGGTGGAGCAGTTAGGCCAGGTATATGAGAAGGTGCAAGTGTCTGATAAGGAGGGTAAGTGTTTGAGTTATATGGAGGGCCTCGGTAAACAGGGTAAGAAGGTGACTAACGGGGTTGTAAAGGTTATAGGTTTTGCATGTAACTCACTTTCAGCTCCTTTTTCTTAGGGGAAAATCTCTTCTTGAAACCATTTTCATTATTGCTAGTTGCCAATTTGCTAGCCTTTACCCGAATTTCAATCCTCTCTCTGGCAGTAATTAATTCAGCAAAGTGTCGGTAAGCAGTGCCTGCCATTGTCCCAATATAGGGAGCTCCTAAGGTCCCCAAGAAATATGAGTATATTTATTTCAAAGTTAACAATGGTTGTACTTGTTCTGCGAAAGCTCTCCACCTCTGGGCATACTGCTTGAAGGTTTCCTTATTTTTCTTTTGTAGTTTCCCAACTGCTCCTGAGTTGGGGCTGTATCCTAGTTGAACTAATACTATCCCATAAATAGGTTTGCTTAGTCATCCCAAGAAGAGATTTTGGAAAGGTCTTCTTGGATACACCATTTCAAAGCAAACCCAATCAAGCTTTCATGATAGAAGCTGACAAGGAACTTTGAGTCCTTTGACCAAATTAACATTTTAGTAATGTATGTTTTTAGGTGGAAAAAGGGATTGGTGCTCCCATCATATTTGTCTAATTCTGGAAAATAATTTTGCGTATAAAAAAAGTAATTAAGTTATAATTGTGGAAAATAATTATATTAGCTAAACAATTAATTTAGATAAAGAATGTAATTTTTACAATTACCAATGAACTAATAAAAATGTATATAAGTGAATTTAATTAATTATATGAGCTTATATTAAATTATAAAATCCTCTTGTAATAATTAGCTCTTAACTAATATAAATTCATACAAGGAAGAATGACCAATTAGCTTAATTTCTAGTGGAATGATGTTACATCACTATTTTAGTTTAGAGCTTGATTAGACCCAAGCCAATAGGATTTCCTGCATGTAGGTTGCTTACAAATCAAGTTAATAACACATTGGTAAGAATTAAGACCTAATGTATGTCAAATAGCTAACTATAGAATCTAAATTAATAATAGAATTTTCTACAACACCAATGGAAGCTAGAAATTTGAGAATGGAAGATCAAAACCACTCTAGGAGCTTGGAAGCTCACTAAATTGTCTATCCTCCCCCAACAACTTAACTTTTATGTTGTTTTCTTTCCTTTCCCTCACTCACTCGATGCACACAGAAACACCACAAGATACACACTCAACTCTCTCTTCCTCTCTTGGTTACACAATGAAGCAAGGCAACCATGGGAGCTTCTATTCGAGCTCGTGCATGAAAGGTCTAAGGTGACCATTTCCACCTGATCAAGTTGAAGAAATTCTTCTCCATCCTCTCCTCTCCTTAACTAACTAATTGAATTCACCATTAAGCTTACTTTATCTTATTCTCCTCCTCTAGCCCACAATCATATAGGCAACCAAGTAGGGGTTACCTTGCCTTTTTACTCATTTTCTTCTTCCTTTGCTAGTATATGAGCTTGCTTGTTGTAGTTGGTTAAGGTTCTTAATGAGATATGCTTGGGGTTAGCTATCGGGTTTATGATGAAATTTAAGGGAAATTGCACCATGTTCTTTCCTCTTTGCTACCATTGTTATTGTTGTTATTTTTATCTTGATTTAAATGAACTGGGTTGATGATGATATGATGAGTTGGTGGGGCTTATGTCTTGGGTTCAAGAGGGAGTGGAGCTAATTTTGTTCTTTTTGCTCCTATGCTCTATGCCTTCTTTAAATTTGATGTTGATGGTGCACAATTGAAGTTTTGGATGTTGGATGGTTGTTTGAGCTATTTGGCCGAATGGAACCATGGAGGAATTAGCTCTAATTTTGATGCTAATTGATAATAAAGATGTTAATTGGTAAAGGTAACAATTGAAGAAAGATTCTTAGGGATTAAATTGATGATAATCTAGTAGTTGGTGTTGTTGTTAAATTCGGCCATGGTTGGGTTATGATGAGATCGAAGGCTATTTTGAGATAATTGAGAAAGTATAACTTGGCAAATCTCAATTTAGGAGTAAAATTGTGATTATAATGTACTTAACAATTGACTTTGGCTATAATGGCCAATTATGCATAAATGGATGTGTATCTTATTGCCTTGGCTGAATGCCTTTTGAACTTATACTAGTGTTTGTATTGTTTTTTTTTTTTTTAACTTGTTGATGAACAATTCTATATAGTAAATATCAATGGCCTTATTGGAGCTTGGTGAAATATTATAATGCTATTGTGAATGGAATTGGAATTTTGAGCAATGGTGAAGTGTGTATTGTGGCTTGGCCGAATACCTAGCCTAGAATTCTATTATGAAAATGTTATATATATATTGCTTAATTTGTATTTTGACATGCTTGTTTATATAAAATGTGTTATGAATTGAAAATTGACATGCTTATGATGTGTTTGAGATGCATTGGACATATTATACTCCTTTAAATGTTAAAGTTGAGCTTGGAAATTGTAACACCCTCCCTAGGGTATCACATGTCTGACTCCCGACTCAAAATCTGAAAAGAAGTTCGCACAAAGTTTAAGTTATAAAATATGGGTTTTAAAATTTCTTCTTTACTGAAATGTAAATTTACTGAAAATATTAGGTAATATTGAAAATCATTTTTCAACTATTCATTATGCAATATTGACACCAATTAATATTTCACAATTTAAAGAGAAATATAAAATTAACAGAGTCTTTTTTTAACAAGAGCAAACCCTATAACGGTCCTACTTAATAAAGACAAGACAACACTAACGAGAAACTTTAACATACTTATTCCTTTTTCTCGTCCATCTTGATGCATCATACATATGTTCCTTTGTCAACACCGCACCCTTCGAGTCCCGAATGTCCGCTCCTTATTGTTGTCACCAATCTCGAGTATCCATCGCCCGTTATGACTAAGACAACTCGATCCTTCTATTATTTGATTTTAACAAGATGACACAAAAAAACAACATAACAAAGAGGTGAGATCACCTACACCAATACCAACATGGCAAAGACAGAGATAACACAAACAAAGAATATCATACAGTAGATATCATACCAGACTTCCAATAATATATTCAATATTAATCAACTATCATCATCCAATCATATATCAATCCAAGTATTCAAAATAGTTGTCATAGCCAATATTCCTCAATTAATATATCACATAGATTTAAATGCTCAGTTTCATGCATGCGCACATAGACTCAGTTTTTCAAAAACAACTCCATGGAGGTTTTCACAATTTCGAGGAGAATGCTTCCGTTAATTGCCCACCTAAGCCCACACACAATCTCCCAAATATAGAAAAGAATCGTGTTCTTGTCGGGTATCGTCAATGCATTGCGGAACGGATTTGCATCGCTAGCTGGCATATGGTCTAGCCTTAGCCCACGTACGATATCCACTGGTCGACCGCCGCCTTGACGCACCCTAAGATCCATCATAGATCTCACTATCAATTCTCATTCCCTCTTCAACCACAAGGGCCAAAATAGCTTATTAGCTATACTTTATACAATGCACGAATATATCAGTGCAAGTCCAACCACAAGGGCCAAATCTTTTCAATTTCATTTGTTCAATGTAATCATATGCCTCAATGCATATTTTTCCAATGCATGTAAAATGCACCAAATGCCAATCACAAGCAAAACTTGTCATTTTCACAAACAGTGTATGGACACTAGATCAACAGTAATCAAACTGTACTTTCAACAGCGAAAATCATGTTATCACATTTTCATAGTTATAAAACACTTTCGTTGTGTTTTCACAAAATTGCGCAATATTCCCATTATGTTTTCACAATTCCACAACACTTCTGTTGCATTTTCAAAATACCGTAACACTTTTGTTACGTTTTTAAAATTCCAAAACGTGTTTATTACTTTTTCACAATACCATAACACTACTGTTACGTTTACAAAATTTCGTAACATTTCTGTTACGTTTTTAAAATGTTGCAACTCTTTTGTTGCACTTTTAAACCACGTACTAATTTTTCAACGTTTTTCTAAATTGTGTAAAAAAATATGTTTCTCAAATCGCATAGTATTTTTTCACTGTTTCAAAATCACGTAACTTGAAAATCATTCTTTTAAGTCGCGTAAATCATTTTCCATCATTCTCAAAATATTTAAAACACTTTCCAAATCATATAACGATTTTCTGTCATTTTCACAATCACGTAAAAATATTCTATCACTTTTAAATCACATATTGATTTTTCAACAGTAGTTCAAATTACATAAAATATTTAAACATAATTCAAATCGCGTAGAAATATTTTAACGTATTCCAAATTGCGTAGAAATATTTTACTATATTTCAAATTATTTTTAAGATACGTAAAATATTTTTCAACATTTTACAATCACGTAAAATATTCATCAATATTCCAAACATTATTTTGGACTTAAATAAATCAATATCATTTTCAACACATTTTTCAAATTGCATAAAAATATTTTACTGCATTTCAAATCGTTTTTAAGCTACGCAAATAATTTTTCACCACAATTTCATTACAGAAAATATTTCTTAACCTTCAAAAATTCCTTTTCAACTTTTCTCAAAATAATATAACTTTATACTTCATTTAATATATTTTCTTACTTAAGAAAATCTTTTTCCATAGTTCTTTACTCAAGAAATCCTTTTCCAAAATATAATCCACAAAAATCACTTTTCCATTGATATAAATCAACATTTCAAAACTTAACATTTTCTAACGTATTTCAAAACTCGAAAATCAGTTATATGTTAGTAAATTTTCAAAACACCATTATATTCTCCATTTTTCCCAAATCATTTCCAAACACAACCTTCTTCAAAATAAATTGAAGTTCGAAAACATTTTCGTTTACAAAAACTTGATTTTCTCAAGTGATAAACGCTCTAATTCCCTTTCCAAATTCTTGTATTAAATCAAGTTACATCTCCACTTTGAAAATCACTTTGTTCATAAAAATCAAGGCATTACAAGCCCTAAAAAACGTGGACATGACTATTGAAACCATCAAATATTTTTCCTTCTAAATTGATATGGTTTTACACAAACAAAACCATTAAAAATTCTTTAACAAAAACCGTGAACGTGTTCATTGAAAACTGTCAAATCTTTAGAGTGACAAAACACTTCGTTTATAAAATATCTTTTTGTTCCATAAAAATTTAGGCATAACCAGATTTTCAAAACCGTAGTATATTTGGCCATTGAAGCCATCAAACATTTTTCCTTCTAACTCAATTATTTATCATTTCTGTTTTCATACAAACAAAACCATTAAAATCTTTGTTTTCAAAATTGAAATACCGATGGTCATAAAAACCAAATCCATTTCTTCAAATTCATTTTTACTTTCTTTACAAATCCTTTTTTACTTTCTTTGCAAATCCTTAAAATCAACGTTTGCCCATTTCGTTTTTCGAAATCAAGTTTAATAAACACTTAGAAACTTTTTACACAAAATAAATCAATAAAAATCCCTTCAAAAACCGTGTTCTTGTTCTCTTGAAAAAACAAACCCTTTGTTTATTTTCCATACTCTTCAAATTATCCATTTTCATCATTCATGAAAATATTAATTTGTGAACACCTATTTTGAGGTGTCTTGGCCGAAATTCACTAAGTTCTAGGGACTAAAAATTAATTCCTTTGTTCTTAAAAAATTTCAACATAAACTCTACTCATGAGTGTCAAAACCGTGACCACTCCTCCTTGGCCATTGGAGCCAAAAATTGATTTCCTTTCCATCATCAAATCATGGCATACACATACATACACACCATATATATATATCTCAAGCATGCCATATTCTCATCATGCATAGTATGAGCATAATATCAAAGCCATAAAATCATGCAAAGCATATCAAGTATAGGCAAATTAATCAAAGCACATAAACACCCGCAAATAAATTACATGACCATGGATATGAATCCTCACATGGATTCACCATCCATATCTCTCACCACCATACTTGGTTGGTGAGATGAATCTCCCTCTTACCTCTTGAAGATCCTCAAAAGCTCCTTGGTTTACTTCTTTTTCCAAGTCCTTCACCACCAAAGGCTTCTCAAATACAAAACAAAATACATAAAAATTAGTATACTAAGCTTGATTAAGAGGAACCATGGATCAAACATGGTTTAGATCATGAAAAAGAAGAGAAGAAATGAAGTTTCCTTACACTTCACCTCAAAAACCTTAGAACTTGCTCTTGGAAAAACTCCTTGAAAATGAATGATTTAGAGAAAGTCTCCAACATGAAAGTTGCTTAGAATAAGGTAAGGATTCAAGAAATATGGTTAGTTGAAATTAAAGAGTGATGGAGGGTATACTTGGAGTGCTTGGCTGAAACTTAGAGGAGAAGAGAAATGGAGAGAAATTTTGATAACTTAGCTTCTTGAAAATGAATCAACAATGACCAATAATGACCAAGACAACATATAATTGGTGTCTTGAAACTTGGCTAATTTCCTACACCATCATAAAACCGTCCCTCCCTCCTTGCTTCTTCAAAATGTGACTAATCTCCAAGCCACCATTATTTGTGCATTCTTAGCCATTGATTAATTCAATGGTTAAGATTAAGGTAGACTTTAAGTTAGAAGACTAAATCTAGGTCATTGGATCTTTCTCCTTTAAATTCTAGTCATTAGATGTGTCTCCAAAATGAAGGGTCAAGATTACTCCTTCTTACTTTTAATCCAAGGGTCATAATTAGTCTTTGCTACTTTTTAAGACTAATTCTCCACCATTGATTAAATTTACATCCAATGGTCATAAATGCTCCTTGTTACTTTACAAGACCAAATCTCCACCCTTGATTAATTCTTCATCCAATGGTCATAAATGGTCTTTGTCACTTTTTGAGACCAAATCTCTACCATTGATTAAATCCAAATCCAATGGTTATAAATGGTCATAGCCATTTTATTAAACTTATCATACACTGTTGATTAAATCGACGGTTGATATTAAAGTCTTCAATATTGAACTTGTTTCCTATTGGTCCATCAAAAATTGTCACAATCACTAATATTGACTTAATAGTATAATTTCTATTTTTATCTACTAAAACCCCATGAAAGAATATATTTACTGTATTTTTATCGCCCGATAAATAAATACAGTACAAAACACAGTACAAGAAAATTTCTAAAACTGTTTCTGGATTCAGGTTTAGTAAGATCCCCTGTCTCTGTCTAAATAGTATAAATTTTCCTATGCGTAGAAAAATTTTTACTTTGCGGGACCCACCTGAGCCCACGTAAGGTCACCTGGGCCCACATAGGACCACCTGGGCCCACATACAATAAAAAATTCATAATCATCCACAAAAATCACAAATATTAGAAAACGTATGAAAATCAAGTCAGATTATTAAAAATAATTAACAAACAAGAGAAATAAATATTTAAAGATTTTCTCCTACCAAAATTATTATTTTCCCGACACGGAGTAAATCACTTAAAACGATCAAATACGCTGACGGAATAAGCAAAATAATTTTACAGTGCACAGAAATTACTAAACAGTAAAATTCTGTTAACTGTCAAAATTATTGTTTAAGAAATACGGAAATTCAGGGTGTTACAGAAATAAATTGATATGTTATGTTCATCCATAAGTGCTCTAAAGATTAAAAGATATCAGAAATGATCCTCATACAACGGGTAATCCTTATGTTATTATTCCCTTATATTAAACAAGTTATAGGTGAGGCTAGCTTTGCTAAATATAGGACTATGTGACGAAGTGATGATCACGTATAAGATGAGCTAATACCTGATAAGCAGACTATCACTAAGTTGAAAGTGGCAATAGCACGAGAAAGGGGTTGAATTGTGCTTTCAATTTCTAAATAGATTCTACAAACTAGACAACTTCTCAAGTTTTCTTAGCTTAGATGAATTAAAGTATAGGTCAGAAGCTAAGTAGTTCAGAAATATTGCTTTAAAAGAAACTAAATTTGAAACAAGATTCCTTTAATAAACTTAATTTACTTAAAGTGAAAGATCAATTTCTGTTACTAGAAGGACAAATTAAAGATCATATTTAATATATAGAAAACTAAGAGATAATGTTCAAAAGAGATCACTTAGAAGATTTCTACTAGTTCGGCCAAATCATGTGCCTACGTCCAGTCCCCAGTCAAAAACTAAGATTTTCTATTACGAGTATTCTTTTTTCAACTCTAGCTTCTCCAAGCTAGATTACGAGTAGTATTTGATCTACTCTAGTCTCTTCAAGCCAGACTTAGACTTAGATCATTAATGGATCAAGTTACAAATTGAGGATATAAATTTGGGTTTCTCTCAATACTAAAGGAGTAGATTTAATGAAATTGAGGAACTTAAGATTGAAAATGAAACTCTTGGATTGATTGATGCCAATTTTTCATGCATGACTTGCTCTTCATGTAAAGTTTTTGAATGGGAGATTGAATACTTGAAAAATACCCTTTCTAAGTTTACCCTTAGAAGGGACAATTTGAACATATTGCTTGGGAAACAAAGATGTATTTTTGAAAAGGCCACTTTTGGATATAATCCCAAAAACCTATAAAAGCTCTATAAGAACTTATTTGTTCCATCAATCATATCAAATAGTCCTTTCATAAAATATTTTTATTATGGTAAGAAAGAACATAGTGCATCCACATGCAATGCAAGGAAAAATAACAAAGTAAGGACTTAGATGGTTTGGGTTTCCAAAGGCACTAATGCACACTTTCAAAGGATCAAAAGGTCTTTATCAGGGTTGTAATGGGGTCAAGAAGTGAAAGGTAAAACAAAGAAAAGGAAAAATGAAAAACAAAATAAAAGAGAGTCATGACGAAGAAGTTTACAACACATTGAAGATCAAGGTATATTGAGCAAAGGGAAAACTTTACTTTAATTTACTAGCAGACTTGCCTTTTTTTTTTATATTGACCTCTACCCCCAAACTTATTTCTTTGCAACACATTGGGTGGATTTTTTTTCTCTTTTTTTTAAAATCGTGCTAGACTTTGTATTTTCTTTTTTTCTCTTACCTCTATCTTCAATGTTCATCTTACTTGGATCCTCAACAAGTCTCTCCCTTCCACATTCAGTCCTCTCTCACAAAAAGGTAGGTAAGTGTTTAAAAGTTAAGGGTAAAGGTGGAATATGAGTTAATGAAAGAAAATACGCAAATAAAAAACTTAAATGGGGTTCCGAGGGATAATAATGTTGACTGGGTAGTCTAAGGCCATGATGAGGTTAAAGAAAGAATGCCTAAATCATCTCCCCTTAAGTGCACACTAGGATTTTGCCTCGAAAGGATGCAACAGAATTATTCTAGGACTGGTGAGGCAATTAGATACTTACTTTAGCACACATAGTCTTCTCTAAGAACACACAAATTCAATCAAAAGTTTAATGAACAAATGCAAAAGAAAAATTGAATGCCTAAAGCTAAATATGCATGACAATCATAAACAAATCTCTAACCAACATAATCTTAAGCTAACATGAATCAAGCTCTCTTGACCTAAGATCAATCTTAAAAGCGATACTTTTATTTTCAAAACAAATTAGTTCATGCATATCCTTGAGTGAACATGGATTTAGGGTGATGATGACAAAATAAAATCAATAAAAAATAAATAAATAAATAAATAAATATGAAAATAAAATTCTAAAAGAAGAAAAAAAATCTTTTTGGCGGCCGACAACTATATACATCTCCCTACAAATGCTCTGAACTCAGGGAGACACTTAAACTAACTCAACGTTAACTTCAAAACATAAACAAAAAAATGTTAGTCAATAAAATAAGTAATAACAAAATAATAGCAAAAACAAATAACTAACTGAAACTGAAAGGATAAAAGAGAAAAGAAAAAGAAAGAAAACTTAGGTTGCCTCCTAAGAAGTGCTTGTTTTATAGCCATTAGCTCGACTTTGCCTTTTTGTTCAAGTTGATCATGGAAGCTTAAAGTAAGAGAAATGAGATGACTCATTCCTTTTTTTCAAAGTAATGCTTCCATCCTTAGTCAATGACCTTGGAAATGCCTCTAAAGGCATTTTGAACTCGACTTGGGATTGGTTGTCCTAAATGCGCCTTGGCCTAAGAGATTCTACTAGGCCATGGTGGTTTCAATTAATCAAAAGATGAGGGACCAGTTTGCAATGAATCATGGATCATGAAAGGACCTTTCTCTATTTCGGCAATCTTGGAAGTGGAAGGATCAACATTAATTAATGGTAAAGAGCTCTTACTAGCTAAATCCTTTTGAGACTTATCTTGAATACAATTAACGGGGGCATAAAGTTCTGATGTTGGTACAGACTTTTCAAAGACATTAATAGTCACTTGATCTTCATCCACCCTCAAAACGAGTTCGCCTCTAGTTATATCAATCAATGCTCCCAAAGTTGCCAAAAATGATCTTCTAAGAATAAGAGGGATGTCAGCATCTTCTTCCATATCCAATACTACAAAGTCAACTGAAAAAATAAATTTGTCTACTTTCACTAGCACATGGTCCACAATACCATATGGGTATCTAACAGTCTGATCTATAAGTTGAAGAGATATAATGGTTGACTTGACTTCCCCAATACCAAGCTTCCTAATTATTGACAATGACATCAAGTTTATACTAGCACCAAGATCACATAAGGCCTTCTCAATAGTCAATTTCCCAATAGTACAAGGAATATTGAAGCTACCAGGATCTTTCAATTTTGGAGGCAACCTCTTTTGGATGATGGCACTACACTTTTCATTCAACATTATCATTTCATATTCTTTTAACTTCCTCTTCTTTGATAGGAGATCTTTTATGAACTTGGTATAAGAAGGCATTTGCTCAAGTGTTTCGGAAAATAGGATGTTTATTTATAGCTTCGTGAAGACATCTAGGAACTTTGAGAATTGTCTATCTTGATTCTCCGTTTTCAACCTATGAGGAAATGGGATATTAGCGTACAGTGATAGTTCATATGTTGTGTTCTGCTCAAGATCCTTCATATTTCTATGCATTTACGATCGTTCCACTTTAGCTTCTTCTGTAATGCCATCTTAGATTGAGACATCATCATTGGGAACATTAGTTTTCTCTTTCCCTATTCCCATGGAACTTGGCACTTCCTTCGCTTGTCCTTCCATTGTCTTGGAACTTCTCAAAGTAATCACCAAGCAATGCTCCTTTGGATTGACTACAGTGTCACTAGGTAGGCTACCTGGAGGTCTCTCTACTAGCTATCTTGATATCAAACCCACTTGAGTTTCTAGACTTCAAATAGTTGCCTCTTGATTTTTGAAGTTTACCTTTGATTCCAGCAAGAAATTGGAAGTTTGTTGCATAAAAAAAGATGTATGTTGCAAGAGATTTTCAAGAGCAATCTCTAAAGCAAATTTCTTCTCTTGTTGAGTAGCATTTGCATCCCTTAATTATTCCAAGACAAATTGGGATGATTCTTCTACCGTGGATTATACATGTTTAAGTATGGGTTACCTTAGGGTCTCGAAGGATTGCCCATGTAATTGACCTACTCTTGAGAAGTAACACCTGAGTTACCTGCCTTGCATTCACCATTGAAATGATTGCCTCCATAGAAATCGCAAGTCAAAGCTTGATTGTTAATTGATCTTACTTATATATTGCCAATTTGCTTAGTGAGATTGGCGATTTGCTACAAAAGAGTCATATTCTGCACAAGTATGGCATCAAAGGTGCCAAGCTCCATAACACCCTGTTTAACCATTGATCTTTCACTAGGCATTTGATATTCACTAGTAGCCATAGTTTCAAATAATTCTTGAGCCTCTTCAGGAGTTTTAGTGTCAAGAGACCCACCTGCAGATGCATCAAACATAGCTCTGGTGGTGTGATTCAAGCCATTATAAAATATCTAAACCTATTGTCAAATTTCAAATGCTTGATGATGACATCTTCTTAGTAATTCCTTGAATCTTTCCCAAGCTTCATACAAAGATTCCCCTTGATTTTGAGTGAAACATGCAATCTCACTCCTCATCTTTACAAACTTTGATGGAGGAAAGTATCGAGTAAGGAACTTGCTAACCACATCATCCCAAGTAATGACGTTTCCCTGAGGTTGAGCTTGTAACTAGTGATGCAACCACGACAAGTGTACTGGATCGTCAAGTAATAAAAATAGTGAGAAAACTGGATATCGTTCTTAGGGATCAATGACTAATCACTAATTCACGAACTTAGCTACTATTCAAACGGAACTTTGGTTCAAAGGAAGCTCAATTGTAAACAACTAAGCATGCAAGAGATTAAACTAAAGATAAAGATTCTTTTTGGTATTTTAGTTTTGACAAATTAACAAACACTTAGAACACAAAAGAGACAGAAATTCAAAGATAAGAAAGGGTTAGGATCAAGTTTCATTTGATTTCATTTATTGCATATTAATTTAGGGTTAAAACAAATTTCTACTTTTATTTTGTTATTGGATTCGCCTAAATATCCAAGTCCTAATTCCTTAGGCACAAGAACCTTAAATCCTAGCTACAATCCCTAATTCTATAGGTGATTCTAAAAGGGAAAAAGCATTAAGATTAAGAATCCAACGAGATAACAAGCATTCATCGACTATTCCTAGCACAACGAATCACAAGGTTCACAATCTCAAACAAAATTTACAGATCAAATTTCCATCTAATGCATAAACCTAAAAATTCATTCTAAGGATGATCAAACCTTATAAAGCTTTAACAACAAAGATTATAAACTTAAAACAGAAGAATCCATTAAGCATAACTAAATCCTAAGTCAAATACAAGTAAAATCCATCAAAATTCACTCAATCCCAACAAGGGAGAGTTTAGCTTGACATAGAAATAAATGTAGAAACTAAAACAATAGGGAAGAAGATGCAAAACTCCATGGAAGATTGAAGAAAATTTGAGTTTCCACTCTTCTTCTCTTCAAATCCACACCAAAGCTTTCCAAATTAGGTATCTTTTTTTGTATTTCTCTGTCTTTGGAAAAATGTCTTCTCTTAGCCATAAAAATAGCTCTTCTGACGTGAAATAGGCTAAAATGTAAATGGGCCCGCGGGACACCCATCGCACAGCGGCCAGTTGGCCGCCTGGCGACCTGGCTTCTACTACTGCTTCCTTTTTCCTTGCTTTTCTGAGCTCCTGGCGGTCCAAGATACATGTCTGGCAGTTTAATGGCATTGCTAGCTTTTCCATTTGGCCTTATTCTTCATAGTTTCGAGTTTCATCCTTCTTTAACCTTCGTTGCAAATAAAATAACATAAATGAGATGCAAAACATTCTGAAATACAACCAAACTCTATGAAATTCATCACCTTAATCATCTTATGCTATCATGGTCAAAATCAGAGTTAAATAAGGCAAAACAATGTTAAAAGCTGGATGCAAATGGCTAAATTCAATCAAAAAGCATAAGTAAAAATAGATAATTCGCAAGATTATCACCACTCCAAACTTAAAACCTTGCTTGTCCTCAAGAAAAAATAGAACTAGAGAAAAGCAAACACAATAGTCACTAACTCTCTGCTAACTGATAGAAGGGAAATAAGTGTGTCCCATAAGCCATAAATATCAATGCAATAGGCTAAGCAACCATTCAAACAGTTCTAAGAGTTTAACCATCAACTGTGCAACTTGAGGTTTAAAGGAAATGAGAAGTTGGAGTCATACCAACAATACACTGATCCATCACAACTTAAAAGTCAATGGATTTGGCAACTAATGCATGCAAAGTGATTTGCTTTATTAACCTCTCATTTAGGTAGATGCTCACTCATTCTCTCTTGTATTTGGGCTTGTGTTTCTCTCAGTCAACACAATTTGAGCCCACCCCCCATGAATTTGATTTTCATCTCAAACATACAAGCTCGTGATTCACACAATGTAACAATCAGAAGGACTTAATTCAAGGTTGCATTAGTGTCAAGGTACAAGGTAGATAAAATGAACATGTAAACTGCTACCTTAGAGAGCAAGTGAGCATTGGTACTTCTAACAAATCTTCAACTCACAATTCTCATACCTTTCAAATTCTCTCTTCCCTTTCTTTTTTTTTTTTTTGTATTTCCCCAGTAACCTACATGGTCTCAAAGGAGCACTTGATCATTGTGTCAAGTATTTTCCCAGTAACCCATCAGTCTCAAAGGGGTACCCATTCAACAAGTCAACTATTTTTCATGCCTTCATAGATTTTAAATTGAACAATCAACCCAACATAAAATCATCCCACTCCAAACTTAATTTCTTGTTAACTCCTTAATATATTAATTCCAATGCTCACCTAACCCTTTAAGGTGGGTCTGATGTTACTTATGTGGCTAGGCTCAATTAGAAGGGTTTAACAAAGAAAGAGGATCATTAGGCTTAAGGGACAATGCAAAAGATGTGATCATTAGGTTAGCTTTTACCTACTGGCTTAACAAACAAAATGCCTTTATCATGTTCAAACATTGTGCAGATCAAGAGAGCATCAGAGAATCAGATAAATTTAGGAGAGTAAAGCCTTAAAAGTGTCCCCTCAGTAATAAAATCATGTTGGAGGCTCAATACTCCTACTCAGGACAAGGAATGCAAACTAATCACAAAAATGGTGCCAATTCATTAACAACCAAGCAACAAGATTCATGTATGTATGGTATGAAACCATTTCTAATGAGCTTCAAGTAACAAGATCACATAATTTTCAGGTTCCACAAATAGGATGCAAGTTGATTGATTCCATCACAATTCTAGATTCAGGTCTGGGCACCCAAAAGAAAAACTACCTCTACAGTTTAGAACCAAGTTGAAAACAGGACAACTAAAGATAACAAAACATAAGAAAAACTAACATGCAAACTCCTAAGTTAATCCTAATTACTAAGTAGAACTAAAAACTTCTAGCCTAAAGATGAAATGCGGGAAAGTTATTAAAAGTTGGAAGGGAGAGAAAGAAAAATATCTGGTGGGTTCTGAGCAGAACCCATAACAAAGCTCCTCATAGTCCTTTCTCTCCCGAAGCTAGGACAGACAAGTCCTCGTCCGACTCTTCTTCCTCTGAGTCATGCTCTCCTTCATCTTCTTCTTCTTCTTCTTCTGTCTCCTCTTCAGTTTCTTCTTCTTCTGTCTCCTCTTCAGTTTCTTCTTCATTCTCTTCAGCTTGATTCCTCTCTTCCGGTGCTGCCGAATTAAAGGTTCTAAAAGGCCTCCAGTCCACAAACTGATCCACCTCCTCAGCTGTTTGGCTACTCATAGGAGTGATATTGAGATTAAGTCCCTCCCGCATTTGTCTCATGATATCCTCCATCCTCCTGTTATCCTCTCTTGAAACTTGTCACATTCTATGTAGGGCTTCCATGTTGTGACACATGACATCCCTCTCTTGCCCAGCTAAGCTCAAATCCTCTGAGGTTGAACTCTAGTTTTGAGCTCGCAGCTCTCTTCTAGTTAGTCTAGTCCTCGGTGGTCTTTCTCCACCACCATAGGCTCGATGTTCTCTACTAAATAGTGAGTGGAAATGAAGTGCATGTTAATTTTTATAGGACTTTTCATTGGTGTCAGGTTAGCCTTCGACATCCTAGCTCTTTCACAAAGTAGAATGATCAGATAGGGATAAGCTAAGGTTGCTGATGTTGAATTGGCTATACTCTGGATGTTCTCATAAATGATCTTGCTAATATTCAGAGTCTTCCCACTCATGATTGTACACACTATTCCATCTCAGTTAAATTTCACATCTAATTTATTTGTGTTGGGGAGGAGGTTTGAAACGATGTAAGAGGCCCAGAATCTAGGGATAGTTTTCAAGTCAACAGAATTGACTTTTCTGGGCTTGTTTCCTTTAGTAAATTCCAAGCTAGCTCCTGGTCAGCATAATACCCTTAACATTCTATCCAACTCCTCCTTTGTCATGGATCTGGGTTCGGGTCCCCTTTCCTGGAATTCTTCCCAAACCCTTTTTCCTTCCCAATTGGGCTAAGTGTTCAAGACTTCATTGATTGTGTCAGGATCAAAAGGGATATGCTTTCCCCGAACAAAACTCATTGCTATTGGGGCATCCTTTTTTGGAATGAAGGCATTGGCAAAAAATTCTTTCACTATTTCATTGTACCCCTCCTTATGGTACGAGACCAATGTTTCCCACTTTCTTCAATGAATTTCCTGCATTACCGGGGGGATTCGAGAAATTTCAGACAAAACCACCGTTCTCTCTTGAATTATCCCCCTCTTATGCATAATGTTGTAGTGTTCCTCGCATCTTGCTGATTGGAATTGTCTTTTGTCAACTGCGGGTCCACTCAAGGATAAGCCATCAACTTTCCTCTTTATAGGTAGCTTAGAAGCCATAGTACTTAACCTGTAGACTATCAACAGAATTAATACTCAAATACAATCACAAAGCATCCTACAAGTCATATCTCATGCTCAAGCAAAGCTAAGTGCAATGGATCAATAAAGTTCAAGAGCAACATCTTTTCAATTTTAGAAGCTTTTATCATTTTAACATTCTCATTTAATTTCATATTCCAGAACTTATTAAAAGCCAACAATTGTAAACCCATAAAATAATATAGAAGTTTATGCCCAAAAAATCAATTTCAACCAATTCACCAAAGATTTTCACAAACTTAGGCTAGGGCAACCCACATTTAACTCTAATTGCAAGTCCAGAACCTCAATTTGATAATTAAAGCCAATTATATCAAAAAGCCCCAAATTTGGTCTCACCCAAACCCTCATCAAACAATTTTCCCAATTATTCCTCATTATGGGCAGAATTCAACAAATTGAAAATGGAAACATATTATACATGAGCTAAATTATATATCTAAACAATTAATTTGCAGAAAACCTCATGCTACAAGAAAAACCCAATTTCACATAGTGTGAACCCTAACCATGCAATTAACACAATCCCACATCATTCATAATCAATCTCAAGAATCTAACATTGGAATCAAGTTAACTATGCACTCAATTGTAAGATTAAATCGTCAATTAATCATAAAATTCATTTCACACAAAACCCCCAAATTGACAAATTCAAACCCTAAACTTATAAATCTCACATAAATGAGGATACCCTCATCCTCCAAAGCACCAACGAGAACCACCAATAATTTGTAGAATAAGCAGCAACCAAACAAAAATATGGGTTAAACTTGGAAATAATCAGAACAGAAGAGCATACCGTAAAAGATGGCAACAAGGAGAGTGCTTGAAGAGAGATACGCATGAGGGAGAGGGATGAAGAGGTATGAAGGAGGAGAGGCCTGCGTGTTTCCTAGGTGTGTGGCAGTGGGAATTGAGGGAAGGATGCAAGGAGGAAGCAAGTAATGGAGAAAGCACAGTCAATGCTTTGTATTTGTGTAACCGTGAGAAGAGAGGGTTTGATTCTATGTGTTTTGCTTGTGTGAGAGAAGAATAAGAAAAGAAAGGAATGCTTAAATGTGGAAACTGAGTGTGGGTGACAAGAAAATTTTTTTTTATTGGGCCGAAATAGGCCGCCCGGCAGTAAGCCTACTACTTGGTGGTACAAAGTTAGAGAACCCCCTTGAGAATTTCATGCGGCTGCCCAACAATATTAATGGTCGCCTAGCGGTTCGCAAAAACCAGGACTGCCCATCGGCACTCCCACCACATGGCGTCCTCAACTCAGAGAAGGGCCCATTTTTCTTGCATCCCACCGCCCAGTGGCCTGTGTACCGCCCAGCGGCCTGTGTACCGCCCAGCGGCCTGTGTACCGCCCAGCGGTATAGTTACTGCAAAATTACGCAGCTAAAATCCCAAACTATTTTCTTTTTTTATCTTTTTTTTCCTTTTTTTTCTTCTTTTTTTATTTTTTTGTTTAAAATCATGCCATGTTCATTCCCCTTTTTACATTGACATCAATTACATATTACATTTAACTAAAAATGAAAATCATGCATGAAAAGAATAATAAAAAGAAAAAATGAGTTCACACACTCCAAACTTAAATAAAAGCACTTACACACAAAATTCTAGAATTAACCAACATACTAAAGATGCAACAAAGCTAACAATACAAAAGAATGTTTAGAAAAACATAAACAAATGTAAAAGTAAAGTTAAGAAAACTCCCTAGCATGAGTTACCTCCCATGAAGCGCTTGTTTAATGTCCTTAGCTCGACGGTGTGCTGCTTCAAGTGGAGATCAAGTTAATGGACTCCCTTCTCCGCTAAATATCTCCTTCGAAATAAAGCTTGAGCCTGTGCCGATTCACCTTGAAGCTTCTCTCAAAATTTAGGTCCTTCAATTCCACGGCTCCATATGGAAGTACTTGCTTCACTTCAAAAGGTCCCAACCAGCGAGATTTGAGTTTTCTTGGAAACAACTTGAGTCTTGAGTTGAATAAAAGTACTAGTTGGCCTTCCCGGAATTCTTTATGAATGATCCTTTTGTCATGCCACTTCTTAGTATTCTCCTTGTAGATTTTGGCATTCTCATAGGCCAAATTCCAGAATTCTTCAAGTTCATGGAGCTACAAGATCCTTGACTCACCTGCTTTGGCCAAATCAAAGTTAAAGTACTTTGTTGCCCACAGTGCCTTATGCTCCAATTCAAGAGGTAAATTACATGCCATGCCATAAATCAATTGGAATGGAGACATACCAATTGGAGTTTTAAAGGTTGTTCTATATGCCCAAAGAACATCATCAAGCTTCATTGCCTAGTCTTTTCTAGATGAACTGACTGTTTTCTCCAAAATTTGCTTCAACTAGTGGTTAGACACCTTAACTTGACCACTTGACTACGGGTGATAGGAAGTGGCTACTCTATGATGGACAACATATTTTCTCAACAACGTCTCTAACTTCCTATTGCAGAAATGGGTTCCCTCATCACTAATCAATGCTCTAGGCACCCCAAACCTTGAAAATATGTTCTTCTTCAAGAAATTGAACCCCACTTTTGCATGATTAGTTGAGGTTGCAATAGATTCTACCTATTTTGCTACATAGTCGACAACTACCAAGATGTAAACCTTAGAAAATGAAGAGGGAAAAGGGCCCATGAAGTTGATACCCCAAATGTCAAATATTTTAACTTCTAAAATGGGATTTTGGGGCATCTCATTCCTTTGTGATATGTTTTCGATCCATTGGCATGTATCACATCTCTTGACATAAGCAAACGCATCCTTAAAGAGTGATGGCCAAAATAACCCGGATTGTAGGACCTTCGCTATTGTCCTATCTCTACTGAAATGTTCACCATACCCAGATTTGTGACAATGCCACTGAATTTGTTCTTGCTCTTCCTCAGGCACACATCTTCTCAATAGACCATCAACACCTCTCTTGTACAGAAATGGTTCGTCCCACACATAAAACTTGGCTTTATGAAAGAACCTTTTCTGCTGTTGTGAGTTGAAGTCCACGGGAATCACCTTACCAACCTTGTAGTTGGCCATATCGGCATATCATGGCAAACTCACCACAGCCAACAATTGCTCATCAGAAAACTGATCATTGATTGGCCTTTTCTCCTCATTTTCTTCTGCACTTTCCAACCGAGATAAGTGATCAGCCACTGAATTCTCAGTTCTTTTCTTATCTTTTATCTCCAGATCAAACTCTTGAAGCAATAGAATCCATCGGATAAGCCTTGGTTTCGAATCTTGCTTGGCGAATAGATATCGGACAACTGCATGGTCCGTATACACAATCACTTTAGAACCTACCAAGTAAGAACGAAATTTGTCAAATGCATAAACAACAACCAATAGTTCTTTTTCAGTAGTAGTATAATTAAGTTGTGCAGCATTTAACACATGACTCGCATAATAAATCACATGTAATAACTTATCTTTTCTTTGGCCTAAAACAACACCTACAACCATGTCACTTGCATCACACATGATTTCAAATGGCAAACTCCAATCGGGTGCAGTGACAATTGGTGCAGTGGTCAGTTTATGCTTCAAAGTGTTAAAAGCTAACATGCATGCATCATTAAAATTGAATGGTGCATCTTTTACAATGAGATCACTTAGAGGTTTAGCAATTTTTGAAAAATCTTTTATGAATCTCATGTAAAAGCCAGCATGCCCCAAAAAGTTATGAATGCCTTTTACATTAGTGGGAGGGGGAAGTTTTTCAATAACTTCAACTTTGGCACGATCAACTGTAATCCCTTGGTTAGAGATGTAGTGCCATAAAACGATTCCCTCTCTCACTATTAAATGACATTTTTCCCAGTTTAAAACTAAGTTTATTTCTTCACATCTTTTTAAAACTAAAGACAAGTTATGCAAGCATATATCAAATGAAGAACCAAACACAGAAAAATTATCCATAAACACTTCGATATGTTTTCCAATCATATCGGAGAATATGGACATCATACACCTTTGGAATGTAGCTAGTGCATTGCAAAGTACGAAGGGCATCCTTCTGTAAGCGAACACTCCATAAGGGAATGTAAATGCTATTTTCTCCTGATCCTCTGGAGCTAAAACAATTTGGTCGTAGCCAAAATATCCATCCAAAAAGTAATAATATTCATGCCTGGCCAACCGCTCTAACATCTGGTCAATGAAAGGAAGTGGGAAGTGATCCTTCCTTGTCGCATCATTCAACCTCTGATAGTCAATACATACCCCTCATCCCGTAATAGTCCAAGTGGGTATCAAATCATTATTTTCATTTATAACCATTGTTGTCCCGCCCTTCTTCGACACAACTTAGATGGGACTAACCCAAGGGTTGTCTGAGATAGGGTAAATAAGCCCAACATCAAGAAGCTTGAAAACCTCATTCCGAACCACTTCTTTCATGATTGAATTAAGTCTTCTTTGTGGCTGCACTACTGTTTTATGATTTTCTTCCATGAATATTTTATGCATGCACAAAGAAGGACTTATTCCTTTTAAATCACTAATCGACCATCCAATAGCCTCCTTATGATCTGGAAGTACCCTCAACATTTCTTCTTCTTCCAATTAGCTTAATCCAGCATTTATGATTGTGGGGTAAGAATTGTGCTCACCAAGAAAAGAATATTTTAAATGTGTGGGCAATGGTTTGAGCTTAATTTTCGGTACTTCATCTCTTTTTGGTTGGGTTTCATCTTCTCCTTTCACCAATTCCTCCCATTCCGGTTGTTCATTTTTAGGATAGGGGGTGAGCTTTCCAACAAGCTAAGTATTTCTTTAATCGTCGAATCATCAGCTTCATCAACTTCCACATTTAATCCAACAAGCACTTTTTCAAAAGGCGAAGAGAGGATGCCTTCCCTATAAGACTTGGAGATCATGGAGTCACATACCTCAATGCTAAAGCATGCTTCTCAATTTCTTGGGTGCTTCATAGCTTCAAAGACATTAAAAGTGATGGCTTCATCTTGGACCTTTAATGTTAAAGTCTCATCCACCATATCAATGAGAGCTCTACTGATTGCAAGGAACGGCCGACCCAAAATCAATGGAATGTCTCTATCCTCTACTATGTCAAGAACAACAAAGTCCACTGGGAAGATGAATTTATCTACTTTCACCAAAACGTCTTCAATCACTCCATGGGGTTGCTTCATAGACCTATCCACAAATTGAATAGTTACCATGGTGGGCTTTATTTGGTTGATCCCCAATTGCTTGAAAATGGACAAAGGCATGAGACTAATGCTTGCACCAAGATCACATAAAGTCTTCCCAAATGTTCTATAACCAATAGTGCATGGAATTAAGAAACTTCCAGGATCCTTAAGCTTAGGAGGAAGCTTCTTTTGTAGAATTGCACTGCACTCTTCCGTAAGCATAATGGTCTCTTCATTCCTAATCCTTCTCTTCTTAGACAACAACTCCTTCATGAATTTCACATAGGAGGACATTTGTTCTAGAGCTTTGGTAAACGAGATGTTGATTTGCAACTTGTTAAACATCTCTAGAAACTTCCCAAACTATTTTTTATCATGCTCATTCTTGAGTCATTGGGGGAATGGCAACTTTATAGTTGGTGGTTGCATCTTCACTTCTTGCTCCTTTGGTGAATCCTTTTCATTAGAGTCATTGAGTGAGTCACCTTAATATGTTTCAGCTTCCTTGAGAAGGACTTCTTTACTAGGCTCTCATCCTTTGTCTTCACTATTTTTCTCTTTCCTTGGTAGTGGCTCAATCACCTTCCCACTCTATAGCTTTAACATGCTCATTACCTTTAGGATTCAGAATGGTGTCACTTGGTAAAGAACCATTAGGCCTTTCCAAAAGTTGTCTTGCTAAATGACCTACTTGAGATTCCAAATTATGGATTGATGTCTTTTGATTCCTAAATCCACCTCTTGTCTCATCCATAAAATCGGTAGTCTTTTGGACAAAAGAGGAGGTTTGAGAAGCTAGTTTCTTCAAAGCTATTTCCCAAGAAGCCTTCTTCTCAATAGATGGAGGTTGAGATGAGGAACCTTGATGCAAAGAGTGTAGAGGAGGACCTTGGTATGAAAATTGTTGTCTTTGTGGAGCTTGGTTGCCTGGATTACCTTGGTTACTCCATGAAAAGTTCGGGTGATTTCTTCACTCTCAGATTATAAGTGTTGGAGTAGGGGTTGTTTTGTTGCCTTGGAGGTTGTTCATGAAGTTAACTTGCTCTTGAGATGGAGATCAAAACATGTTACCCAGACAATCTACACTCTCATGTTCTCCTCCACAAAAATCACATGACAAAAGAGCATTACTTATTACATTCACCTTAAGAGTGTCAACCTTCTTCGTGACATTCTCAAGTTGTTGAGTCAAGTTCTTGTTCTGAGCCAAAAGTGTATTCATTGAATCAATCTCCAAGTATCCTTTCTTCACCAATGCTCTTTCCCCATTTCTCTGGTAATCATTATTGGCCATCATTTCAAACAAGTCCCAAGCTTCTTCTGGAGTTTTATAGATAAAGGCCCACTTACTGCAGCACCAACCATTGCTTTAGTTTGAGGTAGTATGCCATTATAGAAGCTTTGCACCTGGATCCAGAAGTCAAAATAATGGTGTTGGCATTTCCTCAATATTTCAATGTATCTCTCCCATGCCTCACTGAGAGACTCCCCATCAAGCTGCCTGAATGATGTGATCTCACTTCACAACTTTGTAGCCTTGGACGGAGGGAAATACCTTGTCAAAAATTTCTAAACCAAAATTGCCCAAGTAGTTATGCTTCCTCTTGCCAATGAGTCCAACCAGCTCTTAGCCTTGTCCCTCACAGAGAAAGGAAACAATCTCAGACAAATGACATCCTCACTCACTTTATTTAACTTCATAGTATCGCAAATTTAAAGGAACCCTTGTATGTATGCATGTGGTCCTCATTATCAAATCCCACAACCTAATTGTTTTGAATCAAATGGAATAGAGTCAGCTTCAACTCGAAATTGTTTGCTTGAACTAGAGGTCTTGCTATGCTCGCCTCACACCCATCCTTAGGAATAAAGTAATCTATGAGAGTCCTAACAAGTGGATGTGGTGGTGGAGGATCTACATTTTCTCTATTGTCTGCCATGTCTTCAACTACTATTTGAGTGCTATCCAAATTCCTTCTTTGTTCTCTTAATTGCTTTCTCAAAGCTCTTTCAATCCTTCTTATTTCTGGGTCAAAAAGAAGTTGCTCTAGATGAACTTTACCTCGCATACAATGAAGACAATGTGTTAGAAAAAAATAACTAAATAAAATGCAAAAATTTAGATAGAAAATTCTAAACTTACTAAAATAAGTTAAATAAAGAAAACTAAACACAACAATGAATAAATGAAAGAAAAGACAAATGTTTAAACTAGTAACTGCCTTTGATATTACAGAAATTGGTAAAATTAATTCCCGACAACGGCACCAAAAACTTGATATAACCACGGCAAGTGTACTAGATTGTCAAGTAATAAAAACAGTGAGAAAATCGGATATCGTTCTCAGGGATCAATGACCAATAACCAATTCACGAACTTGGCTACTATTCAAATGGAACTTTGGTTCAAAGGGAGTTCAATTGTAAACAACTAAGCATGCAAGAGATTAAACTAAAGATAAAGATTCTTTTTGGTATTTTAGTTTTGACAAATTAACAATCACTTAGAACACAAAAGAGATAGGAATTCAAAGATAAGAAAGAGTTGGGATCAAGTTTCATTTGATTTCATTTGCTGCATATTAATTTGGGGTTAAAACAAATTTCTACTTTTATTTTGTTATCAGATTCGCCTAAATATCCAAGTCCTAATTCCTTACGCACAAGAACCTTAAATCCTAGTTAAAATCCCTAATTCCTTAGGTGATTCTAAAAGGAAAAAAGCTTTAAGGTTAAGAATCCAACGAGATAACAAGCATTCATCGACTATTCCTAGCACAACGAATCACAAGGTTCACAATCTCAAACAAAATTTACACATAAAATTTCCATCCAATGTATAAACCTAAAAATTCATTCTAAGGATGATCAAACCTTATAAAGCTTTAACAACAAAGATTATAAACTCAAAACAGAAGAATCCATTAAGCATAACTAAATCCCAAGTCAAATACAAGCAAAATTCATCAAAATTCACTTAATCCCAACAAGGGAGAGTTTAGCTAGATATATAAATAAATGTATAAACTAAAACAATAGGGAAGAAGATGTAAAACTCCATGGAAGATTAAAAAAAATCTGAGTTCCCACTCTTTTTCTCTTCAAATCCACACCAAAGCTTTCCAAATTAGGTATCTTTTTTTTCATATTTCTCTGTGTCTCTGGAAAAATGTCTTCTCTTAGCCACAAAAAATAGCTCTTCTGACGTGAAATAGGCTAAAATGTAAATGGGCCCGCGTGACACCCAGCGGCTAGTTGGCCGCCTGGCAACCTGGCTTCTGCTACTGCTTCCCTTTTCCTTACTTTTCTGAGCTCCTGTTAGTCCAAGATACATGTCTGGTAGTTCAATGGCATTGCTAGCTCTTCCATTTGGCCGTATTCTTCATAGTTTTGAGTTTCATTCTTCTTTAACCTTCACTGCAAATAAAATAACATAAATGAGATGCAAAACATTCCGAAATACAACCAAACTCTATGAAATTCATCAACTTAATCATCTTATGCCATAATGGTCAAAATCAAAGTTAAATGAAGCAAAACAACGTTAAAAGCTAGATGCAAATGGCTAAATCCAATCAAAAAGCATAAGTAAAAATAGATAATTTGCAGGATTGTCAACCAACTCTTAGCTTTATCCTTTAGAGAGAATGGAAAAAGTCTTAACATGATGGCATCATCACTTGCTCCATTGAACTTTATGGTGTTGCAAAGCTGCAATAAATTTTTGATATACAAGTTGGGATCTTCTGACTAATTACCCCCAAACTGATTTTGTTGCACCAGTTGTAGAAAAGCTGATTTAATCTCAAAATTATTTACTTGTATGGTAGGCCGAACTATACTGGTTGCAACCCTTTCAACAGACAGAGTTGCATAATCTTCCAAAATACATCTTTGTTGTTGATTAGTTACTGTCATGTTCTCTTCTTCAATTCTTTTTCTTTCTCTTATTACTTTTCTATTTGCCCTTTCTACTCTCTCAATCTCTGGATCAAAAAGTAATGCTTCCAGATTCATAGTACCTCGCATAAACAAAGCAAACAAGAGTACAAAAAAAAATTAAAAAGAAAATTAGATAATTAAAAATAAAATTAAGATTAAAAAAATAAAAATAAATCCTAAATTAGTGTCTTTTAACTAGTATTTGATATTGATAATTAATAATCTCCGACAACGACACCAAAAACTTGTTGTAATTAGCTAGTTGACATTGATAATAGTTTGATGATTACAAACATGATGAAGATGATGATAAGACTAAGTCCAAGATCTGTAAGAATAGCTTTAAGTCTTAAAGTCTTTTCTTTGTACGAAGCCTTCTTGGATATCTCATTGATTTTGCACGAAAAGATAAAATTATTTTAAATTAATATCCCAAAATCAAAGAATGATTTTAATGTTTTTGAAAAATATTTCTGGAAGTTTTAAAGTGTTCAAAACTATTTTGAAACAGAGGCATTCAAATAAAGGTCACTTTATTTGAATAAATCAAGTCATCAGAAACATTTTCTATTCAGAGGTATTCGAATACCCCCCAAGGTATTCGAATAAACCTGTTTATATTTTCATATGTTTCTGTTTTCAAGCTTTCCAAAATCTGATCTTCTAAATGATCTATTCGAATAATCCTCAAGGTATTCGAATAGACCTGCTTACAGAAAGTTTCTTCTAAATAAAGGTATTCGAATAACTCTATAAGATATTCGAATAACCTTCTTTAGAACTGTTTTTCACAAGCTTTTCAAAACAGTGGTATTCGAATAACCAAGAAGGTATTCGAATAAACCACGAATCCTGATATGGAAGGAAACAGACATATTTCAAAATCAAATATGAAATTAATTCTTCCAACGGGCATTTTTGCTCAAAGGCTCTATAAATAGTGACCTTGGGTCACTTCTGAAGATGCCTAATAATCTGAATTATTTTTGCTTGTGTTAAAACGTGATTTACAATTTTCTCTCTTATTTCCTGTGCTCTTTTCGCCAAAACTTTGAGATATCCTTAGATAGCTCTATTAGTGCTTCAATTTGTATTATTTGCTCTTTGTGAGAGTTTCTCTTCATCTATTTTCTGCTGTATTTCTGAGAGGGTGAGGTATCCCTCAAAGGCTTTGTAACAAGGGTGAGGTATCCCTTGAAGGTTTGTGTAAGGGTGAGGTATCCCTGACAGTGTTAGGCTTTAGCACAAGGGTAGAGTTTTCCTGTGTGTGAAAAGTGCTCTTGATTGTAACGGTTGCAAGTACCTGTCTAAGCTTGTATTAAATAGTGAAAAATCTCGAATTGTGTTTCGAGGACTGGACGTAGGCCATAAGTGGTTGGTGGTTGAACCAGGATAAATATCGTGCCTGCTTTTTCAATCCTTATTCTTTTATTTTCCTGCAATTTATTTATTGGTTGTTCTTAGTGTTCTTCTTCTCTTCCTTTAATTCACGCCTTTTAATATTTTATATCAGTATATTTAATTTGTTTACGCTTTTACGAAAAGTTTTTAATACTCAATTCACCCCCCCTCTTGAGTACTGGAAGCCACTTGGTAACAGTTGTAATTATTGGCAAGTGCACCAAATTACAAAAGTAATAAAAGATGAGTAAGAGTATCGTTCCCACAAGGATTACGTTATCAATTACTAAGTTCATCAAATCAACATTATTTAAGCTATCGAAAAAGAGAGTTGATAAAAATATAAATAAAAGAAAACATCAATAAGAAAATATTCAAAATTAATAAGAGTAAATTAAAGATATCAGGAAAAGGTTTAAAAACAATGATATCAAAGTGTTAGAGTTCAGATTTCACTTGAACTCTTTTGGTGAAAATTTTGGTGAAAATTCATAATTTAGTTTAACTAAGTTTTATTCTATGACTCATGATCAAATTCTCAAAATTAATCAATACCCAATCCATTGGTATATTAATCATCTTCACACTACTTTGAGTTAACCAATCCCTTTGTATAACCCTAAATAGAGAAAACTTTATAAAAAATGAGGGAATAAAGAGCAAGACCACACAACCTACAACATTTATCCCTAGTGATTGTTGAAATTGAGGTGTTTATCACAAGTTCTAGGTTCATGCACAATTTTTCCAAATCATACATAAACCCTAAAATCATTCCAAAATTGATCAGATTAAGAAAAACATTAAAAGAAGAGATAAACACATAAATTATGAAATAGAAACATAGATTAAACATAAAAACGAGTTTACATCACCACAGAACAAGATCCATTATCACCCTATCTAGAGAAATTTAGCTAGACATGGAGAAAGAGGAAAACAAAGAAGAGAATTCAACAAACTCTATGGAAGATAAGTGGAAAGGTTGAAGAAAATCTCTAATCTTCAAGCTTGGATGTACCCATATCAAATTAGGGTTTGTGCCTCTACTTCTCTCTTTGAATGAATGCCCAAGAACACAACTTTTTATATTTATAGACAGAGAAACTTGCGTTGTCATAACGCTCAACGCCTAAGCATTGGCTTTTGGGCGCTCAAGCACCCAGAATATTAGAAATTGGTCTTCGTTGCTGCCTCTGCAGCGCTTAGGTGCTGGCTTCTAGGAGCTCAGGTGCTGGCTTCTAGGAGCTTAGGTGCTAGACCTCCAGAATGCAATTTCCTCTTATTTCTTCTTCCAAAAGGGTGTTAACTCTTCCTTCAAGTTTACCTAAAGACAAACAAAAAAACTTAATGAGAAAACTGAACTTAAAAGTAAGAAAAAAAATTAAACTTAATTAAAGAAACAATTTAAACAAATTAAATAAGAATCCTAAGAAAAATTACTAAAAGAAAGCTTAATTTTAGTTCATTGAGAGAGAATAAACATGATAAAACATCAAATGTATTGCGAACATCAAGCACTTTACCCAAAACTAACATATAAGGACCCAAGAAAATATAGGTACCAAAGGTTAAAAATCAAGTGTGTGTTATAGGCGTGCTTGAAGGCCAGGAGCTCACGTTGGTATCTTGATAGTGGTTGCTCTAAGCACATGATTGTTGTAATATTGGTAAGTGCTCCAAATCGCAAAAGTAATAAATGATGAGTAAGATATTGTTCCCATGAGGAATTAGTCTACCAAGTACCACTTCTCTAATATTAATACTATCTAGGCAACCAATAATTAAGAGTGATTCAAAGTAACTAAAGACATAAAATTATAAAAGATAAAAACACACAAGAACACATCAAATTAAGACGAAAAAGATAGAACAAAGCACACGAATGCAAAACACATTAAAGATGTAAACACATAAAATTAAAACACAAGGGATCTAACTTCACTTAATTCACCAATCTATCATAGACAATAGAGTAGCTTTGAGATCTTCATTCTAATTAATTCCTAGTCATTCAATTGATGGGGAGAATCCCTTAATTAATTAAAACTCAATTCCTTGGTGAGTTAATTCTCTTTAATTATCAAAGCCTAGTCAATTCCTTGATCTAAACCCCAACTCTTAAAGGCATAACCTTCACTCTATGGATTCTCATAGAAAATACCACAATTCTCCCACATAATCTATAACCTATATTCCTAGATGATTATATAAATCATGGCACTTATTATTTATGGTCTAAGTCATATGCAAACCTTCCGATTCTACACACATCTCACTATATCAATTTATGAGTGATTAATTCATCAAAGTATTTAGAACCATAATAAGCACTCAAATTAAATAGAAAAGAAATTAATTAAAAATCCAATCTTCATACATGTTGATTGAATCAAGTTACAACTTCACCATAGAAACACATGAATTTAACTACACGTGACAAAAGAGAAGAAGAGATAGGAAGAGGAAACAGAATTCATCATGATAGAATTGTAGAAAAAAAAAACAAAGCGCCTTCAATGGTGATTCGATCTCCAACTCCATGAAAGCTCCATGATGGCTCCTCCTCCTCTATTAGGGCTCGTCCCCTTGCTGCATTTGAGCCTCTCAAAACTCTATATTTTTTTGTGTATTTTCTGAACTAAAAGAGAGCTACTTCGCTAAACTCGTTTTTCCCTCTTTTTTTTTATAAAAAAGCTGATAACTTTTCGTATCTAACTTGCAAGATTTTTATCACCCTTTGATCAGCGATGTCGTACTCGCCTCAAAATAGACTAGGGTTTACAATTGAATATAGCATAGTGCATAACCTAGGTCATCTCCCAAGGATCAGATTTCTCAAGCATATTAGAAGTTATCAATAGGTAGGGGGTTTTGTTCATCAAGTGGTAGAAAATGAATTCAAACAGTAATTAGAATAAAATTCAATTATGGAAACACCAATCCAAGGACTTCAATTCAAGTGGCAGAGTTAATCATAAGAATGAAATTTTGTTTGTATACCTCTGTTAATTCAAATTCAACTAGATAATCACCTAGCAATTCATCAACTAAAATAGAATCACAATTGCAATTCTTGATTAAAATTGATTTATGAACAATTTCGAACTAACATGGATTATCAATCAATGATCTATTCTCCATTAGATTTAGATTAATCAATCTTCATTCTATCTTTAATTTCGAATCTAGATCTAGATCACAATTGAAGAAGGAGAAGAGGATAGAACACAAACAGAAATCAAATTTAAACAATAGAACTCAAAACTCTAACCACAATCATTGAATTCCTTGGATTGATTAGATTTTTAGCCTTCCATGGCCATCACGAAAAATGCAGAACTTCAAAGAAGAGTTAAGAGAGAAGAGAGAAAACAAAAAATACAGAAAAGAACTGTTTCTTCAATCTCTGAAACTGAACAAAAGAAATCAAAAAGTTCTTTTTTGTATTCTGCCTTAACCTATTTGTAACTAAAAATTCTTCTATAATTCCTAATCTACCCTAACCAAAACTGTAGCCCTCTGAATAAGCTTTTCAGAGACATATAATTTGCCTTATTTGGGCTTAAATTGAGAGAGTTAAGCCCAAATCAGTGAGGGAAGGTCCAAGCTTTGTGACAACAATAGTGTCCTAACTTTGAGGCTTAATTTAGCCCTAAATCTAGATGAAATAGAAAAACTGCATTAGACACAAAATTGTGTATCTTCGTCTCAGCTTTCAGGGGACACCAAGATCATCCCAATATGACATTTGTAGCCCAAGATATGGCCTGTACAAGATAGAAAGGTCAAAATGAGCTAAATTCCAAAAATTAATGAAGCTTTTACGACTAAGCTCAATGAGGCCCAATCATCTAAAACTCAACCAAAAACATAATATTGGATACAATTAGCATCAATTAGGCTAAATAAAAAGTAATAATGAATGCCTCAAAATTGATTGATCAAATTCCCCTACACTTGAACTTTTGCACTCCTAGGCAAAATACAAAATTGAACCAAAAGGGGTTTCAACACAAGAACACAAGGTCAACATACTTTCCAATGAATTGCAAGAATGCAAGGTAGTGAAACCTAAAATCTTGAATGAACCTCCTGTAGAAACCTGCATGGCTAAGAAAAGAACGAACCTCTCGCACGCAAGAGGGGTAAGGTAACTGGGAAATAACATCAATTTTAGTAGGATCTACTTCTATACCCTTATGAGAGATGATATGGCCTAAGACTATGCCTTGTTCTACCATAAAATGACACTTCTCATAATTAAGAACAAGGTTAGTCTCAATGCACCTATGTAAAACTCTATCCAAACTGTCCAAACATGCATCAAAGGAGGAACCATAAACAGTAAAATCATCCATAAACACCTCGATGTAATCCTCTAAAAAATCTGTAAAGATACTTACCATGCATCGTTGGAAAGTTCCAGAAGCATTGCATAGGCCGAAAGGCATTCTCCTGTAGGCAAAAGTGCCAAAGTGGCAGGTGAAGGTGGTCTTTTCTTGGTCCTTTGGTGCTATATGGATCTGAAAGTAACCTGAAAAACCATCAAGAATACAGTAGAAAGATTTTCCAGCCAAGCGCTTGAGCATCTGATCAATAAAGGGCAAAGGAAAATGATCCTTTCTTGTCGCTTGGTTGAGCCGCCTGTAATCAATACAAACTCTCCAACTACTTTGCACTCTAGTAGGAATCAGTTCATCACGATCATTCTTCACTACTGTGATTCCTGATTTCTTTGGAACCACTTGAACTGGACTCACCCAAGCACTATCGGATATAGGATAGATGATTCTAACTTGCAGAAGCTTGGTGACCTCCTTCTTTACCACATCCAGGATCAAAGGGTTTAGTCGCCTCTGTGGTTGTCTCACTAGCTTAGCTCCATCCTCAAGTAATATCCTATACATGCACATAGAAGGGCTAATGCCAGGAATGTCAGCTAAGGTCCAGTCGATAGCTCTCTTATGCTTCTTCAGTATTTGTAACAACCTCTCCTCCTGCTCAGCATGGAGGTTAGTAGAAATGATCACTAACAACTTCTTATCATCCTCTAAGTATGCATACTTAAGGTGTTGTGGAAGTTGCTTAAGCTCCAGTGTAGGTGGTTGCACTACAGATGGAAGAATCCTGGTGGTAGGAGTTGTGTTCACAACTTGTAACCCAACAAAATCAGATTCATATGTACTTGTTGTAATCAAACTACTACATTCTGACTCCATTAAATTTGCAGCTGCACCACCATTTAACTTATCAGAACCTATAAAATCTGTTTCAGAATCACCATGCAAACAGGATGCAATCTCAGCACAAACACTGCACATTTCTGACTCAGTACAAGTAGCATATGTGTAGGTTTCAACAAAATCAGAAAAGAATGAAAAATCAGCAGCAAAGAGCTCAGACATATTATCATCAACTATATCAGCCAGCAAATCTATATGGAAAACAGAATGTTCCTCCAGGGGATGCTTCATGGCATCCAAGATGTTAAATCTAACCACACTATCTCCAAACTCCATGGAAAGAGTGCCTGCATGGACATCAATCTTAGTTTTGGTAGTTTTGAGGAAAGGTATGCCAAGAATGATGGGAGCCTTGCTGGATTCGGATTCTCCATCCATATCCAAAATATAGAAGTCTGCAAGAAAGATCAAATCATTCACTCTAACAAGGACATCTTCAATGAGTCCAGCAGGGTATGCATTACTCCTGTTTGCTAACTGAATGATGACTCCTGTATTCTGTAAGGGTTCAAGGGCAAGAAAGTTAAACATAGACATAGGCATAACATTAATTGAAGCACCTAGATCTAACATGACATTTTCGAATTTGCTATTGCCTATGGTACATGGGATAGTAAAAATCCTTAGATCCTTGCATTTTTTGGGCATTGTAGGCTGAATAAGTGCAGACATTTCTCCCCATACTGATCTTCTCATTTCCCCTTAGTCTCCTTCGGTGAGTGCACAAGTCCTTAAGAAACGTGGCATATCTTAGAATTTGTTTGATTGCTTCAATGAGAGGAATGTTCACCTCAACCTTCCTAAATGTCTCCAAGATCTCCCTATCTGTGTCAGTCTCAAAAGTCTTCCTAAGCTGCACAACCCTCTGAGGGAATGGTAATGGGATGGACTGCTCCTGCTCATCAGTAACTACATTAGGAGTGGGGACAGAATCTGTTTTCTTATTTTTACTGCTACATGGAATTTCTGGTATGGCTTGCTGCTCCTTAGTCTCTTTATTCTTCTTATCTAATCTATGTTGCAACTTACAATCTGGTGCATCAACAGTCTTACCAGATCTTAGAGTGATGGCACTCATATTTCTTGGATTCGCCACAGTTTGTGCAGGTAACTTGTCAGAATCTTGTGATTGTAATTAATTCATCGAACTAGCAAGTTGTCCAATCTGATTCTCCAAATTCTGAATGGTATCTTTTGTCCTTTGCTGGAACTGCAAGTTGTTCACTGCCATCTGTTTCATCAATTCCTCCAAGGTTGGCTCAGATTTAGGAGGTGCTGTAGTAGGCTGCTGCATATTCTGCTGCTGCATGAAAGGTGGCTGATATGGTCTACTGGGTCCTGAAGTGGACTGGAAGGGTATCTGCTACTGCTGCTGCCTAAATTGAGTAGGATCAGGTTGTGTAGAGGTATTCCCCTACCTCAGATTGGGATGATTTCTTCAGCCTGAGTTATATTTGTTGGAAGATAAATCATAACTCTGTTGTTGCTACTGAGGCCTGTTGTTATAGATGTTAGCTGCATAGGCTTGTGGGGTAGCATCATTATCAACCTCCTGTAGTGTAGGACAGGCATCTGTGGGATGATCAGCAGAAATGCAGATGGCACACACTCTGGCAGGAGCTACTGCAGCAGGCTTCTGTTGTTGAATCATAGCTAATTGCCTCACCAAGGATGCAAGATCATCAATTTTGCTTTCCAATTTCCTGTGATCTGTAGCATAGGCAGCCTCAATTTCGTGGACATCTCTAGTCAATATCACCAAGTTACTTCTAGTGCCAAACTGTTGGAAATTAGTGGCCATATTCTTAATCAGTTCTCTTGCAGCCATAGGAGTCTTGTCTACCAATGCTCCTCCACTAGCAGCATCAATCATACTCCTATCCATAGGTAGCAGACCTTCATAAAAATACTGGATCAGTAACTGGTCACTAATCTGATGGTGAGGACAACTTGCACACATCTTCTTGAATCTTTCCCAGTATTCAGATAATGGCTCTTTGTCAAACTGCTTGATGCCACATATTTCTTTTCAGATTGAAGCAGCCCTTGATGCAGGAAAGAACTTCTCCAAAAACAGTCTCTTAAGATCATTCCAGCTAGTGACAGATCTTGGATGCAAATAATATAGCCAGTCCTTAGCAGCATCCTGTAATGAGAAAGGGAATGCTCTAAATTTGATATGATCTTCTGAAATGCCTTGAGGCTTCATGGTAGAACACATAATGTGGAACTCCTTAAGATGCTTATGAGGATCCTCTCCTGCATGACCATTGAACTTAGGCAGCAAATGAATCAATCCAGATTTAAGTTCAAAAGGAACATCAACATCAGGATACTGAATGCATAAAGACTGATATGTAACATCAGGGGCAGCAAGCTCTTTCAAAGTTCTATTATCCATAATATCAGTATTCTCAGTAGAATCAGAATGGAAAGATTGAGCAATAATAGAATGCACAGAATCAGAAAATTCAGATGCAAAATCACTAGTATGATCACTATGTGGAGAATCACTAGATGCAGCAAGTGTAGAATCAATCCTATTAAACCTATGCAGGGAATGGAAAGTCCTATCTATCTCAGGATCAAAATGATACAGTAAACCAGGGTTGGACCTTGTCATGAAACATAGGAAACTCAAAAACACAAAACAAGCACAATTGAGTATCCAACACTAAAAATGCACCAAAATAAATCTAATTGACCTATCAAATGATTTTTTAAAAATATGGGACCACCACACACTAAAAACTAGACAAAAATGAAACTCAAAAATGCAATAAAAAATTTTCAAAAAATGAAAGAGTGGTCTAAATGAAGGATTTAGGGCAAACCAGGGTGGTGCTCATAGCAAAGTAGTGAGCCTTGTGGAGAAGGCCATTTTGCTTCAATCCACCAATTTTCAGCTCCATCCGAGCATGTTTTCCCACTCAAAAATTACAAAAATGTCATTGTCTCACCTAAATTTGCTCAAAAACCCTACCAAATGATGGATTTTGGCCAAATTTTGGAGGGATGATCCTTAAGGATCATTTTGCTTAGAATGGTGGTTTACCTTTAGAGACCAAGTTTCAGCTCAAGATTCTATTCCAACACCAAATGATTTCTACTAGTGCCTTTTTGGATGCAGGAAAATGGAAGCAAAGTGAAAGTGGAAAGGGAAAATGAAGGTGAAACTCAAGTGAAGATGAGCAACTTGCAAATATCAATAAGGACTGTAAAAGGATGGTCAATAGCAGTAAAATGACATGCAGCAACAGAATGCAGTGCATGAAAACCAATGGAACATAGAATCGCATCAAAATGCGGTAAAAAGAGAATGCGATATTATGCAACAGATTATGTAGCAGAGCAGAGGAACGTGTTACTTGTGCAACAGAAATACCAATTGTGTTGTGTGATGCAATGCACATTAACAAGAATCATGGAATGCAGCAAAATCCAATGTAACAGTAACATGAATTTTGCAGCAAAGGAAGTAAAAGCCAATGGAATAGTGACTAGTGCAGCAAAGTGCAATTCAGCAGGTAGGACTAAGCAGCAAAATGTGAATTATGCAATGAATTCATACAAAATTCAATGCAACAGTGCATCAACAATCAGTACAGCAGAATCAGTAGCAGAAAAATAGCAAAATGCTTAATAAGCCTAGGAACAACAATTGCAGAATGCTTACTCAGATTACAAAATTGATTGACACATAGTTGCAGCTCAACTCCAATACTTGGTTTAGCACTTTCAACAAAGTTGAACACGAACTCCAAAGAACGACAATTCTGCAGAACTTCAGTACAAAGAAATCACCAAACTATTAGGACTCCTAATAAGCCTAGGAAACCGAAAATAGATCCCCAGCAACGACGCCAAATTTTGATCAATGATGTCATACTCGCCTTAAAATAGACTAAGGTTTACAATTGAATATAACATAGTGCATAACCTAGGTTATCACCCAAGGATCAATTCGGATTTCTCAAGCATATTAGAAGTTATCAATAGGTAGGGGGTTTTGTTCATCAAGTGGTAGAAAACGAATTCAAACAGTAATTAGAATAAAATTCAATTATGGAAACACCAATCTAAGGACTTCAATTCAAGTGGCAGAGTTAATCATAGTTCAAAAATAATGGAATTCTATTTGCATACCTCTGTTAATTCGAATTCAACTAGATAATCACCTAGCAATTCCTCAACTAAAACAGAATCACAATCGCAATTCTTGATTAAATTGATTTATGAACAATTTCGAATTAACATGGATTATCAATCGATGATCTATTCTCCATTAGATTCAGATTAATTAATCTTCATTTTATCTTCAATTTCGAATCTAGATCTAGATCACAATTGAAGAAGGAGAAGAGGATAGAACACAAACAGAAATCAAATTTAAACAATAGAACTCAAAACTCTAACCACAATCATTGAATTCCTTGGATTGATTAGATCTTTAGCCTTCCATGGCCATCATGAAAAATGCAGAACTTCATAGAAGAGTTAAGAGAGAAGAGAGAAAACGAAAAATACAGAAAAGAACTGTTTCTTCAATCTCTGAAACTGAACAAAAGAAATCAAAAAGTTCTTTTTTGTATCCTACCTTAACCTATTTGTAACTAAAAATTCTTCTATAATTCCTAATCTACCCCTAGCCGAAACTGTAGCCCTCTGAATAAGCTTTTCAGAGACATATAATTTGCCTTATTTGAGCTTAAATTGAGAGAGTTAAGCCCAAATTGTAATTGGCATTGGCTAAAGCAATGGTTTTGATGATAACAAACAAAGACAAGAAATAGAAGTGCAATGATCAAGTCCAAGGATCTTCAAGATTAGCTTATAGGACTTAGATATTGTGTTAAGGTATTTAGGATTTACTCCAAAGCTCATTCAAATGGTTTTTCACTTGACTTAAATGGCTTTACAAAATCATGTTTTAAACTTGTGAAAAATTGGTTTATGTTTGAGCTAAAATGTTTTAATGGGATAACATGTTAGTGACTTGATCAAGAACAAAATACTAAATCTTTTTAAGAGCTCCTAACCAATTATGAACTCCAACTAATTGGTTATTCATCAAGTCAAAACATGTTTTTCTAATTGCTCCTAACCAATTAAACTATTTCACTAACTGATTAGCATTTGTTATAAAAGCTACGTGAACCAACTTTTTTTTATTGCCTAACCGATTAGGCATGTTTGCTAATTGGTTAGTGTGCTTTTAAAATGTCACAGGAAATATTTTGTAAAAGGACCTAACCGATTAGAACAACTTGCTAATTGATTATTTGAGAACTCAGAATCCATTTCTAAAGTGTCCTAACCGATTAGAGACTTTTTGCTAATTGGTTAGTATGTTTCTAAATGTCACTGGAAAGGAATTGTGAAATGTCCTAACTGATTAGTGACTTTTACTAATCGGTTAGTATATCTTTTAAATGCTACGAGAACTAATTTCTGAATGCCTAACCGATTAGGCAAGCTTTGCTAATCGGTTATTCTCTAAAACAGAAACTCAAGAACAATTTTATATACTGTCTAACCGATTAGGAGGAACCTCTAATCGGTTATCTGGGCAACCAGAAAACACGCTCCAACGGCTCTATTGAGCATTAAATGCCCCCATCCACTACCAAACGGCTCTAAATTTGTTTTGGCTATAAATACAAGTTGTTGGGCATCAAAGAAAAGTTGGAGAACATTCTGAAAATTACCCTTGAGTATTGAAAATGAATTTCATCATCTTTTTCTCCAAATCTTTGTTTTGAGCTAAGTGTGTAAATCCTTTATACCCATAAGCTTCAAGTTGTATTATCTACTCTTCAAGAGAGTTTCTATCTTCTACACTTTGTGTAATATATAAAGAGAGGGTGAGGTATCCTTAGAGTAAAGGGTGAGGTATCCCTAGAGAGTGAGGCATCTCTCAAAGTTAGTAAAGGGTGAGGTATCCTCTTGAGGGTGAGGCATCCCTCAAAAGTTGTAAAGGGTGAGGTATCCCTATTTGAGGCTCAAGCACAAGGGTGAGGTATCTCAAGGTGTGTTGAGTGCTCTCAATTGTAAAGGTTATCAAGCACCTTATTGAAGCTTGAAGATAGTGGAAAATCTCTAGCAATTGCTTGAGGATGGACGTAGATCACAAGTGGATTGGTGATCGAACCAGGATAAACTATTGTGTTTGATCTTCTAAACTCTATCTCTTTACATTTGCACCTTAATTGTATATGCTTGAGTTGAACTTGATATTTAGCTTATTTGCTTGATTTATCCTATATCTCAAGTTGCAGTTGAGTAATCTATAATAGTTGTACATTTATTGTGCATATTTCGCTGCATTTATTTATTGAGTGATTTAAAATGCATAATTTGTCAAAGTTGCATTAAAACTAGTCATCACCCAATTCACCCCCCCTCTTGGGTAATGGTTGCCATGACTAACACAAATCAGTGAGGGAAGGTCCAAGCTTTGTGACAGCAATAACGTCCTAACTTTGAGGCTTAATTTTGCCCTGAATCCAGCTGAAATAGAAAAATTGCATTAGACGCAAATCTTCGTCTCAGCTTTCAGGGGACACCAAGATCATCCAAATGTGACATTTGTAGCCCAAGATATGGCCTGTACAAGACAGAAAGGTCAAAATGAGCTAAATTCTAAAAATTAATGAAGCTTTTACAACTAAGCTCAATGAGGCCCAATCATCTAAAACTCACCCAAAAACATAATATTGGATATAATTAGCATCAATTAGGCTAAATAAAAAGCAATAATGAATGCCTCAAAATTGATTGATCACCCTTCATATGGCTGAATCTTCCCTCGATATCAATAGATAATTGTAGAACTTTTTGTTAGCTTTTCAATGCCTCAAATGGCGCATTGATCTGATCTTTGTAGCTCAAGATATGACTCAATTAATGAGGAATAATTACGATAGTGCGAGAATCTGAATCAAATCTTTTTGAGAATCCTTATCCAATCGTCAATATTAATGGAAGCTTAATTACAAAAAGTTGCCAACATGAGATTTGTAGATCTCTTTCTTAGCTTCCAAACGCCACCAGAATCAAGTAAATCACATATTTATAGAGAAAGGTATCCCTAATTTACTGAGACATGTTTGATAACAATACTTTCCTCAATTAATCTTTGACCAAATCTCTTGTTTGCTATTTCTTTTTGTTGAATCCATATAAATTAGGAAACAAATATCTCACTCAAATTAAGAAACTCCTTGAGATCCTTACATTAAATGCAGAGTTGCTTGGTCATCAAGTGAAGATTATTTGTACTCCAATTAAGAATCTAACTTGATCCTTCCTTAAATTCCTACAAAACACAATAAAAATACATTTAATTCAGTGAGCCCAAAATTCACTGATAATAACATATTTTATACATTAATAAAACCTCATTTTTAATCATTTACACTTTCCATGTACTTAATTGATTGAGTTTGGTCATGTTTTGTAAGTTTGAGTTCAAATTAAGCTTAATTGATATTTTTCAGCATTGTTGAGATTTTATATTATTTTTGTATTTCGGTCATATCTTGAGTTTTATATGTCTAAAAATTATGAATTTTACCTTGTAGGAAAGCTGAGAGAAAGCTGTACAACTTTGATGAAAAGCTCGAAGTCTCAATCAGACATCTAATGGAGCTAATTGGGCCTGGAAGTTAGAAAACGGGTTCTGTCACTAAAACCCGAGCAGTATGCACTAATCAGGGCATAACTTGAGCTATAGAAGAGTTATTAAGCTGAAACTGATGTCATTTGAAAGTTAAGACCCAAATCTACAACTTTCATGAAGAACACATGAGCCAGTTCAGATGTCTTGGAAGTTATATTGGGCTTGGAAGTCAAAACAGATGAGCTATTGTTGGGCTTGAGCATTGTGTAGTGATTGTACTGGAATTTGAGCTGTAAGATTCAATTTGGGCTAAAATTAGTGCCATTGGAAAGCTAAGACAAAACCCTTCAACTTTCATGAAGACTACTTTTCCATAAAATGACGTTTTAATAGAGTTATAATTGTGTGAAGATAGTTGAATTAGTTAGTACAAGTGGAGAGACATGCATAATTAATCATCCACCCACTCATTAATCATCCACCCACTAAATAATCATCTACCCACTCAATAATCATCTTCCCACTCAATAATCATTCACCCACTCAAAAATCATTCACCCACTCATTAATTAACTTCATTGTCATTTTCCACTCATCCACTCATCATCTACCTACTCATTAAATAACTCCATTGTCATTTTTCGCTCATCCACCCATCATCTACCCACTCATTAAATAACTCCATTGTTATTTTGTACTCCTCAAGCTCTATATAAGAGAGCATTGGCTGATTATTTTGGGAAATTGTAGCTTAGATTATGCTATTGTGTTATTTGTTTATCTTGTTGTAATTTTCTTTTGTTGTAAATAGAAATTATGTTCATCTTCTTCTTCTTCTCTCTTTCTTTCTTCTTGTTCATGGGTAACTAATTTTCATCTTGCTTGGGTGAAGGGGTGAAGCTTTTGGTAATAAAAATAAGGTTAGATTAATTTTTTTCTTGTACTTAAATGGTATATTATCAAGTGATCATTATATGTGTTGTATTTTGTTTCCAATCAATTTAGAAACCCTCCTTGTAAAGTGGAGTTCTTGATTCATTGTAGACAAGTAGTTTGGCATGGCATAATGAATGCTTGAACCCATTTACAAGTGTTGGTATTGGTAAATAATTAAAGGAACCATAATATAACTATATATATAATACTAAATGGACTTTGAATGTTTTATTTTCCTATTGGAACTTCCGTTGTGTGTGGGTTTCAAATGAGTTATAAAAAGAATTAATATTGTCCTTAATTTATTACCAAAAGTGGATCTCTTAGCCCAAGTAAGTTCTTTTTTTAATTGTGAGCAAGTTTTATTATCTTTATTGTTGTGACAAATCAATTCATTTTCTCAAAGAATTTTTCTTCATCAATTCCCTATGGATCGACCTCAGATTCCTCAGAAATTTATTACTTGAAACAATCTGCACTTGGGTTTGTATCCTTTAATCCGCATCATTCACTCAATATCGTAAATAAATAGCATAATTCTTATCTCAAAGTACTCAGATCCTTCAAATATTTTATCTTTAGGAATTTCTTATTTTTGCACAAAATCAAATGATTTATCCTAAAAATTCAAATAATCCTAAGTGAAGAAATAATTATTTAAAAATAAATTAAAAATTAAATAAAAAAAATAAACAAAAACTAAATATATATAAATTAAAATTCTAATAAATAAACCCAAAAGATGAGTGTATTTACACTCATCAATGACCGAAGATGACTCCAAGTTCTCTTTCCTAATCCCCAAGAAGTATGGACATGTAACCTATGGAGACAACAACGAAGGAAAGATTCTTGGTGTTGATAAAGTTGGTAAAATTCCTTCATCCGCTATTGATAATGTTTTGCTTGTTGAAAGACTTAAACATAACTTGCTTAGCATTAGTCAATTGTGTGACAAAGGAAATAAAGTGATATTTGACTCAAATTGTTGCATAATTGAAGGAGTAGATGACAAGTAAGTTAAGTTTGTTAGTCAAAGAGTGAATAACATATACATGATTATTCTTGATGATATATCATCAAATGGTGCAAAATGTCTTATGAGTAAAGAAGATGATTCATGGCTTTGGCATAAAAGAATTGCACACATTCACATGGATCACTTGAATAAGTTGGTCTCTGAGGAGCTAGTAAGTGGACTACCTGAGCTCAAATTTGAAAGAGATAAGTTATGTGATGCATGTCAAAATGGAAAACAAGTAAAGGTCTCTTTTAAAGCAAAAAATGTTGTCTCAACCTCTAAACCTTTACAACTTTTGTACATGGATCAAGATTAGACCCTCAAGAACTATGAGCTTTGATGATAATTATTATGCACTTGTGATTGTAGATGATAATTCTAGGTTCACATGGTCATTATTTTTATCTCATAAAAATGATTCTTTTTAGACTTTTAGAAAACTTGCCAAAGTTATTCAAAATGAAAAGAGATGTAACATTGCATCTATTAGAAGTGATCATGGTGGTGAGTTTGAAACCTTTTGTAATAAAAATGGAATTGAGCATAATTTTTCAACCCCTAGAACTCCACAACAAAATTGAGTTGTAGAAAGAAAAAATAGATCTTTGGAAGAAATAGCTAGAATTATGCTCAACAAATCTAACTTTCCTAAGTATTTTTGGGCGAATGCGTCAAGTACCACTTGTTATGTAATGAATAAGATCATAATAAGACTAATTTTAAAGAAAATCCCTTATGAATTATATTAATGAAGGAAATCAAATATCTCTCACCTTCATGTCTTTGGATGCAAGTGTTTTGTTTTAAATAATGGAAAGGAGAACTTAGGCAAATTTGATGCAAAATCAGATGAAGGTATATTTCTTAGTTATTCTAGTCATAGTAAAACTTTTAGAATCTACAATAAAAGAACTATAACCATAGAAAAGTCCATACATGTTGCTTTTGATGAGACTAATCCAAATGGACTGAGAAAGCAATTTGTTGATGATGTTGCAGAAATTTTGGCCAAAACACACTTGGAGGACAAGGAGAAAGAAGCAAGAAGAAAGTCAAGTTGATCTCTCAAGACAAGAGGAATCACAAGTCATGGATCTTCCTAAGGAATGGGGGACTTCAAGATATCATCTTCTTGACAAAGTGATTGATGATGTATGGGTAATGAAAGTTGCCAAGACTATCAAATTATATTTTATAAATCGATTCACCAAAATACTTGTAGTATAAGGCACAGCTAGGTCGAACCCTCGGATCACTTTAATTAAGTAATCAGATTAAGAAGTTAACAAAGGGGGATGCAAAATTAATTAATAGAAAGTAATTAAAAAATGTAAACATAATTAAATAAACAATCAATCTAAGGAAATCAATTGTTCTTGAGTTTAATCTATCATTGATCACTAAGAATTCATTCAATTGCTAACCAAGTTTTTGGCTTTAGATCACATCAAGAAGCCTTAAGATGATCAATGAATTATCTACTAGATAAGCATCTAGAATTTAATTAATCAAGGTTAAATGAATTAAGCACCCATTTAATCCTAAATTAACTTAAAATCCATAATTCAACTAAGCTAAACAATCCATCAAACACCTTTGATGCATTGTTTAATCTCTTCCATTCAATTGCTAATCAGATTCTAAATCTTAGATCATATCAAGAAGCCTTAAGATGATCAATGAATTCTCTACTAGATAAGTATCTAAAATTTAATTAATTAAGGTTAAATGAATTAAGCATTTATCTAATCCTAAATTAATCTAAAACCTAGAATTGAACTAAGCTTAACAAACAACATCTAAGAAGCCTTTGATGCATTGTTTAGTATCTTTAATCTTCATTAATATGTGGTAATTATGTAATTATCACATTAAAATCTAAATTAAATTAAGCAATTCAATTCAGATTTAACAAAATCAAAAGAAGTAAAGCAAAGCTTGATCAACAAGTAAAGAAAAACTTGATCAACAATTAAATGTAAAACAATCAAAATAAGATCTCAAAATTAAACATCAAGAATTTCAATTCCTTGGATTGATTAAAAGGTTTTTCCCTCTCATCGATGAGAGGGAAGAGAAACATAAATGAAAGAAACCTAGAGAGAAGGGAGAAGAAGAAAGATAAAGAGAGAAAGTGCAAGCAAGAGCGTCTAAGAGAAAATTAGGGTTGAGTTTTGTGGTTACAGCTGCTACTTAAATAACTATATCTAAAATTAAAAATCCAAGTTTTCCCTCATCTTAGGGTTAACCTTCTTTCTCTTAGCTTTAATTGGATACCTAATTCGCATAATTTGGGCACATGATGAAAGAGTTATGCCCAAAACATTCTTAACAGCTCTCTGCACCCATCATCCGACTTCAAAGGGTGAAAATATCATCACAAAGTCACATTTTTTTATAAGTGGCCACATAAGAAGGGAAGATATAAGTCTTAGCTTTCAAATGCATCCAGTTTTAGGTCCACATCACACCTACAGCCCAAATTATATCTCAATCTTTACACATCATCTAGGTTCCAGCGACAACTTCTCTATTATGACTTCGTGACCCAATATGACCTACTAGACATCCGATTCAGCCTTCGAGCTTTTCATCAAAGTTGTAGAGATTTATCTCAGCTTTCCTACAAGGTAAAATTAATAATTTTTAGATGTCTAGAACTTAAGTTATGCCCAAAATATAGAAACAGTATAAAATTTCCATTAATGCTGAAAAATACAATTATGCCCAGTTTGAATCCAAATTATAAAATGTGGGCAAAACCAATAAATTAAGCATATAAGAGATCTAAGAGACAAAATATTAGGGTTAACTAATATATGAAAATTGTGTTTATCAAATTCCCCCCACACTTAGCTTTATACTCCCGGGCAAAACTAGAAATTCAACATAGGGAACAAGGACCTACAACATAAACTCAAAAATTAAAAACTCTAAAAGACTCACTTTCAAATGATGTTCAAGTATCCAAAAGTATATAAGCAAGAAGAGCAACCAAAGCTTCAAGGAATTAGAACATTCATGAAGTAACATTTCTTTACATCTTAAATCAACAAGCAAGGTAACTTCAAATGAAAAACATAAATCAAGAATGATAGAACTTCATAAGATACACTCTCAATCCCTTAAGTGTTTAGAAGGTAAATCACTACTAGAAAAATCGTATTCAGAGATGAAATTTAGAGACGGACACAATTTCATCTCTAAAAGAGATGGACACAATTCCATCTCTAATAGAGACGAAAAAATAGACGGATTTGATGATTTAGAGAGGGAAAATAAATTTTACAATTTAGAGACGAAATTTAACGACAACATTTATCTGTCTCAGACTTTTTTGTCTCTAATTTTGTCTCTATTTGGTCAATATAAAAGCAAATATGTTTAGAAACAGAATTTAGAGATGGAATATACCCATCACAGATTTTTCTATTTCTAATTTCATCTCTATTCAATTAATTTAGCATTTTAAAAAGTCAAATATATTTAGAGACGAAATTTAGAGATAAAATTTGCTCGTCTCTAATTGTGTCTCTATTCGATTAATTTAGCATTTTAAAAAGTCAAATATATTTAAAAACAGAATTTAGAGACATAATTTTCTCATATTAGATTTTTCCGTCTCTAATTGTGTCTCTATTGGGTTAATTTAGAGTTTTAAAAAGTTAAATATATTTAGAGACATATATGTTTCGTCTCTAAATAATTTATATAATTTTAAAATTTAAAAAATTAATAAAATAAATTATTTTATTTTTTTATAAAGTATAGAGACGGAATGTTTTTCGTCTCATGAATCGATATATTTTTTTAATAAAACATTAACAAATTTCTTAAGATAAAAATTTAATATTAAAAAGTTTAGAGACAGACTATTATTCGTCTCTAAATTTGGAGATTTTTTAAAAAAAAAATATGAAAAAGGTGTTCGTGGGAGTCCTAAATCTCTCTTTTCATTTGTTCTTTCACTCTTAAGAAAAGTAGAAACTCTTCCTATGCGCAACCATTGCCCATGACCACTTTCACGCGACCTGCCCCTTCAACCATCCCTCATTGATAACACCGCCCACCTCTTACCAGCGTCATATTTAAAAAATTTGTGCGATGATTGTTACTAAGTGGCTTCAATACTCAAGAGGAGGTGAATTGAGTTTATAAAATAAGTTCGCAATTCTTTCGCAAAACACTTGACTATTAAATTTTGTTGAAGCTATTGACTATTTAAAATGAATGAATTGATAAGAACGATAGATATAACTCAATAATCAACCAAGAGAGAAGTAATCAAGCAAGAATATAAGCAATGCACAAATGTAAAGAGAAGGGTTTAGAGAATTAAACACAATAGTTTATCCTGGTTCGGCCACCAATCCACTTGTGACCTACGTACAGTTCTCAAGCAACCACTCGAGATTTTCCACTATATCTTCAAGCTTCAATAGGTGCTTGACAACCTTTACAAACTTGAGCATTCAACTCCTTGGGATGCCTCACCCTTGAGCTTCAGCTTCTTCAAACAAAGGGATGCCTCACCCTTTACAATTTGGAGGGATGCCTCACCATCTCTTACAAAGCAATCAAGGTTAATATAATGAAACTCTCACTAGAGTAAATAATATAAATTGAAGCTCTTAGAATGCTCTCAAAAGATGTCTCAAGTTTTTCACAAAAACAGAGCAAGATATGGATTCAAGGATTGATTCTCGTTTTGATGTGTTACTAAGACGTTTCAAGTTAAAGAACTCTCATTAATGATGCCCCAACATCTGTATTTAAAGGGATATGAAGTTAAGGAGCTGTTTGGATGATTAAAGCCAAGCATTTAATACACCTAATATAGCCGTTGGGCATGTCAGAACACTAGTAATCGATTATACGTTTCTGGTAATCGATTACATGGAGGTTAGAACATGTTATTGGCTTTCTGGGCTTGTGGTAATCGATTACCAGGCTTGTGTAATCGATTACACGCCCTTTAACTTGATGGTAATCGATTACAATATTGATGTAACGATTACATGGTTGTTTGAACATGTTCTTGCCTTTTTAGGCAGATGGTAATCGATTACCAGCAGATGGTAATCGATTACACGCCCTCTGACTTTCTGGTAATCGATTACATTGATGATGTAATCGATTATAAGGCTTCTATTTAGCTTGTAATCGATTACCACACATGTGTAATCGATTACTTTACACTTTAAACACATTTTTCAAGCCTAAATGAGGATTCATGTCATTTCTAACTTTAAGAAACATGGATTTGAACAATATTGAACTATGTTTGGCATGATCCATGATTAAAGACAACCTCTTTTTAGAAAGTGAACTTTGAAAAACATATTGATTAAAATCATATTTGAAAAACCATTTGAGATATCTTGAGAGCATTTAACATTGATGTTCTAATGCCTATATCTAAATAAACCTCTTGATTTCTTTCTTTGATCTTGGTTTTCTCTTTTGCACTTGATCTTCATCTTTGGCTTTGTTATCATCAAAAACCAATTCACATGCTTCAAGACACATGCATTCGCAATGATTAAAAGGTAATTATAAGATTTATATTTTTGAGATCACAAAGTATTTTCACAAGTTCAGCTAAGATCACGAGATATTTCCACAAGTTCGACCCATTTGAATTACTCATATGATTAGTTCCTATTTGACCACAGAAGCACAAAGTTTATGCCATTCCTCCCCCCTCCCCCCCAAAATTTAGGGGAAGAAAAAATGTAGTGACTTGCACTACATGTCTATCAATTAGCACTTTTTAATTTTTTTAAAATAAAAATTAAACAATGATAAAGATTATTTGAATTTTATTTTTGTATTTATGATCAAAATTTTAAATAAGTAATAAGATGTATTTATATCTTATCTTCTTTGTATTTATTTTTAAATCTTTAAATTAGTAATAAGATTGCACAAAAAAAATTAGTAATAAAATATAATTATAATTTTATTCTCTTTTATATTTATCTTTGAATTTTTAAATTAGCAATTAATATTGATAATTTTAGAAAAAAAGGAACAACTAAAGTGGAATACAGATAAATAATATGTTAATATATATATATATATATATATATATATATAATATTAAAGTTTAAATATTATATTTTTTTAATAAAATATACATCAAATCTAACTAAGTTTCTAAAAACAACCATAATCTCTAATTCTTATACTTACTCAGTTTGAGAGAAGAAGAGGTTCTTCATCACTGAGATCCTCTGCTAATTGAGAGAGGAAGACGTCATCATGAATATCAACCATGTGATTAGCATTGACAATGTCAATGGTTTTGATGATAACAAACAAGAAAAGTTATGGTTGTGCAAAGATCAAGTTCCAAGGTTCTTCTAGTTTACCTTATAGGACTTAGATCTTATGTTAAGGTAAATAGGAATTACACTAGCTCATTTTTTGTTTTTTTCATTCAACTTAAATCTCTTTGCAAAATCATGTTTTATATTGATAAAGTTTGAGAAAAATGTTTTTAGAAAGGATGAAAAGAAAATCATGTTTTATACTTGTCAAAATACTCATCAAGTTTGTGCAAAATGATTTTAGAAAGGTTCAAAATGATTTGGGAAACTTTGGTTGTATAATCCTTTAGAAATCTTGTTTTCTTGGTAAGTCAATAACTGATTATGTATTATAACTTGTTATCTGAAACTAATAACTAATTATGTGTTTCTAAATAACTAATTATTTGAAACCCATAATAAGTTATTTGTTATGTCAAAAATGCTCTTTTAAGTTTTTAAAAGTGAATAATTGGTTATGGAAAGTCCATAACAAGTTATTTGCATGTTGGGAACATTCCCTCTTATTTTTCAAATGTTCCTAACCGATTAGAGCTCCCAAATAACCTGTTATTCATGTGCTACAGTATTTCTTGATGGCACAAATAACAAGTTAGGCAAAACTAATAACTTGTTATTAGAAATCAAATAATCTATTATTGGAATCCAATAACTTGTTATTTGGGATAGCATAAGTCATCTCCCAATGGCTCTATTGAGAGAAAAGATGTCCAAAAAGGCATTATACGGTATGAAAAATATTCTACGTGGTTTAAATGTATTAAATATTATTTACATTTAATGCCTCCAACAACCACCAACGACTCTAAAAAGGTTTGGGCTATAAATAAAAATGGTTGGGAATTAAAAACACATTAGAGAACAATCTGAAAATCATTCTTGAGCATTAAATTCGTATTTCATTAACTTTTTCTCCAAACTCCTGTTTTTGAGCTATAAGTATGTAAATCCTTCATACTCATAGAGCTTCATTTTGTATTATTCACTCTTGAGAGAATTTCATTCCATCTATACTTTGATTAATTTGTAAAGAGAGTGAGGTATCCCTTTGTTGTTGAGGCTCAAGTACAAAGGGTAAGGTATCCCAAAGTGTGTTGAGTGCTATAGTTTGTAAAGGTTGTAAGCTCCTGTTGAAGCTTGAAGATATAGTGGAAATCTCAGGTGATTACTTGAGGACTAAACGTAGACCAGAAGTGGAGTGGTGGTTGCACTAGGATAAACCTTGTCTTTGAAATTTTAAACTCTACTCCTTTACTTTTGTGCACTGTTTTATTGGCTTGCTTAAATACTTTCTTGTTTAGGTGTTTTATTTGTGAGTGAAAGCTTTCAATCTTATCTATCCATTCATCTATGCCAATAAATAGCTTCAACGAAAATTGATAATCAAACGTTTTGCGAAAGATTTGCGAAAATATTTTACATACTTAATTCACCCCCTCCTGAGTATTGAGGCAACTTGGTAATAAGTGGTATCAGAGCTAGACTCTTGTGTAAAGACTTTAGCAGCTTCAAGAGGAGTGATGGCTTCAAATGGTTTTTCTTCTGAAAGTTCTTCTATAAATAGACCCCCTTATTTCAATAGGGATGGTTATGCCTATTGAAAAGAAATGATGAAAATTTTTATTAAAGCTATTGATTTAGATGTATGGGATGCCATTGAAAATGATCCTTTTGTTCCCACACGTATTGTTGATAGTGTAAGAACTAATACACCAAGAAGTGAATGGACCGATGAGGACAAAAAGAAGGTTCAATACAATTTGAGAGCTAAGAACATCATTACCACATCCTTAGTGTGTGATGAATTCTTTAGGGTGTCAAATTGTAAGACCACCAAAGAAATGTGGGATACTTTACAAGTGACCTATGAGGGTACAAGTGAAGAAAAGAGATCAAGAATAAATACTCTCACTCATGAGTATGAATTATTTAGAATGAATTAAGGAGAAAACATTCAAGAAATGCAAAAAAGATTCATACACATTATAAATCATCTTACTTCATTAGACAAGACATTTCCTAATGAAGATCTTATTAACAAAATTTTGAGATGTTTGAGTTGGAATTGACAACCCAAAGTAACGACTATTGCGGAATCAAGGGAAAGGAGCCTCAATAACTCCAACATGCTATGAATGTGAAAAACTGGGGCACTTGAAGATGGATTGTCCCGTGTATCTAAAGAAGACAGAAAAGTTTGAGAAGAGACCTTCAAAAGAAAAGAAAGGAAGGAGAGCCTACATAGCATGGGAAGACAATGACATGGATTCTACCGATAGTTCAAAAAATGAAGAAGCTCATCTATGTCTCATGACTAGAGGAGAAGAAGAAGAAGAGAGTGACACCAAGGTAACTTCTTCTAACCTAGACTATTCACTTTCCTGTAGTGAATTGTAAGATACCTTTGAAGAATTACATGATGAATTCATGAGGCTCACAAAGATGGTTTTATCTTCTAACAAAACAATCTCCTTATTAGTAAACAAAATTTCTATTTTAAACAAAGAGATTTATGAACTCAAAATTGAGAATAAGACTCTAAGATTAATCGATGTTAACTCAACATGCATCACTTGCTCTTGACATGATGATGCATCCATACCTTCATCTTACTCATCATGCAAAGCTTTTGAAAAAGAAATTGAGGATTTAAATAATACTCTTTCAAAATTTACTTTTGGAAGAGACAACTTGAATGTGTTGTTAGGGAAACAAAGATGTGTTTTCCAAAAAGTCGGTTTAGGGTATAATCTTAATAACCAACAAAAGTCTTACAAGAATTTTTTTTGTTTCCTCGATTACATCAAGTAGCCCCTTTGTTAAATGTTTTCATTGTGGGAGGAAAGGATATAGTGCCTCAACATGTAATGTTAGGAAGAATGTTAATACCAAGGTTGGGACTAAAATGGTTTGGGTCCTTAAGGGCAACTTGCCTAAATCTAACACACGAGGACCCAAGAAAATTTGGTTACCAAATGTTAAAAACTAAATGTGTGTTGTAGGTGTGCTTGAAGGCTAAGAGCTTAAGTTGGTATCTTGATAGTGGATGCTCCAAGAGCATGACTGAAGATGGCTCCAAGTTCTCCTTCCTTGTCCCTAAGAAGAATGGCTATGTAAGTATGGTGACAACAACAAAGGGAAGATCTTTAGAGTTAGCAAAGTTAGTAAAATCCCTTCCTCTTTTATTGATAATGTTTTACTTGTTGAAGGGCTTAAACATAATTTCTTAGTATTAGTCAATTATGTGATAAAGGAAATAAAGTTATATTTGATTTAAATTATTGCATAATTGAAGGTAAAGATGATAAGCAAGTTAAGTTTATTGATCATAAGGTCAATAACATATACATGATTAGCCTTGATGATATATCTTCAAATGATGCTAAATGCTTTATGAGTAAGGAAGATGTTTCATAGTTATGGCATAGAAGAATTGTTCACATTCACATAGATCATGTAACACCCCAAAATTTATTTATTTTATTATAAATATTCATTTTATAATATTTGTGATTTTCTAATTTTTTTTGAATTTTTCTAAGAACACGAGAATATTTTAATATTATTTCTTGTTTTACGTGCAAACTGAGCGGAGCCGAAAAAATGAAATATTTTTCTCGAGAACCTTGATCTGTGGAAATGTCAACAGGAGATCTTACTAAACCCGAGGGTGGACAAGATTTACAATGTTTTACATTTTTCGAGAAATTTTAACTAACCGAATAACAAATCGCTGTAAAATTTTATCTGTCGGACAATTAGATACTGACTTTTGCCAACTGTAATAATTATCTATTGGATAATAATATGTAATAAAAACTCTATCACATTATCTTAATCCAATCTACTTTATGTCTAATCAAGCTTACTTTAATTCAAAATTTTGTACCTTAATTAAGAAGCTACTTTGAGAAGCTTTGGCCCAAATGACCACCTTGCCCTTGGCTTGTTGGGGAAGCTAAAATTCTTCCCCTCTTCTCTCTTCTAGTGCCGTGGCTACCATACCCTTGGGAGGCAAAAATTTTGCCTCCCCACTTAACCTAATCCACTCAAAATATCCCCACTTTCACCTATCCACTTCTCTCTCTAACCTTTTCTTCTTCAAAGTTTCTCCTCCTTCTCTCTACTCCCCTCTCCAATCCGAAAATTGCAGCCCCCATTGTGACCATTAATCTTCATCTTTTCTATTCATCAAGACCATTTCCATACTCACCTCCATCTCCTCTACACTTTCTCTTTTGAAAATTTCTTCAAAAATCCAACCTTTTCTCCATTGTCTTCCAAGGCAAAGCTCCTAACGTTGAGGTAAAGCTTCCACCTTTCTTCTTATTTCTCATCATTTTCGTACTCTAGGGTCTCATTGGAGACCAAAGATCTATCCTTTAACATGCGTAATGTTGATTCTTGATGATGGAAATTTCTAGGGTTTTGAAGGCTTCAAACCGAAATCACCAAGTACAACCTAGGGAGCCATTTTCGTTATTCTTCCTTAGGTAAGAGGGAGATTACTCACTTCAACCACTAATGGTGGTGAGAGAACCTTTGTGTGCTTGTTGATGGAGGATTCCATCCTTGTATGCTCACTTTATTTGATGATTTTGTATGTTTTTGTGTTTTTGAGTTGGATAAATACTTGAATGGTGATTTTGTATATATTGGATGTGTTAAATGTGCTTGATCATGTTAGGGTTGTTAAATGGAAAATTTGGAGTTTCCTACCCTAACATGGTGCCATGGTTTTGGGTGGAATTTTGGGATAAAAATTGGTTCTTGTACACAAAGAAATAAAGCTTATGTGATTTAATGTTGAATGATAATATTGAAAGTAATGAATGGAAAATTTTAAGGGTTTAATACCCTAAAAGGAGGCCATGATTTTGGCTTGAAAACATGAGAGATTGAATTGATTTTGATGAACAAAAAATTGAGCGAATTGATATCAAGAAAACTAGTACATAAAATGGAAGAAAATTGGAACTTGAAAACCTAGAGAAGGCTACGGTTTTAAAGAGAAAAATTAGGGTTTAAATGATGCCTTGGTGCATTTTTGGAAATTAAGAACTTAGAGATATGCATAATCCATAACAAAGTGGAAGAATTAAATTAAATAATGAGACTTGAGAAGGCCACGGTTTTGAAGGGTAATTCACCCTATAATTTTCATAATTGACCAAAGTTTAAGACTTTGAAAATGTGAATCCAAGATATGAACTTGTGAAAAATTGATAAGCTATGTATGATTACATATTGATATTGAGAATTGATTTTATGTTATTATGAATCCCTATGTGGGTTAAAGTACTTGTTGACTATGTACTTGAGAAAATTATGACATATTGATGTTGAGAGATGAATGTATATATGCCATTGAGGTATGCTTATGATGAATGCATCATTGATAAACATACATGATATACATTGTGTCGTCATGCATATGTGTTGTCCATTGGACATTGTTAGAAAGGCGGTGTATGCCTAGGAGTTTGAATAACACCCATGTATGGGTGCGAGTAGACTAAGCGTAGGGTCATATTGGTTGGCCTAGGGGGCGTCAGGGTGTGGGTGTCTCATAATAGACAGAGGTAGCTCCACTGGGGCCGTGGGATAGACAAATGCGACACATCGACGATCCGGACTGAGACGCTATCCTATATCGCGATCAACTATCGAGGTGCCATGTATAAGCCAATTGCGCAAACATTTTTATGAGATAAAGCACACTATATTTTTAAGGCTAACGATATACTAGCATTACTCCTTGATCATTCACTCCGAAAATGTTAATGTCTAGCTCCATGGAGTAGGAATTTTTGGTACCTTGTGCATCGTGAATTGTCCGTCTCATAATTCATTGAGCATGAACATTTATAATTATGAATATAACTGTCCTTATTATTGAAATAATTGTCTGATTATCTGAACTGTTGATTGCTGGGAATATTACTGTTGTTTGCCTATTATTGTAATTATTATAATTAATTATTGTTGTTCTGCTTTTACTGTTAATTTAATATGGCTGTGATCAAATGTATAAATTATGTTATCTGTTGGCGTCCAGCACCGTTTTGTTTTCTTACTGCCATTTTGGTAATGAAAGCTAGGTGTCTCACTTCTTTCTCTGTTCCCTTTATTTTTGTCGATTTGCTTACTTTTGAGAAGACACGTGTGAAGAAGAGGAAGTTCCTGAGTTTCCAGGCTTTTGGCCAGACTGAGATTGAAGCTTGCTGAGGATGATGTCTCGCCCTCGTGGATTTTTGGGCTACACACGGATCACTTTTCACGAAAGTCCTGACTACTAGCACATTAATATGTAGACGGATCGTTGTGTGTACCATGGAGAGCTGATGGTGTCCTTGGCATGGGGTCGTTATGACGCCCCTATTTTTAATTTTCATGCTTTTGTTTGGCTAGAGTTTTATATGCCCATTAGGGATATGTGGGCTGACATGTATTACACCCCACGTGATGACTCTTTTCTCTCTACTGCTCGGGCTCCTGCCCGTTGTTCGGTCACTCTGATGGATGTTTCATCGGACGAAGAGGACCCTGAGGAGGACCCTTCTACGGTCCCTTCTCGTCAGTCTTAGGGACGAATTCTGTCAATAGCTACTGATGGCTATCCGTTTTCTTTTTTGGGGAGCCTGACGTTTTGCTAGATTGATAGATGTAAATTTGTAACTACCTTGGGTGGGTAATGCTTTTGCTTTCTTTTTGTATACTTTGGAATGTAACTAAACAGGCTTATGCATTTAGGTATAAATATATATATATATTGTGTATGGTTTAACTTATGTCAGATTCTTTTTATTGCGACTGTTCTAATTATTATCTCTATATGTAATGGATTTTTAAATCAACTTTTAACTCTACTTGGTAATGATATAATAAAAAGAAAAAAAAATATATAGTGACATTTGTAAAGGAACTTGAATAACCATAAAATGAACCGGGTCTATGAGTTAAAAACAAACAAACACTATTTTTCGCAGTTTAATTTATTTCGTTTCATGTTTCGCTTTACTATGGTGTGACGTTCTTTCTTCGCGAGTATTGAGAAAAAGGGGCGTTACAGATCACCTAAGTAAGTTAGTCTCAAAAGAGCTAGTAATTAGATTTTCAAAGCTCAAATTTGATAAAGATAAACTTTGTGATGCATGTCAAAAGGGAAAACAAGTAAAGATCTCTTTTAAAGTTAAAAATGTGGTTTCAACTTCTAGACCTTTACAATTTTTGCACATGGATCTTTTTGTCCCTCTAAAACTATGAGCTTTGATGGGAATTATTATGATGTAGTGATTGTCGATGATTTTCCTAGGTTTACATGGACATTATTCCTATCACACAAAAATGATGTTTTTCCATCTTTTAAAAGACTTGCCAAAGTTACCCAAAATGAAAAAAGTTTTGTATTGCATCCATAAGAAGTGATCATGGTGGTGAATTTGAAAACCATAATTTTGAAACCTTTTGTGAAGAACATGACATTGAGCATAATTTTTGTTGCCCCTAAGACTCCTCAACAAAATGGAGCTATAGAAAGGAAAAATTGATCTTTAAAGGAAACGACAAGAACTATGCTCAATAAGGCTAACCTTCCTAAGTACTTTTGGGCGGATGCGGTAAGTACCACTTGTCATATTATGAATAGGGCCCTAATAAGATCATTTTTAAAGAAAACTCCTTATGAATTGTATAAGGGAAGAAAAGCAAATATTTCTCACTTCCATGTCTTTGGATGCAAATACTTTGTTTTAAACAATGGAAAGGATAACTTAGGGAAATTTGATGCTAAGTCTGATGAAGGAATATTTTTGGGCTATTCAATGCATAGTAAAGCTTTTATAATTTATAATAAAAGAGCTATGACCATAGAAGAGTCCATTCATGTTGCCTTTGATGAAACTAACCCAAATGGTCCAAGAAAAGATTTAGTTGATGATGTTGCAGAAATCTTAGCAAGAACACACTTGGAGAATCAAGAGAAAGAGGCCAAAAAGTAAGAAGAGAGACTCTTTGATCCCCCGAGGGTACAAGATTCACAAATCATGAACCTTCCCAAAGAATGGAGGACATCAAGATATCATCCTCTTGACAAGGTAATAGGTGATGTATCAAAAGGGGTAACCACTCGTAACTCTCTTAGAGATACATATAATCATATGACTTTTGTCTCTCAAGTTGAACCTAAAGACATAAATGATGTCATTAATGATGAACATTGGATCTTGGTCATGCAAGATGAACAAATCTAATTTGAGAGAAATCAAGTCTGTGAATTAGTTCCAATGCCCAATGATCATCCCATAATTGGCACTAAATAGGTCATTAGAAACAAACTTGATGAAATGGGCTTAATAATAAGAAACAAAGTAAGACTTGTCGCTAAAGGATATAATCAAGAAGAAGAAATAGATTATGAGGAAACATATGCTCCCGTAGCTATATTAGAGGCCATAAGAATACTACTTGTATATGCATGTATCATGGATTTCAAACTTTATCAAATGGATGTCAAAAGTACTTTCTTTAATGCTTTCATACAAGAAGAGGTGTATGTGGAACAACCTCCTGGTTTTGAAAACTTTGAACTGCCCAACTATGTTTTGAAATTGAAAAAGGCCTTGTATGGCTTAAAACAAGCTCCTAGAGCTTGGTATGAAAGGTTGAGTAAGTTCCTTTAAGAAAAAGGCTTCTCTAGAGGAAAGGTTGATACTACTCTTTTTATCAAGCATAAAAAGCATGACATACTTCTTGTTCAAATATATGTTGATGATATAATATTTAGTGCTACTAATGAATCTATTTGTAAGGAGTTTGCTAACATTATGCAAAATGAGTTTGAGATGTCTATGATGGGTGAACTCAACTTCTTCCTTGGACTCCAAATCAAGCAAACTAAGGATGAGACTTTTATAAGTCAATCCAAATATTGCAAGGAGTTGCTTAAAAAGTTTGGAATAGACATCACCAAGCATATGGTTACACTTATGGTCACCTCCTGTTATTTGGACAAGAATGAAGGAGGTAAATCTATAAAATTCTCAAAATATGGAGGCATGATTGGCTCACTCCTTTATCTTACAGCAAGTAGGTCAGGTATTATGTTTAGTGTGTGCATGTGTGCTAGATTTCAAGCAAATCCTAAAGAATCACACCTATGTGCTATAAAAAGAATTATGAAATATCTAATAGGCACTTCACAAATAAGTTTGTGGTACCCTAATAGTGCCTCACGTAGCCTAATTGGTTATTCTGATTTTGATTTCGCTAGAAGCAAAATAGATAGGAAGAGCACTAGTGGGACATGCCACTTGCTTGGAAACTTACTGGTTTCTTGGCATAGTAAGAAACAAAATAATGTGGCATTGTCTACAGGTGAAGCTGAATATGTTGCAGCTGAGAGTTGTTATGCTCAAATCCTTTGGATGAAGCAACAACTTCTAAACTATGGTCTTGAGCTTGATCACATTCCTATAAAATGTGATAACACTAGTGCAATCAATTTGTCTAAAAATCTCATTCTGCACTCTAGAACAAAGCATATTGAAATAAGACATCATTTCATTAGAGACTATATTCAAATTAGTAATTAATATTGATAATTTTAGAAAAACAAAAAAGGGACAACTAAAGTGGGATATAGATAAATAATAATTTAATATATATATATATATATATATATAATATAATACAATAAATTTAAATTTTAAACATTATTTTTTTAATAAAATATACATCTAATCTGACAAGTTTCTAAAAACAACCATAATCTCTAATTCTTATACTTACTCAGTCTGAGAGAAGAAGAACTTCTTCATCATTGAGATCCTCCACTAATTGAGAGAGGAAGATGTCATCGTGAATCTCAACCATGTGATTAGCATTGGCAATGATAATGGTTTTGATGATAACAAACAAGAAAAGTTATGGTTGTGCAAAGATCAAGTCCCAAGGTTCTTCAAGTTTAGCTTATAGGATGTTAAGGTAAATAAGAATCACACTAGCTCATTTCTTGTTTTTCATTCAACTTAAATCTCTTTGCAAAATCATGTTTTATAATGATCAAGTTTAAGCAAAATGTTTTTAGCAAGGATGAAAAGAAAATAATGTTTTATACTTGTGAAAATACTCATCAAGTTTGTGGAAAATGATTTTAAAAAAGTTGAAAATGATTTGGAAAACTTTAGTTGTATAATCCTTTAGAAATTTTGTTTTCTTGATAAGCCAATAATTGATTTTGTGTTTTGAATAACTGGTTATCTGAAACCAATAACTAATTATGTGTTTCTAAATAACTGATTATTTGAAACCCATAACAGGTTATTTGTTATGTCAGAAACGCTCCTTTAAGTTTTTAAAAGTGAATAATCAGTTATGGAAAGTCCATAACAGGTTATTTGTATGTTGGGAACGTTCCTTCTTATTTTTCAAATGTTCCTAACTAATTAGAGCTCCCAAATAACCTATTATTTGCGTGTTACAGTGTTTCTTGATGGCACAAATAACCAGTTAGGAAAAACCAATAACCTATTATTGGAAACCAATAACATGTTACCTAGGATAACATAAGTCATCTCCCAACGGCTCTATTGAGAGCATATAATGCCTCCAACAACCACCAACAACTCTAAAAAGGTTTAGGCTATAAATAAAAATGGTAAGGCATTAAAAACATGTTGGAGAACAATCTGAAAATCATTCTTGAGTATTAAATTCGTGTTTCACTAACTTTTTCTCCAAACCCTTGTTTTTGAGCTATAAGTGTGTGAATCCTTGATACCCATAGAACTTTAATTTGTATTATCCACTCGTGAGAGAGTTTCACTCCATCTATGCTTTGATTAATCTGTAAAGAGGGTGAGACATCCCTCAAAGATTTTTATAAGGATGAGGTATGAATGCTTATGTCTTGAAGCATATCAAATGATTTTTTGATGATAACAAAGTCAAGATGAAGACCAAGATCAAAAGAAGTGACCAACATCAAAAGAAGAAAACCAAGATCAAAAGAGGTATATTTGATATAGGTTATAGGTCTTAGGATCTCAATGTAAAATGCTCTCAAGTATCTCCAAATAGTTTTTCAAAGATCTTTTTTTAAATCAACTTGAAATTCAAAGTTCATATTATATAGAAATGTTGATTTCAATCTTGGATTTTGTAAATCATTTGTAAAACTTGTCAAATCCAAGTTTCTATAAGTAAGAATTGGCCAAAATACTTAATTGAGCTTGCATAATGTGTTCAAAGGGCAAGGTAATCGATTACACATATGTTGTAATCGATTACAAGCTAAACAAAGACCTTGTAATTAATCAAATTGAAGATGTAATCGATTACAAGCTTAGTAGAGGTCATGTAATCGATTACACAAGAATGGTAATTGATTACATAGTGCCTAAAAAGCCAAGAACATATTCAAACAGCCATGTAATCGATTACAAGGTTGTGTAATTAATTACAACTGATCTGACATTGCCCAATGACTATTTTATTAGCATTAAATGTTGGGTATTAAAGCTCCCAATGGCTCCTTTGATCAAAATCTTTATAAATACTTGAGTTGGGATTTCATTAATGGCTAACCTTCAACTTGAAACATATTTCTAACACTTTAATGCATGAATCAATCCTTGAAATCCTTCTTGCTCTGTTTTTCTAAAAATCACTTGAGATATCTTTAAAGAGCATTCTAGAGCTTCAATTTGTATCAATTACTCTTGTGAGAGTTTCATTCTATCAACCTTGATTATTTTGTAAAAGAGGGTGATGCATCCCTCCAAATTATAAAGGGTAAGGCATCCCTTAAAAGTAGAGACTCAAGCTCAAAGGGTGAGGTATCCCAAAGTGTTGAGTACTCTAGTTTGTAAAGGTTGTGAAGCACCTATTGAAGCTTGAAGAAATAGTGAAAAATCTCGAGTGGTTGCTTGAGGGCTGGACGTAGGCCACAAGTGGATTGGTGGCTGAATCAGGATAAACCTTGTGTTTAATTTTCTCAACCCTACTCTTTTACCTTTGTGCATTGATTATACTTGCTTGCTTAAATACTATCTTGTTGATTCTTTTGTGAGTGAAAGTGTTCAATCTTCATTTGTCATTCATCTCTATCAATCAATAGTTTCAACGAAAATCAATAATCAAGTGTTTTACGAAAGATTTGCGAACTTATTTTATAAACTCAATTCACCCTCTCTTGAGTATTGAGGCCACTTGGTAACATGAGGTATTCCTTTGTTGCTGAGACTCAAGCACAAAGGGTGAAGTATCTCAAAGTGTGTTGAGTGGTCTAGTTTGTAAAAGTTGCAAGCACCTGTTGAAGCTTGAAGATATAGTGAAAATCTCGGGTGATTACTTGAGGACTGGACGTAGGCCACAAGTGGAGTGGTGACTGAACTAGGATAAATCATGTGTTTGATCTTCTAAACTCTACTCCTTTACTTTTGTGCACTATTTTATTGGCTTGCTTGAATACTTTCTTGCTTGGGTGTTTTATTTGTGAGTGAAAGCTTTCAATCTTATCTATTCATTCATCTCTATTATCAATGAAAATTGATAATCAAACGTTTTACGAAAATATTTTACATACTCAATTCACCCCCCTCTTGAGTATTGATGCCACTTGGTAACAAACCACCCACTATCGTGAGTAGCAACTAAAAGAGGAAGATGAACCTCGACCACCCACCACTGCGATTGACACTAACGTCGACCACCCACCACCGACGTCAACCATGACTAAGAATAAGAGAGGAAGTCGTTCACGAAAACTCAGCACCGTATACCTAAACCCCAACCTTTCTTAACACTTTTCACCCACACAAACTCAGCTCTATACACCCACTGGGGACCTACCAACATCCTCGTCTAACACGCAAAGAGGGGAAGACCTAGTAGCTGAAATAAGGAAGAGCACTATAAAATGTCAGTATGGGTAGAAATAGGTTAGGCTGCCCGTCGGAGGCCTATGACATGACCTGCCTTAGGCCAAGTGTTTTTCAAAAGTCTATTTAACTAAAAAGGTCAGTTTCATGTCATTCAAAAAAGGACAAAACTTATATACAATTCTTTAGGTACTTGTGGTGTTTTTCTCCAATAAAAACATGACATGTGTATATTTTTTTTTTTGCAACTCATCAATGAAAACTTTAAAAAAGATGATGAAGTGACTAAAAAATAGGACACATTTTATATTTTTATTGCAGAATAAGACACATGTCATGCTTTTATGGGAGAAAAGCACCACAAGCACTTAAAAAACTTTACCTAAGTTTTGTCTTTCAAAAAACCTTTTAGGCTTGACAAGCTAGCTAGGTCTGTTTAAATATATATAATATAATATATTATTATAATAAATATAATTATTATTAATATATTATAATTATAATATTTTTTAATTAAATTTTAATATTAACATTCTGACACTAAGAACCCTAACTTAGTAACTTCAGATTTCAGAATCAAAATAGGGAGAATAGCGTCGTGCGCTACTTCTCCTCCTCTATAACCTGAAGGTGATACCTCCTTTATTCTTAATTTGTTGGAGTTCTGAATCAGAGTTCGCGACCAAGCAACCACTGCGACCACTGATCCATAGAGACCAAGCAACCGCTCGAGAGTTCGCGACCAGGTGAACACTCGCGACCACGCTCAACGGCTTAGGCGACCAGGCTCAATGGCCACTCGCGGCTCAGCCGACTAGGTATGGTAAAATTTTACTGCATAATTTCCTCTGTTCATTTATTTTGTTTTATATCTTAGTTTCTAGTATAGCAGTATATTACTACTTTCATTAATATATTTTAATGCCACTACAAAATTGTTCTAGGATAAAGCACATGTGCACTGTGCACGTATTGGAATGATATGATTGGAGGGAATAGACCAACCATCATGGTGGCATGCTTGTTGCCTTCTTTGTTTTAGGTTAGTACAGTCTGAGCACATTTTCTATGTTTATCTAATTTGCTAACCACAATGTTATATTAGATAACTAGAAACTAAGAGATAGTTGGAGAAACAAGTATAGAGAAACTTGATCAACAATTAAATGTAAAACAATATATCAAAATTGAACATCAATATTATGAATCCCTAGGATTGATTAAAAGGTTCTTCTGTCTCATCCATGCATGAGAGGGTAGAGAAACATTAAAAAAGAAACCTAGATAGAAGGGAGAAGAAGAAAGATGAAGAGAGAAAGTGCAAGCAAGAATGACTAGGAGAAAATTAGGGTTAAGTTTCGTAGTTATAGTTGCTTCTCAAATAACTATCTCTAAAAATAAAAATCCAAGTTTTCCCTTAGCTTATGGTTAATCCTCTTCCTTTTATTTTTAATTGGACACCTAATTCACATAATTTGGGCTTAGGATGATAGAGTTATGCCTAAAATATTCTTAACAGCTCTCTGAATCTGTCAGCCAACTTTAAAGGGTGAAAACACCATCAAAACATCACAGTTTTGATACGTGGACTGCATAAGAAGTGAAAATATATGTCTTAGCTTTAAAATGTCACTGGTTTCAGGTCCATACCACACCTACAATCCAAATTATGGCTCAATCTTTACATATTATCTAGGTTTCAATAATAGCATCTCTATTCTGACTTTATGACCCAATCTGGCCAACTAGACATCTGATTCAACCCTCGAGCTTTAATCAAATTTGTAGATATTTATCTTAGCTTTCCTACAAAGTAAAATTCATAATTTTTAGATGTCTAGAACTCAAATTATGCTCAGAATACAAAAATAGTGTAAAATTTCTGTTAATGCTGAAAAAAACAATTAAGCCTAATTTGAATCCAAACTTATAAAATGTAGTCAAAACCAATCAATTAAGCATATAAGAGGTCTAAGAGACTAAATATGAGGGTTAACTAATATATAAAAATTGTGTTTATTAGGTAACTACTCGAAACTCTCTTAGAAATGCATGTAACCATATGACTTTTGTTTCTGAAATTGAACCTAAAGACCTAAATAAAGCTATTATTGATGAACATTGGATCTTGGCAATGCAAGAAGAGTTAAATTAATTTGAAAGGAATCAAGTTTGGGAACTTGTTTCAAGGCCCAATGATCACCCAATAATTGACACAAAATGGATTTTTAGGAACTAACTTGATGAAACGGGCATAATAATAAGAAATAAAGTTAGACTTGTTGCTAAATGTTATAATCAAGAAGAAGGAATTTATTATGAAGAGACATATGCACTCGTTGCTAGATTATATGCTATTAGAATCTAACTTGCATTTGTTTCCATCATGGATTTCAAGCTTTACCAAATGGATGTAAAAAGTTATTTTCTAAATTGTTTTATTCAAGAAGAAGTATATGTGAAACAACCTCCTGGTTTTGAAAGTTATGAGTTTCCCAACCATGTTTTCAAATTAAAAAATGTCTTGTATCTCTCAAAACAAGCTCCTAGAGCTTGGTATGAAAGGTTGAGTAAGTTCCTTATAGAAAAAGATTTTTCAAGAAGCAAGGTTGACACAACACTTTATATAAAAAACAAAAGGCATGGCATTTTTCTTGTACAAATTTATGTTGATGATATTTATTTGGTGCTACTAACGAATCTTTGGGTAAGGTGTTTGCTAGTATTATCCAAAGTGAATTTGAAATGTCTATGATAAGTGAGCTTAACTTCTTCCTTGGACTTTAAATCAAACAAAGAAAGGATGAACCATTCATTTGTCAAACCAAGTATTGCAAGGAATTGCTCAAGAAGTTTGGAATGAAAAATGCTAAACAAATGTCTACACTAATTGGCACCTCTTGCTATTTGGACAAGGATGAAAGAGGTAAACCCATAGAAATCACTAAATATAGAGGTATGATTGGCTCACTCCTTTACCTTACCACAAGTACACCAGATATAATGTTTAGTGTGTGCATGTGTGTTAGATATCAAGCTTATCCTAAAGAATCTCATCTAAATGTTGTAAAAAGAATAATGAAATATCTTGTTGGCACTACACAAATAGGCTTATGGTACCCCAAGGTTGCCTCATGTAGTTTGATTAGTTATTTCGATTCTGACTTTGCCGAATGCAAAGTGGATAGGGAAACTACTAGTGGGACATGTCACTTGCTTAGAAGCTCTTTAATTTCTTGGCATAGTAAGAAACAAAATAACGTGACATTGTCTAAGATTGAGATTGAGTATGTTGTAGCTGGAAGTTGTTGTGCATAAATCTTATGGATGAAGCAATAACTTATGGTCTATGGACTCTAACTTGATCATATCCTTATAAGATGTGATAACACTAGTGCAATCAATTTAACTAAGAACCCAATCTTGCATTCTAGGACTAAGCATATTGAAATTAGGCATCATTTTATAAGTGATCATGTACAAAAAGGGGATTGTGTGCTTGAATTTATGGAAACATCAAAACAATTAGTTGATATCTTTATAAAACCTTTAGCAAAATAAATTTTCTTTTATATATGAAGAGAACTAGGAATAATTGACCAATTATACATTTGAGTGAATATTTGTGCTTGATTCATTTTCTTTGAATTATTCATTTAAATCCATTACTAACTTGAGCGTCAATGGTACCCCTAAATTTATTTTGCAAGTACTTGATCCTTGACTAAGTCCCACAATCTCAAAATGATCAATTGCACCTGCTACATATAAGTTTATGATATTTCTAGAGCTCAGTAATTGATTAATGGAAGAAGATATTCGATTATCAGTGTCACAACAATTCATTTTTTGTGTTTTTCAATTAAGAATAATCGATTATCTTAGGTAGATAATCAATTATCATAGTGGCAGAAAGCTTAGCAGTGTTTTTGTTTAACCATAATCGATTATGGAAATGCCATAATCGATTATCCTCGTGACAAAGTCCTTTTTTGTTCAAGGGATAATCAATTATGAAATGGTCAGAATCGATTATCTATGTTTTCATATTCAGAGGATCATTCAAATAATTGATTATTGAAAGTCAATAATTGATTATCTGCGCAGACATATGAATAGTTGTAGCGTTTCCTTCTTCACTTTAAATGTTGCACTCCATCTCTTCATTCTTCTTCTCCATCCTCTCTCTAAACCCTATTATCCTCCACCCTTAAACCACCACAATCCTCTACCCAACAACCCAAATCAACCACCGACACTCCTCCTCTGTGCAAACCACAACCCCTCTCTCTCTTCCCTCTCCAAATTTCTCCAAATTTAAACCCAAAACCCCTCCCCCTCACCAATCCGCGACCCCAACCTCCATTAATGACCTCTATCTCTCAACCAAAGTGTGCTCGCACCGAAAACACTCCCGAGGATGTCAATTGTAACACCCTCCTTAGGGCATCACATTTCTGACTCCCGACTCATAATTTGAAAATTAATTCGTAAAAGGTTTGAGTTATGAAAATATGGGTTTCAAAATTTCTTTCTTGTTGAAATATAAACTTACTGAAATTTATATGTAATACTGAAAAATATATATTGAAACAAATTCATATACAATATTGACACTAATTAATATTTCATAATTTAAAGAGAAATATAAAATTAACAGACTCTTTTTTTTTAACAGTAGCAAATCCCATGACAGGTCCTACTTAATAGCACGATACAACACTAACGTTAAAACTTAACATACTTATTCTGTTGTGTATCCATCTTGTTGCATCAGACATCTGTTTCTACATCCGTTTTTTGTCAACACTGCACACCTTCGAGTCCTGAATGTCCACTCCTTATTGTTGTCACCCATCTCAGAGTATTCATTGCGCCTGTTATGTCTAAGACAACTCGATCCTTCTATTATTTGATTTTAACAGTACAGACACAGCAAAACAACATAACAAAGAGGTGAGATCACCTACGCCAATACCAACATGATAGCACAGAGATAACACAAACAGCATATCATACAAATATATCATGCCATCAACATTAATCAACTATCATCATCCAATCATTTATCAGTTCAATTATCATAAACAACAATTACGATAATGCCCTCACTATTGTCTAATTATCATCATCATCATCTAAGTATTCAAAACAATTGTCATAGCCAATATTCCTCAATTAATATATCACACAGATATAAATGTCAGATTATGCATGTGCACAAAAACTCAGTTTTTCAAAAACAACTCCATGGAGGTTTTCACAATTTCGAGGAGAATGCTCTGATTAATTGTCAGCCTTAGCCCAAAGACAATCTCCTAGTCGTTGAAAAGAATTGTGTTCTTGTCGGGTATCATCAATGTGTTGCAACGGACTGCATCGCCAAGTGGCACAAGGTACTCACCAGCTGTCCACTAGTCGACTGCCGCGCCTTGACGCACCCCAAGATCCATCATAGATCTTACTATCAATTCTCATTCCCTCTTCAACCACAAGGGCCAAAATAGCTTATTAGCTATACTTTATACAATGCACAAATATATCAGTGCAAGTCCAACCCCAAAGGGCCAAATCTTTTCAATTTCATTTGTTCAATGTAATCATATGCTTCAACGCATATTTTTCCAATGCACGTATAATGCACCAAATGCTAATCACAGGCAAAACATGTCATTTTCTAACATAGCATCCATATACTGGTTCTACAGTATTTATACTATATTTTCAATAGGAAAATCATATTATCACATTTTCATAGTTATAAAACACTTTCATCATGTTTTCACAAAATTACGCAACATGTTTGTTTCGTTTTCACAATTCCAAAACGTTTTTGTTACGTTTTCACAATTCAAAAATGTTTATATTACGTTTTCAAAATACCGTAACACTTCTGTTACGTTTTCAAAATTCTGAAACGTTTTTGTTATATTTTCACAATATCGTGACACTTCTGTTACGTTTTCACAATTCCAAAATATTTTTGTTACATTTTCATAATATCGTAACATTTTTGTTACGTTTTCAAAATGTCGTAACTCTTCTATTGCATTTTTAAATTACGTACTAATTTTTCAACATTTTTCTCAATCGCGTAAAAATATACGTTTCTCAAATCGCATAATATTTTTTTATTATTTCAAAATCGCGTAACTTAAAATCATTCTTTTAAGTCGCGTAAATTATTTCCCATCATTCTCAAAATATTTAAAATACTTTCCAAATCACATAACGATTTTCCATCATTTTCACAATCACGTAAAATATTTTATCACTTTTGAATCATATATTGATTTTTCAATAGTAGTTCAAATTACGTAAAATATTTAAACGTAATTCAAATCGCGTAGAAATATTTTAACGTATTCCAAATCATTTTTAAGATACGTAAAATATTTTTTAACATTTTACAATCACGTAAAATATTCTTCAATATTCCAAACATTATTTTGGACTTAAATAAATCAATATCATTTTCAACACATTTTTCAAATTGCGTAAAAATATTTTACTGCATTTCAAATCATTTTTAAGCTAAACAAAAAAATTTTCACCACAATTTCATTACAGAAAATATTTCTTAACCTTCAAAAATTCTTTTTCAACCTTTCTCAAAATAACATGACTTTGTATTTCATTTTTCACATTTCCTTACTCAAGAAAATTTTTTTCCACATTTCTTCACTCAAGAAATCCTTTTCCAAAATGTAATCCACAAAAAATCACTTTTCCATTGATATAAATCAACGTTTCAAAACTTAACATTTTCTAACGTATTTCAAAACTCGAAAATAAGTAATACGTTAGTAACTTTTCAAAACACCATTATATTCTCCATTTTTCCCAAATCATTTCCAAACACAACCTTCTTCAAAATAAATTGAAGTTCGAAAATATTTTTGTTTACAAAAAACTTGATTTTCTCAAGTGATAAACGCTCTAATTCCCTTTCCAAATTCTTGTGCGAAAATCATTTTGTTATAAAATCAAGGTATCCGCAAGTCTTCAAAAATCATGAGCATGTTCATTGAAAACTGTTAAATCTTTTGAGAGACAAAACACTTTGTTTTATAAAATATCACTTTGTTCCATAAAAATTTAGGCATTACAAGCCTTCAAAAACGTGGACATGATTATAGAAACCATCAAATATTTTTCCTTCTAAATTGATATGGTTTTACACAAACAAAACTATTAAAAATCCTTTACAAAAACGTAAAACTCATAGTCTTTGAAAATCAAATCATTTGTTCATTTCCATTTTTCACTTTCTTTGCAAATCCGTTTAAAATCATCATTGCTATTTTCATTTAAATCTCATGTTTAGTAAAACACTTAGAAACTTTTTACACAAAATAAATCAATAAAAATCCTTCTAAAACCGTGTTCATGTACTCTTTGAAAAATAAACTCTTTATTTATTTTCCTTGCTTTTTCTAAACATCCATTTTCATCATTCAAGAAAATATTAATTTTGTGAACACCTATCTTGAGGTGTCTTAACCGAAATTCACCATGTTCTAGGGATCAAAAATTAATTCCCTTGTTCTTGAAAAATTTCAACATGAACCCTAATCAAGGGCATCAAAACCGTAGCTCTTCCTTGGCCATTGGGATCAAAACTAATTTTCTTTCCATCATCAAATCATGGCATACATATACATACACAATATATATATATATATATTAAAAGCATGCCATATTATCATCATGCATAGTATAAGCATACCATCAAAATCATAAACTCATGCAAAGCATATTAAGCATAGGCAATTAATCAAAGCTCATAAACACATATAAATTATTACATGACCATGGATATGAATCCTCACATGGATTCAACACCCATCAAATATAAGACCATCTCTCACCACCATGCTTGGTTGGTGAGATGGATCTCCCTCTTACCTCTTGAAGATCCTCAAAAACTCCTTGTTTTGCTTCTTTTTCCAAGTCCTTCACCACTAAGGGCTTCTCAAATACAAAACAAAATACATAAAAATCAGTACACTAAGCTTGATTAAGAGGAACCATGGATCAAACATGGTTTAGATCATGAAAAAGAAGAGAAGAAATGAAGTTTCCTTTCACTTCACCATAAATACTCCATAACTTTGATCTTGAAGAAAGTCCATGAAGATGAATGATTTGGAGGAAATCTCCAACATGAAAGTTGCTTAGAATAAGGTAAGGATTCAAGAAATATGGTTAGTTGAAATTAAAGAGTGATGGAAGGTAGATTTGAGGGTCATGGCCGAAACCTAGAGGAGAAGAGAAATGAAGAGAAAATTTGCTAAGTTTAGCTTCTTGAAATTGACAAAGAAAGACCAAGAATGAGTAATAATGGTGGTCTTCAACTTTGCTACTCACTTAAGCCACCAAAACCGTAGCCTCCCCTCCAATGCATTCTCCTTGAGTGCAAATTGATCAATAATGATCAATAATGATGCAACATTGACCAAGACATCTAAAATGACATAAAGCTTTTTCTTTAGCTCCAAAAACAACCACAAAACTGTCCCTCCTCTTCCTAATGCATTCATGTAGTTGTCATCTTTTTCAAGCCATTATTTGAAGCCTTTCTAGCCATTGATTAATTCAATGGTTAGGATTTTGGTAGACTTTTAATTAGAAGACTTAATCTAGGCCATTGGATCTTTCTCCTTGAAATTCTAGCCATTAGATGTGTCTCCAAAATTAAGGGTCAAGATTACTCCTTCTTACTTTTAATCCAAGGGTCATAATTAGTCTTTGTCACTTTTTAAGACTAAATCTTCACCATTGATTAAATCTAAATCCAATGGTCATAAATGGTCCTTGTTACTTTACAAGACCAAATCTTTACCCTTAATCAATTCTATATCCAATGGTTACAAATGATCATAGTCACTTTATATGACCAAATCTCTACCCTTGATTTAATCTCCATCTAATGGTTATAAATGATCTTATTCACTTTTAAGATCAAATCTCCACCGTTGATTAAATCCAGATCAAGTCTCCATCGTTAATTAAATCGATGGTGGATATCCAAACCACCAAGGTTGACTTAAGCAATTTAATTTATATTTTTACCTGTTAAAACCACACGAAAGAATATATTTACTATATTTTTTTATCACCCGATAATTAAATACAGTACAAAATACAGTAAAAAAAAATTTCTAAAACTGTTTCCGAATTCAGGTTTAGTAAGATCCTGTCTCCGTCTAAACAGTATAAATTTTTCTATGCGTAGAAAAATTTTCACTTTGCAGGAGACTCACACTGGCCCACATAGGACCACCTGGGTCCACATACAATAAAAAAAATTCATAATCATCCACAAAAATCACAAATATTATAAAACGTATGAAAATCAAGTCAGATTAATAAAAATAATTAACAGTCAAGAGAAATAAATATTTAAAGATTTTCTCCGGCTCGAAAATTTTTATTTTCCTAACACGGAGTAAATCACTCAAAACGATCAAATACGCTGACGGAATAAACAAAATAATTTTACAGTTCACAGAAATTACTAAACAGTAAAATTGCATAACTCGTCAAAATTATTGTTTTAGAGATAGGAAATTCAGGGTGTTACAATACTCCCCCTCTAAAAAGAAATTTCGTCCTCGAAATTTTGGTAGTCATGATTTCACATCCTCGGAATAAATATGAATATTACTCTTTCATCTTTCCTTCCAGTTCCCATGTAGCTTCCTTTCTTACATCTTTCTATACTATTCTAACCAACAAAATCTTTTTGCCTGACGTTCAACTTCTCCTGATCAAATAGATATCTCAAACTCCTAGTTACTGAAGATATTGAATGTTACTCCGGAAAGAAAGTATCTCCATATCTCTGATACCAATACAGCGGCTACCAACCTTCATTCATGCCTAAAATAATTTTTTCCTCAAATGACTTCAATTTCCTAAAATCATACCCTACAACTATTCTATTCTGCATAAGCACATATTTTAAGCTCCGATGTAATACGTCACTGTTCACCTATAATGGTTCACTAGGATTAGATAAAACTAATACTAGAGAAGTACTTCAAACATATTTCAATTCCTACAAAATTTTCTTATATGCATCAGTCTATGCGAACGCTTAATCCTTTCTGAGAAGCTGGGTGAGAAGTCCTATGATCCAAAAATTTTCCAAGATTTCCATTACTGTCTTTTCGACTTTCCCACTGAAAAATTGTTTTTGAACTTTGAAGGATCCACCACGCTCACGTTGCGCCACTCCGATACTGTGACATGGATATAAATAGGAATATCCTTTCTTGCAAAATATTCTTTCTTGCAAATGCAATATATGAAAGAACATTATAGAGGTTTAGGAAGAAAAGGTAGCGAAATGATCTGATATGTTACCAAACATATTCAACAAGAATTTGATTTTACTTGATTTTCAGGAATGAATTTTTTTTTCTGAATTATTAACACCCTATTGAGACAATCTCATAGGATATGGTTGAAAAATAACCAATCCATTTTGAAGATCATATCTGTTTATGAATCAGATCAAACTAACACAAAATTTTGAACGACAGATCAAACTAACACAAAGATTTGATCTATAACAATATTTGAATAACACAAGTAGCTCGATCGGCTAAGAATAGAAACAGAAATAAACAAATCAGAGGATAACGAATAACTCTAATATATAATTAATCTACTCAATCATATGCTATAAGGAATAGATTATTCACAGAAATATTCAGTATGGTTTATAGGTTTAGCTCCAATGACACAATCTCCATTATTTAAATCTTCCACTCCGAACACTTCCTACCACCTGAGATTTTACTAACAGGAAACTCTGTTTTCATTGGAACACAATCTTTAGAAATGTGTCCAGGCTCTCTGCACTTGAAACAAATTATTTCCTTGAACGTATAATCTTTCGTTAAGTGCCCCTTTCCACACTTCTTACATTTCGGTGCGATGTCACAATCAAACTAAACTTGACATTACTAGTACTTTCTCCACAAGATTGTTGTTGTTGTTGACTTCTTGGAGATTGCAAGTACGTTTTCTGTTGGAATCGCTTGACCTTACGATTTCTCCTTTTTTGTAACCAATATAGTTCAACGTTACAGGGTCTCTCATCCTGAGATTGATTTAACTCTAACAGAATCTTAGCTTAAGAAATCAATTCTTGCTGCGGAACAATCTTCTGAGTTTGCTGTATAATTGCTTCAGCCACTATTTGTATTACTTCCAAAGTTGCTGTCATATCACCACCATTATGTCTCGCTTCCACACGCGTACATCTATCACGAATCATTTCTTTTCTTCAAAGATGGACGAATCAAAAATAAAATGGAAACCAGATGTAACCATTTCAAATAAACATTTGTTTTCTTGACGTACATTCCTTCATTAAGTACCTTCTTTCACATCAGTTACTACCTTTGGTTTCCTCAATGGTTGTAAATACATCTTCCGTTGAAATCAATCACTTTCCAAATATCCTTAAAAATATCGGGTTCCAATATTACGTAGTCTTATATTCTAAGACTGATTCTCTTCCATTAGATCCCGAACCTCAACTTTCATTTCTTTCCCACCGAATGCTGGTCCTTTGTTCTGCAGTCATCCTTCCACGTTGCTCCCGTTGCTCTCGTAATCGCAATCTGCATTACTAGTAACATGTTCCACTTCCACACAAGTACAACTATCCCGAGCCATTTCCTTTTTTTCTTCTTCTCTCGAGGCAAGCGGATCGAAATACAATGGATCTGATATCCATTATAAACAACATTGTTTCCTTTCGAAAATCAATAACACAGAGAACACAACACAAGCAAAACAGACCTAACCACAAACCCCAAAAGACTCAAACTGTGCTCTGATACCAACTAATGTAACACCCTCCTTAGGGCATCACATTTCCGACTCCTGACTCATAATCTGAAAATCAATTCGTAAAAGGTTTGAGTTATGAAAATATGGGTTTCAAAATTTCTTTCTTGTTGAAATATAAACTTACTTAAATTTATATGTAATACTGAAAAATATATATTGAAACAGATTCGTATATAATATTGACACTAATTAATATTTCACAATTTAAAGAGAAACATAAAATTAACAGACTCTTTTTTTTAACAATAGCAAACCCCATGACGGGTCCTACTTAATAGCATGGTACAACACTAACGTTAAAACTTAACATACTTATTCTGTTGTGTATCCATCTTATTGCATCAGACATCTGTTCTACATCTGTTCTTTGTCAACACTGCACACCTTTGAGTCCTGAATGTCCACTCCTTATTGTTGTCACCCATCTCAGAGTATTCATCGCCCGTTAAGTCTAAGACAACTCGATCCTTCTATTATTTGATTTTAACAGTACAGACACAGCAAAACAACATAACAAAGAGGTGAGATCACCTACGCCAATACCAACATGGTAGCACAGAGATAACATAAACAGCATATCATACAAATATATCATGCCATCAACATTAATCAACTATCACCATCCAATCATTTATCAGTTCAATTATCATAAACAACAATTATGATAATGCCCTCAACATTGTCTAATTATCATCATCATCATCCAAGTATTCAAAACAATTGTCATAGCCAATATTCCTCAATTAATATATCACACAGATATAAATGTCAGATTATGCATGTGTACAAAAACTCAGTTTTTCAAAAACAACTCCATGGAGGTTTTCACAATTTCGAGGAGAATGCTTTGGTTAATTGTCAGCCTTAGCCCAAAGACAATCTCCCAGTCGTTGAAAAGAATCGTGTTCTTGTCGGGTATCGTCAATGCGTTGCAACGGACTGCATCGCCAAGTGGCACAGGGTACTCACCAGCTGTCCACTGGTCGACCACCGCGCCTTGACGCAACCCAAGATCCATCATAGATCTCACTATCAATTCTTATTCCCTCTTCAACCACAAGGGCCAAAATAGCTTATTAGCTATACTTTATATAATGCACCTAATATATCAAATAAGTCCAACCCCAAAGGGCCAAATCTTTTCAATTTCATTTGTTCAATGTAATCATATGCTTCAACGCATATTTTTCCAATGCACGATAATGCACCAAATGCCAATCATAGGCAAAACATGTCATTTTCTCACACAAAGATCCATATATTCGGTTCTACAAGATTTATACTTCATTTTTTCAACAGGAAAATCATATTATCACATTTTCATAGTTATAAAACACTTTCATCGTGTTTTCACAAAATTGCGCAACATTTTCATTTCGTTTTCACAATTCCAAAACGTTTTTGTTACGTTTTCACAATTCAAAAATGTTTATATTACGTTTTCAAAATACCGTAACACTTCTGTTACGTTTTCAAAATTCTGAAACGTTTTTGTTATATTTTCACAATACCGTGACACTTCTGTTACGTTTTCACAATTCCAAAATATTTTTGTTACGTTTTCACAATATCGTAACATTTTTGTTACGTTTTCAAAATGCCGCAACTCTTCTGTTGCATTTTTAAATTACGTATTAATTTTTCAACATTTTTCTCAATCACGTAAAAATATATGTTTCTCAAATCGCATAGTATTTTTCACTGTTTCAAAATCGCGTAACTTAAAATCATTCTTTTAAGTCGCGTAAATCATTTTCCATCATTCTCAAAATATTTAAAACACTTTCCAAATCACATAACGATTTTCCGTCATTTTCACAATCACGTAAAAATATTCTATCACTTTTGAATCACATATTAATTTTTTAACAGTAGTTCAAATTACGTAAAATATTTAAACGTAATTCAAATCGCGTAGAAATATTTTAACGTATTCCAAATCGTTTTTAAGATACGTAAAATATTTTTCAACATTTTACAATCACGTAAAATATTCCTCAATATTCCAAACATTATTTTGGACTTAAATAAATCAATATCATTTTCAACACATTTTTCAAATTGCGTAAAAATATTTTACTACATTTCAAATCGTTTTTAAGCTACGCAAATAATTTTTCACCACAATTTCATTACAGAAAATATTTCTTAACCTTCAAAAATTCCTTTTCAACCTTTCTCAAAATAATATGACTTTGTATTTCATTTTTCATATTTCCTTACTCAAGAAAATCCTTTTCCACATTTCTTTACTCAAGAAATCCTTTTCCAAAACATAATCCACAAAAAATCACTTTTCCATTGATATAAATCAACATTTCAAAACATAACCTTTTATAACGTATTTCAAAACTCAAAAATAAGTTATACGTTAGTAACTTTTCAAAACACCATTATATTTTTCATTTTTCCCAAATCATTTCCAAACACAGCCTTCTTCAAAATAAATTGAAGTTCGAAAATATTTTTGTTTACAAAAAACTTGATTTTCTCAAGTGATAAACGCTTCTAATTCCTTTCCAAATTCTTGTGCGAAAATCATTTTGTTATAAAATCAAGGTATCCGCAAGTCTTCAAAAACCATGAACGTGTTCATTGAAAACTGTCAAATCTTTCGAGAGACAAAACACTTTGTTTTATAAAATATCACTTTGTTCCATAAAAATTTAGGCATTACAAGCCTTCAAAAACGTGGACATGACTATTGAAACTAACAAATATTTTTCCTTCTAAATTGATATGGTTTTACACAAACAAAACCATTAAAAATCCTTTACAAAAACGTAAGACTCATAGTCTTTGAAAATCAAATCATTTGTTCATTTCCATTTTTCACTTTCTTTGCAAATCCGTTTAAAATCATCATTGCTATTTTCATTTAAATCTCATGTTTAGTAAAACACTTAGAAACTTTTTACACAAAATAAATCAATAAAAATCCTTCTAAAACCGTGTTCATGTACTCTTTGAAAAATAAACTCTTTATTTATTTTCCTTGCTTTTTCTAAACATCCATTTTCATCATTCAAGAAAATATTAATTTTGTAAACACTTATCTTGAGGTGTCTTAACCGAAATTCACCATGTTTAGGGATCAAAAATTAATTCCCTTGTTCTTGAAAAATTTCAACATGAACCCTAATCTAGGGCATCAAAACCGTAGCTCTTCCTTGGCCATTGGGACCAAAATTAATTTTCTTTCCATCATCAAATCATGGCATACACATACATACACAATATATATATATATATATATATATATATATATATATATATATATATATATATATATATATATATTAAAAGCATGCCATATTATCATCATGCATAGTATAAGCATACCATCAAAATCATAAACTCATGCAAAACATATTAAGCATAGGCAATTAATCAAAGCTCATAAACACATATAAATTATTACATGACCATGGATATGAATCCTCACATGGATTCAACACCCATCAAATATAAGACCATCTCTCACCACCATGCTTGGTTGGTGAGATGGATCTCCCTCTTACCTCTTGAAGATCCTCAAAAACTCCTTGTTTTGCTTCTTTTTCCAAGTCCTTCACCACCAAGGGCTTCTCAAATACAAAACAAAATACATAAAAATTATTATACTCAGCTTGATTAAGAGGAACCATGGATCAAACATGGTTTAGATCATGAAAAAGAAGAGAAAAAATGAAGTTTCCTTACACATCACCATAAATACTCCATAACTTTGATCTTGAAGAAAGTCCATGAAGATGAATGATTTGGAGGAAATCTCCAACATGAAAGTTGCTTAGAATAAGGTAAGGATTCAAGAAATATGGTTAGTTGAAATTAAAGAGTAGTGGAAGATAGATTGGAGGGTCATGGCCGAAACCTAGAGGAGAAGAGAAATGGAGAAAAAATTTGCTAAGTTTAGCTTCTTGAAATTGACAAAGAAAGACCAAGAATGAGTAATAATGGTGGTCTTCAACTTTGCTACTCACTTAAGCCACCAAAACTGTAGCCCCCCTTCCAATGCATTCTCCTTGAGTGCAAATTAATCAATAATGATCAATAATGATGCAACATTGACCAAGACATCTAAAATGACATAAAGCTTTTTCTTTAGCTCCAACAACAACCACAAAACCGTCCCCCTTCTTGCTAATGCATTCATGTAGTTGTCATCTTTTTCAAGCCATTATTTGAAGCCTTTCTAGCCATTGATTAATTCAATGGTTAGGATTTTGGTAGACTTTTAATTAGAAGACTTAATCTAGGCCATTGGATCTTTTTTAATTAGAAGACTTAATCTAGGCCATTGGATCTTTCTCCTTGAAATTCTGGCCATTAGATGTGTCTCCAAAATTAAGGGTCAAGATTACTCCTTCTTACTTTTAATCCAAGGGTCATAATTAGTCTTTGTCACTTTTTAAGTCTAAATCTTCACCATTGATTAAATCTAAATCCAATGGTCATAAATGGTCCTTGTTACTTTACAAGACCAAATCTCTACCCTTAATCAATTCTATATCCAATGGTTACAAATGGTCATAGTCACTTTATATGACCAAATCTCTACCCTTGATTTAATCTCCATCTAATGGTTATAAATGATCTTATTCACTTTTAAGATCAAATCTCCACCGTTGATTAAATCCAGATCAAGTCTCTATCGTTAATTAAATCATTGGTGGATATCAAAACCACCAAGGTTGACTTAAGCAATTTAATTTATATTTTTATCTGCTAAAACCCCACAAAAGAATATATTTACTATATTTTGTTATCACCCGATAATTAAATACAGTACAGAATACAGTACAAGAAATTTTTTAAAACTGTTTTCGGATTCAGGTTTAGTAAGATCCCCTGTCTCCGTCTCAACAGTACAAATTTTTCTATGCGTAGAAAAATTTTCACTTTGTGGGACCCACCTGGGCCCACGTATGGCTACCTGGCCCATATAGGACCACCTGGGCCCACATACAATAAAAAAAATCATAATCATCCACAAAAATCACAAATATTAGAAAACGTATGAAAATCAAGTCAGATTATTAAAAATAATTAACAGTCAAGAGAAATAAATATTTAAAGATTTTCTCCGGGCTGAAAATTATTATTTTCCTAACACGGAGTAAATCACTCAAAACGATCAAATACGCTGACGGAATAAACAAAATAATTTTACAGTGCACAGAAATTACTAAACAGTAAAATTCTGTTAACTGTCAAAATTATTGTTTAAGAGATAGGAAATTCAGGGTGTTACAATACTCCCCCTCTAAAAAGAAATTTCGTCCTCGAAATTTTGGTAGTCATGATTTCACATCCTCGGAATAAATATGAATATTGCTCTTTCATCTTTCCTTCCAGTTCCCATATAGCTTCCTTTCTTACATTTTTCTATACTATTCTAACCAACAAAATCTTTTTGCCTGACGTTCAACTTCTCCTGATCAAATAGATATCTCAAACTCCTAGTTACTGAAGATATTGAATGTTACTCTGGAAAGAAAGTATCTCCATATCTCTGATACCAATACAGTGCTGCCAACCTTCATTCATGCCTAAAATAGTTTTTTCCTCAAATGACTTCAATTTCCTAAAATCATACCCTACAACTCTTCTATTCTGCATAAGCACATATTTTAAGCTCCGATGTAATACGTCACTGTTCACCTCTAATGGTTCACTAGGATTAGATAAAACTAATACTAGAGAAGTACTTCAAACATATTTCAATTCCTACAAAATTTTATTATATGCATCAGTCTATACGAACGCTTAATCCTTTTTGAGAAGCTGGGTGAGAAGTCATATGATCCAAAAATTTTCCAGGATTTCCATTACTGTCTTTTTGACTTTCCCACTGAAAAATTGTTTTTGAACTTTGAAGAATCCACCACGCTCACGTTGCGCCACTCCGATACTATGACATGGATATAAATAGGAATATCCTTTCTTGCAAAATATTCTTACTTGCAAATGCAATATAAGAAAGAACATTATAGAGGTTTAGGAAGAAAAGGTAGCGAAATGATCTGATATGTTACCAAACATATTCAACAAGAATTTGATTTTACCTGATTTTCAGGAATGAATTTTTTTTTCTAAATTATTAACACCTTATTGAGACAATCTCATAGGATATGGTTGAAAAATAACCAATCCATTTTGAAGATCATATCTGTTTATGAAACAGATCAAACTAACACAAAATTTTGAACGACAGATCAAACTAACACAAAGATTTGATCTATAACAATATTTGAATAACACAAGTAGCTCGATCGGCTAAGAATAGAAACAGAAATAAACAAATCAGAGATAACGAATAACTCTAACATATAATTGATCTACTCAATCATATGCTATAAGGAATAGGTTATTCACAGAAATATTCAGTATGGTTTATAGGTTTAGCTCCAACGACACAATCTCCATTGTTTAAATCTTCCGCTCCGAACACTTCCTACCACCTGAGATTTTACTAACAGGAAACTCTGTTTTCATTGGAACACAATCTTTAGAAATGTGTCCAGGCTCTCTGCACTTGAAACAAATTATTTCCTTGAACGTACAATCTTTCATTAAGTGCCCCTTTCCACACTTCTTACATTTCGGTGCAGATGTCACAGTCAAACTAAACCTAACATTACTAGTACTTTCTCCACAAGATTGTTGTTGTTGTTGACTTCTTGGAGATTGCAAGTACGTTTTCTGTTGGAATCGCTTAACCTTACGATTTCCCCTTTTTCGTAACTAATATAGTTCAACATTACAGGGTCTCTCATCCTGAGATTGATTTAACTCTAACAGAATCTTAGCTTAGGAAATCAATTCTTGGTGCGGAACAATCTTCTGAGTTTGCTGTATAATTGCTTCAGCCACTGTTTGTATTACTTCCAAAGTTGCAGTCATATCACAACCATTATGTCTCGCTTCCACACGCGTACGTCTATCACGAGTCATTTCTTTTCTTCAAAGATGGACGAATCAAAAATAAAATGGAAACTAGATGTAACCATTTCAAATAAACGTTTGTTTTCTTGACGTACATTCCTTCATTAAGTACCTTCTTTCACATCAGTTACTACCTTTGGTTTCCTCAATGGTTGTAAATACATTTTCCGTTGAAATCAATCACTTTCCAAATATCTTTAAAAATATCGGGTTCCAATATTACGTAGTCTTATATTCTAAGACTGATTCTCTTCCATTAGATCCTGAACCTCAACTTTCATTTCTTTCCCACTGAACAGCGGTCCTTTGTTCCTGCAGTCATCCTTCCACGTTGCTCCCGTTGCTCTCGTAACTGCAACTGCATTACTAGTAACATGTTCCACTTCCACACAAGTACAACTATCCCGAGCCATTTCCTTTTTTTTTTCTTCTCTCGAGGCGTGCGGATCGAAATACAATGGATCTGATATCCATTATAAACAACATTGTTTCCTTTCGGAAATCAATAACACAGAGAACACAACACAAGCAAAACAGACCTAACCACAAACCCCAAAAGACTCAAACCGTGCTCTGATACCAACTAATGTAACACCCTCCTTAGGGCATCACATTTCCGACTCCCGACTCATAATCTGAAAATCAATTCGTAAAAGGTTTGAGTTATGAAAATATGGGTTTCAAAATTTCTTTCTTGTTGAAATATAAACTTACTGAAATTTATATGTAATACTGAAAAATATATATTGAAACAGGTTCATATACAATATTGACACTAATTAATATTTCATAATTTAAAGAGAAATATAAAACTAGCAGACTCTTTTTTTTAACAGTAGCAAACCCCATGACGGGTCCTACTTAATAGCATGGTACAACACTAACGTTAAAACTTAACATACTTATTCTCATTGTGTATCCATCTTGTTGCATCAGACATTTGTTCTACATCTGTTCTTTGTCAACACTGCACACCTTCGAGTCCTGAATATCCACTCCTTATTGTTGTCACCCATCTCAGAGTATTCATTGCCCGTTATGTGTCTAAGACAACTCGATCCTTCTATTATTTGATTTTAACAAAGACAGATACGCAAAAAACAACATAACAAAGAGGTGAGATTACCTACGCCAATACCAACATGGTAGCACAGAGATAACACAAACAACATATCATACAAATATATCATGCCATCAACATTAATCAACTATCATCATCCAATCATTTATCAGTTCAATTATCATAAACAACAATTATGATAATGCCCTCAACATTGTCTAATTATCATCATCATCATCCAAGTATTCAAAACAATTATCATAGTCAATATTCCTCAATTAATATATCACACAGATATAAATGTCAGATTATGCATGTGCACAAAAACTCAGTTTTTCAAAAACAACTCCATGGAGGTTTTCACAATTTCGAGGAGAATGCTCTGGTTAATTGTCAGCCTTAGCCCAAAGACAATCTCCCAGTCGTTGAAAAGAATCGTGTTCTTGTCGGGTATCGTCAATGCGTTGCAACGGACTACATCGCCAAGTGGCACAGGGTACTCGCCAGCTGTCCACTGGTCGATCGTCGCGCCTTGACGCACCCCAAGATCCATCATAGATCTCACTATCAATTCTCATTCCCTCTTCAACCACAAGGGCCAAAATAGCGTATTAGCTATACTTTATGCAATGCACGAATATATCAGTGCAAGTCCAACCCCAAAGGGCCAAATCTTTTCAATTTCATTTGTTCAATGTAATAATATGCTTCAACGCATATTTTTCCAATGCACGTATAATGCACCAAATGCCAATCACAGGCAAAACATGTCATTTTCTCACACAGCATCCATATACTAGTTCTACAGTATTTATACTGTATTTTCAACAAGAAAATCATATTATCACATTTTCATAGTTATAAAACACTTTCGTCGTGTTTTCACAAAATTGCGCAACATTTTCATTTCGTTTTCACAATTCCAAAACATTTTTGTTACGTTTTCACAATTCAAAAATGTTCATATTACGTTTTCAAAATACCGTAACACTTCTGTTACGTTTTCAAAATTCTGAAACGTTTTTGCTATATTTTCACAATATCGTGACACTTCTGTTATGTTTTCACAATTCCAAAATATTTTTGTTACGTTTTCACAATATTGTAACATTTTTGTTACGTTTTCAAAATGTCGCAACTCTTCTGTTTCATTTTTAAATTACGTACTAATTTTTTAACGTTTTTCTCAATCGCGTAAAAATATACGTTTCTCAAGTCGCATAGTATTTTTTCACTGTTTCAAAATCGCATAACTTAAAAACATTCTTTTAAGTCGCGTAAATCATTTCCCATCATTCTCAAAATATTTAAAACACTTTCCAAATCACATAACGATTTTCCATCATTTTCACAATCACGTAAAAATATTCTATCACTTTTGAATCACATATTGATTTTTCAACAGTAGTTCAAATTACGTAAAATATTTAAACGTAATTCAAATCGCATAGAAATATTTTAACGTATTCCAAATCGTTTTTAAGATACGTAAATTATTTTTCAGCATTTTACAATCACGTAAAATATTCCTCAATACTCCAAACTTTATTTTGGACTTAAATAAATCAATATCATTTTCAACACATTTTTCAAATTGTGTAAAAATATTTTACTGCATTTCAAATTGTTTTTAAGGTACGCAAATAATTTTTCACTACAATTTCATTACAAAAAATATTTCTTAACCTTCAAAAATTTCTTTTCAACCTTTCTCAAAATAATATGACTTTGTATTTCATTTTTCATATTTCCTTACTCAAGCAAATCTTTTTCCACATTTCTTTACTTAAGAAATCCTTTTCCAAAATATAATCCACAAAAAATCACTTTTCCATTGATATAAATCAATATTTCAAAACTTAACATTTTCTAACGTATTTCAAAACTCAAAATAAGTTATACGTTAGTAACTTTTCAAAACACCATTATATTCTCCATTTTTCCCAAATCATTTCCAAACACAACCTTCTTCAAAATAAATTGAAGTTCAAAAATATTTTTGTTTATAAAAAACTTGATTTTCTCAAGTGATAAACGCTCTAATTCCCTTTCCAAATTCTTGTGCGAAAATCATTTTGTTATAAAATCAAGGTATCTGCAAGTCTTCAAAAACCGTGAACGTGTTCATTGAAAACTGTCAAATCTTTCGAGAGACAAAACACTTTGTTTTATAAAATATCACTTTGTTCCATAAAAATTTAGGCATTACAAGCTTTCAAAAACGTGGACATGACTATTGAAACCATCAAATATTTTTCCTTCTAAATTGATATGGTTTTACACTAACAAAACCATTAAAAATCCTTTACAAAAACGTAAGACTCATAGTCTTTGAAAATCAAATCATTTGTTCATTTCCATTTTTCACTTTCTTTGCAAATCCGTTTAAAATCATCATTGCTATTTTCATTTAAATCTCATGTTTAGTAAAACACTTTGAAACTTTTTATACAAAATAAATCAATAAAAATTCTTCTAAAACCGTGTTCATGTACTCTTTGAAAAATAAACTCTTTATTTATTTTCCTTGCTTTTTCTAAACATCCATTTTCATCATTCAAGAAAATATTAATTTTGTAAAAACCTATCTTGAGGTGTCTTAACCGAAATTCACCATGTTTAGGGATCAAAAATTAATTCCCTTGTTCTTGAAAATTTTCAACATGAGCCTTAATCTAGGGCATCAAAACCGTAGTTCTTCCTTGGCCATTGGGACCAAAATTAACTTTCTTTCCATCATCAAATCATGACATACACATACATACATAATATATATATATATATATATATATATATATATATATATATATATAAAAAGCATGCCATATTATCATCATGCATAGTATAAGCATACCATCAAAATCATAAACTCATGCAAAGCATATTAAGCATAGGCAATTAATCAAAGCTCATAAACACATATAAATTATTACATGACCATGGATATGAATCCTCACATGGATTCAACACCCATCAAATATAAGACCATCTCTCACTACCATGCTTGGTTGGTGAGATGGATCTCCCTCTTACCTCTTGAAGATCCTCAAAAACTCCTTGTTTTGCTTCTTTTTCCAAGTCCTTCACCACCAAGGGCTTCTCAAATACAAAGCAAAATACATAAAAATTAGTATACTCAGCTTGATTAAGAGGAACCATGAATCAAACATGGTTTAGATCATGAAAAAGAAGAGAAGAAATGAAGTTTCCTTACACTTCACCATAAATACTCCATAACTTTGATCTTGAAGAAAGTCCATGAAGATGAATGATTTGGAGGAAATCTCCAACATGAAAGTTGCTTAGAATAAGGTAAGGATTCAAGAAATATGGTTAGTTGAAATTAAAGAGTGATGGAAGATAGATTGGAGGGTCATGGACGAAACCTAGAGGAGAAGAGAAATGGAGAGAAAATTTGCTAAGTTTAGCTTCTTGAAATTGACAAAGAAAGACCAAGAATGAGTAATAATGGTGGTCTTCAACTTTGCTACTCACTTAAGCCACCAAAACTGTAGCCCCCCTTCCAATGCATTCTCCTTGAGTGCAAATTGATCAATAATGATCAATAATGATGCAACATTGACCAAGACATCTAAAATGACATAAAGCTTTTTCTTTAGCTCCAAAAACAACCACAAAACTGTCCCCCCTCTTCCTAATGCATTCATGTAGTTGTCATCTTTTTCAAGCCATTATTTGAAGCCTTTCTAGCCATTGATTAATTCAATGGTTAGGATTTTGGTAGACTTTTAATTAGAAGACTTAATCTAGGTCATTGGATCTTTCTCCTTGAAATTCTAGCCATTAGATGTGTCTCCAAAATTAAGGGTCAAGATTACTCCTTCTTACTTTTAATTCAAGGGTCATAATTAGTCTTTGTCACTTTTTAAGACTAAATCTTCACCATTGATTAAATCTAAATCCAATGGTCATAAATGGTCCTTGTTACTTTACAAGACCAAATCTCCACCCTTAATCAATTCTATATCCAATGGTTACAAATGGTCATAGTCACTTTATATGACCAAATGTCTACCCTTGATTTAATCTCTACCCTTGATTTAATCTCTATCTAATGGTTATAAATGATCTTATTCACTTTTAAGATCAAATCTCCACCGTTGAATAAATCCAGATCAAGTCTCCATCATTAATTAAATCAATGGTGGATATCCAAACCACCAAGGTTAACTTAAGCAATTTAATTTATATTTTTATCTGCTAAAACCCCACAAAAGAATATATTTACTGTATTTTTTTATCACCTGATAATTAAATACAGTACAAAATATAGTATAAAAAATTTTTTAAAATTGTTTCCGGATTCAGGTTTAGTAAGATCCCCTGTCTCCGTCTAAACAGTACAAATTTTTCTATGCGTAGAAAAATTTTCACTTTACGAGACCCACTGGGCCCACGATGGCCACACGGGTCCACATAGGACCACCTGGGCCCACATACAATCAAAAAAAAAAAGTTCATAATCATCCACAAAAATTACAAACATTAGAAAATGTATGAAAATCAAGTCGATTATTAAAAATAATTAACAAATTAAAGAGCAAGAGAAATAAATATTTAAAGATTTTCTCCTACCAAAAATTATTATTTTCCTAACACGAGTAAATCACTCAAAAAACGATCAAATACGATGATGGAATAAACAAAATAATTTTACGTGTCCTAAGAAAAATTACTAAACAAGATAAAATTCATCACAAATTAATCATCAAAAAATTATTGTTTAAGAGATAGGAAATTCAGGGTGTTACATCAATCCCAACAACCTTTTGGATCTCAGGCGGTTGCTCTCTAACAATTCTAAGATGAACCGCTTCAGGCATCACTTTCTGTTGAGGAACTTGGTCCAGTCTAAGTACATGGACCTTGATTTCTTCAACAGGGAAGAGTTTCAATCCATCCAACTCCTTGAGCACTAAGGTGTATTACAACTTTGCATTCATCATCAAAGATTCGACTCAAACTTGATTAAGGTATTTTACTACAACTTGGGTATTGTTGATGATGATTTGGTGTCTGAGGTGAAGGGCACAAGATTGTGGTGAAGCCTTGTGATTGGTTGGATTTGTTTGGGCTGCACTACACTAGGAAGAGATTCTCAAAGAATAGCTACAAAGTTTAGGAAGGCTATAACCGTACCACAACAATTCGGTCAATGCTCAAACCGGGTTACATAGTCCTTGGAGGTTCATTCACGACCGACAAGCTTACACGATAAGATTTCCTCTTGCACTGTGCTTCTGTACACATTCTTGCTCCACGAAGGGGCAATTATGCTTATTTGGGCGAGGATGATATTTTCATTCTATGGACGATTAAGCAGAGGCTATATATCAACTAGCCATATTTTATCATGCACTCTATGATAAAGGTGCAAAGTAGGGTCAATATGGATCTCTCCTATGCTTTTCTTATTTCCACGATTCTTAAAAAATATCTTACCATTGTGGAAATTAAGGCAACAAAGGTCATCGGCCACAACAAGTTCGGCTTAAGCACTCTCAACCGTATGCAAATGAAGAAGGAGCATGGAGTATGGACACATAGCGATGAAGAGGTTGAAGTTGAGGATGAAGTTGAGGTCATAATTAGAGAGGATGAGGATGAGGTTGTCCCTATTAATGTGGACATGTTGGTTGCTCCACCTATTCATGAAGACCAGGTCTTGACAGCGATTGCTGATCTCCGAGCCTACGTGGAGCACAACTTTGGGATCATTTATAATTGGCTTAATGCTATAGAGCGTCGCTTTCCACCACCACTACCATCGGAGGATCATGGTGCTTAGTCTTGGATGATTAGTTTGACCTTGATGTTATCTAACTCTATTTTAGTCATTTATTTTACTTATATTTGAACTATAATGATTATGTTTAGTTGAGCTTTTGAAATTGCATAGTTATTTACTATGATTTGGAATTGCTTATATTTTTGAGTTGCATATCTTGCTTTTGAATGAATATATCATGTTAGCTATCTAGTTGGCAATGGCAACGATTTTATGCTTTTATTCTTTCTCTTGCACATCTTTTTTTATCATGACAAAAGGGGGAGAAAGGCTTTTAATTCTTGGTATTGAGAAAAGAAAGTTAAAGTTAAAACAAAAACGATCTTGGGATTCCAAAATTAAGGGGGAGTTGTGTACCTTTGATTTATTCACACCTTTTACGATATAGAAGGGAGTAAGACTCGCTATTACTCTTTATGAATTCCTATTTTAGAAACTAACTCTTTTCTCAATGGTTGTTTATCATCATCAAAAGTTGAGAGAATATAATTAGCAATCGACAATGGTTTTGATGATCACAAACAAGAAGATGTTTACAAGATCAAGTCCAAGAAACTTCAAGGTTAGTTATAGGACTTAAATCTTATATAAAGGTAAAAAAGATTCACACTTAGCTTTAAATCCATTTTTCAGAAACCCAAGATAGCACTCAATGAATCAATGTGTTTTCAAGTTGTTAAAAATGTTTTTAAAATAAAGAGAAATGATTTTTAAGTGCTTGAAAGTATGTTGGAACAATTAGAGACATTTAGCTTAAAATAGCTAAGTTTTTTAAAGCTACTTGAAGCCAAATAATCGATTATGAGCTTGCCATAATCGATTATTTAGGCTCAACAAAATGTCCTGTTTTGTTTTTTAAGTCAAATAATTGATTATGGGATTACCATAATCGATTAGAAAAAGTCAAAATGTCATTGTTTTTAATCTTTCAAGCAATAATCGATTATTACATGATAATAATCGATTATTGAGTTAAAAATCTCATTTCACACCTCTTTTATCAAAGGCAATAATTGATTATCCTTGCCAATAATCAATTAATGAAGTTTACAAAAACATATTTTTTTTATATCTCGTAAATAATCGATTATGGGGTTCTAATAATCGATTATCTGTGTTTCTAAAAGTAGTAATAATGGTAAGGTTGCACAACCCGACCCAATGACCAGAGAACCTGACCAACCCGACCCAACCCAATATAAAATATCCGAGTTAGTTCAGGTCATCGGGTCCTTTTGGGAAAACCTCGATCAACCCGACCATTTATTGGTTCAGGTAATAGGTTAAAAAAACCAACCTGATCAAAGCCAAATTATTGGTGATTAGTGATAAGAAAGATATACTATTCATATAGGTTTAAAGCCAAATTAGTTCAATTTCTAGTATAGCTTTCCTTGTTTAATTCTTGAATCTCTATGATACAAACAAGTTTTCCTTGCTATCTTTTGTTGTTCACTAGAAACATGATTAAATCATGTTGATTTATGAGTGATGATTTGTATATTGTGGATACATTGGTTTCATTTTTAGTTATGATTCTCATCAATATAATCGTTATTGAGATGCTTAAGTTCCATTTCACAGGTTTTGGAAATAAAATCCTCTATCCCCTCTCTGTTTGCAAATTTGAACAACCTGACTACCCAACCCAAACCAACCCGATTGTAATCGGGTTGGTTCAGTTCGGGTTACTTGAAAAAAAAAATTCCAAACCCGATCCAACCCAACCCGACCTCAACTAATTGGTTTGAATTTTTTTCCCTTAAACCCGAACCAACCTGACCCATGTCTAGCCCTAAATAACGGCTAATAGCTCGCATTAAATGCTACCAACTTACTCCCAACGGCTCTTTATTGGCTTAGGGTTTAAATACAAGTCATTGGGGACTCAAGTGATGTTGGAAATGAATCTGAAAGAGCCTTTTGAGTATTTATTACAAACTTTTACAGCCCTTATTGATATTACTCTATTTTTAAGCTAAAAGTGTAATCATCTTTCTACCTCTTGAGCTTCAATTTGTATAATACACTCTTATGAGAGTTTCCATTCCTCTGTTCATCTAATTTCCTTTGTAAGAGGGAGAGGTATCCCTCAAGAGAGAAAATGATGAGCTATCCCTTGTAGTGAGGCTTATACATAAAGGTTAAGGTATCCCAAAAGTGTTATGAGTGCTCTGATAACACTATATTTTATACATTTTATAATCCTCTCACTAGGCTTCTTAAGGTTGAATTAAGCTTAATTAAGTTGATTTTGACACATTTTATGATATTGAACCTTATTGGATCATTAAACAAATTATTGCATAAATTAACCTTAATTATCTCTTTGGCAATGTCTAGTAAACTAGCTATAACTTGAGTTGTAAATATCTGATTGATGTGATTTTGGTCTTGTAGGAAAACTAAGACAATTCTCTACAACTTTCATGTTGAACACTTTTTCAGATTTTGAGGTCTAATGGGTGATATTGGGCTTTGAAGTCAAAATAGAGGAGTTGAAACTGGGCCTAAATACTCTGCAATTATTGGACCATATCTTGAGTTCTAGGCATGATTTTGGACTCATACCAAAGCCATTTTAAAGCAAATATCCAAGCTTACAACTTTCATGAAGATAACTTTTCTCAAAATAAAAAAAAAAGACACGACTGTACACGTTTGCTCAATTATTATTAAAAAAATAAAAATAAAAAAATATAAAACGTCATTGATGACATTTAAGACTTAATCATTAAGTTTGGTTACTGTACAATGCACAGTAACCAAACTTTGCCTATAAATAGGCAATTGAATTCACAATTCAGGACATTCGGGAGAGAGAGGGTTGAGGTTCTGGGCAGTGCCCAGCCTCCTCTCTTCAGTCTCCCTTCAATTTTCTTTTTTCTTTCCTTTTCTCTTTTTCTTCTTTCTAGTCTATATGTAAATAAATTCTAGTCTACTTGGGTCAAAGTGTGAAGCTCTTGGTAATAAAATAAGGTTAGATTTATTTCTCTCTTGTGCTTTAATGATTTATTTTCTAGTAACTATTATACATGTTATATGTTGTTTTTGATAATTTAGAAACTACCCTTGTAAAGAGGAGTTCTTGATTTGTTGTAGGCAATAAGATTGGCACAGTGAATGTTTTAACCCATTTACAAGTGGTGGTAATAATTAAAGGAAACATAATTTAATTACGTATATTATTTTAATGGACTTTTAACGTTATATTTTTCGATTGGAACCTTCATTATGTGAGGATTCTAATTGAGTTATAAAAAGAATTAATCTTACCTTTACTTTATTTACTAAGAGTGGATCTTTTTACTCAAGTAAATATTTTTTTACCGTAGTAACAAAATATTTACTTCACCTTAATTTTTCTTCATCAATTCCCTGTGGATCGATCTCGGACTCCCGAGAAATTTATTACTTGAGACAACCTGCACTTGGGTTCGCAATGCAACAATTAATCCTGCATCAAGTTTTTAAACTTGGTCAAGAAAAGTGTGCATTAAGTTTTTGGCACCGTTACCGGAGACTTAATTTGAAGAACAAATTTCTGGTGTAAATATTTTTGTGCATACTAACGCACTAACTAGTAATTTTTTGTGTGAATAGTGTGAATAGTACATGAATAGTAATATGAATAATAACATAAATAGTAATGTGAATAGTATATAAATAGTAATATGAATAGTATATGAATAGTAATATAAATAGTATGTAAATAGTAATATGAATAGTATGTAAATAGTAATGTGAATAGTACATGAATAGTATGTGTGAATAGTAACAAATAAAAAAATAAAAATAAAAAAAAAACAAAAATAATAATAAAAGAAAATAAAAAAATGAAAAAAATTAGCTTGAATTTCTGTATAGTGGGAGTAATTCTCCCTTTTATTTTTTTTGTACATACTAACAAAAGCTAGAAAACTCTCCCTTTTACTTTTTGTACATACTAATAATAGTGGGGTAATTCGCCTTTTTATTTTTTTATACAAAGTGGAAGAAACTCTCCCATTTACTTTTCTATAATTTACTTTTTGCATTTTTTGGTGGTTGGTTTATTACCCCACCTTTGTTATATATATATATATATATATATATATATATATATATATATATATATATATATATATTTGGTGGTTGGTTTCTACCACACCATTTTAAATTTTTATTTAGTGGTTGGTTTATTCCACACCCTTGTAAATATTTATTTACTACATATTAATATATATTTGGTGGTTAGTTTATACCACATCTTTGTTGTGCATATCTACTAACACACTAACTAGTAATTTTTTGTGTGAATAGTATGAATAGTACATGAATAGTAATATGAATAATAACATAAATAGTAATGTGAATAGTATATAAATAGTAATATGAATAGTATATGAATAGTAATATAAATAGTATGTAAATAGTAATATGAATAGTATGTAAATAGTAATGTGAATAGTACATGAATAGTATGTGTGAATAGTAAAAAATAAAAAAAAAAAAAAAAAATAAAAAAAAAAAATAAAAAAAATAAAAAACAAAATAATAATAAAAGAAAATAAAAAAATGAAAAAAAATTAGCTTGAATTTCTGTATAGTGGGAGTAATTCTCCCTTTTATTTTCTTTGTACATACTAACAGTTAGAGAAACTCTCCCTTTTACTTTTTGTACATACTAATAGTGGGGTAATTCGCCCTTTTATTTTCTTATACAGTGGAGGAAACTCTCCCTTTTACTTTTCTATAATTTACTTTTTGCATTTTTTTTGTGGTTGGTTTATTACCCCACCTTTGTTATATATATATATATATATATATATATATATTTGGTGGTTGGTTTCTACCACACCATTTTTAATTTTTTTTGGTGGTTGGTTTATTCCACACCCTTATAAATATTTATTTACTACATATTAATATATATTTGGTGGTTAGTTTATACCACATCTTTGTTAATATTTAGTGGCAGGTTTATACCGCCTACTTGTTAATATTATTATTTTTAGTTACCATATGCGAGGTTTATATCGCCTACTTTTTAATATTATTTTTTTAATCATGGCGGTTTATACTTGCCTACTTTTTAATATTATTTTTTTTTATCATGGCAGGGTTTACTGCCTATTTGTAAATATATTTTTTTAAAAACAAGGTTGATCTATGTATATATTTTTTCTTTTTGTTTCTTTTTCTCTTTTGTCATGCGTAATTAAATTTGTGTGTTTTTAAGATGAAAATATAACTTGATTCAATTGACATGTATTAAGACTGGAATTCTAATTAATTCTTTTCTATTCAATTTGAGTGCTTATTATGGTTCATAATGCTTTTATGAATTGACCACTCATAAATTGATCTAGTGGTTGTATGTAGAATCGGAAGGTTTGCAAATGACCTAGACCATAAATAATAAAGTACCATTATTTATAATTGTCTAGGAATTGAGGTTATAGGTTGTGTGAGAGAATTGTGGTATTTTCCATGGGAATCCAAAGAATAAAAGTCATGCCTTTAAAAGTTAAGGTTTCGACTAAGGAATTAAGTTTTAATTAATTACTGATTCTCCCCATCAATTGAATAATTAGAAATTGATTAGAAGGAAGGTCCCAAAGCTACTTTATTGTCTATGATAGATTATTGAATCAAGTGATGTTAGATCCCTAGTTTTTTATGTGTGTCTTCGTGTTTGTTTTTCTTTTTCCTCTTAAGTGCCAACTTAATTTTGACCTTTTGGTCACTTGTCGACTTTCTCAACAAGTTTTTGTAAACCTAGATTGATACGGTGGATTTTATTATTTCAAGAATTCAAAATGAGCCGAAAATGTTTTGTCCATACTTCCAATAGGCTCACTTTTTTGAAATCACACCTATCAATATTGTCAATTTAAAAAAAAAACAAATAATGATGTTTTTTTGGGATGGTTTTCGCAAACAGAGACAATAAAATATTCTTCATTATGAATGGACTGAGTAAGGAGTCATTTTCGACTCTTGAGACGCATTCTTGTAGAGTTGTACATCTTGAACGTCTTAATTTGTGGAATCTCTTCAAAGGCAAGTAAGCACGTTGTAGTCTTGGGAATCTGACTCAAAAAGACTCTGTTTGCCAATTTTTAAGAAAATTGGATGGGAAGCTTATCCTCGACTCATAGAAGGCGTTTAAGCCGTTACTGGACGTAAAACTAGAGGAAGATGTGAGCCACAATCATAACTACATGTATATATTTTCTTGTATAGATTTTAAAAAAAAGAGCAAGAAGTGGTCCGAAAGAAATGTTGTGAGAAGCAATAAGAAAAGGAAGCTAGTCAAGACACTCCATCTGTTTAAATAATTTCAATCTTTGGTCGTACTTTGTTTCTGTTTATATTTGTGTGAGGTTTCTCTTTTCAGTAATTGCAGTAACAGGTACTATCTTCTTTCCTTTACCTATCTATTTATTTTAACATTGAGGACAATGTTGTGATCTGGTTGGTGGGAAGGATAGTGTGAATAATTGTTGTGTGAATAATTGTGTAAAAAAAAATTTGTTTAAAAAAAATTGTTTGAAAAAAAATTAGTAAGTGTGTTTATTAATGTGTTTATATGTTTGTCAATAATTTTCTAACCTAAACCAATTAAGGATGGCAGAGTAAGGAATAAATTTTGCTGTGGCAGTAATTTTACTCTTGAGACGCATCTAGATTGGGGTAGATACCTAGTTTGTGTAGAAGTAGCAATTCAGATTCAGGGAAATTTGCATGATTGAGTAAATTGTCTTCTTTCTTAAACATCACATGCTTGGTTATGGATGTTGAATTTTTTTGGATTGAGAATGATAGAATTATGCCTTGTGAGATTTTGAGCCTATCGATGAATGGATTGAACATCTGTATCATTCTCTTTTTTCTTGTGTGATTTTTTCTCATGAAATTGTTACTCTAGAACTTGCTTTGATTCTTTTTGAAGCTACATTTTCACATGTATACATAAACATGATTGAGGCATTTTTTTTCTTGAATTAACTACTTTGACCAAATAGCCAACCTTGCATATTTTCTCTTGCTTAACCCCTTTGAACTTATTTAACCATTCTTTGTTTCTAACTCATTACGTGCCTTAAATGAAAAACCATGTTCTAACCTGACCTTAGGGAATAAGAGAGCATTGACTTTGTTATTTGATGAGTTCTTGAACAAGTGTGGGGGTATATGTGCAAGTATTCCAAAAAAAAATAGCTGACCAGTGGATGCTTGGAAATAATAGGAATAGAAGAAGAATGTTCAAGCCTAACAATGAATTCAACCTACCAATTGATCTTTAATGAAATATTAGTCAAATATTGGTCAATGCCCTTTATGAGAAAAAAAAACAAATAGAGAAGGAATTAAGAAAATCTTGGGAAAGTTAGACTGAATGCTCTCAAACATCTTCTCCACTCTAATTGTAACATAATGCTCTTTTATTCTCTTTGGTATTTAACTTGTCTTATCTATATTACTTCCTCCTTTACCTTGACTCCATTATAACCTTAAATAAAGTCCTTATGATTTGTGTATATATATTGTTTTTGAGTAGTGGAGAAGTAGAAGATAAACAAGCTTATGGTAGTGCAATTATTCATGAGTTGAATAGAGAGAAATACTAACCTTTTTAAACACTTGAGAGATTGAGAGTGAATTCTGTGAGGATCTATCATTCTTGATTCATTTTTTCAATTGAAGTTTCCTTGCTTGTTGGTTTGAGATGCGAAGAAATGTTACCTTTGAATGTTTGGTTGCTCTTCTTGAGTCATTAAATCCTTTAGAGATTTTAGCTTTTGAGTCTGTATCGTTTTTCTTTGGTTTATTTTTTGTATTTTGCCCAGGAGTGTAAAAGTTAAGTGTGGGGGAATTTGATAACACTGTATTTTATACATTTTATAATTCTCTCACTAGGCTTCTTAAGATTCAATTAAGCTTAATTAAGTTGATTTTGACACATTTTATGATATTGAACCTTATTGGATCACTAAACAAATTATTGCATAAATTAACCTTAATTATCTCTTTGGCAGTGTTTAGTAAACTGGCTATAACTTGAGTTGCAAATATCTGATTGATGTGATTTTAGTCTTGTAGGAAAACTAAGACAATTCTCTACAACTTTTATGTTGAACACTTTTTTAGATTTTGAGGTCGAATGGGTGATATTGGGCTTTGAAGTCAAAATAGAGGAGTTGAAACTGGGCCTAAATACTCTGCAATTATTGGACCATATCTTGAGTTCTAGGCATGATTTTGGACTCAGACCAAAGCCATTTTAAAGCAAATATCCAGGCCTACAATTTTCATGAAGATAACTTTTCTAAAAAAAAAATATAAGACATGACTGTACACGTTTGCTCAATTATTATTAAAAAAATAAAAAAAAAAAAAAAAATGTCATTGATGATGTTTAAGACTTAATCATTAAGTTTGGTTACTGTGCATTGCACAGTAACCAAACTTTGCCTATAAATAGGCAATTGAATTCACAATTTAGGACATTCGGGGAGAGAGAGGGTTGAGGTTCTGGGCAGTGCCCAGCCTCCTCTCTTCAGTCTCCCTTCAATTTTCTTTTTTCTTTCCTTTTCTCTTTTTCTTCTTTCTAGTCTATATGTAAATAAATTCTAGTCTATTTGGGTCAAAGTGTGAAGCTCTTGGTAATAAAATATGGTTAGATTTATTTCTCTCTTGTGCTTTAATGATTTATTTTCTAGTAACTATTATACGTGTTATATGTTGTTTTTGATAATTTAGAAACTACCCTTATAAAGAGGAGTTCTTGATTTGTTGTAGACAATAGGATTAACACAGTGAATGCTTTAACCCGTTTACAAGTGGTGGAAATAATTAAAGGAAACATAATATAATTACGTATATTATTTTAATAGACTTTTAATGTTATATTTTTCGATTGGAACATTCATTATGTGAGGATTCTAATTGAGTTATAAAAGGAATTAATCTTATCTTTACTTTATTTACCAAGAGTGGATCTTTTTTACCCAAGTAAATATTTTTTTACTATAGTAACAAAATATTTACTTCACCTTAATTTTTCTTCATCAATTCCCTGTAGATCGACCTCGGACTCCCAAGAAATTTATTACTTGAGACAACCTACACTTGGGTTCACAATGCAATAATTAATCCTGCATCAAGTTTTTAAACTTGGTCAAGAAAAATGTGCATCATGCTCTTTATTATAAAGGTTGTAAGTACCTATTGAAGCTTGAAGTTTAGTGGATAAATATTTGGTGAATCACTTGAGGACTGGACGTAGATCACAAGGAGTAGCTGAACTAGTATAAATCTTGAGTTTGCTTCTCTTTACTCTATCTCCTTTACATTTGAGCTTACTTTGTCATATACTTTACATCTAGCTAGTTTCTTGGTGTGAAAAGTGTTCATTCTCATCTATCTACTCATCTCTAATAATTAATAGCTTCAATAAAAATTAATAAATAAGTATTTTTGGAAAAGTTTGCAAAAATCTTTTCCATTCACCCCCTCTTGAGTTTGAAGTCACTTGGTAACAATCTTTACACCCCACTTGGCCATGAAGTTTCTTGACCAACATGACGGGACCGTTATGGTTAAAGGAGACCAAGCTACAACAAGGAAGTGCTATAATAAAAGCCTGAAGATTGCCAAGAAGCCACAGACCACAGACCAATAACAACCTAATCCCAGTCATTACGGACCACATCAATATCCTTCTGACTAAGCTAGATGTTTGTGAAGAGATCTGTCGTACATGCTTTAAACCTGATGGAGAACTTCAGTCCATTTAACTAGGTGCCAAGCCCGACTAGGTAACAAAGGTTGGAGGACATCTAAACCTGGAAGAAAGATCCCTGTTAGTTGAATTTTTTGAAAAAAAACAAGGATCTTTTCGCTTAGACGTCAACGGATATGCTGGGACTAGAGCCTGAATTTATTTGCCACTGATTTTCCATCATAAAGGATGCGAAGCCGGTGACTGAACGAAAGAGGAAAGTCAGACCTGAGAAACAATAGGCAATTCAGAAGCAGGTAAAAGAGCTCCTAGACGTTGGATTTATTAGACAAGTTTCTTATACCACCTAGCTCTCTAACGTGGTCTTGGTTAAAAAGTTTAATGAGAAGTAGCGTATGTGCGTCAACTATACATAATTGAATAAAGTTTGCCTAAAAGACCCATACCCACTTCCCAACATAGACAAATTAGTGGACAATTCATCCAGATTTCGGCTACTTTCATTTATGGATGTCTATTATGGATAGAATCAGATTCCCATAAACCCAGAAGATAAGAAAAGAACGCGTTCATAACCAAGATGAGAAGTTATTGTTACCATGTCATGCTGTTTGAATTAAGAAATGCAAGAGCAAGTTACCAACGAATGATGAATAAAGTTTTCAAAAAATAAATTAGTACGATGCTAGAAGTCTATATAAACAACATGATAGTCAAGACAATAAAGATCGGTGACCATGTGATAGATTTGGAAACGGTATTTGCCCAAATATGGAAGCATAACATGAGGCTAAACCTCAAAAAATACAATTTTGGAGTACAAGCTGATAAATTGCTTGGATTTTTATTGATAAATCGAGGTATTAAAGTCAACCCAAAGAAATACAAGCCCAAATTATGCAAATTAATGGCTCGTTTGGTGGTCAGGATAAGAGAGATAAGATAGGATAAACTATCATATCCTGTCTAAAACTGTTGTTTGGTGAACCAACAGGATAGGATAAATCAATCATGTTACTTATCTTATCTTGTCTATTTAGTTCAAATTCTATTTTGAAGGGAGGGTTGTATTAGAATTCAACAGGATATGATAAGGTGATTTAAAGTATAATATAAAAAAATATTTTAAATATAAAATAATTAAAGTATAATAAAATATAACATGATTACCAAAAAAATGTATAATAAACATAAAATATTTAAAATAATAAAATACTAATAATTAATTTTAAAAATTATTTTTATTTTGTCTCAAGGCTAATTTTGTTATTTATATTCTTTTAAAAACTGAAAAATATAAAATTATTGTAATAATTTAACTATATGTAAAGTAAAAACTAAAAATGAATATTTAAAATTATAAAAAATTAATTTAAGTTAAACAATATTTTCAAAATTTTAAAAATTATATGTAATTTTATCATAAGGATAAATTGGTCTTTTTATATAATTTAAAAAAATTGAAAATTATAAAAAAATAAAATCAAATAAAATATGAAAACATTCAATAAAAAAGAAAAATTTTAAAATCATACTAAAATTATAATGTTATCCAATTGGTTATCTGGTGGACACCAAACGTCGGATAAGATAACAGCTTATCCTGCTAATATCCTATCCTACTTCTATCCTGCTCTCTTATCATATCTGCTCTTATCCTATCCTAACCACCAAACGAGCCCTAAGTGTCCAATTAAAACTAAGAGGAAGAGGATTAACCCCAAGTTAAGGGGAAAATTAGATTTTTAATTAAAGAGATAGTTATTTAACTAGCAGCAATAACTATAAAACTCAACCCTAATTTTCTCTAAGTTACTATTGCTTGCACTTCCACGCTTCATCTCTCTTCCTCTCCTTTCTCTCTAAGTTTCTTTTATCTTTTGTTTTTCCCTTCTATCCATGGAGGGATAGACCTTTTTTAGTCAATCCTAGGGATTGATAATCTTGATATTTAATTTTGAGATCTTATTTTGATTGTTTTTCATTTTATTGCTAATCAAATTTATCTTTTACTTGTTAATCAAGTTTCTCTTCTACCTCTTTTGATTTTGTTAAATCTGAATTGAATTGCTTAATTTGATTTGGATGTTGATGTGATAATTGTATATTACCACATGTTTAATGAGGATTATAGAGACTAAATAATACATCAAAGTTATTTGTAGGATTGTTTAACTTGGTTGAATTCTGGGTTTTAGATTAATTTAGGATTAGATGGGTGTTTAATTCATTTAACCTTAATTAATTAAATTTTGTTTGCTTATCTAGCAGAGGATTCATTGATCATCTTAAGGATTCTTGATGTCATCTAAAGTCAAGTACTTAGTTAGCAATTGAATGGATTCTTAATGATCAAGGATAGATTAAATTCAAGATTAGTTGATTTCCTTGTATTAGTTGTTTACTTAATTATGTTTACAATTTTTTATTGCTTTTGTTTAATTAATTCTGGAATCCCCCTCTTTGTTAACATATTAATCTAATTGCTTAATTAGAGTGATACATGGTCTCGACCCATGGTAGAGGTTCTAGAGTGATATCAATTTTGTGCCTTATACTGCAAGTAATTTGGTGAATCTGCTTACAAATTGATATAATTTGATAGTCTCGATAGTTATCAGTTTGCCTTCTGGAGTAACAAAAAAAAGGCCTTACTCCCGGAGATTCTTCCACCCTGAAGAAATCCTTTTTAAAGTTCTTAAATGATTCTTGGTACGGCTTGAACAACTTACGTTCTGCTTGTGCGTGTAAGGTGACCTATCCTTTTTGGAAATTGTTCTTGGAGGACGAAACCGGTGTAGAGAAAGAAAAATGACTTCACAGAGTACAACCATCCGAAGATTCTACAGATAAGCTCAAAATTTTGGATGAAACCCTAAGCATTTGGGTGTAGTTGGGTTGGAGCCACATGCAAGTGATTGAAGACTTCAATCTCAAACTCTGAGAACATAAGTCAGACACCAATGCGAGTGAATAGAGCTTCGTACATATACATGAAATGTTCACCCTTCGTTCTCGTTGAAAAGACCATCTCCTAGTCATTCGAAGCTCAGATAGCGTACTCTTTGTCTCTTAACCTATCCTTTGTTAAGTGTAAATATTCTTGTTTAGCATGGGCATCCTCCAAGCTCTCCATGTTAGAGGGAGTGCCTAATACCTCTCGGTCTACCCACTGGTAAAGACCGGTGTTTCTATAGAAAACGAACACTTTGGGCTTCGATGTAGACGTTCTCCTACGTCCCATTCCTAAATGACTAGTTTTACCTACAAAGGTTGCACTCATGTCAAATCAGAAGAGGTCTTATCTAGACTCTCTAACTCTATCATAAGCATGGAGAGTGGATATGTTAGTCTTTGTCTTGTAAGTTCTCTTCCATGATCCGCCCTCTACAGTGCCTCTAGGATGTCCATCCCGGTTATCGACCTCAAAACCCTACTAGAACCTCTACCATGATAAGACTGTCTCCACCGTGCCTAAGGCAGAGGAGACAGTGCAGCACTTAAAATTTCTAACGAAATACTCTCTTTGTCACTATTTTGAGACATTCTCTCTTTCACAATGAAAGTTTTAGAATTAAAAGAGAGTGAAAAAGAAAAATACCTTCAAATAAGTTGAGATAAGGCTTGAAAAGAGGTAGGAACCGCAACAAGCCACCATCAAGGATCGCCAGAAATCGCCTGTGCTCGCCAAAGACGAAGGAAGAAATGGCAAAGGAAGGAGAAAAGTGAGGCGTTTTCCCTTCACTTCTATTTATAGAGTCAAAGAAACCTCCCCTAATCATTGCCATAAGGAAGGGTAAAATTAGAAGTTCGCATTGAATTTGAAATAGTAATCATGGCGATACGAAACCCAGATGACAGCTTCCAATATCTTTTGGACACGTGGCGAATTGTACTTGGCAAAGCAGTTGAGAAGACAATGCTAAGAATTGAAACGACGCATGACGTTGCAAGAAAATATTCGAACTGGATCACAAACTTATGTCATGATATTATGATATGTTGTAATATGGATCTCAGTTCAAGATCAAATTACTTTCAGAGTTAAATGGGCCCTACAAACAAAATCTGTATAGGGGCAACCTACCATAAATCTAGAATGATAGTGTATTAGTTTTAAGGCAGAGTGATCTATTTCGGATCCTAACCTTATTTATTAACACTAGGGGCATTCAAGTATGTATCATGGGCATTGGTCCTTTAATAAAAACATCGCGAAATCCAACATCTATATCCTGACTTGGATCCCTTTGTCTTATGCATGGCTGTTTTCTCTTACTGAACACAAATATCATGACACTCAGCTGTCACATCTAAGTGTCAAGCTAGGGGTAACTGTTCTGGACCGGGTTCTGGGTTAGTCATTCATGAATAACTCAACCTACTAAAATTGAATCTTAAATATTTATGCGCGCTACTAGATAAGCCAATCTGTAACACCCCAAAATTTCCAATCTCTTAAACAGTAATTTTGACAGTTAACAGAATTTTACTGTTTAGTAATTTCTGTACACTGTAAAATTATTTTGTTTATTCCGTCAGCTTATTTGATCGTTTTGAGTGATTTACTCCGTGTCAGGAAAATAAAAATTTTCGGGCCGGAGAAAACGTTACGTAATTTAATTTTTACCGTTAGGTAATTAATTTACTTAATCTGATTTGATATTTGTGCATTTTATAATTTTTGTGATTTTATGAATGATTTTAAAATTTTTCTGTCTGTGGGCTCCGCAAGGGGTATGTGGGCCCAGGTGGCCATATGTGGGCCCAAGTGGGTCCCACAAAGTGAAAAAATTTTCTACGCATAGAAAAATTTATACTGTTTAGACGAGACAGGGATCTTACTAAACTCCTAATCCGAAACAGCTTTTAGAAAATTTCTTGTCTTGTATTTTATACGTATTTAATTATCTGATGATAAAAATACAAGAAAAATATTATTTGTAGGATACAAGAATAAATATTATCTTTAGCGTAGTCAACAAAGAGAGCTTGACTTAATTTATACCCTTGGATGAGAATACTCGCTTTAAATATTAACCATTGATTTAATCAAAGGTTAAAAACAAACTTAATAAAGAAGCCTTGACAATAACTATTGATTTAATCAATGGTGTGAGAATAAGCTTAGTTAGGAAGGCTTTGATATCAACCATAGATGTAATCAAAGGTGTAGAATTGGTCTTGAAAAGTGACAAAGACCATTTATAACCATTGGATTTAGATTAAATCAAGGGTGGAGATTTAATCTTAAAAAGTAACAAAGACCATTTATGACCATTGGATGAAGAATTAATCAATGGTGGAAATTTGGTCTTCTTCTAAAGTAGCAAAGACTAATTAGGATCCTTGGATTTAAAGTTTGAAGGAGTAATCTTAACCATTAATTTTGGAGACACATCTAATGGTTAGAATTTAAAGGAGAAAAATCCAATGGCCTAGATTTAGTCTTCTAAAATTAAAAATCTACCTAAATCCTAACCATTGAATTAATCAATGGCTAGAAATGCTTCAAATGGTGGCAAATAATGAAGACAACTTTATTGTTAATGCAATGAAGAGAAGGTGATGGTTTTGGAGTGTTTAGAAGACAAAGAGACAAGCTTTATGTCATTTTTGTATGTCTTGGTCAGTTAGACATCATAATGGCTTACTTTTGATTTTTGCACTCAAGAAGAATGCAAGAAGGGGGGCACGGTTTTGGTCTGATTTTGAGAGCTTTGAAGACCATTATTAGCTATCTTGGTCATTATTGATCATTCTTGATCATCTTTGCTCCTCCAAAAGCAAAAACTCATCAAACTTTTCTCTCCACCTCTCCTCCAAGCAAGTTTTGGCCATAACCATCAAGAACACCCTCCATCACTCAAAAATTTCATCCAACTTGATTTTCTAAACCTAAACACCATTCTAAGAACATCTCTAGTTATGAGTTTTTCCAAAATCATTCATCTTGATCTTCAAATTCAAGCTTCAAGTTTCTATCAAAAATCAAAAATTTCATCTTTGTGCTTCAAGAGAAACCATTCAGTCATACTACCTAAAATCACCATCTAAGCTCTTTTAATTTCATCCAACTTTGGATCTTGAATCTCCATGATATTCTAAGCAACTTTCATGTTGGAGATTTTCTCTAAATCATTCATCTTCAACCTTGTTCTTCAAGCTAAAAATTGAAGCTTTAATGGTGAAATTTGGTACTCTTCACTTTTCTTTTGATTTTCAAGGTTCTAACCATGATTCTAATCCATGGTTTTCTTATTCAAGTCTTGTATATTAATTATTTGTGTGTTTTATTTTGTATTTGAGAAGCCCTTGGTGGTGAAGGACTTGGAAAAAGCAAATCAAGAACCTTTGGAGGATCTTCAAGAGGTAAGAGGGAGATCCATCTCACCAACCAAGCATGGTGGTGAGAGATGGTATTTTATTTGATGGATTTGGAATCCATGTGAGGATTCATATCCATGGTCATGTAATTAATTTGTGGGTGTTTATGAGCTTTGATTAATTTTCTATGCTTGATATGCTTTGCATGATTTTATAGCTTTGATGATATGCTTGATATGCTATACATGTTTTTATGACTTTGATGGTATGCTTATATTATTTATGATGAAATATATATGTATATGCCATGACTTGATGGTGGAAAGGAAATTGGTTTTTGGCTCCAATAGCCAAGGAAGAGCTACGGTTTTGATGCCTTGATTAGGGTTTATGTTGAAAAATTTCAAGAACAAAAGAATTGATTTTTGAGTACTTAGAACATGGTGGATTTCAAACAAGACACCTCAAAATAGGTGTTTACAAATTAATATTTTCATGAAAGAATAAAATTGGATTGATTTGAAGAATATGAAAAATAAACAAAGGGTTTGTTTTTCAAGAGAACATGAACACAAATTTTAGAAGGATTTTTATTGATTTATTTTGTTTACAAAGTTCCTAAGTATTTTTCTAAACATGAGTTCTAAATGAAAATAACAATGTTGATTTTGAGGATTTGCAAAGAAAGTGAAAAAGGATTTACAAAAAAAGTGAAAAAGGATTTGTAAAGAAAGTAAAAACGAATTTGAACAAATGGGTTTGGTTTTTATGACCATAAGACTTACGGTTTTGAAAACAAAATTTTAATGGTTTTGTTTGTGTAAAATCCTATCAACTTAGAAAGAAAGAATGTTTTCATGATTTCAATAGTCATGCCCACGTTTTTGAAGGTTTGTAATGTCTTGATTTTATGAACAAGTTTCCAAAATGAAACAAAAGAGAATTTCAAAGTAATTTGATACAACAAATTTGGAAAGGGAATCGAGGCGTTTAACACTTGAGAAAATCAAGTTTTTGTAAACGAAAATGTTTTCAACTTCAATTTATTTTGAAGAAGGTTGTGTTTAGAATTGATTTGGAAAAAAAAATGAAAAAAATATAATAATTTAACGTCTTATAACATATGAATCATTCTTTGGGATTTTGGAGAGTGATTTTGTGAAATATATTTTGGAAAGGTTTTCTTAAAAGAGAAAATGTGAAAAATGACATTGGAAACGATATTGAGTTTTTGAAAGTCCAAAATAATATTTGGAATATTGAGGTATATTTTACGTAGTTTTCAAAATGACGTTTGGAATATTAAAGAATGTTTTGCGTATTGGAAAAATAATGAAATTATGGTGAAAAGCTTTTACGTATCTTAAAAATGTGATTTTAAGCTACGCAATTTGAAAAATGTTTAAGTATTCCTACGTGACTTGAAAAATATTTTATTATTTCTATTGATTTGGTGTATATTTAAATATTTTACGTGATTTGAAATACCATTGAAAATCACAACATGATTGAACAACAATAGAATATTTTTACGTGATTGTGAAAATAACGAAAAATCATTATGTGATTTGAAAAGTGTTTTAAATATTTTGAAAATGAAAGAAAATGATTTACGTGACACGTGACGTAAAAGAAAGATTTTTAAGTTACGTAATTTTGAAACAGTGGAAAAATATTATGGGATTTGATAAACGTATATTTTTACGTGTTTAAGAAAAACGTTGAAAAATTAGTACGTGATTTAAAAGTGCAACAGAAGAGTTGCAGCATTTTGAAAACGTAACAGAAGTGTTACGATATTGTGAAAATATAACAAAAACGTTTTAGAATTTTGAAAACGTAACAGAAGTGTTACGATATTTGAAAACGTAACAAAAACATTTTTGGAATTGTGAAAACGTAATGGAAATGTTGCGCAATTTTGTAAAAAAACACGGCGAAAGTGTTTTATAACTATGAAAATGTGATAACATGATTTCACTGTTGAAAATACAGTATGATTACTGTTGAAGCTTGTGATTGGTATTATACCTGTGATTGGTAATTGGTGCATTATACATGCATTGGAATGGTCCGATGAGGACTTTGGATATATGCTTGCCTAGGAGAAACACACCCTTGAGTGGGTGCGATATGCGTAGTGTAGGTCACTCTGGTTGACCTTGGGGCATCGGGGTGCGGGTTGCCTACAATGGACAAAGTGAGTCGCTTCTCTCAGAACCGTAGGTTAGACCGACGCGACACACCGATGATCTGACCGAGACACTATTCTTAATCAAGATCCGATAAAGACTGCAGTGTATATGCTAGATGTGCAAAAATCAAAATGAGGATTATAGCACGTGGTCTGAGGCATGTGGTACCGACAGATTCTTTTCGATCATTTCTCCGACCTGAGTTTTAGCTCCATGGAGTAGGAAATCGAGTCTTGTGTACATGCATAAACTGAACATTTATATCTCATGTGATATATATTAATTGAGGAATATTGGCTATGACAATTGTTTTGAATACTTGGATGATGATGATGATAATGTCAAGGAATTATCATAATTGTTGTTTATGATAATTGAATTGATATATGATTGGATGATGATAGTTGATTAATGTTGATAGCATGATTTTAATATTGTATCTGTGTGATAACCATAATGATGATGGCATGATTGTAATTATGATATTGTTGTTTGTGTTATCTCTGTGCTGCCATGTTGGTACTGGTGTAGGTGATTTCACCTCTTTGTTATGTTATTTTTGCTATGTCTGTATTATTAAAATTATACAGTAGAAGGAACGAGTTGTCTTAGACATAGCGGGTGACAAATACCTCTACGTTTGGAGACAACATCGGAGAATGACCTTGCCGACAGTGTTGAAATGGAAAAGATGTTTGAGGACAAGGAACAGACATAGAACAAATGTCTGATGCTTCAAGATGGACATTCCGATGATCATTCTGACATTAGGGACAACAATAAGGAGTGGACATTCATGACTTGTTGGGGAGCAGTGTTGACAAGAAGTAGAGTTCTGATGTATCAAGTTTGATACAGGAGAAGGAACAAGTATGTTAAGTTTTCATCGTTAGTGTTACACCGTACTATTAAGTAGGAACCGTAATGGGTTTGCTACAAAAAAAAAAAATCTGTTAATTTTATATTTCTCTTTAAATTGTGAAATATTAATTGATGTCAATGTTGTATATGAATCAGTTTAAATATATTTTCAGTAATACTTACGGATTACAATAAGTTTATATTTCAGCAAGAAAGAAATTTTTTTTTTAAACCCACATTTTTAACTCAAACCTTTTATGAAAACATTTTCAGATTATGAGTCGGAAGTCGGAAAATGTGATACCCTAGGGAGGGTGTTACACAATCTACCTATTTATGAGGAGCAAATCTTTCATAGAATCCTAGATAGATAAGAAAATTAATTATATCTCTCATAAATAGATGAATAAGTTATAAGAGAAAACAATCTTATTAGATTATTATCCAAATTAATAGTATTTAATACAGATCTAACTATAATTCTTATCAACCAAGAAGCTCCTACAAAATTTCACAGAAGGTAGCAAAGTTATGCATCTAATTCCAAACAATACCCGCCTTGTGTACGGTCTAACTTGAGCATCGGAGTATCTTTTACTAACCGTCGCAACCACCATACATCGAAGGAAACCACCTTCTTCAACCCTATTCAGGTGATTCTTTGAAATTCATTCAGAACAGTATAGATGATATTTACACAAAAAAATTAAGGCTTAAATATGATTTTAGTCTCTCTAAATATAATGGATTTTGATTTTGGTTCCTCTAAAATTTTTGTTACAGCTTGATCCCTCTAAATTTCTGGGTGAATGAAGTTAGTCCCTGTCGTTATCTCAGTTTGTTAAGTGCTGATGTGGGATGTGGCAAATGACACTCTACCTTAGCGTTACCACATGTCCTTAATTAACCAATCCCCTTTTCTCCTTCTCCTCCCTCATCCCTCATCCATTTTCTCCCTCATTCTATGTAGAGGCAAAATTCTTTGATTTTCTCATCCTCATTTTGACATCATCATCATTATCCTCCTCTGATTTTCACAATGCAGATACCTTTCAAGATTTTCTCATTTTTTTTCTCACAAACCTTCACCTCTTAAAAAATAAAAGAATCCATGAAGCCAAAGAGAAATCCAAATTGTTCCACTTACCCATTATTTAACATTCACCTTCCAACCATGAGAAATACCATGAATACTCATAAACTATCAAAACCACAGTTCCTCCATGAACTATTAACACAGTTCCTCAACACCCCAAACCTCTATAACTATTAGCCAAGCCCCATGGAAACCACAACCTAACCACTAGAAAATAGAGCATCAAACCCCAATCTATTATAAACTTGAGCTTGCCAAACACAGAGTCAATCCAACAAAAGTAGAGCACCAATACAAATCAACAACACAATTTTATCATCCTATGTCCCTCAAATCAAAAAAACCAAAAACATCCATCTAGACCCACCATGAATCACCGCAAAGCCAGCGACATTCAACACCCTGTGTCTTGGCACCATCAACTAGAGTTCCATTCACCTTATTCCATCACAAGTTCACTGTCGTTAGCACTTCCTTAACCACCACCTGTTGCCACTATAACCCGAACCAAAATCCTTTGTCATCAGATCACCACTATTATAGAAAACTACCTCCCTTCGCCTCTGGTCATAGATCTGACACGTAAGCCCTAACTCCAATCAACCATTCATCAGAACCACGCTCCACCGTCTTTTACCACCATTAGAGCTCCAAGCCGTCACCACATGACTCTGCCTTAGCAGAGCCACAACGTAATGTCGTCCGCACCCGTTGCTACCAGAACCGAACTAGATCTCATCATCAACACCACGACCCATAATATGATTCTCCACCACTCTCTGCTACCAATCTGCTATAGATTTATAGCCTCTGCATGCTCCACTACCATGCTCGAACTCAGATCCAAATGTCGCAAACTCAAGGACCAACCACTATTGGAATCATTGTTGGATCATTCACCTGCGAGTCATCGCACAAGAACCTCTGCATAGAATAAGGGAGAAAAGGGACGAGGGAGGGCGAGGAAGAAGATAATGTCACATGACATGCATGTGACTTGTTTAATGAGTCTTGGGACCCACAAGATGACATGGCTCCATGTGGCAAAGGGGATCGGTTGATGAAGGATATATGGCAACGTTGAGGTGAAGCGTTGTTTGCCACATCAGCACTTAATAGAGTTAAGATAATGGTAGGAACTAACTTCTTGTGACTTTTTATCAAGCCTTAAAAATACTCGCAAGTACACAAGCTGTACCGAAGTACAGTTGAGCAAGTACGAGGTCGATCCTACAGATACTTAGAGTTAATTTTAAGTATTGAAAAATTCTTTTTAATCTAGTCGTACAAATTAATGAGTCAAAATGTAAAAATTAAATAAAAAAATAACTAATAAAAAGAAAATTAAAAGAAAACAAGTAAATAAATTTGGTTTCAACCAGATATAAAAAAAATTAAGGGTTAAAATCCACCAAGATTAATTTTAACATTAACTATGTCAAAATAATCAAAATTTTATTATCCCTTTAATACGAAAAATTTAACAAAACATAAAAAAATTAAAATATAATAAAATAATTTCATTAAAATTTTCCATTGCAAACAACTTCTTCTCTGCAATTTTTCTTCACTTCTACATGTTGCTGCGCGTTACTGTTTCGTTCCTCCTACATTGTGCAGCGCTCTGCTCCCTCAATTCTCCAACTCAGCCTTTGTCACGTCTTGCTTCGCTTTACTTTCACAATACGTGGGGCCAACGGCTTGACTTTTGGCCTCTATCACATTGCTGTTATTCTAATTGAATAATGGGCCTTCTTTGATGTTATTTTGCTTCACATGGACATGGGCTTGCTCAGAATGCATGCATCATTTCACTTTTTTTATTTTATATTTTTAATTGTGGGCATAGCTATTTATTCTTTACATATTCTAAAATTTATTACAAAAATTAAATTAATGATTTTTTCAATAAATAAATCAATAATGTCATAAAGTCACTAAAATTAAATATAATGAGATATAATAATGCTTATTTTTATAAGAAAAATATGTAAAAATTAGGTTATTATTGTAAATGCTTATGTCTCGAAGCATATCAAATGAATTTTTTATGATAATAAAGTCAAAGATGAAGACCAAGATCAAAAGAAAAGACCAAGATCAAAAGAAAAGACCAAGATTAAAAGAAAAGACCAAGATCAAAAGAAAAGGACCAAAATCAAAAGAGGCATATTATATATAGGTCTTAGGATATCAATGTAAAATGCTCTCAAGGTATCTCAATTATCTTCAAATGATTTTTCAGGATCCTTTTAAAGAAATGTTGATTTTAATCTTGGATTTTGTATTTCATATGTCAATCTTGTTAAATCCAAGTTTCTCAAAGTTAAAAATGGTCTTGATACCTAATTGGGCTTGCAAAATGTGTTCAAAGGGCAAGGTAATCGATCACACATATGTTGTAATCGATTACAAGCAAAATAGAGGCCTTGTAATCGATTACATTGAGCATGTAATCGATTACAAGCATGGCAGAAGCCTTGTAATCGATTACACTGAGGCTGTAATCGATTACAAGTTTGGTAGAGGCCATATAATCGATTACACAAGGCTGGTAATCGATTACATCCTACCCAGAAAGCCAAGAACACATTCAAACAGTCATGTAATTGATTGCAGAGATTGTGTAATCGATTACTAGTGGTCTGACATTGCCCAACGACTATATTAGGTGCATTAAATGCTGGGCATTAAAGCCCCCAATGGCTCCATTGATCAAATCTCTTATAAATACTTGTGTTGGGGCTTCATTAAAAGTTGACCTTGAATCTGAAACATATTTCCAACACTTTAATAAGTGAATCAATCCTTGAAATCCATTTTTGCTCTGTTTTTGTGAAAATTACTTGAGATATCTTTGAAGAGCATTCTAGAGTTTCAATTTGTATCAATCACTCTTGTGAGAGTTTCATTCTATTAATCTTGATTATTTTGTAAAAGAGAGTGAGGCATCCCTCCAAATTGTAAAGAGTGAGGCATCTTTTCTTTAAAGAGGCTTAAGTATAAAGGGTAAGATATCCCAAGGTGTTGAGTGCTCAAGTTTGTAAAGGTTGTCAAGCACCTATTGAAGCTTGAAGATATAGTGAAAAATCTCGAGTGATTGCTTGAGGACTGGACATAGGTCACAAGTGGATTGGTGGCTAAACTAAGATAAACCATTGTGTTTAATTCTCTAAACCCTTATCTTTACATTTGTGCATTAGTTTATTTGCTTACTTGATTATTTCTCTCTTGGTTGGTTCATTGGTGGGCAATATCCTTCTATCTTATCCTTTCATTCATTTCTATTAATTAATAGCTTCAACAAAAATTAGTAATCAAGAGTTTTTCGAAAGATTTGAAAAAAGTTTTTATAAACTCAATTCACCCCCCTCTTGAGTCTTGAGGCCACTTGGTAACAAGTGGTTTCAGAGCTAGACTCTTGTATAAAGAGCTTAACAGCTTCAAGAGAAAAGATGGCTTCAAATAGTTTTTCAAACGAAGGTTCTTCTATAAACAGACCTCCTTTTTTTAATAGGGATGATTATGCCTATTAAAAAGAGAATGAAAATTTTTATTGAAGCTATTAATATTGACGTGTGGGATGCTGTTGAAAATGGTCCTTTTGTCCCTACACGTATGGTTGATGGGGCAAGAACTAATACACCAAGAAATGAATAGACCGATGAAGACAAGAAAAAGGTCCAATACAATTTGAGAGCCAAGAACATCATCACCACTTCTTTGTGGTATGATGAATTCTTTAGGGTGACAAATTGTAAGACTGCCCAAGAAATGTGGGATATATTGCAAGTAACTTATGAGTGTAGGTAAAAAGATCTAGAATTAACACACCTACTCATGAATATGAATTGTTTAGAATGAATCAAGGAGAAAGCATTCAAGAAATGCAAAAGAGGTTCACTCATATAGTTAATCATCTTGCTTCATTGGGAAAAACTTTTGCCAATGAAGATCTTATTAACAAGGTTTTGAGATGCTTGAGCAAGAATTGACAGCCCAAAGTGACAGTTATATCAGAGTCAAGGAATCTAGTTGCAATAACCTTGGCTACCCTATTTGGAAAGCTTCAAGAACATGAATTGAAGCTAAATAAATTAAGTCAAAATGAGGAACAAGATAAGAAGAAAAAGGGAATTGCTCTCAAAGCCACTTCCTCCTCAATTAAAAATGAAGATGATGGAGATGACATTGACAATCTTGAGATGAATGAAGAAAATTTCAACCTCCTTGTGAAAAGGTTTGGAAGATTTCTCAAGAAGAAAGGGAGTCAAAGAAGACCACATTTTCCTCCTAAGAAGACATATCAAAAGGGAGAAGGAACTTCATTTACTCCAACTTGCTATGAATATGGAAAACTGAGGAATATGAAGATGAAGTATCCGGCTTATCAAAGGAAGATGAAGAAATATGAAAAGAGACATTCCAAGGAAAGAAAAGGAAGGAGAGCATACAATGCTTGGGAAGATAACGATATGGATTCCACCGATGATTCGAAAAGTGAGGAAGCTCATCTTTGTCTCATGGCAAGTAGAGAAGAAGAAGAAGAAAGTGAAACTAAGGTAACCTCATCTAATCTTGAACCTTCTCCTTCATATAGTGAATTGCAAAATGCATTCCAAGAGTTACATGGTGAATCCATGAGGCTCACTAAAATAGTTTTAACTTCCAACAAAACAATCTCCTTATTGGCAAACAAAGTTTCTATTTTAACCAAGGAGATTGAGAAACTCAAAGTTAAAAATAAGACTCTTGGACTTATTGATGCTAACTCATCATGTATGATTTGTTCTTCATATGATAATGCACCCACACCCTCATCTTGTTCATCATGTAAAGCATTTGAAAATGAAATTGAGGATTTGAAAAACACACTTACAAAATTTAACTTGGGAAGGGATAATTTGAATGTGTTACTAGGGAAACAAAGATGTGCTTTTCAAAAGGCCGATTTGGGGTATAATCCCAATAACCAACAAAAATCTTATAATTTCTTTGTTTCCTCAAGTACATCAACTAGTCCCTTTATCAAATGCTTTCATTGTGGTAGGAAAGGGCATAGTGCATCTACATGTAATGCTAGAAATGGTTTGGGTTCCTAAGGGCACCTTGCCTAACTCTAACACACAAGGACCCAAGACAATTTGGATACCAAATGTTAAAACTTGAATGTGTGTTGTAGGTGTGCTTGAAGTCTAAGAGCTCAAGTTGGTATCTTGATAGTGGATGCTCCAAGTACATGACAGTGATGGATCCAAGTTCTCCGTCCTTGCACCAAAGAAGTATGGACATGTCACATATGAGGATAACAATAAAGGAAGGATCCTTGGCATTGGAAAAGTTGGTAAGAATTCCTCCACTTCAATTGATAATGTCTTGTATATAGAAGGTCTAAAGCATAACTTATTAAGCATAAGTCAATTATGTGATAAGGGAAATAGAGTTATCTTTGACTCTAATTATTGCATAATTGAAGGTAAGGATGATAAACAAGTTAAGTTTATTGGTCATAGGATTGATGATATATATATGATTAACCTTGATGATATTATCTCTCAAAATGCAAAATGTCTTATGAGTAAAGAGAGTGATTCATGGCTATGACATAGGAGAATTGCACATATTCATATGGATCACCTAAACAAACTTGTTTCTAAAGAATTGGTGATTGGTCTTCCAAAACTCAAATTTGAGAAAAATAAACTTTGTGATGCATGTCAAAAGGGTAAACAAGTAAAGGTTTCTTTCAAAGCTAAAAATGTTGTTACTTCTACTAGACCTTTACAACTTTTGCATATGGATCTTTTTGGACCATCAAGAACTATGAGCTTTGGAGGTAACTACTATGCTTTTGTGATTGTGGATGATTATTCTAGATATACATGGACTATTTTCCTTACTCATAAGAATGATGCCTTTCACGCATTTAGAAAACTTGCAAAGGTTATTCAAAATGAAAAGAATTGTAGCATTACATCCATAAGAAGTGATCATGGTGGGAAATTTACAAATCATGAATTTGAAATGTTTTGCAATGAAAATGACATTGAGCATAATTTTTCTACTGCTAGAACTCCACAACAAAATGCAGTGGTTGAAAGGAAGAATCGATCTTTAGAAGAGTTAACAAGAACTATGCTCAATGAAACAAATTTTCCTAAGTATTTTTGGGCGGATGCGGTAAGTACCGCATGCTATATTATGAATAGGGTTCTAATAAGACCCATTTTAAAGAAAACCTCCTACGAATTATACAAAGGAAGGAAACCAAACATTTCTCACTTTCATGTCTTTGGTTGCAAATGCTTTGTTTTAAACAATGGAAAAGATAACCTAGGCAAGTTTGATGCTAAATCCGATGAGGAAATATTTCTTAGTTATTCACTTAGTAGTAAATCCTTTCGAATTTATAACAATAGAACTATGATTGTTGAAGAGTCCATACATGTTGCATTTGATGAAACTAACCCAAATGAGCCCAGGAAGGAGTTTGTTGATGATGTTGTAGAGATTTTGGCAATGACTCACCTAAAGAGCAAAGAAAAAAAAGTCAAGAAGCAAGAAGAAAGCCCATATAGTCTCCCAAGACAAAAGGATTCTCAAATCATGGACCTTCCCAAGGAATGGAGGACATCAAGATATCATCCTCTTGACAAAGTAATAAGTGATGTATCAAAAGGGATAATCACTTGTAACTCTCTTAGATATGCATGTAACCACATGAATTTTGTCTCTCAAGTTGAACTTAAAGACATAAATGAGGTCATTAATGATGAACATTGGATCTTGGTCATGCAAGATGAACTAAACTAATTTGAGAGAAATCAAGTTTGTGAGTTAGTTCCAAGGCCCAATGATCATCCCATAATTGGCACAAAATTAGTCTTTAGAAACAAATTTGATGAAAGAGACTTAATAATAAGAAACAAAACTAGGCTTGTAGCTAAGGGTTATAATCAAGAAGGAGGCATAAATTATGAAGAAACATATGCTTCCGTAACTAGATTAGAAGTCATTAGAATGCGACTTGCATAAGCATGCATCATGGACTTTAAGCTTTTTCAAATGGATGTCAAAAGTGCCTTTTTAAATGGCTTTATACAAGAAAATGTGTATGTAGATCAACCTCCTGGTTTTGAAAACTTTAAACTGGCCAACCATGTTTTTAAATTGAAAAACACCTTGTATGGTTTAAAACAAGCTCCTACAGCTTGGTATGAAAGGTTGAGCAAGTTTCTTTTAGAAAATGGCTTTTCTAGAGGAAAGGTTGACACTACTCTCTTCATCAAGCATTAAAATCATAACATTCTTCTTGTTCAAATATATAAACATGATATTATTTTTGGTGCTACTAATGACTCTTTTTGTAAAAAATTTGCTAATATTATGCAAAGTGAGTTTGAAATGTCCATGATGGGTGAACTCAACTTCTTCCTTGGTCTTCAAATCGAGCAAACAATGGATGGGACTTTCATAAATCAATCCAAATATTACAAGGAGTTGCTCAAAAAGTTTGGAATAGAAGGTGCCAAGTAAACAACTACACCAATGGACACTTCTTGTTACTTGGGGAAGGATGAAGGAGGTAAATCTATAGAAATTACTAAATATAGAGGTATGATTGGCTCACTCCTTTATCTTACCATAAGTAGGCTAGATATCATGTTTAATGTATGTATGTGTGCTAAATTTCAAGCAAATCCTAAAGAATTTCACCTTTGTGCTGTAAAACGAATTATGAAATGTCTAATAGGCACTTCACAAATGGGATTGTGGTACCCTAAGGGTGCCTCATGTAGCCTAATTGGTTATTCCAATTCTGATTTTGCTAGATACAGAATAGATAGGAAAAGCACTAGTAGGACAAGCCACTTGCTTGGAAGCTCACTAGTTTCTTGGCATAGCAAGAAACAAAATAGTGTGGCATTGTCTACAACCGAAGCTAAATATGTTGCACTTGGAAGTTGTTGTGCTTAAGTCCTTCGGATGAAGCAATAACTTCTAGACTATGGCCTCAAGCTTGATCACATCCCTATAAGGTGTGATAACACTAGTGCAATCAACTTATCTAAAAATCCCATCTTACACTCAAAAACAAAGCACATAGAAATAAGACATTATTTCATAAGAGATCATATTCAAAAAGGTGATTGTATGCTTGAATTTGTAGAAACCACTAAGCAACTAGCTGACATTTTTACTAAGCCTGTGGCAAAAGAAGCATTCTTCTATATAAGAAATGAACTTGACATTTTAGATCAATCATGTATAAGTTGAATTTTTGCACAACCTCACTTTACTGCATAATTTACATATTTGCTACATAACTTGGTCAATTGCTGTATTAACCTATAATCTACTGCATAATATGTTGTATTTATGCACAATGATCTTGCTATTTATCACTTTTTGAATCCAATACTGACTTAAGTATCGGAGATTCCCCCAAAGTTTGTTTTGCAAGTACTCCATCATAACCATGTCCTTCAAGGAGCTTAATTCACAAATCCTATCAAAATGGCTTAATCTTTGGTAAAAGTAGTAATTTTGCAAAAACATGTGTTTTGGATCAAGAACTGGTCAGTTTTTGTGCTTACACGATGTTTGGAATTGATTTGAGATGTTTTGGAACTAATTTGAAATGTTTGAAATTGATCATTTATTGTTTGAAGTGTAAAATCTATGTTTTATTAAGCTAGTAATCGATTACAAGACCTTTGTAATTGATTACAAAGGCTCTGTCAAGCAAGTAATCGATTACACAAAACATGTAATCGATTACAACATTCCCAGAACTCAGGTAATCGATTACACCAACCCTGTAATCGATTACAAGGTTCCCAGAAAGCTTACAATGGTTCTAGAGAGCGTGTAATCGATTGCACACCCACTGTAATCGATTACACAGGGGTTTTTAAAAGAGTTTCAGACATGCGAACGATCATTTCTCTTCTGAAGCTCTTCTTTTTCTCTCTAAACCCACGAAACCCCTCATCCTAAATCCCTTATTTCTCTCTCAAAACTCAACCAAATCACTTCATTTCACCTCTTTCTCACTCGAAATTCTACTCTCCACAAAACCCATCCATCAAAATTCACCAAAAACCACTAGAATCTCAACCCAAATCCCTTCACCCGTTCATCTTTCTATCTCTCATCACCCACGAACCAAACCACTAGAAATTCTCCTTTTTCCATCACCCCATTCACCCACACATCTCCAAACACCTTTCCCCTTCATCCCTCTCAACCCATTTCTCATCAATGGCAGATTCCTCCCAGTGTACAAAGAGTCCAAGAATAGGGGGCCCTATTGGCGAGTCTTCCAGTTCTCCTCCATGCAACATTTCTAGGTTCGACCTCATACGTCACTTCTCTACCACCAAAAAGGCTGAGTTGCTCCAGAAAAACTTTCAATTAAGGAAGCTCATATCTCCCAGGTATCTCACTCAGTCATTTTGCTCAAGTGAACTAGTGTGGTGTGGATTGTGATTAAAATTAAGAACAAGTTTCAATTGCCAAGTTCCACTAAAAATATAAAAATCTTGCAACCAGTTGTAGTTACCAAGGCTCAATCCACAAAGAACTAATTCAATTAACACTATGAATTGATTCCAAATTTAAACTCCAAAGGTTAACGTACAGTAAAAAGAGGGGTTTTGGGGTTTTGATGAGTATTGAATCAAATCAACAACAATAATAATAACACAAACTAGAAATGATAGATTAAAAGAATTGGTTAAGAGGAAGCATCCACTACTAGATTTATATAATATTGCTAACCCACATATCCTTTTTATTCCAACATGATCAATTATATTTCTACGCAATTGTGAGAGTAAATCTCTATTTTCCTTAAGTTTTGGCCAATTTAGCAACCGCTCAAATTAACTCCTAATCATTGATTAGCTATAAAGCAACCGCTCTTACAACTAACCAATAATTGTATTAAGATTTAGAAAACCAATCACGCTAAGATCTAATCACACACCAATATTAAATTGCTTAGATCATAATTCCTCTAGATTTATCACCACAACCGCGCACATAATAATTCTAGAATTACCACTTTAAAAACTGGAAAGAATACAAAAACCTTTATACTAAGATCATACAATCCTCTAGATTTATCACCATAACCGCTCACATAATAAACCTACGTCTACCACTTTAAAGTTGGCAAGAGTATAAAGATTCTTTTATCACAATAATGATCGGAAATATATGAATAGAAACACAACTGCATTGAAATAAACGAATATGCAAGATTCACAAAATCAATACTAGAGTTTCATCCTCTCTTAACCAAATGAAAACTTAGCCACACATGATAAATTCAAAAACAACAGAAAAACATAAGAAATACATTGTATGAAGAAAAGTTGCAGAGAAAACTAAAGATCAAACTAGTTTCCATGGATAGAGGATGATTGATCTCTAATTACTCGAACTCGAGACTCCAATCTTTGATCAGATCTCCTTCCTTCTTATTCTTCTTCTTCTTCTCTTTAGCTTCCAAAACTCAAATTACAAACTAAATATGAAAGGAAATGATAAACTACCTAAGAAACTGAAAGAAAAACCTAAAACTAACCTAAAAATTATCTGAAAACTAAAACTCCCATCCCCTGCCTTCTGCACTTGTATTTATAGAGTTTTTGAGTGAAACAAGGGAGACACGACCGAGTCTCCATTAAACACAGTTGTGTCTCAGAACTCAGAAGCTTTCTGAGAGTTAGACACGGTCGTGTGAGACCAAAATTATCAGCGCATTGTGCAAGCTTGGGAGACACGGCCGTGTGTCAATGAGACACGGCCGTGTGTCAATGAGACACGGCCGTGTCTCATGACATCATCGGCGTGTTCAGCAAGTTTTGACCTGAATCAGCGTGTTTTGCAAGTTTTGGGGAGACACGGTCGTGTGTCTATGAGACACGACCGTGTCTCATGACATCATCAATGTATTAGAGAAGCTTGGGGGACACGACCGTGTGAGTGGGAGACACGGCTGTGTCTCTTGTAAAAATGGCTTTTCTGCACGTTTTTGGGAAGGCACGACCGTGTGAGTGTGAGACACGACCGTGTCTCAAGTCAGAAGCTTCATCCAAGTTGGACATGGCCATGTCTAAGTCCTTAATCGCTCCTGAATTGACACGGAATCTTACCAAAGCCAGAATAGACCTCTTTTGCCTTGAAAACTCGGTATCTTTACTTGTTTTCATCCAAATGTATTAAACCTCTCAATTCTGCAAAAATGAAGATAATGATAAAGATCCAACTAAATCTCACTCTTAATTACAGGCAATTAACTAATAAAAAGTTATCAAAATCAACTCTGATCACGTCCCCACACTTGAGCTTTTGCTTGTCCTCAAGCAAAGAATAGGAATCAACAGCAAGATCAAACTTAGCATCCAGAAACATGAAGCAAGGGGAATTTTAAAATTTTAAAACTTCAAGTTCATCAATCAAATCCAATCAATCAAGATCATTCAGCAATTTAAAACAATAAGATGTTTTAGCCTAGCTTGTAGCTTTTCTCTTCACCAAACATATGAGATCACTCAACTTTCCATTGCTTAAGTATTTAAGGACAAAGAGATCACTCAAATTTCTCATGAAAAATGCAAAACCATAGGCTTGCCTATCAATCTCATCTCCGCTTTCAAGTTCACATACATAGCAAGAAGGGCTTCATCTGGTTGTAACAGGGCCAATGGTAACAATGAAAGGCAGGAAAAAGGTAAATAAGGGTAAAGAACTATCAATACAGAGCAGAATCAGGTTGAAATCATGATGCACAAGGATTTAAACAATTCTCATTTTCAACCCAATATTTTTAACATTTTTCACCAATTATTTATATATATATACCCTTGAAGATAAAAACAACTTTTCAAGACTTTTTAATTAACACATCAGATGCTCCAAAGAATTCAACCTAATTATTCAGTTGGGTATTCAAAGAAATCAAATTCAGGCTCAAATAGGACAACTAAGAGGTTATTTTATCAATACAACTCTGAAAGTTAAGAAAGAATAAAGCCTAATTGCCTTAATCATATTCAAGTATGTATACGAATCATTAAAGTTTCAACAAGATATCAAAGCAAGTTCTAGCGCACATCAATCAAGAGAAAATTCACTCCAGAAGGAAAATAGGACTTTATTTGTGAAAAATCTAGTCGTTAAGGCTCAAAACTCACTTTCTAGTTAAGTTGATAAAGAAAATAGAAACAAACAGACATGGCTAATTTCTAACAAAAATGCTGAATTTCACTTTTGTTAATTGAACAAGATTGCTTCATACAAAATAATGTCATGATCAATAGATTCCCCTTTCAAACATATCTCTATCAGCTCAGAATAAATCGAGCAATTAACACACAATTCCAGCTTAATTATCAGCATTACTCAAGTATTCACAAAGTACAGTATCACTCTCCCACACTTAAGATAAACATTGTCCTCAATGTTAAAGAGAAATAAATAAAAGGGGTAAAGAAAAGCACAACACAATCTGATGAGGAGTGATATAATGCCAGGTAGAAAATAAATGCAATAGTCAGCGCTGCAACATACCCTGAAAAATCTCAACACACGAGTAGTGATTAAAACAAAAATAACAAAAACAACTAAAAGAAGAAACAATAAAGAATAAATTCCATAAATTCATGATGCACAAATCCACACGAATACATCTCAAGAGTCAATAAGATATAACCTACTGACTCCCTACTCAGCTCATTCGTAATGAATTATAATTTATCTTCTCGGTTTGTAGAAACCATCCTCAAGGACTAGAAGGCGAATCTAATTGGGTTGTCTCCCTATAAGCACTTGTTTAACGCCATTAGCTCGACGTTGGGACACTTCTCAGTAATCTTTATAATGTGGATGGAGAAGGGTCATCTCTTCTACTTCTTCATTGTCCGGAAGCTCATGGTAAGACTTGAGACGGTGTCCATTGACCTTGAATGTTTTTCCAGATGCCTCACTCATGATTTCCACTTCACCAAAAGGAAAAACATTAGCCACCACAAATGGTCCAATCCATTTAGAACGTAGTTTACTTGGAAACAATTTTAGTCTGGATTGGTACAGTAGCACTTTTTGTCCTTTGTTAAAGTTCTTCCTAGAAAACATTTGGTCATGGAATGCCTTAGTTTTTGTCTTATAAATTAGGGTATTTTCAAAGGCCTCATTCCGCAGTTCTTCCAACTCCTGTAGTTGGAGCTTTCTCTGCTTCCTAGCCCCTTCCAAGTCCAAATTGACTTGCTTAACGGCCCAATAAGAGCAATATTGCAGCTCAACGGGAAAATGATAGGCTTTCCAAATACCAACCGAAATGGGGACATACTAATTGGGGTCTTATATGCAGTCCTGTAAGCCCATAATGCATCATCAATTCTTAAACTCCAATCCTTGCGTGTTGGATTAACAGCCTTTTCAAGGATTGACTTGATTTCACGATTAGATACTTCAGTTTGCCCATTTTTCTGAGGATGATAGGGAGTGGAAATTATGTGCATCACTCTATATTTCTTCAAAAGAGCATTAAATGACCTATTGCAAAAATGCGTCCCTTGATCACTGATTATAGCTTTCGGAGTTCTAAACCTGGAGAAAATATGTGACTTTACAAAATCCACAACAGTTTTGGAATCATCAGATTTGGTGACTTTTGCTTCCACCCATGTAGACACATAATCAACAGATAAAAGAATATATGAAAAACCAAAAGAAGGAGGAAATGGTCCCATGAAGTTAATGCCCCACACGTCAAATACTTCCACAAAGATGATCGGGGTTTGAGGCATTTGATTCCAAGGACCTATATTACCTATTCTTTGACAGCAGTCACAAGACTTACAGAAGTTGTAAGTATCCTTGAAAATTGTTGGCCAATAGAAACCACTGTCAAGTACCTTGTTGGCTGTCCTTTTTATTCCAAAATGTCCTCCACAAGCATAGGTGTGACAAAAGGAGAGAATGGAGTGAGTTTCTGAGTCCGGAATGCACCTCCTAATTACTTGATCTGCACAATGTTTCCAGAGGTAAGGATCATCCCATATGTAATATTTACAATCACTCCTCAGTTTATCTCTTTGAGCCTTGTTCCAGCCTTCCGGAAAGTCTTTGGTGACCAAGTAATTTATAATATCAGCATACCAAGGGATTATAGCCTTGATGGCCATCAGATACTCATTCGAAAAACTTTCTATGATTATTATTTCCTCTTCCTCAGTCACCAACCTACTCAAATGATCTGCTACTAAGTTTTCGCTTCCTTTTTTGTCTTTTATTTCTAAGTTAAAGTCCTGGAGCAGTAGAATCCATTGGAGCAATCTAGGCTTCGATTCTTTTTTTGTGAAAAGATACTTTAGGACTGCATGATCTGAAAAAATAATTACTTTAGAACTAATAAGATATGATCTGAATTTTTCTAAAGCAAACACCATAGCTAGAAGTTCTTTTTCAGTTATAGAGTAATTAAGTTGAGCATCATTTAGAGTCCTTGATGCATAATAGATAGCATAAGGTACTCTATCAACTCGCTGTCCTAGGACAGCCCCTACTATGAAGTCATTGGCATCACACATCAGCTCAAATGGTAGTTTCCAATTTGGTGGCCTTATGATAGGCGCAACAATCATCAATTCCTTGAGCTTAGTGAAAGCTCCCATACATTTCTCATCAAAGTTGAATGGAACATCCTTTTGAAGTAGTTTGCAAAGGGGTAATGATATTTTGGAGAAATCCTTGATGAATCTCTGGTAGAAACCTGCATGACCAATGAAAGAACGAATTTCTCGCACACTAGTGGGTGGGGGTAAAGAATGCATGAGTTCTACCTTAGTTTTATCTACCTTAATTCCCCTAGCAAAAATTACATGACCCAACACTATACCTTTCTCTACCATGAAATGGCATTTTTTCCAATTCAGCACAAGGTTAGTGTCAATGCATCTTTTTAACACCAATGTTAAATGTTCTAAATAGTTCTCAAAACCATTTCCAAAAACACTAAAATCATCCATAAAGACCTCTATAATGCTTTCAATATAATCAAAAAATATGCTCATCATGCATCTCTGAAAGGTCCCTGGTGCATTGCAAAGTCCAAAAGGCATTCGCCTATATGCAAAGGTACCAAATAGACAAGTGAAAGTGGTTTTATCCTGATCTTCTGGAGCAATGGCAATCTGATTATAACCTAAAAATCCATCTAGAAAATAGTAGTAAGAATGACCAGCTAATCTTTCCAACATTTGATCAATAAAAGTTAAAGAAAAGTGGTCTTTTCTAGTGGCAGCATTCAGCTTCCTGTAATCAATGTAAACACGCCACCCTGTTTGTAACCTAGTAGGGATAAGCTCATTTTCATCATTTCTTACCACAGTAATTCCAGATTTCTTTGGTACTACCTAGATTAGGTTTACCCACTTGCTATTAGAAATGGGGTAAATCACCCCCACACTTAGGAGCTTTAGTGTCTCCTTTTTCACAACCTCCATCATAGGAGGATTCAACCTTCTCTGAGGGTCTCTCACAAATTTAACACTCTCCTCCATTAAGATTCTGTGCATGCAAATGGAGGGACTAATACCCTTGATGTCAGCTATAGACCAACCAATGGCTATTTTGTGCTCTTGCAAAACAACCACCAATTTCTCTTCCTGTTCTTGGGTGAGTAACTTTGCAATTATCATTGGAAATGTGTCATTCTCCCCCAAGAATATGTATTTAAGATGATCAGGTAATGCCTTTAATTCTAATTCAGGTGCCTGCACAACATAAGGTTGAGGTACATCAGTAGTAATTGGTAATTCAACAAAAGAAACCTCATGTTCTTCTGAAGTGGAAGAGAGCTCTTGCAAAGCAGCTACGACATCATCATTGTCCTCATCCCATGGCTCTCTTTCATCATCTTTCTTTTCTTCCTGTACATCTAAGCTTTGAGTCAAAACTGTAACGAGAGCATTAAAATGGTCAGACTCAAAAGCTGCAGAAATTAAAGAATCAAAAGCATCTAAAGAATCAATTAAACAAGCAGAGTGCACATCACTTGGGTATCTCATGGCCTCAAAGATATTGAATCTGATCAATTCCCCATCAAATTCCATTGTCAATATCTCAGAGTACACATTAATTTTTGTCCGAGCAGTCTTCAAGAATGGTCTCCCTAACAAGATAGGAGCAGAGTTGGGGGATTTATCCTCTTTCATGTCCAACACATAAAAGTCTACCAGAAACACTAATTCATTCACCTACACTAAAACATCTTCAACAACACCCTTTAGGTATGCATTAGATCTATCAGCCAATTGAATTATAACACCAGTTAGTTCCAAAGGACCTAGATGTAAAGATGCATAAATGGAATAAGGCATGACATTTATAGATGCACCTAAATCTAGCATTGCCCTCCCAAACCTTGTGTTACCTATAGTGCATAGTATGGTGAATGTGTCAGGATCCTTACATTTAGTTAGGAGTTTCATTTTAATTATAGCTGAAACATTCTCTCCCACTTAGACCATTTCATTTCCTTTTAATTTCCTTTTGTTAGTGCATAATTCTTTCAAAAACTTTGCATATCTTGGTACTTGCTTAATGGCATCTAACAAAGGGATGTTAACTTCCACTTTCCTAAAAGTCTATAGGATCTCTTTTTCTGCTTCCTCTTTCCTAGTCTTTACCAATCTACTAGGAAAAGGTGCTTTAGTGACATATTTAGGAAGTGGTTCAGAAACATTTACCTTACGGGCCTTAGAATTGTGCCCTTCCTCTTCTACCTCTTTAGGCTTTTGAACTTTGTCTTCAGTGACTTGTGGAGAATATGTGGGTTCGTCTAATGTCTTTCCACTTCGCAAGGTGACAACACTAGCATTTTTCCTCAAATTCACCTCTGGTTGTGAAGGAAGTTTCCCATAAAGTTGACTCTGAACCTTGTTGATCTCGGTGGCTAACTGCCTCACCTGATTCTGCAAGTTACTAATGGTGGCCCTTGTTTCTTGTTGAAACTAAATGTTGTTAGTGGTCATTTGCCTCATTAGCTCCTCCAAAGAAGGCTCAGGTTGCCTAGGAGCTTGAACTTGTTGTTGCCTTTGAGGGAAATATGCGTATCTTTGTTGAAACCCTGGAGGTCCATAAGCTTGAGGTTGAGTTTAGGGCTGCTTTGCATAGCTAAAGTTAGGATGATCTTTCCACCCTGGATTATATGTATTGGAGTAGGGGTTATAGTTCTTGGACAGTGTAGAAAATCCCCCCACTGCCTTTGCTTCTTCATTTGTGTCTTCTTGAAAAGTGGGACACATATCAGTAGGATGTCTAGGAGAGCAACAAATACCACAAACATTAACTGACGCTTTCCCACTATCCATTAGTTTCTGAACCATGATGGTCAACTGAGCCATTTGTTACTACAAGCTAACTGTTTCTACCTCTTTCACTGCTCGCACTCTTGTGTCATTCCTTATGAAGAATTGTTGAGTGTTCATAGTCATTCTTGTTATCAAATTTCTGACCTCTTGTGGACTCTTATCAACCAAAGCTCCTCCACTAGAAGCATCAATCACGTTGCGATCCATCACTAGCAAACCCTCATAAAAATACTGAATCAGAAGTTGCTCACTGATTTGATGTTGAGGGCAGCTAGCACACAACCTCTTAAACCTTTCTCAATAATCATGAAGTGATTCCTCATGTCTTTGTTGGATGCCGCAAATTTCTTTTCAAATAGTGGCGGCCTTAGAGGCAGGAAAATATCTATCCAGGAAAGCTCGAGCCATGTCTTACTATGAATTAATGGATCTAGGTGGAAAATAGTATAACTATTCTTTTACAGAATTTTTTAATGAGAATGGAAAAGCCCTGAGCTTGACTTGTTCTACTAAAAATCCTGCAGGCTTCATGCTGGAACAAACCACATGTATCTCTTTTAGATGCTTGTTAGGATCCTCCTCAGCTAATCCATTAAAAGATGGTAAAATATGGATTAGGTCGGATTTCAGCTCAAATGCCCATTCAGTTTCTGGAATTTCTATGCAAAAGGGTTGTTGGTCTAAATCTGGAGCACCCAATGCCCTTAAAGTATTCTCTGTCATCACCACTTCTTGAGATGTTTCAGAAAATGTCTCAGAACTGGATAAATCTATATGGTGGGCAGCTTCGACGTCAGCAGGTGTGAATTAAAAAGGAAGTTGTGAGCTGACTTGTTCAAAGTAATGTCTTAGATTCCTCAATTGCTTGTTCACTTCACCACTAGACATAAACACCCGTAAAACAGTCGAAAGAATGAAGAAAAGAATTAAAAATTGAAATAAAAACATAGTGAAAAATAGGAAACAAACTAATAGCGCAATTAGACAATTAGTTCCACGGCAATGGCGCCAAAATTTTAGTGTGGTGTAGATTGTGATTAAAATTAAGAACAAATTACAGTTGCCAAGTTTCACCAAAAATATAAAAGCCTTGCAACTAGTTGTAGTTAGCAAGGGTCGATCCACAGAGAATTAATTCAATTAACACTATGAATTAATTCCTAATTTAAACTCCAAAGGTTAACGTACAGTAAAAAGAGGGGTTTTGGGGTTTTGATGAGTATTGAATCAAATCAACAACAATAATAATAACACAAACTAGAAATGACAGATTAAAAGAATTGGTTAAGAGGTAGAATCCACTACTAGATTTATATAATATTGGTAACCCACATATCCTTTTTATTCCAACATGATCAATTATATTTCTACGCAATTGTGAGAGTAAATCTCTATTTTCCTTAGGTTTTGGCCAATTTAGCAACCGCTTAAATCAACTTCTAATCATTGATTAGCTATAAAGCAACCGCTCTTACAACTAACCAATAATTGCATTAAGATTTAGAAAACCAATCACGCTAAGATCTAATCACACACCAAGATTAAATTGCTTAGATCATATATTCCTCTAGATTTATCACCACAACCGCGCACATAATAATTCTAGAATTACCACTTTAAAAACTGGAAAGAATACAAAAACCTATATACTAAGATCATACAATCCTCTAGATTTATCACCGTAACCGCGTACATAATAAACCTAAGTCTACCACTTTAAAGTTGGAAAGAGTATAAAGATTCTTTTATCACAATAATGATCGAAAATATATGAATAGAAACACAACTGTATTAAAATAAATGAATATGCAAGATTCATAAAATCAATACTAGAGTTTCATCCTCTATTAACCAAATGAAAACTTAGCCATACATGATAAATTCAAAAGCAACAGAAAAACATAAGAAAGACATTGTATGAAATAAAGTTGTAGAGAAAACTAAAGATCAAATTAGTTTCCAAGGATAAAGGATGATTGATCTCCAATTGCTCAAACTTGAGACTCCAATCTTCGATCAGATCTCCTTCCTTCTTGTTCTTCTTCTTCTCTTTAGCTTCCAAAACTCAAATTACAAACTAAATATGAAAGGAAATAATAAACTACCTAAGAAACTAAAAGAAAAACCTAAAACTAACCGAAAAACTATCTGAAAACTAAAACTCTCGTCCTCTGCCTTATGCACTTGTAATTATAGAGTTTTTGAGTGAAGCAGGGGAGACACGGTCATGTCTCCATTAGACACGGTCGTGTCTAATAACTCAAAAGTTTTCCGAGAGTTAGACACAGTCGTGTGAGACCAAAATTATTAGCGTATTGTGCAAGCTTGGGAGACACGGCCGTGTGTCAATGAGACACGGCCATGTGTCATGACATTATCAATATGTTCAGCAAGTTTTGACCTGAATCAGCGTGTTTTGCAAGTTTTGGAGAGACACAATCGTGTGTCTATGAGACACAGCCGTGTCTCATGACATCATCAACGTATTGGAGAAGCTTGGGGACACGACCATGTGAGTGGGAGACACGGTCGTGTCTCTTGTAAAAATGGCTTTTCTGCACGTTTTTGGGAAGGCACGGCCGTGTGAGTGTGAGACAAGGCCGTGTCTCAAGTTAGAAGCTTCATCCAAGTTGGACATGGCCATGTCTAAGTCCTTAATCGCTCCTAAATTGACACGGAACCCTACCAAAGCCAGAATGGACCTCTTTTGCCTTGAAAACTCGGTATCTTCGCTTGTTTTCATCCAAATGTATTAAATCTCTCAATTCTACAAAAATGAAGATAATGATAAGGATCCAACTAAAATTTACTCTTAATTACAGGTAATTAACTAATAAAAAGTTATCAAAATCAACTCCGATCATGAACCTTTTGAGACCTTCAGGCTGGTTGACTATTTAGGATTGCTTGGCTTCTTTAGTATTTAGAAGGCTATCTATCCAAACTTAGTTAGAGTGTTTTATGCTAATCTGAAATATGAAGACAATTGCCTGATTTCTGAGGACAAGAAGACACAAATTAGGATCACTAAGGATGTTTGGTGTAGGTTAACTAAGCTTACATATGATGGAACAAGTTTCTATGGAAATGAAACTGCTTGGGGAGCTGATTTTGAGTATAAGGCTGCATTGACCTCTTTGACAAGGTCAGGGTATGAAATCCCGAGGGATAAGAAGAGAGTGATAGCTACTAGATTAACCATAGAAAATAGGGTGCTTCATTATCTGGTGGTCTGAGGATTGATTCCTAGGGGAAGCAATTACCCCCAAGTTCTGAGAGATGATGTGGTGGTATTGTGGGTCATGGCCACAAGAAGACCAATCAACTGGGCCCATTATATAATTCAGCACATGTCGGATGTTAAGAAGAAGAAAAACTCTACCCTCCCATATGTTATGCTTGTGACAACAATCTTGGAATACTATCACATCTCGTTGACTGAAGAGTCAAAGGACACGAGCTCCAAAGGGCCACAGTCCATAGGCTTACACACCTTGCGAAAGCTTAAGGTGAGTAAGGTGAATGGTAGATGGTACTATCTTACCCACGGGAGCTATGATCATATTCCTCATGACCCCGAGGGTGATAATGAAGACAACGGACAACAGCCTCCTCCTACAGCCACCATGGAACTATTGTTACAGGAGATCTGTAGCTTGAGAATGGGGATAGAACGTCTTGAGCAGAAGATGGATCTTCTTGAGCTGATGATGGATTACTCTGATCAGGAGTGAGCCTCTATCTGCTCTTTTCCAGAAGGACTTGGATATGTACCACGGAGAGCTATTGATACACCCACCACCTCTACTGCCCTTCTTGCTTCCCTCTCCTATGCTGGTCCTTCTAGTGCTCATCATGCTGATGATGAGGAGATCCTTGGCTCTGAGGATGATCAAGGCACCAGTGACGATGATGTCGACCTTGATGATATGGCTGCTGATGAGGATAGTGACAGCGAGGCGACTGCTAGTGACCATGGAACCTAGTCATGATGTTTCCTTGTTTATATCTTAGTTTATAATTGTATATGACATTGGATCTCTTTTATATTAATCATTATAAAAAATGATATATTGTTTCTTATATGCATTTGTTGATTAAATGATGATCTGCCTGGTTATATTCTGAATTGTTTATACTTTGATTGCAAAACCTGCCTGGGCTGAAATGATTGTTTCTTATTGTTTTAATTTTGGGAAATCATGAAATCCTGCTGAGATGCTGCCGAAATTTTAGCTGAATGCTTATGTTTTTTATAATGCCAACGGGGGAGAGATTAGTGATTGCATAAGTACGGGGGAGCTTGCTTTGAGCTTTTGTATGAAAATTTATTAACCCTATCTCGTGCATACATTACGGAAAAGAGTTGCATTTTAATCTCTTATAAATATATGCAAATGTTTCCCCTTCTTTTCAATGTTTATTTTGTCATCATCAAAAAGGAATAGAATGTGAATGTTTATGGCTTGAAGCATTTAAAATGGATTTTTGATGATAACAAAGTCAAAGATGAAGACCAAGATGAAAAGAAAAGGACCAAGCTCAAAAGTTGTATATTAGATATAGGTCTTAGGATATCAATATAAAATGCTCTCAAGGTATCTCAATTATCTTCAAATGATTTTTCAATATCCTTTTAAATCAACTTGAAATTTAAAGTTCATAGTTTAAAGAAATATTGATTTCAATCTTGGATTTTGTATTTCATATGTTAATCTTGTTAAATCCAAGTTTCTCAAAGTTAAAAATGGTCTGGATACCTAATTAGGCTTGCAAAATGTGTTCAAAAGGCAAGGTAATTGACTGCACATATGTTGTAAAAGATTACAAGCAAAACAGAGGCCTTGTAATCGATTACATTGAGCATGTAATCGATTACAACCATAGCAGAAGCCTTGTAATCGATTACACTGAGGCTATAATCGATTACAAGTCTAGCAGAGGCCATGTAATCGATTCCACAAGGCTGGTAATCGATTATATCCTATCCCAAAAGCTAAGAACACGTTCAAACAGCCTTGTAATTGATTACAGAGATTGTGTAATCGATTACCAGTGGTCTAACATTGTCCAGCGACTATAGTAGGTGCATTAAATGTTGGGCATTAAAGCCCCCAACGGCTCCATTGATCAAATCTCTTATGAATACTTGAGTTGGGACTTTATTAAAGGTTGACCTTGAACCTGAAACACATTTACAACTCTTTGATACGTGAATCAATCCTTGAAATCCATTCTTGCTCTGTTTTTGTGAAAATTACTTGAGATATCTTTGAAGAGCATTCTAGAGCTTCAATTTGTATCAATCACTCTTGTGAGAGTTTCATTCTATCAATCTTGATTGTTTTGTAAAAGAGGGTGAGGCATCCCTCCAAATTGTAAAGGGTGAGGCATCCCTTGTTTAAAGAGGCTCAAGTACAAAGGGTGAGGTATCCCAAGGTGTTGAGTGCTCAAGTTTGTAAAGGTTGTCAAGCACCTATTGAAGCTTGAAGATATAGTGAAAAATCTCGAGTGATTGCTTGAGGACTGAACGTAGGTCACAAGTGGATTGGTGGCTGAACTAGGATAAACCATTGTGTTTGATTCTCTAAACCCGTCTCTTTACATTTGTGTATTAGTTTATTTGCTTACTTGATTATTTCTCTCTTGGTTGGTTCATTGGTGGGCAATATCCTTCTATCTTATCTTTTCATTCATTTCTATTAACTAATAACTTCAACAAAAATTGGTAATCAAGAGTTTTTCGAAAGATTTACAAAAAGTTTTTATAAACTCAATTCATCCTCTTCTTGGGTCTTAAGGTCACTTGGTAACAATTATCACAACTCCCAATCAACTTATTACTAGTCCCTAGCAATGAAAGCGACTTAAAATAAAGTTCAAAGTGAAAAAATATCTCCAACCAATTTAATCAAATCCAATTTATTTTAACTCAAGAATATCAGTCAGCTATATCATGAATAATATAGCTACTATGGCATATGCCCATTGTTTTCAAATATCACAAAAATCCCATCAGAAAAACATCCTTCAACCATATACAATCCTCACAAGAGTTGAACTCAAAAATAAAAATCACTGAGAAGTATGGTGTCACTCATAGCAAGTATATGTGAGTAGAGTAGTAGGCATAAAGCAAAACAAATATCTCACTTATAAAATGATAGAAAGAACACTAAGAAAATAGAACAAATATTGTGTCATGAAAAGATACTAAAAAAGATTTTACATCACACTTTAAAATTAGTCATGTACATTGGGAGAACTATGCAGTCCCTTAAGATCAAATAAGATTTTATTAAGCTTGTAATGTAGGTAAAGGGAAAATATGAAGGTTAAAGGGTAACAATGAAAATCAAAGTGTTCCAAGAATATTTAGAAGCTCACATCTACACTTTCAATTCACTTTTTCTTTACCTTCTTTAAATCACTTTTTTTTTTCAAATTCCCAAACTAGATTTTTCTTTTCTTTTCTCAATTTTTTTAACTTTGTAGCTTTAAAAAAAAAATTCCCTTTTATTTTCTTACACTTTCACTTTGCCTTCTTTTTTTTTTTATTTCCCTTATACCTTCCCATACTGCAATAATATTATTTCTTTCCTGAAGCACTTTGAAAAGGGGTTAAGAAAGAAAGACTCAATAAATAGGCTCAAAGGGGTAACTAGCGATATTATATAAAAAAAATCATTATTTCAAGGCTCAAAATAAGAAACATGGTCTAATATCATCTCTCAAGGAAACACACAATTCTACCAACTTTCATGACATCATATTAAATGCAAGTGTGATATAAAACTTCTCTTTAGCCAAAAATAACAATAATGAAATGATTTAGTGAGGAAGAAAAAAAAAGAAAACAAATATTATGAGCACCAGCAAGAAATATTATAAGGTCAAGAAAATACTCTCGCGATAAAAATGAATGGCTCAAAACTCACTAGGTAAAAATATGGTATCCACATGTTTTCATCAAGTTTTCTAGTTATTTCAATTTTTCAACAAAGAAACATGCAGAAGCAGTTATGAATAATGTAAAACAAGTTGAGTAAGATGATAGAAAAAATTTTCTCACAAAAGTGACATAATGATAACATAACTAAAATTCAAGTAACTCTCACCCCCAATCAAAACCAAACATTGTCCTCAATGTTTCAAATATGAATCAAAGAAATTATTAGGACAAAAATAAACAGAGTAATGGGGAGAAGTCACATACCCGAAATGCTTAACAATTAAAAAGAGAAGATGAGAAGAGGATAACTACACCCTGATAACGGTTAGCAATAACAAAAATAACAAAAACAAAATAAAGCAAAATGAAATAAACAAGCATGCAAACTATTTTTTTTTAGGTTTTGAATTTTTTTTTATAGCCAACACTATTTACATCCCCATACAAAAGCTCTAAAATTTGGGAGGCACTTAAGCTGACTCAATAAAAACAAAACTAAAACTAAAAACTTACCTCAGTTTTGGTAGACAACATCATCTACCAAAGTCTTTTCTACATCTGGATCCTTTAGCTCAAGGTATAGCTTCAACAGCTGACCATTTACCTTAAAAATGTTACCATCCTTAAGATTCTCTATCTCAACAGCACCATGAGGGTAAACACTTCACAACATATGGGCTAGACCACCTGGATCTCAATTTACCTGGAAATAAATGCAAGCGAGAATTGTACTAAAGAACTTTTTGACTAGGTTAAAAAGGCTTCCTAAAGATGTAACTATCATGCACTTTTTTCATCCTATCCTTATAAGACTTTGCATACTCATAAGCATCATTACGAATTTCTTCCAGTTCATTGAGATGGAGTTTCCTTTGATTACTAGTCTTATCCAACTCAAAATTAAGATACTTGATAGCCCAATATGCTCTATGTTCTAACTCAACAAGGAGATGACAAGTTTTACCATAAACAATTCTATATGGAGATATCCTAATAGGAGTCTTAAATGTCATGCGGTATGCCCACAATGCATCATCTAGACGTAAAGACTAGTCTTTCCTAGAAGAGTTTACAGTTTTCTCCAAAATTCTTTTAATCTTCCTATTAGATACCTCAACTTAACCACTAGCTTGCGGGTGATAAAGGGTAGCTACCTTATGAGTAATGCCATACTTTTTCATTAAATGCTTAAATGGTCTATCCTAAAAATGTTTGTCCCCATCACTGATGATAGCTCGGGGTGTCCCAAAACGTGTAAAAATATTTTCTTTCAAAAATTGGACAACCACCTTGTGGCCATTACTTCTACATGTTTTTGCCTAAACTCATTTAGAAATATAGTCAACACCAACAAGAATATATGGATAACCAAAAGAGTTAGGGAATGATCCTATAAAATCAATACCTCAAACATCAAATATATCAACAATCAAAATAGGATTCAAGGGCATCATATTTTTCTTACCAATGCTCCCTAACTTTTGACATCTTTCACAAATAGAACAATAAGCATGAGAATCACGAAAAATAGAAGGCCAATAAAAATCACATTGAAAAATTTTGGCTACTGTTTTCTTAGAGCTAAAATGCCCACTACAAGCATGATCATGACAAAAAGATATGATACTTTGTTGTTCCCATTCAGGAATGCATCTCCTAATAATCTAATCATGACAGTATTTAAACAAGTATGGATCATCCCACAAGAAATGTTTTACTTGAGACAAAAACTTTAATCTATCCTGTTTAGACCAATGGAATGATATTTGCAAAGTAACCAAATAATTCACAATATCAGCATACCATGAGGTTTGTGAAACATGCAATAACTGCTCATTAGGAAAAGATTCTACAATAGGAGAAGTATCACTATCATGCTCAACAACTAATCTAGACAAATGATTAGCAACCACATTCTCAGCACCCTTTTATCCTTGATTTCAATGTCAAATTCTTGTAAAAGTAAAACTCACCTAATAAGTCTAGCTTTTACATTAGCTTTAGCAAACAAATATTTCAATGCAACATGATCAGAATATATCACAACTTTTGATCCAACATATAATCTAAATTTGTCTAAAGCAAATATAATAGCTAACAATTCTTTTTCAGTGCTAGAATAATTTAATTGGATAGCATTTAAAGTCTTACTGGCATAACAAATCACATGAAGCAACTTATTCACTCTTTGCCCCAAGACAGCACCAATAGTATAATTAGAAGCATCACACATAATCTCAAAAGGTAAACTCCAATCAGGTGGCTTAATAATCAGAGCAGAGGTCAATTCGAGTTTTAACTTATTAAAAGATTGTAAGCATGCATCATCAAAAACAAATGGATCATCCTTATCAAGAAGGTTGCATAATGGCCTTACTACCTTGTTGAAATCTTTGATGAACCTCCTGTAGAAACCTGTGTGTCCTAAAAAAGATATAATTTCTTTAACAGATTTAGGAGGAGGAAGGTTAGCAATCAAGTCAACGTTAGCCTTATCAACCTCAATGTCATCTTTAGATATGACGTGACCAAGCACAATACCCCTTTTAACCATAAAATGACATTTTTCCCAATTAAGCATATGATTCTTTTCTTTACACCTAGCAAAAACCAAAGATAAGTGATGCAAATAATCATCAAAAGTAGATCCAAAAATGGAAAAGTCATCCATGAAAATTTTCAAAAACTTACCAACTATATCAGAAAAAATATTAATTATACATCTCTGAAAAGTAACAGGTGCATTACATAACCCAAAAGGCATGGGACGATATGCAAAAGTACCAAATAGACATGTAAAAGTAGTCTTTCCTTGATCTTCAAGTGTAATGGGAATATGATTATACCCTGAATATCCATTTAGAAAATAATAATATTCATGACCAGCAAGTCTTTCCAACATTTGATCAATAAAAGGGAGAGGAAAATAATATTTTCTAGTTACAGCATTCAATTTCCTATAATCAATACACACTCTCTACCTCGTTTGTACCCTAGTTGGAACTAACTCATTAGCCTCATTTTCAATCACAATTATTCCAAATTTCTTAGGCACAACCTGCACAAGACTAACCCATTTACTATCAAAGATAGGATAAATAATCCCTACATCTAACAATTTCAATACCTCTTTGTAACTACTTATTGCATGATTGGGTTTAAACGTCTTTGTGCCTCACAAGTAGCTTTAGCATGCTCTTCTAAATAAATTCTATGCATCACTACCGAAGGACTAATACCCTTAATATTTGCAACTGACCAACCTATAGCTTCCTTATGCTCTTTCAACACATCCACATTCATCAGAAGAACATAATCTAACAAAGAATTTATATCCCTAATGACTGAATCAATATCAAAAGTAATATTAAAATGATTCAAGCATGCCAATAATGGATCATCACAACTAGAATACATAAATGAGTCATGAGCCAAACTATCAATCAAATTCAATTCATGCACCTCATTATCATTATCTTCAGGCATCTGTTTATTGATATGAAAAATATTAAGTTTAACAGTCCTATTCCCAAATGATAGTTTCATCGCATCACTCCTACAATTAATCAATGTATTAGATGTAGCAAGGAATAAGCGACCCAAAATAACATGAATTGGGGGATTGAGACCACAAATGAGCTTAGTATCAAGCACAACAAAGTCAACAGGGAAGTAGAAATTCTCAATTTTTATCAACACGTCCTCGATAATGCCCTTAGGATATTTAATAGATCTATCAACTAATTGGAGAGTCATCTTAGTTGATTTCAACTCCTCTAAACCCAACTGCAAGTAAACAGAATAAGACAACAAATTAACAGTTGCACCTAGATCTAGTAAAACCCTTTCAACATGATGATTCCCAATTTTACAAGCAATAGTGGGTGATCCAAGGTCTTTATACTTAACAAGATATTTATTGAGAATCATAGAACTTACCTGCTCTGTCAAAAAGGTCTTCTTGGGAACATTAGACTTCTTCTTCACAGTGAAAAGATCCTTCAAAAATTTAGCATATGTAGACACTTGTCTAATAGCATCAAGAAAAGGCAAATTAATTTGCCTCTGTTTAAAAATCTCTAAAATATCACATGATTGCACAGTGTTCTTAAGATTTACTAATTTGTGAGGAAAATGGCCCCTAGGCACATACTCCTTAACTTTAGGCTCTACAACTTTAAAAGTAGACACATTAAGTTTTGAGGGCACATTATCCATAACTAAGTTATTCTTAGCCTTAGAACTATTGGCTTCTAACTTCTTATTATCCCTCACAGGCTCTACAACATGATTATCTATTTGCTTCTCAGACCTAAGGGTGGTGATAGATTGAACCTGCTCATTTTTCCTATTAGAACTAAATGTTTCATAAACTGTAAACTGTCATTTGGGGTTAAGAATAAGCTGACTAGGAAACTTTCCTCTCTCTCTCTCTCTCTCTCTTTCATCTGACTAGCCAACTGACCCTTCTGAATTTCCAACTTTGTTATAGCATTAGTATGCACTTGGGTAACATTCTTTATCTCTTGAATGACATTGGTAGTCACTTGGTTGGTATTTCTTATCTCTTGCATAAATTGACCAAAAGTCTCCTCCAGTTATGACTGTTGCCTAGACTGACCTGCTCCTTGATTTGGAAAATATGATGAATGTTGATAACCTTGGTTAAGCTGCTGGAAGTTAGTCTAACGCTCCATAGGTTGACTACCTAAGTTACTTGAAAATTTATTTTGCTTCCAAGAAAAATTAGGGTGATTTTGTCAATTAGGATTATAAGTATTTAAATAAGTGTTAACAAAATATCTCCCTATTGCATTTCCCTGCTCAACAAAACAATCATTATTAGGTGTAGAATAAGAACACATAGAAGAAACATGCATATTACTCCCACAAAATGCACAATTTTTTTGTTGGACATTATTAACCTGACTAACTCCTTTATTGAGTGATAGAGACTTAACTTCACGTGCAATAGCATCTAGTCTAGCCTTGATATCTATATCCTCACTAACCTCATATAAATCTCCCTTCTTAGGTTAATATGATCTATTCCTACGATTAGCAAAGTCCCACTATTGAGAATTTTCAGAAAAATCCTCAAAAAATTGATAACCATCATGTGCATTTAAATTTAAAAATGTGCCACCATTCATAGACTTAACTTGTGTCACCATTCATAGACTCAACTAAGTCCTTATTAGATTGTGTCAACCCATTATAAAAATGCTGCACAATGTGTCATTTTTCAAAATCATGGTAAGGACACCTCACAAGTAAATCTTTAAACCTCTCTCAACTTTCAAAGAATTTTTCATGGTCTTCTTGACAAAAATATGAAATTTTCTTTCTCAAAAAATTTGTTTTGGACATGGGAAAAAATTTAGATAAAAACTTTTGGCTCGAAATTTCTCATGACGTAATAGAATTAGAAGGTAAAGAATTTAGTCAAGTTTTGCTTTATCTTTCAATGAAAAAAAAAGAGAGACGCAAACGTACAGATTTTGCAAAAAAAATTTGAAATTTAAATGTTTCACAAATTTTTAGAAAATCATTGACATGCAAGTATGGGTCTTTCATATCTAAACTATGAAAAATTAGAAGCAGATTGATAACTTGAGGTTTAATATCAAAATGGGTAGCAGTAATAACAGGTAAAACAATGCATGAAGGTGAATTCACAAATATTGGGTAAAATAATTCCCTAAATGGTCTAATAGCATCTCCTTGCACAATCACATTCATCTCTGTTATGAGTTCTATATCAACTACCACTAATCTATGTGTATGATCACGAACCCAAGCTGTCATGCAATGTTCAAACAACAAAAAATAAAATTAAAGAAATTAGAGCAATTAAATATAAAATAAAATAAGGTAAATAAAAAAATAAATTTTTAAAAAATAAAATAAAATCAACTAGTAAAAAGAAAATTTTAACAAATACTTAATTTTAACTAACTAAGTATCTAACAACGGCGCACAAAGCTTGTTGTAACATTTTATCAAGTCTTAAAAATACTTTCATGAAGTCATGTCATCATACCGAAATACAATTGACAAGATCTGAGTCGATTTCATAAAAACTTAGAGTTAATTTTAAGTATTAAAATTTTTTTTTTCTAATCTAGTCGTCTAAAATGATAAGTCAAAGATACAAAAATTAAATTAAATCAATACCTAATAAAAAGTAAATTAAAAGAAAACAAGTAGATAAATTTGGTTTTAACTAGATATAAAAAAAATTAAAGATCAAAATCTATTAAAATTAATTTTAACATTAACTATATCAAAATAATCAAAATTTTATTATTTTCTTAGTATAAAAATTTTAGCAAAATATAAAAAAATTAAAATATAATAAAATTATCTCACAACAATTCTTCGTTGCAAACAACTTCATCTCTACATTTTTTCTTCACTTCTAGGTGTTGCTGCGCGTTACTGTTTCGTTCCTGCTGCACTGTGCGGCGCTGTGCTCTCTCAATTCTCCAATTCAGCCTCCGTCACGTCTTGCTCCCCTCTCTGTTTTTTTCATATTGCTGTTGCATTCTTCAATTTATAGCTTTCAATTAGGTCTTTTTCCTTTCACAATACGTGGGCCCAATGGCTTGACTTTTGGCCTCCTTCACGTTGCTGCTATTCTAATTGAATAATGGGCCTTCTTTGATATTATTTTGCTTCACATGGACATGGGCTTGCTCATAATGCATGCACCATTTCACTTTTTTTTTTTTAATTGTAGGCTTAGTTATCTATTTTTTTGCATAATTTAAAATTTATTATAAAAATTAAATCAATGACTTTTTTTAATAAATAAATTAATAATATCACAAAATTATTAAAATTAAATATAATGAGATATAATAATATCTATTTTTATAATAAAAAATATGTAAAAATTAAACTATTATTATCATCGCATAAGAACTTCAGTATAGAATGAGGGAGAAAAGGGGTGAGGGAGGAGAAGAAGAAGATAACGTCACATGACATGCATGTAATTTATTTAATGAGTTTTAGGACCAACAAGATGACATGACTTCATGTAGCAAAGGGAATTAATTGATAAATGATATATAACAACGTTGAGGTGGAGCGCTATTTGCTACATCAATACTTAATAGAACTGAGATAATAGTAAGAACTAACTTCACTCAAACTAAAATTTAGAAGGACTAAAATTTTAACAAAAATTTTGTAAGGATCAAAATCAAAATTCACTATATTTAGAAGAACTAAAAATATATTTAGACAAAAAATTAAATTATCTTTACACTTTGCTTCTTTAAAAAATAAAATGTAAAGAAAATGTATTGACATATGTAGTTTTTTTTATTTTTTTATTTAAAATAAAAATGATGTCAATAAAATGACGTGTAAATATCATTATTCAACCATTAATTAGCCAACCAGTAAAAGTCAAACAAATAGGTTGAAAAATTACATACAAAGAACCAATAAACAGAAAAGAAAGAGAAGAATTGATCCAACTAATGTTCAACTTGATTATTGAGCGTAAAAGATGGACTAATATTAATCATCATTATATGATTTGATACTCACAAAAGAAAATCTGCTCATCTTACCTTGACTATAATGCATCACCAACTGTGTATTAAAAGACACGTGTCATTAAAAGATAGGCTTTAGAACATTATAAAAGGGCGATGATATTGCTCTTGTATTTGCACCATTCGAACATTGAAACTTAGAGCCAAAATGTATCCCAAATACTTATCATTCTGTCTGCTAGTGGTACTAGGTTTGGTGCTTCTCGCCACCACTTCTCTTGCCGTTCCTCCTCCCCCTCGTTTGCCTCCGATAATTGTTCGGCCACCTTTTGGTAAAAAGCCACCTTCTGTGGAGGAATCCACCGTGGTCACAAGAAACAAGCAACCACAAGAGGAGCATACTACAGTGGAGGAAGGCTACAAGCCTCCCTATAAGAAGCATCCCCCATCCAAAAATTAATTGTTAGTGCTCATCAGTAAACCTACCAGTCTTAGTGAAATATGCTTGAAGAAGTCTTGAAATAAAAAAGCATGTTATGTTATTCAGTCTTGTAATATCTGTAGGAAATTTGGCACTTGTTTAAAGATTAAAGATGTCATGCATGCAATCAGATTTCCTATTTCTTTCCAGATGTGTAAAATTGTGCAAAGGCAATACTATATGATGTTGAATAATGACTTGAACCATGATTTTAAATTGCAGTGAAATTATAATTACAACAGCAATATCATAATTTTAGTAGTATCCGTAACTGTATTCCGATTGCAATTGTGATCATATTAATTATATTTTTTTATAATTATCTATAATATTATAATTTTAATACTCTCTGTAATTACAACTAAGTAATTTAAAACCATGACTTGAACTGTTGCTGCTAGAATTTTGTAAAAAGATTTTGTGGCTTCTTGTTGGGAGGTGCAGTGATTGTTTTAATTTTCTTTTTTCTTTTAAACTGCAAAATGGACAATAGTCCACAAAGGCTGCAGATTGGCTTAATTAGAAATTGGACAAGCCTTCATTCCGTGCATCCAATTTGATTGAAGGTGGTGAATGGTGAAGTTATTGTCAAATTTTGCTGCACCGATTTCAGTAGCATTAACTAGCTTTCTTTTGGCAACATATGAAACATCAAGCCTATAAATAGAGGCTTGCTGCACGGCTTCAACATCATCACTTCCACACTTGTTTCCAAGCCATTTAGTAGCACTTGTAGAGGAGAGGTTGTATTCCTTACTTTTTACGGCTGAAAATATATGATGAAGTATTTTGGGTTTATTTAAAAATTTGGAATTTAAGTGGAGTGTGATTAACTTTACATTTTTATAGAAAAAATTTTGGTTATCATCTTTGCCCGCAAACGCAGGCTATAAGCTAAACCACGTAACGTATATCTTTCGCATCTTTTATATTGCATTGTTTGTGCATTTAGCCCAGCTAATTATAACGGAAATTTTGTGAAATAAATACTCTGTTAGTCTCTTTCACAGTCTCTTCTTGTCTTGTGTATTGCTACCCTATATTTACGAGGCAGAAAATATACTCTTCCTTCACTTCGCAACATAATAGTTTAAAAATTTAAGCCACAGGCTTTTAAGAATTAAGACTACAAATATGAGTAATCTATCATAATGCAATCATCAGTACAACTATAAAAGTAGTGTTATTTGGGTTCAAAATGAACCTTATATTCGACAGCATAATTATCATTAAATTTTATAATATACATATATTTATAATTTTAAATTATATTTTAAATAATAAATATTTTGTCATGCATATAGTTCACTATAAATTTAAATCTATATTAACATTACTTATATAAAAGAAATGTCAAACAACAAAACATGACTGTATAACTTTGTAACCAGTTTGACAACCTTCAAAATTAGTTATATAAATTCAAATTATTTTGTAACTAGGTCGAATTTATTTTTATTTTGGTTAAAATTTGTCTTAAATCAATTATAAAATAAATTTTAAATATTGAGATAAAAAAACTTGAGAGAAAAAAAAAAAAAATAACTGAGAGATATGTTACTAAACAAATTAAAAGGATGAGAGAAAATGTAAAAAAGTTAGATAAAAAAAAAAAATGAGAATTAATTTTTAAAATTTTGAAATAGTTTTTAAAAACTAGTTTTATTTCAAAATTAATTTAAATGAGAATTAATTTTTAAAATTTTAAGTAATTACTAAATATCTTATATTTAAAAATTAACTCCATTACATTTAGATATCTAATTTTTGAAATTACATTTAGATATATAGTTTTTAGAAGTTCGGTAACTGCGTACAAGAAAAGGTGATATAAAGATATTTCCATCTCTTGCACACACAAACTTGTACAACTATATATATAAAAGTATGGTGGATGCTAATATACACCATTTTATCTTTGGGTGTATGATATATCTTTGCTTTTAACCTGTAATAACCAGTTAAAGCTATTTGTATTATAGTCCTTAGAAATATTTTTTTTGTATCGTAAGTCTATATTTTTTCCACCATCGACAAGACAGCATCTATTAAAGCTATTTGTATTGTAGTCCTCAGAAATACTTTTTTTGTATCAGAGTCATCTTTCTAGTCTGTATTTTTTCCATTAATAACGCTCAGGACTCAATAGTCGAATATTCGTGATTTATGTCATCGGCAAGATTTTATAATATTTTTAATTTTTGAGAATTTTAAGAATTTTAGGAGCTGTCGAATATTTTAATATATTTCCGTTTCTTCTTCCGACCGAGGCCAACCACTTCCTTCCCTATAATACCGCCCACCTACCATTGGATAATAGTGTGTAATAAAAATTCTATCACATTATCCTAATGTAATCTATCCCGATCCGGTTTGGTCTCTTTCACGTCTGCAGCAGCCACTAGGGGGAATGAATTGATTTCTATTACACTTAATTCATTATCACCAAAAACACCTTTTTCTCTCCATTTACGTATGGGTCCTTCGTTCAACCCGCTCAAACGCCATCGTGAGGGAGGGAACGACCCCTTCTATGACCTCTCATGCTTCATTTTTCAACGCTAACAAGTTACCATTTTTAGCAATGCCACCTCGACCTCACGTGTCTCCCTCGTCGTCCCTCCGCCTCATATTTGACGCCATCGAAGCTAAATCGGCTATGGAATCAACACGAATCGACCATTGGTGAAGTTTGTCGCCTCCTCCCTAAATGCCGCCTCGACCTCACATGTTTCCCTCCCTCACGATGGAGGACTTGGTGGTTGGTGGAGGTTGCGCGACTCTAGTACGGCGTAATTGGAAGCCTTAGTGAAATTTAGGGTAATTAAGAAATTAAGAGAATTTATTGGTATAAGACTTAGTGCGAGGGCGCGCGGTGATGAGGTCAAGGGCCATGGTGGACACTAGATCTACAGAAACCCCGTCTCGCGGTCACCTCGTCACCCACGCGTCGCCGAACACCACTCCACAGTCCGCGACTTAATGGCGGTTCTGACTCGTGGTGGTCAGATCTACCACCATCACCCCAAAATTCGTCGTCCAACCGCTTTTCCAACCTAAATCTTGTCATCATTAATTCATCACCTTCGTCCCCACCGCGAGTTCTTTGTTTCGAAATTGCTATATTCTCTCTAGCATGCTATAATTGGTGATGATGTAGGATGTCCCTCGTCCTCGCCTCCACGATGGGCGAATCGACTCGTGGTGGTCGGATGGTGGGGACGCGTATGCGAGGATTTCCGGGTCTCGTCCTTTAGGAGCAAGAGGAGGATGACGTGGGGATTGTCCATTACCTTGCCCTAATGGTGTCGTAGGTGAGTCTTCACTCCACGGGAGGACTCCTTGATTCCACCGCTCGGGCCCGTCCCGTGCTTCGTGGTTCCAATGGAGGTTTCAAAGAGAGAGAGAGAGAGAGAGATGTCACTTGAGAGAGAGGGCCCGAGGAGGAGGAGGAGGAGGAGTTTTGCTTTTTGGTGATGAGGTGAGTATGAGAGGGATAAGGCGCTTGTCCGTATTTATTTGTATATACATATGGTTATATATATATATGCATGAGAAGCTTTTTGGCCGACTCACCCCGCTTGTATCTACAATAAGCAACAGATTAAAATATACTTTTACTCATTCTTGCATTGATTGTTACTTTTACTCACATTCCTTTCTATAAATTTATAATGAACCGGGTCTTAATCGTTTGTTTATTTAATTTTCGCATTTTATTTCATTTGACAATGTGACGTTCCCTCCCAAAAGAGAATCATGTTAACAAGTTTCCGACCTTTTTGTAAATTTTAGAAATCTTAATTTACATCCGTTGATCTCATTTTTTTGATAATCAATGGTCTAGATTCAAGTGTGTATAATACACCCTATTTTAAAGGGTGTACCATGGACATAGCCATAAAAGTATAACTTCCGTATTGAATCATTGAGTTTCGTGTGAATTTATATATAAGAAAACATCAATGTAATCTTACATGAAATCAAAATAAATCTGAAAGTACTAAAATATATCGTGATACATTTATACATGTGGTTGCATCTAAGTATATTTATGTAGCTCCACCGAAATTTTGTTCTCTGATGCAGCTTAGATGAAGTCACATCAAAGTTATAGGATTTGTCTAAAACTAGTTGGAGACCCGTGTAATGCACATGTAATTTAATTTATTTTGTGTGTGTTTTGATTTTTAAATAATTAAGATTATTTTAAAATAGTTAAGTATTGTTTATTTTTTTTATATAATATAAATTTGTTCATGCATATTATTTAATTTTATTAGAGTCAAAATTATAATAGACTTAAAGTCATCGAAATAATTGTTTTGATTTGATATAAAAAATAATACTTTTGATTTCATATCAGAATACATACATGTCATTTTGGGCCTTTTTTATTAGAATCGAAAGCATGTCATTATGAGACTTTTCAATTATAATAAAAAAAATGTCATTTTGCGCCTTTTTTATTAGAATAGAAAACATGACATTTTGGGTCGTTTCGATTATAATCGAAAAAAATAATATTTTGGGTCTGTCTAATCAAATTTTACAATGACATTCTGTTATTTTTATAATTTTATAATGTACGTTCGAAATTGTCTGAAATCGAAAAGTGTTATTTTTATCTCAACAAATGCTTCCCAATATTTATTCTCGAAGTATGAGTGATAAATATAATTGCTTTGAGCATTATTTTTCAAACTTGTAATGACTATTTAATATGAAATGTTTATTTCATGAATTGGTCTATATTGTTTCAAATATTTGTCATTTATCAAAGTAATTCTTTCATTTGAATTAACATTTATCTTATAGGATTAGTTTAAGAGCCAACTTCTGACTCTTACAAATAACAAATCGAAGAAAAGCTTGATGAAAACACCAAAAGAATCGAAATTAAAGATAGTAAAGATCGAACAAATTATATTTTCGCTCATTGGCTTTGACCAGGTTATACTAAACATGGTTTGAACGTCATTGGATAAACAATCCAATCAAGCAGGGTAATTAGAAAAGTACAATAAGATACAATGGGCAAGAAAAATGCTTATAAAAGGAAAATCATATCATATTTATTTAGGAGAATCATATCATGTAGATGATATTCATAAAACAACATTTACCAAAATATTGTCATTCATTCATTACAACCATAACTATTTTACATCGATTGCATCCTGATGTAATCTTTGATGGAACCAGATAAATACATTTATAAGTCTAACACATTTGAAACTGTCCTGACCAGCCAAAAAGAAAATAAAAAAATTGCCCACCACAACCTATATATATAAGCTGGACCAAATGAGTGTAAAAAAAAAAAAAAGGAACCTTCAGGGAAGACCAAGTCCAGATATATTTACATAATATTAACAACTCCAATGTAAGAGATCACTCTTTCTCTATCTTAACTTTATTCAACACAACAATAACCCTAGCATCTTATGCAGCTTCGAACTCACCATCCAACTTCCTCCTCGAACTCACCATTCAACTGAGATAGGCTAGGATGGATTGATAAATCCAAGGACACTCCACATTCTGACTATCCGAACTTTCACCCACCAAACCTCTCCTCCTACACAAATCTTGATCAATGGGTCCATAGATGGAGCCATTGTTACACTAGCAGAGAACCAAGGAAGAATTTGTATCAATACCAGAAAAAGAAGTTAGGAGAGAGTGAGATTGAGTGCACATAAAAGTGGAGACACATCCCCATATTTATAAAGGCTACATTTTGAAATTTGAATCATAAAAAATGGTAGGGATGCTAATGTGGCTCAAGATGAACAGTAGCTCGGATTAACTGAAATTCAACTGATTCTCATCACATAGTTGAAATGACATTTTTGTGCTCCTATGTTGTCCAATGCATATTCTAGGACCCCATCCAAATGGAAAAAATGAAACACTTCCATTTGTCGCCTTTAAAACTCCTTCACCAAATCTCTCTAGATTGAACTCCTTTGCATCATCACCCAAATTTAACGGTCATGGTGAACCAAAACAATTGGTAAGGAAACCTACACTCTTGTAGGTAATGTCAGGTTTTCAAGTTTCCATGTAATTTTTAAGATAGTATTCTTCTTTTGTCTTAGAGTAGCTCTTCCATGGAAAAACTCAGTATTTTTATCCCCTTCCATCAACCAGTTTACCCTTGATCAAGAAGATTAACTTATATTCTAACTATCTATTTATACATACTATCATAATTGACTTAAAATTTGATAACATTATTTTTATAAGTGCAACTCAGTCTCAGTCAGGAACCTTCAATACATATATGTAATTGTGAAATGTACGCTAGCTTGAGGTATAATGAAATTACACAACAGATTGAGAGAAATTGATATAAAACGATTCATTTGCTTTAGACTAAACCAACTCAAGTATTCCAACAAACTTACTGAAATATATCAATTGAACGTGATTTTCTATAGCCAAGTTACAACAGAATAATCAAACAATTCTACATTGACACTGTTGCTTTACTATAGCTTGATTATATAATAACCAAGTTGTTAAATCACCAACCCTTATTTTCTTACATCAATTTTTTCTCAAATCATTTTTTACACTACTATCTATATCGTTGATTATATCACTGTTTTTCCATCACTTTCTTTCACTTAATTACAACTATTAAAAAGTATGATAAAAAATTATGTAAAATAAAAAATGATGTAAGAACATCATAATTCTTAAATCATGTACCAACAACAACATTAATATGAATAGACTATGAATGGATTAAGGAAGATGATTCTTTTTGAGTAAGTTAAAACTTGACTAAGTCTTTCTAAGTCTCAACTAGCTCTTGTTTGTCTCTTAAAATTTGTATAAACTTGTTGACTTAAATAAGAAACATAAAAAAAATTCCAAATGATATCTATTGAGCAAAGTACACGTAATCAACCAAAAAGTGAACAACTACATATAACATCACATTTTTTTTTTATAAAAAGCAGGTGTCCTCCATTAAATTGGACAAAAAAACTTGATAAATGGGTAACCTCAAAGTAATAAAAGCTTATAAAAGATTCCACTTGTCATCACATGGAGCAATTTTCTTTTGCCTTTATCTCTAATATAGCATTTCCGTGCAGCTCTTATAGAATCTAATATAGCATTTCCGTGCAGCTCTTATAGAAGTGGGAACAAAGGTAGACATAAGTTGGACGTCTGAAAATATGATAAACATAAGTTCCGTTTCCGTGCAACTCTTGACAACTGAAGCATATTTCGATTTATTCACATTCAAATATAATGTCTTAGTCAACATTTCATGATAAAACCTGATGATATTAGGAGTACATACTAAAAACCAAAATTCAAAAGATAAATATTCAGTTGGACTCAATTGGAATATGTGATGAAATAACTTGAAGTGAAATTAAAAATAACAACCAAGACAAATACAAAAAAAAAGTAAAAAAACATAAATATCTTCAACAAAGCATTTCCATAATTCCAACCATTAGTATCTTACAAAGGTTGCATTATGGTAGTCCCTTGATTCCGATGGATTGCAATAATGCAGCCAACCCAATTCAACTTCAGAACCCAAAAAGTTACTACACACAACACCCAAAACGTGCTAGTCCAACAAAGAAAAAGGGACACCAAATATTATTTTCATTGACACACCACACATATGGACTGAGCAGTTTGATGGTTCCAAAAAAACTATTCCAAACACTAAGCCCAAGCCCAGCTATTTACACCCAAAAAAAAACCCCAACCTCAGAGTTCATTTATTCTCTATCTTCATTTCCCTCAGGACAATGCTACGGTCAACATCAATTGAATCTTCAAAATCAACATCTAACTTCCTCTAATCAACATCTAACTTCCTCTTCAACGGATTAGAAATTGTATCCACAGAAAGCTTTGCAGATCCAAGGGACATAGGACTCACAAGTAAGTGTAACAGAAATTCCTTAAAAAGCAAACATGAAATGGTCATCAACCAAGCAATCAACAAACAATAGGTAAGGCAAAGATATAATAGGAGGAAGTACCTTAGTCTTAACAAACTCCAATTCCTTCACATCAAAATCAAGATTACAGACCTCATTAAAAGCAGGTTTGAGAACAGCCTTCAATTCCATCTTAACAATAAAGGCCACAAATTAGAAAACAGAAGCTTACAATCTCAAATTAAAAAGTTATATTTTGAAAATGATTATAGACGCAACAAATTAAAAAAATAAGTGCTGCCAAAACCTTGGGTGTGGTCACATCAGTGCCTTCCAATTTAAACATGGATATAACAGTCTCATCATCATGTCCTCTTCACTTGATAAGAACCATCAAAGTTGGAACGGGATTCAGACTTCTTTTCCACTTTAAATAATAATGTCTTACCAACTAACTATAAAACCTCAGCAGGGAAAGTTAGAACATCTCCAGCCTGCCATATTCACAAATAACCCATTAAACAATTAAGAGACAATTAAGAGCCATGCAAAAACAAACACCAACAGTTGAAGGATTAAGAAGATCAAAATAGAAATAAAAGAAATAAAAAATAGCTAGCTTTATGATTCGGATACTGTCATCTAGGCTACTTGCCTGGTAAGTGTTCAGCTAGCTAGTTTTCATGGTTGCTACCAAAGATTCTCACATTACATAAGTCATTTAATGCTTGAAGTCTAAAAAGGCAATTAGACAAATTATGTGCTATAAAGCTACCAACTAAGGACCCTAGGCCTTCGGTTGTCAATGAAGCTACACAAATTATGCTCTATCACATCGCCAAGAACTTACAATTACATGTTTGAACCATTTAAGTCTTATGTCTGTCTTATTAATTAATAAATTCAAAATAATCATATAGCACATGTTTTGAGATACGAACCACCATATTTCAATTAAGTGGAAAAATAAAAATCAGTGGCAATTTTGAAAAAACAAATTTAGACCACAAAAGGGGAGAAGAGGAAACACAATGACGTACCCACACAATCTAGATACAAGTTGAGCAGCTACTAATTATATGAATCCAAGTCCATTAATTTCCCACAGCCAACCCAAGAACAATAATATGAAATAGCAACTCTAACACAGGTCTAACTTCTAAGTATAAAGCTTCAGAAGACCACTAACAATCTCAAGGGGATTCAAAGCAACTTACTTGATTTTTCATATTAGATTAAGTACTTAAGTGCTATAATTGATCATATCATGATGCTTCTCTTTATGCCACTTTTGACAACCCTGTATCTATTTCTTCATCATTGAATTGAATACTTATTGAAACCTCTTGCCATACTAAGCTAGCTGAATTAAAATGGTCGAAGAAATGACTATTTAGAGGGCTTTACTATTGCAATAAAGTGCCTATTTTCAAATTAAAGAGAAGTGCCAAACAAAAAAAGATACAACCTCAAGAACAATTTAAACAAATAAAAAAGAGATAGAAAAAGTGCATAGCAACTCTAACACAGGTCTAACTTCTAAGTATAAAGCTTCAGAAGACCATGAAGCTTAATCAATCTGAAATCAAGAACATCATGAATCTTCAAGCTCCTTAGAAGAGGTGGTTTGTGCTGGAGAAAAATAAGTAGCAACTATATGGTCAAGATAATGATCTAACATCATGCTCTTCTAAAAATTCAAAGCAACTTACCTGAATTAGAAAATATGCAAAACTGAAATAAATTTAATGAGAGAGAAATGCAAGTGAGGAAAATCAGAATAAGTATAAAGCTTCAGAAGACCACTAACAATCTCAAACTCCACTAACAAAGGGATTCAAAGCAACTTACCTGATATTTCATATTAGATTAAGTACTTAAGTGCTATAATTGATTAGATCATGTTGCTTCTCTTTATGCCACTTTTGATAACCCTGTATCTATCTCTTCATCATTGAATTGAATGCTTATTGAATCCTTTTTCCATGCTAAGCAAACTGATTTAAAATGGTCGAAGATGTGACTATATAGAGGGTTTTCACTATTGCAATAAAGTGTCTATTTTCAAATTAAAGAGAAGTGAGAAACAAAAAAAGATAGACTTTTAACCTCATGAATTAGAAACTACAGCTCTTTTGCAAAAAGGATACCACCAATCTCCTTCCTTAATATATAATTTCCTTCACAGTAGCTACACAATGTGCCTTCCTGAAAAAAAAAAAACAGTTTGTTATATATTATAAAAAAAGTAAGACACCATGAAAAAAGTATTACGAAATGTATTAAATCAAAGAATAACCTCCTTGCAATTAATAAGCTGCTCAACTATCTTCTCAGGATTGCACTTTAAAAAGTCATCCTCCATTGAGTAATTTGCTGGATCAGGCAAAACACCAATATTATGGGGGCCATTAACACTTTGCTCAATCAGTTTGTTTAATTAAAAGAAATAACCATCATGATTCATCTGCTAAGTATATCAAACTTTGAAACAACCAATTTAACATATCACGCTTACTGGCTCCTGATCACATTTGTCTCCTATGTCTGGATTGAACAGTATCTTGGTGGCAAACATCACATTCTGAAGAACAGTTTTGCCGAGAATAATAACAAACCAGAAAAGCTTAGGAAAGAAAATAATAAAATAGTATTGGTTTTTTTTTAAAAAAAAAAAAACACAGTCATGCAAATGAATGGATATTTAAACCTTTAAAACTTTTCACTTTTGCAAACTATATCACAACAATAAGGCTGTTAAGATCACCCCCAGCAATAAAGTCATTAACCTCATCCATATAGCCACCAAAAAGAGCACACTCCATCCTGACTCTACTTAATAATAAGTGACTAAACATTGAAACAACAAAATTAATACACCATATAGGTTGTTGAATATAGAAACCAACTTGCAGCAATCAATACAAACATATAAAGAATCCTGCTTACCCATCCCGTACAGCTTGAAAAGCAAGTTTTAATATGAAACACAAACCTAGCATTGAAAACAGGCTTTATAATTCGATGCTTAATAATTTCCAAAAGAATATACTTGACACCTTTTCCCATAAAACAAAAATTCCAATTTGCAGATGTCTGTTTTCTTGATCAAATTAAATAAACAATATTGCTGGACTGGTGCATATTCTCAACAGAGAAGATAATATCTGTAGTAGAAAGAGAAAAGATAGTAGCAGAAACTTCACACAAATAAAGAAAATAGATCTCGTAAAAACCTCAATTAATGAAAGTGCATGTCACAGAAAGATATGGATCTGCTTGGCTTTTCGAGAGACCAGTTTGGCAGGCTAAAATTTGTTTATCAACATGGCTTGGGTGCCTATAAATTTTACACCAAAAAGTAATTAAGAATCAAACCTTGAGGGCATTGGCAGAAACACTGATAATTTAGTAGGTGAAATCGTTGAGCTCAGATAAGGAGAATGGAGAAGAACACACCCAAAGACAGAGTTGTGAGGATAGATGGGAGCTTGCCTTCATTAGTATTATGGAAAGGCACCTAAGCCCATTTCATTTATATTAGTATAAAGGATATGATGGCTACATGTTATCAAACTATCCACGACTATGGGATGCTCTTTTGAAAGAACCAAACTGTGGTTACTAATTAGTAGTACTAATGAACAATTTGATTTATCATTGAGTTATAGCCAAGAAAAGATTGAGTTTCAGCCAAACAAAAAGGAAAAATATGTAAAGACAGGCTCCAAAGCATGAAAGAGTGGAAAGACAAAAATAAGTATATTTAATATGCAGTATAATAACTGGAATTGGATTTATTATGCATATATTAAACACTACGCAGTATAATATGCATATAATGGGCAGTATAAGACCAACTTTAGGATGCTTTTCAATGCATGCAGCATATACCAGTCAGGTGTAGAGTGTACAGTGCTTAATATGTCCTGCTCAATTAGTACTTGTAGAAAACACATATACACGGATCAAAAATATGATTAGCTTTACTGGAGCATTAATCTCACATGATAAATATTTATACTTACAAATTTCCTATAAAAGTTTCACATTTGATTTAATATTATTAGAGAGAAATATAGATTCTAGAATCCTTCTTTTTATTAGAAAGAATCAATATTGCAAAGCAACCAATTGTATAACCAAAAATCCTAAATGTTAATGCTTGCAGATTAATCCTTCCTTATATTTGATTTAGTTTAACATATTTTACTCTAATGATAGATTACACCCAAAGCTCATTGGTAAAATTAGGTACTATTTTCATTTCAGATAAAAGAAAACATTAGGAAGGAAGAATTATTTCACACAAAGAAAACAATAAAGAATTATTTCCTAAACTAATCAAGAATTCTTTCACTCTTTCACATAAAGAAAACAATCAACATTTCTTGACTGTGGGGCAAGAATTATTTCATAAAGTATTAGTGTAAAAGAAGTTTCATTCAACCTTGAGGGAAACATTAGCAAGGAATTGAGTAGAGTTTAAGCTTAAAAGCTTCTAGTTGTAACTCAAAGCACAAGCTAGTAATTCTCAAAATCTAAATAGATTGGTCATGAGTAATAAGAAGTAGAATTCTCCATTCTCATCACAAAGACCTAAAATCAATCTGACCTCCTTTTATGGATACTGAAAAGTCATGAAGAGGCATTGCACCAGAACCATCGAAACACCAAGAAATAAACATTCATTTAAACACCATCACTTTATGAATTTATTACTCATTAAATAACATGGCAAATTGCCTCATATACTTCCAAATCACACAGAGAAAGGCCTCATAACTTAATGTTCAATATTTCAGCCCACATATTCAGTCTTAAACTACCACATTTTCACTTGGAAAATCATAAGTTAGTCCTTCACAAAAACCTGATATCAACAAAGAAATCAAGACAAAATAAACTGGAACCTTTTCATTCCATATAAGTTAAGGGCTTTTAGGCCTTGATCATAGAACATTTACAGCACAAATTAAGCAAAAAAACAACTTCTTACTCCATGAGTTAACCCAAGTCCAAGAGTACACAACAGAACCCACCACAGATACCAAAAGCATTAAAGCTTTACACCATTAGAACTTATCCTAATTCAACCCTTTTTTGATGGGGACTCAAAACCTAACCAACAACTCCAAGAAATCCAAATATATTCAGTGAATGAAGGAAAACTAAAAACTGAGATAGTCCTCCTACCATGTATGTATGAATCCACTAATGTTAAAATGTTTCAGCTTATAATGCAATTTGTAACATAACTTAGAAACACGAAGGATGAAGCATATAACATTACTCCTATTTCAGTAACACATTAAAAATTTATTGAGATTAGATGTAGGAAACTATGATTCAAAACTAAAGCAGTGAAAAAGCACATTACAGTCAGATTGGTCTTTTCCTTGGCATCATGCACGACTGCTGTAGAGCCCTCATTGTCTTCCTTTGCCTTCTCTTTGGCATCTCGACCAGCATCGTCACCCCAAGGCCTGCACATCCATATACACTGAGAGAGCAAATAAGCATAAAAAGCAGAGAAAGAAAATAAATAAAATCAAAATGCCAAAATTTCCACATTTCCAAAGTTCAACACTTCCTAAAAATCTAAAACAATGTAGCAATCATAAAATATTAATTCAGATGGGAGAACACATTTTAGAAGTGTTGGTGGAACTTGCTAGTAGTGAAAGTCCTGGTAGCGACGACGATGGTGACCATGGCGACATGAGCCAAAGTGCGGAAGCAAAAACCGATTTTTAACAAAGGTTAGAAGCTGGAAGCTAACAACTGATTTTTGAAATGGAAATAGAAAGATTAGAAGCAATAACTAGATGAGATCTTAGGTGACAGCAAAGGAGAGGGGTACTTGGCGAAGCTTCTCGAGCTCATCGATGAAGGAGACAACGGAGGGTTTGGAGTGCAAGAGTTCCTCTTGATTGGTTTTCCCTGAGAAAACGAATGAAAACATGGAGCTTTTAGCAAAGGATAGAAGGAGAGAGAAAAGATTGAGATGTGATAAATCTTTTTCTCAGTAAATAGAGAAAACGTGAGGAAGACAAAATGCTTCTGAAATACGTTAACCAAAACGTAGAAGCAAAGCAAACGAAAGGTAGCAAAAGTGGGAGCAAAAGCAAACCTGCTCAGCACACCACCTAAACACAACCCTGTTGTAGAAGGAAAATCTCTTGCAATTGAAGAAGTGACAAGTCAAAATGAACAGTGATTGCACAGTAGAATTTACAGGTCTGCTTTTGTTAGGAACCCGTGCCATCCACAGGTGAATATGTAATCTTATTTTAATAAATGGGTCAATATATAACTATTGATAATACGTAATTAGCTTAAACAATAGATGTAAAATTCTTTATATTGATAGTAGATACTACTCCAATTTTTAAAAAAATATGATGAAAATTTAAGATATTTGAACATTTGAAATGAATAGTTCAATTTATCAACTTAACTCTTTACTAATACTATATATTTAAATAACACGAAAATGATTTTAATAATACTCACCAATATTGAAATATGAACCTTTTCAAGGGATTTTTGAATTGAACTAATCAAATATTAAAGTTTCATTATGGAATATTTTTCAATAAATACGTTAAGTTCAATAATAAATATATGAATACCCTACAACTAAATATTAGATATTTGAATGCCATTAATATTTACCACTATGAAAAACATTCATGTAAAAAAATATTGAAGAATGAAATAAATTCTACACGTGTGCACATTTTAAATTGATCCTTCATTCCTTTTCTTTCTCCATTTTCAATTAATCCAGATAGTAAGTATAATCATAGCTATAGTAGTATAATTCTACACATGAACAAAACCTGCATATATTCTCCTTGCTTGAGCACTCCTCCTAAACCCATGGAGAATATGGCTTATGGTGCAAACATGATCTATTTGATATTCAAGCAACAAATCAAAGCGGTACAGAGTTTGTAAGAGACCGACGCACCAACTTTGGCAACTGTTAAAATTGCAAGGCCTTTTGACATTTTTTAGAATGGCTAAACGATTCGACATCTCAAAATTGGATTTGACCACCTGCTCATATAAAAAGATAGAAAATCTCATGTAAATGCTTGTTGGATATTTTAGCAAAGCAGTCAATTGCTTTATTTGTTGGTAATTAATAGTTAATAGAATTAGCAATTACTTGTTGCTACTTAATAGAAAAGTAAAGTAGTTGTTGCTTGGTGGTTCATTGCATTGTCAGTTATGCAAATACTTGGTGGAACTTAATAGTATTAGCAACTACCGATTCATTATAAAAAGTAAATTGCTGAATGAAAACTTATAATGAATTTTTTTTTAAAAAAAATAACTTTTCTTGCCTTTATTTTATCTTATGAACCACGCCAGTAGGAAGATTAAGCCCCACTCTAGCACAAGTCTAATCCAGTATATCATGCTTTGCTACCAGCGTAGCATTGCTTATGGTGTTGATAAGAAAACCATGGGAGAACCAGTGGCTTTGCAAAGAGCATTCTGCAAAATGTATATACACTCCTTAACATCAAAGTTTGATGTTTTGATTTTAAAAAAGCTAAATGCATCTTCTCTAGTTAAGTCCCTGGATGATCTTTTTTTGTTTTAAACTCAAAATAATTTTAAATATAAATGTGCCCAATGTCTATTTGTTTTTTTTTTCACCCACACCATACATATACTTGTATGCTTTCCAATACCACATGGTGGAAACAAACATCTTACGTACCCACATGAAGCCTTTTGAATAAACTAATGTGCTTTCAGCTTTAATTATGAAACCATCCCGCTAAGTTGAAATGTTCTACATCCTGAGTCATTTATTTGGTAAATACGAACATACCCACCATACAAAAGATTAAAAAATAAAAGTAGAAAATAACAGCCTTTGACAGACTAACAAAAGGAAGTCATATATCAAAGCATAAATATAGTACACAGACAGACACTACAAGCAGAGCTGCTTAACTCTCTAATACAATGTTCTCATATGGAATGGATACATGTTAGTTTTCTAAGTTTCTAATCAATAAGGACAAGCTGCACTGGCAGGATTCATTTGTTGTTTCTGTGGGTGAAATAAGCAACCATAATCCTTGGTGGATGATATGTATAATTTAATGATGATTCCTAATGTGCTACAACGAACTGTACATGTGGATCAAGAGCAACTTACCTTAATAGTCCACAATATCTATATACATATGAACCAAAGGAATACTGCAGTTTATTTGTTTATTAGCAAATTTTAATGTTTCAGGTGAAGACCATATATAGTTTATCGAGAAGGCCATATATAGTCTCACAAGAGGAAAATCTTGACAACAAGAAAGATGGCAACTATACTTTGTAAGAGAATAAAAATATAGCACATCTTTCACACAAGAAATCCTACCAATGAGAAATAGTGAGATAAAAAGCATACTTGTATGAGCTTGTGTAAGGTGACTATGATTAGTTTGCAATTTGATAAACACTACTCAGTGAAGGCAAAGAAAACTAAGAAAGCATGTTTTAGACATTTTAAGAAACTGCAGGGAATTTGAATCAAGTGAATCAAGCTTAGCAAATTCAGAATGTTCATTCATCAACCAAAAACATGGATGTCAAAGGAAAAAAAAAGAAAATGAATGCTAGCTAGTAGCTAAAAGCTATGAGTTTACCTGTATCCCAATATTTCATGCAAATTGATTTTTGCATCCTGTTTTTCTCTGGTAAAGTTGCCCCATTTGATATTCGGTCTCATATAATTTTTTCACTTTAGTCTGCAACTCTTTCACACCTTAACAACCTTGTTGATTAAAGTAAGGAAAGGGGTAAAGATCAGGTTTAGTTCAAGAGAAGTGGGAATTCCTATTTTAAAGGTTAATGAATTAGAATTGGGTTACTTAGACCCTTTCATACTTACTAGCTTGTATGAGCAGACCACACCAATTTGAAGCTGTTGAAGAGCTTTAAGGTGGCTATTTCCCTCTTTATCTGCAACTTTCACCAGTATTAGCCAGATTATTGTACCTTACATGGATTTTGGCATTAAAAACATAGAAATGAAAAAGAGTTAAAGCAGGTGGGTGATGAATCAATATTTTTAAGTAGTTAAAGAGCAGATAGATGTTCAAAGGACATTAATTTTGCTAATCAAAACAAAATGAAAAGGCCACCCAATAGAAAGAAGGACCACACAATTTTTTTATATCAAGAGGCTTGAAAATTGGAATTATGTTGCTCATTGAACGCTACCCACGAATCATAAGGAAACCCAAGTTGGAAACTTTTCAATTTGTAAAAACAGAGAGAGAAAGTAAAATACAGAAAAAAGAACAATGAAGTTGACAGAGGAAACTTAACATAGTATCTCAACCATCTTCCTCTTATGCCATCAACAGTCTCGCTGTGAACAGAAGAATGAACCAAAGTACACAGACACTCAAATTTCAGATTCATAGTATGATTCAAATTTGAGCTAGAGATAGAGAAAAGGTTATTATTACACAGCTAGAACATCAGAAGATTGGCTCTGCATGCATTTGGTATACTGACCAGTGAATTCAATTTTTTTTATAAAAAAGAAAAGATGTATTTCTGCTTTTACGATTGGGGCTTTGAAATATACACCAAAAAAGAAAACTTTGAACAAAGGTGGGGTACAGGTTTTCCTGGAAAAACTTCTCCTAGCAATGAGTTGTTTTTCCATTAAATACAGTCACCAAATTTCCAAAAATAGCTTGCTTCAGTCAACATCAGTGAGGATTCCATTTCCCTAGTATTTCCCAAATCAGCTTGCTCCTAACCCAACAAAAACCAACACGCTCCCAAATCAGTTTACCTCGATGGAGGATTCCGTTTCCCTCTATCCCAGACCAGCAACTACTTCTCATTCTAGGAGCAAGATACATGTCACTTGACAAAGCAAGCAACATTCACCGTCTCATGCGAGTACATTGTGAGAGTTATCTTACTCGTGAGAACATGGCTCAATTTTATAAAGAACATTGTGGATGGGTTGAGAATGAACCCTTGATTTGCAAAAAAAATGTCACCCGGCTCAATAATGCTTGAAGGAAATGCTCTTGCATCATCATTGAATGAGCTTATCTTGTCACCAGGCTGAAGAAAATAAGGAAATTTACATATGCAGAGCCATTCCTTTCTCTCAAAAATGCAGAGAATAAATAATAGAGTTTCTCTTAGAGAGAGGAACATTTTTAAAAGATAGACATCTTACATAAGAAACCTTTGCACAAACAAACGGCCATCCAAGAATAATGAAATGATAACAATAATAAACAGACCAAATTCTTACCTGGTTGAGTTTCATCTTAATTTGTCATCTACGAAATCCATCTTAATTCGAATGTCATGCATAAGGGCCTTTATCAATCAATATCTTAACACCCTTATCCTCAACCAATTCAACAAATTTCCCTATTTAATCTGTCAAACAGCAGGAAGTCTAAGCTCAGAAAGTCATAATGCATCCATCTCCAACTCACCACAATTGAAAGGCATATAATGAATACAAAAAATAAAAAATATAAATAAATGCCCAACAGGATTAAACTTTGCTCAAAGGCGTATGCTGAAAATCGAAACTTGAGAAGGTTAAATTAGGTTAGGTATAAGAGTGAGTACCTTACAGAAGGAGAGAGGGGGGGGGGAATAGTATTTTTGACATTGTGTTGTACAGCCATAGCTCCGATTTCGTTGAAGCCAGACACGAATCCATCCATGTGAGGCTATTTTCGAACTATAACAACAAACAAATAAAGAAAGTGAGGAGACGAAGATGTGCAGTGAGTAATGGTTCTTATAGAGAGGGGGGGAACCTTTGAAGGCATTGAGCTCCATTAAGGTGATGTGGTGGAAGAGAGATTGGGGTTTGGAAATATCCATTGAGATGTCGAGAGAAGAGGTGATATCTACCTACGTCTACTACCCCTAAAATGTATTCCACACGGCAACAACTCCAGCAAACTCCAAAAAACCAGGATGTGCGGTCGTGTGGAGATGAACATAAGAGGTTACAGTGGAAAAAAATCCTTCAATAGTTGTATCTTTTATAGATATCAGGACAACTCCATGAATCAAAAAACCCAACTTACCGTGATCAAAATGGGGAAGTACATGTCTGACCATGGGAGAAAGAAAAAGAAAACGGATAAGAATAGAAATATAATAGGAATATAAATGGAAAACTTGCAATTAATGTGGGAACGACATGTGCAAATAAATAGTGAAAGGAGCAGTAGAAATAATGGATCGTTGGTTGTATCGTTTATAGATTTGGGAGTTCCACGGAAGAGTTATCTTCTTTGTCACCTGAAGCAGAACAAATTTATGGTGGGGACTTGCAATCGGTGGTGGTGGAATCCTCGTCGTCGACCGCCATCAGTGATTGAGATGCGATAATTTTTTTTCTCAGTGAAGAGAGAACACGTGAGGAAGACAAAATGCTTCTGAAATACGTTAACCAAAATATAGAAGCAAGCGAAAGGTCGCAAAAGCAGGAGAAAAGCAAACCTACTCAGCAGAAGGAAAACCTCTTGCAATTGATGAGAAAGTGACACGTGCAAATGAACAGTGATTATACAGTAGAATTGACGGGTCTGCGTTTGTATCTATACTAAGGCATTAACCCGTGCAACGCACGGTCAAATTATATTATTATTACTTATAGATAAAATTAAATTGTAATAAAAAAATGAAATATGTTTTGAATTTAAATATTTTTTTTTAGTTTTTACATTAATTTATTAATTAAAACAAATAATGTATGTTTTGTTTTTTTTTATACAAGGGAAAATTTAAATTTACAAATCATCTATAATAGATATTTAAAATATAGTGAGAAGTAAACAAAAAATATAGGGTCAAAAAAGAATCACTTAACATAATAGATAATCATTTTAACAAAAAATAAATTAACTAATTAATTCGTATACCAAATCACACATTGTACAATAATCAATCAAAAAATGTACTCACTAGAGATTACCAAGAAATAGTACAAAATGTATTTAAATTTTTTTGAAAACTTCTTTAAATACTACATTCTTGGTTTTGGAACAAAGACCTTCATCATTATTACAAATCAATATCTTCAATCCAATTCTACATTTAACCTGAGATATAGCAACATATAATTGTCCATGTGAAAATATTGGTTTGGGCAAATACAAACCCACATGAGATAATGTTTGTCCTTAACTTTTGTTAATTATCATCGCAATACACAGACATAAAGGAAATTGTCTCCTTTAAAATTTTATGGGTAGTCCAGCATCAGAAGGTATTAAATTCATCCGCGGAATGTAAACTTTGTCTTCAACATGATTACCTGTCACAACCCTTGCACCAATAACATTTGAACCTAACTCATCCACAATAAGTCTAGTTCCATTACAAAGACCTGCAGATTAGTCAATATTCCTTAACAACATTACAGGCACACCTTTTTTGAAAACCAACTTGTGATTAGGAAGACCTGAACACTTTATTCCATTAAGGAACTCAAGGGGAAACCAATCAACATCAATCCCTACATCTCCATTAGATTTGCAAATAGAATCAGAGCTAAGATATTCCTTATCTTCCCCGGGGATCAGAGAAAGAACAAATTCATTTACCTTCTCCACAACTTCCAGTGTCGGTGCTAGTATTGCCCTGTCTTCAAAAAACTTATAATTTCTCATATTATCAACCAAATTAGGGTATGTACATGCGACAATATCAGCAATATGGTCATTCGATTCCAGTATTAAAAGGTCTTTCGGAATCTCTACATTAGCCACACCATCATTGTCAACTTCGACATTTCCATCACCAATATCAAGGATCCAATTTCCAAACTGTACCATCTCATCCACATTAGACATACCAATACCAGATTGAAGCCTCATGTTCTTAGTTAACTTCAAAATTTTGCAATGTTTCCATAGTATGGATGAATTAATAGTTGCCATTACAATATCTGCCCTACTTGCTTTAGGAATAACTGGCAAAATTTGTCTGAAATCTCCACCAAGCACAATAACTTTGCCACTAAATGGCTCATTTATACTATTAGCATTTGAAAATCGCATTACATCTCTCAAAGTACGATCAAACACCTCAAAAGCCCATTTATTAACCATTGGAGCTTCATTCCAAATAATAAGACTTGCATATCGAAGCAACTCAGCTTTAACACTACCCTGTTTTATATCGCAAGTTGATTCCTCAATCAAAGAGATTGGAATAGCAAATCGAGAATGTGCAGTTCTACCACCAGGCAAAAGAAGAGAGGCAATACCACTGGAAGCAACATTTAGAACTATCTTTTCCTTAAATCGAAGTCGACATGACAATGCTTTCCAAACAAAAGTTTTTCCAGTCCCACCATATCCATAAACAAAATAGAAACCTCCAACTCCATTAAGCACAGCATCAACGACTTCATCATATATGCATCTTTGCTCATTAGTAAGTGTTTGAAAATACTTGATATGTTCAGCCATCATCTCATTTTTATCATAGCTTAGCTCATTGATTAACAAAATGTTTTCGAACTTATGCATCGGGGAGAAATTAGGACATGACATTCCAGGGAACTCATTCAATGATTTACCATTTGAATGCAACAATTTTTCAATATCTATCAAGCATAACATCTTCAATTCATCATCTCCAATGCTCAAGTCTATAATAAGAATGCTTTAAATATAACATTTAAAAAAAATTTAAGAAAATAAAAAACATATCACTTAAAATAACATTTTATACATTATATGAATAAAATTGTACCTGGACAACCAAGTGATTTTCACTTTTCATAAAGAATACCATCAACCAATAAATCTCATGTTTGTTCCCACACTGAAGCTGGCTTGCCCATGTGGTTACTTGTCACATGGATACTGCCTAGGCATATGTGTGGAGACTTCAAAATTTTGTTCTTGGTGAGCATATATTAAATCCATGCCCAGAAAATCCAACACCTGTAAAGGTTAGGATCCCACTTCATTTAATATTTTTTTGTTTCCTAACATTCACTGCTTTCGAATAAGATGTTATACTTATTGGTGGAAATTTGAAAGTTTGATTTACTATGGAGAGGAAATTGTTGCCTAGCTGAAATTGATGTGACTTCCATCCTAACATAAGCTTTTGATACCTACAAACAAATAGTCAAAGGAAAGAAGAAATCAGACATTTAAGAAAAGAAGTTATCTATATATTTCTAAGAAAGAGCTTCTAGCCCCTTCCTAGAAAACTAGGGCTTCACTTGCAGCCACATTAGAGTGTCTAAATGCTCTGTTTCTGTGATGTCAACCTCATGAATCTGTTGTAATGTCAGCAGTTTCTAATGCTATTATTATAACAGTAAATTTATTCATTGTAAAGTTTTATGGCATCAATTTGGGGCTCAACACGTGGATCCTTTGGAGGAATTTCTGTGGTAGACATGCAGAGGTAGCTTTTCTATCATATAATTTTCCTTGTTCTTGCTTTGGTTTAAGGGGGATATCTTTCTTTTCCTGCTTAATACTTCACTCTTTCTCAAATTTTTCTTTATAGCGAAAAATAGTTTAAAATTGTGGAAATGTTGCTTTTTTTTTTTTTGCTTTTGTTTTTAGACAACTCAAATTTGGTAATTGAAACATAAATTAAGTCTTGTGATCAATTTTCAAAGTAATGAATTATGTTGCATGGTTTGGCTGTTTCTGACTCTCCAGTTTAGGAGGCCTGGCTGGACCACTTCCCGGTTTAATTGGCCCAGTTTTCAAAACACTGCTTTGTATACAATTTATGTATGTGTTGTGATGCTTTAAAAATTCTAAAAAGTCTTAATATTTTAGCGTAATACTCATATATCATCAAATATAAATATTAGATATGTATATGATTTGACAAAGGGTGTTTAGCATCTAACATTTCTAATTGTGATTTTTTATTTATGAGAGCATGTCCCTGCCTATGGTGCTTATTTGGGGGTGCTGGTTGGGGGGAAGAGTTGTTCATCTACCCTTGTATTTTGATTTTACCATTTTATACTTGGACCTTTTAAAAAAGAAAAGAGAAACACTGCAATGTTTTTTAGTTGATTTATCATTGATTTCTGTTTAGTATATAAGTAGTCTCTTACTGGAAAGTCATTTTCATGTTATTTGACTGCAAAGCCATTTTCATGTTATTTAGCTCATTTATCATTGGTCATGTTTTTAATGTAAGTAATATGTGTATGTTGCAGAACATTTAAGGAGATATCAGATTTAGAGGGGGAGGTTTCATCTATCACAAACCTGCTATCTGCACAAGCTGCCTTGATACATGATTTGGCTGAGGGAGTTCTCACCGATTCATTTTCTATCTCCAATTCTGATGGTTTGTCTGAAAATGCTATATCAAAATCTAAAGATAGGGAGACATCAGACCTGGACAAATGGTTAGTTGAGTTTCTTGATCTCTTAGATGTTCTCTTGCCTAAAAGGCGAGTGAATGAAGCTGTGGCTGCTCTTGACGAAGGGGAACGTGTGGTGTCTGAGGTGAAAGAGATGGTGGATGAGTTTTAAATGATGACTGCATATCCGTCTATCGCTTCTTCTAGTTTTTAGAGATTTATTTTGTCAGCTTAGTTATCATTATGATAGGTACGATAAAGTAATGTTAAGATGTAAATTGCAGAAGCATTTAAATATTGTAGCTCCTCCCATTTCCTTAGGTAGACATGGTTATTTTATATCTTCAAATAGTTTGATACAATCTTCCCATTCATTGCCATAAATGCTAACTTATTTGAGTTTGATTTTCAAACGAATTTCTTATTAATTCCCACCTTTGAATTTCTTGAACAAACATATCTTCTGTAACATAGGTTTCTAAGTTTGGATACTGGATTAAAGAATAGTTATTCTTTAGGACAAAATGCAAGAAATCCCATCCAATAAAAAACACTCTTGTGCTTTGAAACTCATCAATATGATTATTTGAACTTATTAAATCATGCGTATTGGCTCCTTATAAGGGGGTTATTTGCACGTGCATAAGGGAATTAATGTTAACTATATGCACAATTTAATTAATCCAATAGATCGTATTGATGAGTTATATTAACTATATGCACAGTTTGATTAATTCAATAGATCATATTTATGAGTTTTAAAAGACAACACATAATTCTTTTTTATTTATCAAACTACACTAAGTTTTATTTTTAATAGCAATAATATATATTTTTAAATTAAAACTGATTAAATACAAACATTTTATTATAACATGTACAATAATTAGATAGAATATTATATTAAATTGCAACTCAAAATGTTTGTGCGAGTATTATCCGTTAGTAACATCTTAATGTATTCTATTCTTGCTGAGAAACCCAGGAAAGTGGTCAGCCATTAATAAACCCACCTAAAAGGCAGGTAAACCCACCTGAAAGTCTGCCTTCCATCATTTACTTTCCATTCACAGTTGCTATAACTACATTAAGAGAGTAAAACAGAGTAATTAATTATCCATTAATATGGTATTGCATCACATACATACAAATCCTACAAGAAACCAAAGGCACTGTATAACTTCACATTATCATTCAATTCAAGCATCATTAGCTTTGTCAAAAGGGGACACAATTTGAAAAGAAAATTAAATAGTTCACATATATAAATAGTTCCACTTTCTTGCTTCTTTTCTCTTCATCAACACACAAGGTGTATTTTCATCCCAACACAGAAAACTTCAGGCTGATGAAATATCCATGTCTCTGATAGGTCGTCCTCATCTTGTTAATGGGGTTCAAAGAATGAGAACCTTCCACTATTTCTGATGGCTAAATTGTCAATGTACAGTGATGATACCCTCTACCAATCCAAATAGCTCTTTGTGCCCATATTGCTTCCATCAACTGCATTATGAGCTTGATATGTCAAGGTCAAGGTTTCTCATGAATATGCCAAATAACATGGAGCCCTCCCCTGCTAGTGCTAATGAATGGTTTGACTCTCATTCTTTTCAACACAACAACTCAATGGAAAAAAAGAAGAAGAACTATGGTACTACGTCAGCTATATATAATCAATTTCTTAACTATATATAACAACTACATTTTTCGATACAACCTCATCATTTTCTAATTCTACATGCTTTACTAAGGTGTTTACAAAGATAATAGAGCAACAAATCAATATCAAGCTTGGATATACATTAAACATTAGCAACATCTATATCGAAATATCCTATAACCTGCAAATTCCAAATTAGTAATTTAGTAATCACAAATATAACTGCATAAAAATTTATAGGATACCTGAAGGATATTTGAAAAAAAAAATACATAACCAGTAGAGAAAGCACAATACAGATCATCATGATTGGTGCAATATCAACATTGTCACTAATTGATTGAGAATAGAATATTAAGTGAAACTTGTCCATTTTTTTCTTTCCTCCATCCCATATTTTTGCTATTTCAGAACCAACAGAGAAGGAGTAAATCACTGGTGACAAACAAAAGCATGGAGTGGATGGTAGAAAAAGTGCCAGATCTCCTGATAAGCTCGATCAGCAATATCATAGCACTATATAAGGCATAGTTCCAAAAGATATGAATATGAATTATCCAGTACATTTGTAAACCTTTGAATATCTATTCAAATTTTGTTCATTGAATCTTTACAATGAACTGTATTACACAGCTTGAAGATGCTTAAAAGTTTAATAAAAAAGTGTTATGTAATGTTATAGAGTTAGAAGCTATTTGCAGTTATCAGTAATGAAGAAAGGATTCTAAAGATTCTGATTATACTTACGTATCATGCATGTGATACCATAAGGACAGAAGAAGCCTTGACAACATGCTTGACAGTTTGAAGTTCTTGCAGGTATCTCCTTTGAATTTGTAAGGTCAACCTTCTGGCTTGAGTGAACACTACAGGCCCATTGTAACACCCCAAACTTTCTATTTATTAAACAAGTAGTGATTAACAAATTCACTTGTTTAGTGATTTCTGTCTTGTAAAGTTATTTTGAATATTAAATACGTATATTTGATTGTTTTGAGTAATTTGCTCAGTGTCGAAAAATAATAATTTTCGGTAGGAAAAATATACGTAAATTAATTTTTACTTGTTTAGTCTTAATTAATTTACATAAATTGATTTGATATTTGTGCGTTTTCTAATTTTTGTGATTTTATGTGTGATTTTAGAATTTTTACTGTGTTGTGGGCCCCACGAGGTGTATGTGGGCCCAGGTGGGTCCAAAAATGAAAAATTTTTCTACGAATAGAAAAATTTATCTTTTGTTTTGTTCGGAGATACTAAACCCGAATCCGAAACTTGATTTTAGAAAATTTCTTTATTATTTTGTAAAAAATACAAGTAATTATATATATATATATATATTTGTAAGGTTAGAAACAGAAGATAAAAATAAAATTCTATCTTTGTTAAGATAACATTAGTGGTTTGGATATCCACTATCAATTTAATTATAGTTGGAGAATTAATCTTGATTTAATTAACGGTGGAGATTTGATCTTAAAAGTAAATAGGATCAATTATAACCGTTGGATGGAAATTAAATCAAGGGTAGGGATTTAATTTTATAAATGGCTATGACCATTATCAACCCTTGGATGTAAAATTAATCAATGGTGGAGATGGATCATTAATGACCATTGGATTTGGATTTAGATCAATGGTGGAGAATTAGTCATCAAAAATGATTACAACTATTTTGGACCCTTGGATGTAAAGTTTGAAGGTGTAATCTTGACCCTTCATTTTTTGAGACACATCTAAGGGATAGGGTTTAAAGAAAAGATCCAATGGCCATAATAAGTCTTCTACCTATAATGCTTTTAATTAATACCTAAAATGACTAAAAACAAAATTGGCTATCAAATTGTCACATTTTGGAGTGCATGATGAGGGGGACGGTTGAAGGAAGCAAGAAGAAGAAGGAGACCATTTTAGAATAGGTTTTTAGGTCAAAGAAAAAGGATGAAAGGATAAAGAAAATAGTTTAGTGTTAAGACAAATTACTATTGATCATTAATGCTTATGTTTTTCAAATTTCACTTTATATTTTTCTCCAAGGCATGCTACGGCAATGCCATCTTGGAAGACCATTCTACACTTCATTTATCACTTCTTCACTTTATCACTTAAACTTCAAAGAAACCAAACCAAGAAAACTTCATTTCTCTCCCAAAATATGACCATTCAGCCAAGCACTCCAATCTTCTCCTCCATCACTCTTTAATTTCATGCAACCTAGTTTCTTGAATCTTTACCTCATTCTAAACAACTTTCATGTTGAAGACTTTCTCTAAATCTTCCATCTTGAAGGACTTTCACTAAGATCAAGTTCTGAGTTTTTGTTGGTGAAGTGTAAGAAAACTTCATTTATTCTTTTCTTTTTCATGTTCTAAACCATAAGTTTGATCCATGGTTCTTCTTATTCAAGCTTAATATACTAATTTTCTTGTATTTGTTTCATGTTTAAGAACTTGTGTTGGTGGAGATATTGTTCAAAACACAAATCAACAAGCTTTTTGGTGGTTCTTCAAGAGTAAGAGGAGATTCATCTCACCAACCAAGCGTATGGTGATGAGAGATGGTTTTATATTTGATGGATGGTGAATCCATGTGAGGATTCCTATCTATGGTCATGTAATAATTTATGTGTGTTATGTGCTTTGATTATTTTTGCCTATGCTTGATATGCTTTGCATGATTTACTTGTATATGCATGCTTAGTATGATTTTTATATTTTTATTTATTTATATGGCATGCTTAAAATATGCATGATGATATATGTTGAATATATTATGATGGATGTATGTTGAAATAAGCAAAATTTTGGCTCCAAAGGCCATAGAGGAGGTCACGGTTTTGAACTTCCAAGACTAAGGTTTAATTTGAAATTTTTCAAGAATTATAGAATGAATTTTTAGTCCTTGAACTAAAATAAATTTCAGCCAAGACATCAACTAAATTAGTGTTCACAAAATTATATTTTCATGAATGACAATATTGAATGATTTGAGAAGTAAGGAAATTAAATAAAAGGGTTTGTTTTACAAAAATAAGGCACACATTTTTTTTGAGTTATATTTTTATTAATTCATTTTGTGTAGAAAATAAGAATGGATCTTAGATGATTTACAAGAAAAATATTTGGTAGTTTCAAATGCCATATATAAGGTTTTGACAATTTAGAAAAATATTTGATGTTATAAAATACAAAAATTTTCAAATAAGGATTTTTGGAAAAAGGAATTAAAGTGTAATATATTTAGTGAAGTGGAATTTTTATAAATAAAAGGAAAAAGAAATTGAAAGTGTTGAATTTCAAATTATTTTAAAGAGAATTAATTTTAGAAGTGATTTAGAAATATAAAAGAAAACGTTCATAACTTAAATTTACTAACGTAGTATTCATTTATTGGGTTTTGGAAAATGTTAGGAAATTTAAAGTTAGAAACAGTAATTAAATCAACTAAATGTGATTTTGTAAGATTAAATCAATAAAAAGTGATTTTTGAGAAAATATATTACGAGAAAAGATTTTTGACTAAGAATAAGAAGGGAATAAAGTAAGAAATTATATTATTGTAAGAAAAGTCCAAAATAATATTTTTAAAGTTAAGAAATATTTTACGAAGGGTAAAACGGTGAAAAAACGATTTACGTAACTCAAAAACATAATTTTTAAGTTACGCGATTTGAAAAACGTTAAAATGTTTCTACGCGATTTTTAAAGCGTTTAAATATTTTACACAATCGAAATGTTGTAGAAAAATATCGCTAGGCGATTTAAAAATGAAAGAATATTTTACGCGTTTTAATACAGTAGAAAATTGTTACGCAAATTTTTAAACGTAACAAAAATATTACAAAACATTGATTACGTAATAAAATATTACGTGACCGTAAAAATGTGACAAAAATATTTTACGAATGAGAAAAACATGGTAATGTATTTTTGCTGTTAATTATACAGTAAACTTTACAGTTAAAATCAATATATAAATCTTTGCAAGAAATTTAGAAGTTTGCCCGAAATTGGCATTAATACATGAACGTAAAACAAGATTTGAACCTCGTATGAGAAATTATGTGATTTACCTTTGGTTGGTAATTGGTGCATTACACATGCATTGAAAATGATCCGATGGATCGTATATGGCTAATTGCTAGAGAAACGTTCTCTTGAATGGGTGCGATACGCGTAGTGTAGGTAGGTCACTTGTTGACCTTGGGGCATCGGGGTGCGGGTTGCTCGCAATGGGCGGTTAAGCGGCTCTTCTTGGGTTAGACCGATGCAACACACCGATGATCCTGACCGAGACACTTTCTTAATCGAGATATGATAAAGACTGTCGTGTATGTGGTAGATGTGCAAGATATAATTATAGCACTTGGTCTCGAGGCACGTGGTACCGACATCTTTTCGATCAATTTCTCCGACTTGAGTATTAGCTCCAAGTAGGTCATTGAGTCTGTGCGCATGCATGAAACCGAGCATCTATATCTGTGATGGTATTTGTGTAATTATTTTGTGATTTAAACAAAGATAGTGGCATGATGGTAATTATTATTCTTACACTATGATGATGGCATAATTGTGATCATGATATGATATTTTTGGTATAATATGTTGTTTGTATTATCTCTGTGTTATTATGCTGGTATTGGCGTAAGTGATCTCACCTCTTTGTATGTATATCTGTATATTGTATTTATATTGGGTGAAGACGTTGAGAAAGATACGGTACTAGAAGGAGAAGAGGAATTACTTCTCACATCAGGAACCGCAGAGTTCTGACAGTATGACGTCAAGAGCCAGTTTCTTCGGATAATGTACGTTTACAATTTTACTGAGGAGTACAGAGAATGGAGGACAAGTCCCGAGATGAGCGAGGACTTATTTACGAGGGTACACGATGTTAGTATTAGTAGGTCAGATCGTGGGGATCCATTTTTCTCGTGTGACTATCTTTGTTCATGTTGAATTTCCGTTGCATATCAGGCGACATTGGGACACTAGAAATTATGTCCCAACGGAAATCGAAGATAGTGTCGTCACCGGACACTGTTCGTAGGGCTATTTGTCATAACGATTCCTACCGCCGAGGAACCCGAGGAGGACCCGTCTGAGGGGTCTTCGCTTAGTTAAACTTGGGCATGTTTGAACTCCGATATAAATAATGTCTCGTAATTATTTAAGTGTGTTTGTTGTTTTAAGAAATGGTCTCGTAATAAATAAACTGATAAAAATGAAGTAAATTACGTGTGATGATCATTATGTATAATGATGTACATTATGTGTGATGATGTATAATAGTTTTATTTTTCGCTAAGTTTATTTTATTGTGATCAAAAAAAAAATTTATAACTCGTATTTTATTATAACATCATATTTTATAACTTGGGGTAATTTGGTAACAAAGTAACATAAATGTGGCACCCTACGGTGGGTGTTACACCCATCCTGGCTCGCAACCGAGACCCATGAGGTTTAATTGCAGTTCTTGTTAGGCTTTAAATAATTGGCACTTGTAGATCTCTCCAATAAACTATTTAAGTAAAACTTGACTTTTGCTGCGGTACACAAGCGTTTTATAATATCTCCTGTTAAATCATTAGAATGACCAGAATCCAAAGCATGAGAAGAGTGGTGCTATGAGTGAAACAGATTTCTGGTAGAAAACAGGAACTCTGATGTTAAATGAGAGATCTTTAGTATTAACTGTGAACCATATAGTCACAACATGAAGCCATGAAAATATTCTCGAAGTCATGTTTGTAACAACATCCCTACTCAAGATCAAAATAAGTTGTAATATTTATTCCTTGCATCCACGTTAGTCTTCATATCTTCGTATTTTTCATCCTCACAGACCAATAAGCATGTTGTAAATACTAAAAATTTCTGTTCCATTAGATCTATGCACACGAGCCCATTCAGATTTTCTAACCAAATAATGAACATGTCTAATTGGCTGCTGAGAAAAAGAAGAAAGGAAAACAAAAGAATTGGGGAAAAAATTAATGTGCCTCTTCTTTTCATGTATTTTCTTAGAAACAACATGGAGCAATAGTATAATTTCTTTCTAATTGACAGTGTTCATACCTTCAGTCTTCTTAATGCAATAAGCCAAGAAGCCCAAATTCAAATGAAAAATTAAATGCTTGCTTCCAATCAGCATCCCTAAAACAAGAAAATTTGGTTTCACAATCAAATCAGTATCTATACAGTATTATCTCTCATTGATTTCCTTCACATGAAATTCATCTATTTTTTTAACTCTCATTTCAAACAAAATTACAAATTTGAAACATTTGAAGCATAATACTCAAAATGAAGAATGTTTTCAATTGATTATATTAAATGTATTTTCTTTTAATAAAATGTCTCCCTAAACTTAAACTTTATGAAATGCCTTTTGTGTTTTGAGCTTTCTTAACTCAGAACCTTACCAAACAGATAAAGTACAAATTTTTAAAAAAAAAAAGCTACAGAAACAAATGACTCACGGATCTTTGACACAGAAACTGGAGTCTCTGCTTATTTCATGATTGAGAACTGATGTCAAATTGAAAAGTCGACTATAGACAAGCTGACTAATAAGAGGAAGCAAAGCAGGGTTATCAATTCGATCATAGTCATTCAAATCTTGGCAATGCATTATCCCAAGGAACAAGCTCAAAACCACAATGGGTACCCAAAGAAGCACCCAAAGATGCTTTGAGCAGCTCCACCTACACATGTTAGAGTGACAAGAAAATGTGGAAAATGAATGCAACAGAGGTTGTTGAGTTTCTCACAGAAAAGTGCAGATTGTGGAAGTCCTCAGAATTCATAGATCAACATCTAAGCCATATCAATGGAACTCTGCCCCCAAGTATGCAGTAAAAAGACATAGTTCCCAAATTAACAATAGCAGGAAGTCTACTGACTGCAGCAAAACAATTCCATCTATAAATACAACCCATCAATCCCTTGGTCAAGTTACAGGCAGTTCCAAGTCCAACACACTGACAACATAGCCCCCACACACCCCCAAACCACAAATTATATATAGGGAAACTGGTAAAAAATTGAAAAAAGAACTATGGCAGAATAAACATGATAATCAGAGCAAGAAAATGTAACCATATGCTTAGAAGATTAAAAGATTCACATATCACTTAACAGTAAGAAAGATTCACACCCCAAAAGATTCACACTGCATACTTACTCATATTGGTCTCCACTTCAACAATATGGACAACACTGCAATGACTAAAACAAACTACCTGCAAGATAGACCAAGAAGGTTTGGAACAAGTTTAGGAGTATAGTAAGTCAGCATCTAAAATTAAGTTGTCCAAGCTTAATATAATAAATCTTCTAGTACTAATCTCGTCCTAAAATTGGGCTGCAAGAATGAGATACCTAAAAGTCAGAAATACAATGAATAGCAAGCCCGAAATGGCTTACCTAAAAGTGGAATGCATCAATCACTCACTAAAATAGGCAAGAGAGTTGCCTTTATCCACACGCAACGCCCCCACCTGCTCCCATCTGCAATTAAAGAAAAGAGAAAGAAAGGACTGCAATCACCGCTAAACCCCTCCCACCAACCCTAATCTACTTAAGCTAGGCTATGGTACGTATGACGTGCCCAAGGAACTACAATCATGTATTACATTGAATCTCATCTTATCTTGAAGGATAACTTATTTTGACAAATGTAGAAACACACCAGATAAGGAGTGTTCTGAAAACTGATCACCGTTGGAGGAAAATAATAGCACCTTGCACTTTGTGAAAGAACAAAACACATATAACAACAAAAAGAAACTCTCTGAAGAATGTTATGGAGAAGGAAACTCAAAATTCTACCACCTCACATGTTGTTGAAGGTCACCAACATTTATCAATTGAAAAGCACATTATATACGTCATCCATTTACACATGCTAGAGTGTCAAATATTTGTGAGTACTTATAATATATACATAACTACTTAAACATGATTACAAAGAGAGTAAGAAATAGTAAAAAATGGGTATCAGATTACCTGATCATACTTGAGCATTTTATTTCTTATCTTTTTCATTGTTGTAGTCACCAATGAGCATAAAATCTCACATACTTTAATATGCATGCAGCATTTAAAGTTAACTATTATTATCACAAAGTTCAGCCCACTTTAGAGCAATAGACTGAGCACAAATGTAGCAGCACAAATCATACAATATTGGGCACTCAGAAACAATCAATAAAGAAAAAAAAATGTGTACACAGATTCAAGTAGTGCAAGGAGGCTGTCAACACTATCATAGTTTCACATGTTATTGAATGTTCTATACAGAGAGCCATATATATATATATATATATAAGATGCAAGCACTTAAATAAAAGGGAAAGACAAAGAAGTGGGTGGAATTTGTGGTTGTGTTGATTTACATTCATTTTTAATTTATGGGATCTACAATTTTAGAAAATGCCAAAGTAATCAAGCGAGTAACTTCCAGGGGCATATCAATTTGCCCTGACATACCATTTTATAAACAAATACTAAAATAAACATCGATCAATTAGATGTACAAAGGTAATGGTTACAATGACAATGCAAATTAAAGACTTATAGTTTTCTCTATCAAACAATTATAATTTAGAAGGCAATCACATCAAAGTCTCCAGATATTTGTTAAACCTCAAAAATTCAGTTTGAGTCAAAAATACTTACAGTCCAATCAAAATTGGAATGCAGAGATCTTGGGTACCTAGTAGAAAAAGTGTTGGCGTTTTTACCAGCAGATATCATCAAAATATAAAACTATAATGCCAGAGTTTAACTTCAGGTAGTATGAACTATTATAAATAGTACTATTAAAAATGTTAGCTTTTAGTATAGTGCTGAACCTTATATGGGTATATGGTGGTTGCTGAACCTTATCGGTTCAAGTGAGGACTGACATATATCAATTCCTTAGAATAGGTAAGGGTAAGATATATGCTTACAATCTATTTTTACTATGCCTGCTGAACCTTGTATATTCTATTTTTACAATCGATTTTTACTATGTCTGCTGACATATGAAATGCTGATATAGACCTAAACTGAAGCTACAATATATATTTAACAGGTTTCTCTATAAGAAGCTACAATCAATTTGTTGCCTAATTTTGTAAGGACCCCGTAGGTGTTTTGATCAAATAACTAAGCTATATCAAGACAGAGTAGGAACACAAACAAACTTTCTATGTAAAATGAAGCTTTAAACTATATTGATGGCATGATAGCTAAAAAATAATAGGTAATTTATATGAAAAAAGAAACAAAGTTGAGAACCTAACGCAGGAAAAGTGAACTAAACTGAGGAAGACTAAAGATTTCCACTCTTACCTGCTTAACTTCAAACAGAACCTAATGCCTTTGTGCCTTAACCTCGAACACAGGATTAGATGAATAATGAAAATGCAGCAAAAAATGTGCCTAGTTCCTTGTACTATAGCCTGAATCTTCATTGAAAAGCCATTTTCAAATTCAAACTAAATGATAAAACAGTAAATAATGTTCAATATTTACTTAATTAATAAATAATACTTATGAATACCTTTAATTTTGATCTTCAACTCACAACAGAACACACTTGTAAACCTTTAACTTCTTGTTCAATGAGTTATACACAGTGTTGCAAGTTAAAATATGGGTAACTCAAAGAAAAATATAGGCAAGTAATTTACATAATAAGGAATTTTGTTGTAACTGATAAAGATACAGGGAACATTTCTCAAAGCCTATATAAAAGAAGGTAAATAGACAAATATAATTGCAAGACAACATTTCATTGATATCAGATTCACTTTACAATGACAAGTATCTGGTGTATCATACATCAAAAGTACTTTCTGACAGACTGAGTTATAAGCAACTATACATTGAACCTTATCATATAATTCTATCAAATACAACACAAGGCAATCCAAAAAAAAGAAAACCACCAGATTTATTTACATATACTAATAATAGACTGGACCACTACGTTGAAAGCCAATGACACTGTTAAAGTCCAGGTCCAGCACCCAAAAAAGGATAGTCACATACTGCTACGGTTTCTCCATCTTCACCACCTTCAACATATTAGCAATGGGAGCATCAACAGCAGACTTCATAGCTTCTTCAAGTTTTATCTTTGCAGGTGTGTTCTTAACATTACCAGAAGGTTCAGCAGATCCAAGACAAACAACTTCATCAAGCACTTGGGACGAAAATTCCTACAGGTGATAGACCACAGTTGTAAACTTCCATTTATCAGAAGAAATGAAGACTAAGTTAAAATGTAAGGGGTAAAGACCTCAGCAGCAACTGAAGCATCTTGGGATTCATCACAGCCCAGGTTGCAAACCTTAGGGAATGGCAGATTAAACAGGGCCTACATCCATTACATAGGCGGAATGAATTACATAATCTAATAAGATATAAATAAAGATGACAATTTTCTAACATAATCTATAAAGTACAAAAATTGGAAAGATGAACAAATTTAAATGGAAGCCTGAAAAATTTTAAACAAGAGTAAAACCTTAGTATCTACTGAATCCAAATGAGGGAAATCAGAAATTAGACTACAAATGTCTGGAAATGGTGGAGTGAACTTAGCCTCGCATTTAAGACAGAATATGTCAGTCAGTAGCAAGAAACCATACACAAAAACAAGTAAATTAAAATTAAATGGTACAAACATTACACAAAAGATGCAATAATCAATTTAAGAAGAGAACTCTTATTCTACCTTAGTTGGAGTAACTTCTGCTCCAGGCAGCTGAAACATGCTTAAGATTGCATCATCCTTACATACCCTCCTAACTCGATATGATGCATCTAATTGGGCAGCTAGAGAAGTTTTTTTCTCAATCTTAAACAACATCTTCTTCCCCACTAATCCAGCCAACACAGCAGAATGTAGGCCATCAATGCCCGACTTACCCTTTTGTAATTTAGAAAATTCAGTACAATCAGTTCATAATCAAGGATAAAGTAAATAATCACCAATTACTGTTAACAAAAAAAAACATTAACATTACCATTCTTTGCACCTCAACAAAAAGTCACCACATGCCTTATGTAGGATTTGTTGTGCATCACGATCAAATAGCACAAAGACTGCACAACCACTGTCATCTTGCATATTCAACTTTATCCTGTACCTATTTAGGAAGCATGAATTTGTTTAAAACAATAAATCAAAGACAAAACCATTAAGTAATTGCAATAAACAGAGAAATAATAAAGAATAATGAATTAAAAGTAAGACCTTGGAGTGACATTAAGGACATGGCAGAAGCACGAATCACAGTAATACAAGCCAGAGTTAGGACTAACAGCCCTATGGCACTTGCATGTTGGATACCACCAACCACCATCCTCAACCACCTCATTAATAGTGGTTAAGACAATATACATCCCATTCTACATGGAATATAACAAAGAATTAATAACATGGACCAATCCATATAAAGTAAAAGCATAAAAAATCAAAGGTCAAGTATCAGACAAAAAGAGCAAAGAATTTATCTAATCCAACATCTTTAGAATTATTAAACAATAATATCCATTTAGAATAAAACACAGAAAGGAAATTAAACCACAATATTTAGACAACAAGGGGGAAGGAGACATGAATATCCAACCTCTTTAGTCTCTGCTAACTGCTGTATGTTCTTCCGAACATGAAGGCATATGAAATCATCCTCAATAGACACTTTGAGCCCATCAGGGACAATTGGCAAGGTTTGGGAGCCACCCAAACCATGCACAGAAAGTCTGCACAAAACACAAATAATACATTCATGTTAACTAAATGACAACCACACCAAATTTCAGTAGGAAAAAAATTGAAAAAGAAATGAAACAGAGGAAATTCATCCATTTCTAAATTCAATGGCCTCAGCAATGTCTGGATTAAACATCAATTCGGTTGCATTCATGACATTTTGAATAACAATATTGCCTAAAGAGAAAAATTAAATTAAAGAAATCAGATAATGTGTGGTAATTTAATATAAGAAATCATAAAAAATATCAGTTACAAAAGCAACCTCACCTCTGAACAACTTAATTTTTGCTAATTAGACGACTACCACAGGATCATTCAGATCACCACTTGCAAGGAATGCATTAAGCTCTTCAACATAATCACCAAACACAGTGCATTCAAGTTTTCCCCTACCAAAAACAAATTCAGTAGATACTATCAACACCTATAACAGTCAGACAATATATCAGTTGTCAATGATTATCATAACCAATAGTAGTGTTAAAACATGTAATATAATAATGCAAATGTCTAGTAAGAAACAGACTAGAAATCTATAAGCTCCATGACCACCATTTTCATCATCTTTCCACCCCTCTCATACTATTTTTTAGTTGACACACCAGACAACAAACCCATAACATCTGCACATAACAATAAAATAAGGGTTAAAAAATGAAGCCAAACAAATAGAAATTAAAAAGAGAGAAAGCAACAATGATTTAATTTAGAATCTATAAACTATACCAACTAAAAAGTCAGAATCTCCGTCATGTTTGTAGACATCCCCAAATGGAATAAGAGACAACCCATGAAGAGGAATTAGCTCAGATTCGCAGGCAGTAACAGAAGTTCTAAATTGAAATACCAATCGGTAGTCATGAGTTGTAGCTTTATACGAACCAGTGTTAGGGACAACAGTAAAATATGCCATCCTATACACAGCCCCCTCTGCCAAGTTAGGCAGAAATTTGTTCACCAGATTCTTTTTGACTGAAGCTTGAATTTTACCCCTTTGAGAAAAGGAAAAATTATAAAAAAAAGTTAGGATACAAATAAGCAAAAGCAAATAGCATATTGATACTTACATATTCATCCAACAGAATCATTTCAATAGAACTTATTTGAGATGCATTATTGAATGCAGGGACATTTCAGAGGCGGATGATGTGAACCTTGAGCCTCCAAGCTTCCCTCTCAACATAAATTTTGCTCACAGGATCAAACAGGGGTGCCATATTAGCCAAGTATAGTACGAAAAAAATAAAATAGCCGAAATTTAGCACAAGTTCAAGATCTGAGATTACGAAAGTAAAAACTTCAAGCTGATTGATTGCACACAAACCCTAAGCAATAGCAACCCATATTTATAGACCCAGGAATTTGAATTTGAATTCGGGAAAAAGAGGGAAAAACTAATAATTATCATAGGAAGAAGGAACCCCATACCGTCGATTTGACATTTTCCACCGTCACAGAGCAGCAAAGGAAAAGAAGAGGCAAAACACAGGTTGATGCTATAGTTGAAGAAGCGTCTGAAATGGTTGTGCTGGAAACAAATCGTGGTGTGGGCTGACTGAAATACCCATCTGCTTTGTCGTCTCCAACACGCGACTTCTCCACCAACTCCCATCTACAACTTCAGATTGTTTCGTTGACCATGGAGAAAGTATTGTTTCGTCGACCATGGAGGAAGTAGGCAGGAAGACCCAGTGCATAGCTACCTGGTCAATTGTAAAGCTGAAAGAAACCGTGTAGGGATGCTTGAAGAAAACAGTAGCTCTTTTCTGCTAACACCACAGGATCAATAATTGCATTCACGTGATTGGCAAAGGATATGGCAGCAGCATATGGCTTCCAAAGTAATATAAAAAAATTTGACATCCTAACAGGCAACGTCCAAATAGTGCAAAGGAGTGAAAGAAATGACATTGAAAGTCAAAAAAGGTGTTCTGTATGCAACAGATAACGTGTTGAAGCAAATTACTTTTACAGTAAAATGCATTTAATTGCTTCAATATGTTACGTGTAACAAGAGTGAAATATACAGAATCTAAAGCCAAAATATCAATTTGCAATTGTGCACTCTATCTCGGTAGAGAGTAGGATGAGGTGTGCATAAAAGGACCAATGCACCCCCAATTTTAAAAACAATATATCATCAGCCAAGTAAAAGCAAGGTTAAAAGTGTAAATGATAAAAAATTAATATAAAATAAATTAATAATAATGGAAAGACAATTTTATCCTCCATCCAACATATCACATTTCATCAGAATTTAAAGTTTTAGACAAAAATGTAATTTAACTTATAAGAATTGTTGTAAGAATCACTCTTGTAACAAAATGGTGACACGTGGAATGAATAGGAAGAAGTACAGTAAAAAAAAAAAAAGCTTCAACAATTGTATAGTGTATAGATATAGATAGATATAGATATAGATATAGATATAGATATAGATGGATAGATAAAATATACCTAAATTATTGTGGTTTAACAAGGATACACATAGATATAGATACAAGATATGATACAAATATAAATATAGAGATATATTAAAATTAAAAAATTATAAAATATGAATATACTATATATATATAAAATAAAAAAAATTTATAATTTATAATATGATATATATAACTTTTAAGATTTATAATATATTGATATATTATATGTGTTATTATTTATTATTTAATAAGTCCTTTATAAAAAAATATGAAATATTATTTTTTTTATATTTTTTAAAAATCTTTAAAATTAATTTGTTTTAATAAAATTAACTATATATAAGTACATATAATACAAAAAAAAATTAATTAAAGAGAGTATTTAAGGATTAATTTTATTTTGTTCTTTATTATTGGCACAATGGTGACACGATGACTTAGTTATAGGTAGAGGTAGATAGTTAGATGAGAAGAGTGACCTCAATGAAAAATATTGTGGTCTAATTAAGATATATGATATTAGTAATTGAGTAATTAGACTTGAGTAATGAGTTATTAATAATTTGATATATTATTATTTTTTTTTTTTTTATTTTAAATGGTAATTAATTTTTTATTTTTAAATTGACCGTATTTTGTAGTGTCATCGACGTGTCTGAACCAAAAAATATTTTTTTTAATTAGACACATACAATGTATGTCATTATGTGTTTGATACGAATACATATTAGCACATATACTAAAATAGAGTGTTCGTTTTTCACAGATTGTGATGCATGTCATTGATTTAATGATTAAAAAACAAAGGCAGAGATTGAAAATGGATAATCATATGAACAGGTGGCAACCGAACTGTAGCCATTCTCCAACCCCCTTCATCGCACCTCCTTGCCAACACCAACTGTTGTTCATTCGCCGTAAACAACCAACTATGCCGCCATTCGTCCATCAACCTAGAAAACATACCAGCCTAAAACCCATCTCCGTTCAGCACCACAAAACCACCGCGCCGCCCTCCCCTTGCCGTCGTGCACCACCACACCTCTCCCCTGCCACCGAACTTACCAAACACCAACCCTAGCATCCATAGTTGTTGCGTGTGATTTCCCCTTCGTATCATCGTGATATGTGTGGTTTGTTGTCTCTTTTTTAGATTTAGGTAGGGGTAAAGAATGAAATTTCATAAAATAACAATATGAATATAAATAAGAATTGATAAATTGTAATAGAAATTTTATTTTATTTTTATAATTTAATATAATGTGATACAATATTGGTATCAGAGCTAGACTCTTGTATAAAGAGTTTAGCCGCTTCAAGAGTACATGGCTTCATCAAATGTTTTATCAGAAGCAACTTCCATAAATCGATCACCCTTTTTCAATGGGGATGGTTATGCATATTGGAAGGAAAGAATGAAAATCTTTATCGAGGCTATTGATCTAGATGTGTGGGATCAAAATGGTGCATTTATACCTACACGCGTTGTCATGGTGTAAAAATCGAGACACCTAGAAGTGATTGGTCGATGTGGATAAAAGAAAAGTTCAATATAATTTAAAAGCCAAAAACATCATTACTACCTCGCTTGGGATATGATGAATTTTTTAGAATTTCAAATTGTAAACCCAAAGAAATGTGGGACACTTTACAAGTTACCCATGAGGGTACTAGTGAAGTAAAGAGGTCGAGAATCAATTCTCTAACTCGAATATGAATTGTTTAGAATGAACAAGGAGAAAGCATTCAAGAAATGCAAAAGAGGTTCACCCATATTGTTAATCATCTTGCATCATTAGAAAGAATTTTACTAACGAAGATTTGATTAACAAAGTGTTGAGATGTCTTAGCAGATTTGGCAACCCAAAGTAACAAAAAATATTTGTCGAGGACTTGTCAAAATGTCTGAAGCTACCTCTTTGGAAAGCTTCATGAGCACGAACTAGAATGAGCTTATTTGTCAAAGCTGAAGAAAATGATAAAAAGAAAAAGGGGATAACACTCAAAACCACTTCCTCAACAATCGACAATGATGATGACGAGGATGAAGAAGGCAAAAACAATGAGATCAATGAAGAAAATTTTGGCCTTCTTGTAAAAATTTGGTAAGTTCCTAAAGAAAAGAGAACTCAAAGAAGATCGCCTTTTCCCCCAAAGAAAGTTGAAAAGAAACCTCCAAAGAAAGAAAAGTCTACATAGCATGGGATGACAATGATATGGATTCCACTGATAGCTCAGATAGTGAGGAAGCCCATCTATGTTTCATGGCCAAAGGAGAAGAAGAAGAAAGCGAAAATGAGGTAAGTTCCAATACTACTTTAATGCCTTCTTATGATGAATTACAAGATGCCTTTGAAGAATTGCATGACGAAACTTTAAAACTCACAAAACAAATTTCTTCTTCTAAGAAAAAAATCTCTTCTCTAGAAAATCAAATTCTTATTTTAAATAAAGAGATTGAAGAACTAAAAATTGAAAATGAAACTTTGGGAATTATTGATGCATGCTCATCTCATCCTCACATGCTTCTACTTCTTCAACCAATTCTTCATGTCATATGCTTGAAAAGAAATTGAAGATTTAAAGAACACTCTTTCTAAATTCACTCTCATAGAGATAATTTAAATATCATATTAGGAAAACAAAGGGTTGTTTTTGAAAAAGGTATATAATTGGTTATAACCCAAAAAATCAACATAAATCTTATAAAAATTCTTTGTTTATTCAAGCACTTCATGTAGCCCATTTATTAAATGTTTTTATTGTGAAAGAAGGGTCACAAAGTGCTTCAACATGCAATGCAAGAAAGAATGTTAACACAAAAATTGGGACAAAAATGGTTTGGGTTCCAAAGGGTACATTGCCCAAAATTGACACTCAAGGACCCAAGAAAATTTGGGTACCAAAAACCAAAAATTAAATTGTGTTGCATTGTGTTGAAAGCCTAGAACCGACTTCGACATTTTTGAAAGTGCTAGAGCACAAGACCGAAATAACTTCAAGCTCTCCATCTTTTCATGAAGCTTGAAGTTGCAACCATGAAATAATTTCTTAATCATTGGAACAAATAAGAAAATAATGGCAAATAATAAGGCAAGCTCTCTGTGCATTGCTTTTGTGTTTCCATCATCGGGTAAGGTTTTCTTCTCAAACATGTAGTTCGGACATATATATATGCTTTCCGAAGTTATTCGAATAACTATTTTTGGTATTCGAATACCATTGCCTTGAAGAAAATCTATGTTTTTCTGATAGGTCTATTCGAATACCTCCCATGGTATTCGAATACCATCATCAGAGAAGAGTTCTTGTGGTTTTATAAGTCTACATTCGAATACCCAAATATGTATTCGAATAACACGGACATCTTTATCAACTCCACATGCTATTCTGGAGTATTCGAATACCTTCCAAGGCATTCGAATACTTGCTCTTTCAGAGCTTATAAATCGTGTGGGTATTCGAATACAACAAGAGGTATTCGAATACCACATGGAAAAAATCCTTTTATAGTCGTGTTCTCTTTTCGTTTATCAGGACTTTTCTTTGCATATGCAATGCAAATATATTCTAACTATAAATAACATGCTTTAGATAAAATACATCTTAGTTTTTGAGCCTATGTTTTGTACCTTAAATGAAAACTACATGATATTCTTAAATGCATATTTCTTAGCATGTTCTTGCCCCTCCTTTTTCTCAAGGTCATGCTGCATATTTAATTCTATGTAAGGTAAATGCTTAATGTAATTGGCTACTGTTTTAATAAATATATGAACAAATGCAACAAGTGGTATTAAACAAAGTGGTATGAATGTAATAACAAATGGTAACAAGTAGTATCAATGCAATATCTTTTGCCTTTATGAACTCCTTTGCTATTTTAGATTTATTATCTCGAATGATTTACTTGCTTATGAGTTTGACTAACCTTTATGGATCCAAAAATTAATGGATACCAAAGAAAATGCTTTGAATTGTTCTGTAGGGGTATCACTACCTCAAGCAACATTTTGAATGAAAAATTATTCAACTTGAGGAAAATGAATGAAGAGGATATGAGGAGACTTTCTTCAAGAACAATGGAATGGAATACTAAATGGAAGAAAGCTCAAACTTAAAGGACCAATAAACGAAGAACATTACAAAGAAGCATCTCTCTTCATCTAATTCAATAAGTATCTCTATCTCTAAGCGATTGTGATATTCTTTATGAATTGTATGATACTCGTTGATTAATTGATCTTAAATGAAAATTTTTTTTTGAGTAATATGCTAGCATTGACAAAAGTGCCAAATTGGATATTATTATTTTGTCATTGCATATAGAAATTATATAGATATACAATGCTAGATCCCTATAGCATCAAAGTCAAAATATCTATGATTCTCTTAATAGATGACAGATTTATAAGTTTTTAAAAACAAGTGGTAAATGTTTTACATTTTAATAACATGTGGTATCAAATATAAGCTATTTTCTTGATAAATGTAATGACTATTTTGATGATAAATAAAAAGCAATAAATTGTTTAATGCATGAATTTATCTTTGCTATGTATGAATATTATATTATCTTGCTAAATTTAAAATTATATCCGTTATTCTTGTATGCTATAATATATCTTGTTGGATTGGCATATACTTTATTATTTAATCAAGCCCCATCTTTTGATCATGACAAAAGGGGAAATAAGTTTAAATGTCTTTGTTTGAGAAAAGTCGTTTAAAAAAAGTCAAAACAAAAATAGAAATTGAATTCCAAAAATTAATAAATAGTTATATATCTCTCGATGTAAATCACCTCTTATGAAAAAAAAGGGGAGTAAGTATCTCTAAACAAACTTTGTGAATTCCAATTTATATGAACTAATGCTTTTCTCAAATGTTAGTTTGTCATCATCAAAAAGGGGGAGAATGTAATTGGACATACGCTTTTAAGGATTTTGTTTTGATGATAACAAACGTGAAGACAAACATGAGGATGATGAGAAAAGTCGAAGTGTTTCAAGATTAATCTTAGGACTTAGGATCTATAATGTATGGAGTCATTCAACTAGATATCTCAATGGTTAAAAGATCTAAAATAATATTTCTAAATTAATAAGTTTTAAAGTAGCACTTGAAAGATCAAAGGTTTTAAAATTGAAATAGCATTTCAAGCAATTTAGAAAGGTTTTTCAAATCTTTTTTTAATGAGTATTCGAATACCTTTTATGGTATTCGAATAACTTTGATTCATAATTCATACTTCTTATTTTTAAATTGTGTCAGGTCGACGTATATGTATTCGAATACCAATTTCAAATATACCTTTCTAAATGAGGCATTCGAATACACATACAATATAATAACATTAATGTGTGTTTTGAAATACGTTTTGATAGATATTCGAATACCTCCTCACATATTAATAACCCACGAATCGTTTGAGTTTTTCATACGAGATCAAAACCATTTAATACCATTTTAATGTCAACGACCATTTTTCTTTACGATCTATAAATAAAGGTAGAGATTGAAAATGGACTTTTGATCAATTTTTTACTTGGTGAAAACGTTTTTCATTATTTTCTCTCTTTCTCTAGCCTTAATATTGAATCTTTGAATATCCTTCATTAGCACTTCAATTTGTATAATTTACCAAGTGAGAGTTTCTTCTTCATCTATTATTCGAAACAACCAACTATGCCGCCATTCGTCCATCAACCCAGAAAAGGTATCCAGCCTAAAGGGTGAGGTATCCGTTCATTGCACCACAAAGGTGAGGTATCCTTCAAAGCGCCGCCCTCCCCTTTTGTGTAAGTGAGTGCACCACCACACCTTTCCACAAGCCACCGAACTTGAAAAGTGCACCATTGCCCTAGCATCCATAGTATGTTGCGTGTTTCTGTTCCCACAAGTCGTATCATCGTAAATATGTGCCTGGTTTCTATCCCTTTATCTCTTTATTTAGATTTATTTATCATTGTATAATTATTTATTTTCATTCTTAAAGCATTTTATCATCTTTATATATATTCATCTTTTTACTTGAAGAAATTGTAATAGAAAAGTTTTTTTACTATTTTCATAATTTAATATAATGTGATACAATATGAAATATAAAATAATTATCTAATTTAGTGTACGAGAAATAATATAAAATAAAAATTAAATTGATATAAATGACACAATTGTTTTTAATGAGAAAAATAAGAAAATTACTTTTTTCTTCCATATATAATCTGAATTTACATTTTTTGAAATAATTTATTATTTAAGATTATTTTTTCTTGGTAATATAAATAATGATAATATTTTTTTAATCAATATTTTACTCTTATAAGTGAGAGTAGAAACTTTTATCATTTTCTTCAAAACTAGGATGTATGAAGTTTGAAGATTAGATTATTATTATTATTATTTATGTGGGAAGGCTGTGTTTAAGTTAGATAGAGTTATATAGGTTATAGTTAGGTAGATTAATGAATGATAAGCTTTGTTAATTTATAAATTGAATAAAGATTTATTAGGTAAAAAATGTGGAATATTATTCTATAAAAATATAAAATTTTATTTCTTTTTTTTAAAAAAAAAATGAGATTCTTACAAATTTATAGAATAGAATTTAGATTAAAAATAATATTCTATAATTTTTTTAATTAACAAACGCATGAATTATCTAATTGCAAGATTAAATGTGGAAGGCATTATATTCTATCACATCAAAATTAACTTCAAACTTGAGTTGCTTACCAGATCCTTCCTAACAGAATCCAAAGATTCAGTTTTACTTTGAAAATAAAAAGCAAACAAGGGCTAAGTTAAAATAATAATCAGGCCTAAAATGCAATATGACATAATTCTTGGCTTTAAATATAATACTTAAGAAAAGCACACTGACCTATTATTATATGTCATAAACAAGGTGCATTCATAACTAAAATTACTTTTGGTGCATTGTAGAAGCCTCCTAAAGATTATGTAGGTCTACACATCAAAAAATTGGTAATGCATGCCATCACCTAACTCACGAATGACAGGTGGTAGTAATTTGAATAAATTGCATGAATTTATATCATAACAATTTAGTGTATGAAAAAAAAAAAAAAACTCAGCCGCCAGCACATTATATCAGCTTCAAGTTGTCAGGATTTAATTTTGAAGGGGTCTCCTTAATTTGAACTATAGAGTTTTCTATGAAGTGTTTTTCAGTAATAATTGGAAACTTGAAAATTAGATTTTATTTTACTTTTGGTATTGTGAATTACTGTGTTGACATTTATTTTGACAGTTTTTTTTTTAAATAAAACGAAATCTTTTACTTACTGAATTGTTGGTTTAGTATGAAGAATTAAAAAACATAGATTATGCATAGGCATTATGAGCCATCCTCATATATATATAGCATTACATCAACATTTTTTTCCTATAGTATAACATCTTCAGCAAACCCACCTTCTTGGAAACTCTATAATGAAGCAAAAGTAAGGTAACAAATGGATAAAGGTTGGATAAATTTTGAATTGTAGAATGGAATAAAATAAGGTATTAATTTATTTAGGATTTATTAATTACAAAATTGTTAAAACTATCTAACTCATCCATAATCTATTTTAATTTTAATAGATAGATATCCAATTTATCAATTTAAAATCATATTTTGATTAATAAAAATATATATTTCCTTCTCATAAATTAACTAAAGTTTTTAAAATATATGCATGTAGACTATGCATTGTCCAAATACATTTCATTCTTTTAAAATAAATGTATTTAGACTTTCCTATGACCAAATACATTTTATTCTCCACCTTGTATTTCTCTCCATTAATGCCTTTAGACTTCTTCTCTTTCCAAATGCATTTCACTCTTTAAAATCATGGATATCCAATAAATCTTTTAGTTGATTTATTAATCATTTATCAACCCAAACTAGCTCAACCTATCCAATATATTAAATATGTTAATATAATTGAGTGAATTAGACTATATTCAAATATAAATAAATTAGATAAATGATGAATTAATGGATTTATCATGTGTTAATCCAAGTAGAAGGGGTTCGGGTTCCTTGAACATGTGGTATTGGGTTCAATTCTGATATTCATATATATGAAAATAATATTATTGGGAGGATTCTCTGCTTAAGCACTTGATCGTACCTCAGGAGATCTCTCACATATCAAATGAGGAGATAATCTGATAAACAAAAAAAAAAGAATTAATGGATCTATTTGAAAAAAAAAAGTGAAAGTTTCTCCACGAAGTCAACTTCTTTGTCTAATTATTTCCATTTGTTTCAAGTCTTCCACATTTTGATTCATCATTTCCTTATCTTTTAAGATGTATAGTCCAAATTCTAAATGTCCAATAAATTCCTGTCCTATCAGTGTGATTGCCCTGTCAAAAGACTGAGATATACATGCTTAGTGGTAGGTGTTGTTTAAGATGGACTGAGTTAGTTTGGGTCCATCAATGGTCCATCAAATATAAACTATTGGATCAGTAGAAAAATAGATCAATGATTGGGATGGATGACTTGCAACTTGATTAAGAGGTAAGAAGAAGAAATCAACCTTTCAGATAGGTTCACTATCGTCAGCCAACAACCACCACTCTGTCTAGCCATCCACCACCGTTCCTCAAACCACCAAGCGGCTATCTCTGCAAGCAGTTACCTCTGTTTAAATCTGAGAGGTGGTGCAGTTCGCAGTGGTGGTTCAGGGTCGTGTACTGTGGAGGACGGGAGCTAGGCCTTGGGTGGTTGCAGTTTGGTGGTGACGCAAGTTCTTCGAGACTTGGGTGGTGGTTGATGGTAGGGGGCTTGACGATGTCGAGATCGCTCATTGTGAGTTTCGAACTTAACTTGGATGATTAGAGATCCAAGCTGTACCACGCGCGACCATGGTGGTATGGAGATCATAGAAGCTTCAGGAAAGATCCAAGCTTGGAGTTGGTTTGGTGGTTTAGAGGGAAGGAGTGACCATGATGGTTTCGAGGGAAAGCGTAACCATGGTGGTTTAGAGGTGAGATCCAAGTCGTACCACTCGTGACCATCGTAGATCTAGTACTGTTTCTGGATCCTCATCCGCCACTTTTGGAGTTAGCACAGGTGTTTTCGCCGGCTCTATTGGTGCTGATGAGTGGCATTGGATTTGACAGCAACAATGAGTTTTGGCAGGTTCTGGTAAGCGGAAGTTCAATGCATCACTGAAAAAAAAATTTTTTTTGTCAACGAAAAAAAAATCCTATAATAACAGGTTCAAACTGGGTTCATTGGATGGACCCAAACTAACTAGGTCCATCTTAAACTCCACCTTAGTGGTAACCTTAAAAATAGCTCCACTAAATCCTGTAGATCTTTTTACTTTCAATTACATGCTTTTCTTTTCCATTGTCCATATTAGCTATACATATTATCAATATGGGTGAACATGACATTAACTAATTATTGCTTCTAGAGAGAAGAAAAATGAAATATAGCTAGGCCTGGGGCTTTACAAAATGGTATCATGGAGATTTAGATGATACAATTCCACACTATCTAAAATATTAGAAGAGGGTTAGTGTTGTGTAGATTGTCATTAAAATTTAGAATAAAAATCAGTTGCCAAGTTCCACCAAAAATAAAGACTTTGCAACCAGTTGTAGTTAGCAAGGGTCGATTCACGGAGAACTAACTCAATTAACACTATTAACTAGATCCTAATTTAAACTTTAAATGACAATAAACAGTAAAAGGGGTTTTGTTAATTCAAGCTGAAACAGAAACTAAAGATAAAATAATAGCAAAGTAAATACGATTTGAATTTCCAATTTGAGGATATTGGTTAAGAGATAGAATCCATTACTAGGTTTATATGATCATGCAAATCCACAAATCTTTTACCTCAATATGATCAATTATATTTTTATGCAATTGTGACATTAATCTTTGTTTTCCTTAAGTATTGGTTAATTTAGCAATCGCTTAAACTAACCCTAACCACTAGTTAGCTATAAAGCAACCGCTCTTATATCTATCCAACGATCGCATTAAGAAATAGAAAACCAATCACGCTAAGATTCAATCACATACCAGAATTAAATTACTTAGATCATATGTTCTACTAGTTCTACCACTGCAACCACGCATAGTAATCCTAGTTTTACCACTTTCAAGATTGACAAGAATATAAAAACCTTTACATTGTATTAAGATCAGAAACATATGAATAAAAACACAATTGTATTGAAATAAAAGAATATACAGAATTTACATAATCAAAACTAGAGTTTCATCCTCCCAAAACCAAATAAAAGTTTAGCCGCATATGGCGAATTCAAAATCAAAATCAAAACGGAATAGAAACATGGTCCAGATTGAAAGAACAAAAGAAAATTGAAGATCAAACTAGTTTTCAGTGAGTAAGGTTGAGTGATCTCTGATTGCTCGAACCCAAGTCTCCAATCTTCGATCAAATCTCCCTCTTTCTTGTTCCTTGAATCCTCTTCTTTTCTCTAACGGCTTCTAGTCCAAAACTCCTTATGAGTCCTAACCAATCCTATTTATACCTTTGGACCCGTAATTTTGCCTCAAAATTCGAAGTTAAGTTTCTGATTCGCAGACACGGCCTACCCCGTGTCTGATTCTGCCCTCACAAACTCAGGCATTTTAGAACTCAGAGAACTACATGGCACACCCCGTGTCATATGACATGGGCCGTGTTGTCGAATTGGCTCAAAACTAAACCCATCTTAGGATACCAGAGAGATACACGGCTAACCCCGTGTCAGATGACACAGGCTGTATGGTTGGTCAAAGCTCAAAAACTGGATTCCCTTGTCATATTAAAGATGTACACAACCTACCCCATGTTAGATGACATAGGCCGTGTTGGGCAAATTCATGGCTAGAGACTTCTTGTGGTACCAGAGGAATACACGGGTTATCCCGTGTCTTATGACACAGACTATGTTGTTGACTTTCTTCAATTTCTGTTGGAATTCTTAACAAACACTCTTCTTCCCTTGCTTCAAGAGGTGATATTGATCTACATGAATCCTTGGCTCTTCCTTCACATGGATATCAAGCTTAGTTTAAGATTAATGGACTCCAACAGTCAAAGGTTTCCTGAGAAGCACAATTCAATTATGAGTGTTTATGAACATATTTAAGCAAAGTTTCACAATAAGGTTCCAATTAAGGTAATTGTTAGAAACTTATGCAAATGTTATCCATTGAGCACATATGGAATCTAATTAGATCAACTATAAGGCATTCAAAATACTGAAATTATCAACAGATCAAATACCCCCACACTTAGCATTTTTGCACTCTTGAGCAAAACATAGAATCAAGCACATGCTTTTCAATAGGTAATGAAAGTGTTTAAGTAATGAGCAAAGACCTATATACTTTAATCCTTTCAAGAAGTCTAAGCAATCAGGAATTTCCCTTCTTAGCAATCCAAACCAGCTAGCAAAATCTATCAAATCTCAGGGTTAAATCAGCATGACAAACCCTCACTGATATACTTTCTTTCGCTCAAGTGCTTTGGGTTTGTATTTACTCTTAACCAACTCATGAAGACATGCCCTATCATAGGCTTGATAAACCTCTACTTCTCTACCACCTAGGCCACATACACACCAAGATCAAAAGATCTTTGATTTAGGCTGTAATGGGGTCAAGGTCAAGGTAGAATATATCAAGGATAAGCAGGGTTAGACTATAGGAAATAGAAGAGCAAGGGGAATAGAAAATTCAAACACATTTGTAATATCACCCCAGTACTTTTCAATCTTAGATTTCTTTTTGATATCTTCACCTTTTTCTTGCCTTTCTCCATTCAACAAATAACTTTTCCCTTTTTTATTTCTTTCTTTTTCATTTTTTTTTGAATAAAACACACCTTGCATCACATTATCAAATACCCTCACACTTATTCAAATCCAATTCCCAAACAATTACCATGCTCTTCTACTCCCTAAGGTAAGGTATCAATGGTTTTTCACTTTTAGGCTTGTATTGAGCTATTATAGAAAGAAAGGAAGTCATTTAGGCTCAAAGAGGGGTAAACAATGGATCAAATTGCAAGGATAACTATTTGGCCAATAGCTGTAAGAAAGAAATGCCTTTATCATGTCAAAATTGTGCAGTGGTCATTTGCAGCTTAAAAGAGAGTCAAATCAAGTTCTGAAAAACATATAACCAATTAGTGGAATCACACAACAAAGAACTGAAATGACCTAAAATTAGTCATCCACATTAAGGCCCAAAAATTCACTAGGACTCAATTTATCAATTTTGATTAACCCTTTCAATTTTTCAAAAATCTCATTTAACCGATTTAGAAGCAAGAAAACCAGTTCCTTTAAGCTTAAAGACCTATCAAGATAAAGCAAAAACTTGATCATGGCTCAAATTACTTTAAAACCAACTTGGAAAAAACATGCATCATCATTAAGTCAATTGGGATAAGTTACCCCCCCACACTTGAACCAGACATTATCCGCAATGGTAAAACAGCAAAACAGATGTAAATTAACACAATGAGACCAAGTGGACAAAAGTAATGATATTAAGGAATCCATATCATCATCATCATTAACCAACAGTCAACAAACAAGTCCAAAATAGATTCAAAATATCCAATGATAGGCAAAACAAAGTCCCAATATAACAATGGTATATATCAACATGGAGGAGGGGGATAAGAAAGTCACTGAAGCAAGGCATCCAATTTGCCATCAATGCTATCTAATCTCTGAGCAGAAGAGTCGCCTAGCACCTGGAGACTCTGTAAGCGGTCATCAAAACTCTGGAAGCGAGCAGTCTGAGACATCTCCAGGCGATCAAGACAGGCCAGAAGTGTAACACTCTCCCTAGGGTATCACATGTCTGACTCCCGACTCATAATCTGAAAAGAAGTTCACACAAAGTTTGAGTTATAAAAAGTGGGTTTCAAAATTTCTTTCTTGTTGAAATATAAACTTACTGAAATTTATATGTAATACTGAAAAATATATATTGAAACAGATTCATATACAATATTGACACTAATTAATATTTCACAATTTAAAGAGAAATATAAAACTAACAGTACTCTTTTTTTTTTAACAAGAGCAAACCCCATGACGGGTCCTACTTAATAGCACGGTACAACACTAACATTAAAACTTAACATACTTATGATGTGTGTACCCATCTTGTTGCATCGTACATCCGTTCTACATCCGTTTTTGTCAACACCGCACACCTTCGAGTCCCGAATGTCCACTCCTTATTGTTGTCACCCATCTCGTAGTATTCATTGCCCGTTGTAACACCCTTTGGGGATGCCACACATATAAAGAAAAATAAAATAAACAAATAAAATCTACCCAAGTTATAAATCATTCATTATATAATAATATGGGTCGTAAAGTAATTCCTGATAAACAGATTATTAAAAATAAAATATTGCGGAAAACATAAAATAAACAGAACAACACCGTTCATAATATACATATGTTTTAAGTTATAAGTTATACAAATAATTTACAACTATAATTACAAATATTTATACGTAAATAGTAAATAAAAACAAGAAAAGAGTCAATATATACATCCATACGCATTGAGACGCGCCCAAAAAAAAAAACATCAAACATATTTACTCCTCCTCGAAGGATCACTCTCAACATGAAAATGATCATCAGGAGACAAATATCCTGGATGTCTCGACTCTCGGCGATAATGAGACCGCGCCGTCGATACGAGTGTCATCTCACTAGGCTCAGTGGATATCCCACCCCAATGACGCCTAATGGATAAGGGTAACTCTAAATGTAGAAACACTGTCGTAGTCATGATCGGCTCTCCATCAAACTGATGACGTAAGGTCACCGTCATCCGTCCCGCATATGTCACCGAGTCTCTATCTCCTCTCATGTGCCACGATAGCGATCCACCATGAAACTCCAGAGTCACGAACCCCAAAAATCCGGGTACCGCCATACCAAAACTAATCAATCCAATGGATATGGATGATCAGATGATTCTTGATCGTAAAACTGGTCGTCGATTTGCTGATCTTCCTCCTCCTTGGGGTACAAGACCTTAAGAGGTTGTTCCTCTTCTTCGAACTCTTTACCATATAAACAGGTATATACAGAAAACACATACAATAAAGAGGTAAGACAATCTAAAATCACTACAAAAATGTCAATAAGAAGACGACAAACCACAGATATACAGTTCATGCAATATGAAAAGCTATAACATTAATAAGTAACAGAGTAGTGTAAAGATTCAAAAAGATGTAAATATTCCAACAATACACCATTACGTATAAAATAAAATAAGAAACAAATGCTACAATACAACAATAGATAAAACAAATACAAGAAACAAATAAATCAATATAATAAACAGATAAGACAAAATAAATAGATAAGACAAAATAAATAGATAAGACAAAATAAATAAATAAGACAAAATAAATAGATAAGACAAAATAAATAAATAGATCCCAATAAATAAATATAAAACACACCCTACTCCATGGAGCTAAAAACACACAAAGATATCAGAGAGAATGACTCGTAAAAATCTATTAGTACCACGGTTGCCCAACCAACTATTAAGCGTTGTCACACGTTGCCTATAGCCCCACGACACAGGAATCCATCATCCAGGCGTGGTGTAGTTCACGGTCTCATGTTGTGGCACTACAGGCAAATGTACTACTAGACTTTACAAATCTCGATTAAATATAGTGCGTGTCGAGTCCATTAGTGTGCTATCGGTTTACCACGGCCCAAATGGAGCTACCAACTCGTCCATATATGGGATCCCGTACACTAACGTCTCCAAGTTCATTAGAACAATGAACCACACTACGTTTATTGCATCGACAACACGATGTGATTCGCCTCATCAATCAAAACACCAAAAATTTGGCATAAACACAATACATAATTCCAAAAATATAAAATTACAAAAATGCCCTCAAGATAATAATATGCCCTCAATGGCGTAAAAATAGAAAGCCCAGACGGGTTCACATTTTCCCGACAAATAAAAATCCTCAAAAGCCTGTACGGGTTCACATTTTTCCGACAAATAAAAATAAATATAGTAACGGTCAATCGCGTAGAAATTTTATCGCGTTTTCACAATCTCGTCGTTTTTACAAACGTTTTGAAATCGCGTAAGTATATTTTTTCTGTTTTCAAAATCGCGTAGGATTTTTAATACGTTTTCTCAATCGCGTAAGATTTTTAAATCATTTTCTTGACCGAATTCCTTAAAATTTACTATTTAAATAAACAGAAATAATAAATAATACTTTTAAGCTACGTATAATATTTTTCATACCGTATACTGTCTTTTGGACATCTTTTCTATCTTATTTGTCCATTTTTACTAAAAATTGACAAGATTTTTGTTTAGAAAATTATATTAATGGTTTCCTAATTTTACCGTAAAAATTCGTTTATTAAATTTTTAAACCATATACTTAATCCTTTTGAAAACTACTAACATGCTTCAAAATACAAAGATGAGCTATATGTTAGAAATTTTTGAAAGTTACTCAGTATTTCATTTCTAATAACAAAATCATTAGTTCTAAGTTCTCAAACTTATTTCTAATTGATTCTTTTCTTTAAAACTCATTTTAGAAAAATTCTTTTTAACACATATTGCATCCTTATACTTAGAAAAAGTTTGGATTTAATTTTAGAAACCATTGATACTTAGTTTGGCATGTTGGCCGAATTTCCTAAATATTTTGAAATTGATTTCTAAATTATTTCTCATTTTCTAACTATATGTCCAACTTATTATATTGTCTAAATTCATTTAACTATTGTTTTAGAAAATGGTTTTTGAAATCAACACATTCATTTTAGGCATGTTGGCCGAAAATACTAAGTCTTACCATTTGATTTCTAAATTCATTTTTCATGATCTAAACAACTTGAAACCTTCTTAATTCTCCTAGGTTAATTAAACTACCTTTTAAGAAAATTAAGAGAACATTTTGGTTCTCCATTTGTTAGTGGTTGTGAGCCTCATGGATGTGTTCTTTGGAACACACATGCATTTCCTTGACATGTTATTCACATCCTATACATTATCATGCAATTCTATACTTTATCATGCAATTCTAACACATGCAATATTATCAAAGCTTATAGATATGCAAATTAAAGCTAATAGACATGCAAAATTATTACAATCACCAAACAAAGAAAGCTACTAACAAACACCACATAACTACTAACAAACACAAAAATTAACAAATACACACATAATAACCACATCACCACCGAATCCTTATGGACTCTACAAACACCACAAATTACTCCATCTTCTTACCACCACCAAGGGATGATAAGATTAGTGTTCCTCTTACCTTAAATGAAGACAAATGGTATTCTTTCACTCCTCCTAGGGTTCAGTTTTCTCCACCAAAGTACCTAGCAACTCAAACGAAAATCTACAAGTTACTAACCATGAAAAAGAACCTAAACCATGGATAAATCATGGCTTAGAACTTTGAAAAAGAAGAGAGAAAAGAAAAACAAGAGATTTCACCTCCTTGGTACAAACTTCCAAGTTAGTTTTCAAGCTTCAAATGTAAGAATTTGCAAGAACTCTCAACTAGAGATGTTCTTAGGATGATGTTTAGGTTTAGAAAAGTTGGTTAGAAGAAATTTTAGGTGATTGGATGGTATGGTTCTTGTCTTGGCCGAATGGTGAAGGAAAGAAACAAGAATGGTGGCTAGGGTTCTTGGATGAGAGAGAAGAGAGAAAAGCAAGAAAGATGAAGTGGTATTTTGGTCTCCTAACCCCACATGGCCGTAGCACTTCATGCATGCAAGGTGGCCAAATGGTTGGCTTCATCCAAGCCATGGATTGCATCAAAGGCTAGGATTAAAACTTGCTTAACAAGCTTGTCTCCTATTGGTTGATTATTGATGACTCACAAGCCTAATCACACTTAATGTTCATTAATTACCACTTAGTCACTAGCCGAGTCAGTCACTTGTTCGGAAAGTTCTACTGCTAATGATGATTAATTAAGCTACTGATCTAACCATTCTCACTAATTGTGGGTCCCGCAAAATATTTTCGTCCACTTGTCATTTTATTATACCGACTAATAAAATAATATTATAATATTATAAAATTATTTTATTTGACAACAAATCCTAAAAATTAAAAGATTATTTATCGTCTCATTCAGAATCGGGTTTAGTAAGATCCCCAATTCTAAATAATAAAATAAGATTTCCCGGCCCGGAAAATATTATTTTCCCGCCGAGCAAATCACACAAAAAGTCCATATAAAATCACAGACAATAATATTGGACATTAAATCAAGTAGAAAACAATTAAAACAGCAAAAATAGCAAAAACAGTTTCGGGACGTAATGGTCATTTTCCCATTTTTTTCCACAACGTAGCTAATCATCCAAAAAGTTCAAATAAAATTACAGACAGTATTGATTGTCTCAGTATATCTTCCAAAAAATTAAAACAAGAGTTTGAAAAAACTTTTATTTTACAAATCTCAAACAAATTACGTAAAAAGACCAAATAAAATTTGAGCCTGTATAAACGTATTTTTATTTCATGCAGAAATCGAGAAACAGTAAAATAGGGACACAACGGTCATTCACACAAAAGCTTGAAAAACAACAAACAATACATTCAGAATATTTTCTAAAAATTGGGGTGTTACACCCGTTATGTCTAAGACAACTCGATCCTTCTATTATTTGATTTTAACAGTACAGACACGGCAAAACAACATAACAAAGATGTGAGATCACCTATGCCAATACCAACATGGTAGCACAGAGATAACACAAACAACATATCATATAAATATATCATGCCATCAACATTAATCAACTATCATCATCCAATCATTTATCAGTTCAATTATCATAAACAACAATTACGATAATGCCCTCAACATTATCTAATTATCATCATCATCATCCAAGTATTCAAAACAATTGTCATAGCCAATATTCCTTAATTAATATATCACACAGATACAAAAGTCAGATTATGCATGTGCACAAAAACTCAATTTTTCAAAAACAACTCCATGGAGGTTTTCATAATTTCGAGGAGAATGCTCTGTCAATTGTCAGCTTTAGCCCAAAGACAATCTTCCAGTTGTTGAAAAGAATCGTGTTCTTATCGGGTATCGTCAATGCGTTGCAACGGACTGCATCGCCAAGTGGCACAGGGTACTCGCCAGCTGTCCACTTGGTCGACCGCCACGCCTTGACACACCCCAAGATCCATCATAGATCTCACTATCAATTCTCATTCCCTCTTCAACCACAAGGGCCAAAATAGCTTATTAGCTATACTTTATACAATGCATGAATATATTAGTGCAAGTCCAACCACAAGGGCCAAATCTTTTCAAATTTCATTTGTTCAATCATGTGCCTCAACGCATATTTTTCCAATGCATGTATAATGTACCAATGTCAATCACAGACATATCTTTCCAATGCATATAGAATGCACCAAATGCCAATCACATGCAAAACACGTCATTTTCTCACACAATGTTCATACACTGGTTCAACAGTAATCATATTGTATTTACAACAGCGAAATCATGTTATCACATTTTCATAGTTATAAAACACTTTCGTCGTGTTTTCACAAAATTGCGTAACATTTCCGTTTCATTTTCACAATTCCAAAATGTTTATATTACGTTTTCAAAATACCATCACACTTATGTTACGTTTTCAAAATTCTGAAACGTTTCTGTTATATTTTCACAATACCGTGACACTTCTGTTACGTTTTCACAATATCGTAACATTTCTGTTACGTTTTCAAAATACCGCAACTCTTCTGTTGCACTTTTAAAACACATACTAATTTTTCAATGTTTTTCTTAATCACATAAAAATATACGTTTCTCAAATCGCATAGTATTTTTTTTCACTGTTTCAAAATTGCGTAACTTAAAAATCATTCTTTTAAGTCGCGTAAATCATTTTCTTTCATTTTCAAAATATTTAAAACACTTTTCAAATCACATAATGATTTTCCGCTATTTTCACAATCACGTAAAAATAATTCATCACTTTTCCATCACGTAGTGATTTTTCAATAATAATTCAAATTACGTAAAATATTTAAACATAATTCAAATCGCGTAGAAATATTTCAACGTATTTAAAATCACGTAAAAATATTTTACTGTATTTCCAAACACTTAGAAATATTTTATCAGTATTTCAAATCACGTACTTTAAAATTACATTTTTAAGATAATGCATATAATTTTTTCACCACAATTTCATTACGTAAAATATTTCTCAACTTTCAAATATTCCTTTTTCAACTTTTCTTAAAATAATATAACTTTATACTTCATGTAATATATTTTCTTACTCAAGAAAATCTTTTTCACATTTCTTTACTCAAGAAATCTTTTTCCAAAATATAATTCATAAAATCACTTTTCCATTGATATAAATCAACGCTTCAAAACTTAACATTTTCTAACGTATTTCCAAAACTCAAAAATAAGTTATACGTAGTAACTTTTCAAATCACCATTATATTCTCCATTTTTCTCAAATCACTTCCAAAATCATTCTTCAAAATAAATTAGAGTTCAAACATGTTCAACCTCTCTTTGTCTTTCGTTTACAAAATTCTCTCAAGTGATAAAAACATTCTAATTCCCTTTCCAAATTCCTTGTATTAAATCAAGTTACGTTTTCACTTTGAAAATCACTTTGTTCATAAAAATCAAGACATTACAAGCCTTTAAAAAAATGTGGACATGACTATTGAAACCATCAAATATTTTTCCTTTTAAATTGATATGGTTTTACACAAACAAAACCATTAAAAATCCTTTACAAAAACGTAAGACTCATAGTCTTTAAAAATCAAATCATTTGTTCATTTCCATTTTTCACTTTCTTTGCAAATTCATTTTCACTTTCTTTACAAATCCTTTTTCACTTTCTTTGCAAATCCTTAAAATCATCATTGCTATTTTCATTTAAATCTTATGTTTAGTAAAATACTTAGAAACTTTTTACACAAAATAAATCAATAAAAATCCTTCTAAAACCGTGTTCATGTACTCTTTGAAAAATAAACTCTTTATTTATTTTCCTTGCTTTTTGTAAACATCCATTTTCATCATTCAAGAAAATATTCATTTTGTGAACACCTATCTTGAGGTGTCTTACCTGAAATTCACCATGTTCTAGGGATCAAAAATTAATTCCCTTGTTCTTGAAAAATTTCAACATGAATCCTAATCAAGGGCATCAAAACCGTAGCTCTTCCTAGGCCATTGGGACCAAAATTAATTTTCTTTCCATCATCAAATCATGGCATACACATACATACGCAATATATATATATATATATATATATATATATATATATATATATATATATATATATATATATATATATATATATATATCAAAAGCATGCCATATTATCATCATGCATAGTATAAGCATACCATCAAAATCATAAACTCATGCAAAGTATATTAAGCATAGGCAATTAATCAAAGCTCATAAACACATATAAATTATTACATGACCATGGATATGAATCCTCACATGGATTCAACACCCATCAAATATAAGACCATCTCTCACCACCATGCTTGGTTGGTGAGATGGATCTCCCTCTTACCTCTTGAAGATCCTCAAAAACTCCTTGTTTTGCTTCTTTTTCCAAGTCCTTCATCACCAAGGGCTTCTCAAATACAAAATAAAATACATAAAAATTAGTATACTAAGCTTGATTAAGAGGAATCATGGATCAAACATGGTTTAGATCATGAAAAAGAGAGAAGAAAATGAAGTTTCCTTACACTTCACCATAAATACCCCATAACTTTGATCTTGAAGAAAGTCCATGAAGATGAATGATTTAGAGAAAATCTCCAACATGAAAGTTGCTTAGAATAAGGTAAGGATTCAAGAAATATGGTTAGTTGAAATTAAAGAGTGATGGATAGTAGATTGGAGGGTCATGGCCGAAACCTAGAGGAGAAGAGAAATGGAGAGAAAATTTGCTACGTTTAGCTTCTTGAAATTGACAAAGAAAGACCAAGAATGAGTAATAATGGTGGTCTTCAACTTTGCTACTCACTTAAGCCACCAAAACCGTAGCCTCCCCTCCAATGCATTCTCCTTGAATGCAAATTGATCAATAATGATACACCATTGACCATGACATGTAATAATGGTCATAAAGTTTTGTTTCTTTGTCTCCTAAATAATCCAAAACCATCCCCTTCCATGCATGCTTCTCCTCGAAGCATTTAATTATTTGTCATCATCATTAGCCACCATCTAGAAGCATTTCTAGCCATTGATTAATTCAATGGTTAGGATTTAGGTAGATTTTGATTTAGAAGACTTAATCTGGCCATTAGATTTTTCTCCTTGAAATTCTAGCCATTAGATGTGTCTCCAAAATTAAGGGTCAAGATTACCCCTTCTTACTTTTAATCCAAGGGTCATAATTAGTCTTTGTCACTTTTTAAGACTAAATCTTCACCATTGATTAAATCTAAATCCAGTGGTCATAAATGGTCCTTGTTACTTTACAAGACCAAATCTCCATCCTTAATCAATTCTATATCCAATGGTTACAAATGGTCATAGTCACTTTATAAAACTAAATCTCTACCCTTGATTTAATCTCTATCTAATAGTTATAAATGATCTTATTCACTTTTAAGATCAAATTTCCACCGTTGATTAAATCAAGATCAAGTCTCCATCATTAATTAAATCAATGGTGGATATCCAAACCACCAAGGTTGACTTAAGCAATTTAATTTATATTTTTATTTGCTAAAACCCCACGAAAGAATATATTTACTATATTTTTATCTCCCGATAAATAAATACAGTACAAAACACAGAACAATAAAATTTTCTAAAACTGTTTTCGGATTCAGGTTTAGTAAGATCCCCTATCTCCGTCTAAACATTACAAAATTTTCTATGCGTAAAAATTTTTTTGCTTTGCGGGACTCACCTGGGCCCACGTAAGGTCACCTGGGCCCACATACACCCCCTGGGGCCACAAACAGTAAAAAAATTTCATAATCATCCACAAAAATCACAAATATTAGAAAACACACAAATATCAAATCAGATTACGTAAAATAATTACCTAACGGTAAAAATTAAATTACGTAAAGTTTTCTCTGGCCCGAAAATTTTTATTTTCCTAACACGGAGTAAATCACTCAAAACGATCAAATACGTTGACAGAAAAAATCAAAATAATTTTACAGTATCCAGAAATTACTAAACAGTAAAATTCTGTTAACTGTCAAAATTACTGCTTAAGAGATAGGAAATTTTGGGATGTTACAAGAAGATCATCGTAGGAGGCAGCTCGAGGCTGAGTGGAGGAGCCAGCATCATCAACAAAAGGAGCAACATACTCCGGAGGTGGTATCTCTGCATCATCCTCCTGGAGATCAGGTATCGGGGCTTGCCCAGGTAAGAGTTCTGCATTAGCTCCAATTAAGCGTAGTGCACTATTCTGATGGACGCACAACTTCATGGCCACCAGAATAGAGCCATCAATAGCAGTGGAACCGCGGACAGGGTCCTCCTCCAGTAAGTCCAAATAGTCATATTGCTCAGTAATAACCGAAACAAAACCCCCAAGCATGATGCTGCCAGCTAGAGTGACCCCAATATGCTTAAACTGATTGCACAACCAATACCCCCCATTGATGAGTTCCCCATGGATCATGCAATGTAAGAAAAATAACTCATGGCGACTAATGGTCCCTTGACTTTCCCTCCAACCATAGATGGTATTAGCCAACCATTTCTGAATGTATCTATGAGCAAGCGACCTAAGTTTAGAAGCCTTAGATTTTGAAGGGCCATAGGTACCTGACCCAGCAACAGTTAGAGTGGTCCAAACATGATCAGGATTAAACTCTCGGGGGAGACAGTTATGGCTAACTGGAAAACCAAAAATTGCACTGAATTGGTGGATATCGAAAGTGCAGGGGGAGCCTAAAGGCTTAAAGGTGATCTCACCAGGCCACTAAGCTTGATCACTCAAAGGGTATAACTTACAAGAAAAAGTAGAAATAAATTCCCTAGTCAACTCAACATAAGTGGGTTTGATTAATTTTGTAAATTCTACCCAGCCTATCCTACCCAACAATGTAAAAACTTCATCATATAACCCTATGGCTCTTAAAGTATCCTCATCCAGGAATCTAGTGGCAACAGCCTCCTTCCTATCAATAGGGTTAATTGGCACCTGGGGTGGAGAGGGAGCACGTGGTGGAGGGGGAGGTGGAACCTCCTTCCTTGCTTGCATCTTGGTGCGCTTGCGAGGAGGCATTGTGTAGGGATGGAGTAGTTGAAGGTAGAAAGAATGGAATTAAGAGAAATATGGAAAGGTGGTGTACATAGGAACTGGGAAAGGGAAGGAAATGGGAAATGGGAATGGTGGGTGATGTCACAAAGAATGAGGTATGGAATGTGGAATGGGGATTTGGTTGGTGGTAATGGAAGGGTGAATGAAGGGAAGGAAAGATGAAAGAAGTAAAAATGAGAGAAAGAGGTGTGGTGGTTTGAAGGGAATGGGGAAGAGAAGGGGGTTGCGCAAGGGGAAAGATGAAGAAGGGTTGAAAATGACCCAAATAGAACCCTAAGTGGGATTTTAGGGGTGCTGATGCGAGGACACGGGTCGTGTCCTTAGGCACGGCCCAGACCGTGTCTTCTCTGTAAAAGGGAAGTTCCCTAACCCATGAAAACACGGCCCATGTCAACTAAGATGACCCCCCCTGTGTAAGCCTCTGTGAAAGAGGTGGGGATTGCCTCATGAAGACACATGTCATGTCCTTAGACACAGCCTACCCTGTGTAACCCATAGGAAAGGGCAATGGCTGCCCATTCGAAGACACGAGCCGTTGGATTCACAGTCTTTTCAAGGATGGACTTGATTTCCCAATTCGACACTTTAGTCTGTCCATTCATTTATGGATGGTAGGGAGTAGAAGTCCGGTGTACCACACCATATTTCTTCAAAAGAGTCTCAAATGTTCTGTTGCATAAATGAGTTCTTTGATCACTAATGATGGCCCTTGGAGTTCCAAACTTGGAAAAGATAGTAGACTTCACAAAATCCACAACAGTTTTAGAATCATTAGCTTTGGTGGCTTTAGCTTCCACCCATTTAGACATATAATCAACGGCTAAAATAATATATGAGAAGCCAAATGAATGAGGGAATGGTCCTATGAAGTCAATATGATAACAATGTATTTTATTCATTTTATAATCCTCTCACTAGGCTTCTTAAGGTTCAATTTGGCTTAATTAAGTTGATTTTGTCACATTTTATGAAATTAAGTTTATTTGGATCATTGAAGAAATTATTGCTTGAATTATCATTAATTTTGGTGATTGCATTCTTAAGTAATGTGGCCACAATTTGAGTTGCAATTATCTGATTAATGTGATTCTGGTCTTGTTAGAAAGTTAAGATAATTCTCTAATAACTATTCACTTGATAACATGAGCCACATTGATAGCAATATATTTCATTCATTGTATAACCTTCTCACTTGGCTTTTTCAGTAAACAGGCTATAATTTGAGTTACAAATATCCGATGTATGTGATTTTGGCCTTGTTTTTAAGCTAAGATAAATTTCTACAACTTTCATGAAGGCCTCAAGATCAGGGACACATGTTTGGATAACTCAAATTGGAGTTGAAGCAAAATCTAGTGTTTTGAACCTGACAGCTTGACCTCTATGCATTCATTAGGCTATATTTCGGGCTATAGGAGTTCAACAATTCTGAAATTTTGACAGTGAAAGGTTAAGACCCATATCTACAACTTTCATGAGAACACAAAATTCAATTCGGATTCCTTGAAGGTGATATTGGACTTGGAAGTCAGAACAGAGGTGCTAGAGTTGGGCCTAACCCATGAGCAGTAATTGGGCCATATCTCGGGCTATGGTTATTAGAATTGGCTAAACTTAGTGTCTTTGGAAAGCTGAGACAATTTTATAAAACTTTCATAAAAACCACTTGATAAAATTCTGACGCATGCCATGAGCTAAGAGCAGAGACATTTTGGAGCCAAGAAAGTCCATAATTTCAGCTCATTCATCATCTATTCTGATTTTACTTCTCATCATCAAACAACTCAATTGTCTTTTTGCACTCCTTGAACTTTATAAAAGGAGGCAAAGGCTAATCATTTAAGAGTGTTAGTTTAGCTTAGAGTTTAGTTTATGCTATTGTGCTATTAGTTTCCCTTTGTGTAGTTTTCTATTATTCTTAATTGAAGTTATGTTCATCATCTTCTTCTTCTCTCTTTCTTTCTTCTTGTCTATGAGTAACTAAATCTTCATCTTGCTTGGGTGAAAGAATGAAGCTCTTGGTAATGAAATAAGGTTAGATTATTCTACTTCTTGTGCTTGAATGATATATTTTTATGTGATCTTTATATGCGTTGTATGCTGTTTCTGATTAATTTAGAAACTCTTCTTGTATAATGAATATCTTGATTCATTGTAGATAAGACGTTGGCACAGTGGATGCTTGAGACCATTTACAAGTATTAGTAGATAATTATTGGAACCATAATATAATTACATGTTTAATCTAAATTAAACTTTGAATGTTAAATCTTCCGATTGGAACCTTCATTATGTATGATTTCAATTGAGTTATAAAAAGAAATAATCTTATCTTTAATTTATTACCAAGAGTGGATCTCCTAACCCAAGTAAATCATTTTCATTTGTGAACAACTTATATCATCTTTAGTATTGTGACAAATCTTTTCTGTACCTCAAATAATTTTCTCTTCATCAATTCCCTGTGGATCGACCTCGGACTCCTGAGAATTTACCACTTGAAACAACCTGCACTTGGGTTTGAAACTTTTAAATATCCCATCACAATACCCTAAACATCAAAAATTTCCACAAAGATTATTGGAATTTAAGGCTTTCAGTTTCGCGGACCAATATTACTTGTCCTTTGACAGCGGCCACATGACTTACAGAAATTATAAGCATCCTTAAAAATTATGGGCCAATAGAAACCACTGTCAAGCACTTTGTTGGTTGTCCTCTTCATGCCAAAATGTCCTCCACATGTGTAAGTATGACAAAAAGAGAGTATGGAATGAATTTCTGAATCCGGAATGCATCTCCGAATTGCTTGATCTGCACAATGCTTCCAAAGGTAAGGATCATCCTAGATATATTACTTGCAATCACTCTTTAGCTTATCTCGTTGTGCCTTGGTTAGGCCCTCCAGAAAATCCTTAGTCGCCAAATAGTTGGCAATATCAGTATACCATGGTATTGTAATCTCGATGACCATTAATTGCTCATCCGAAAAACTCGTTTGGATAGGTATCTCCTCTTCTTCAGTCACCAACCGACTCAAATGGCCTGCTACTAAGTTTTCGCTCCCCTTCTTGTCTCTAATCTCTAAGTCAAACTCCTAGAGCAACAGAATCCATCGGAGCAATCTGGGCTTTGCATCCTTTTTTACTGAAAGATACTTCAAGGCTGCATGATCAGAAAATACAATCACTTTGGAACCAATTAGATATGATTTGAAGTTTTTCAAAGCAAAAACCACAGTTAGAAGTTCTTTCTCAGTTGTAGAGTAATTCAATTGAGCATCATTCAGGGTCCTTGAGGCATAGTAAATAGCATATGGCACCCTATCAACTCGCTGTCCTAGGACAGCTCCAACCGCGAAGTCATTGGCATCACACATTATCTCAAATGGTAGCTCCCAATTAGGTGGCCTAATGATAGACGTTGTAGTCATCAACTCCTTGAATTTGGTGAAAGCTTCCATATACCTTTCATCAAAATGGAATGAGACGTCTTTTTGAAGCAATGTGCAAAGGGGCAAAGATATCTTGGAGAAATCCTTGATGAATCTTAGATAAAACTCTGCAGGACCAATAAATGATTGAATCTCCCTCACACAAGTTGGCGGGGGCAAGGAGCGCACAAGTTCTATCTTAGCTTTATCCACCTCGATTCCCCTAGCAGAGATTATATGACCTAGCACTATACCCTCTTCCACCATGAAGTGACATTTTTTCCAATTCAACACAAGGTTAGTGTCAATGCATCTTTTGAGAACCAATTATAAATGCTCCAAACAACTTTCAAAGCCAGTCCCAAACACACTAAAATCATCCATGAAAACCTCAATAATATTCTCTATGTAATAAAAAAATATACTTATCATGCATCTCTAAAATGTCCCGGGTGCATTACACAGTCCAAAAGGCATTCGTCGAAATGCAAAAGTACCAAAGGGACAAGCAAAAGTGGTCTTATCCTAGTCTTCTAGAGCAATGGCAATCTGATTATAGCCTGAAAATCCATCCAGAAAGCAATAGTGAATGTGACCAGCTAATCTCTCTAACATTTGATCAATAAAAGGCAAAGGAAAGTGATCATTTCTGGTGGCTGCATTTAATTTTCTATAATCGGTGCAAACATGCCACCCTGTTTGTAGCCTAGTGGGAATAAGCTTGTTCTCAGCACTTCGTACCACAATAATTCCTGATTTCTTTGGTACTGCTTGAATCGGGCTCACCCACTTACTATCAGAAATAGAGTAGATCACCACCACACTTAGGAGCTTCAGTATCTCCTTCTTCACGACTTCCATCATAGGAAGATTCAACCTCCTATGGGGATCTCTCACTGGTTTAACCCCATCCTCCATTAAGATTCTATGCATGCAAATGGAGGGGCTAATCCCTTTGACATCTGTGATAGTCTAACCAATGGCTGTCTTATGCACCTTCAAAATAGCCATCAATTTCTCTTCTTGCTTTTGGGTGAGTGACTTAGCAATGATCACTGGAAGTATGTCCTTCTCTCCCAAGAATACATATATAAGATGAGCTGGCAATTCTTTGAGTTCCAACTCTGGTGCTTGCACAACTGAAGGTTTATGTGCATCATTAGTAATAGGTATCTCAACATATAAAACATCATATCCTTCTGAAGTGGAAGGGAGCACATGCATGGCTGCTACCACCATTTGAACTTCTTCGCTCCATGGCTCGCTTGCATCAGCTTTCTTTTCTTCCTGTAGATCTAAGCTGTGAGTCAAAACAGTATCAAGAGCATCAAAATGATTAGACTCAAAAGTTACAGAAATTAAAGAATCAAAAGCATCAAAAGAATCAATCAAACAAGCAAATTACACAACACTTGGGTATCTCATGGCCTCAAAAATATTGAATCTGATTAATTCTCCATCAAATTCCATGGTCAGAGTCCTTGAGTGCACATCAATCTTTGTCCGCACAGTCTTCAAGATAGGTCTCCCCAACAAGATAGGAGCAGAGTTGGGGGATTTATCTTCCTCCATGTCTAGCATATAGAAGTCCGCCGAAAACACTAATTCATTCACCTGCACTAACACATCCTCAACAACACACTTCGGCTATACATTAGATCTATCAGCCAATTGAATGATAACACCAGTTGGTTCTAAAGGACCAAGATATAAAAATGCATAAATAGAATAAGACATGACATTTATAGATGTACCTAAATCTAACATTGCCCTTTCAAACCTTGTGTTACCTATTGTGCATGGTATGGTAAATGTGCCAGGATCCTTATACTTGGTTAGGAGTTTTTTTTTATTGAAAACAGCTGAAACATTCGCTCCCACTTGGACCCTCTTATTACCTTTTAACTTCCTTTTGTTAGTGCATAATTCTTTTAAGAACTTAGCATATCTAAGCACTTGCTTAATGGCATCTAACAAAGGAATGTTAACTTCTACTTTCCTAAAAGTCTCTAGGATCTCTTTATCTGTCTCTTCTTTCTTATTTTTAACCAATCGACTAGGAAAAGGGGCCTTAGTGACATATTTAAGGAGTGGTTCAGAAACACTTATCTTAGGGGCCTTAGAATTGGGCCCCTCCTCTTCCACCTCCTTAGGATTTTGAGCTTTGTCTTCAGTGACTTATGGAGGAGATGTGGGTTCATCCAATGTCTTCCCACTTCACAAGGCTATAATGCTAGCATTTTCCTTCGGATTCACCTCCGGCTGTGAGGGAAGTTTCCCAGAAAGTTAACTCTGAACCTTATTGATCTCAGTGGCTAACTACCCCACCTGATTCTACAAGTTATTGATGGTGGCTCTTGTTTCTTGTTCAAACTGAATATTATTGGTGGCCATCTGTCTCATTATCTCCTCTAATGAAGGCTCAGGTTGCCTAGGAGTTGGGGCTTGTTGTTGCCTAGGAGGGAACGATGCTTGCCTCTGTTGAAACCCTGGAGGTCCTTGAGTCGGAGGTTGACTCTGGGGTTGCTTGCCATAGCTGAAATTATGATGATCTTTCCACCCTGGATTATATGTGTTAGAGTAGAGGTTATAATTTTTAGAAGTTCCAGAATATCCCCTACTGCCTTTGCTTCCTCATTTGTGTCTTCATATAGAGTGGGACATATATCAGTGGGGTGTCCAGGAGAGCAATAAATCCCATAAGCGTTGACTGATATTTTTCCACTATCCATTAGTTTCTGAACCATGGTGGTCAACTGAGCCATCTGCTACTGTAAGCTAACTGTATCCGCCTCTTTTACTGCTCGTACTCCAATGTCATTCCTAGTAAAGAATTGTTTAGTGTTCACAGCCATTCTTGCGATCAAGTTTCTAGCTTCTTGAGAAGTCTTATCAACCAAGGCTTCTCCACTAGCAGCATCAATCATGTTGCAGTCCATCACTAGCAAACCCTCATAAAAGTACTGAATCAGCAGTTGCTCACTAATTTGATGTTGGGGGCAACTAGCACTCAACCTCTTAAACCTCTCCCAGTAATCATGAAGTGATTCCCTATGCCTTTGTTGGATGCTGCAAATTTCTTTTCGAATGGTAGCAGCCTTACAGGCAGGGAAGTATCTATTCAGGAAAGCTCGAGCCATGTCTTGCCAAGAATTGATCGATCCGGGTGGCAAATAGTACAGTCATTCCTTTGCAGAATCCTTTAACGAGAATGGAAAAGTCCTGAGCTTGACTTGTTCTACTGAAACCCCTGCAGGCTTCATGCTAGAACAAACCACATGTATCTCCTTCAAATGCTTGTTAGGATCCTCCCCAGCTAATCCATTGAAGAATGGTAAAAGGTGGATCAAACCAGACTTCAACTCAAAAGCCTCTTCAGTGTCTGGAATTTCTATGCAAAGAGGCTGTTGGTCTAAATCTGGAGCACCCAACACCCTTACAGTATTCTCTGCCATCACCACTTCTTGAGATGTTTCAGAAAATGTCTCAGAACTGGATAAATCTATATGGAGGGCAGCTTCAACATCAGCAGGTGTGAATTGAAGAGGAAACTGTGAGCTGACTTGTTCAATGTAATGCCTTAGATTCCTTAATTGCTTGTTTATGTCACCACTGGACATGAATGCCTGCAAAACAGTCGGAAAGGAGGAAGAAAAGAAGTAAAAACTGAAATAAAAACAAAGTGAAAAATAGGAAACAAACTAATAGCGCAATTGAACAATTAGTTCCTCGCCAACGGCGCCAAAATTTGGTGTTGTGTAGATTGTGATTAAAATTTAGAATGAAAATTAGTTGCCAAGTTCCACAAAAAATAAAGACCTTACAATCAGTTGTAGTTAGCAAGGGTCGATCCACAGAAAACTAACTCAATTAACACTATTAGCTGGATCCTAATTTAAACTCTAAATGATAATAAATAGTAAAAGAGGTTTTGTTAATTCAAGCTGAAACAGAAACTAAAGATAAAATAATAACAAAGTAAATACGATTTGAATTTCCAATTTGAGGATATTGGTTAAGAGATAGAATCCACTACTAGGTTTATATGATCATGCAAATCCACAAATCTTTTACCTCAGTATGATCAATTATGTTTTTACGCAATTGTGAGATTAATCTCTGTTTTCCTTAAGTATTGGTTAATTTAGCAACCGCTCAAACTAACCCTAACCACTAGTTAGCTATAAAGCAACCGCTCTTATATCTATCCAATGATCGCATTAAGAAATAGAAAACCAATCACGCTAAGATTCAATCATACACCGGGATTAAATTACTTAAATCATATGTTCTACTAGTTTTACCACTGCAACCGCACATAGTAATCCTAGTTTTACTACTTTCAAGATTGACAAGAATATAAAGACCTTCATATTGTATTAAGATCAGAAACATATGAATAAAAACACAATTGTATTGAAATAAAAGAATATGCAGAATTTACATAATCAAAACTAGAGTGTCATCCTCCCTTAACCAAATAAGAGTTTAGCCGCACATGGTGAATTCAAAATCAAAATCAAAACGGAATAGAAACATGGTCCAGAATGAAAAAACGAAAGAAAATTGAAGATCAAACTAGTTTTTAGTGAGTAAGGTTGATCGATCTCCGATTGCTCGAACTCGAGTCTCCAATCTTCGATCAAATCTCTCTCTTTCTTGTTCCTTGAATCCTCTTATTTTCTCTAACGGCTTCCAGTCTAGAACTCCTTATGAGTCCTAGCCAATCCTATTTATACTTTTGGACCCTTAATTTTGCCTTAAAATTCGAAGTTAAGTTTCTGATTCGTAGACACGGGCCGTGTCAAATGACACAGCCTACCTCGTGTCTGATTCTGCCCTCACAAACTCAGGCATTTTAGAACTCAGAGAACTACACAGCACACCCCGTGTCATATGACACGGGCTGTGTTGTAGAATTAGCTCAAAACTAAACCCATCTTAGGATACTAGAGAGATACATAGCCAAACCCGTGTCAGATGACACAGGCCATGTGGTTAGTCAAAGCTCAAAAACTGGATTCCCTTGTCATGTCCGAGATGTACACGGCCTATCCTGTGTTAGATGACACAGGCCGTGTTGGGCAAATTCATGGCTAGAGACTTCTTGTGGTACCAGAGGAATACATGGGTTACCCCGTGTCTCATGACACGGGCCGTGTTGTTGACTTTTTTCTACTTCAGTTGGAATTCTCAACAAACACTCTTCTTCCCTTGCTTCAAGAGGTGGTATTGATCTACATGAATCCTTGCCTCTTCCTTCACATGGATAGCAAGCCTAGTTTAAGGCTAATGGACTCCAACACTCAAGGGTTTCCTGAAAAGTGCAATTCAATTATGAGTGTTTATGAACATATTTAAGCAAAGTTTCACAATAAGGTTCCAATTAAGGTAATTGTCAGAAACTTATGCAAATGTTATCAATTGAGTACATATAGAATCCAATTAGATCAACTATAAGGCATTCAAAATACTAAAATTATCAACAGATCAAGGATGTGGGGCTATATAATTTATAAGTACTAAGAACAAAACACTAGACAACTTGGGTTGTATTTTGTCCAAGCTCTTGGGTAGAGATATGGAGGTAATGCAAAAGGTTCTTGAATGGATTTAGCCACAAAATCTTTTCTACGAGGTTATGATAGTTTTTTTTTTTATAAAAGTCATGGTTCAAGACTCTTCTCTCATGCTATGCGTATGATTACTATGCAACAATGAAGATGAATTTTGATGATAACAAATATGAAGATGATGAGAAGACCAAGTCCAAGATCTTCAAAGATTAGCTTTAGGACTTAGGGTCTTTTTGTACGAAGCTTTTATTAGAGATCTTATTGTTTGTTTTAAAAAGATCTAAAAATGTGTTCCTTATAAATAAAAGTTTTAATATGGTTTTTGAAAGATCAAAAGATTTTAGAAATTCGGAAATCACCTAGGCAGTTTTCTAAGGTTTTCAAATGGTTTTTTAATAAGGGTATTCAAATAACTCCCAAGGTATTCGAATAACCTGCTACGTTTTTTCATGTTTTCAAAAATGCTATTCGAATAGCACACCAGGCATTCTAATACAGGATTTTTTAAAATCTGTTTTTAAAAATGAGGTATTCGAATAGCCCATGTGGTATTCAAATATACCTTATTACAGAAAATTATTTTTAAACAAAAGTATTCGAATAGCTTGAGAAGTATTCGAATAAACTTCTTCTAAATTGTTTTCATAAGCTTTTTGAAACAGAGATATTCGAATAACCTTATAGGTATTCAAATAACTTCCTGCAGAATTATTTTTCACTAAACAGTGGTATTCGAATAACCATGAAGGTATTCGAATAAACCACGAATCCTGTTTTAGAAAGAAACAGACATATTTCGAAATCAAATATGAATTTAATTCTTCCAACGAGTATTTTTGCTCAAAGGCTCTATAAATAGAGACCTTGGGTCACTTCTGCAGGTCTCGAACAATCCAAATTGTTTTTGCTTGTTTCAAATGTGATTTATAATTTTCTCTCTTATTGTCTGTGCTCTTTTGCCAAAATTATGAGATATCCTTAGAGAGCTCTATAGTGCTTCAATTTGTATTACTTGCTCTTTGTGAGAGTTTCTTTTCATCTATTTTTTACTATATTTCTGAGAGGGTGAGGTATCCCTCAAAGGCTTTGTAACAAGGGTGAGGTCTCCCTTGAAGGTTTGTGTAAGGGTGAGGTATCCCTGACAGTTTGAGGCTTTAGCACAAGGGTAAAGTTTCCCTGTGTGTGAAAAGTGCTCTTGATTGTAAAGGTTGCAAGCACCTGTTTTAAGCTTGTATTGGATAATGAAAAATCTCGAATCGTGTTTTGAGGACTGGACGTAGGACACAAGTGCTTGGTGGTCGAACCAGGGTAAATATCGTGCCTGTTTTTCTTATCCTTAATCTTTTATTTATCTGCATTCAATTTATTATCTCTTGCAATTTATTTATTAGTTGTTCTTCTTCTCTTCCTTTATTTCACCCCGTTTTAATATTTTATTTTAGCATATTTAATTTGTTTACACTTTTTGGGAAAATTTTTTAATACTTAATTCACCCCCTTCTTGAGTACTGGAAGCCACTTGGTAACAATATGGGCCTAAAGCTCCCTCTTAGGCCTATCTTTTTGGACCCCTAAGGAGGGGTACAGTTCACAACCCCCCAAGCTTGGAGCGATAGAAGAGCGAACAAGCTTAATAGGCCAATGACCGAACAAACACACTTGATTATCTATAGCCCAAAGTATATTCGAACTTATCTTTCACTCCTCTAGAGAGAGAAGCACAATTCATAATTGAAAACATCAAACAGAAAACCAACATCCCCATTTGGCAGCTTGTGTTGACCTTTTCCTGATCTTTCAAGGGACAAAGGTTTTCTACCCGAATTGGAAGCTTGTAATGATTTCAATCAAAGATCAAACTTTGTCATAAATTATTAGAAGCATGAATAATATTAATAGAGCAATGGACTATTCAAAAGCTCAACAATGACCAAATCAAACTTATATGGTCAAAATATCATAGTCTAGCAAAGTATAGCGAATATGATAGTAATATAATATGTGCATGCATTTTTCAATCCCAACAATTAAGGTAATAAAAACTTAGTGTAGATGCAAGAGATAAGGTATTTGTGTGTATGGGTATTCTGATCTCTAATAATAACTAATCTTCATGATATAGTAAGATATTCCCTTATAACAATCAAATAATAGCAATAACTGATAAAAATCAACTGATCTTAAAGAAGTAACCAATCTATAATAAAATAGGCCAATCTTCATATATAGTCAACCTGAAGTAATCTAACCAGATCAAGGATAGAATATGCCAATCAATTGGAAATGAAAATATGTCACTCTTCTCACATAGTTAAGATGACAACCATTGATAGCAACAACCACCTACTCAATAAAGCTATTCCAATCCCAAAGTGCCAATGTAAAATGAAAAAAAAAAGAGATACATAGATTAAGTATAGGAAGATATTATCCTACAATAGTGAAATAATAAACTAGCAAATAAATGTCAAATATAACAAGTTATAAGAATATTAACTTTGGGATTTGATCATTCATCCTCGTTCCATTTGGAAGGCGAAGGTATTCCTAACCTATCGTTTGTTCAATTGGACCATAATCAAATCTTTCCACTAAGCACTGGATTTGATCATGTTGGTTGTGGCTTCTTAATACTCAAGAAGGGAGGGTTGAATTGAGTATGATAACTTTTCGAAACTTTTTTCCTTTTTTGCAAAAACTAATTCGATTCTTTAACTATGAAAAAGATTTTGTCAACCAACAAACCAAAATGTATTTTTGCAAGATGTATTTCTATCAAGACTTGAAACTTATAAAGAAATATTAACAACAAGGTTGATTTTAGATATGAACAAGATCATAAACTAATCAAATCATGTAAGCATCCTTAATATATTGCTTAATTCATACATTCAACAATAAAGCAAATAATGAGTTAAGGGATAAAGAAAATTGCAAACCGAGTTTTATCCTGGTTTAGCTACCTCCTCTGGTAACCTACATCCAGTCCCCACATCATTGTGAGTTTCGTCCACTATCAAAGATCAATTTACAAGATTCTTTACACAAGCTTCACTTCTAGGTTCCTTCTACCCAAATGACAACTTTTCAAGTCAAAGCAATCTTGCAATTCCTACAAGAATTCCTTCTACTTTTGCACACTACCAAGAGTCCCTTTTACTCTTGATTTAATCAGCGAGAGAACCTTCTTTTTTATCTCTCTTTTACAAATATGAAAAGATTGAATCAGATTCTAAGAAATCAGATATTACAATTTGAAGTTCTACAGAAAAATACTCAGTTTCTTTCAATGAAAAGCTCTCTCAGCATTTGTGTATTTGATCTCAAGTTTTGAATGAATAGTTATTAAGAAAGTGTTTCCCAATGTCCTTATATAGGTATATTTCAAAATAGATCCGTGGGACACACTTTACAAGTCAGTTAAGATCAAAATAAACTTATATAAAAAATTCTGTTATCAGTCAATCGATTAGTACACAGATGTATTAAACAAAATTTCACTCTTATAATATGTGTACATCGATTACCTAATCAATTGTGTTCTTGGATGTTCTTGATCTTGAGTGATACACACATGAGTACATCGATGTTGTTCTTGACAAACACTTGCATTTTCAGCCCAGAAGTTTATACATCAATTACCAAATCGATTGTATGACTATTTCAAAAAGTCCTTACTTCTGTTTTGGATTATGCATCAATGTACCAATTGATGTACAAATACAAAAATGCATACTGATCAAGTAAGTCTAGAATTACTCGATGTATACATGGATGTATAACATTTATACATAAATGTACACTGAGGTTTTCATTAAAAGTTAGTTAATTAACTAAAAGTACATTGATGTACACATAGATGTACAGACTTATTAATGAACTTTTTTCATACTTAGTCCATTTTACTTTTGAAAACCATTTTTACTTATTTTAGAGAGCTTAACCAAAGAGTTATACTAAGTCTTTTCTTTACAAAAAGGTTCCTAATGATTTTCCTTGAATTCCTTCTTCATGATGCTCCTTCTTCAAGTTTTCCTTCATGATCCTTGCATTGAAATGCTTTGCCCCATGATCCTTTGCATCCACTTTTCTTGCTCCATTAAATCTCATTGAAAAAATCAAGCTTAGCAAGTAGTGAATCAAAGTAATAATCATGTTAAGTTTAGTCATTAATCAAAACATACTAGGGTCATTTATCCACAAACTCCCCCTTTTTTATTGATGACAAACTTACTATACATAACATGTTTAACATTCAATATATCTTTGGAAGTAATTAGAAATATCAGAGTAATAAAATGCAGAAGTTGTTTACCATTTACTCCCCCAGTGTAATTGACAGTTCTTATCATTTGAACATGTATAGAATCATTACATCATTGTTTTAGATTATTAGGTCTAGTTGTTTTATTTAGTATGGTATAGTACCTATTCATTCCATTCTCCCCCTTTGTCATTATCAAAGAGAACATGTGTGGGAGATTCAAAGTATAAAAGCATGTAAAACAAGGTACATACTAGAAATTCAATCATTCATTCATATCAAAGATTCATTCATTCATTCATATCGGCATAATTAAAACAAGTTTTATAGTCATTTATATTCATCATTGTTCAAAGAAAAATTAAAATTGAAAACAATAGATCAAACAACAAAAACAGCAAGCTAACATCGTTATAGACACACTTAAGACATCCTAAGATCTAAACATCTTCATTGGTCCTTGGTTCTTCAGTGTGCTGTGAAGCTTGGGCTGCTTGTTCTTCAGGATTGCTTTCTTCTTCAGGTGTAGCAGCAGCAACTTCTCTAGCCATGTTCACAACATCTTCAAAAGTGGGATGAACTTCTAGAGGTGCAGTGATGAAAACGCCTAGATTTTGATGCAAAGTGGCCATTTGACCTTCCAATGTGTTGAGTCTGATATTCAAATAATCAATCGACTGCTTCAACACTAGATGATGTTTGGTTTGCCTAGCCTCAAAGTTCTGAAACATTTGGAGCAGCTTGTCTATCTTACTATTCAGCTCTGAGTTATCCACAGTAACTCTTGCCTCTTCACTAGCTATCCTAACCCACTCTCCATCCACTTTAGTAGGCTTAATCTTGCTAATGGTTCCTTCACCAAACTTGTGAATAACTTCTCTAGTCTGAAACTTCTCTTCATTGTCCAGAGAGATTTTAAAATGCTCCAGCAAACTCACCACTAATCCAGGATAAGGTAGGGTAGCTCCACTGATTTTGCAGTCTAGCATGTGCTTGGCAATAATGAAACTCCAACTCATCTGCTTCTTCTGTATCATAGCCTAAAGCATCAAAATATCATTATTCTGCAACACAACATGATTTCTAGATCTTGGTAAAAGCATCCTACACAGCACATATTATAGGAGCCTATGCTGAATGTGCATAGAGCTGATGTTGATCAGTCTTCCTTCTAGTGCATTTTCAACTAGAAGCACCTTCTTTGCTTCTTCCTTGTCAAAGTTCTTTATCCATACACTGTCAGGTCCAGTACTAGCAAGATTACTTCCTTTGTAATCTAGTCCAGTAAATTTAGCAAACTCATCAAAAGTCATCTCAATTCTTATGTTCTTCACCTCATCAGAAAATCCCTCATTGTCCATCTCAAATGTGCAGTAAAATGCTTTGATCAATGTAGGGTAAATATCACTCTTAATTTGCAGAAATTTACTTAGTTTATACTCCTCTAAAATCTTGTGAAAAGTAAACTCTTTGCCTCAAAATAGTTGAAATCTACAGTTCTAGCCTCATGAATATCCTTATTTTTAAAATCATTCTTGTAAAGCATAATGTACACCTCATCAGAGAAATACCTCTTGAGAAGGTCAATCTCAGTGACTTCTTCATCATCTTCTTCTTCTTCCTCTGTCCTCTTTCTCTTCTTTTGAACAATCTTCTTTTTTGGTGTTTTCTTCACCACTTTCTTCTTCTTTTCTTGTTTCTTGGGTACCGGTTTGGAAGATTCAACTATCTTTTTGCCCTTATTTTTTGTCTTGTTCAAGCTTTTGATTGGAAGCTTATCAATCCTTTGAGAAACCTGGGTTTTCTCAGTTACTTTTCTTTTAGGGTGTGTTGGGGTTGCTATGGGTGAAACATTTTGAGGTATGGAAGATTGAGTTGAGGAGGAAGATGTGGAGTTAGAGGGAACAAATGTAGAGGATCCAGGTTGCTTCACACGAGCCATTGGAGATGATTTCGAGCTCTGCTAGGGTTTGGGTCTTTGAAATTTGGATTTAAAAAGGTGAAAGATTTGGAGGGAAGGGTTGAAATTTATAAACCCAGATCAGTTAATCGATTACCCAATCGATGTATTAAAGGGTTTTTCCTCCTATACACACGTGCTAATCGATGTACTTAGCATCCGGATTTTAATTTAAACCAGGTACACCGATGTATTAATTGATGTATAAGCTAAGTTAGAGAGTACCAAGTTCTGAAAACTTGAACTCAATTGATGTGTAAATCGATGTATAAGCAATGTCAGATAGTCCAACAATTGCAGTATACACCCAATCGATGTGCAAATCGATGTATAGGGTAAGTCAGTGGTTCCTAAATTTTGGAACTATCACTCAATCAATGTTACAATCGATGTATACATTGGGTCAGTGTTTTCAACCCAGTGCTAATCAATGTATCAGTCGATGCATAGGCACTTACAGTGAGTAATGTATCTGAGATCAGTGATTCAATCGATGTGCTAATCGATTTATAACAGATCAAATTTGAATTTTCAAGTTTTCATAGCAGGTTAATCGATGTGTCAGTCGATGTACATGATTTCCTGCACCTATTTGATCAAAGTAATCGATTGTCCAATTGATGTATAATGACTTTCAGAGAGTCATGTTTTCTGATTTTTGAAGACAATCGATGTACAACATTGATGCTTTAACATTTTAAGTCTATATTGCTTGTATCAATTAATTATATAATCGATGTAAGGACACTTAAAATAGATTTCTAAGTTTGTACATAGATTACCTAATCTATGTACCAACTTTTAGATTAGAGATTTTGCTTAGACAAATCGATTGTTTAATCGATGTACAAACATCAAACATCAAATTATCATGCATTCAACATTCAAAACATCAAGCATAGGTAGGATCAATTATTCGTAATTCTCTTCTTATGTAGAAAAAGCTTTGTTTAGCCAATGGTTTAGTGAAAATATCAGCTAATTGCTTAGTCGTATCGATATAGTCAATGATTATATCTCCACTTTGAATGTGATCCCTTATGAAATGATGTCTTATTTCAATGTGTTTGATTCTTGAATGCATTATAGGATTCTTAGTGAAATTTATAGCACTAGTATTATCACATTTAATTGGTATTTTCTCTAAGAGAACACCATAGTCAATAAGTTATTGTTTCATCCAAAGAATTTGTGCTCAACAACTTCCTGCTGCAACATATTCTGCTTCAGCAGTTGATAAAGCCACACTTGTTTGTTTCTTACTAAACCAAGAAACTAATGAGTTTTTAGAAGGTGGCAAGTTCCACTAGTACTTTTCCTATCTAACTTGCATCCAGCAAAGTCAGAATCATAATATCCTACTAAGTTACATGTTGATCCTTTAGCATACCATAATCCCATTTCTTTAGTTCCTAATAAGTATTTCATGATTCTTTTTAAAGTAGTTAAGTGTGATTCCTTAGGATTAGATTAGTATCTAGCACACATACAAACATTAAACATTATATCAGGTCTACTTGCAGTTAGATAGAGTAAGGAACTAATCATACCTCTGTACTTGGAAACATCTATTGATTTACTTTTCTCATCTTTGTCCAAGTAGCATGATGGACTCATTGGAGTAGTCATTTCCTTTGCATTCTCCATTCCAAACTTCTTCAATAGTTCTTTGCAGTATTTAGTTTAGCTTATGAAAGTTCCATCATCATATTGTTTGATTTGTAGTCCAAGGAAGAATATAAGCTCTCCCATCATAGACATTTCAAACTCGTTTTACATTAGTTTGGCAAATTCCTTACATAAAGATTCATTAGTAGCACCAAATATAATATCATCAACATAAATTTGAACAAGTAGTATGTTTTGTGCTTTTCTTTTAGTGAATAGTATTATGTCAACTTTTCCTCTTATAAATCCCTTTTGAAATAAGAAATTACTTAGCCTTTCATACCAAGCTCTTGGAGCTTGTTTAACTCCATACAAGGCTTTAGTAAGTTTATACACATGATTAGGAAATTCATTTATTTCAAATCCAGGGGGTTGACCAACATACACTTCTTCTTGTATTTATCCATTTAGGAATGCACTCTTAACATCTATTTGATACAATTTAAAATCCATGATACATGCATATGCTAACAACATTCTAATAGCTTCTAATCTAGCTACAGGTGCATATGTCTCATCATAGTCAATTCCTTTTTAATTATAGCCTTTGGCTACTAATCTAGCTTTATTCTTTACTATGATACCATTTTCGTCAAGCTTATTCCTAAACACTCATTTTGTACTAATTATTTGTTTATCCTTGGGTTTTGGAACAAGTTTCCAAACTTTATTTCTTTCAAACTGATTGAGTTCTCCTTGCATTGCCATAGTCTAGTTTTCATCAATAATTGCTTCATCTATAGTTTTAGGTTCAACTTGTGATACAAAAGCCATATTATTGCATGTATTTCTTAAGGAATGTCTAGTGGTTACCCCTTTGGATATTTCACTAATTATGTTGTCCAAAGGGTAATTCCTTGCATTTTTCCATTCTTTAGGTAGATCTTCATGTTGAGCCTATCTTGGAATTTCCACTTTGGCATTGTCTTGCTTTTCCTCAAGTTGAAACTCTTCTAAAGTTTTTGCAACATCATCAACAAATTCCTTTCCCAAACTTTTGGGATTAGTTTCATCAAATGTAACATGTACAGATTCTTCAATTGTTTGTGTTCTTTTATTGAAGATTCTAAAAGCTTTACTAGATGATAAATGGCCTAGAAATATTCCTTCATCAGCTTTAGGATCAAACTTTCCTAGATTGTCCTTTCTATTATTTAGTACAAAACACTTACAACTAAAGACATAGAAATGTGAAACATTTGGTTTTCTACCTTTATAGAGTTCATATGGAGTCTTTTTCAAAATTGGTCTAATCAAGACCCTATTCATTAAATAGCAAGCTGTGTTTACAGCATTTGCCCAAAAATATTTTGGCATGTTTGAGTCATTCAACATAGTTTTTGTTATTTCTTCTAAAGATCTATTTTTCCTTTCCACAACTCCATTTTGTTATGGAGTTCTTAGAGCAGAGAAATTATGTTGAATTCTAAACTCTTCACAGAAATTATCAAATTCTTCATTTTGAAATTCTCTACTATGATCACTCCTTATTGAAGTTAATTTTATGTCTTTTTCATTTTGTACTAACTTAGCTATTTTCTTAAAGGCTGTAAAAGCTTCATTCTTATGTGCTAAGAATAAGGTCCATGTAAATCTAGAGCAATCATCAACTACAACTAATGCATACAAATTTCCTCCAAAACTTTTAGTCCTAAAAGGTCCAAATAAGTCCATGTGCAGCAATTGTAAAGGTCTTTCAGTTGAAACTATATTCTTAGCTTTAAAAGATATTTTAGTTTGCTTGCCCTTTTGGCATGCATCACATAAACCACCTTTTGAGAACTTGGTTTTAGGAAGTCCAATTATCAATTCTTTAGAAATGAGTTTGTTTAGATGATCCATATGAATATGTCATATTCTTCTATGCCATAACCAATTCTCCTCTTCCTTAGATAACAAACAACATACATCACTTGCAGAAATACTCTCTAAATCTATCATGTATATGTTATTCAATCGATTACCTATCAGCTTTGCATTACTATCATGCTTGTTTTCTATAATGCAACTACTAGAGTTAAAGAATACTTTATAACCTTTATCACATAGTTGGCTAATGCTTAGTAAATTGTGCTTGAGCCCTTCCACATATAGTACACCTTCTATCTTGGTAGTTATGCTTCTTCCAATTGTTCCAACTCCTAAGATCCTTCCTTTATTGTTATCACCATAGGTGACACTTCCACCTTGTGTGGGAGTGAAGGATGAGAACCTTGTGATATCTCCAGTCATATGTTTGGAGCAGCCACTATCAAGATACCATTTTGAACTTTTGGCTCTCAAACACACCTTCAAAACAGATTTTAAGTATTTGTTTTAGGTACCCAAATTTTGTTGGGTCCTTTGGTGTTAGTCATAACATATGTTCCCTTGGGAATCCAAATTTGTTTAACACTAATCCTTAAAGGATTTCTAAAAGAGCATGTAGAAGTTGTATGTCCTTTTCTTGCACAATAGAAACATTTAACAAAAGGACTAGTAGAGGATTTAGGTGCAACAAAGAGTTTCTTAAAAGCCTTTTTTATGCAATGCTAGTTTATAACCTATTATAGCTTTGTCATATACTCCTTTTTGTTGTCCTAATATGGCATTTAGATTATCTTTTCCCATTGTAAATTTAGATAGAGTGGTTTTCAGTTTTTCCACTTTTTTTTCTAGAATATTGCAATTAGAACATGTAGAACTAGATGCACTTAGCTTATTGCTTTTAGCTTCTAATTCTTTAATCTTAATCTGAAGAGATGCATAATCACTACATTGTTTAGCAATGACTTTCTTAGATGACATTAATTGCTTAACAATTTTCAGATATTCATATGCAATTCATCAAAAGCATCTTGTAGTTCATCAAAGGTAGGGGGATTTCATTTATTGTTACCCAAGTGGCTTCAGTATTCAAGAGGGGGGTGAATTGAGTATTTAAAAAACTTTTTCGCAAACCCTTTTTAACACGAATTTCTTGAAGCAATATAATGAATATATAAAGATGATAAAATGCTTTAAGAACAGAAAATAAACAATTAAACAATGATAAATAAATTGCAATAAATAAAGAGATAAAGAGAAGAAAAGCAGGCATGATATTTATCTTGGTTCGACCACCAACCACTTGTGGCCTACGTCCAGTCTCCGAAACACAGTTCGAGATTTTTTACTGTTTAAAACAAGCTGAAAACAAGTGCTTGCAACATTTACACAACAAGGATACCTCACCCTATATACTAGAGGGATACCTCACCCCCTATGAAGGATACCTCACCTTCTTTACAACAAAGGATACCTCACCCTTTTACAAAAGCCTTCGAGGGATACCTCACCCTCTCAGAAATACAGCAGAGAATAGATGAAAAATAAACTCTCACAAAGAGTAAATATCACAAGTTAAAGCACTATAGAGCTCTCTAAGGATATCTCAAAATTTTGGCGAAAAAAGCACAGAAAATATGAGAAAAATAGTGAATCACGTTTTTAACACAAGCAAATAATTCAAATGGTTTTGGCCAGCCTTCAGAAGAGACACAAGGTCTCTATTTATAGAGCAATGAAGAAAAGAGCCATTGGGTGCCATTAAAACATATTAAATGCCAAAACGTTGGCTTCCGTTTTCAAAAACCAGAACAGAATCTCGTGGGTTATTCAAATACCATCAGGGGGTGTTCGAATACCTCTGATAAAAGGTATTTTTAAAAACAGATCAAAGAGGGGTTATTTGAATACCAGTTAAGGGTATTCGAATACCTTAGTTTAAAAGGTATTTTCTAAAATCAGGTTATTCAAATACCACAAGAGTTATTCGAATACCTGTCACTTAAAACATGTTTTTAAGAAGCACTGTATTCGAATGCCATGAAGGGTATTCGAATACCTTTGTTTTGGAAAACAGAAGCGTATATAAAGGATGCATGTTATTCGAATACCTCAGTTAAAAATAGTTAAGAAACCATTTGTAATTGCTTCGAAAAACCATTTCCAATCTCTAAAACCTTTGATATTTCAAAACCACTTTGAAAACCTCAGTTTGATTTTAAGGAATAGATTTTTAGATCTTTTAAATTTAACCAATGAGATATCCAAAAGGCTCCGTACAAAGATCCTAAGTCCTAAACTATTCTTTGAAGATCTTGGACTTGGTCTTCTCATTATCTTCATATTTGTTATCATCAAAACCGTTATCCATGATAGCTAGCCAATTACATTTTCCCCCTTTTTGATGATGACAAACTATCATTGAGAAAAACATCAGTTCATATAAATTGGAATTCACAAAGTTGTTCAGAGATACTTACTCCCACTTTTTCTCCCCCTGACTTTCCTCAAACAAATAATTCAAGCTTTTTCTCCCCCTTTTGTCATGATCAAAAAGATGGGGCAAGATAAAGCATAAGGCTAAACAGAGTGTATTCCAGTCCAACAAGATATGTTCATTCATAGCATACAAGAATAGAAACAGAGTTTAATTTTATAAATTTAGCAATATAAGCACAATATTCAGCATATGAGCAAAGATATATTCATTTATAGATCAACTAATTGCATTGTATTATCATAAAAAACAGTCATTACATTTACCAAGAGAATTATTTATATTTGATACCACTTGTTATCAAAAAGTAAAACATTTACCACTTGTTATCAAATATAACCACTTGTTATCAATTTCTTATAAATCTGTCATATATCAAGAGAATCATAGATATTAAACATTTTACTTGATGAATTATGCTATAGGGATCAGAGCATTGTATAGAACTAGCATTATTTACCCTATATGCAATGACAAAAAAAATTAATATCCAATTTGGCACTTTTGTCAATGCTAAGCATACTACTCATGAAAAAAGATTTAGTCATTTAAGATAGTCTTGAGCTTTCTTCCATTGAGTATTCCATTTCAATGTACTTGAAGAGTCTCCTCATGTCCTCTTCATTTATTTTCCTCAAGTTGAATAATCTTTTTCATTTAAGAGTTTGCTTGAGGTAGTTATAACCCTACAAAACAATTAAAAGTATTTTCTTTGGTATCCATTAATTTTTGGATCCATAGAGGTTAGCCAAACTCATAAAATAAGCATTCAAAATAATAAGTCAAAAACAGCAAATGAGTTCATAAGAGCAAAAGATATTTTGTTGATTAATTTGGCCAAGTAACCACTTGTTTGATACTACTTGTTGCAATTTTTATCACGTTCATATATTTATCAAAACAGTAGCTAATTACATTAAGCATTTGTATTACAAAGAATTTAAATTTGCAGCATATTCTTGAGAAAAAGAAGGTGCAAGAGCAAGCTAAGAAACATGCATTTTAGAGCATCATGTAATTTTCATTTAGGCTCAAAAGAAATAAGATATATTTCATCAAAAGCATGTCATCTAGAGAGTCAAATATTTTTACATTGCATTTGCATAAAAAAGAATAGAAACAGAACAGAGATCGTGCTATAAATTTGGCTTTCAGCCATGTGGTATTCGAATACCTCTTAATGTATTCGAATACCCACCACAAATTTATAAGCTTCAGAAAGAGCAAGTATTCGAATGCCTTATAGAGTATTCGAATACTCCAGAGGTAAGTGATAAATACTGATAAAGATGAGTCTCTGGTTATTCGAATATATTTAGTTATTCGAATACACGAACTTATAAAACCATAAGAACACTGTACTGATGTATGGTATTCGAATACCTTATGATGGTATTCGAATAGACCTATCAGAAAAACATAGATTTTCACATACAGATGCAATAGTATTTGAATACCATAGGGAGGTATTCGAATAACGTTATCAGAAAAACAAATTAACACGTTCAGAAGTGCATTATTAGAGAGGAAAAACTTACTCGATGATGGAAACACAAAAAATGCAAGTCCAAGCTTGATAGAGACAGGGAGGAGAGCTTGGAATTATTTCCAGTCTTATGCTTGTAGTAGCCACTTTCAAAATGCCAAAGTCAGCTCTTGGCTTTCAAGCACACCTGCAACACAATTCAATTTTTGGCTTTTGGTACCGAAATTTTCTTGGGTCCTTGAATGTCAGTTTTGGGTATAGTACCCTTGGGAACCCATACCATTTTAGTTCCAATTTTTGTATTAATATTTTTCCTTACATTACATGTTGATGCACTATGACCCTTTTTCCCACAATAGAAGCATTTAATAAAAGGACTACATGAAATATTAGAATTAACAAAGAAATTTTTATAGGATTTGTGCTGATTATTCGGGTTATATCCTATTCCAGCCTTTTGAAAAACAACTCTTTGTTTTCCTAACAAAATATTTAAGTTGTCACTTTCGAGAGTGAATTTAGAAAGAGTATTCTTTAAATCTTCAATTTCTTTTTCAAGCATATGACATGAAGAACAAGATGAAGAAGTAGAAGCATGTGAAGAATGAGATGTGCATGCATCAATTAATCATAATGTCTCATTTTTAATTTTTAATTCTACAATTTCTTCATTTAAAATGAGAATTTGATTTTCTAAAGAAGAAATAGTTTTCTTAGATGAAGAAATTATTTTTGTGAGCCTTATTGATTCGTCATGCAATTCTTCGAAGGCATCTTGTAATTCATCATAAGAAGGAGATAAGTCAAAGTTAGAAATTACCTCATTGTCGCTTTCTTCTTCTTCTTCTCCTTTGGCTATAAAACATAGATGGGCTTCTTCGCTATCTGAACTGTCAGATGAGTCCATGTCGTTGTCATCCCAAGCTATGTAGGCTCTTCTTGCTTTTCTTTCCTTTGAGGACTTCTTTTCAAATTTCTTTGGGGAAAGAGACGGTCTTCTTTGAGTTCCTTTCTTTTTGAGAAACTTTCCGAATTTCTTCACTAGAAGACTGAGATTTTGTTCATTTAGCTCAACATTGTCCACGCCATCTCCATCATCTTCATCTTCATTATTGATAGTGGAGGTGGTGACTTTAAGTGCAATCCCTTTCTTCTTCTCATCGTGTTCCTCACTTTGATCAAGTCTGTTGAGTTCTAATTCGTGCTCTTGAAGTTTTCCAAATAAGGTAGCTAACGTCATTGTTGATAAGTCTCTTGATTCTGATATAGCTGTTACCTTAGGCTGCCAAATCCTGCTCAAACATCTCAACACTTTGTTAATTAAATCTTCGCTAGAAAAATTCTTTCCTAATGATACCAGATGATTTACTATGTGGGTGAACCTCTTTTGTATTTCCTGAATGCTTTCAGCATGGTTCATTCTAAATAATTCATATTCATGAGTTAGAGAATTAATTCTCGACCTCTTAACTTCACTAGTACCCTCATGGGTAACTTGTAAAGTGTCCCACATTTCTTTAGCAGTTTTACAATTTGAAATTCTGAAAAATTCATCATACCCCAAAGCAGTGGTAATGATGTTTTTGGCTATCAAGTTATATTGAAATTTTCTTTTATCATCTTTAGACCAATCATTTCTAGGTGTCTCAATTTTTACACCATCAACAACTCATGTAGGTATAAATGTGCCATTTTCGACAGCATCCCACACATCTAGATCAATAGCCTCGATAAAGATTTTCATTCTTTCCTTCCAATATGCATAACCATCCCCATTGAAAAAGGGTGGTCGATTTATGGAAGTTGCTTCTGAAAAACCATTTGATGAAGTCATATACTCTTGAAGCGGCTAAGCTCTTTATACAAGAGTCTAGCTCTAATACCACTTGTTACCCAAGTGGCTTCAGTACTCAAGAGGGGGGGTGAATTAAGTATTTAAAAAACTTTTTCGCAAACCCTTTTTAACATGAATTTCTTGAAGCAATATAATGAATAGATAAAGATGATAAAATGCTTTAAGAACAAAAAATAAACAATTAAACAAAGATAAATAAATTGCAATAAATAAAGAGATAAAGAGAAGAAAAGTAGGCACGATATTTATCCTGGTTTGACCACCAACCACTTGTGGCCTACGTCCAGTCCCTGAAACATAGTTCGAGATTTTTTACTATTCAAAACAAGCTTAAAACAGGTGCTTGCAATCTTTACACAACAAGGATACCTCACCCTATATACTAGAGAGATACCTCACCCTCTATGAAGGATACCTCACCTTCTTTACAACAAGGGATACCTCACCATTTTACAAAAGCCTTCGAGGGATACCTCACCCTCTCAGAAATATAGCAGAGAATAAATGAAAAATAAACTCTCACAAAGAGTAAATATCACAAGTTGAAGCACTATAGAGCTTTCTAAGGATATCTCAAAGTTTTGGCGAAAAGAGCACAGAAAATATGAGAAAAATAGTGAATCACGTTTTTAACACAAGCAAATAATTCAAATGGTTTTAGCCAGCCTTCAGAAGAGACCCAAGGTCTCTATTTATAGAGCAATGAAGAAAAGAGTCGTTGGGTGCCATTAAAACAATATTAAATGCCAAAACGTTGGCTGCCATTTTCAAAAACCAGAACAGAATCTCGTGGGTTATTCGAATACCATCAGGGGGTGTTCGAATACCTCATAAAAGGTATTTTTAAAAACAGATCAAAGGGGGTTATTCAAATACCTTAATCAATATTCGAATACCTCGATTTAAAAGGTATTTTCTGAAATTAGGGTATTCGAATACCACAAGGGTTATTCGAATACACATCAAAACAGTTTTAAGAAGCACTATATTCGAATGCCATGAAGGGTATTCGAATACCTTTGTTTTGGAAAACAGAAGCGTATATAAAGGATGCATGTTATTCGAATACCATGGAGGGGTATTCGAATACCTCAGTTAAAAACAGTTAAGAAACCATTTGTAATTGCTTCGAAAAACCATTTCCAATCTCTAAAACCTTTGATCTTTCAAAACCACTTTGAAAACCTCAGTTTGATTTTAAGGAACAGATTTTTAGATCTTTTAAATTTAACCAATGAGATATCCAAAAGGCTCCTTACAAAGATCCTAAGTCCTAAACTATTCTTTGAAGATCTTGGACTTGGTCTTCTCATCATCTTCATATTTGTTATCATCAAAACCATTATCCATGATAGCTAGCCAATTACATTTACCTCATCTTCATTGTCACTTTGATGGTTAGTCATGAGACAAAGATTGGTCTCTTCTTCCTTAGAATCTTCAAAGGAATCCATATCATTCTCCCTGCAAGCTATGTATGCTCTTCTTGGCTTTCTATTCTTCTTATCCTTGGACTCATGACTGTCATTTGATAACTTCACAAAGTGTAGTTATTTGTGCCCCATATATCTGTATTTCTTAGATTGCTAAAGTCCTTGTATTCATGCATATTTGGAAGGTTTTATGCTTCTATTTGTTATATCCAATTCTGATACCTTTCTTGTATATAATTGAGCAATTTATGCATATTTGATATGTGATTAAGTGAATTTGTATCTGTTACTGATTTGGTGTTTTCTCTATATTAGGAAGGGCTCCAAATAAGATGATATATGGGGTAATTGAGCTAGAATGGGAAGAGGAAGCCAAATTTGCATTTCAGACCTCAACACCGCGGTGTGGCATGTGAATGCCACGGCATGAGCATCCCCTGCATCCAAAGTCAGAGGATACAAAGAACTGAACGCCGCAGCATGAAAAATAAATGCCGCGGTGCCCTTGACCTAAATTGACACGCGTTGTGGCGTTGGCATGTTAGCGCCGCAGCTTGCCTCTGTTTTTGCTGAATCTATAAATAGATTTTTAGAGAAGAGTTTTTGAGAGCTCCGTTTTTAGTTTCTAGGTTTTAGAGAGACTGCGACCTGTTCTTCATTTCTGGGCTGATTGGAGACCTAGGGAGGCTAGGTTGGATGCTATCTTCCTTATGGAAGGAGATTCAAGCTTCAATGATGCTATCCATGGATTCCTTCCTCTTCTCCCTTTGTTTCTCTTCTCTTCCCTATCTTTTGAGCATGGTTTTTGATTGTAAATTCGTGTTCATGGATTAGCAGCTGTATTTAAGAAATACTTTAGATCTTTCTATGAGTATTGATGTTTATGTTATCTTTTGAGTATCTATTGATGTTTAGCTTTGTTCTTCCATGCCTATGCTTAATGCTTGCTTCTGTTTGATCAATAATTACATGATCTTAATTGATGCAAATGAACTAGACATAGGGATTTGTGGAGATGGACATGGTATGGTTGATGCATGTTCGACGAGTTCAATTGGCTTGGATGAGTTGATTCGCTAACTGGATAGAAATATACCTTTTAGCCATGTATTAGCGTGTGTTTGAGAATAGATCGTTCATTAGTGGAGTTTATACTAGTCCTCATGCAAACATAAGAAACATAGTGGATTAGGTAAATGACACCAGGGTTGATCGACCTAGATATAGGCTTTTGACTAAATCAGATTCTCAAGCTAACTAACTATTCATTGATATTGCTTATAAGGATTGCATATCATTAGTATGAAATAGGAGGTGAAGAAGGATTTCCTAGATCTCTAAATCATTATCTTTATTGCTTTTGTAGTTTAGATATTATTTGCATTTCTTTATTTTATATGTTCTTGGATATAATTTAGCTAAGCTATTGGTTGTTACTTAGTAATGGAAACCATATATCCTTGTGGGAACGAACTTTTACTCTGTATCTGTATTACTTGAACGACTTGTGCACTTGCGGTACACAAATGGTCTAACAAGTTTTTGACGTCATTGCCGAGGAATAATGGTGTATTTCCAAAGAGTTTAACCTTATTCCTTAGCAATTGCTAGGGGATAATGGTTTAATTCCATATTACTAATATCAACAATGCATTTGGTTTGTTCTAATTCAAGTTGTATATAATCTATGTTAATTTAAGTCTCTTTATGTTATTGCTTTAGGTTCAATAAAGAAGTCGGATGATCCTATATGAGGTCCTTCAGGGAATTCGCAACTCCTCAAAAGGATAAGCCTTGGATCAAGTTTAAGAAGACTACTCATCTGCACAATTCATTTTGATGACAAAGTCTTGTCGGTACTATAACTCAGGCCCTTCTTGGGAGGGAACCCAGGTTTTTTATGTTTTTGTTAAATAGTATGTGTTTAGTAAGTTTTAAGTCATAAATATGCTAGTATGTTAGTTTTTGTAGCTTTAGTTAGTTTTTAGGCTTTTCTTTAGTTTAAAGTCTTAAATATGTTAGTATCATTGATTTTTGTATTCTTGTAGTTAGTATGTTTGATTTTAGTATCTTTAGTTAGTTTTATGTCTTATGTATATTAGTATTTTGATCGTAGTAAGTTTAGTTAGATTTTATGTTTATGTTTAGTGTTAGGTTATATATAGGTTAGTAAGTAGGATTTTGAGTTTTTATACATTTTAGTTGTCCATTTTATGTTTTAGCCTTTTGGACAAGTTTTAGAGGTGTTGAGGACCTCTTTGGGTAAAATTCTACAAAAAACTGAATTTGTTGTAGAATTCTACAAGTAATGTCTCACGCCATGCGTGAGTTAGTTACATGCCGCGTGCGTGATGCTTATTTTGCACATTTGAGCCAAATTGCAGAGACCTCAACGCCGCGGCGTGGAAAGTGTGACACACCGCGGTGCTCATCTGTTGAACTTGTTAAAAAAAAAAAGTTACTTATTTTGGGTGCTACTAAAGGCACCCATTCTGATCGAATGCCGTGGCATGGATGCTGTGTGTTGCAGTATGTTGTGCTGTAATGTATATATTGTACATGATTAGTTTCTTTTAGGTGTTTTAAATATTTATAGTATACTCAGCTCTCATATTTCAAGATGTTTATAGGCTCAAGTACCCTGGACACCATGGAAAGTGAGGACTTTGACTCACTTGGGATTGAGGGAGTGTCATTACATGTTTTGATTACTATGATGGATTATGTATGCATGTGATGATATTTTCTTGATGTAGTTATGATAGCCATCGTGTTTCTATGAGTTTCTATTTGTTTTGGTTATTACTGATGGGTTTGCAAAGAAGTTTCAATTTTTATTATTATGCAAATGATGTATACATGTTAAATTGAAAAGTTTAATCTAATTGAATGCATGCTTTATTGTAAAAGACTGTTGGAGTTGTTTTGGTTGTTCATGATATGAAAAGTTGCTATTTGCCCCCTTTTGAGTGAAACCTTATGTGATCTTAAAGCATGTGAAACAGTTCAGTTGCTATTGATGCATGATTTACATTCCACTTAGATGCAAGTGTAACTTTGAGTATGATATGAATGCATGTTTAGAGAAAGTTTATGGATGTACATGTAGAGTTTCGATTATCCTAGAAGTTGTTTTTAAACTCTCTTGAGGCGAAATCCTAGATTATGCATGACTGAGGAAATGATTAGGGTATTCTTTGGACCAATTGAGTTTTTCAAGCCTACCCTGAATGATTATATCCTTAGGTCCCATTTTGAAGCCTTATAATTGTTTGGCCTTATATGTTTTTCATCAACCACGTATTCCTTACCCTGTTAACCATTCTAATGCATGTGAAAGCATTGCATTTTCTTCCTACCTTCATTGTCTGTTGAGTACATGATGTGTTATTTCTTGAAGTGAGTCCAGTGAGTAGGGGTATGTATGTTTGGGAAAAATAAGCCTGAAGGAACCAAATGCAATCAAAAGAAAAAAAAAAGAAATTGCTTTGTAAAAGTAAAAAGAAAAAGAAAGAGAAAAAAGTAAAGCAGACAATGAAAGAAGAAAAGCTAAAAATGAAAAGCATTGCATGGTTCTGGCAAGTTGTGATCCTTCACTGTTGAATACCCCGCTAGTTCACTTGTTCTCAAGTCTTGAAATCATATGCATATGTATCTCAATGTTTGTGTATCCTTTCCTTCTTTTCTTACACCTATACCATGGCCTAACATTACAAGCTTTAAAAACTCTCTTGATCCTCAGTTGTGTGTGGTTTACATTAGTGGAGAGAGAGTTTAGGATCAATTTTGCGGATTTTATGATTCATATATATGTATGTTTATAAAGTTATCCGGATATGTATGGTTTGAATAGGAGAAGTTTATCTTGCATGTTCGTGTATAATGTGAATTGCATGGAAGGAAGCTAATTGTTAGCATGTGACGGATTGTGTATGTGAGAAGCTGGTTTTGGGGCATTTGCACTTTTTATGGATTGAAGTAATCATTCATACTAGCTATGGTTTAATTGAAGAAAAGAAAGATTGAAACTTGCTAGTTGCTGAATGCATGTTGAGTCCAAATTGTAAGAAAGTTTACTTGGTCATACTTTGTTTTGCTCGAGGATAAGCAAAAGGTTAAGTTTGGGGGTGTGATAACTTCACAAAGTGTAGTTATTTGTGTAACATCTTAAAATTTTGTATCTCGTAAATAGTAATTTTGACAGTTAATAGAATTTTACTGTTTAGTAATTTCTGAGTGCTGTAAAATTATTTTAATTATTCCATCAACGTCTTTGATCGTTTTGAGTGATTTATTCTGTGTCAGGAAAATAAAAATTTTCAGGCCGGGGAAAACTTTACGTAATTTAATTTTTACCGTTAGGTTTTAATTATTTTAAGTAATTTGATTTGATATTTGTGCGTTTTCTAATTTTTGTGATTTTATGGGTGATTATGAAATTTTTATGATACTCCAACCATTTTTGGACTATTTGTGGGTCCCAATGGTCTTACGTGGGCCCGGGATGAGTCCCAAAACGTGAAAATTTTTTTACACATAAAAAAAATTATACTGTTGAGACGGAGATAGGGGATCTTACTAAACCTAAATCTGGAGATAGTTTTAGAAAATTTCTTGTACTATGTTTTATACTGTATTTAATTATCGGGCGATAAAAATACAGTAAATATAATTTTTATGGGGTTTAGCAGATAAAAATAAATATTATACTGTTAAGTCAACATTAGTGTTTATGATAATGGACCAATAGGAAACAAGTCTAATATTGGAGACTTTGATATCATTCATCAATTTAATTAACGGTGTAGGATAAGTCTAATAAAATGGCTATGACCATTTATAACCATTGGATTTAGAATTGATCAAGGGAGGAGATTTGGTCTTACAAAGTGGCTAGGACCATTTGTGACCATTGGATTTGAATTTAATCAATGGTGGAGATGGATCAATCATGACCATTGGATTTGGATTTAATCTATGGTGGAGATTTAGTCATAAAAATGGCTTTGACTAATTATAACCCTTGGATTAAAAGTAGAAGGTGTAATCTTGACCCTTCATTTTGGAGATGCATCTAATGGCTTAGATTTCAAGAAGGAAAAATCTAATGGCCTAGATTAAGTCTTCTAAATCAAAAGTCTACCTAAATCCTAACCATTGAATTAATCAATGGTCTAAAATGCTCTAAATGGTGGCTTGAAAAAGATGACAACATTATTGCATGCAAAATGGAGGGAGGGGGACGATTTTGTGTTGTATTTAGAGCTAAAGGAAAAGTTGAAATGTCATTATTAGTTGCTTTAGTCAATTATGCACTATTACTGATTTTTGGCACTCTTAGAAGAATGCATGTAGAGGGGGGATGATTTTTGAGTTGTTTAGGAGCTAAAGAAAAACCTTATGACCATTATTACTTGTCATGGTCAATATTACATCATTCTTGACCATTATTGCTTTGTTTGCTTACTTAGGAGATTTCTTGTAGAGGGGGGGACGGTTTTTGGAGGCTTAGGACCATAGGAAAGTGTTTCATTCCTATCATTACTCATTCTTGGTCAATTAGTGATCATTTCCCCAAAACCTAAACTCTTAGAAAATTTTCTCTCTTTTCTCTCCATGGTGGTTTCGGCCATGAATCCTAAGTATGGCTTCCATCACTCAATAATTTTAACCAACCTTATTTCTTGAATCATTACCTTATTCTAAACAACTTTCATGTTGGAGACTTTCTCTAAATCATTCATCTTCATGGACTTTCTTCAAGATCAAAGTTATGAGGTATTTATGGTGAAGTGTAAGGAAACTTCATTTCTTCTCTCTTTTTCATGATCTAAACCATGTTTGATCCATGATTCCTCTTAATCAAGCTTAGTATACTAATTTTTATGTATTTTGTTTTGTATTTGAGAAGCCCTTGGTGGTGAAGGACTTGGAAAGAGAAGCAAAACAAGGAGCTTTTCAGGATCTTCAAGAGGTAAGAGGGAGATCCACCTCACCAACCAAGTATGGTGGTGAGAGATGATTTTATATTTGGTGGATGGTGAATCCATGTGAGGATTCATATCCATGATCTTGTAATTTATTTGTGGTTATTTATGTGTTTTAATTATTTGCCTATGCTTGATATGCTTTGCATGATTTTATGGCTTTGATAGTATGCTTAAATTATGTATGATAAGTATATGGCATGCTTGTAGTATTTATGATGAAATATGTATGTGTGTGCCATGATGTGTTGATGGAAAGGAAAACAATTTTTGGCTCCAATGGCCAAGGGAGAAGGCTACGGTTTTTTATGCCCTTAATTAGGGTTCATGTTGAAATTTTTCAAGAACAAGGGAATTGATTTTTGGGTCCCTAAAACTTAGTGAATTTCGGCCAAGACACCTTAAAATAGGTGTTCACAAATTAATATTTTCATGAATGATGAAAATGGATGATTTGAAGAATATGAAAAATAAACAAAGGGTTTGTTTTTCAAGAGAACAAGAACATGATTTTGAAGGGATTTTTATTGATTTCTTTTGTGTAAAAAGTTTCTAAATGTTTAGTAATCATGATTTCAAAAAAGAGACGGGCAAACGTTAATTTTAAGGATTTGCAAAGAAAGTGAAAAAGGATTTGCAAAGAAAGTGAAAAAGGATTTGTAAAGAAAGTAAAAATGAATTTGAACAAATGGGTTTGGTTTTTATGACCATCGGTATTTCGGTTTTGAAAACAAAGATTTTAATGGTTTTGTTTGTGTGAAAATAGAAATGATAAATAATTGAGTTAGAAGGAAAAATGTTTGATGGCTTCATTGGCCAAATACCCTACGGTTTTGAAAAACTAGTTATGCCTAAAATTTTATGGAACAAAGTGATATTTTATAAAACGAAGTGTTTTGTCACTCAAAAGATTTGACAGTTTTCAATGAACATGTTCACGGTTTTTGAAGACTTGCGGATACCTTGATTTTATAATGAAATGATTTTCGCACAAGAATTTGGAAAGGGAATTAGAGCGTTTATCACTTGAGAAAATCAAGTTTTTGTAAACGAAAATGTTTTCGAACTTCAATTTATTTTGAAGAAGGTTGTGTTTGGAAATGATTTGGGAAAAATGAAGAATATAATGGTGTTTTGAAAATTTACTAACGTATAATTGATTTTTGAGTTTTGAAGTACGTTAGGAAATTCTTAAAGTTTGAAACATTGATTTATATCAATGAAAAGTGATTTTGTGGGTTATATTTCGAAAAGGATTTCTTGAGTATAGAATCGTGGAAAAAGATTTTCTTGAGTAAGAAAAAGTATTAAATGAAGTATAAAGTTATATTATTATGAGAAAAGTTGAAAAAGAATTTTTGAGGGTTGAGAAATATTTTCTGTAATGAAATTGTGGTGAAAAATTATTTACGTATCTTAAAAATGTAAATTTTAAACTACGCGATTGGAAATACGGTAGAATATTTCTACGCGATTCTGAATTATGTTTAAATATTTTATGTAATATGAACTACTGTTAAAAAATCAATATGTGATTTAAAAGTGATAGAATATTTTTACGTGATTGTGAAAATGACAGAAAATTGTTACGTGATTTGGAAAGTGTTTCAAATATTTTAAAAATGATAGAAAATGATTTACGCGACTTAAAAGAATGATTTTTAAGTTACGCGATTTTGAAACAGTGGAAAAATACTATACAATTTGAGAAACGTATATTTTTATGCGGTTGAGAAAAATGTTGAAAAATTAGTACGTGGTTTAAAAGTGCAACAGAAGAGTTGCGGTATTTTGAAAACGTAACAGAAATGTTATGCGATTATGAAAACATGACAAAAGTATTTTATGACTATAAAAAAAAAGATAATAACATGATGATTACTGTTAAAACAATGTCCATACACTATATGAGAAAATGACAAGTTTTGCCTGTGATTAGCATTTGGTGCATTTTACATGCATTGGAAAGACATGCCTGTGATTGGCATTGGTGCATTATACATGCATTAGAAAAATATGCGTTGAGGCATATGATTATATTGAACAAATAAAATTGAAAAGATTTGGCCCTTGTGGTTGGACTTGCACTAATATATTCGTGCATTGTATAGAGTATAGCTAATAGCTATTTTGGCCCTTGTGGTTGAAGAGGGAATGAGAATTGATAGTGAGATCTATGATGGATCTTGGGGATGTCAAGGCGCGGCGGTCGACCAGTGGATATCTGTCTGTGGGCTAAGGCTGGACCATATGCCACTTAGCGATGCAGTCCGTTGCAACGCATTGACGTTACCCGACAAGAACACGATTCTTTTCAACGACTGGGAGATTGTCTTTGGACTAATGCTGACAATTAACTAGAGCATTCTTCTCGAAATTGTGAAAACTTCCATGGAGTTGTTTTTGAAAAACTGAGTCGATGTGCGCATGTATGAAACTGAGCATTTATATATATGTGATTTATTAATTGAGGAATATTAGCTATGACAATTGTTCTATTGAGAAATACTTGGATGATGATGATGATAATTTGATCATGTTGAGGACATCATCGTAAATATTGAATGATATTTGAACTGATAAATGATTTGATGATGTTAGTTGATTAATGTTGATGGCATGATCATAATTATGGTATGATGTATTTGTATGATATGCTGTTGTGTTATCTCTGTGCTACTATATTGGTATTGGCGTAGGTGATCTCACCTCTTTGCTATGTTGTCTTGTTGTGTCTGTATTGTTAAAATTATACAGTAGAAGGAACGAGTTGTCTTAGACATAACGGGTGGTAGATATTCTGAGTTTTGGTGACAACATGGAAGAATGGTCATTCAGGACTCGTTGGTGTGCAGTGTTAACAAGGAGCAGATGTCTGATGCATCAAGATGGATACAAGAAGGAATAAGTATGTTAAGTTTTCTCGTTAGTGTTGTATATTAGATATATTTTCGTTTACCTATAAAAAGAGTTTTCGGTAGTTTTATATTTTATGTTTATTAATTGGTGTCAATATTGAAGAATATTTTAAAATACTCACATTTTGTTTCAAGATAAAGAAATTTTAAAACTCACATTCTATAACTCAAACCTTGTGCGAACTTCTTTTTAGATTATGAGTTGGGAGTCAGACATGTGATACTCTAAGGAGGGTGTTACATTAGTTAGTATCAGAGCACGGTTTGAGTCTTTTGGGGTTAGTGGTTAGGTCTATTTTGCTTATGTTGTGTTCTCTTTGTTATTGTTTTCCAAAAGGAAATAATGTTGTTTATAATGGATATCAGATCCATTGTATTTCGATTCGCTCGTCTCTGAAGAAAAAGAAAAAAAAAAGGAATGACTCGGGATAGTTATACTTGTGTGGAAGTGGAACATGTTACTAGTAATGCAGTTGCAGCTACGGGAGCAATGTGGAAAGACGAGTGCACAAACAGAGAATCGCTGAACGGCAGGAACTAGAAGTTGAGATTCAGGATTTGATGGAAGAGAATCAGTTTTGCAATATAAGATTTTGTAATTTTTGGAACCTGGTATTTCTTTCTTAGGGATATTAGGAAAGTGATTGATTTCAACGAAAAATGTATTTACGACCATTGAGAAACCAGAAGCAGTAAGTAAAGTAAAAAAGGGCATTTAATGAAGGACTGTATGTTAAGGAAATAATTTGTTTTAAGTGCGGGAAGTTTGGAACACAATCTCTGAAAATAGAGTTCCATTGAAAACAGAGTTTTCTGTTAGTAAAATCTTGGGTAGTAGGGAAAGTCGTTACTCTGAATGGAATGGGAATGTTCTGAGCGGAAGACTTAAATAATGGAGATTGTATCCTTGGAGCTAATCCTATAAACCATACTGAATATTTCTGTGAGCAACCTATTCTGTGTGACATATGATTGAGTAGATCAATTGTATGTTAGAGTTATTCGTTATCCTTTGATTTGTTTATTTCTGTTTCTATTCTTAGCCGATCGAGCTACTCAAGTTATTCAAACTATTATTATAGATCAAAACTTTGTGTTAGTTTGATCTGTTTATTTTTTTCATAAACAGATGTGATCTTTGAAAACGTATTGGTTATTTTTCGACCATATCCTATGAGATTATTTCAATAAAGTGTTAGTGTTCTAGAAAATTCATTCTTGAAGATCGAGTTACATCCAATTCTTTGCTTGATATGTTCGATAACATAGCAGATTATTTTGCTATCTTTCATAGAAAAGAAAAGAAAGAAGGAATATATTGCAAGAAAGGATATTCCTATTTATATCCATGTCATAGTATTAGAGTGGCGCAGCGGAAGCGTAGCGAATTAAAAGGTTGAAAACATTTCTTCAAGGGGAAAAGTTAAGACGGTAATGGAAATCCGTAGGAAATTTATTGAGATATCTGGTTGAACAAGTGAACATGAAGTGAACATGAGACAAAGAATTTTCATTGGTTAGAATTGTATGGAATGACGTAAGTGAAGATGTAATATGAGGACTGAAGAAAAGATAAAGGAATAATGTCCATATTTATTCTGAGGGTGTGAAATCATGGTTATGAAATTTCAAGGATGAAATTTCCGTAAGAGGGAGAGTATTGTAACATCCTAAAATTTCGTATCTCGTAAACAATAATTTTGACAGTTAACAGAATTTTACTGTTTAGTAATTTCTGAGCGCTATAAAATTATTTTAATTATTCCGTCAGCGTATTTGATCATTTTGAGTGATTTACTCCGTGTCAGAAAAATAAAAATTTTTGGGCCGGGAAAAACTTTACGTAATTTAATTTTTACCGTTTGGTTTTAATTATTTTACTTAATCTGATTTGATATTTGTGCGTTTTCTAATTTTTGTGATTTTATGGGTGATTATGAAATTTTTATGATACTCCGACTATTTTTGGACTGTTTATGGGTCCCAGTGGTCTTATGTGGGCCCGAGATGAGTCCCAAAACGTGAAAATTTTTCTACGCATAGAAAAATTTGTACTGTTGAGATGGAGATAGGGGATCTTACTAAACCTGAATCCGGAGACAGTTTTAGAAAATTTCTTGTACTGTGTTTTGTACTATATTTAATTATCGGACGATAAAAATACAGTAAATATAATTTTTATGAGATTTAGCAAATAAAAATAAATATTATACTGTTAAGTCAACATTAGTGGTTATGATAATGGACCAATAGGAAACAAGTCTAATATTGGAGACTTTGAAATCAACCGTTAATTTAATCAATGGTATAGGATAAGTCTAATAAAATGGCTATGACCATTTATAACCATTGGATTTAGAATTGATCAAGGAAGGAGGTTTAGTCTTACAAAGTGGGTAGGACCATTTGTGACCATTGGATTTGAATTTAATCAACGGTGGAGATGGATCAATCATGACCATTGAATTTGGATTTAATCAATGGTGGAGATTTAGTCATCAAAAATGACTTTGACTAATTATAACCCTTGGATTAAAAGTAGAAGGTGTAATCTTGACCCTTCATTTTGGAGATGCATCTAATGGCTTAGATTTCAAGAAGGAAAAATCTAATGGCCTAGATTAAGTCTTTTAAATCAAAAGTCTACCTAAATCCTAACCATTGAATTAATCAATGGTCTAAAATGCTCTAAATGGTGGCTTGAAAAAGATGACAACATTATTGCATGCAAAATGGAGGGGGGGATGGTTTTGTGTTGTATTTGGAGCTAAAGGAAAAGTTGAAATGCCATTATTAGTTGCTTTAGTCAATTATGCACCATTATTGATTTTTGGCACTCTTAGAAGAATGCATGTAGAGGGGGGGACGATTTTTGAGTTATTTAGGAGCTAAAGAAAAACTTTATGACCATTATTACTTGTCATGGTCAATATTACATCCTTCTTGACCATTATTGCTTTGTTTGTTTCCTTAGGAGATTTCTTGTAGAGGGGGGGACGGTTTTTGGAGGCTTAGGACCATAGGAAAATGTTTCATTCCTATCATTACTCATTCTTGGTCAATTAGTGATCATTTCTCCAAAACCTAAACTCTTAGAAAATTTTCTCTTTTTTCTCTCCATGGTGGTTTCGGCCATGACTCCTAAGTATGGCTTCCATCACTCAATAATTTTAACCAACCTTATTTCTTGAATCTTTACCTTATTCTAAACAACTTTCATGTTGGAGACTTTCTCTAAATCATTCATCTTCATGGACTTTCTTCAAGATCAAAGTTATGGGGTATTTATGGTGAAGTGTAAGGAAACTTCATTTCTTCTCTCTTTTTCATGATCTAAACCATGTTTGATCCATGGTTCCTCTTAATCAAGCTTAGTATACTAATTTTTATGTATTTTGTTTTGTATTTGAGAAGCCCTTGGTGGTGAAGGTCTTGGAAAGAGAGGCAAAACAAGGAGCTTTTCAGGATCTTCAAGAGGTAAGAGGGAGATCCACCTTACCAACCAAGTATGATGGTGAGAGATGTAACACCCTCCCTAGGGTATCACATGTCTGACTCCCGACTCAAAATCTAAAAAGAAGTTCATAAAAGGTGGGTTTCAAAATTTTTTCTTTACTGATTAATATACAATACTGACACCAATCAATATTTAACAATTTAAAGAGAAATATAAAACTAACAGACTCTTTTTTTTCTTTTTTTAACAGTAGCAAACCCTATGACGGGTCCTACTTAATAGCACGGTATAACACTAATGAGAAAACTTAACGTACTTATTCCTTCTTGTATCCATCTTGATGCATCAGACATCTGTTCTTTATTAACATTGCACACCAACGAGTCCTGAGTGACCACTCATCTTTGTTGTCACCAATTTTAGAATATCTACCACCCGTTATATCTAAGACAACTCGTTCCTTCTACTGTATAGTTTTAACAATATAGACACAGCAAGACAACATAGCAAAGAGGTGAGATCACCTACACCAATACTAACATGGCAGTACAAAGATAATAGAAACAGTAATATCATACAGGGATATCATACCAGACTTCTAATAATATATTCAATATTAATCAACTATCATCATCCAATCATATTTCAATTCATTATCATAAACAATAATTACGATAATACCCTCAACATTATATAATTATCATCATCATCATCCAAGTATTCAAAACAATTATCATAGCCAATATTCCTCAATTAATATATCAAACAGTGATATAAATGCTCGATTCATGCATGCGCACATAGACTATATTTTTCAAAAACAACTCCATAGGAAGTTTTCACAATTTCGAGAAAATGCTCTAGTTAATTGCCCAGCCTAAGTCCACAAACAATCTCCCAGTCATTGAAAAGAATCGTGTTCTTGTCGAGTATCGCCAATGTGTTGCAATGAACTGCATCGCCAAGTGGCATATGGTCCAGCCTTAGCCCACAGACAGATATCCGTTGGAAAACGACCACGCCTTGACGCCCCCAAGATCCATCATAGACCTCACTATTAATTCTCATTCCCTCTTCAACCACATGGGCCAAAATAGCTTATTAACTATACTTTATACAATGCACGAATATATCAGTGCAAGTCCAACCACAAGGGCCAAATCTTTTCAATTTCATTTGTTCAATTTAATCATATGCCTCAATGCATATTTTTCCAATGCATGTATAATGTACCAATACCAATCACAGGCATATCTTTCCAACGCATATAAAATGCATCAAATACCAGTCACAGGCAAAATTCGTCATTTTCTCATACACTGTATGGATACTGGTTCAACAGTAATCATCATGTTATTATGTTTTTATAGTCATAAAACACTTTTGTCATGTTTTCACAACCGCGTAACATTTTTGTTACGTTTTCACAATTCCAAAACATTTTAATTATATTTTCACAATACCATGACACTTTTGTTACGTTTTCACAATACCACAACACTTCTATTGCATTTTCAAAATACCGTAACACTTTTGTTACGTTTTAAAATTCCAAAACATTTTTATTACGTTTTTACAATACCGTAACACTACTGTTACGTTTACAAAATTTTGTAACATTTCTGTTACGTTTTCAAAATGCTGCAACTCTTCTGTTGCACTTTTAAACCACGTACTAATTTTTTAACATTTTTCTCAATCGCGTAAAAATATATGTTTCTCAAATCGCATAGTATTTTTCCACTGTTTCAAAATCGTGTAACTTAAAAATCATTCTTTTAAGTCGCGCAAATCATTTTCCATCATTTTCAAAATATTTAAAACACTTTCCAAATCATATAACGATTTTTCGTCATTTTCACAATCACGTAAAAATATTCTATCACTTTTCAATCATGTAGTGATTTTTCAACAATAGTTTAAATCACGTAAAATATTTAAATGTAATTCAAATTAAGTAGAAATATTTTAACATTTTTCAAATCGCGTAGAAATATTTTACTGTATTTCAAATCGTTTTTAAGATACATAAAATATTTTTCAACATTTTACAATCACGTAAAATATTCCTCAATATTCCAAACATTATTTTGGACTTAAATAAATCAATATCATTTTCAACACATTTTTCAAATTCGTAGCTTAAAAAATCACGTTTCTAAGTTAAGTAAAACATTTTTCACCACAATTTCATTACAGAAAATATTTCTTAACCTTCAAAATTTTTTTTTTAACTTTTCTCAAAATAATATGACTTTGTATTTCATTTTTCACATTTTCTTACTCAAGAAAATCTTTTTCCACATTTCTTTACTCAAGAAATGCTTTTCCAAAATATAATCCACAAAAATCACTTTTCCATTGATATAAATCAACGTTTCAAAATTTAACATTTTTCTAACGTACTTAAAAACTCGAAAATAAGTTATACGTTAATAAATTTTCAATACACCATTATATTTTTTATTTTTCCCAAATCATTTCCAAACACAACCTTCTTCAAAATAAATTGAAGTTTGAAAACATTTTCGTTTACAAAAACTTGATTTCTCAAGTGATAAAATGCTCTAATTCCCTTTCCAAATTCTTTATACCAAATCAATTATATTTCCATTTTGTTTTCAAAAAAATCAAGGAAATACAAGTCCTAAAAACGTGACATGACTATTGAAATCATCAAAACATTTTTCCTTCTAAGTCAATATGGTTTTACACAAACAAAACCATTAAAACCTTTGTTTTCAAAAATCGAAATACCGATGGTCATAAAAATCAAACCCATTTCATTTTTACTTTCTTTACAAATTTTTACTTTCTTTGCAAATCCTTTTTCACTTTCTTTGCAAATCTTTAAAATCAACGTTTGCCCGTCTCGTCTAAAACTCATGTTTAAAAAAAATACTTAGGATCTTTGTACACAAAATAAATCAATAAAAGTCCTTCAAAATCGTGTTCTTGTTCTCTTGAAAATCAAACCCTTTGTTTATTTTTCATACTCTTCAAATCAATCCAATTTTATTCTTCCATGAAAATATTAAGTTATAAACACCTATGTTGAGGTGTCTTGGCCGAAAATCCCATAGCCTTTAGAACTAAGGAAATTCATTTTCTCCACTTCATAATTTTCATTTGAACAAATCAATTTCCTTGTTCTTGAAAAATTTCAACATGAAACTCTAATTATGGGCATCAAAACCGTAGCCCTTTCCTTGGCCATTGGAGCCAAAAATTTATTTCCTTTCCATCAACACATCATGGCATACACATACATATTTCATGATAAATACTATAAGCATGCCATATACTCATCATGCATAATATAAGCATACCATCAAAGCCATAAAATCATGCAAAGCATATCAAGCACAGACAAATAATTAAAACACATAAATACCCACAAATAAATTACAAGACCATGGATATGAATCCTCACATGGATTCACCATCCATCAAATATAAGACCATCTCTCACCACCATACTTGGTTGGTGAGATGGATCTCCCTCTTACCTCTTGAAGATCCTCAAAAGCTCTTTGTTTTGCTTCTTTTTTCAAGTCCTTCACCACCAAAGGCTTCTCAAATACAAAACAAAATACATAAAAATTAGTATACTAAGCTTGATTAAGAGGAACCATGGATCAAACATGGTTCAGATCATGAAAAAGAAGAGAAGCAATGAAGTTTCTTTACACTTCACCACAAATACCCCATAACTTTGATCTTGAAGAAAGTCCTTGAAGATGAATGATTTAGAGAAAGTCTCCAACATGAAAGTTGTTTAGAATAAGGTAAGGATTCAAGAAACTAGGTTGTATGAAATTTTTGAGTGATGGAAGGTGTTCTTGGAGTGCTTGGTCGAAACCTCCATGAAAAGAAAGTGGAGAGAAAAGCTTGATGAGTTATTGGTTTTAGAGAAGACAAAGGAAAGCAAGGATATCAATAATATGGTCTTCAAACTTTCCTATATCCTAAAGCTTCTCAAAACCATAGCCCCCCCTCCAATGCATTCTCCTTGAGTGCAAATTGATCAATAATGATCAATAATGATGCACCATTGACTAAGACCACCAATAATGGTCATCAAACCTCCTTTAACACCTAAGACAAGCATAAAACCGTCCCCCCTTCTCTTGCTTCTTTAAAGTGTGACAAATTTTATTAGCCATTATTTGAAGCCATTTAAGCCATTGATTAGATCAATGGTTAGGATTTAGGTAGACTTTTGATTTAGAAGACTTAATCTAGGCCATTGGATCTTTCTCCTTTAAATTACAGCCATTAGATGTGTCTCCAAAATGAAGGGTCAAGATTACTCCTTCTTACCTTTAATCCAAGGGTCATAATTAGTCTTTGCTACTTTTTAAGACCAAATCTCCACCATTGATTAAATTTACATCCAATGGTCATAAATGGTCCTTGTTACTTTACAAGACCAATTCTCCACCCTTGATTAATTCTTCATCCAATGGTCATAAATGGTCTTTGTCACTTTTTGGGACCAAATCTCTACCATTGATTAAATCTATATCCAATGGTTACAAATGGCCATAGCCATGTTATATGACCAATTCTACACTGTTGATTAAATCAACGGTTGATATCAAAGCCTTCCTTATTAAGCTTGTTTAGATTAAATCTCCACCATTGATTAAATTAATGGTGGATATCCAAACCACCAATGTTGACTTAAGCAGTATAATATTTATTTTTATATGCTAAAACCCCACAAAATTATATTTACTGTATTTTTTTATCATCCGATAAATTAAATACAGTACAAAACACAGTAAAAGAAAATTTCAAAAACTGTTTCCAGATTCAGGTTTAGTAAGATCCCTTGTCTCCGTCTAAATAGTACAAATTTTTCTATGAGTAGAAAAATTTTCACTTTACGGGACCCACCTGGGCCCACGTATGGCCACTTGGGCCCATATACATCCCCTGGGCCCATAAATAGTAAAAAAATTTCATAATCATCCACAAAAATCACAAAAATTAAAAAACGCACAAATATTAAATCAGATTACGTAAAATAGTCAAAACCTAATGGTAAAAATTAAATTACGTAAAGTTTTTCTCGGCCCAAAAATTTTTATTTTCTTGACACGGAGTAAATCACTCAAAATGATCAAATATGCTGACGGAATAATCAAAATAATTATACAGTATCAAGAAATTACTAAACAAGACTAAAATTATTCATTAAGCTCAAAAATTACCGTCTAATAGATAGAAAATTTTGGGGTGTTACAAGAGATGGTTTTATATTTGGTGGATGAATCATTATCATGAAAGTTGCGTGGTATGGTTTATATTTGGTGGATGGTGAATCCATGTGATTCATATCCATGGTCTTGCAATTTATTTGTGGTTGTGTATGTGTTTTAATTATTTGCCTATGCTTGATATGCTTTGCATGATTTTATGGCTTTGATAGTATGCTTAAATTATGTATGATAAGTATATGGCATGCTTGTAGTATTTATGATGAAATATGTATGTGTGTGCCATGATGTGTTGATGGAAAGGAAAACAATTTTTGGCTCCAATGGCCAAGGGAGAAGGCTACGGTTTTTTATGCCCTTAATTAGGGTTCATGTTGAAATTTTTCAAGAACAAGGGAATTGATTTTTGGGTCCCTAGAACTTAGTGAATTTCGGCCAAGACACCTCAAAATAGGTGTTCACAAATTAATATTTTCATGAATGATGAAAATGGATGATTTGAAGAATATGGAAAATAAACAAAGGGTTTGTTTTTCAAGAGAACAAGAACACGGTTTTGAAGGGATTTTTATTGATTTCTTTTGTGTAAAAAGTTTCTAAATGTTTACTAATCATGATTTCAAAAAAGAGACGGGCAAACGTTAATTTTAAGGATTTGCAAAGAAAGTGAAAAAGGATTTGCAAAGAAAGTGAAAAAGGATTTGTAAAGAAAGTAAAAATGAATTTGAACAAATAGGTTTGGCTTTTATGACCATTTGTATTTCGGTTTTGAAAACAAAGATTTTAATGATTTTGTTTGTGTGAAAATAGAAATGATAAATAATTGAGTTAGAAGGAAAAATGTTTGATGGCTTCAATGGCCAAATACCCTACGGTTTTGAAAAACTGGTTATGCCTAAATTTTTATGGAACAAAGTGATATTTTATAAAACGAAGTGTTTTGTCACTCGAAAGATTTGACAGTTTTCAATGAACACGTTCACGGTTTTTGAAGACTTGCGGATACTTTGATTTTATAACGAAATGATTTTCGCACAAGAATTTGGAAAGGGAATTAGAACGTTTATCACTTGAGAAAATCAAGTTTTTGTAAACGAAAATATTTTTGAACTTCAATTTATTTTGAAGAAGGTTGTGTTTGGAAATGATTTAGGAAAAATGAAGAATATAATGGTGTTTTGAAAATTTACTAACGTATAATTAATTTTCGAGTTTTGAAGTACATTAGGAAATTCTTAAAGTTTGAAACATTGATTTATATCAATGAAAAGTGATTTTGTGGGTTATATTTGGAAAAGGATTTCTTGAGTATAGAATCGTGGAAAAAGATTTTCTTGAGTAAGAAAAAGTATTAAATGAAGTATAAAGTTATATTATTTTGAGAAAAGTTGAAAAAGAATTTTTGAAGGTTGAGAAATATTTTCTATAATGAAATTGTGGTGAAAAATTATTTACGTATCTTAAAAATGTAATTTTTAAACTACGCAATTGGAAATATGGTAGAATATTTCTACGTGATTCTGAATTATGTTTAAATATTTTATGTAATATGAACTACTATTGAAAAATCAATATGTGATTTTAAAGTGATAGAATATTTTTACGTGATTGTGAAAATGACGAAAAATTGTTATGTGATTTGGAAAGTGTTTTAAATATTTTAAAAATAATGGAAAATGATTTACGCGACTTAAAAGAATGATTTTTAAGTTACGCGATTTTGAAACAGTGGAAAAATACTATGCGATTTGAGAAACTTATATTTTTACGTGATTGAGCAAAATGTTGAAAAATTAGTACGTGGTTTAAAAGTGCAACAGAAGAGTTGCGGTATTTTGAAAACGTAACAGAAATGTTACGTGATTATGAAAACACGACAAAAGTGTTTTATGACTATAAAAAAAACATAATAACATGATGATTACTGTTAAAATAGTGTCCATACACTGTATGAGAAAATGTCAAGTTTTGCCTGTGATTGGCATTTAGTGCATTTTATATGCATTGGAAAGACATGCCTGTGATTGGCATTGGTGCATTATACATGCATTAGAAAAATATGCGTTGAAGCGTATGATTATATTGAACAAATGAAATTGAAAAGATTTGGCCCTTGTGGTTGGACTTGCACTGATATATTCGTGCATTGTATAAAGTATAGCTAATAGCTATTTTGGCCCTTGTGGTTGAAGAGGGAATGAGAATTGATAGTGAGATCTATGATGGATCTTGGGGGCGTCAAGGCGCGGCGGTCGACTAGTGGATATTTGTCTGTGGGCTAAGGCTGGACCATATGCCACTTGGCGATGTAGTCTGTTGCAACGCATTGACGATACCCGACAAGAACACAATTCTTTTCAACAACTGGAAGATTGTCTTTGGGCTAAGGCTGACAATTAACCAGAGCATTCTTCTCGAAATTGTGAAAACCTCCATGGAGTTGTTTTTTAAAATCTGAGTCAATGTGCGCATGCATGAAACTGAGCATTTATATCTATGTGATTTATTAATTGAGGAATATTGGCTATGACAATTGTTCTATTGAGAAATACTTGGATGATGATGATGATAATTTGATCATGTTGAGGACATCATCGTAAATATTGAATGATATTTGAACTGATAAATGATTTGATGATGATAGTTAATTAATGTTGATGGCATGATCATAATTATGGTATGATGCATCTGTATGATATGCTGTTGTATTATCTCTGTACTACCATGTTGGTATTGGTGTAGGTGATCTCACCTCTTTGCTATGTTATCTTGCTGTGTCTGTATTGTTAAAATTATACAGTAGAAGGAACGAGTTGTCTTAGACATAACGGGTGGTAGATATTCTGAGTTTTGGTGACAACATGGAGGAGTGGTCATTCAGGACTCGTTGGTGTGCAGTGTTAACAAGGAGCAGATGTCTGATGCATCAAGATGGATACAAGAAGGAATAAGTATGTTAAGTTTTCTCGTTAGTGTTGTACCGTGCTATTAAGTAGGACCCGTCATAGGGTTTGCTACTGTTAAAAAGAGAGTTTTCTGTTAGTTTTATATTTCTCTTTAAATTGTTAAATATTAATTGGTGTCAATATTGTATATTAGATATATTTTCAGTAATACCTATAAATTTCAGTAAGTTTATGTTTCAGTAAAGAAGAAATTTTAAAACTCACATTTTATAACTCAAACCTTGTGCGAACTTCTTTTCAGATTATGAGTCGGGAGTCAGACATGTGATACTCTAAGGAGGGTGTTACAATTTGTGCCCTATATCTGTATTTCACAGATTGCTAAAGTCCTTGTATTCATACATATTTGGAAGGTTTTATGCTTCTATTTGTTATGTCCAATTCTGATACCTTTCCTGTATGTAATTAAGCAATTTGTGCATATTTGATATGTGATTAAGTGAATTTGTATCTGTTATTGATTTGGTGTTTTCTCTATATTAGGAAAGGCTCCAAACAAGATGATATATGGAGCAATTGAGCTAGAATGGGAAGAGGAAGCCAAATTTGCATTTCAGACCTCAACGCCGCGTTGTGGCATGTGAATGTCGCGGCGTGAGCATCCCCTGCATCCAAAGTTCGAGGATATGAAGAACTGAAGGTTGTGGCATGGAAAATCAATGCCGCTGCATCCTTGACCTAAATTAACATGCGCCGCGGCGTAGGCATGTTAGCGCTGCGACGTGCCTTTGTTTTTGCTGAGTCTATAAATAGATTTTAACAGATTTTTAGAGAAGAGTTTTTGAGAGCTCCATTTTTAGTTTCTAGGTTTTAGAGAGGCTGCGGCCTGTTCTTCATTTCTGAGCTGATTGGAGGCCTAGGGAGGCTAGGTTGGATGCCATCTTCCTCATGCAAGGAGATTCAAGCTTCAAGGATCCTATCAATGGATTCCTTCTTCTTCTCCCTTTGTTTCTCTTCTCTTCCCTATCTTTTGAGCATGGTTTTTGATTCTAAATTCGTGTTCATGGATTAGCAGCTGTATTTAGGAAATACTTTGGATCTTTCTATGAGTATTGATGTTTATGTTATCTTTTGAGTATCTATTGATGTTTAGCTTTGTTTTTCCATGCCTATGCTTAATGCTTGCTTCTATTTGATCAACAATTGCATGATCTTAATTGATGCAAATGAACTAGACATAGGGATTTGTGGAGATGGACATGGTATGATTAATGCATGTTCGACGAGTTCAATTGGCTTGGATGAGTTGATTTGCTAACTGGATAGAAATATACCTTTTAGCCATGTATTAGCGTGTGTTTGAGAATAGATCATTCATTAGTGGAGTTTATACTAGACCTCATGCAAACATAAGAAACATAGTGGATTAGGTAAATGACACCAGGGTTGATCGACCTAGACATAGGCTTTTGACAAAATCAGATTCCCAAGCTAACAACTTTTCATTGATGTTGCTTATAAGGATTGCATATCATTAGTATGAAATAGGAGGTGAAGAAGGATTTCCTAGATCTCTAAACCATTATCTTTATTGCTTTTGTAGTTTAGATTTAAATTATTTGCATTTCTTTATTTTATATGTTCTTAGATATAATTTAGCTAAGCTATTGGTTGTTACTTAGTAATGGAAACCATATATCCTTGTGGGAACGAACTTTTACTCTGTATCTGTATTACTCGAACGACCCGTGCATTTGCAGTACATAAATGGTCTAACAAGTTTTTGGCTCCGTTGTCGGGGAATAATGGTGCATTTTCAAAGAGTTTAACCTTATTCCTTAACAATTGCTGGGGGATAATGGTTTAATTCCCATATAACTAATATCAACAATGAGTTTAGTTAGTTCTAATTCAAGTTGTATATAATCTATGTTAATTTTAGTCTCTTTATGTTATTGCTTTAGGTTCAATAAAGAATTCGGTTGATCCTAATCATATGAGGTCCTTTAAGGAATTCCCGACTCCTCAAAAGGATAAGCCTTGGATCAAGTTTAAGAAGACTACTCATCCGCACAATTCATTTTGGTGACAAAGTCCTGCCGGGACTATAACTCAGGCCCTTCTTGGGAGGGAACCCAGGTTTTTTATGTTTTTGTTAAATTGTATGTGTTTAGTAAGTTTTAAGTCATAAATATGCTAGTATGTTAGTTTTTGTAGGTTTAGTTAGTTTTTAGGCTTTTCTTTAGTTTAAAGTCTTAAATATGTTAGTATCATTGATTTTTGTATTCTTGTAGTTAGTATATTTGATTTTAGTATCTTTAGTTAGTTTTATGTCTTATGTATGTTAGTATTTTGATTGTAGTAGATTTTATGTTTATGTTTAGTTTTAGGTTATATATAGGTTAGTAAGTAGGATTTTGAGTTTTTATATATTTTAGTTGTCCATTTTATGTTTTAACCTTTTGGACAAGTTTTAAAGGTGTTGAGGACCTCTTTGGGTAAAATTCTGCAGCAAAACTGAATTTGCTGTAGAATTCTGTAGGTTGGCTCCTCATGCCGCGGCGTGACAGTTATTTTGCACATTTGAGCCAAATTCCAAAGACCTCAGCGCCGCGACGTGGAAAGTGTAACGCCGCGGCGCTCATCTGTTGAACTTGTTAAAAAAAAGTGCTACTTGTTTTGGGTGCTACTGAAGGCACCCATTCTGATCGAATGCTGTGGCATGGATGCTGTGTGTTGCGGTATGTTGTGCTGTAATGTATATATTGTACATGATTAGTTTCTTTTAGGTGTTTTAAATATTTATAGTATACTCAGCTCTCATATTTCAAGATGTTTACAGGCTCAAGTACCCCTGGACACCATGGAAAGTGAGGACTTTGACTTACTTCAGTTTGGGGGAGTGTCATTACATGTTTTGATTACTATGATGTATTATGTATGCATGAGATGATATTTTCTTGATGCAGTTGTGATAGCCATCGTGTTTCTATGAGTTTCTATTTGTTTTGGTTATTACTGATGGGTTTGCAAAGAAGTTTCAATTTTTACTCTTATGCAAATGATGTATGCATGTTAAATTGAAAAGTTTAATCTAATTGAATGCATGCTTTATTGCAAAAGACTACTGGAGTTGTTTTGGTTGTTCATGATATGAAAAGTTACTATTTGCCTCCTCATGAGTGAAACCTTATGTGATCTTGAAGCATGTGAAATAGTTCAGTTGCTATTGATGCATGATTTACATTCCACTTAGATGCAAGTGTAACTTTGAGTATGATATGAATGCATGTTTAGAGAAAGTTTTTGGATGTACATGTAGAGTTTCGATTATCTTAGAAATTGTTTTTAAACTCTCTTGAGGCGAAATCCTAGATTGTGCATGACTGAAGAAATGATTAGGGCATTCTTTGGACCGAGTGAGCTTTTCAAGCCTACTCTGAATGATTATATCCTTAGGTCCCATTTTGAAGCCTTATAATTGTTTGGCCTTATATGTTTTTCATCAACCACGTATTCCTTACCCTGTTAACCGTTCTAATGCATTTCAAAGCATTGCATTTTCTTCCTACCTTCATTGTCTATTGAGTACATGATGTGTTATTTCTTGAAGTGAGTCCAGTGAGTAGGGGTATGTATGTTAGAGAAAAATAAGCCTGAAGGAACCAAATGCAATCAAAAGAAAAAAAAGAAAAATAAATTGCTTTATAAAAGTAAAAAGAAAAAGAAAGAGAAAAAAGCAAAGCACACAATGAAAGAAGAAAAGCTAAAAAAGAAAAGCATTGCATGGTTCTGGCAAGTTGTGATCCTTCACTATTGAATACCCCGCTAGTTCACTTGTTTTCAAGTCTTGAAATCATATGTATATGTATCTCAATGTTTGTGCATCCTTTCCCTTCTTTTCTTACACCCATACCATGGCCTAACATTACAAGCTTTAAAGACCCTCTTGATCCTCAGTTGTGTGTGGTTTACATTAGTGGAGAAAGAGTTTAGGATCAATTTTACAGATTTTATGATTCATATATATGTATGTTTATAAAGTTATCCAGATGTATATGATTTGAATAGGAGAAGTTTATCTTGCATGTTCGTGGATAATGTGAATTGCATAGAAGGAAGCTGAATTGTTAGCATGTGACGGATTGTGTATGTGAGAAGCTGGTTTTGGGGCATTTGCACTTTTTATGGATTAAAGTAATCATTCATACTAGTTGTGGTTTAATTGAAGAAAAGAAGATTAAAACTTGCTAGTTGCTGAATGCATGTTGAGTCCAAATTGTAAGAACGTTTACTTGGTCATACTTTGTTTTGCTCGAGGACAAGCAAAAGGTTAAGTTTGGGGGTGTGATAACTTCACAAAGTGTAGTTATTTGCGCCCCATATCTGTATTTCTCAGATTGCTAAAGTCCTTGTATTCATGCATATTTGGAAGGTTTTATGCTTCTATTTGTTATATTTAATTCTGATACCTTTCCTGTATGTAATTGAGCAATTTGTGCATATTTGATATGTGATTAAGTGAATTTGTATCTGTTACTGATTTGGTGTTTTCTCTATATTAGGAAGGGCTCCAAACAAGATGATATATAGAGCAATTGAGATAGAATGGGAAGAGGAAGCCAAATTTGCATTTCATACCTCAACACTGCGGCGTGGCATGTGAATGTCGCGGCGTGGCATGTGAATGCCGCGGCGTGAGCATCCCCTGCAATCAAAGTCAGAGGATACGAAGATCTGAATGCCACGGCGTGGAAAATCAATGTTGCGACATCCTTGACGTAAATTGACATGCACCGCGGCGTAGGCATGTTAGCGCTACGGCGTGCCTCTGTTTTTGCTGAGTCTATAAATAGATTTTAACAAATTTTTAAAGAAGAGTTTTTGAGAGCTCCGCTTTTAGTTTCTAGGTTTTAGAAAGACTGCGGCCTGTTCTTCATATCTGGGCTGATTGGAGGCCTAGGGAGGCTAGGTTGGATGCCATCTTCAAGCTTCAAGGATGCTATCCATGGATTCCTTCCTCTTCTCCCTTTGTTTCTCTTCTCTTCCCTATCTTTTGAGCATGGTTTTTGATTGTAAATTCGTGTTCATGGAGCAGCAGCTATATTTAGGAAATACTTTGGATCTTTCTATGAGTATTGATGTTTATGTTATCTTTTGAGTATCTATTGATGTTTAGCTTTGTTCTTCCATGCCTATGCTTAATGCTTGCTTCTGTTTGATCAACAATTGCATGATCTTAATTGATGCAAATGAACTAGACATAAGGATTTATGGAGATGGACATAGTATGGTTGATGCATGTTCGACAAGTTCAATTAGCTTAGATGAGTTGATTCGCTAATTAGATAGAAATATACCTTTTAGCCATGTATTAGCATGTGTTTGAGAATAGATAGTTCATTAGTGGAGTTTATACTAGTCCTCATGCAAACATAAGAAACATAGTAGATTAGGTAAATGACACCAGGGGTGATCGACCTAGACATAGGCTTTTGACTAAATCAGATTCTCAAGCTAACTAACTATTCATTGATGTTGCTTATAAGGATTGCATATCATTAGTATGAAATAGGAGGTGAAGAAGGATTTCCTAGATCTCTAAACCATTATCTTTATTGCTTTTGTAGTTTAGATTTAGATTATTTGCATTTCTTTATTTTATATGTCCTTGGATATAATTTAGTTAAGCTATTGGTTGTTACTTAGTAATGGAAACCATATATCCTCGTGGGAACGAACTTTTACTCTGTATCTGTATTACTTGAACGACCAGTGCACTTGCGGTACATAAATGGTCTAACATCATGCTTGTCCTTCTTTTGAAGTTTAGGACATTCATTCTTGTAATGTCCAGGTTTGCCACATTCATAACACTTCACATTTGATGTTGAACTTTCAACTTTTGAAGTGTTCTGGTGGGATATAATTTTACAGTTTCAAACCCAAGTGCAGGTTGTTTCAAGTAGTAAATTCTCGGGAGTCCGAGGTCGATCCACAGGGAATTGATGAAGTGAAAATTATTTGAGGTACGGAGAATATTTGTCACAATACTAAAAATAATATAAGTTGTTCACAGATGAAAAAGATTTGCTTGGGTTAGGAGATCCACTCTTGGTAATAAATTAAAAACAAGATTATTTCGTTTTATAACTCAATTGAAATCATGCATAATGAAGATTCCAATCGGAAGATTTAACATTCAAAGTTCAATCAAGTAATCATATAATGGTTCTAATAATTATCTACTAATACTTGTAAATCGTCAAAAGCATCCACTGTGCCAATCCTATTGTCTACAATGGATCAAGATATTCATTATACAAGAAGAGTTTCTAAATTAATTAGAAACAACATACAACTCATATAAAGATCACATAAAAATATATCATTTAAAGTACAAGAAAGAAATTAATCTAACCTTAACTTATTACTAAGAGCTTCATCTTTTCACCCAAGCAAGATGAAGATTTAGTTACTCATAGATAAGAAGAAAGAAAGAGAGAAGAAGAGAAAGATGAACATAACTTCAGTTAAGAACAAGAGAAAATTACAACAAAGGAAGCAATTAACATACAAACATGAAAGTAAAATCTAGACTAACACTAAGCTAACACCCCCAAATGATCAGTCATTGCCTCTTTTTATAGAATTAGAAGAGTACAAATAGCCAAAAGAGATGATGGATGATGAGAACAAAATGCTAAAAGAGATGAATGCTGGATGGATTCTTGTCTCTGAAATGTTTCCCTTCTGAACTCATGGCATGTGTCATTGTTGAGTCAAGTGGTCTTCATGAAAGTTCTAGCACATTGTCTCAGCTTTCGAGAGACACTAAGTTTTGCCAAATCCAATAACCACAGCCCAAGATATGGCCCAATTACTGCTCATGGGTCAGGCCCAATGTCAGCACCTCTGTTCTGACTTCTAAGCCCAATATCATCTTCAAGGAATCTGAACTAGCTTTTGTGTTCTTCATGAAAGTTGTATATATGGGTCTTAACCTTCCACTATCAAAATTTTAGAATTATTGAACTCCAATAGCTCGAGATATAGCCTAATGAGTGCATAAAGGTCAAGCTGTCAGGTTCAAAACACTAGATTTTGCTTCAACTCTAATTTGAGTTATCCAAACATGTGTTTCTGGTCTTGAGGCCTTCATGAAAGTTGTAGAAATTTATCTTAGCTTAAAAACAAGACCAAAATCACATCCATCGGATATTTGTAACTTAAATTATAGCTAATTTACTGAAAAAGCCAAGTAAAAAGGTTATACAATGAATGAAATATATTGCTATTAATGTAGCTCTTGCTATTAAGTGAATAGTTATTAGAGAATTATCTTAACTTTCCAACAAGACCAGAATCACATTAATTAGATAATTACAACTCAAGTTGTGGCCACTTTACTTAAGAATGCAATCACTCAAATTAATGATAATTCAAGTAATAATTTCTTTAATGATCCAATTAAACTTAATTTCATAAAATGTGACAAAATTAACTTAATTAAGCCAAATTGAACCTTAAGAAGCCTAGTTAGAGGATTATAAAATGCATAAAATACATTGTTATCAAATTCCCCCACACTAAACTTTTGCACTCCCAGGCAAAACACATAAGAACAAAAACTATGGAACAAAGAAAAAAATAACACAGACTCAAAAGCTAAAAACTCTAAAAGATTTAATGAAACAAGAAGAGCAACCTGTCATTCAAGGGAACAAAGCATTTTTTTTTAGGTAATATTTCTTCACATCTCAAACCAACAAGCAAGGAAACTTAAGTTAAAAAGAACGAATCAAGAATGATAGATCCTCACAAGATTCACTCTTAATCTTTCAAGCATTAAAAAGGTAAGTATTTCACTCACTTCAACCCATGAAAAATTACACTACCATAAGCTTGCTTATCTTCTACTTCTCCACTACTCAGAACACATGCACACAAAAATCAAGAGGACTTTATTCAAGGTTATAACGGGGTCATAGCAAAGAAGGAAGGATAATATGGATATAAGAAGATAAATACCAAAGAGAATAAAAGAGCATTATGGTACAGTTAGAGTGGAAAAGATATTTAAGAACATTCATCAATAAGGACAATGACCAATATTTGACTAATGTTTTGTTAAAGATTAATCCCAAATTGAATAGTTGAATTCATTGTTAGGCATAAACCTTCTCCTTCTTTTCCTGTTGTTTCCAAGCATCTATCTTTATTCTAGATATGGATATGTCACATAGTGTATCAGATGGTCAGCTCTTTCTTTCTTTTCTTTTCTTTTTCCTTTTTTTCGTTTTCTTTTTCCTTTTTTTTTCTTTTTCCCCTTTTTTTACACACACACACCCCCACACTTGTTTAAGAACAAAGTCAATGCTTTCTTATTCCCTAAGGTCAGGTAAAAACATGTTTCTTTTTTTCTTTTTTTTAAAGGCACGTAATAAGCTAAAAACAAGAACTAGCCAAATAAGCTCAAAGGGGTTACACAAGGGAAAATATACAAGGATGACTATTTGGTCAAAGTAGCTATTTTAAAATGCCTCAATCATATTTATGTATGCATGTGAAAATGTAGCCTAAAAAAGAATCAAAGTAAGTTCTAGAGTAACAATTTCACAAGTAAAAATCATACAAGAAAGAAGAGAATGGTACAAATGTTCAATTCATTCATCAATAGGCTCAAAATCTCACAAGACATATTTCTATCATTCTCAATCCATCAATTCAACATTCATATCCAAGCATGTGATTTATAAGAAAGAAGAAAATTTATACTATAGCCCAAGATATGCTTTTTGCTACTTCTAAAACCATTTTTTCTTTCAACTAAGATGTGTCTCAAGAGTAAAATTACCTTAAGGGCAAAATTTTTTCCTTACTCTGCCATCCTTAATTGGTTTTGTTGTATGTTTTTGACAGTCATCTCACTAAATATACTTTCTTCAACTAAAATGCGTCTCAGGAGTAAAATTACTCCTTACTCTGCCAATATTCATTAGTTTAGCAAGTTCATGAAAATCATATCATACTTCTCTACTTTTTTTAACTATTTAACTATCCTTATCCTTCCCCCCAACCAGATCACAATATTGTCCGCAAAGTTAAAATATAGATGAGTAAAGGATAGAAGATATTACCTGTTGGAGAAATTTGACACAAATTTAAACAGAAATAAAGTACGATAAATAAAAGCAAAGTTAATGAAAAGTTAAAGTTGAAGTGTCAGATCTGGCTTCCTTTGCATGCTACTTCCCGCACTGCTTCCTGATGACCAATCTATCTGAGCAAGGACTTTATCAGGTTCATAAACAAAAGCTTCTAATTTATCAATCAACTCATCAATAGTGGAGGCAGAGATAAAAAGTTTTCTTTCTGAAGGAGTGATAAATTTCGATTCCACAGCTTTATCAAGAAAAAATAACAAAAGATGAAAGAAATTATTAACATTCAACAAACCAATGGGTTTATGGTGGATGTTCAGTTGGGCCTAAGAGACAATTTGAAAAATTTCTTCTAAAGTACCAAAACCACCTGGTAAGGCAATGAATGCATCAGAGTTGTCAAGCATTGTTTTCATTCGTCCATGCATAGATGTTACCTGAATTTCTTCTCCAACTGTCTTTCCAGTAATGTTATTTTAAGTTAAAGGTTTAGGAATGACACCTAAAACCTGACTGTCTCCTACAAATGCAGAGAGTGATACAGCCCCCATTAACCCACGACAACCACCCCCATATACAACATGAATATTTCTTACAATAAGTGTTCGACCAAGAGCGCTTGCTACACTTACAAACTCTAAACCCTTCCCATAACTTGACCCACAAAAAACACAGACATTTTTAAGGTTACGAACAGGAGGTCCCATAATTTCACCTTGCCTCTGAATGATTATGAGTTAGAGGAAAGTGAAGAGAATGAAGTGTTTAAATAGAGAAAAGAAGGGAAAAAGTAATCATAGCTCTTATATGGGTAGGTTGGCTGCTGTCAGAAAAGTTTGAAAATAAAAAATAGAATCTTTTTTTTTTCTTTTTTTTTTATTTTCACTATTTGATTTTTTTTAACTTCAAGAAAACCATCAGGGTAAAGAAGTCTAGAAACCCCTTAAGGACCCTGCTCAAAGGATCGTCTTCAAAAATCAAAATACAACAAAATCATACAAAGATAAAAGAAATATAATAATAAACGAAGACATACCGTATGTACGCTTTCATGGCGTATCTTTATACTTTGCGTGTCATGAATGCAAGTAGTGGCATGTATTTAAGTTGCGTGTCACCAAAGGTGCAACATATGAATTCCACAAGGATTGCCGAACCGACAACAAGAACCTTTGAATTCTTTCCGTCCCGCTACTAAGAAGAACAACCCTCTATCTTCCCGCAAACCTAATTAAAGGCCCGTATTCTAAGAAGATGGTACCGACCACAACGCCGGTCGAACTCGCCATAGAGACCTACTAATTAAAGTAAGTATACAGCTCGTATAATAGTTTTCGTTCACTGTAAAGACGGGACGCTTCTTTCTGTCCATCAGCGCTACAGAGCCTTGGTTCCAAGAACTGGGAATGTAGCACACGGCTCTCTACAGAGCATGGCACACAAACTTTATTTACATACTGATGTGTGAAGGTCTCCTCCTGAGTCTATGACAGGACGGGCATCCGCCCGGGGCTCCTAATCTAATTAAAGACCAAGTACAACCGTAGTTTCGCCCTCTTTTTTTTTTTAAGTTGTTAGAAACCTGATGAAAGATGGGTGTATAGTCACTTAAGATTGGGATGGAGGTAGTCTGCTTTTTCGGCTTTGTGCCAAAACATTGTTGACCAGTATTAGACCCATTCAAGACCAGCGCAACATAGGGCTCCCAAAAGGGACAAGTGGCCATAATACGACTGGCTGCCTCACATGTGGGATATAATCTACCTTTTTTGTTTTTCAATTAAGAAGGCTGGATCAGGATGCATGCATTTCCCCATTCACGTTGTGTGTTACCAAAGCCAAACCCAAGATGTATACATACTTTTTTTTTCTTTTTTTTCTTTTTTTCTTTTTTTTTTGATTTTTTTCTTTTTTTTTTAAACATGAAGAAGAAGAAGAAGAAGAAGAAGAAGAAGAAGAAGAAGAAGAAGAAGAAGAAGAAGAAGAAGAAGAAGAAGAAGAAGAAGAAGAAGAAGAAAATATATGTACATGTTGTTGTGGATGTGGCTCACATCTGCCTCTGGTTTCACGTCCAGAAACGGCTTAAACGCCTTCTATGAGTCGAGGATAAGCTTCCCATCCAATTTTCTTATAAATTGGCAAACAAGGTCTTTTAGAGTCAGATTCCCAAAACTGTATTGCTTTTGTTCATCCTTGAAGAGATTCCACAAATTAAGAAGTTCACGATCCACAAGACTACAAGAATGTGTATCAAGAGTCAATAAGATATCATCTAATGACTCCTTACTCAGTCCATTCTTAATTAAGAAAATTTTATCTTCTCTGTTTTTGGAAACCATCCCCAAAGAACGATATCGCTTGTTACAATTCCATCGTCCACATATGTGACAGACTTGTAATCTTTTTGCTCTTCTCCTTTTAGAATATGAACTTCTACCAAGACCTGGCATGTATGAGTCAAATGAAATTGAAGACTCACCTGCTAATCTGACCTTTGCTTCGATTATCCAGCGTACATCTTCTAGTATACCTTTGTGCATTAACAATCTCAATCTTTCACATCTAGCCTTGTAAATTTTTGTTAGAGCATTTTCTCAGGTTTGAGAGAATGATATCCATTTTGAAGAAGAAGAAATCAGTTATTTTGGGAAATTGAAAGAGAGCAAACCGACTTGAGAGTCACGAAGTATCGTCATCCGCCATTTTACCGGGGAGCTAAAGAGCTACACAACAAAATAAAGCTACAAAATTAGAGTAAATTTTTCACATAACAAGGATCAGAAAGGGAAATGAATTCTACCTCAGCAGCTTGATTTTCTAGAAATAGTTTAAGTTTTTGTCCATTGACCTTAGACATATTACCATTCCTAGGATTCTCAATGTCTATGGCCCCATAAGGATATATATGTTTGATAATAAAAGGACCAGTCCACTTAGATCTCAATTTTCCAGGGAATAGGTGAAGACGAGAATTATAAAGCAGAACTTTTTGACCAATTTCAAAAGATTTCCTCAAAATAGATTTGTCATGGAAAGCTTTTGTTCTTTCTTTATAAATTTTTGAGTTTTCATATGCATCATTTCTTAATTCCTCAAGTTCATTTATTTGCAATTTACGTAACTTGCAAGCATCATCAAGATTTAAATTGAAAACTTTAATGGCCCAAAATGCTTTATGCTTCAGTTCTACAGGTAAGTGACAAGGTTTTCCATAGACTAACCGATAGGGTGACATGCCTAAAGATGTTTTAAAAGCAGTATGGTAAGCCCAAAGTGCATCGTTTAGTCTTAAAGACCAATCTTTACGATTTTGGTTAACTATTTTTTCTAAAATTTGTTTAATTTTCCTATTTGCTAATTCTACTTGTCCACTTGTCTGAGGGTGATAAGGGGACAACATTTTAATGATCTGCGACAACATTTTCAGCTCCTTTCTTATCTTTTAATGTGATGTTGAATTCTTGAAGCAACAAGATCCACCGTATCAACCTAGGTTTGGCATCCTGCTTAGACATTAAATATCTAACAGCAGCATGATCAGTGAAAATAATAGTAGAAGAACCAATTAAATGAGCTCGAAATTTGTCCAATGCAAAAATTACAGCAAGTAGTTCTTTTTCAATAGTGGTGTAATTCATTTGTGCACTATTTAAAGTTCTACTTGCGTAACAAATCACATGAGGCTTACCTTCCTTTCTTTGGCCTAAAACAGCACCAACAGCAAAATCACTTGCATCACACATTAATTCAAAAGGCAAAGATCAGACAGGGGATTGCATGATAGGAGCCGATGTTAGAAGACTAATTAATTTTTCAAAAGATTTTTGGCATTCTTGAGTCCAATCAAATGGTGCATCTTTTATCAGAAGATTGCATAATGGTCTAGATATGACACTAAAGTCCTTAATGAATCTTCGATAAAATCCTGCATGTCCTAAAAAGGAATGAACTTCTCCATTGTTTTGGGGAAGGTAAATGAGCAATTAATTCAACTTTGGCCTTATCAACTTCAATTCCTTCAGAAGATATCACATGACCTAACACAATTCCTGAAGTAACCATATAATGACATTTTTTCCAATTTAAAATAAATCCTTTTTCTTCACATCTTTTAAGAACTTTATCCAAATTATCAAGACAATTTTCAAAAGAATTTCCAAAAACTGTCAAATCATCCATGAAAACCTCTAAATAATGCTCAATCATGTCACTAAAAATACTTAGCATACATCTTTGAAAAGTTGCTGGAGCATTACAAAGACCGAAAGGCATTCATCTATATGCAAAAGTGCCAAAGGGGCACGTAAAAGTAGTCGTTTCTTGATCCTCTAATGCAATTGGTATTTGATTATACCCCGAATAACCATCAAGAAAATAATAGTAGGGATGTCCTGCTACTCTTTCTAGAATTTGATTAAGAAATGGTAAGGAGAAATGATCTTTCCTAGTGGCTGCATTCAATTTTCTAAAATCAATACACATACGCCTACTAGATGAAAGTCGCGTAAGTATTAACTCACCTTTTTCATTTTCAACCACTGTTATTCCAGATTTCTTAGGCACAACTTGTGTAGGGCTTATCCACTGGCTATCGAAAATAGGGTAAATAATTCCAACATCAAGTAATTTAAGAACTTTAGCCCGAACTACCTCTTTTATATGTGGATTTAATCTTCTTTGAGGTTATTGTGATGTTTTAGCATTATCCTCTAAATGTATTCTATGTATACAAATTAATGGATTAATGCCTTTTATATTTGTTAATGTCCATCCAATTGCACTTTTATGCCTTTTAAGTACTTCTATCAACATGCCTTCTTGTTCTTCAGTAAGGCTTGATGAAATTACTACTGGAAAGCTTTGGTCTTCTCCCAAAAATATGTACTTCAACCCAGAAGGTAATGGCTTTAGTTCTAGCGTGGGTACTTCTTCATGAATATTATCATTCATGGGTTGTAACTCTTCGAATCTCGGCTTCCATCCCTTATATTCCATTGCTTGTGTACAATCAAGCAAAGAACATATTTCAGAAATATCACCATCTACTTGTATACCTGAATCAAATGAATTAATTAAACAAACTTCTAATGGGTCAGAAGAACTCCCTTTTAGAAGACGATCATCTACAATGGCCTCAATCCGGTCAGCTTCTTCATTTTCATCATTGACTTCATGTGGTTGCTTGCATAAATTGAAAACATTATGCTCAAGTGTCATGTTTCCAAATGTTAACTTCATCAATCCATTTCTATAATTTATCAAAGCATTGGATGTTGCTAAAAATGGACGACCTAAAATAAAAGGAATTGACTTGGAACAATTAATCATAGGTTCAGTTTCTAAGACAATAAAATCCACAGGATAAATGAATTTATCAACTTGTACCAACACATCTTCCACTATTCCTTTTGGAATTTTAATTGATCTATCAGCAAGTAGAAGAGTTACAGAAGTTGGTTTTAACTCACCTAGATTGAGTTGTTGATAAACTGAATATGGAAGCAAATTAACACTAGCACCAAGATTAAGTAAACCTTGTTCAATCATATGTTCTCCAGTAATGCATGAAACCGTAGGACAACCAGGGTCTTTATGTTTCAAAACATTATTGCTTTGAATAATGGAACTTACCTGCTCGGTCAAAAAGGCTTTCTTTTTCACATTTAATTTTCTTTTAACAGTGCATAAGTCCTTCAAAAATTTGGCATAAGAAGGAAAGTGTTTGATAGTATCTAACAACGGAATATTGACCTTCACTCGTTTAAGAATTTCAAAAATTTCAATTTGGTGGTCCAATTTCTTTGGTTTTCTTAATGCTTGAGGAAATGAAAGTGAAGGAGACGAGAGTTTGGTTTCATTTTGGCTAGATGACTTATCAACATCTTCCTTATCTTGGGGAATTAATTCACCATCTTTCTCACAAGGTTCAGAATTTTCTTTTTCAACAACTTTTCCACTCCTAAGAGTTATCACAGAATTGACTTGATTTATTTGTTGATTTTCTGAACTACCCTCATTTAGACTATATTGACCTTTGGGATTCGGTTGAGGTTGAGAAGGAAATTTTTCTTTCTCGTGAATGATGAGTGCAGAAGTAAGTTTGGAAAGAGTGTCTTTTATGTCAATCATGGTTTGAGTGTTTTGTTTATTGATGGCCTCTTGCTTTTCTATGAATGCACTCAATGTTCCTTCAAGGTTTTTCCTATATGGTGGGACATAAGGTGCATATCCTTGAGAATTTTGAGAATGTTATTGTTCCTGAGGAGGCGGTGGTTGCATAAATTATGCTTGATTATTATTCCTCCAACTGAAGTTCGGGTGATTTCTTTATCCTGGATTGTAAGAATTTGAAAAAGAAGAGGTGAATGGCTTTTTAAAATTGTTCATTGCATTTACTTGCTCATGCACAACTTCTTTAAAAACAGGAATATTAGGACATTCATTTGTCGAGTGTCCTAATTTATCACAAATGCTACAAATTTCTTCATTTTGAGCAGATTTGACTTCTTTTACTTTACCTAATTCCATGGATTCAACCTTTCTAGCCAAACTAGCATACTTTGCATTTAGATATTCTTCTTGACTAAGATGGTATTTTCCTTTTCCTGCATTTGCAAGGTTATATCTAATTGAATTTTCAGAAAGATTAGTACCATGCCAAGATTGAGAATTTTCAGCCAAATGGTTTAAATAATCTAAAGCTTCTTCGGGTTCTTTATCAAGAAACTCGTCATTACACATCATTTCCACAAATTATTTAGTTTCAGGTGTTAAACCTTCATAAAAGAAGCTTATAGTCCACCATTTTTCAAAACCATGATGTGGGCAAGAATTTAACAAATCTTTAAAACGTTCCCAACTTTGAAAATACGCTTCATTTGAATTTTGGGAAAAATTTTAGATTTGTCTTTTCAAAGCATTGGTTTTATGTGTTGGAAAAAATTTCTTTAGAAACTCACTTTGCATTTCTTGCCATATGTCAATTGATCTTGGTTTCAAAGCGTTAAGCCAAGTTTTTGCTTTATCTTTCAAAGAAAAAGGAAACAATTTAAGCTTAACAATCTCTTCAGTGCAATTTTGATCATTGAAAGCAATACAGACTTCTTCAAATTCTTTTAAATGTAAATATGGGCTTTCATTTTCTAAACTATGAAAATTAGGAAGTAAAGAAATCATAGCCGGCTTAAATCTAAAATTATTAGCAGTAAGTGGAAAGATAAAACATGATGTACTAGAATTTCGAGGTGGTTGCAAATATACACGCATAGTTCGCAATGGTTGATTTCCTTGTTCATCACGTATACTTTCATTTTCAGCTCATTGTGTTTGATTATCATGTTCAACATGTGCACCTTCAAATTCAGTCATTGTGTTAATTGTGTATGATTGTGATTCAAATAAATCAATATATAAGTTACTTGGATTAATTTTAACCAAACGATCAGAATTTGAATCACGATACCAATTAAGCATAAATAAATGAAATAAAATAAAAATAATATACAAGTAGGCAGTATAAATCGGTCGTTAAATATTAAGAAGGATGTGGTATAAACCAACCACCCAAAAAAAAATATATATATATATATATATATTAACAATTAAAAAGTTAAATAACTGATAAAATAAAATAAAAATTAGGTAGTTAGAGAGTTAATAATACACGTAAAATAAAATGAAAAATAAAGTGCAGAAAATAAAATACGAAAAATAAAGTGCAGAAAGTAAATTTAAAATATGAAAATCGGAGAGTGGCGAGAGCCCACAAAGCCGAAAGAAGAGAAGAGAAGAAGAAAAATTATTTCATTAAGTTAGATTGCGGAAAAATAAATGACGAAATTTAAAAGTTAGATTATGGGAAAAATAAATGACATTTAAATTTAAAAGTTAGATGCGGAAAATAAATGACAAAATTTTAAAGTTAGATTGCAGAAAATAAATGATTAATTTAAAAGTTAGATAGTTAGTAAGCAAAAAGCGTAAATAATAATAATAATAATAATAATAATAATAATAATAATAATAATAATAATAATAATAATAATAATAATAATAAAAAAGCAGAAAGCGTAAATAAAAATAAAATAAAATAAAAAATAAAAACAAAAATAAAAAAATAAAAAAAAAATTAAATAAATGACGTAAATATAAAAGTAAGTTAATAAGTTAGTTAGTAAGTTGGTTAGTAAATTAGTAAATAGATAAATAAAAATAAAAAGAGTAAAGGAAGAATATACCTGATAATGAAGTTTACTTACGAGAAAGAGAACCTCAATATATTAGAACATCAAATCAAGTCCCTGGCAATGGCGCCAAAAACTTGGTGGGATATAATTTTACAGTTTCAAACCCAAGTACAAGTTGTTTCAAGTAGTAAATTCTCGGGAGTCCGATGTCGATCCACAGGGAATTGATGAAGAGAAAATTATTTGAGATACGGAGAATATTTGTCACAATACTAAGAATAATATAAGTTGTTCATAGATGAAAAAGATTTGCTTAGGTTATGAGATCCACTCTTGGTAATAAATTAAAAACAAGATTATTTCGTTTTATAACTCAATTGAAATCATGCATAATGAAGATTCCAATTGGAAGATTTAACATTCAAAGTTCAATCATGTAATCATATAATGGTTTCAATAACTATCTACCAATACTTGTAAATTGTCAAAATCATCCACTGTGTCAATCCTATTGTCTACAATGGATCAAGATATTCATTATACAAGAAGAGTTTCTAAATTAATTGGAAACAACATACAACTCATATAAAGATCACATAAAAATATATCATTTAAAGTACAAGAAAGAAATTAATCTAACCTTAACTTATTACCAAGAGCTTCATCTTTTCACCCAAGAAAGATGAAGATTTAGTTACTCATAGACAAGAAGAAAGAAAGAGAGAAGAAGAGAAAGATGAACATAACTTCAATTAAGAACAAGAGAAAATTACAACAAAGGAAGCAATTAACATACAAACATGAAAGTAAAATCCAGACTAACACTAAGCTAACACCCCCAAATGATCAGCCATTGCCTCTTTTTATAGAATTAGAAGAGTACAAATAGCCAAAAGAGATGATGGATGATGAGAACAAAATGCTAAAAGAGATGAATGCTGGGTGGATTCTTGTCTCCAAAATGTTTCCCTTCTGAACTCATGGCATGCGTCATTTTTGAGTCAAGTGGTCATGAAAGTTCTAGCACATTGTCTCAACTTTCTAGAGACACTAAGTTTAGCCAAATCCAATAACCACAGCCCAAGATATGGCCCAATTACTGCTCATGGGTCAGGCCCAATGTCAGCACCTCTGTTCTGACTTCTAAGCCCAATATCACCTTCAAGGAATCCGAACTAGCATTTGTGTTCTTCATGAAAGTTGTAGATATGGATCTTAACCTTCCATTATCAAAATTTCAGAATTATTGAACTCCAATAGCCCGAGATATAGCCTAATGAGTGCATAAAGGTCAAGCTGTCAGGTTCAAAACACTAGATTTTGCTTCAACTCCAATTTGAGTTATCCAAACATGTGTTTCTAGTCTTGAGGCCTCATGAAAGTTGTAGAAATTTATTTTAGCTTAAAAACAAGACTAAAATCACATCCATCGGATATTTGTAACTCAAATTATAGCCAGTTTATTGAAAAAGCCAAGTAAGAAGGTTATACAATGAATGAAATATATTGCTATTAATGTGGCTCTTGCTATCAAGTGAATAGTTATTAGAGAATTATCTTAACTTTCCAACAAGACCAAAATCACATTAATTAGATAATTACAACTCAAGTTGTGGCCACTTTACTTAAGAATGCAATCACCCAAATTAATGATAATTCAAGCAATAATTTCTTTAATGATCCAATTAAGCTTAATTTCATAAAATGTGACAAAATCAACTTAATTAAGCCAAATTGAACCTTAAGAAGCCTAGTTAGAGGATTATAAAATACATTATCATCATGTTCTTCTTGGAAAAGAAGTTTGAGGACGTTTTGTTGAAGGTTTTCTTCTTTTTGAGGAATCTCTTGAACTTTCTAACTAGTAGTCCCATATCCTCTTCAGATTCATCATGTTTGTAACACCCTTGTGGGGATGTCACATATATAAAAAAATTAAAAGAAAGATAAATAAAATCTATCCAAGTTGTAAAACATTTATTACGTACTAATATGGGTTGTAAAATAATTCCTGTTAAACAGAATATTATTAAATAAAATAATGCGAAAATATAAAATAAACAGAAACAACATCATTCGTAATATACATATGGTCCAAGTTATAAGTTATACAAATAATTTACGACTATAACTACAAATATTTAAACATAAACAGTAAACCAAAAATAGTAAAGAGTCAATATATACATACGCAGACGTGCCCAAAAATACATCATAAATATTTAATCCTCTGATGGATCACTCTCAGGAAACTCATCAGAAGATAAATATCCAGGATGCCTCGACACTCGGCGGACATGAGACCGCACAGTCGATACGAGAGTCATCTCACTAGGCTCAGTGGACACACCACCCCAATGACGCCTAAGAGATAAAGGCAACTCTAAGTGTAGAAATACAGTAGTCGTCATCACTGGTTCTCCATCAAACGTAAGTCGTATGGACACAATCAACCGTCCCACATAAGTCACCGAGTCTTTGTCTCCCCGCAGATGCCAAGCTAACGATCCACCGTAAAACTCGAGTGTCACAAATCCCAAAAATCCTGGCACCGCCATACCCAAACTAATCAGTCTAATGGGTATGGATGATCAGATGGTTCTTGGTCGTCGATCGATCTTCTGGCTTCTTCGCTTCTTCTTCCTCCTCAGTATACAAAATCTCAAGAGGTTGTTCCTCTTCCTCAAACTCTTTACCACGTAAAATAAATATACAGAAAACACATACAATAAAGAGGTAAGACAAACTAAAATCATCACAAACATGGCAGATAAGAAAACGACAATTAACAGATATACAGTTCATGCAATATGAAAAGCTATAACATTAATTAACAACAGAATAGTGTAAAGATTCAAATGCCATAACAACATATAATATCACGTATAAAATAAAATAAGAAATAGACAAATTATCATAATAATAACCAAATGAAATAAACAGATAAAATAAAATAATATCCAAGATATAACCATATATAATAGGACACGATCCTACTCCATGGAGCTAAACACAAACAGATATCAGAGAGAGAATGACTCGCAAAATCTATTAGTACCACGGCTGCCCAACCAAACTATTGCGCTGTCACACGTTGCGTCTATAGCCCCACGTCACATGGAACTGAATGTTATTTGTGGCCATTTGTTTCAGCAGGTCTTCCAATGACGACTCAGCTGGAGTGGATTGGACAGACTGCTGAACAGGTTGCTGTTGTCTGAATGCAGGGGGTATTTGTTGGTATTTGTTGCTTGGACCTGCAGTTTGGTATCTAAATTGTTGTTGCTGCTGGTGGGGCTGTTGTTGCTGGCTAGAATTCCCATATCTCAAATTGGGATGGTCTCGCCAACCAGGGTTATAAGTACTAGAAAATGGATCATATCTAGATTGTTGCTGTTGTTGCTGATATTGGGGTCTACCAGGAAAAACACCACCTAAAGAACACATTGATCTGGAAAAGCGGAACCATCTTCCCCGAAGTGTAGGGCATGAATCAAGAGGGATGAGATGAATTAGAGCAAATTCCACACACCGATGCAAATCATCTCGCATGGGTGGTTGTTGACCCACTGCTATCTCCGTCTTACCAAAAAAGTCAATTCATCTAGTCTCGTGTTCCATTCTTTGTTGGTCCATATGAGATGCTTGAATTTCATTAACTCCTCTCGTTGCGGTGATGATCCGCGAGCCAAACTGTTGGGTATTGGCCGCCATGTTTGCTATCAAATCTCTTGCGCGGTAGGAGTTTTGTCTACTAAGGCTCCTCCAGAGGCAAAGATCGATCATGCTTCTATCATTTGGCAGCAAGCCCTCATAAAAGTATTGAATCAAGAGCTGGTCACTAATTTGGTGATGAGGACAGCTCGAACACAACTTCTTGAATCTCTCCCAGTATTCATGCAAAGTCTCACTAGACATCTGTCTGATGCCACATATATCCTTCCTAATTGCAGCAGCTCTAGAGGCAGGGAAGAATCTCTCTAGGAACAACCTCTTCATGTCATTCCAACTTCTGACTGAACCTGGTGAAAGATAAAACAACCAATCTTTGGTTGCATCGACAAGTGAGAAGGGAAATGCCCTTAACTTGATGTGTTCCTCAGGGATGCCTTGTGGCTTCATGGTTGAACACACAACATGGAACTCTTTCAGGTGCTTATGAGGATCTTCACCCACAAGACCATGAAATTTTGGTAACAAGTGTATCAAACCAGATTTTAACTCAAAATCTGCATCAAGATCGGGATATTGAATGCACAAAGATTGGTAAGATACATCAGAGCAAAGACAAGTTCCTTAAGGGTTCTATTATGCATGTTATCGGCCATGATTTCGGGATTACTTATGTTATCGTGTTCACTCCCAAAATCAAAGTTAGGTTCGAATTAACTCTTGAATTTATCACACGAGCTCTAATTAATCTATGCAAGGTCCTATCAATCTCGGGATCAAGATCAAGCAAGATATCGATTGGACCTAGTCATGCATCAACTAAAGCACAAAAACACAAAAACTACAACTAAGCAAAATACACTAAACAACAACCTCAAAATATGCAAAAATAAATCTAGTTAATATGTCTAAATATTTTTAAAAATTATGGAATCAACACAAACAAAATCTACATAAAAATGAAACTAGAAAATGCAATAAAAAATGTTAAAAAATTGAAAAAGTGGTCTAAATGATAGAATTTCGAAAAACCAGGGTGACCTCACATTTACTATGAGTCTTGTTTATCAGGCTGTTTTCCTTCAACCGAGCAAGTTTCAGCTCATTCTGGGCATGTTTCAGTTTAAAAATTGCAATAGTTACCCGTAATCACCTGTTTTCCGTCTTTCCTAAATCAGAAAAATTCAAAAGCTAAGATAGAAACGTTAGTATGGTATGTTAGTAAATGAAAAATAATTGTTAGAATAGGTAAGAAAGAAAATTAGTAAGGTTACTCAAAATGAAAAGATCACACCTTCGAGATCCCCTAAGAACAAGGCCAAAATTTTGACGAGCTACCGAACTCACCAAAATTATAACTCAAGTTATTACCTAAACTTGTAGTATAGTGAACAACACCGGATCGTCTCCTCAAGGATCGTAGATGCAATTTGATCAAATCAAGTGAAAGTTAGAAAAAGGGGGGTTTTGATTGTTCAAGGATTACAATGACAAGATCTGAAGAAAAATAACAATTAAAAGAACAATCAATTCGAAATCTATCCGAGATTGGGTGGATTCAATCATAGACCTTTCAACAAATATTTGAAGCACATTTGAATGGTTAACTTGAATCTAACCGAGATCTCAAAGATCGATCCATAATTCATACTAGACAATCGTCCAGAATTCAATTGACAAGTAATAAACATAAATCTGCAATCGCACCATTCATGTAGATATATGTCAATTTAAGTACCGAATTCAATTAACCTAGGCACCAATCAGTAACCTAACCTCCTCAATTACGTGATTAGTTTAGATCAATCAGTTCTAAGTTTCATCACAAATCTCAATCTTCAGTTATGTGATTAATTCAAATCAATTAGTTCTAAATTTCATCACAATACTTAATCTTAAACCAAGATCAAATCAGATCAAACATAAACCGAATCACCATTCATGCATTCAAGATCAAGAGAACAGAAGAAGAAGAAGAGAAGAGGAATTCAAATATAAATCAAATACATTACATAACCAAGGTCTCAAGAATCCAAGCCACAATCTCTTCAAGAGTCCCGAATTGACTAGAAGTGACTTAACTCTCCATTACAATGAAGGAAAAATATATAAGAACTATGAAAAGCTATCTCTAACACCAAGTGTGTGTGTTCCTAGAGCTCTCCACATGCTTCCTTTTATAGAGGATTCGGAGTAGTAGTAGATGGGTAGATGGGATGAGTAGGTGGATGAGTAGGTGGGTGAGTAGGTGAGCTACCTTGTCTCCGAAATTCTTTATTGCTGAACTCATTGATTTCGTCATTTCTGAGTCAAGTGGTCTTCATGAAAGTTCTAGGAAATTGTCTAAGCTTTCCAATGGCTTTGGAAACACCCAAAAATTCGTCCTACAACCCAAGATATGACTCAATTACTACAGACTGTTCAGGACCAATTTCAGCACCTCTGTTTTGACTTTCAAACCCAATATCTCCATCAAGGAGCCTGAATCAAGTTTTGTGCTTGACATGAAAGTTGTACATATGGGTCTTAACTTTCAGATTACAAATTTTCAGCCCATTTTATATGCCCAAACTCGAATTATGTTCTGGTTACTACACACTGTTCGAGTTCCAGTCACAAATCCCGTATTCTGATTTCCATGCCCAATTAGCTCCACTAGATGTCTGAAATTGACTTTGAGCTCTTCATCAAAGTTGTAGAGCTCTCTCTTATCTTTCCTACAAGGTAAAATTCATAATTATCAGACATTTAGAACTCAAGATACGGCTAAAATACAGAAACAGTGTAAGACCCGAATAATGCTGAAAAAATCAATTAAGTCCGATTCGAGTTCAAACTTACAAAACATAATCAAATTCAGTCAATTAAGTACATGAAGAGTGTAAATAACTAAACATAAGGGTTTCTTAATGAATAAAATATGTGATTATCATTCACCTCGTCAACCAATCCACCAAAAACTGGTATAATCTCAAATTACCAAGATATCCTCAAAGATAAAAAGATACAGTAAGTCCCACCCGACAAATACTGTTCCAAAGCCTGTACGAGTTCACCTCATAGCTCGACAGCAGAAAAGAGAGAAAAAAAAACAGAAAGTACCGTTTTGGTCAATCGCGTAGAAATTTTTTTGCGTTTTCACAATCTCGTCATTTTTTACAAACATTTTTAAATCGCATAAATTTATTTTTCTGTTTTTAAAATCGCGTAGAGTTTTTAATACGTTTTCTCAATCACGTAAGAGTTTTAAATCATTTTATGGTCCAAATCCCTTAAAATTATTGTTTAAATAAACAGAAATAATAAATAATACGTTTAAACTACGTAAAATAATTTCTATACCGTATACTGTCTTTTGGACATCTTTTCTCTCTTATTTGCCCATTTTTACTAAAAATTGACAGTATTTTGCTTAGAAAATTATATTAATGGTTTCCTAATTTTTTCGTAAAAATTCTATTTACTTAATTTTTTTACCGTATAATTTAAACCTTTTGAAAACCACTAACATGCTTCAAAATACAGTATGAGCTATATGTTAGAAATTTTTGAAAGTTACTGTATTTCTTTTCTAACAATAAAATCAATAGTTGTAGTTGATTAAACTTAATTCAATTCAATTTATTTCTTCAAAACTCATTTTAGAAAAATTCTTTTTAACATATATTGCATCTTTATACTTGAAAATGGTTTGGAATTGATTTTAGAAATCATGAATTCTTGGTTTGGCATGTTGGCCAAATATATGTTTGGGTCATTTGATTTCTAAATTCATTTTCCTTGATCTAAACAATTCTATCTCTTGTTAATTTTCCTAGGTTAATTAAATTACACTTTAGGAAAATAATGAGAACATTTTGATTCTCTTTTTGAGTCAATGGTCGTGAGCCCTAGTGTTGTGTTCTTTGGAACACTCATGCATTCCTTAGCATGTTATTCACATCCTATACATTATCATGCATTTCTAACACATGCAAATTATCAAAGCTTGTAGACATGCAATTTAAAGCTTGTAGACATGCAACTACATACAAATTATTACAATTATCAAATAGGAAAGCTACTAACAACCACACAAACAAGCTATTAAACAAACACAGACAAGGAATCCTTATGGATTCTACAATCACCACAAATAAAACTCCATCTTCTTACCACCACACATGGATGATAAGATTTGTCTTCCTCTTACCTTAAATGAAGACAAAAATATTCTTTCACTCCTCTTCTAGGTTTCGGTTTTCCTTCTTCAAAACCTAACAAACTTAAACAAAAATCTACAAGTTACTAACCATAAAAAGAGAGCTTAAACCATGGAGAAATCATGGCTTGGAACTTTGAAGAAGAGTTTAGAAATGGAAAACAAGAAATTTCACCTTCTAGGTAAAATTTTCCAAGTAGGTTTCCAAGCTTCAAATGGAAGATTTTGCAAGAACTCTCAACTAGAGATGTTCTTAGGATTGTGTTTAGGTTTAGAAAACTTGGTTGGATAGAATTTTGGGTGGTTGGATGGTATAGAACAAGGCTTGGCCGAAACTAGCTTCAAGGAAGCTTCAATGGTGTTTAGGGTTTTTGGAAGAGAGAGAAGAGAGAAAATTGCATGAAAGTGAAGTGATTTTTTTTGGTCTTCCAACATGCAATAGCCGTAGCCTTCAATGCCATGCAAGGTGTCCATGGGCTTGGCTTCATCCTAGCCTTAGAATGGATCAAAGGTTAAGATTAAAACTTGGTTAGCAAGCTTGTTTCCTATTGGTTGAGTTTAGCATAGTCATCTAACCTAGTCACATGCTTAGTCACTAATTAACCTAGTCACCACACTTAGTCATCATGTTCTAGAGAATTCCTTCATTAATGATGCTTAATTAAGCTACTAAGTTAACTGTTTTAATTAAACGTGGGTCCCGCAAAATATTTCCGGGTCCATTGTCATCTAATTATACTGACTAATAAAATAATATACAAAATTATTTTATTGGACAGTTAAATCCTAAAAATTAAAAGATTAATTATCGTCTCATTCAGAATTAGGTTTAGTAAGATCCCCTAGCCTGAATAATTAAAACAAGATTTCCCCGGCCCAGAAAAATATTATTTTCCTGTCCCAGAGCAAATCTCACAAAAAGTCCAAATAAAATCACAGACAGTAATATTAAGCACTGTAACATATAGAAAAATTAAAAACAGTACAATCGGGACGTAACGGTCATTTTTTTATTTTTCCCCACGACGAAGCAAATCATCCAAAACGTTCAAATAAAATTACGACATGATTAATTGTCTCAGATATCTCCCGAAAAATTAAAACAAGAGCTTGAGAAAATTTTTATTTTACCGTCTCAAGCAAATTACGTAAAACGATCAAATAAAATTTTAGCCTGTAAAACATATTTGTATTTCATACATAAAAATAAGAAACAGTAAAATAGGGACATAACAATCATTTACACAAAAGCTTGAAAAACAGTAAACAGAACATTCGGGACATTTTTCTAAAAATTGGGGTGTTACAATGTTCTTCAACTTCTTCATCTTCATCACTGTCATGACTTTCTTTGGAGACATGTCCTTTAAGTGATAAGTCTCTTTTCTTTTTCTGCTTCTCTTCATGGTCATTCAATCTATGCAACTCCATCTCGTGCTCTTTAAGTTTTCCAAATAGTGTAGCAATATTCATGGTTGCTAAATCCTTTGATTCAGTTATAGCAGTAATCTTTGATTGCCATTCTGTTGTCAAATATCTCATAATCTTGTTGATTTGTTGTTCATCTAAAATGCTCTTTCCAAGTCCATTCAGCTGATTCACTATATGAGTGAACCTCATTTGCATATCATTGATGTCTTCACCATTATTCATGTGAAAGAGTTCATACTCGTGCATGAGTGAGTTCATTCTTGCTCTCTTTACATCACTGGTTCCTTCATGAGTAATTTGCAGCGTATCCCATATTTGCTTGACTGTCTTACAATTTGAAACCTTGAAAAATTCATCATAACTCAAGGCAATAGTTATAATATTCTTAGCTTTAGCATGATAACCTACCTTTTTTTTTCTAAGTTTTTCTTTCTTGGTGTCATTTGCATCAAGAGTGTGAGAATGTATGTCCTCATCATCCCATTCACTTCTAAGTTTTTCTTTCTTGGTGTCATTTGCATCAAGAGTATGAGGAATGTATGGACCATTCTCAACAGCATCTAATACATCAATGCCACTTGCCTCAAGGAATATTAACATCCTTTCTTTCCAATACATATAGGCAGTGCCATTGAAAGCAGGGGGTCTTGCCAAAGAAGCCCCTTCTCCCACGATGTCATTTGAAGTCATCCTCTTAAGTTGTTAAGCTTTACACAAGAGTGAAAGCTTTGATACCACTTGTTGGTTGTGGCTTCTTAATACTCAAGAAGGGGGGGTTGAATTGAGTATGATAACTTTTCGAAACTTTTTCTCCTTTTTGCAAAAACTAATTCTTTTCTTTAACTATGAAAAAGATTTTGTCAACCAACAAACCAAAATGTGTTTTTGCAAGATGTTTTTCTATCAAGACTTGAAACTTATAAAGAAATATTAACAACAAGGTTGATTTTAGATATGAACAAGATCATAAACTAATCAAATCATGTAAGCATCCCTAATATATTGCTTAATTCATACATTCAATAATAAAGCAAATAATGAGTTAGGGGATAGAGAAAATTGCAAACTAAGTTTTATCTTAGTTCAGCTACCTCCTCTGGTAACCTACATCCAGTCCCTACATCATTGTGAGTTTTGTCCACTATCAAAGATCAATTTACAAGATTCTTTACACAAGCTTCACTTTTAGGTTCCTTCTACCCAAATGACAGCTTTTCAAGTCAAAGCAATCTTGCAATTCCCACAAGAATTCCTTCTACTCTTGCACAGCACCAAGAGTCCCTTCTACTCTTGATTTAATCAGCGAGAGAACCTTCTTTCTTATCTCTCTTTTACAAATATGAAAAGATTGAATCAGATTCTAAGAAATCAGATATTACAATTTGAAGTTCTACAGAAAAATACTCAGTTTCTTTCAATGAAAAGCTCTCTCAGTATTTGTGTATTTGATCTTAAGTTTTGAATGAATAGTTATTAAGAAAGTGTTTCCCAATGTCCTTATATGGGTATATTTCAAAATAGATCCGTTGGACACACTTTACAAGTCAGTTAAGATCAAAACAAACTTATCTGAAAAATTATGTTATCAGTTAATCGATTAGTACACAGATGTATTAAACAAAATTTCACTCTTATAACGTGTGTACATCGATTGCCTAATCAATTGTGTTCTTGGATGTTCTTAATCTTGAGTGATACACACATGAGTACATCGATGTTGTTCTTGAAAAACACTTGCATTTTCAGCCTAGAACTTTATACATCGATTACCTAATCGATTGTATGGCTATTTCAAAAAATCCTTACTTCTGTTTTGGCTTATGCATCGATGTACCAATTGATGTACAAATACAAAAATACATACTGATCAAGTAAGTCCATAATCAATCGATGTATACATGGATGTATAACATTTATACATAGATGTACACTGAGGTTTTCATTAAAAGTTAGTTAATTAACTGAAAGTACATCGATGTACACATAGATGTACAGACTTATTAATTAACCTTTTTCATGCTTAGTCCATTTTTACTTTTGAAAACCATTTTTACTTATTATAGAGATTTTAATCAAATAGTTATACTAAGTATTTTCTTTACAAAAAGGTTCCTAATGATCTTCCTTGAATTCCTTCTTCATGATGCTCCTTCTTCAAGTTTTCCTTAATGATCCTTGCATCGAAATGCTTTGCCCCATGATCCCTTGCATCCATTTTTCTTGCTCTATTAAATCTCATTGAAAAAATCAAGCTTGGCAAGTAGTTAGTGAATCAAAGTAATAATCATGTTAAGTTTAGTCATTAATCAAAACATACTAAGGTCATTTATCCACAGATCATTCAACCTTGTTTCGTTTGGAAGGTCAAGGTATTCCCAACCGATCATTTGTTCGATTGGACCCTACTCAGATCTTTCCACTAAGCATGAGATTTGATCATTCATCCTCATTCTAATTGGATGGCAAGGGTATTCCCAACTGATTGTTTGTTCGATTGGACCCTACTCAAATCTTTCCACTGAGCATGAGATTTGATCATTCATCCTCGTTCTGTTTAGAAGGCGAGGGTATTCCCAACTGATCGTTTATTCAATTGGACCTTACTCAGATCTTTCCACTAAGCATGAGATTTGGTCATTCATCCTCATTCTATTTGGAAGGCGGGGGTCTTCCCAACCGATTGTTTGCTCAATTGGACCCTACTCAGATCTTTCCACTAAGCATGGGATTTGATTATTCATCCTCGTTCATAGATGAAAATATCAACTTTTCCCTAAAATGTGAGTGTCCCTGACAATAATATGTAATTGAAGTAATCTATAAATGTAAGTAAACTATATTATACTAAGGTCAAATTGGCCATCTTGATAGACTTAAGGTTTATGTCAGAATGATCTCTGCTTAAATCCCACTTTGTAGTATTGGTGATGCTGGTTGGAGAAGTAATGAATAGCTAGGGTTGTTATTTTGCCACTGCTGGAAATAAAATGCTAAATACCTTTTGAAGATCAAAAGGAGGCAAGACTCAAGTTAGGCCCAATATAGCATCTTTCTTCTGCCTGATCATATACTAATTTAAAAATGATCAGTATATTCAACATCCATACTAATCCATGTTTACAAACACTAGAATGGGTAAAACTCAAAACATAGAATTTCATATAGCATGTCACATTTAGTACAATCTACATATTGTACCATAAACATGACTATATCATTACATAAGACCATCCCTCACACCCAAACATGCATTGATGACACCCAAATTAAATTACAATTATAAAATCACGATAATAAGTTTTCCACATGTCATATAACACACTTTGATCCAGAAGCCAAATTCTTTGATCCAGATTACTATGAATCTTCCAGCAAGGAAGATCCCAAAATTTATTAGCAAATCCCACTTTGGCCAAATCTCTAAAAAGCAAGTATAAGAATTTCAACTGCCCTATGCAATATATTTCACATTCAACACATGTACATATCAACGCAAGTATAAAAATATCATTCTTATCACCAATAAATTAAACAAGAATCATTAGGTTCTTATCCTTACCAAATTATGCCCCATTGTATTTATACAAGCTATCCCCTATAATTTATGAAATAACTATATACTTCAATGCCTTTCAAGTAACACTACTAGAATATCAGAATAAATAGACAACTAGATCAAAAAAATCAAATGATAAAACACATTGCATATCAAATCACAGGAGAATCTGGATTATATTCCAAATTGCATATTTATCAATAATTGATCAAGAGATGGCTAGATATCACATAACTAAGGAAAAAGAAAATGGACAGATATCCCATAGCATACTACACTATAATGCAAACTAAACACCTACACAATATGTTGCAAAGCTGGTCAGCAATCAACGAAACTGAGCCTCATCCCCGCTTACATCATATTGCATCTACTTATGCCAACAGCAAACAAATCCATTATATTAGATGTAATGCTTAAGATACAATATCATGAATCATGCAGCAAAGGCTATGTAAAGCCAAAACAAAGTAGTTTAAAATATTCACAAACTCAATTGTCTCATCAAACAAAAGAGTGAAAGCTAAAACAATATGGTCATATAATCACACAGATAATAAAAAGAAATAGAATTCTCATTCATAAGAACAACAACAAGAACTCAAGTAATAGGGACAAATTACCATCTCATAGATCTTGAACTAAAATTATGGCACATCAAATTTAAAAGCTCAAGAGAATTTGAACACGAAACATCAAAGATTTAGATTCCTATCAACTTTTATAGCTTGCATTCAACCAAATGCATTACTAAAAACAATGTGTATCAACGATATGCTAATCATAATTCTAAGTAGTCAAATATATATCAGACCTGAGATACACAACTCGGTAACTAAATCCCGTAAGTGACCAAGCTTTATCTTAGCATTGCTGCCTGTTCTCCCTTACAAATAAGATGCAATCTCGTCCCATTTATTTCCCAATTGCCTACAACTCGAGATACCACTTGTTTTTCATCCAATAAAAACTTGAACATACTTAGAGAAATCCAAAAATAGATTACAAAAAAAAAAAACCCATCAAACAATATCATTTGCAAGCTTAAATACACAAATTGTTAGATCCAAGTAATCAATATCAACCAACCTCATCATCTCCATATCTTATGCTTTATCAAATGGACTTAACACAAATAAAATAGAGATGAATTATTTCATCCCGTAGCCATGAAAGTAATATCATATTTTTATTTTTTTTTAATTTTTATTTTTATTTTTTATTATTTTTATTTATAGAAATTGGCAAACAAAACACTTGCATTGTATATATATAACAATTTTCATAAGGGAAAGGCAGGTAGGTAAGTGCAATAAGTTTTGTAACTCATTGTATGTCCTTAGATTCTCATAGCCACTACTTAATTCAAGCACGGTATGTGACAGGCTTGTGCAAAAGATCAAAGCATAATTCATGGATATGCTATTACACACAGCTGGTAGAGTTTAGATCGAAAAGAAATGAGTTTAAATAAAGCTTGGAAAGTTTGTAGTAAGTCTATATAATTGCAAATGTAACTCAAACCATATGTGATTGTATGTGAACTACCAACCATCATTAAAAAGGAGTTGTTAGTTATAGCTTGCAAAGGAAATTATAATAATAGAAATAGTGGTAACTTGTGCTATTAGCATATTTATTATCATTTAATGTGAAAAAGAAATACAATATAATGTTAAGAAAATTTAGATACTATATCAAATAACAGAGAATGGCATTGAGTAAGAATTATGATGATAAGGACATTTAAACCTAAAGAATCTTTATATGCCATTTAATAATGTAATTCAATATGCATGTATGGTGCACTTCATGGTTGTTCAGAACAAGATTCTGAGGTTGTGACCTATCTTGGTTTTGGGCTTTGCCCTGAGATGAGCCTATGTCGGGGTTGTCATTCCTAGCTAGAGAGCGTCTTCTCTAATATAGCGGAGATAAGCTTCTCCTTGGGCTATAACTTCGCTCTCTGTAGTTCTGCCCTCCCTTTTGGTTATTCCGAGATTGGCACACATAACGAGCCAGACGGCCATCTCGGATCAGTGACTCAATGATATCTTAGAGGTTGATGCAGTCCTTCGTGTTATGTCTATGGCCATCATGCCATGCGTAGTCTTGGACTTGTCTTTCTGTGAATGCTTCTTCAATGGGGGAGGTATTTGCATATCCCGAAGCTCGATTTTCATCATTTCTTGGTAGATCTGAGCCTGTAATGTGTTGAGAGGAGTGTAGTCCTCATACTTTCCTTTAAAAGATTTTTTAGAATTTCGGCCTTGTTGATTGGGTTGCCCAGACATAGGCCTACCATTCTATCTTTTCTTGAGATACTTCCTATCCTAGAGAACATCTTCAGCATTAATGTACTTGTCAACGTTGGCATGTAACTTGTCTGTGGTCTTAGGCTCCTTCTTGGCAAGTAAAAAAGAAAGTGGTCCAAGATAGAGCCTTTCTCTTATCTAGTACATTCCAATCCTTTCATCCCAGTCATGTACATTCACAATCTCCTTATTGAACTAGGATAAAAAGTCTCAGAGAGACTCCTCCTTTCCATGCTTGATCTGGGAGAGGCATGAAATGGATTTAAGCTGCACCTTGCTAGTGGTGAAGTGCAACAAAAATCTCGAGAACAGGCTCCCCCAATTATCAACAGACTTAGGAGTTAAGGTGGTGAACTATCTCAAGGCGGCTTTCTTCAGAGACAGAGGGAAAGTATAGCACATGAAAGAGTCATCACATCCAGCAAATAAGAGTACAGACTAAGTGCTCTTAAGGGTCCGTGATTTCAATATTTGTAGGGTACTTGAAACGCCTAGGGATCTCATAGACTATCAGTCTGTCAAAGAAATGTTAGTTTTATGAAATCGAGTTCTTTACTCTGTGTTTATGCTCTCTTATATGAACAAGTTTAGTGATAGCTGCTGAGGCTACTAAATTAGATGAGATTTATTAACCGATTCACCAAGCACTTGTAGTATATAGTGCAACCTGGTCGAGCTTTTGGATCATTCTAATTAATCAATTATATTAAGAAGTTAAATGGGGAGGGGGTTTTGGTTGCAAGAGTAATTAAACAAAGCAATTAAAAGACCATAAACAAAGTTAAGTAAACAACCATTCCAAGGGAATCAATAACTCTTAAGTTTAATCCATCTTTGACCACTAAGGATTCATTCACTGGCTAACTAGATTCTTGGTTTTAGATTACATTAAGAAGCTTTAAGATGACCTATGAATTTTTTACTAGATAAGCATATAGCATTTGGTTAATCAAAGTAAGATGAAGTTAACATCCATCCAATCCTAAGTCAACCCAAAACTCAGAATTCAACCAAGCTAGGCAATTCATCAAACATCTTTGATGCATTACCTAGTCTTATTGAAATCCTCATCCAACATGAACTCCCTACTAGGTAAGCACCTTGGATTTGGTCAATCAATGAAAAATGAATTCAGCATTCAGTTAACCCTAAATCAACCTCGATTAATCAACGAAAAATGGATTAAGCATCCATTTAACCCTAAATCAACCTCATTTTCAAAGTTTATGTAAGCTAGATAATCCATCAAACACATTTGATACATTGTCTAGTTTCTGCAATTCCCATTAAACACATGATAGTTATGCAACCATCGTATGAACACCAAGATCAAGTTAAGTACACAGCCAAGGAGTAACATAATCAAAGAAAGGGAAGAGAGAAATATGATTAACAAGTAAATTAAACATTCAAACCAAGGTCTCAACATTAAACATCAAGTGTGTTTCTGATGAACCTATAAAGTCTCATGTTTTTCCATTGTAAAATCTTAGTTTTCACCATTTTCCAACCCTTTTGATTGAGCTTTATTTTCGAATTTTATCATACTTTTAATATTTTAAACTTTGATTTAATTACGTGTTTTATATGTTTTCTTAAGTGGTTACACATGGAAGACAATGGGATGCTTAAATAAGGAGCAAAAAGCAAGAAAAAAAGAGTTATTGATGTTGGGCAATTAGGCGCCCAATTTTTGAGTGCTTAATTGGTGGCTCACAAAGAGTAAATTGCTGCACGACTAAGTGTCAAAAAACAAAGTGCTTAAGTGCTTAGTACGTATTCTGACGCATTTTTCTGTCTATAAATAGAGAAAATGATATTTTTGGGCAGACATTCAGAGAGAAAAGCAGAGGCACAAATCCTATTTTGACGTGGGAGCATCCAGACTTGAAGATTAGGAATTTTCTCTTCAACCTTTCAACCTATCTTCATTGGAATTTGTTGGAATTTCTTCTTTGTTTTCTTCTTTCTCCATGTGTAGCTAAACTTCTCTAGTTAGGGTGATGATAAATCTTTTTCTTGGATTATGTAAATTCATTTTTGTGTTTAATCTAAATTTTTATTTCATGATTTACATGTTTATCTCTTCTCTTAATGTTTTTCTTAAGTTGGCCAATTTTAGAATGATTTTAGGGTTTATGTATGATTTGAGAAAATTGTGCACAAACCTAGAACTTGTGATAAACACCTTAATTTCTGTAATTGCTAGGAATAGACGTTGTAGGTTATGTGGTTTTGCTTTTTATTCTCTCATTTTTAATAAAGCCTTCTCTATTTGGGGTTATACTAAGAGATTTGTTAACTCAAAGTAGTGTGAAGAATATTAATATACCAATGGATTAGATATTGATTAATTTTGGGAATTTGATCATGAATCATGGAATAGAACTTAGTTAAACTAATATTTGAATTTGCATCAAAAGAGTTCAAGTGAAGTCTGAACCCTAACACTTTGATACTATTATCTTTCACCTTTTGTCTAATTGATTAATTTTATTCTTATTAATTTTGAATATTTTCTTGTTAGTATTTTCTTTTATTTATATTCTTATCAACTCTCATTTTTTGATAACTTAAATAATGTTGATTTGACAAACTTAGTAATTGACAAAATAATCTCTGTGGGACAATATTCTTACTCATCATTTATTACTTTTGTGATTTGGTATACTTGCCAATAGTGCAACAATTTTAATCCCTAGGATTTATTACAAAGCTTTAACTCTCCATGAATGGAGAGCACAACAGAAAAAATGAAGAAAACCTAGAGAAAGTGAGAAGAGGGGAGAGGAAAGGAGAGAAGAGAGAAAGAGAGAAGAATAAAACAAAAAGTGAAAAAATGTCTCTGCATAGCCTCGGATCTGGCTCAAAATCCCACATAACATACACTAAAGGTGAAAATATAAGTATGCCCCTAGCTTAAGACATTTCCTCTTCCAATTAGCTTTAATTGGACAGCTAATGAAGGAGTTATGGCCAAAACTCGTTTAACAGCTCCTAGATCTTGTCATCTTCCTTCATGCATTAATAACCCTATCAAAATGTCACCATTTTGATAAGTGACATTCATGAAAGCTAAAAGATTTTGTCTCAGCTTTCCAATGGAACCAGTTTCAGCTCATTCTGACTCCTACAGTCTAAATTACTACCTAATCTTTACACAATACTTAGGTTCCAATGACAGCATTTCTGTTTTGACTTCCAAGCCCAATATGACCCACTAGACATCCGATTCAACTCTGTAGCTCTTTATCAAAGTTATAGAGCTTCCTCTTAGATTTTCTACAAAGTAAAGTTCATAATTTTTAGATGTCTATAGCTCAAGTTATACCCAAAATATAAAAACAGTATAAAATCGTCACAATGCTAAAAAATATAATTAAGCCCAATTTGAACCTAAACTTATAAATGGTGACCAAAACTAATCAACTAAGCGAAAGAGGGTTAACTAATATATAAAAATGGTGTTTATCATTCGGTATTTGTAACGTCCCGAAAAGTATCTGTTTAGTCATAAATAATCATTTCACAATATTCTTGATTTTTAAGAATTTTTCTGGAATTTTTCAGAAATGACGAATATTTTAATATATTCTTCGTTTTGCGTGCGCATTGAGCAGAACCGGAGAAACGCGATGTTTCCTCCGAGAACCTTGGACTATGGACATGTCGACGAGGGATCTTACTAAACACGAGGCTGGACATAGTTTACGAGGTTTCATAATTTTCGAGAAATCTTAACAGATAAAACAAACTAATACTGCGAAAAATTTATCTGTCAAATTAATTAAATACTGACTTTTGTCAACTGTAACTATTATCCATTGGATAATAGCATGTAATAAAAATCCTATCACATTATTCAAAATTTACCTTGTGTCAAACCCCTTTAGCCTTATTTTCAAAATAAAAATTTAGCTAATTAAAAGCCCATGTAGGAAGCTTCCAAGAAGTTTCCTAATTGACACAATTTCTCTCTCTTCCCTCCTCACTCCTTGTCCACGGCAGATGACCCATTTGGGGGGAAGTCCAAATTGTTTTCCTCATTTTACCATTTCACTCTCGTTTCTTTAGACTCCAAAACACCTATTCTCCTCTTCTATTCTTTTCTCCACCGTGCACCCATTTCTGGAGACACTCACCATTTCTTACTTCATCATCAAAGATTTCTTGCTTCTTGCACCATTCCAAGACCATTCTCTTTGGTGGTCATTCTCTTGGTTCTTCTTCTTCTTCCTCTTCCATTCTTCCACCATTGAAGCTAAAGCTTGGAGCTTTAAGGTAAAGTCTTCAACTTTCTTCCATTTTTCTTGCTATTCTCATTTCTCTTGGTCCCCTAGGTGACCAAGAACCAATTTTTCATGGTTTGAGTGGACATTGTGGCAATCACTCACACTGGAATTTTTCTTGAAGGAAGAAAACAAAAATCTAGGGCAAGAAGGAGTGACATTTTGTGTTATCTTCCAAATAGGTAAGAGGAAGATGATCCTCCTCAACCAATCTTAGTTAAGGGAATGTCTTGTGTGTTGTAGTAGATGAGGGAATCCATGTTGGGTTACTCTTTTTGTCATATTGTGTTATTTTCATGATTTTGTAGTTGTTTGGTTTGTGTGATTATATGGACTTGTAATGTATGTTTTGATGTCATAAACCATGCCTTGGATTGTTGGTAAATGATTGTAAAACCTTGAGACTGGATAGGCCACGGTTCTGCAGAAATAGATTCTACAGAACCCTTGTAAATGCACTAGCGCTCAGGCGCTGTGCATAGAGCGTCTAGGCGCTCATTGCCCAGAGAATTTTCCCTGTAACGCGGCTTGGTCAACGCTCAGGCGCTTCGTGTCCAGCGCTTAGGCGCTCAACCAGCGCCTAGGCGCTCAACCAGCGCCCAGGCGCTATAGACATGGCACCTAGGCGCCCCTAGCAGAAACAGCAGGATAATTGGGAAAGGATACTAAGACTTCCATAGAAAGATATCACAGAGAGAAAATGTTAAAATAAAGTACGGAACTGGATTTGCTGAGGGAATTCCTCTAGAAAGAGAAATTTTATGAGAAAAGGCTACGTTAGGAAATTCAATCTATTATGGAAACTTACTTAATGATGGATACTTGTAAGAATGCATAATGGACTTTGAAAATGTAATACCTTGTTTGATTTCAATGTTATGATATTGTGGGACCATATAAATGACTAATGTTGTATTGATGTTATTTGAGCCAATTGTGGTATATTATGGAATAGCATGTGATGTTGACCATAGATGTTCATGCATAGAGTCTTATGCATTGTGAATGTCCTATGGACTGTTGTAAGGCCGAGTTGCCTAGGAGATTGAACACACCTTGGTGCGGGTGCGAATAGACTAGTGTAGGTCGTGTGATGACCTTGGGGGCGTCGGGGTGTGGGTCCTTCACAATGGGCATTTGGTAGCTCTTCTGTCCGTGGGGCAAACCGATGCAAACGCACCGATGATCCGGACCGAGACACTGTCCTATGTCGTGATCGAGCGTGGACTGTCTATACAATGCCTGTATGTGCACGTAGAAAAGTGTTGAGTTTTAGCACCTTGGCCTCGGCAGCTGAGTTACAGACACGTCTCCTGATCTTTCTCTCCGACTGTTTGAGTCTAGCTCCATGGAGTAGGAAATTTGAATACCGTATGCGTGTGCATCATGAGATGTTTTGCTGTTAATGATTACCACCCTATATGAATTTGAATTGTTTGTAGTATTATTATGATAAATGCTTGCCTGGAACTGCTTACCTGCTTACAGATGTACTTTCTGCTTGTTATTGTTGTTATTGTTTTTGAGACTGTTATATGGGCGCTATGCGCCGTATTATTCCTGGCTGCCATAATCGGTAATGATGGTAGGATATCTTACCTCTTTCCTGTGTTTCTATTATTTGCTGCCCATGTGTACACTGTATTGATTAAAGACGATGGTACGGAAGCTGAAGCTCCCGATTTTCCTGATTTTTGGCCTGAGCAAGACTAGTATCTATTGTGGAGCATGGAGGCACGCATGCGCGGATTTTTGGGCGACGTGCATCTGACCTTCCTCGGAGGGCCAGAGTGCTGGCACATTAACCTGAGCTCTGACCGCTGTGTCTATATGGGAGATGAATCGATTTCCCTTGCCTGGAGACGTCATGAGGCGCCGATCCTCACCTGCCATGTCAGCTTGCGACTGGAGTTCTACTTGCCCATTCGTGAGATATGGGGTGATCGTTACTACACTCCGTGGGAGGACTCTTTTGGCTCTACTGCTTGGGCTCCTGCCCGTGGTTCCGTGGTTCCCATGGAGGTTTCCTCTGAAGAGGAGGATCTTGCTGAGGACCCGGATATGGTCCCTCCTCATCTGAGGGACTAACTTTTACTGGTAGCTACTGATGGCTGCCAGTGTTTTATTTTGGGAGCCTGATGTATTATTTTTTGTGGGCTGTGTATTTTAATATTTTGGGGGGATGTATATGTAAAATCCTTTGGGCAAGTATAATTTTACTTTTTGGAGATTTCCAGGCTTGTATTTAAAGTACAGTGATATTTAAATATATGTATATGTATGTTATTCAGGTGTGAGTTCTATCTTCTGTTTTTCTCTCTATTGCCATTCCAATTGAACCACCTAGTTTGTTAATTAACAAAAAATATATATATACGGCTATTTTACCCACGTACTAAAGTATTGAACAAGTCAACTTAAATTAAATGAACCGGGTCTTAATTGTTCAAAATTTTATTTTCCGCATTTTTCTTTTATGTTCAGTAATGTGACGTTCCCTCTCTAAAAAGGGGCGTTACATTTAAGTTGGTATCAGAGCCTCGGTTTATGTTTCTTTGGGTCTTGTATGTGAGTTTGTCTTGTTTGTGCTGTGTGAATCTCTGTGATTAGTGTTTTGAATGAATTCCTTTGACTTTCCTTATGTTTTTCAGTAATCTGATTTAAGAGAAAAGCAAGATGCCAAGAGGTGAAGAAATAGCAGCCGCTATAGAAGCAATGCAGAGGATGGCGGAAGTCATCGCGCAACAAAATGAACGTGCTGCTCAGCAATAAGAGAGAGCTGCTCAACAGCTCGAGGCGACTGCCGATGCACAGAATTTAGCAGAATTTCGTCGCCACAACCCTCCACAGTTCAAAGGGGAATTTGATCCAGACAAGGCTAGTTTATGGATCAAAGAGCTGGAGAAAGTCTTCCGTGGCATGAACTATGCCTAAGACAAGAAGGTGAATTATGCTACCTTTATGCTTGTGGGCAACGCCGAAGACTGGTGGAACAGAGCTCAGAGAGCACTGGAAGCCGAAGGAACTGACATCACATGGGACGTGTTCAAGAACAAGTTCTTAGACAAATATTTTCCTGCAAATGCAAGACACGCGAAAGAGATGGAGTTTCTCAACCTGAAACAGGGAAACATGACCATTAGCGAATATGTGGCCAAGTTTGAAAACTTGGAGAAGTTTTCGACGCATTATCAGCATCAAACCGATGAAGTTTGGAAGTACTGGAAGTTCACTGAGGGACTAAGATACGAAGTGAAGAAGGCCGTGATCACCCTGAAAATGAAGGTGTTTTAGAAACTGTTGGATACGTGCTGTGAAGTTGAGGCCTTAGAACAGGCTAGAGACTCGAGGAGCAAGAACTTTGGACCTGCGAGGTTCCAAAGAGGTGGAGGCAGTAGTTCAAACCGCTTCCAAAAGAAGCCCTATTCCCGACCAACGGGAAGTCAACAACAAACCGGTGGAAGTTCTGGTGGAGGTTCTACTGGGAACTGAACTGGTCAAAATATGGCATATCCCTCGAGATGTATAAAGTATGGAAAAGACCATCACACGAGAGACTGCACGATCAAGGGATTTATCTGCTTCAGATGTGGCAAACCGGGCCACGTGTCTAGAGATTGCAACCAAGCAAAGGCTGAACCTTCAATCAATGCAACTCAAGCCAAGAAACCGCAAACTGGAGGTCGAGTCTACACCATGAGCGGAGCTGAAGTCTTCGAATCCAAAGACTTGATTCAAGGAGAAGGCACCATAGAAGGTAATCTTTTAAAAGTACTGGATGACTTTGGGGCAATCCATTCTTTCATATCCTATGACTGTGTGCTACGACTTGGCTTACCTATGTCTGAACTACCCTTTGATTTGACTGTTTCAACCTCTACTGACAAACCAGTAGTTACTACCAAAGTCTGTTTAAAGTGTCCCCTAATCGTTGAAGGTCGAATCTTTTCTGTCGATTTGATCTGTTTACTTCTTTCACAATTAGATATCATCTTAGGTATGGACCGGTTATCTTCCAACCATGTTCTATTAGATTGCTCTAGAAATACCATAGTCTTTCCTGAGGATGAAGATTCTAGATACTTGACGGCCAACCAAGCACGAACTTTCTTAAAAAAAGGAGCTCAAGGGTACATGCTACTATCTTCTTTGAAAATCGAGATCGAGGCTGATCTGAATACTATCCCAGTGGTGAAGGAGTTCTCCGAAGTCTTTCCAGAAAAAGTACCTGGTTTACCACCGACACGTGAGATAGAGTTTGCTATTGACCTTGTACCGAGAGCTGGTCCCGTGTCTATAGCACCTTATCGGATGTCTCCAACGAAATTGGCAGAACTCAAGAAATAGCTAGAGGAGCTTTTGGAGAAACAATTTGTCAGGCCGAGTGTATCACCGTGGGGAGCGCCAGTGTTGTTAGTTCGAAAGAAGGACGGTACCTCGAGGCTATGTGTGGACTATAGACAGTTGAACAAGCTGACAATCAAGAACAAATATCCACTCCCAAGAATCGATGATTTGATGGACCAACTGAAGGGAGCAGCGGTGTTTTCAAAGATCGATCTGAGATCTGGATACCATCAGATAAGGGTGAGGACGGAAGATATACCCAAGACTGCTTTTCGTACCCGATACGGTCATTACAAATATCTTGTGATGCCGTTTGGTGTAACGAATGCACCTGCTATCTTTATGGACTACATGAACAGGTTCTTTCATCCTTACTTGGACAAGTTTGTTATCGTTTTCATCGATGACATCCTGATATATTCCCAGAATCGGGAGGATCATGTCGAACACCTCAGTATAGTTCTCCAGACTCTGAGGGAGAAAGAACTGTATGCCAAATTGTCGAAATGTGAGTTTTGACTTGATGAGGTTAAGTTTTTAGGCCATGTGATCTCAAAGGAAGGGATTGCGGTGGATCCATTAAAGGTGGAGGCAGTGTTACAGTGGGAACAACCGAAGTCAGTAACGGAGGTTCGTAGCTTCGTGGGTTTAGCCGGGTATTACAGAAGGTTTATTGAAGGGTTTTCAAAAATTGCCGAACCACTCACTCAGCTGACAAAGAAGAATCAAGCTTTTGAATGGACTGATAGCTGAGAGCAAAGTTTCCAAGAGTTGAAGAAACGGCTAACCACATCACCAGTATTGGTACTACCTGATCCGAACGAACCATTCGAGGTGTACTGTAACGCTTCGTACCAGGGATTGGGGTCTGTTCTTATGCAACACAGAAGAGTGGTAGCTTATGCTTCGCGACAGTTGCGAGTGCATGAGAAGAACTATCCGACACATGATTTGGAACTAGCAGCTGTGGTTTTTGCCTTGAAGATATGGAGACATTTTCTCTATGGAGCAACATTCAACATTTTCAATGACCACAAAAGTTTGAAGTACTTGTATGACCAGAAGGAGCTTAACATGGGGCAACGAAGATGGTTAGAATTCCTAAAGGACTACGATTTTCAGTTGTTGTACCACCCTGGCAAAGCGAATGTCGTGGCTGACGCTTTGAGTAGAAAAGCTGTCAGTGTTTCTGCCCTGATGATCAAGGAAAAAGAGCTTATCGAACAGTTTAGAGATACTTGGTCATTCGTTAAGTTGGAACCCGGAAGGATTTGTATGAATATGGTCACCATCTCAAGTGAGCTAATGGGGGACATACGAGAAAAATAGAAAGTCGACAAATTCTTGCAAGAAGTGAGAGAGCAAATGAAGCAAGGCAAGGAGACGGAATTTGAGGAAGGAACGGATGAAATTTTGAGATTCCAGGGTAGAGTTTGTATTCCCCGTGACCAAGAGCTTAAAAGATATATTGTGGAACATGCCCACACTAGCGTGTTGAATATGCACTCGGGCATAACGAAGATGTACCAAGACTTGAAGAAGTTGTTCTGGTGGCATGGGATGAAGAGTGATGTCACTAGATGCGTATCGACTTGTCTAGTTTGTCAAAAAGCTAAAGTGGAACATCAAAGACCTACAGGATTGCTGCAACCATTGTCTGTTCCTGAATGGAAATAGGACAGCATTGCAATGAATTTTGTTGTGGGTTTGCCAAGGACAAAGAAAGGACACGACTCAATTTGGATAATAGTGGATCGACTCACAAAGTCAACTCATTTCCTTCCGATCAACATAAGGTACAGCTTAGAGAAGTTGACCCAACTGTATATTGGAGAGATCGTTAGGCTGCATGGTGTGCCTACGAGTATTGTTTCGGATAGAGATCCGAGGTTTACTTCAAAATTTTGGCAGAGTCTACAAGCATCATTGGGAACGAAGTTACGTCTAAGTTCAGCGTACCACCCACAAACCGATGGTCAATCTGAAAGAACGATCCAATCTCTAGAGGATTTGCTTAGAGCTTGTACTATAGAACAAACTGGAAGTTGGGATGAAGTTCTACCATTGATAGAATTTACTTATAACAACAGTTACCATTCAAGTATAGGGATGGCACCCTATGAAGCTCTGTATGGAAGGTGGTGTCGGACACCCTTGTGCTGGTATCAAGACGGTGAACGTCTCACGATTGGACCGGATATCATTCAACAGACGACTGAGAAGGTCAAGATGATTTATCAAGTTAAAGGTATTGGTTAAAGATGGAATAACTAGATTTATATGATTATGCTAACATACAAGAGAAGATGAGAACTGCTCAAAGCCGACAAAAGAGTTATGCGGATAAGAGGAGAAAGCCTCTTGAGTTTGAAGAAGGTGAGCATGTGTTCTTGAAAGTCACACTCACGTCTGGGGTCGACTGAGCTTTGAAATCTAGAAAACTCACTCCAAAATTCCTTGGACCTTACCAAATTCTTCGCCGGATAGGTCCAGTAGCCTACCAAATAGACTTACCCCCTTTTCTTTCAAACATACACAATGTCTTCCATGTGTCACAGCTTCGTAAATACTTGCCTGACCCAAGTCATGTCTTAGCACCAGACACAGTACAGTTAAAAGAGAACTTAACCTATGAGGCACCTCCTGTGAGAATCGAGGATCGACGGATAAAACAACTTAGAGGAAAGGAGATTCCATTAGTAAAGGTGATTTGGAATGAGATGACTGGTGATGCAACGTGGGAACTGGAAGACAAGATGAAGGAGCAGCATCCAGAACTATTTTGAGGTATGTAAATTTCGAGGACAAAATTCCTTTTTAGTAGGGGAGTGTTGTAACGTCCCGAAAAGTATCTGTTTAGTCATAAATAATCATTTCACAATATTCTTGATTTTTAGAAATTTTTTTGGAATTTTTCGGAAATGACGAATATTTTAATATATTCCTCGTTTTGCATGCGCACTGAGCAGAACCGAAGAAACGCGATGTTTCCTCCGAGAACCTTGGACTATGGACATGTCGATGGGGGATCTTACTAAAACCGAGGCTGGACACAGTTTACGAGGTTTCATAATTTTTGAGAAATCTTAACAGATAAAACAAACCAATACTGCAAAAAATTTATCTGTCAGATTAATTAAATACTGACTTCTGTCAACTGTAACTATTATCCATTGGATAATAGCATGTAATAAAAATCCTATCACATTGTTCAAAATTTACCTTGTGTCAAACCACTTTAGCCTTATTTTCAAAATAAAAATTTAGCTAATTAAAAGCCCATATAGGAAGCTTCCAAGAAGTTTCCTAATTGACACAATTTATCTCTCTTCCCTCCTCACTCCTTGTCCACGGCAGATGACCCATTTGGGGGGAAGTCCAAATTGTTTTCCTCATTTTACCATTTCACTCTCGTTTCTTTAGACTCCAAAACACCTATTCTCCTCTTCTTCTTCTTTCTCCACCGTGCACCCATTTCGGAGACACTCACCATTTCTTACTTCATCATCAAAGATTTCTTGCTTCTTGCACCATTCCAAGACCATTCTCTTTGGTGGTCATTCTCTTGGTTCTTCTTCTTCTTCCTCTTCCATTCTTCCACCATTGAAGCTAAAGCTTGGAGCTTTAAGGTAAAGTCTTCAACTTTCTTCCATTTTTCTTGCTATTCTCGTTTCTCTTGGTCCCCTAGGTGACCAAGAACCCATTTTTCATGGTTTGAGTGGACATTGTAGCAATCACTCACACTGGGATTTTTCTTGAAGGAAGAAAATGAAAATCTAGGGCAAGAAGGAGTGGCATTTTGTGTTATCTTCCAAATAGGTAAGAGAAAGATGATCCTCCTTAACCAATCTTGGTTAAGGGAATGTCTTGTGTGTTATTGTAGATGAGGGAATCCATGTTGGGTTACTCTCTTTGTCATATTATGTTATTTTCATGATTTTGTAGTTGTTTGGTTTGTGTGATTATATGGATTTGTAATGTGTGTTTTGATGTCATAAACCATGCCTTGGACTATTGGTAAATAATTGTAAAACCTTGAGACTGGATGGGCCACGGTTCTGCAGAAATAGATTCTGCAGAACCCTTGTAAATGCACTAGCGCTCAGGCGCTGTGCATAGAGTGTCTAGGCGCTCATTGCCCAGAGAATTTTCCCTATAACGCGGCTTGGTCAGCGCTCAGGCACTTCGTGTCCAGCACTTAGGCGCTCAACCAGCGCCCAGGCGCTACAGACATGGCGCCTAGGCGCCCCTAGCAGAAACAGCAGGATAATTGGGAAAGGATACTAAGACTTCCATGGGAAGATATCACAGAGAGAAAATGATAAAATAAAGTAAGGAACTGGATTTGCTAAGGGAATTTCTCTAGAAAGAGAAATTTTATGAGAAAAAGCTACGTTAGGAAATTCAATCTATTATGGAAACTTACTTAATGATGGATACTTGTAAGAATGCATAATAGACTTTGAAAATGTAATACCTTGTTTGATTTCAATGTTATGATATTGTAGGACCATATAAATGACTAATGTTGTATTGATGTTATTTGAGCCAATTGTGGTATATTATGGAATAGCATGTGATGTTGACCATACATGTTCATGCATAGAGTCTTATGCATTATGAATGTCCTATGGACTATTGTAAGGCCGAGTTGCCTAGGATCCGGACCGAGACACTGTCCTATGTCGTGATCGAGCGTGGACTGTCTGTACAATGTCTGTATGTGCACGTAGAAAACTGTTGAGTTTTAGCACCTTGGCCTCGGCAGCCGAGTTACAGACACGTCTCCTGATCTTTCTCTCCGACTGTTTGAGTCTAGCTCCATGAAGTAGGAAATTTGAATACCGTATGCATGTGCATCATGAGATGTTTTGCTATTAATGATTACCACCCTATATGAATTTGAACTGTTTGTAGTATTATTATGATAAATGTCTGCCTGGAACTGCTTACCTGCTTACAGATGTACTTTCTGCTTGTTATTGTTGTTATTGTTTTTGAGACTGTTATATGGGCGCTATGCGCCGTATTATTCCTAGCTGTCATAATCGGTAATGATGGTAGGATGTCTTACCTCTTTCCTGTGTTTATATTATTTGCTGCCCATGTGTACACTGTATTGATTAAAGTCGACGGTACGGAAGCTGAAGCTCCCAATTTTCCTGGCTTCTGGCCTGAGCAAGACTAGTATCTATTGTGGAGCATGGAGGCACGCATGCGCGGATTTATAGGCGACGTGCGTCTGACCTTCCTCGGAGGGCCAGAGTGCTGGCACATCAACCTGAGCTCTGACCGCTGTGTCTATATGGGAGATGTATCGATTTCCCTTGCCTGGAGACGTCATGAGCCGCCGATCCTCACCTGTCATGTCAGCATGTGACTGGAGTTCTACTTGCCCATCCGTGAGATGTGGGGTGATCGTTACTACACCCCCTGGGAGGACTCTTTTGACTCTACTGCTTGGGCTCCTGCCAGTGGCTCCGTGGTTCCCATAGAGGTTTCTCTGAAGAGGAGGATCCTGCTGAGGACCCGGATACGGTCCCTCCTCATCTGAGGGACTGACTTTTACTGGTAGCTACTGATGGCTGCCAGTATTTTATTTTGGGGGCCTGATGTATTATTTTTGGTGGGCTGTGTATTTTGATATTTTGGGGGGATGTATATGTAAAATCCTTTGGGCAGGTATAATTTTGCTTTTTGGAGATTTCTAGGCTTGTATTTAAAGTACAGTGATATTTAAATATATGTATATGTATGTTATTCAGGTGTGAGTTCTATCTTCTGTTTTACTCTCTATTGCCATTCCAATTTAACCACTTAGTTTGTTAATTAACAAAAAAATATATATGCGACTATTTTACCCACGTACTAAAGTATCGAACAAGTCAACTTAAATTAAATGAACCGGGTCTTAATTGTTCAAAATTTTATTTTTCGCATTTTTCTTTTATGTTCAGTAATGTGACGTTCCCTCTCCAAAAAGGGGCATTACAGTATTACAACCAGGATCCACGATCCTAGAGTTTTCTAGATGGCAAACCTCGTCTTGGGATCTTTTTCTTCGATTTTCATGATTCCTCCTCGGAGATCAGTTCCCGCCTTCATGTTCATAGTTAACAGCTCTCTCCAGATCATGAATTCTTTTATCCTGAAGTCTAACTAGAGAGAGCAATTCTGCTCTAGATAGCTTCTGATGATCAGTTTCACCATGGTGAGACCGAACTTCCTCACTCTCCACATGGGCTCCAAGGCATTGCAGCATTGATACCTATTGTCCGACATCTCTAGTGGGAGCTCTTTGTGGACCGATGATGATGATGATGATGGGAATAGAAGTTTATATTTTCTCACAGACAAGACTAATGTTCAGAACTAGATTCCGAGGGTTACTTGAGTAGGTAGTTGAAGGTGGATACCTCTATGACACGATAGCTACAACATTGGTACAAGAAGGTGGGTATCTGCAAAAGATACTATAACACTCAAATTAGACTGTGCACAAAGAAGGCAATGTGTATATTGGATTAGATTTATACCTTTGAGGCCTTACAGGGTATTTATAGGAGTGTCTTGAGTGTTAAGAATCATAATGCAATCTAAATTGAATGTTATTATTTAGGATTAGGATCCATAAGAGATTGTGATCTATTTTAACTAATTTTTTTATTTATGTGGGATGTAATTAGTATTTAAATTTATCAAGGATTCTGTGAGAGATTTATGTCTCATAAATAAGATACATGAATAAGGTGTAAATTAAAGTTACCAGGTAGATACATGTGGGTAGAAATGCTTCTTGGAAGAAAAACTATTCTTTAAAGCCATTTAATATTAAATCAAGTATTCATGCAAAAGTAATAGCAAAATACATGAATAAGGTGTAAATTAAAGTTACCAGGTAGAGATATATAATAGAAATTAATTCTATGTTATCAATTGGCACATGATGGAAGCAAATTGAATGTGTACAAAAGTGTAAAGTGATATGGTTATGGTTAAAATAGTTGAAAAATGTTGTGAGTAGTATATGAGTAATAATGGCAGCATGTATGTATATGCTACACACATGCATAAATTAGGATAATGGGGCATTCATCATATTAAAACCATTTAATGATGTTAAGTCTTCAAGGAGAAGAGCTCTGATTACAGATTTGGAAAATTGAAAATGTAAAGGGACTATGGAAAAATAAAGAAAAGAATGAACAAGCAGAGGTGTGATACACAACCTCTGCCTTTGGCTTTAGTCTCCCCAAGATTACCCAAATTTTCCCCTCCCATACCAAGGTTGAGGTCTTGCTTTTATAGTACAAGCAAGACCTTTCCAAACTACAATTATTGACTACAACTTACTAGAGTTCAATTTATTATAAACAACTCCTAATTTCTCCTTCTCCATTATAGTTGAATCCCTAGTCTACAGTCCATTCCTTTTATTCTTTCATTTCCTTTTATAGACATGTGTTAATGGCTCATCAGTATACTAACTAGTAGTAAAGATTAAAAGATAAAGGTAAGCAATACAATTCAATATACAACATATGCAGTAGGAGCAAGGGTTTAGTATTTTATATCTCATGCTTCACTAATTGGAAATGATGTAACCCAAAATGAAGTCTAGCATATCATCTTTTTTGAGGTGTTTTATCGAACACTTGGTGTGCAAATTGCCACTTCCAAACTCGTTGAAGGTGACTACGAAATTAATTGTGAAATTACCCCTGGGAATAGGCCTTCAAGGATTAGATGAAGTGTCCTCCTCATCTCTTTCCTTTTTGTCTTTTGTTGAGATTATGATGTAAATGAATCTGGTCAAATGTTTGAAACATGCTTCGTATAATCACTTGCTCTTAATATCATATAGATCTGATGAACTGGGAAAGTAACGTTTCCTCCTCATGAAATTCTCCAAAGGTGCGTATATAAAGGAGTGACTAAACAAATGGTAGCATAATTTGCAACTGTGCAGATCCACTTGAGAGCATCCTTGCGAGCAATACTGGCATAAAGAAGGTGATTAGATGCTTCAACAAGGGGTGGAGGTATTGCCCGTCAATATGGTGGACGAGTAGAGGACCAAAAATTTGAGCTTGTGAACACCAAAAAAAATGGAAGAATTGAGATTTGAGCTCAAGGTTGCCAGAATTGTTGCAAGACTTGGGATCTGAGCTTGATAATGCTGGATCGGACTTGGGATTTGAGCTTGATGATGTTGGATATGAGCTTAAGGATGAGGGAACATAATTGGGACGTAGGATTTGAGCTTGACGTCATCAGGAAGGATGTGTGACTTGAGATCTAAGCTAGACAATGCTACATTTGAGTTCAAGGAAAATGCTAAGCGAAGACCAAATGAGTTTGATAAGAAATGTGCTGAGATTTGCAGCTTTCGAGATAATGGATTTAATCAATGTGTAGGGTTTGTTAAGAGGTTGCTTTTAAGAATATAGTTTATTTTTAGGGAAAAATTAATGTTACGTTGCAAGAAATACAATGACTTTTATGTTGGTTTCATTAACTAAAATAATTTTAGACCTTTAAAAATAATTTTAATATTGATATTTGCATTAACTTGTGCATTAATTATTGAAAATTATAGTTAACTAATGTTTTGCAACCGGATAATTAGTAAGAATTTTATATGTGTGTGGGCATTAATAGAAATATTATTTAAATAGTTATTGAGAATATGGATAAAAAACTATTAGTTCATTTCAATCCAAAAAATAATATTAGTTCATTTATAAGGTATTAATATCAGTAATAAGAATATATCATATAAAAATAAACATAATAATCAAACAATTAATTTTAGTGTACAAAATATATTATAAAAATATTTTTAAATAAACAATTATTTTAAATATATATAACACACGAAATTATTTGCACTCTAATATGTTTATTTATACTTTTTGCTTTTTATTTTTTATTTCACTTTTAAAATTTACCCTGTGTTAAAGTTTTTTAAAATGCAAATTTTTTATTAAAAACTAAGAATTGGGTGTAATATCCCACGTCAAAATAGTACAGTACAAAAATTTTACAATAGAAAAGACAGTAAATAATTAAAAATGGTAACACTAAAATTTGAGAAAATTAGTACACTTAATTAAATTTTAAAATGTGACAAAGCTTAGAAAAAATAAGATGCTAAAAAATAAAGTTAAAATAAATAAGTAATAAAATTATTATTTTCCGAATTAATAAGCATGGGAATTCAAATTTTGAAAAGACAAATACCAAGACGGAAGGATTTAATTAGATTTAATAAGGATTAGTGGAGTGGGTGAGTAATAAATAGCTTGGAGCACCCCAACCAATAAGAATCCGTGGAAGGAGGCTACACCATTCAATGAGCATGTTTTCTTTTGTGCACGGTGCCACCTAGAGCAGTAGGTGGCAGATTAGTGTGAGCGGATTACAACCAGCAGTAGTAGGTGTCATCAGAGTCCAATAAGTTGAGACTCCTTGTTCATTAATGTTAATCATAATAAACATCATTTAAGAGGACAGATAAATTAGATGATCACATATTTTTAAAATAATTTTAAAAAATTATATATTTTGATATATTTAATCAATATATATAATAGAATAAGTATAATAAAAATATTTTTTAAAAATTATTCAAATTTAACTTAAATTATAAGATAAATCAAATAAATAAGTTGGATATCAAATTCTTAAAATTAAAATATCAAAATAAGAAGATATGTAATAAATAAATATATTATACTAAATATTAAATTAAAAAATATGAGAAAAAGATTATTAAATTCAAAAATTTATTACAATTCAGTTACCAACTATTTGTAACTTATATCCATTTATTAAGCTTAACTTAAAATTTTTTTCACTATCTTTAAGCTTCAACTAGGTGTTTGATAAACTTTTACAAAAAAAAAAAGAATTCCTAACACTCATGGGTTACCTTATCTTTAGTGTTTGAACCTTACAACTAAAGGGATGTCTAACCTTTATTACAAACTTAGAAAAATATCTTACATTCTTATAATTTCTCTTTTCAACTACCTCACCATTTGTGTATAAATCTTGAGGGATACATCACCCTTAATCTTACTTTAGGATTCTTCACCCTCTAACAAGTTTTTACAACAAAGATTACAAGATATACTCTTTCAAATAATAGATATATAATTTGAAGAACAAATGAATAGAAATATTTTACAATGAAGAGCTCAAAATATATTTTTAATGATTCAAGGATTAAATCAAGTATTTAAAAGTTGTAAAAACTTAAATCTTTACTTATTTATAGAGCTTAAGTAATAAAATAATCATTAATAATGTTTAAAAATGATTTACCATAAAAACTAACTGTTAAAATGTTTTTTAACATAAAAAATAATTGATTATTTATCTAGATAATCAATAAATAAATTATAAAATATAAAAAAATATAACTAAACTTATCTTAAAATTTATTTATATAATTTGATGAAAAAATAAAATTAATAAATATCAAATCTTAAAATCAAATAAAAATAACTTAACACAAGAATATCAAAATAATTAAAATTTTATCATCTTCTTAATATAAAAAATTTAATAAAATATAATAAAATTAAAAAACAATAAAATTATCTTACTAAAATTTCTTTGTATAACTTAAATGTTGCTGCTGTCACGTCTTTTTTCTCTTTCTTATTTTCTTCTCGCGTTGTGCGGCGCAACACGTCCTGCAACGTGACTCCAATCTATTTCTCTCCTATTTTTCAATTTGTTTCTCTGCCCTTTATATCTTGCTTCCACCGTCTGTTTTGACTTCTCCTTTTTCTTTTTCTTTTTTCATTTGTTTGGGTCCCAATTGCTTTTTTTTTCTTCAATTTGCCCTTTTCGACCTTTTTGCTTAGCACAACCCTATTTCTTTTTTATTTCTTTTGCATACGACCCTCATGTAGTGATAAATTCAAAAATTTTAAGTTGTAAAGATAAAGATAATATATAAATATTAAAAAAATTCAAATAAATTAAAAAAATATATTAACATAAAATAATAAAATATTAATTTATAAATATTTTTTTTATACAATAATATTTCTATTATCAATATTATCAAATATCTTTATATATATATATATATATATATATGAATGATCTTAACTACTAACCACATGAGATGAAATATGAAAAAAATGTTAGATGGATTTCAACTTCTATCATTACAAATTTTCATCATATGAGGGTCAAGTTAAACTTCATCATTGTTCACTCGTGCTCCTAAGCATTGTAATGTTGATATCTATTATCTGGTATCTCCTGAAGGGGCTCCATGTTAGCCAAGTTCTTGTGTCACTCAAACTCACCGCGACTAAGGGGAGATACTTTCGCCAGTATGCGAAGTCTCTTCTCCATCTTGTTTGGGTTCCAATTGGCAACAACTAACTCTTAAATTGGAGCAAATGTTGAACGACAGCCAGAAGAGAGTTGATTCAGAGTGGCAGAAATGTGCTTTCGCCTAATAGTGACTATGATGGTGATGATGAGAATCGAGATTTATTGTTTTCCATAGACGTTGTCAATGTTTTGAACATAGTTCAGATGATTACTTGAATGAGGTTGATGAATGTGTTTTCTTCTGATGCACTGTGGCTGCGACGATGATGCGAGAGGTGAGTAATTGCAAAAGACACTCCGATACTCAAGTTAGATCATGTACAAGGTCGGTAATGTTTGAAATTTAATGAATACCTTTGCTACCTTGTGTGGTATTTATATGAATGTCTTTGTAGATAAAAATCATGTTTTAATATGCATTAAATACTGTTAATTAGAATAAGAATCCAGTATGATTATTATTTATTATAATTGTCTCATCTATTTGTGAGGAATATAATTGATTCTTCTATCTATATAGGATTTTGTTAGAGATTTGCTCTTCATAAATGACCATATTTACTTATCCAATAGTACTCATAATTATCTTATATCCAACTTTAACAAGCCAGATTACTCCTGAACCGTTTATCTAGAACCTGATACAAAACATTTTCCTTTGATATGTACCTAGGTTTGCTTCATTATTATTTATTTGATCACCAAAAAAGTCTAAAGAAAATTTAATTATTGTCATTGATTCCCTTGTTAGCTTAGCAGTTTTCCTTTGCACAATACAATCACATAATTATTTCTTTTAAGATTTAGCAATTACTTGTATACCAAACGTAGTTATTATTCTTACTACTTCACATTTAGTATGTCTGTATTTCTTTCATCATTCATTTTTCGAGCTCAATATGCCCCAAGCCTTTTATAACTATTATTCTTTTATATAAAAAGTATGGATACTTTTAGGATTGAGAACCAAACTTTGATAGAAATTCTTAATCACGTTAATATTAGGAAACACATTCTTAAATCTCCTATTAGTTCTTATGCACGGAAAGCCTATATTATATGTGGAGGTAAAAGTTGGAATTTTGCAATTTAATCATAAATAATTATATTAGCATATCAAATGTGGTTTCTGCTTAAGAAGAATAGCAATCTCAGCCTTTTAAACTTGCTTGGTAAAAAAATACTTATCTAGAAATTACCTAGAAGTGTAAAATACCACTTGCATTAGGACCTTATGTGGATGGTATATGATATGATGTTTACTCAATGGATATTACTCACATTTTGCTTGGTCATCCTTTGTATGGTCATGATGTAGTTTACTTTGTTAAGGAAAATACATATTCTTTTTTTTCTTTTTAAAAAAAAGGAGTTAATGTGCAAAGGCATCACCATGAGGTGTAACATCCCAACTAAGTTGGTACCCTACACCCCACCAATCATTTGCAGCACAATAACAAAAATTATTATTACAAAAGAAAGGAATACAAAAAGAACATGGGGGGGCCAAACCAAAACTCATGAAAAAAAAAACAAAAACAATCAAAAAAATCTAAACAATGGAAGACCAAACCTATTATGATTAAAGTCATCCATAATAAAACTAGGAGGTGAATCCCACCAAGTGAAGCATTTACTGGCTAAACCATGAGATGCTAACTTGTCAGCACAAGAATTACCCTCCCTAAAGATGTGAGAAACTCTAAACTCCATCATTTTAATTAGAAAAATGTAGTTTTTCCATCTATTTTTCAATCTCCAAGGGACAAGACTATCATTTTTGAAGGCATCCACTACCAACTTTGAGTCACATTCCAATCAAAGCATTTTCTAATTTCTCTTAAAAGCAATTTCAATGGAATGGATTGCTACTGAGAATTCTGCATAAAGAGAGGGAGAAATACTAATGTATTCTGAATAACAACCCAGAATTTCACCCTACATTCCTCTGAAAATTGCACCACAAGAAGCATGACTCGGATTGCCTCTTGAAGCTCCATCTGAATTGCACTTTATCCAACCACAAAGAGGAGGGAGCCAACGGACTTCTAATATCTTTGGAGACCTAGCAGGGTGGCTATCTACTGCAAAGGATTTAAGCACTCTAAAATCATCAATTGAGTTAGACATTTTGCCTTTAGAAACTGTTCCTGAGAGCTTAGATGTTGCAGCAATGCAACTAATTGCATGATTAACAGAAAGCTGCTTATTATCGAATCTGATATGATTCCTGCAGGACCATATGTGCCAAAAGTAATAAATGACAGCAGATTTAACAATGTCCTGAACTTGAGTGCACCAGTTTCTATTGCAAGAGGAAAGAACTGATCTAATAGAAGATAAGTCCACATTACAACATAACATAGTGGAGGCCAAGACCAGATTTTCCTAAAGAAGCAGCACTTGAGGAAAAGATGGTCAGAAGACTTATCTATAGAACCACAGAGGCTACAAACAGAAACAACAATCACACCTCTCTGCCTTAAATTCTCATCAGTAGGAAGTTTGTTGTGTAATAGTCTCCAAAGCAAGAAAGATTTCGAAGGAGGGATGCAGGCACTCCAAATTGATGTAAACCAGGTTACAGATTGAGCATTGTGGCTATTGAGAAAGGTATAAGCATCTTTGAAGCTCAAAGAACCAGAATCACTATCCTTCCAGGTTAGACAATCTTCTCCATGCTCCAAAGGAAAATGCATAGAAGCTATTTCAGCAAACAGATAAGGTGACTTACTAATTAAGAAAGAAGGGATATTCTATGAATGATCAATGATGAAATCACTGACTTTTGCCTTTAAAAAAGAAAGTAAGTGATCAGGGACTTGCAACAACTCAACTATAGATCTGTCATTGAGAAAAAGCCAAATATCTGACCAGAAATTTATTGATTCTCCATTACCAATCTGCCAACAGCTTTCTCTTTTAACAGTTTCTAGTTTCTAAGTAGAGCTTCAACCCTGGCCAAATTGAAGATTTTACATAGTGACAAACAGGGGAGTTAAATTTGAAAAATCTAGCCTTAACTAGATTAGACTAAGACTTTTTTGAGGACCACATTTCCCAAGTTAATTTCAGCAAAACAACCTTATTAATTGACTTTAAAGATCTCAGCCCAAGACCACCAGTTTCAATTGGAGTGCAAACCTTGTGCCAAGAAACTATGCATACCTTTTTAATTAGAATATCTCCAGACCATATAAAGTTCCTAATGCATTTGTCCAAGGATTTGAGAAGGGAGATAGGCCAAGAATAAACATGGAAGTTGTATATCAACATGCCATGGATGACTGATTTGACCAATTGCACTCTGCCCATGATTAAAAGAAGAGAACCTTTCCAAGAAGCTGACTTAGACTTTATTCTATTTGCAATAGACTGCAAGTGAATGGCCTTTGGTTTGCCCTGAAAAATTGGAACACCAAGATAGACAAAAGGCAGACTTCCAGCAAAAAAACCAAGGAGGTTACTGATTTCTATCTTCCTTCTTAGGGGCATTGAGCCAACATAGAATTTGCACTTTGCCAAGCTCAGATTTTGCCTTGATTCAGCACCATATTCATTGAAGAGATTCATAAGAGCCCTTAGGTTCTTTTTAGTACTCTTGCAAAAGACCATTATGTCATCTGCATAGAAGACATGAGAAGGAATAGAGATGCTGTTAACTTTAGAAAATGAAGTTAATTCACTTGAATTTGATTGTATTTGAGCATGCTATCCTTAAGTTTTCAAGGCTATAGGTTCAATTATTGCATGACTTTGGTGAATTAAGCTTGTTAATTCAAATGATTAAGAATTGAATCTTTGAAGATCATGTTTATGGAAGTTGGATTGACTATGGTTTGATGGACTTTAGCATTGTTTTGATACAGGTATCTCAGATGGGAAAGGCCTTGGAAGGGATGAGGAAGCAAAGAGGAGCTCAAATGAAGAAGGATGCAAGAGAGAAGGAAAAGCTGTCAACCCACGCCTAGGCATGACAAATCCACGCCTAGGCGTTTGTCATGCCTAGGCGTGGTCCTCTCAGGCTTTCAGACCAACTCAGGCAAGACATCCGTGCCTAGGCATATAAAAGTCATGCCTAGGCATGACACTCTCAAATTTCCAGGGTTTTTAGACAGAGGCAGCCACGCCTAGGCTTGGAAAATACACGTCTAGGCATGGCTAGCAGATGCCAGCACGTGATTCATAACCACGCCTAGGCGTGGGTAAAACCCTGGTCTGCGATTTTGGCCCTTTTTATCTGATTTTGAGGGCATTTTTCATCATCTTCTGTAAAACGAAAAATACGAAATCCCTAGAGCAAGTGGGAGGAAGAGGAATTCTTGGAAGATAGAAGTAGTGATTCAAGTGAAGAATCAAGATCAAGGAGGAAGATCAAGCATTGAATTCTCACCATTCTTGTTCATTCTATCCCTTTCTCTCTTAATTTGTAATTTGATGGGTTTCTTGAATTCCTTAGTTTGCTCTTCTTTTATGATGTGTAACTCAACTCTAATCTAGGGGCTCTCTAGGATCTTGCTATGGATTTGAATAATTTGTAATTGATTGAGTATTCCTTCAATGAATTTGATTTTGTTCATCCATATCTATGCTTAATGCTTGTTATTGATTGGTCATCAATTGCTTGATATTAGTATTTCAATTGAACTAGAAATAGGGTGTTGTGGATATGGATATGGTATGGTTGATGTATGTTCAATTGCATTCAATTGGTTTGGGTGTGTTGATTAACTAAGGGGATGGACACATACCCCTTGGTCATGCATGACAAGTGTTTGATAATTGGTCTCAATGAGTGATTCTTATGCTAGCTCACATGGACACATAGTGGATTAGCTAGGTTTCACATGGGTAATTGTCCTAGACATAGGCTCTTATCTATTAATGGTTATTAGCCAACAAAGATCTTTTCATTGATGGGTGCTTGTTAATTGCAATTAATCATTGAAGTAGCAAGTGAATAGGGACCCCTAAGCTTTAATCATTCTCATCTTCTCTCGTGGAATTGGTGTTTGGTGTTTTCTTCCTTTGTTTCTTTTAAATTGTTATTTTAATTACAATTCAATCTCACATCTCGATTGCTTGGATAAAACATTGTAGAATTTGATTAAGTTTTAGCATTATTCTAATTGTCAATCCCTTGGGACACGATACTCTACTCTCAAATATATATTACTTGTCGACCCGTGCGCTTGCGGAGTTGTGGTTAACAAACCAACAAGTTTTTGGCGCTGTTGCTGGGGATTGAGTTTAGATTTTGCATTATTTCTTACATCTATTCACAGTTCTTATTTCAAGTTTTGTTTGTTTTGTTTTGCATTTTTTTTATTTTCAGGTACTTGGCTCTTGTATGCGAAGAACTCAAGGTGTGTCTCGATTTTCTTACGATCCTGAGATCGAGAGGACATTTCATAGATTGCTAAGAGAACAACAAGTATAAGAACAAGCACTAAATTTGGTTAGTGAATCTGAGATGGCAAAGGAAGCAAATGCCGAAAGACCCTTGAGGGAATATGCCACCCCAAGTGCTAGAGAAATCCGATCTAGCATTAGAAGGCCAGCGGTACAAGCACAAACTTTTGAGATCAAGCCTGCAATTATTCAGATGGTTCAGAATAATGTGCAATTTGGAGATTTACCCCATGAAGATGCTAATGCTCATCTAGCCAACTTCTTGAAAATTTGTGATACTTTCAAGCACTATGGAATGACTGATGATGCGGCTCGCTTAAGGCTCTTCTCTTTTTCCTTGAGAGATAGGGCTAAAGCATGGCTTCAATCCTTACTTGAGCATTACATCACTACTTGGGAAGAGCTACCTCAGAAGTTTTTGAACCGATTCTTTCTTCCGACGAAGGCAATGAAGTATAGAAATGACATCTTGTCCTTCAGGCAATTTGAAGGAGAAACTTTATATGAAGCATGGGAGCGATTTAAAGATCTGCTAAGGAAGTGCCCCCACCATGGCATAGCAAAATGGATGTTGGTTCATACCTTCTACAATAGCTTGACAACCTTCATTCGTTCCATAATTGATGCAGCAGCTGGAGGGGCACTTATGAGTAAGATTGTGGATGCGGCCTACAACCTTTTGGAAGAGATGACTAATAATAATTATCAGTGGCCAGCAAAGAGAGTTGCTCCAAGGAGAGTGGTAGCCAGGTTACATGAAGTTGATGCTCTCATATCACTTTCAGCTCAAGTGGCAGCACTCTCCAAGAAGTTTGACACCATGGTAGTCAACTCAGTTGCAAGCGGAGCTAATATCACAGCTGAGATTTATGATCATTGTGAGGACCGTCACTCTACTGCAAATTGTACGGCTAGCTTGGAGAGTGTACAATATGCTAGTCAATTCCGCCAACTAGGTCACAACACTAATTTTGATGATACTTATAACCCCAGTTGGCAGAACCATCCTAATCTCTCATGGGGTGGAAATGTTCAAGGCTCTTCCTCGTCTCATCAGCATAATCAAGCACCTTGTGCTCCTTCATCCTTTCAACAACAGAGCCCCCTTCAAGCCCAAACTTCAACATCGACTTCAACTTCCAATTTAGAGAAGATGTTTGCTCAGTTTATGACTAGTCAACAAGATTACATGACCAAGATTGATCCAAGGCTAGCATCCCACGATGCATTAATGCAAAGCCAAGCAGCTTCATTGATGAATCTTGAGACTCAAGTGGGCCAACTTGCCCAAGCTCTAAATAATGTGCTCCCAGGGAATTTCCCAAGTGACACCATCAACAATCCTAAGGGTGCCCCTAACGAGCAGTGCAAGGCTATATCATTGAGGAGTGGGAAGGAAATTGAAGGAAATCCCAAGACTAGACTTCTTGAAGAAGAAGTAGAGGTGGCACAAGATGAAATGGTTATGAGCAAAGAGGTTAAGAAAAATGAGGAAATTGCAAAGGGAAAGGTTGAAGACATGAATAAGAAGGACAAGCCTTATACACCACCTCTACTTTTCCCTAACCGGCTTGTTAAACAAAAGCTCGATGCTCAATTCAAAAAGTTCTTGGAGATTTTCAAGAAACTTCACATTAACATACCATTTGCTGAGGATTTGGAACAAATGTCGAGTTATGTGAAGTTCATGAAGGACATCTTGTCCAAGAAGAAGAAATTAGGGGATTATAAGACCGTAGCTCTCACAGAGGAGTGTAGTGCAATCTTGTAGAACAAGCTACCTCCTAAATTGAAAGACCCAGGGAGCTTCACCATTCCATGCACAATTGGGAGCCAATTCTTTGGAAAAGCTTTGTGTGATCTAGGGGTAAGCATAAACTTGATGCCCCTATTCATCTTCCAAAGGCTAGGTTTGGGGGAAGTGAAGCCTACTTTGGTTACTTTGCAACTAGCTGACCGTTCCCTCACCTACCCTAAGGGAATCATAGAAGATGTTTTGGTCAAGGTGGACAAGCTTATCTTTCTAGCCGATTTCATCATCTTGGACATGGAGGAAGACCGCAATGTACCTTTGATTCTTGGGAGACCTTTCCTAGCCACCGATAAGAATATGATTGATGTGCAAAAAGGTGAGCTCACTATGCAAGTCAATGATGAAAAGGTAACTTTTCATATTTACAAATCTATGAAATATCCAACTGATCATGAAGAATGCTCCTACATAGGTATAATTGATCCAGTAGTCAATGATGCATTTCATACTAGTTCTACTGATGATTCCCTTGTTTTGGCAATAACATCCATATGTGAGCACATAGAGAAGGATGATGTTATGGAATGTATTAAGCTACTTGATTTGTCAGGAATCCAAGCTTTGAACCCTTGACTGCAAAGTCCAGCCAGGACTATAAATAAGGCGCTTGTTAGGAGGCAACCCAACTTCTTAACCCTATCTCTTAGCTAGGACAATTTCATGCGAGATTTAGAGTTTTTCTTTATATTTTAATTGTGTTTTTGATAGCTTAAAAAAAGAAAAAAAGGATCAATGGTTGCCTGAGAATATGCATTAAATTTATGAGTGTTCTAGGAGGTAAATTGAATTTTGTTTGCATGCCAGAAGTTTGATTTGAGTATCCGATGATTGTGTGGATCATAGTTCACCTCACTGCTTGGGAATTCACTTGTAAAAATTCAGAATTTTGTGCTTACACTTATTGCCATATCTGTGTATGAGAGATTTTCCCTGTTGTATGTGTGGTGGATTCTGGAATATGAATGAAATGCATGGTTGGATAAATTTATGATTGGCATGTGTAAAGTCTATTTGCATCTTAGAAGCTTGTATGATTCCCTTTTGAGGCGAAATCCTAGGCAATACTTTTTCAAGGAAATGACTAGGGCATTTGTTTGGACCGATTGGGCCTTTCAAGCCAACCTTGATTGAATGATATCCCTAGTACCCCTTTTGTAGCCTAGTGTGCGTGTGTGTGGCTTGATTTTTCCTTCTTTAAACCTAATCTCTCCACCCTCTTAAACCATGCTTGTGAAAGAAAAATCTTTTCTCCTCATTACAGGTCCCTTGTTGAACACATGATTGAGCAGTTCTGTTAGTTTGAGCCATAGTGTTTAACATGATGCTAAGAATCCAAGAATTTGTGGTTACTAACTTTCATTCAAAAATAGTGTAAAAAGAAAAAAAGAAGAGAAAGAAAGAAAAAAAAAAGAAAGTGAATAAGTGGGCTGTTGTGTAAATTAAAGCCCTTTTGCAATGAAAATAAGGATTTACATATGTTCCTAGAAAAAAAAAGTGAGAAAATGGAATAAAGAAGGTCGATTCTTCAATTTGGTTTCCGTTTGTGCATCTACATGCTTGGCTTGATTCAATGGAAGTGGTTGATTATATGTTTAATTTTTGAATTCAAATCCCTTCCCTTCTTTCTTAGCCACTACCCTTAGCCTTACATTACAAGCTTAAAAGACCCTCATGATCTTTGATTCTGTCTTGCCTACATTAGTGGAGAAAGGGATGAAGAACATTCTTTTGAGAGTGCATGTGCATTTTATAAATTCATCCATCTTGCTCTTCATGATTTGGAAAGGGTCTTAAACACATGAGCTTGGGAAATCTTTCATGCACAAAAATGGCATTCAAGGGTAATCATGATAGTTGAGAATTTCTTGCATGTGTGGACCTTGTTGTGAGGTTGGATTCTGATTTCTGAGGATATGAATGATAATTGGAAACTGGTTATGCCTTAGTTCAATTTGCTCCATGAGTTTTGTATTGGATTGTGTTCCTTCTTCCCTTGCTTGGTTTAGTTTGCTCGAGGACTAGCAAATCTTTAGGTTTGGGGGTGTGTTAACTTTAGAAAATGAAGTTAATTCACTTGAATTTGATTGTATTTGAGCATGCTATCCTTAAGTTTTCAAGGCCAAAGGTTCAATTATTGCATGACTTTGGTGAATTAAGCTTGTTAATTCAAATGATTAAGAATTGAATCTTTGAGGATTATGTTTATGGAAGTTGGATTGACTATGGTTTGATGGACTTTAGCATTGTTTTGATACAGGTATCTCAGATGGGAAAGGCCTTGGAAGGGATGAGGAAGTAAATAGGAGCTCAAATGAAGAAGGATGCAAGAGAGAAGGAAAAGCTGTCAACCCACGCCTAGGCATAACAAATCCACGCCTAGGCGTGGTCCTCTCAGGCTTTCAGACCAACTCAGGCAGAGACATCTGCGCCTAGGCGTATAAAAGTCATGCCTAGGCGTGACACTCTTAGATTTTCAGAGTTTTCAGACAGAGGCACCCATGCCTAGGCTTAGAAAATACACGCCTAGGCGTGGCCAACAGATGCCAGCACGTGATTCATAACCACACCTAGGCGTGGAAAAGACATGCCTAGGCGTGGGTAAAACCCTAGTCTGCAATTTTGGCCCTTTTTATCTGATTTTGAGAGCATTTTTCATTATCTTCTGTAAAACGAAAAATACGAAATCCCTAGAGCAAGTGGGAGGAAGAAGAACTCTTGGAAGATAGAAGTGATTCAAGTGAAGAATCAAGATCAAGGAGGAAGATCAAGCATTGGATTCTCACCATTCTTGTTCATTCTATCCCTTTCTCTCTTGATTTGTAATTTGATGGGTTTCTTGAATTCCTTAGTTTGCTCTTCTTTTATGATGTGTAACTAAACTCTAATCTAGGGGCTCTCTAGGATCTTGCTATGGATTTGAATAATTTGTAATTAGTTGAGTATTCCTTCAATGAATTTGATTTTGTTCATCCATATCTATGCTTAATGTTTGCTATTGATTGGCCATCAATTACTTGATATTAGTATTCCAATTGAACTAGAAATAGGGTGTTGTGGATATGGACATGGTACTGTTGATGTATGTTCAATTGCATTCAATTAGTTTGGGTGTGTTGATTAACTAAGGGGATGGACACATACCCCTTGGTCATGCATAGCAAGTGTTTGATAATTGGTCTTGATGAGTGATTCTTATATTAGCCCACATGGACACATAGTGGATTAGCTAGGTTTCACATAGGCAATTGTCCTAAACATAGGCTCTTATCTGTTGATGGTTATTAGCTAACAAATATCATTTCATTGATGTGTGCTTATTAATTGCAATTAATTATTGAAGTAGCAAGTGAATAGGGACCCCTAGGCTTTAATCATTCTCATCTTCTCTCGTGAAATTGGTGTTTGGTGTTTTCTTCCTTTGTTTCTTTTAAATTGTTATTTTAATTACAATTCACTCTCACATCTCGATTGCTTGGATAAAACATTGTAGAATTTGATTAAGTTTTAGCATTATTCTAATTGTCAATCCCTTGGGACACGATACTCTACTCTCAAATATATATTACTTGTCAACTCATGCGCTTGCGGAGTTGTGGTTAACAAACCAACAGATGCCTCTTGGACCTGTCATTGGGATTAAAGTGCCTGAATCAATCAAAGAGGTAATGACTCTACTTAGAACATCTTCTGCTAAACAAAAGAGGAGAGGAGATAGAGGATCGCCTTGCCTCACTCCTCTTTTACAAGAAAAGAACCCTGTGGGATGGCCATTAATTGAAAAGGAAAGCTTAGCTGAAAGCAGAATGACTCTAATCCACTTGCAAAAGGTGTCATGGAAACCAAAAGAATGAAGCACTTTAATGAGAAACTCCCAATCAATTATATCAAATGTTTTTTTAATATCAAACTTGAGGGCAATGTTGCCTCCAAAGCTCTTATAACAAAGCATGTTGGCACCTTCTAAAGTGATGTAAATACAGTCCTGGATCTGCCTACCTTGGATAAAAACCCCTTTGCTGATCAGAAATTATTTTTGGGGCAATTACAGCAAGCCTATTAGCCAATACCTTAGTTATGATCTTAAATTGATAGTTAGCAAGGGCTATAGGTCTATAATCTTCAATTTTAACAGCACCATGAGATTTAGGAATTAGGACAACCATGTTTGAATTTAGATTAGGCAGCAACCAAGATTCGTTAAAGAATTGGAGAACAGAATCATAAACATCATGCTTGATAATGTCCCAAAAATGTTGATAAAAGATACCTCCAAAACCATCGGGACCTGGGGCACCCAAGGCATTCATGGAAAACACAACTTTTTTAACCTCTTCTAAGGTTGGCAGATTGGTGAGAAGAGCATTGTCTTCTGTTGAAACCAGAGTAGGGACTAATTTATCAATGAGATTACTGTTGGTGCATGTGTTTTGAGAAGCAAATAAAGACTTAAAGTATTCCAACACATGATTTTTAATGTCAAATTGATTGTCTAAAAGAACATCACTTTATTTTAAAATGGACATTTGTTTAGAAACAAGCCTGACCTTGGCCACTCTATGGAAGAATGAAGTATTTCTATCTATTTGCACGAACCAATTGACTTTAGCCTTAGTTCTCCAGAACTGATAATGGAGAGCTTGATGAAGATTAGATTGAGCAACCAGCTCCTCATCATTAAGAGAATCTGAATAACCTTTGAAAGAAATTTCCTCTTGGATTTTGTCAACCTGATCCTGAGCTTGCTGCACCTTTTGATGAATATCCCCAAAGATTTGCTTATTCCAGACTTTCAATTCAGCTTTCAAGTTTCTAAGTTTTTATGCAAGAGTAAACATAGGGCAGCCCCTCACAGGTCTACTCCAGACTTCTCCAACAAGCCTCCTGCAATCCATACAATCTGTCCATATACTATGGAATTTAAACTGGGAAGGAAAAGTTTGAGCACCTCTTTTTAAATCTAAGAGCAAAGGGAAGTGATCAGAAAATTCTCTTGTCAAGGTGCAGCAGGAAATACTAGTCCAAAAGGAGAGCCAATCCTCATTGCAAGCTGCCCTATCTAGTCTCCTTTCTATATGAGCATTAGATCTTCTTCCATTAGTCCAAGTAAACTCTGCTCCCTTTGTGACTAGATGAGTAAGATGACCATTATCTGACCATGCCCGAAACTCATCACAAGAGACTCTAGAAGGAAGCCTTCCTCCCCTAACTTCATGAGCTCCAAGTACTGCATTGAAATCACCAACAAAAGTCCAGGGCCCCGGATTAGAGTTTTGCAAATCAGTTAACTCCAGCCACAACTGTCTTCCCAGAATGTGATTAGTGCTTGCATATACAGCTGCAATAAAAATTGACTGATTTTCCCATAATACAGACAAGGAGATTTGTTGTTAAGACTTTGAGATTACAACAGGATTCAATCTATCATTGCAAAATCCCCACAGATTAGGCATGTGATTGCCTCTATCATTTTCCAAAAACAACTTAAGATGAAGATACTGCAGAAACTGATTTGGTAATTGATCAGAAATAATAAAAGGCTCTTCTAAAAATAGAAAATCAGGCTTATGCTCAAGACAGAACTTTTATAATAACAATCTAGTGGCTAGATTACCCAAACCTCTTGCATTCCAATATAGGATCTTCATATCAGAAAGAAGGAGAAGAAGCAGCCCTATAATGGGCATTTGCCTTAGCAGTTTGCAGCATTTTGCTCTTTCTTAATCTCTTCTTTTGAGACTTTGAAAGAGCCACTGTGAAGCCATCAGTGGCAGAATCAGATTGATCCTCATCCACTTTTCTATTCCAAAATTTGCCAACAATTTTCAAGTCTCTTTTAACTACCTCATTATGCTCAGAAGGAATTTTGGAAGCAGATGCAGAATCAAGAACAATAGATTGCTGGATAGATGGAAAGACATGTTCAATTGAATCTAGAGACTTCTCATTTGAAGAAGGACTATTAAAATTAAGCTGAACATCAACATAAGGAGCTTCAAAGTCCCTTGAAGATTGGACTGAATCACCCGAGGGAGTTGCATCAGTATGAATACTAGGTCTAATAACATTTGCATCTTCCTCTTCAAAGATTGTTTCCACATCATCACTATCAACATTATCAATATGTTGAGCATGAGTATAATCAGGGAATTCATGAGAATATCCCAAAATGGGATTAATTCGAGTCTGCATATTGGAATTTGGCTGATTAGAATTTTGTTCTTGAACAGAAGCTGCTGCAGTTCTTTGTTCATCATCTTGATTGTTTGGAATGACATTATTCCCATGCTGCAGATCATTTAAACCTGTACCAGAGCCACCAGCCGCCATTCCATCAAAGTCAATAGCTTTAGGTTTGGGAACATAAAAAGCAGTTACCCTGCGAGCATCCTTAGATTTAACAGCAGCAAATTGTTTATTTTTCAAAAAATCAAAATCTTGTTTCATTGGCTTTGAACTCTTTCTGCAATTATCAATAGAATGACCAATAACTTTACAAGAAGAGCAGAACAATGGCAGTCTTTCATATTCAACTCCCACGAAAAAGGCATAATCTTTCCTTTCAACAAGAATCTGATCATGGAGAGCTCCTGCAAGATCAATGTCCACTAATACCCTTGCATAATGCCCCATGGATCTATTGATTGTTGCATCATCTAAGGATAATGGAACACCGATCCCTCTTGCTATGGCAAACAATATCTTAGGCCTCCAATACTCTAAGGGCTCGTTTGGTGGTTAGGATAGGATAAGAGAGCATGATAGGATATTAGCAGGATAAGCTGTTATCCTATCCGACGTTTGGTGTCCACCAGATAACCAACTAAATAGCATTATAATTTTAGTATGATTTTAAAATTTTTCTTTTTTATTCGGAATGTTTTCATATTTTATTTGATTTTATTTTTTTATAATTTTTAATTTTTTTAAATTATATAAAAAGACCAATTTATCCTTATGATAAAATTACATATAATTTTTAAAATTTTGAAAATATTGTTTAACTTAAATTAATTTTTTATAATTTTAAATATTCATTTTTAGTTTTTACTTTACATATAGTTAAATTATTAGAATAATTTTATATTTTTTCAGTTTTTAAAATAATATAAATAACAAAATTAGCCTTGAGACAAAATAAAAATAATTTTTAAAATTAATTATTAGTATTTTATTATTTAAATATTTTATATTTATTATACATTTTTTGGTAACCATGTTATATTTTATTATACTTTAATTATTTTATTTAAAATATTTTTTTATATTATACTTTAAATCACCTTATTATATCTTGTTGAGTTCTAACCCAGCTCTCCCCTTAGGATAGAATTTGAACTAAATAGATAAGATAAGATAAGTGGCAGGATTGATTTATCCTATCCTGCTGGTTCACCAAACAACAGTTTTAGACAGGATATGATAGTTTATCCTATCTTGTCTCTCTTATCCTGACCATCAAACGAGCCCTAAAGGGAGTCCAAATATTCTGGCCCAACATTACACGTTGGTTTGTTTTACAAGGCTAAGATTGAAGTCTGGAGACCATGAAAAGAGATGAAGAGTTCCAGGGTTCAAGTTCCAGGCACCAACAGATAGAACTCACCTCATATCTTCAATGGAAGAGAAAGAAAATTCAAAGAATCCTTTACCTATAGGAACCATCTCCTAAGAGACAATGGTTTCCATAGAGTGGAAAGCTTAGAGCGCAAGTCGTTAAATTTAACAGGAGAATCACCCTTTGACAAAAGAAGCCGTCCATGCATATTATTCTTTGAGGCTTCTATTCCTGCGAGATACTCCTCTTCTGGTATTGAAACTGATAGTGCATCTCCTTTCATGCATGGCACAGGCAATTGGCTTAAAGGAATATCACACGCATTGTTCAAAGCTTGAGCAAACGTCTTCCTTTGTTGAGGGAGGGGCAACGAAGAAGAAGAGGGGAAAGAAGAAGAGTTTAGGGCAAGAAACTTCCATGGCACGATTGGGATGACCATCTTAGTCATGCTACTTTAAACAAAATTAATAACATTCATAATAATCATAAAAGTTCTATATATTTAATCGTTAAATAGATATTGAATAAGTTGTAAATTACGCTTTAGTTAAAAAGTGACATACTAATTTTTTTACATATTCTTTTAAATTTAAAGGTATAAAAATTATTTGGCAACCTACTAATCTCAATAAAAAAAAAGGTATTCTTTTAATCTAAAAATGTAATGTAAAAGCATGAGTTGCTTGTTTATTATTTATTAAAATTTGTTTCAGACGGTGGGACTTTATTATCAATAATCTTTCCAATACATGGTAGTTTGAATAGGATTGTTCTAATCCACCCGTCCCCCTACTTTGAAAAAAATATCATTTTAACAATTGCAATGACAATAATTCTGACCACCTCGACGTTTGCATTCTCCTCCATTGCAGTTATTCAGACACCATCTATTGCAAGCATTCTTTTGACAATGTGGGTCCAAATAGTCCTTGCAACACTTTTGACCACTGACTTCCATACATCCTGAAAACTATTGACATTTATTATCTGGCAAGGACTCCAAAAGCAAAATTGTGATATGCATCATCTTTGTAACATGAGGTACGAGTGATTTTGCACACATATGTTTTAGCAAGTATAAGTAATTAGACTTATGAAACACGCACAGTGCACTTCAGTGACAAAATACAGAACCCTAACATGTAGACAAGAGTTGTTGGCGATCCGTGCTAATATTAACAAATAAGATTATAAAAAGCACAAGAAAGAGCACAAAATTTTATTAATCAAATTAGTAAATTACAGTATCTCTTAAGTTACACTCTCATAAACGTAAACTCCAATTACACACAATACTCAAAGACACACACGGTCACGATCGACTTTAACAACAATAAAGAACACACGTTTAATTTGAAAAGAATTATGGTGCTATTCTATTTCTTATCATTTTCACAAAGTCTCACACCACCCTTATCGTTTTTTTTTAAAAAAAATATCTACTTTTTTTTCTTACTTTACAATTGAAGTTAATAATGTAAACAATGCTACACAATTACACAAAAGCCAAAAAAAAAAAAGTGGAAGAAGAAAGTAAATGTAATCATGATCTAAACAAAATTTAAACCTGTATGCAATATGATCAGAACGATGAAGAGAGAAGACAAAATGGTTCCTTTAGCCATCAGAAGAGAGATTTGTTTCTTGCTTTTTACAAGATTGATGTTTGATGTTAGTAGGAGACAAGTATGTCTATATATGTATATAAATGGGTGATGTAGAAAGTATAAGCACAGCCATTTAGGATATTATGTTAAGTATTATTATGTTATTTTTAGTAATTTACGGATTTTCCCTTCTATAAGTGATTTTTCCTTATTTTTTGAGATTTTATATTTAATTAGTGAAATATTTAGAAGAAAAGTTTATCATTTAAGATTTCATATTTAGTTACTGTTTTGACTACTATTGGTTACAAATACCTTTTAGGTGTTCTATATTATTAAGGCTTGTCATCTATATCTATATATAAGTAATTGACTTGAAAAGCATTAAAGACGCTATATTATCACAAATATTATTAAATGCTATAATTAAATTTCTTTTTAAGAAATACTATATATATATATATATATAGAGAGGATCAGCTTACACCAAGGTGTATTAATTTTCTTACACTCATAGATCTCTTTTCATCTAATTTACCTTTAATGAAATAATCTTAACCATTAGATGAAAGTTGAATGACGGTTGAGAATGAATGTAAGAGAAAAAAACTTACACCTACAGTAAGATCCCCCTCGTATATATATATATATATATATATATATATATATATATATATATATATAAGTATCAAGATTAAATTTTCTTACATAATTAAAATCATGAAATTCTTTAAAGAACACAATTTAAGAAGCACAGATGCATTTTGTTCTTTCAATAACACAATTAAAAACGCCTGAAAATTATAAAATGTATATATATGGACTAAGTAAATTTACAATTTTAAGAGAGATTTGTTTAAAATTTAGGAGAATAGTTATCAAAAATATAAATAAAATCGACTTGAAAAGCATTAATGACTTGAGAAGCATTATCATATATATATATATATATATATATATATATATAGGATCATATCTAGTGAGAAGAATTTTTATTGTGAGAAGAGTAAATCTTGACCATACAAACTATACATAGATGGTCAAGATTAAAAGTTACTTAAAAGTCATGTGACCACTTAAAAAGTGATATACATTTATGTTTTAATCTTGACTATTCATGTAAAATTTAATGGTCAATATTTATTCATCTCATTTCTTACAATAAACACTCCTATCGCCAGAGTGAAATCCTATATATATATATATATATATATATATATGATACTACGTTATTATATGTATGTAAAAATATTTGTATAAGTAAAAATAACTTGTGAACGATTAATAAGATTTACATTTAATAATATATATTTCATAATATAATGTAATTAATGCTTCTCAATTTACTTTTACTTACATAAATAATAAACATTAATGACATTAAATTATTATTTACTGTTTTTCAAGTTATTATTGCATCTCAATTTACTTTTACTTATATAAATTAAAAACATTAATGACATTATGTTATATATATTTCCAAATGCTTATCAAGTTATTTTTACTTATAAAATATTTTAATATACATTTCCAAACATTTAATATAATATATATATATATATATATATATATGTGTACATATATATACATATATATGCTCCAAACTCCGTTCCTTTTTATCTATCATTTGAAAAAAAATATTTTGTTTCAATTTATCATTTATTTGAGAATTTAAAGGATATATTAATTTTTTTTTTTTCAATTTTACCTTACCATTTATTGACTCTACTAAACTTAATAACTACACATATTAATTAACTTATACAATTTATTACACATATTTAATAGGATGAGAAAGAATAATTTAATCATGTTAACTTATATTTTACTTAATTTGATATCATTTAATGGTGTCCTTGATTCCTATATAAAAAACTTAAAGATAGCTAAAAAGGAACGAAAGGAGTATATATATTATCAATTAGGGTTTTGCTAACAAGTTAAGGATACAAAAATAAAAAGTTTTAGATGAAAATAAGTTATTTAATGCATTAGAAAGTAAATTTTTTTTATTTTTTTATTTAAAACTTCCTATTTTGATATCTGTAATAAGTGTTCTTAGGACATTTATTAGCAAAACCCTATTAATTATTCTCAAGTCATTAATGTGTTTCAAGTCGATATTAACTTAAGAAACATTAATGACATTATATTATCAAATAGATATATATATATATATATATATATATATATATATATATATATATATATATATATATATATATATATAATTATTGAATATCTAACTATTAATGAAACTGCCGAATTAAATACATGTACAAAATTATATAAGTAAAATTGAATTGAAAAGTATTAATGAATATATATATATATATATATATATATATATATATATATATATATATATATATATATATATATATATAGAGAGAGAGAGAGAGAGAGAGAGAGAGGAAGGATCAACTTATACCAGTGTAAGTTTTTTTTTTTTACTTACATTCATTTTTAACTATTAGATCTACTTTAATCTAATGGTTACTTTTAATGAAATAATCTCAACTATTAGATGAAAGTGGATCTAACGGTTAAAAATGATTGTAAGTCAAAAAAGACTTACACTGGTATAAATTGATCCTTCTTCATATATATATAGAGTATCTGATTAAAGGAGTGTTTATTGTAAGAGGTGAGCGGAGTGAATCTAGACCATTGGGTCTTACATGAATGGTCAAGATTAACATATAAATGCATGTAACGTTTTTAAGTGGTCACATAACCTTTAAATAACTTTTAACATTGATCATCTATATATGATTATATAGTTAATATTTACTTCTCTCACTATTTCACAATAAAAATCCTCTCACTACACTACAAAAAACATGCTAAATTGCGGCGATTTTTTTGCTGGGGTTATCAAACTCGACAAATTGACACAAATTGCGGAGATTTTTTTTTCCTTACAGTGAAGGTTATTAACCCCCACAAATTAAAAAAAGACTTATTTTTATATTCCCTCTATTTTTTGGCCTCCCTCTCACTCTCCCTTTCACTCTCGTGCTCTCCCTCTCACTCCCGTGCTCTCACTCTCCCTCTCACTCTCACTCTCACTCCCTCTCACCGCTGCCATGCGAAGGGCCAGAACTCCCAAAGTCTGTCGTCCATCACCAGATCCGCACGCGTCCGCTGTCTGTCTTGCACAGTTGCGCCATCCTTTGCTCTCACTATCATCCTCTGCACCTCACAAGAACTCCCAACGCCACCCACAAACCCAGATCCGCCTTGCACAGCTGCTCCACGCATGATTCTACCCAAATCTAGCCGCCATTGTCAAGTATGATTCTCCATTCACTCTCTATGTTTGCAGAGAAATTATAATATATTTTTAGAATAATAATAAATATATATTTTAAATATCTATCTAAAATAATGTATAGGCATCTCGAACATAGAAGTAGAATCTTGGTTGTATGTTTTAAGCTCAGGTAGAAATATTCTTTTATCAAAAAATTAACTCACACTACAAGAAATTTTGCGATATGTGAAGGATAAATCTGCCGCAAATAAGATAAAATCCGCTGCAAATCGACAATTTGCGATGGATTCATCACTGCCTCAAAAATGGTCGTTGCAATGTAGTTTGCGGCGGATTTTAGTATCTGCCGCAAATTTTGCTGTGGATTTACTGCCGCAAATTTTGCGGCGGATTTACCGCCGCAAATTTTGCGGCGGATTTACCGCCGCAAAGCCACCGCAAAATATCTCCGGTGGTCTGCTACATCTGGTGCCGAAGTTGAGCTTTTGTGGCGAATTTTGCAGCGAATTATTTTCATCGATTTGCGGCAGATTAAATTACGGTGGATTTTGTGGTGGATCATTTTAACCGATTTGTGGCAGATTTTGTGGCTAATTTTTTTGCAGCAGATTTTGCAGGGAATTATTTTCGTCGATTTATAGCGGATTTTGAGACAGATTTTTCTGCAACAAATTTTCTAGATTAAAAATTTAATATAAATGTTCAAAATTCACAATTATATTACAGTCAATACATACATCACTCAAACATCAATTTCAACCTGTCAATGATTCATAAAACAAACATAACAAATTATATTACTTAAACAAAGTTTTACAAATATAACCTGATCCATAGAAAAGTTTAAAAGTTTTACAAATCCATACAACATTCAAACATAAATTTCAATCTATATCCTCATTATCATTGTCATCTTCATGATCATCTTCAATATCCTTATTGTCTTCTTCTAATAATGGTTGTTGCTGGCTTGGTTGAGTACCAACGACTTTTAAATATGATTTCAACATATTACCAATTCGTTTATTTTGTTGTCGCTGGTATTGTTCAAATCGCATTTTCCACTCTGCCTAACATTATTGTTCTCATTGTTGGCTCTACTGCTTTATTCGCTGTTGAATCTCCTGAACCTGATCATCCATCTCCTGCTGCAACTGCTCCTTAACCTGATTAATATATGTAAACACAAATTCATCAATTCATTCCATAACTTATCTCCAAACCCACCAAAATACGAAAAATGAAAAGTTTGACTACATCCAGCAAATTGATTAATCAAAATACGAAAATCAATTAATAAAAAATGTTACAACTATTACTTAACTTGATTAATAACGTGCTCAGGAACTTGGCTCGATCCAGGCCTTGAGGAGGATGATGCTCCATGGTCATAGATAGATGCTTGAGAACCAAGGCTATAAACACGACCCTTCTTTATCCTGCCAACAGTTTGAATCCAAGGCTCTCGACTAGTTATTTGTGTACCAGATGCCCCTTCTTCATTTGAGCACTGCGAAGATTGTTTAGATTCCTTAACTTTAAATTCCTCCTAAAGATAGAAATAAAAAATATTTTATAGTTGTTGTTATAAAATGAGTTAATATTAAATTTTATAAATTCAAAAGAAATACTAACATATAAATTCTTAGCTTTTGTAGAAACTCATTCGGTACAATCTGCTTTCTTTAAATGAACGTGATGAAAAGTCTCATCAATTATGGGCTCTCCGCCCAAAGTCTTAGCCTGTAATAATGAGAAAATAAGTTAATAATAAAATAATAAAACATATTACTAAACAATTGACAATGACAGTTACCAATTTCTGCGCATGGGTGCCAGTAGAAATGCAACCACTAGTGTGCAAGCATCCACCAATGTCAGAAGCATGATTCATCTTTGTTTGTTGACATTTCTCCTTATACACGCTACTAGCCTAGTGCCAACATAGGTCTTCCCATATGCCTTCTCCAATCCAAAAAGGTCTTTCATTTAAGTTATGTGCTTGCCCTAACAAACCTAATAGTCTCGTCGAACTACGACTATTATATATCTTTCGAATACGGTTATGATGCTGAGGCATCCACCAAACATAACCCTTCAAAAATATTATGTAAATAATGTAAAAGTTAAAAAAATTGCAATATTACAAAAACAAAAAAACATAATTAAACAAATAAAAAATTATACATACTTGAAACTTTGGAGACCACATTTCTCTAGTCTCCTTGGGTATTTCTCCCCGAGATGTCTAAGGTTGATTATACCTAGATCGTATAACCTTGGTAATGGCATCAGCAGCAGGTTTAGATGGCAGAAACCTATGATATAATTTAAGAAAAGTAATGTAAATATTCTCAACAAAAAAATTGAATACATATAACTATGAATAACAAATAGTTGTACACATACCCAAAATCACCATTTGGCTCAACAAATGTCTTGTTGCTTTGATTTGTTGCTTCCCCAGAAATGAGAACATTAGAATCACAGGAAGCCGGTGACTCACGGGTATTCGGTGACAGACTAATAATAGGTGACCCAGAATCATATGTTGTACTATACACTATATGAGAAGTATGTGATGGACACTGGGATCCAGGTGTGGGTATCATAATGAACTCAGAAAATGGTGCCTGAAGAGAACCTGTAGTGGGTGATATTGTAACTGGGAGTGGAGATGATCCTGATGATTGCACCCTCGGTGGCTTCCCTAAATTGATTCTAAGACGCCGAGTGGATTGCTCCTCCTTCTCCTGCCCTTTCCCCTTATCTCCTTGTGACGATGACATCTACACAAATAATTAAATACAATATAAATATAATTCCAATCACAACACAATAATGTATAATTAGTAACTACAACATATTAAAATAATTCTATACTCACAGTTATGAGGAAACATTGTCCTCATCACTATTTGTTTCATATTCATTATTGGAAGATGTTTCTTCATCATCGTCATTAAAACTTTTTTCTTCTTCATCATTTTCATCCTGTCTACTAGAACCGACATCTTGAAGTACATTAAAAACTTCATTAGTGCCTTGCAAGTGGTCAATGAGATCCACATCAACAATTGGATCCACAGGAGTCATAGTATCATCTTGGAATACAATTTCTTAGGCACTTTCAATTTCAACTTGACCTCTTGCCTTGGTTTTTATTACCACCCACCATTGGACCTTATCCTTTTTCTTACCAAGATAAGGAACGTAATACACTTGTCTCGCAGAGGAAGTAAGGATAAAAGGATCAAACCTCTCATATCTTCTAGTGTGTCGAACCTCGATAATCTTATAATCTTTGTGAACTCTTGTACCTCTATTAATCATAGGATCAAACCATTCACATTTAAAAAGAATAACTTTTTTTTGTTCCCCAAGATATTCTAACTTAACCACATCTTTTAGTATTCCATAATAATCATTTTCATCTTCACCATTAGTTGAGCCTTTAACACACACGCCACTATTGATTGTTTTCTTCACATCTGACCAAGCATCTGTGTGAAATTTATATCTATTGACAAAATACATTGGTTAAGATGTCACACATCTACTAGGCCCCCATGCCAAATCATGCAAGTAAGAATTATTCATCATATTTTGTGGATTGTGAACTTAGAAAAAAATATAACTAAAGTTAATGATCTAAATCATATATAAGGATTGGGAAAGCCAATTTAGTAAGGTTTAAGTACTTACATAACTTCTGAACCACCCTATAAAATCTGTATTAATTCTTTCATTTGAATGTTCATCATGAATGTTGAAATATTGTAAAAAAAATACTGAAAAATTAAAAGTTTATCATTTGATTGTTAGTGAGCAATACATTTGAAATTTAAATTAAATTAATAGTACTACTTACTTGAGGTATGATTCAACTTCCTCATAATTTAGCAAGATGTGCAATGTCACAGATTTCATCTCAGCATTATTTAGCCACTGTTTTTTTGATGTTCCATAACCTCGGCCGGGTTGATTAAAAATTGACAAATTCAATTCCATTAACATATTTTCATTTGTATCATCATTTTGTCTAACTCTAGTTCTTATTGACCTAACATAAAGCTCAAAGTAAAATGAACAGAAATGAGATATCTCTTGAATCAAATAAGCTTCAGAAATAGATCCTTCAACCAGAGCTTTGTTCTTGACTGTTTTCTTTATCTTTTTTAAGTACCTCTCAAATGGATACATCCATCTATACTGAAGTGGCCCCCTACTCTTGCTTCATAAGTTAAATGGACTGATAAATGTTCCATAGAATCAAAGAAACCTGGTGGAAATATCCTTTCTAATTTACACAAAATCACCAAAATGTTTTGTTCCATTTGGAGCATGTCTTTTTCCGTTAAAGTTGTTAAGCACAAGTCTCGAAAAAATTGGCTCAATTCAGTCAATGGATTCCAAATTTGATCTGACAACAAAGAAAAAGCAACTAGAAGCAAACTTTCCATAAACACGTGACAATCATGACTCTTCATCCCAAACAATCGTAATTGATTCATATCCACACATCTGGCCAAGTTCGATACATAACCATCTGGCATTTTTAAATCTTGCACCCATTCACAAACAACCTTCTTCTGCTCTTTTGTAAAAGTATAATTAGCCTTTGGTTTCATGATCTTTCCATTTGGCAAATCAATAAGCTCCAATTCTTGTCGTTAACAATATTCTTTTAAGTCCATTCTTGCCTTCACATTATCCTTAGTTTTGCCCTTAACATTCATAACAATATTGAATATGTTATCAAAAACATTTTTCTCAATATGCATGACATCTAAATTATGCCTAATTAAATTGTCCTTCCAGTGTGGTAATTCCCAAAATATGCTCTGCTTCGTCCAATTATGATAAACAACATACCCATGTTGTTTGCACAATTGCATTTCAGTTATTTTACTATAGGCACTAACAATCTCACTTAATTCATGTCCAGATAATCTTGGTGGAGGCAAATCAGCCACAACAGTTTTCTTCTTAAATGTATTTTTATTTCTTCTAAACATGTGATCAACGAGCAAGAATTGACGATGACAGTCAAACCACGAATTTTTCCCCCATGCTTCAAAGTGGATGCCTTTGTTTGATCCATGCAATATGGACATGCTAATTTACCAGTAGTCATCCATCCAGACAACATTTCATATGCAGGAAAGTTATTTATTGTCCACATCAATGCAGCCTTCATCATAAAATTTTGTTTGCTTGACACGTCATAAGTTAAAACACCCACCCATAAAATTTTCAGTTCATCGATTAATGATTGTAAATAAACATCAATCTTGCTCTTATTATTATGAGGACCAGGAATAATGCATATTAGGAACATGTATGGGGCAGTCATACACATTTCTGGAGGCTAATTATATGGAGTGACTATCACAAGCTAATAAGAATAAGGAGAAGCAGATTGATTGTAGGGAGTGAAACCATCAGCACACAGACCAAGCCTAACATTTCTACGATCAGATGCAAATTCATGATATATCCTATTAAAATGCTTTCATGCTTCACCATCAGATGGGTGAGACATCTCCCCCTCCTTCCTATTATTTTCAGCATGTCATCTCATGTGTACAGATGAGCTCATAGAGGAATACAACCTCTTGAGCCTAGGAATGAGAGGTAAATAATGCATTCTTTCACCGGAACTTCATTGTTATTTTCATTACTGGTTTTACGAAGTTCGTATCTTTTAGCACCACAAAACCTACATTGTCTGGCATTATCATAGTATAACATATAACCATTTACACAACAATCTATTTTTCTTGAAGCAAACTCGAGTTTAGCAACCAATTTTTTTGTTCTATAGTAATTCAAAGGAATTCGTGATCCTGGTGGAGCAACCTCTCTTAATATCTCCATAAATGAATCAAAGCATGCATGTGTAACATTATAATCAAATTTGAGGCTTAACATTCGAACTGTCAATGATAACTTAGAATGAGTTTCGCAACCAGGCCATAACGTCTGACTTGAAGCATTTAATAGATCATAAAACTCTTTGGCCTCTGGATGTGGAGGCTCCTCAACACTCTGTTGAAAATGACTCCTAAAATCCCCAAAGTCTGTTCTAGCTACATCACAAACCATGTTTTGATATCTATCAACCACGTCTTCCTCCTCTAATATAGGACTATTAGCAGTGTTTACATCAGAGTTTATATCTACACTAATTGGATCAAGCTCTTCCTTTCCATGATCTGTCAAATACCAATACCTAGGTTTGAATCCTTTTTTATACAAATGAACTTTCACAATCTCAGGTTTCAACAATTTCCAACTATAACACATCAAATAGGGACACCTAATTGTTCCTTCAATTAAGTAATAGGAAGATCGACATGCATAATTCATAAACTCTTCAACTCCACATACAAATTCTTGTATAAGTCCTTTACGACCCGAATGGGTCCTATTATACATCCATCTACGATTTTCAGGAACTATCATTTTCTGTAATGATAATTTTACACTTAAATCAAAATACAAAAATGTAAAACGCACAACATATGTTGCATAATTAATATATTTTAAATTTATACTTGTATAAATATTTCAATCCAAATAAATATTATTTCTAAAATTTTCATCTCTCTTAACATGGTATGACCCTATTCCATTCAAGAAGACACTTTTTTAGCACTTGAATGATAGTACTCACAAAAATTACACATCGTATACTTGACGAAATTTTGGCAGCATTTCCCATTGGTCTCCAAGTGCACGACTAGAAAGTGGTGATATCTACCACGATCAAGTGTGCACCCAGAGAACATAAGGAAATGTTGCACAAAAAAATTTCATCAAGTATATGATATGACATTTAAGGAATAACTATAATCAAGTGAAAGAAAAGTTTTTTCCCAAACTGTCTAACTTGGACAATTCAAGATTCAATATAATGAGCAATACCTTCAAAAAGTACATGTACTCACTAATATTGAATCTCAAACAGGAAACTAAGGTTTCGCTCACCATTATGATGTACCCAATGCATCAAATATATGACAAAGTAAGGATACTAAAGACAAACAGATCAACATTAAGTGTGTAATTCCATTTCATTCATCACATACTATAAAATACACAATACATTTAATTTCAAACATAATTTAAGAATCCAAGTTATAAGCTTCCAAAGCATAACCAAAAATGCTATAGTTATTAATCACGTAAATAAATTAATAGAATAGCTATTTTAATTTATTATTAGGCTCTAAACCCTTAACTAAGATGTGTATCAAGAGAATGCAAATATCATTCACTCATAATTACTCTTGGCTATGAACCACACAAGACCAAAAACCAAGCATACTTCTTCCGTTACATAATAGACTACTTCACCAATTTTTCAAAATTATAAAAACAACATAATAGTATCATGGCCAAGTACAAGCTCCACTTGACCTTGGTCAACTATGTCTATTCTCATCCAAATACATCAAGATTCTCATTATCAAATATACAAATTTCCATTCAAGAATCAATGAAAAAGGAAGAACATTTGAAGTATATAATCTTCCTTAAAATTTTGTTTTAGACTTAAGAAAACCCCAAATTAAACATATTCTAAATTACCTCAACAAACAAGTGATGTGTGGTGTGGACGACGACTCCCTCGTTGGGTCGCAGTGGTGGGTCGCAGTCGGTGGGCCGGTGGGGGTCCGATGGCAGGTCGCTGGCAGGTGGGTCGTGGCTCGCAGTGTTGTCGGAAGCGGTGTTGTCGGGCTCGGTGGGTCGCGGTGCTGTCGGGTCGCCGGTTGGTGGTTGGTTCCGGTATGGTGGTGGGGCGTCACCGGATAGAGAGGGAAGATGAGAAAGGTGACGTTTTTAGATAGAAGGAAGATGGAAGGATGGTGATAAATGAGATGATGGAAGGAAGATGGCGTTTTCAGATCTGGAAGTGTAATTTTAAAATTGCGGTGGATTTTTTGTGGCAGATTTTTTCGCCGCAAAAAACTTTTTTGAATTGCGGTAGATTTTTGCGATCGATTTTTCTGCCGCAAATTATTTTTTTTTTTTTCATTTTTTTTTTTTTTTCCTCCATAATTTTTTAATTATATTTATTATTTTTTAGGCGAATTTTTTTGCAGCAAAAAAAAACTTTTTTTTGGATTGCGGCGAATTTTGCAACAAATTTTTTCGCCACAAATTATTTTCATTTTTAAAAATTTTAATTATTTTCTACAGAATTTTTAGTTATATTTATTAATTTTGCGGCGGATAATTTTTTTATTTTTTTATTGAATTTTTTATTATATTTTTCAAATTTGTGATGAATATTTCCATTGCAAATTTATTTTTAAATTGTGGGGGTTTCTTGCGGCAGATTTTGCTGCCTCAAAAAAAATTTAAATATTTTTTTACCGAATTTTTTATTACGTTTATCAATATTGCGGTGGATTTTTTTGCTGCAAATTCATTTTATATATTGCGACGGATTTTGCGGCGAATTTTTTCACCGCAATTTTTTTTATTTTTCTTTTATTTTTCTCACCAAATTTTTATGATATTTATTAATTTTGCGGCGGATAGTAACCAAAAAAAAATTTCACAGAGGAAATGGTACCTGAAAAAATTTGTGAGGGAAAATTCACCGCAAAAATTCACTGCAAATTGATCCGCCTCAAAATCCGCCATACGAATCCGCCGCAAAAAATCCACTGCAAAGTCGTTATTTTCTTGTAGTGTCAAGTACAAATAGATGAAGGGCGTGAGTTATGCTACCTTGGCTTGCCTGTATTACTTTTAAAATCTCAACACCTTTATGACTGTCCTGTCTCATGAAGCATACCTTGTTTTCAGTTTAATTGGTGTGCCTCATCTTGTTAGATATGGTCGTGCATGACAAAACTCACAAAATTCATTTGGTTGAAAATTTTTTGTTGCTGTGACTTATGGAAGCAAGAAGTATCTATCCCTTAAATTTGTTTATTCTTAGAGTTTAAAAATTCTTTTAGTAGGATAGGTCGATGATTATTATTGAAGAGGTTATAAACTTTGCTTTCTGCTAGTTTATGTGGTTGGTTTAATTCATGTATGGCATGCGTTTCTTAATGAGTAACAGATGAATATATAAGACATTCTTAAATGAGTACTTTCTATCTTGCTGAGCTGTTCAACTTACGCTTCATCATAAAAGGGATATTGATAGTTTGGTAAAATGTGATAATTTTTAGAGATCATGAATCAGTTTTGTTTTTGTAGTCATGTTCTTCATAAACACCTGTCTAAAGCTTCCTTAACTCCTATTGGAATTCGAAAGATGCTATATTTGTTTTGTAGTAGAGGTCCACTATTAGCTTTTGCCATACTTTTATCATTTATTCCCTCTTTCTTTCACCCTGTGACTTTAAATGGCAAAAATGCTTACTTGGTGCACTAAAGCATATTTTCTTTATTTTTTTTTAAAATAATTTTTACTGACCAATTTGATGGTACAAAATGACATATTTTGAGTGTTTATGTGTGGCATTGAATAATAAATTTAAATATAAAATATAAAGAAAGTGGATTGATAGGTGTATTAGTGTGTCATGACACTAGTAAATATAATTGTCTTTGTTTAAATCGTTGTTAGTGTTATAAAAGGATGGGATTGACATTCTATGGCAATAATTTTGAAATGGTTTTTGTAGATTGCTTGATCAATTAGATCCATTATTAGTAACAGATTCTAATTTTTTTATTAACCAAAAATACCAACTTTAGAAAAATCACAATGTTTTCATACAGAATTACCTAGTAAATGCTATTAGGCATGGTTCGTATTCAATGTTCTATATTCTGAAATTACTTCTAGTTGTTATTTTATTATTAAATTGAGCTCTAACAGATTTCAATAGTGTTGTTGACATAGTTTATGCATTATATGTTTATGTTTATGGTTGAGTAACTTTGAGATTATATAACATTGGTAACTTTTTGAATTTTTTATTTTTTATTTTTTTCGTTGACTTGTTTTCTTGTTAAAGACTTAGAATGAGCTATCAAGAAAATTAAGCTCAAGGTTAAGGAATTCAACAACTTATGTAGTGGGGAACGCCTTATTGTGAACTTTGATGAGTACGACGTAGCATATGGTGAAGCGCAAGGCCTACTTGCTGGATATTATGGAACATTGGCAACAAATTGCAAGTTGTTTCCAATTCACTTTGAGAGGTAGTCAACAACATTTCCTATATACCTACACAAAAAAATTACTTTAACGATTGTTTTGAAATAATTATAATGGTATAAACATAATTACACATATCTTTTTGTTGCTACTAGATTTCATGGTTGCATGTAAATGCATAACTAACCTTACTTTGTTTTTTATTTGAAACCTCAATTTTTTTTAAGACTACTAAAGGCATTGCAAAACGATATTGCAATGCTAGTATCGGGGATAAGTGGGCTGCACATAGTCAAAAATTATGGAATGATTTCTATGACACATTCATGACAAGAAATGAAATCATAAGTAATGTGCCAATAGGTATAGAAAGAGATCAATGAGTTACTTTTGTTCATTACCGTCTAAAACCATCAACACAAGTAAGAAGTTGTTGTACTTTGATTAGTTTATTGTTGTTATAATTCATTTCTATATGAATATTTAATTGTTTTGTTTATAGGAGCTTTGTAGAAGAAATAAAGAAATTCAAAGTAAGCAAACAATTCCACATACTGGTGGTTCTGAACCTAATTCAAGAAGAAGGAATGAGATGGTAGTTGCACTAACATGATCCTTATTACTATTTTGCAATGTTAATGTCTATTTTTATTTTTTTTAACTTCTTTCTATCTTAGTTGCTAGAAACTGGATAGAAAGTTGGTCGGGGAAAAATGTTTAAAATAGCTCATACAAAAAAGGATGGATCATTTGTAAGTACCTCCACAATGGATAAAGTGGTAAGTTTAGCCTGGGTGTCTTTATAATATTAAGTTAATTATCTTGTTTTCTAATCTTTTACATTTAAATCTTAACAATTTTGTAATTGATAATGTTGCATGCTTGTAGGAAGCAATTGACTGGATTATGATTCAAAGCACTAATAATGCATCTGAAATTTCTCCTAATGATGTTATTGGTAAAGTGTTTGGGAAAGAGCACTCTGGAAGAGTACGAACCATGGGTGTGAGAGCAGCTCCTACTAACACTACAAGAAATTAGGAAATTAGCGAGTGAAATTTCCCTCGCTAATCCCTTGCAAAACATGTTTGCGAGGGATTAGCGAGGGAAATGTCCCTCGCTTTTTTTTCATCGCTAAGTAGCGAGGGAATTATTTTCTCGCTAATCCCTCGCTAACTCCTTGCTAATCCCTCGCAAATTTTTCATGTGTTCCCTCACAAATCAGCGAGGGAAATTCCATCGTTATTCTGTCTCTATAGTTTTGGAAATTTTGGATCTAAAATCCGTTAATCCTTCTCTAATCCCTTGCTAATTTCCCTCGCTATTCCATAGTAAATCCCTCGCTAATCGCAAAAAAAAAAAAATGGACCTAATATCCGTCGCTAATCCCTCACTAATTTCTATCGCTATTCCCTCACTAATCCCTCGCTAATTTCCCTCGCTAATCTCAGTCACAACAAGAAAAAAATGAAAGAAAAAAAAGCAAAAGCTACCAGACCTACACTATACACCCTATATACCAAATGAAGAGAATATCTAAGCAAAATCCTATGTACCAAATCATGCTCAAAATACAATTTATAAAGTCAACATAATAACAATGCATATGCAACTTTGGCTTACCTGTTGGATCTCTTTTTCCCTTTCTACTATGAATGCTTCACTTTTTTTAAGCTTAGCCATGTGATGCTCATTAAATACCTACATATAAATAATTTAATGGTATCAACCATCAACTGTTAACATATATTCAATCACAGCTAGTACTAGGTATGACCACATAGATAATAGAATTTGTCAATTAATGATCCAGCTAATAAATAGCTAATAAATAGGATAAGGATAAAAACATTTGCACACCTCACCCTTCTTTGGAAACACAAAAGTGAACCAAAACAGAAAAGGAAAAACAAATACCATATTATGCAAGTCATCATCTTTAAATCTGGATCAATTTCCATTCATGTTAATCTCTAGATCAACCCCATCTTGACCCTACATCATCATAAAATGATAGTAAAAAACTTCAAACAAAATTTCTTTAAGTTATTTAGTGCTATGTATGGCATGAGAATTGAGATAATCTCCAGACATAGAGCAAAAGAATGAGTAATGTAAGTAGTGCAATTTACTTCAGTATAATATTCTTTTAAAACAAAAAGACCAAGCATACTTCATCACTTGTTCACTGTTAGCTGATGAAAAGGAACAATAAGAAATCACTAGCTGATAACAAAACAAAGTGGTAAGATATGAGAGACACAGTTTTATACAGTAAAATAAATTAGAATTCAATGTAAAATAAGAAAAGTTCAACAAACAACAACCAATAGCATGGTCATTGAATAAGACAGAAACATATGTTCACACATAAAGATTAAACAATAGAAAGTCAAAAGGCTCTTTATAAGACCTCCTAATTCTAAAATGTTGCACACTTGACTACCAGACTAATGTCAACTAAACTTGAAATGGCTACCTGTTGGCAAGGGCTCTTGATAAGACCTCTTGATTCTAAAATGTTGCACACTTTTGTGCAGTTTCTCATGATATATTTCAAAGGTTTTGGTAAAAATAAGGAAGCCTCAATTTCATTGTTCTCAGACGTTTCTTTCTCTGTAGTGTCCACCGCATGAGGTACATTTAAGCTAACAACTCTTTCCAAAGCATCTCTATGTTCTTTTTGTATGGTCTACAACCTGTCAAACCTTTGCACAGTTGGAGGGACTGTCACAGTTTCGAAGCTGCGATCCTTCAAAAAACACTCAGCACAGACTAATCAAATAAAGCACAACATTTACCACAATAATTTTTAGAGGTAAAAAAGAAAGTGGTCAACAGATACCATTACTGAAGCCTCATTCAAACTATAAAAACAAATTTAATAGATTTTCAGCAACAAAACTCACAAGGCAATAAATAGAAAACACCGCAGGAGTTCAAAAACATCAAGAAATTCAGTGTTCGCAAGTTTAAAGACTTAAAATATTGCACAAAGTAGAAAAGTAAAAAAATAATACAGACATTTATTGGCTTTTTTCATATATATATACCCTTTTCCTGTATTCATAGAGGCAAAAAATCAAATGCTTAAGGCAAAAAGAATTACTCAAAGGGTGTGTGAGAATAACCCATAGAAACAAAATCACCTAGAGTCTCCACACACATTACAGCAAAAAGAATCTTCTATTCTTTGTTGAATGATATATTGTGGCTTGGAATAGATTTTTGTAACCAATGAGCTTGGCTGCATAAGCCATCCCAGTGCATTGCATTCCTATATGAGGACATTCGATATGCTTCACTGTCAATCTCGTCCTTGCATACCTACGGGCACATGTAATTGTTGGCCCGAAGAACCCAAAAAAATAAATCATTCTCACTCTATTTTCCACTTCCACAAAATTTCAAACTCATTCACCAACCTCTCAAAGACAAAATCTCAAACCATCACACAAACAAAAACAACAACAACGGATATGGGTTCATGTGATTCTTACATATTTGGGTTCATTTTGATTCTTATAGATCTGGGTTCATTTTGCTTACAGAGATATGGGTTCTTTTTTATTCTTACAGAGTTGGGTTCGATTCCAGAAGAGGCATCTCCACCGGCGGCACCGCCGCCCTTGTCTCTGAGCCCTTCGCTTCTTCCCATCCTCTGCCGCCCAGATCCGCGTTATGCCTCCAAGCCAGCCGCAACCCAAAGTCCGCAACCACCAAATCTGCCTCACTATGTGTGCCACTAGACTGTCGTCACCAAATCTGCCTCACTGCGTGTGCCAGCGAGGGCTAAATTTTCCCTCGCTAATCCTTTGCAATTCTCTCGCTAATTAGCGAGGGAAATTTTCCCTTGCAAAATTTCATCGCTAAATCGCGTATTTCTTGTAGTGTAATACATTTAAGAATACTAAACTTCGACTAAGTAATGTAAGCCATTCTTCAACTGAGACAGTTGCATCATCATTTACCAATGGCAAGAGAGGTACCTCCGATTGGAGAATGCACTTAAGGTGTACATGATAATGAAGGAAGGAAGCATCCCTAAAGAATTGGCTAACTTCTTTGCTCCTCAACCAGAGGTAAAGTAATTTAATGAGACTCTTGATTGGATTTGGACGGCTCCTGCTAGTTATGGCCTTGGACTCTTAAATTGTGATCTATCTATGAATTATTTGGATTTGAGAGTTTGAGGGGTTTTTTGGACTGTGTGAAAATTTATGGATTAATTTCATTTATAGTTGGACTAAGTCTTTCCTTGTTAAACCATTAGTTGCTAAGTGATCATATGTTGTCTTTAAAGTCTTGCAGACTGTCATTTTTTGCTTGTTATGATTGATTTGTTAGTTATACACTCTAGTTTTGTGTGATTGGTCTGAATGTTCTATCCTGGTTATGGGTAACTTGAATGCCAAATTAAAAAAGAGGCCAAACTCCTTTGCTCTGCTAGGTAGAATGATCTAAGTTCCTATTTGTGTGCTAGTCAATCTTGAGTGTATGCTATTCTTCATGTAATGGTCCAAGCATTAAGAGGAGCAAATTCTTCATTTGTGTTTCAAATGATATGATTTTCTGAATGGTAATTTGTTTCAAAGGTTGGGTTGCACTAACACCATAATGTAGACTTGTGAAGTTTACATTTTCTGTTAATGTGCCTATGCTGTGGTGTTAGTTTATTTTTACATCATAATGCCATATAATGCTTGCCTTGTACTCATTGAAGCTTACAAAACAGTGCTATGGAGGTAATAATATTTTTATATATTTGATTCCTCTTGTTGGATAACTTTATTTTTATATTTTTATAGCATAGCTTTTTTTATGTGTACTTCACGTAATGTTGTTTAGGAATTAGAATCGAAAGCTCTCTATAGCTTTTTTTTAATATATAATAATCTAGTTTAATCATGATGTTTTAGTTTTAATATGTATTATCTTTGTAATTATTAGCTTAGTGTGCCAGGATTGCTTTTCGAATTGTTCCCATGTCTCATGAGTCGTGACCAGTATGGCTAATTTTTTTTCTTTATATATTTATTATTGATATTGATATTACTAGTATTGATGTAATTTAGTATGACCAGATGTGAGTCACTGTGACTGAGTATGTTGTTTGAATATAAAAAATGTTATGAATGGAATAAGGAAGGGAATAATTGAGCAATTTATGGATTTTCAATGAGTTTTTTCTCCACTGAATTTGTGTCAGTAGCACTGTTTATGTGGCTTCTCTATGTTGTTTGGTCAATTGGTTTCTCTTAAGGATGTACAAAATGATAGGAGGGCTATGTTGTTGTGTTGTGTTTATGGTTTTGATTGTTTCTTCTTTTGTGTTTCTTGCTTGGAAGACATTGTCTTGCCACTTGTTCTCGTTTCTCTCCCTTTCCCCCTTAATAGCATTTGTTCTGATTTTTGAATTTTGGCTAAGTTGAGGAAGAAATCATGAGTTTGAATTCTATTGGTATTTATGTGTGTGATATATAAAAAGCTCTTAGGTAATCTGAGATGTGGAAATTGTAAAAGGGAAATGAAGTCAGAGAGGTATTTGGGAATTATTATAATAGTAAAATAGACAAGTTTTTGGTAGTTCTAATATATAGGATTATGTACTATGGAGGTAATAATATTTTTACATCATATTTGCTTTCAAATTAAGTAGACTGTGGGGGGCCATTGCTTTTCATTACTCTTGTGCACATTGATTCATTACTTCATGATTCTATTTATCTCTTTGTAGTATTTTACCAAATGTCTTTTACTATTTCAGCCAAGTGTTGCTTCAAGTGAACCTACTATGCCATTGGATGCAAAAAGATCATCTGGTGGTAGCAACACAAACCATCAACAACATATTTAGTGTTGATTTATTATGTTCATTTATTGTAGCACTACTTTAGGTTATTAAAGATTTTAAGTTGTAAGTTTAGGTTATAAGAGACGAATTTATTTAGCTTACTATGGATTCGAACTTGTGTGGTTTATGTTACTATGAATATTTTTAATGCAATTTGATTCATATTTAGCTTTGTACAATTAATTGTTCTAAATGTACATCCTGAACATTATTAGAATTAAAAATTAAATATGCAGTGATTTTTTTTTTTACAGATGAACAAGAACGTCAAAAACTTGTTTACAATAATCAAATAGCGGCAGTTTACAACCTCTGCAATTTTTTGGTAAAAACAATCACGCAAATAGATGTGAAGGTTAAAATTCGCCACAATTTTTTTTAAGAAAAATCGCTGCAAATTATTTGGTAAAAAGATTCAGGTTAAAAGATAGTGGAGGTTAAAAATTGCCGCAATATATTGCGGTGAACATAAATACAGTGTTTTGTAAAACTGCCGCAATTTAATTTGTGGGGGGTAAAAATCGCCGCAAATTGTCAAAAAAAGCCACCGCAATTTAGCGCATTTTTTGTAGTGCTAGATATGGTTTAAGATTTAGAGTTTAGGGTTTATATATATATATATAAGAAGTGTATCTGGTAAAAGGAGTGTTTATTGTAAGAAGTGAGACAAATAATACATGAATGATCAAGATTAGAAAATAAATGCATGTGAATTTTTTAAGTGATCACATGACCTTTAAGTAACATTTAATCTTGATCATCGATGTATAGTTGTATGGTCAAAATTTACTCATTTAACTCTCTAACAATAAAATTTTTTCTCCCTAGATATGCTCCCTAATATATATATATATATATATATATATATATATATATATATATATATATATATATATATATATATATATATATTTTAATAATCTTGTATCACTAATAGTTAGAGATTCTGAAATAATATATTCAAAAATATAATTTCATTAATGCTTCTCAATTTAATTTTACTTAATATAGAGATAAAGATAATTTTACTTATATATACTTAATGCTTCTCAAGTTAACTTTACTTAGATATATAGATATAGATATAGATAAATTACTTTTGTGTTGATTAATGGTACTGTAACTAGAATAAGCATCTCACTTATTTGTTGTTTGGGTTGGTAAATGGTATGATCTTGAAATGAGTTGATAATTATTAATGGATGATAATTGATAAAGCAGAAAATTGATATCATTATTATTGAATGGTTGATATTTAGATTGTTTGAAAAAAAATAGTTAATAATGTTTTTGCGGCTATGAAAAACTCAGTTAATTATTATTTTTAAAGAACTAATTAAGATCTCAATTATCAATTTAAACTTAAACTGTGTAAAATTATAAAGATTCAGCTTTATTAAATTTTGGCAATTTTAGGGATCAAAAAACAATTTCAGAGATTTTTATACAATTTTTTTGGAAAAAAATTAAAACAGTTATATGTTATTGAATTATTTCAAATACCATAATGGTGTTTCAATCTATCTAGAAATTTCATTTAAACTATAAGGAACTAAAAAGTAATTTAACCAAATCCAGCTGAGAAAATCTATTGACGTTTTTATGTTTTTATTTTTATTTTATTAATTAGAGATAATTGACAAAATGCCAACTAAACTTATCTATTGATGAACAAAAAAATACTTATGAATTTGTTATCTATTGACGAAACTTAACATTTTTATATAAAGAAATCAAGACTTCTTTTCAATGAGATCAGTTTTCACTCCATAATAAAATATATAGGACTATTGATCGACTATATAATTATTAAAGGGTTCCACCAAACTATGGCAAAATTGCCCGAAAACAATATGGGGATTCTATCTAGATTATGAATAAGGTATTAACCTTCAGGTGTCACTTATTTTACTTTGAATTTTTCTTTCTGACTCAGTCTCCTTATCAAGCCGTGAGTGACTATCCTCTCAAATCACTTATTTTTCTTTCTTACATTAGAGCCTTAGATGGAAGTAATATGGATTTTACTCACATTTTGCTTGGTCGTCCTTGATATAATCATGATGTACTTTACTAAAGTAGGGAAAACACACATTCCTTTAAGTTTAACGGTACAAAATTTGTTTGGCAACCTACCTATACCAATAAAAAAATAAGTATTTTTTGTAATCTTAAAGTGTAATGTAAGAGCATGAGTTGCTTGTTTATTATTTATCAAGATTTTGTTTCAGGAGATGGGACTTATTATCAATAACCCTTCCAATACGAGGTAGTTTGAATAGGATTGTTCTAATCCACGTGTCCCTACTTTGAAAAACACATCATTTTAACAATTTTAATGCAGTCGTGCTATTTGTCCACCTAAAAAAATTTTAATTTTTATCCATTTTCGTATTTGGTTGATTCATCTGAAAAAATTTAAAATTTGAAATTTGAAATTTGAAGCTAAAATTATTCACACAGTTACACTGTAGATGCAGCACAAGATTTTTAGTTAATGCATTAGAAATAAGTGGTAAATCAGTATAAGTTTCTGGTGAATCTCATTAATTGGTGAATCCAAATTAACTGGTTAATACATTAAAAATAATTGGTTAATCTATATCAGTTTCTGGAGAATCCAAGTAAGAATTTCGAATAATGAATAACTGGTTAATACATTAGGAATAAGTGGTTAATCAGTATAGGTTTCTGGTGAATCTATCTAAAAATTTCGAATAATGAATAACTGGTTAATATATTAGGAATAAGTGGTTAATCAGTATAGGTTTCTGGTGAATCTCATTAATTGGTGAATCTAAATTAACTGGTTAATACATTAGAAATAAGTGGTTAATTTATATCAATTTCTGGTGAATCCAAGTAAGAATTCCCAATAATAAATAACTGGTTAATACGTTAGGAATAAGTAGTTAATCAATATAGGTTTCTGATGAATCCAACTAAGAATTTTGAATAATGAATAACTGGTTAATACGTTAGGAATAAGTGGTTAATCAGTATAAGTTTTTGGTTAACAAAAAGAAATGAGAAGCGGAAAATAAAAATATTAGCATACAAAAAAATCAACAAATATACATACAAAAATATATAATAGATGAAAGTTAGAGTATTTAGTTAGCCGAGAAACGTTTTCTATTTCAATGACACTGATTTTGACCACCTCGATCTTTGCAGTCTGCTCCATTACAGGTATTCAGATATCATGTATTGCAAGCATTATTTTGACAATTTGGGCCCAAATATAAGTATTTTGACTTATGATACATGCACAGTGCATTTCAATCACAAAATACATAACCCTAACATTTAGACAAAAGAGTTTTTGGCGATCCGTGTTAATATTAACAAATAAGATTATAAGAAGCACAAAAAAATTAACGTGATTAGCGAATTAGCTAATATTTACCAAACAAAATTTTATTAATCAAATTAGTAAATCACAATATCTCCAGAGTTACACTCTCATAAACGTAAACTCCAATTACACCCAATACTAAAGAACTCACAGTCATGACCCACTCTAACAACAATAAAGAACACGGTTAATTTGTAATGTGTTTGCCTTATGTTTGCAATATTTAGTCTTCCGGACATGTTTTGGTTTGGGTTTAGATTTTCTTTTTGCATAAGGGAGACTCAATTGTTCACAGAACGATCTTAAGTCTTGTTTGGTTTGAGCTTTTTCTCTAGCCAATTAATATAGGATTTTATCGTCTTGACAAATTTTTAAGGCTACCTTTTGAATGAAAGCAATGAGTTGTCCATAACTCAATTGCTCATACAAAATTTCTCCGTTAATGGATTGACTTCTAATCTTATCTCTGACCTTATCTCCTAAGGACTTTGGAAGACCAGCTAAGAATTTTTCTTTCCAAAAAGGTTGTTAGCTATCCTCTCTGGTGTAAACCCTAGTTAGGAAGGTATCCTTATACCAACTAAAATCTGCTAAGGTTTTAAAGTTTGAAAGGAGTTCTGCAGATCTATCTTTTCATAAAGAAGGATCTCCAATAAAATGTTAGGTGATTGTAAAGATTAATGCGTTAACAGCATCAGGGATAACTTTCCCCTCACTAAAGATGGGAATTCCATCTGAATCAGTTTTGAATGCTACAGAGATTTCAGCTTTTTCTTCATTAGTGAGATAATTATCCCACCATCCTTTGAGTTGGCCAGTAAATCCTAAGACTATGATATTAACAATCATATCTTCTGGACAATCGTAGGTTGTTTGGTAAGTTGTTGACACCATAGTCATATGTTGAAGAGTATTGATAGTATTATACTCAGTTTGACAATCTATATTTCATTCATAGATGTTGTTTGCACTAAAACTTTTAAAGTTTGGGTCTCTTTCCTCAAGCAACTGATCTGGAGCTATCACCTTCTGATAGTAAAGTTTGGACAAATTTCTCCAATTGAGTGTTTGACTAATTACCAAATTAACTTTAATCATAGAACTAGTTTCAGAACCTAATTCATTGTCTGAATTAGAATGTTTTATAGTGTTGATCGTTAAAGATTTAGATGCTTGAGACTTTTGATTCTTCTGAGGTGTTTCAGGGATGATTGTATTCAGATTTTTAATGCATTTGTTAATTTTTTCAACAAATTCATTTTCTGAGGATTCATTTCTTGGATCATTCCTAAGAAGTTATAATCGTTTTTAAATTGTTTAGATACTTTGAAAGGTTTGAAAAGAGGTTTTTCTATTGGTTTTCCAGTTCTAGTAGAGGAGGTTGACAGTTCATTTTTTTATTTTACCGTGGTTAATTTCTCTCCTAAAATTTGAAGATATTTGTTTGTATAGTTTAACTATTCCATTAGACTTTTAATGTCTTTTGGATTGATTGGTTCTTCTTCTGGCTTTATTTTGAAAGAAGAAGCCATGACATGATTTTTATCCTTGTCTTTTAGGCTTAGAAGTTGATACTGACTGGATGGAGGTAGTTCACACTTAACTAACTTGCCATCTTTAAGATGCTAGATAGTAATGGCATTTGTTTATCTGGTTCCTATCAGATCAGTTTGCCAAGGATAATTGATATAATTCCTAATGGTATAAGCATGAAACTAGTCAAAGAATGGGATGTTCATTTTAACTTTGTTGAGGAATTTGTAAAATTCCTCTTGAATGTTTTTTCTGTTTGCTCCCTGATATTTTTGAAAGAACCATTCTCTTTGGGGAGTTCATTCCCTAGAATAGAAATCTTTCTTTAGGGATCTCTTATCTATAACGAACTCAGATAACATCATAAGGTTCATCACTACTAGAAATTTATGATTTAGAGACAGAAACAGAGACAAATTTTATGATTTAGAGAGAAAAAATAAAATTTAAAACTTAGACAGAATTTAGAGACGAAATTTATCCATTTCAAAATTTTTCATCTCTAATTCCATCTCTAATTGGTCAATAAAAAGTCAAATATACTTAGAGACGGAATTTAGAGACGAAATTTATCCGTTTTAGATTTTTCCGTCTCTAATGTCATCTCTAATTGGTCAATGTGATGCTTTAAAAAATTAAATATGTTTAGAGACGGAATTTGGAGACAGAATTTTCCCTCTCTGAATTTTTCATCTCCAATTATGTGTGTATTCCATCTCTCAATAATTTCTATAGCTTAATTAATACTTTTTTTTATAAAAGATAGAGACGGAATGTGTTTCCGTCTCTAATGTCATCAAAACTAAAGCTTCCTTTCAGAATCCCTACTTCCCAAATTCCTTCGTTCATTTCCCTTTCACCCACCACACACCCAGCCATATCACCCAACCATTTTCTAACGATTTCCTGATCTTCCTCCATGTTCCTTCCTCCATACCCATTTTCCCCCATTCGCGCACCCTCTTCCCTCCTCTCGTAGCCATTCTTTCACCGTTCCCCCTTTGAGCACCCACCGCCTTCCCACCCATAGCAACACCTTCCCCTTTTTTGAGCACCCACTGTCTTCCCCTCCAGCACCCACACCACCTCAAATCCCGTGTGCCACCCTACTTCATCTCGTCTCAACCGCAACCCACCGCGCTACCCGCTAGAGCAGCCTTCATCAACCTCAGATCTATCCCTCCATCGCACCCCAAAGTCGTCCTTCTCCAGCCACCACTGAACCGCACAAACCCGTTGCCCTTCGTTATGCCGCTAGATGCCGTAGCTGGAGTCGCATAAACCACGGAACTAGCTCCCTATGTCGCCGTTCTCCACCCCGAGTCGCACCCGGATCCGTTCCCCCACGAGCCCATATCTTCCACGGGAAACACGATTGTTAGAACCGTGACCCAGCCGCCGTTCTTCTATCGTCCTCTACGCCGCCGTCCGTTCTGCTAATGGTAGGTGACCTTCCCCTTTCTCCATTTTGTTTCATTCTCCAGAACTAGGACCCTTTTTTTTTCTTTATTGTGTTTTCAGTCTTGTCTTTTGAGTTTTGATTTATTTGTTTTGTTAAAATGGTAAAAAGAAAAAAAAAGGGAGAAAATTCGTGGGACTGGAATAACTAAAACCTGTTTATAACTCTTTCAGGTCATGGTGGTGTTCGTGCTGCTGAGTATGTCAAGCAAAACCTGTTTAGTAATTTGATCAGTCACCCAAAATGCATTTCCGACACCAAATCAGCAATAGGTATGTTATCTCCCACCTGTAGCTGTGTGATCCTTTTACCTGATGTTCTCCAATTTGTTAAATCCCGAGAATAACTTTTTTTCCTGCCAAACTTTTCTTTTCCACAACTGATGCATATAATCATACCAACTCTAAATTTCTGAAATCAAAAAATAGTCATAACAGAGATGTTGAATCAACTGCTTCCACTGTCATTCTAGTTGGTGACCACTTGCTTGTTGCAAATGTCGGGGACTCTAGAGCTATTATATGCAGGGGTGGTAATGGTAAGGCTATTAGTGTTATACACATACATGTGTTATACACATTCTTAGATGCGTGTAGTTAATTACTTATATAGTTAAATTGTTTCACATGAATTATAATTTTCTGACACCTCAAGAGGTCATAATTTTTTTAATTTCAAATGCCAATATTAAGAATTATTGTCAATTCTTATCAGTCTCTGGTGAAAGGCTATCCTAATATAATTTATTATTGATAAAATATAAAGGGCATTCATTTGTTTAAGTGTGTAATGTTAGTGCATGTATCGTATGGGTGTATGCATATGTCTATGGCAAGTTCTTATACATCTGCTGTGAGAGAATCACTTCAACCTTCCTATGTTGAATGATTACTTAATATTTTCCTTCCAATTGTGGTTTCCTCTAGCCATTGCTATTTCTCGAGATCACAAGCCAGACCAAACTGATGAGAGGCAAATGATTGAAGATGTAGGAGACTTTGTTATGTGGGCTGGTTAGCTCATCATATAGTTAGCTTTTATTATTTAATTTTAATGATTAATCTTGTTTATCACTATTGATAACTTAACGTCACATTTACAGGAACTTGGAGAGCTGGTGGTGTTCTTGCTGTTTCTCGTGCATTTGGTGATAGACTCCTGAACCAATATGTTGTTGCTGATCTATAAATCTAGGTGTGTGTCTATTATCCTTGTTGACATCCATTCCTGGATATTTCACATAGTTGTATAAGATTCATCTCAACCTGTGCCTGTATAAGATTCATCTCAACCTGAAGCAGTATGTTGTTGCTGATTGCTACCTGCAGACATCCTATGTGCAAATATTTGTATTTTGGGCTTGACCTCTTAAGGTCTCCTGAGAGAGAAGGTAGAATTCTTCTTCCTCTAGGCCAATTGCAATTTGTTTTTCTACAGTCTTGATAATGTAATTAGAACTTCGGAAAAATCTTTCATCTAGTTTATATAATTGATTGGGATTCTAGGAATTTCCTAGTCATCTATATCTTGATTTATGTCTTTAAAACATATTTCTTCATTAAAGATATTGTTTGAAGATGTTTGGGATTGATGCTTAGTGAGCGATGATGAAGGGTTGGGAAGATTTGAAAGAAAGCTTGGAAGAGGAATCTCATAAAATTTTAAAATAAATAAAATAAACTATAAATAAAAGAAGCAATAGATAATAGGATTTTAACCCTTGATATCATTACCTTTATTTGGTTCCATAGACATATAAAGAGTAAACTACGTTAAAACTTATCTTCTAAACTAGATCTTAAGATTTCAATAAAATTTTTATTATGCTAGATTCCAGACTCTTTTTTTAATCAATTATTAACTACAGTCAATGAACTGCCTCTTGATATTTTATTTTGTGGATGCATTGTCAAATTAGATTTATTGCTACTAATTCCACAACATAACTTATCATAGGCATTGCATACTTTTCAGTAAAGAATAGATATTAGTTATAATAACAATTATAAAATAAAAAGTATTATCAATTCTAGCATAATAACAGTATTAAAACATTAACATAAAGTTCAGAGAGATAACAATTAACGTAGATCCACTAATACATTCCTACTTCCCCATCAGGCTTTGATACCAGAGTGCAGGGCAAAGATCACGAGAAAAGGTGAAAGGGGGGAAGGATAAAGAGAAGTAGGAGAGCAGATGGACTGCTTACATAAGATGCAAATGTAGAATGCAAATTAAATTAAAACATAAGAAAAGAAACCAGAGCGGCGGTGGACTGCACAAGACTGGTGAAGGAGAGAAGAGAAGAAGAAAAATTGAGATATTATTGAAGAAATATTATATATATATATATATATATATTATTGATATATATATATATATATATATATGTAGAAGGGAGCAGGATGAAGAGAAGTAGGATGCAGACGGACTGCTTACATGATAATAAAATGTGGAAAATTAAAGTAAAGAAATTAAAACATTAAAGTGAAAACCGGAAGTGCGTCAGAGACGGTGAGATCTGACGAAGGGATGAGAAGAGAAGAGTAAGTTATATATGAAGAAAGATTGAAACTTTATTAAAACTGAATAAAGATTACAAGATTGGAAGGGAGACAGGAAGAGGGAGGAAGACTCATTCTCACTAAAGTCTCTCTAGGAAGGTAGTAAGGATTCTAAGAGGTGTAAACTTCGAATGCCTTACAAATCTGAAGATAGAAATTAAATAGCCAAGAATTTTACTATTACAAATAGTAAAATGATAAAAGCCGCTACAGTGAGCAGTAGCAAACAATATTGTGCTGCTTCCACTACAGTAAATAGTGTACAGTGACCTTGCTACAGTACCCAACTGCAAGGATGACTATTCATCGTCATCAAGACTGACACTATGATTATCAATATCTTTGCCATAATAGCCGTCTTCATTCTGGTTGTATGAACCAGAATCGGATTTGTCCTAGGATTTCTCTTCTTCAAGGTTCTGAAGAATGATCCAAAGATTTTCTTCAAATTCTTTTTTTGAAGTTGAGGCAGAGAGGGCTGCCATGGCGTGAGCTCTTTGATTGAGAAAGATGCTGGTTTCAGGATCAGCAACCTTCAAGGATTTTGGATTTTAATTAAATCAAAGTTTGATACCTTCAATAGTGGCATGGGTTGCATCAAACATAGACCACCATTTCACGGATGCTTGCCTGTTGAGAATTAGTAGGATATTGGGCCAACTCTTATGGTAAATGAATTGCCATGAGACGATCCATGAGATTGATAACTTGGAGAAAAAATGTGGCTCCACCGGCCAAGGGTCACTGTCAAGATCAAATCTCTTCTCAAAGTACTTGAATCCTTCACGAACATCAGTAGGAAGGACGTCAGTGATTGGACCAAAGAAAGTCCACCATTGGTAGAACCAGTTTGGGAAGTCATATTTCATGCCTGTTTTGAAGTAGATGAGCCAAGAATGACGTTCTGCATCAGTTTTGATCCAAAACATGCAATACCAGGCATGGAGATAATCGTAATAATCATATCCAATGGGATTGTAAATTTTTAGAAATTTTTTGGTTATGTGGAAGTCGCATCCCCAATCAGTAGGAGAGATGAACTTCAGAATCTGACAGGTTAAGTAATTAATTGTGTCACCATCTTTGAAATGCTTCAAAGAAATTGATTTAGTAGCAACCAGAATATATTCATAAAATTGTTGGGTTTTAACAAAGGACAATGGTTTGAATAAAAATCCTTTTGGAAAGATTTTTTGAGCTGCAATTTTTGGATTAACATCCTAAAATTCCTTTTCCATTTGCATGACTGGAAGAGAATAATTTGTTTTGGGGATATATGATGTTTGGGCCTTAACCGAACTGGGTTGAGACATGACAATTTGTTTACTTGGAGAATTGATGACAATTTCTTTGTTTTTCTGTTTCTGGATTAATGTCTCAAGGTCATCTTGAGAGGCAATGTCAGCCCATGATTGCTTTGGTAATTTAGTAAGGCCTTGTTGTTGGAAAGCCTGAAGTGTTTGGATTGGGATGGCATAATCGTCATCAGTTTGTTTATGAGCTAGATTGGGTAGATTGAATCTGAATAGATGACTCCGATGATGATTTTTTGGTTAATTCTGATAGAATTAACTTACCTTTACCCTTTCCCTAGGAAGAGGATGTTGAGCCTCCTCGAGGCATGCTGCTATTTACCCTGAAGATATTCATGAGTAAGGTAGTCAGGCAAAGTGTTTGAGGATCCTTTGATATATTCAATATTGAAATAAAAAACACTCAAAATGGCTTGCCATCTTGCAAAAATTTGTTTGGAAGCTAAATTCTTAACATCTTTTAACAAAATGTCTTTAGCAGATTTGCAATCGACTCGGATTAAAAACTTTTGATTTAAAAGATCAGATTGAAATTTTGTGATGTACAAAACAAATGCCAAAATTTCTTTTTTAACAATTGAGCAATTCTACTGGGCAGAATTCTAATGCTTGGATGCATATGCAATGACATGCTCTTTGTCTGTGACACACTGTTTGAGAATGCCACCATAACCAATGTCAGAGGCATCAATTTTGATAACTTTGAAAGCTTGAGGATTGGGCAGATAAAGACAAGGAAGAGACTTTACCTGGGATTTGATCTGTTTGACAATATCTGTATGGACGTCTGACCAAGGAGGTGGATTAGATTTCAGACGATCATGCAGAGGTTTGATAAGATTACTAAGCTGAGGTAAGAAGTCAACGACATAATTTAGGCAACCGAGAAAATGTTGCAATTGATTTTTATCAATGATTTGGTTATAGAATTTGTCAGCAAATTCAATAACCCGATTAATAGGATTGATAGTTCCTTGATGGATGTTATGACCAAGAAACCTGGTTTGAGTCTGGAATAGATTAACTTTTGATTTAGATACAGCTAAACCATTTCTTTTAATTACATTAATGAAGATATTAACGTGTTTAAAATGTTGATCAATTGATTGAGAGTATACCAGAACATCATCAATGTATACAATTGTGAAATTTGAATATAAATTAAAAATTTCATTCATAATTTGTTGGAATTCTGAAGGAGCATTCTTTAGACCGAAGGGCATTACATTCCATTCGTACTGCCTGAAAAGTACAGTAAAAGTTGTCTTATAGCGATCACTCTCCTTGAGTTAGATTTGCCAGAATCCTGATTTCATGTCAAATTTGGAAAAGATTTTGATAGAATGGAGACGTTTGAGAAGATCTTTTTTATTTGGAATAGGATACCTGATCCATTGGAGAGCTTGATTAAGTGGTTTGTAGTTTATGACTAGACGCGGAGTTCCTCTTTCGATCTCAACGGGTTTGTTGACATAGAAGGCATAGCAAGACCAAGGAGACTTACTCTTTCAGATGAGACCTTTAGACAAAAGATCTTTGATTTCTACTTTACAGTAGTCAAGCAGATCATGACTCATCTGAATAGGACGAGCTTCAATTGGGATCTGTTGATCGTTGAAGTCTTTCTCATATGGAAGATCAACCATATGCCATTTTCGTTCCCAAAACGCGTTTGGAAGGTCAGAACAGATTGAATTTTGAATATGGAGATGAAGAGATTGAATACGTTTCTGAACTTGAGGTTGAGAAAGTTGAGATTCAATGTTCTTATAAGAAATTTCTTCTTTAAGAAAGTTTATCTGTTTTTGTTTATTGTTAATTAGATTAACAATTGGATTAAGACTTTTAAGAATCAATTTTCTGAGAAATGGAAAACAAATAGTTTTGCCAAGATATTTGATGATAATTCCTTCGTTAGTGATTTGCAGAGGGAAGAGAGACCTAATGAACGGTGTTGCGCCTGTATCTAATAGAGCAACAATGTTTAAAACAAAATCATCAATTTTGATGTTTATGTTGATAATTTTTTTTTGAATTTTTAATTGATTGATAATGTCACAGAATGCAACATCATCTTGTTGAGATTTAGTCCTAACTAAGGTTGATGTTTTTAGGAATCTTTTCAGATTTCTCGGATTCAGAATCATATTGCATATCACCTAACTGGCAGATGATAAGAGAATGAAGTTTTTGTTCTTCTTTAAGATTTTTAATTTCAATTTTAAGATTATTAATCTCAAATTGAAGATCTTGAAGAGTGACGGGTTTTTTAGAAGAAGTTTTTTCAAGCTTCTTGATTGTTGGAGAATCTGAATCTCCATAAGACGATGAGATATCATTATCTTGGATTTGGTTTAAATCTTCAGAAAATTCATTTTCAGAATCTTCTTCAGATGATTCAATTAAAAGATTATTAAGTTGTTCCTCAACAGCTTGATCAAGATTTAAGGCTTTAATCTTTTTCTTAAGCTAACAATATTTACTAATGTGTCTTGGTTTGCCACAGTTATAGCAGATTACATGTTTCTTAGGGACGTTGATATTGTCGATTAGAGGTTTTGACTTAAATTCTTGCTTAAGCCTTCTGGGTTTGGTTGAAGTTTTATGCTTAAAATATTTAGAATTTTGTTCTGAGGATAAACTTGTTTTGGCTTCATTTTCCTCTTCCTAGCACAAGGAAGACCAAATTGTTTGTAGAAGTTTCCAAGCTCCCGCTTTGTTTGAGCCTTTTCTCTTGCTAATTGGGATTGGATTTTATCATCTTGACAGATTTTAAGGGCTACTTTCTGGACGAAAGCAATTAGTTGACCGTAACTCAACTGCTCATAAGGGATTTCACCGTTAAGAGATTGACTACGGATTTTATCTCTAACTTTATCTCCTAGAGATTTTGGAAGACCTGCAAGGAATTTCTCCTTCCAGAATGGTTGTTGACAATCTTCTCGAGTATAAACCCTAGTTAGGAAGGTATCACGATACCACATAAAATCAGCTAAGGTTTTGCATTTAAGATTGGATAAGAGTTCAGCGGATCTATCACGCTAGATAGATGGATCACCAATCAGGCTCTGGTAACAGAGCCTGATAGGGAAGTAGGAAAGTAAATGAACGGATTTAAGTTGCTTTTATCTTATTGAACTGGAAACTAACATTCTTATCTTATAATGCTTTGATCTTTATCTGATCTGTTTATTTCTTTGTTAAACTATGTTATAACCTGTTAATCTTTGTTATAACTGGATTTAGATAGTAAGCAATTTATGTTACCCTATCTTGGACTGGATGGTACATAATACCCGTGTTGGATCTTTACTGTGGGGCTGTAGCAGTAAGACCCAGTGGTGAAGGGCAGTAAATCTAATTCGACGATGCTTCCATAGGAAGTGATAGTTTGGGTACGGTGGTGACCTTGGACTAAGATCTGGTAAATATTTGCGGTGGTTGTAGATCTGGACATAATTATAAATTAAAAGGTTAAAATATGGTTTAATAATTAATAAACATCTCAGATCTAAATCAAAGTAAGAAATAAGACGGTAATCTTAAGTTCTAGTTCAGAAGATAAATTTAACTTAAATTTTCTCATTTCCGCTTTTATGGATCTAAATGATGGCTATGATATCGGGGGTATATACATCATTTTTGCTTCTGATCTTTTATTTTCTGCATTTATATTTCTGTTCTTATATTTTTTGTTCTTATATTTGCTTTACTTTTCTTGTCTTTCTTTATTATGTTGCGATCTTTGTCTAAACTTTCAATTAGATCATCTCAATCTTCATATTCTTTTCTTTCTGAAGAAAAAACTAAAACATCCAAATCTGATATCTTTAATGAAAAAATTCATTTTGAAGATATTAATCAAGACTTTGACAACTAGGAAATCCCTAAAATTTCCACAAACGACCTCTACAAACCTGAAGGTAGATTCTTTAGGAGTTCTGATTATATAATTAGGACCGTAGAGAAACAAATCATAATTGAATCTGATGACGAAGAATTTTTCTTGTTATTGGAAGAATCAATTAAAAAACATAAAAACAAGTACAACTTTCTGCATATTGGTTATGTGCAGGTCGTTGTCAAACCCTTAATCTGTGAAGGATTGAACGCATCTGATCTTCTCTGTCTGAGAGACGTTCGTCATAATCAATTCCACGACTCTCTGCTTGGAACTATAGAAACAAGCCTAGGTCATGGTCCAATCTACTTCAATTGCTACCCGAATAAAATAGTTAGTCTTCAAGACAAAAAACATCTTAGACAGTCTTTTCTTAAATCTTCAAGTCTGTGGCTTAGACATGAAGCCCGAATCTGTTCCTTTGTCTTTAATCTATAGAATTCAGTTTAAAGTAATGAATTCTTCCATGTCCAAAGCTTTAAAATCAAAAGATAATGGTGTAACAACATTATTTTTAACTGACACATCTAAGGCCAACGTTGTTGTCCCAAAAATGATCTGATGGGAGGATGTCGTTCTCCCTCAAAAATGGATAATAGATGAAGCTGCACCAGCTTTGCCCAGAGAATCTCCTGAGGTTCAGGAAATTGTCCAACATCAATTTGGAAAAGTCGAGTTAACCTTTGATAGGAGAAACTCATTCAGTTCATCTAGATCTTTTAGGTCTAATGCATCTAGATCTAATAATTTTAAATTTGCTTTGTCTAGAAAATCATTTTCAACCGTAGGATCTTCTTCTACTATCATTCTGCAGGGTTTAGACACATAGTCAACCCTTCCCAAACTTATCTACTGTCAGGAAGATAATAATGACCAGATATCTATTCTCTCTCTAACTTACTCAAATATGAATGATGTCCATGATTAGTACGTCATTCATAATTGATAAAGCAACCCTTAAAAAAGACTTCTTTTTCAAGGCATGGATGCCTCAACGAAAATGATTTTTTGAAAACTATAAGGGTGAAAAGAAAACTAAAATCCAAAATAAATGGTATTCATTTATGAAAAATATCAAACATAATATTCCATTCTTCGACTGGTTTCATGCCTACCTAACTAGGAATGAAATTCCTTATCCTTGGAGCATTGGGCTGATAGAGGATCTGTCTGTTAATGTCTTAAAAGTCTGACATTGAAAGGATGAAACCCTTGTCAAATCTGTCCTTCCTCCTCAAAGTTCTTATTTCTTAGATAAGAAAGATAAATCAAACAAGCCTGTCATCGCCACCCCTTTCAAATCTAAGATAGACGATGAACCCGTAAGCTCTCAAGACATTAAAGGTCTTATGGAACAAAATAATTATACAAACAAGTATCTTCAAATCTTAGGTGAACAAATCATAGGAAAAGAGCCTAAGAATAAATAAAAACAACCTGAAGAAAAACCTAAGAAAAATTTGTAAAAACTCCAATCGAAAAACCCATCTTCAAACCTTTTAAGATTTTTAAAAAGGTAAAAGAAAGTATCAAACTTCTGAAAACAAAAAACATAGGAAGTTCTAATTCTAACACTGATCTAGCCAGTGAAATTGTTTCAAAACTAAATCGTATTCCGCCTTGTCATGAAGTCATTCTGGATACGCCTCAATCTGAAACTTCCAGAGTTTCTAAAAACATTAATACGATCAAACAATCTAATTCCCAGTCTGAGCCAGATTGTCAATTCGAACAAAGTTCTGTATATATATATATATATATATATATATATATATATATATATATATATATATATATATATATATATATATATATATATATATATATATGTAAGTTACTTAAAGATTATGTGACCACTTAAAAAAGTCACATGTATTTATGTTCTAATCTTGATTATTCATGTAAGATCCAATGATCAAGATTCACTCCTCTCACTTCTTACAATAAATACTCATCTCACTAGATATGCTCTTATATATATATATATATATATATATGGGAGGAGGATCCACTTACACTTAGTGTAAGTAAAAAAGACTTACACCTAATCTTACACCCTTCATTTTATTGTGATCTTGTGGCTATCATTTATCTCCTATCGTAGCCACAAGATCACAATAAATGAATGGTGTAAGATTGGGTGTAAGTTTTTTTTACTTATACTAGGTATAAATGGATCCCTTTCCTATATATATATATATAAAAGCATATCTAGTGAGATGAGTATTTATTGTAAGAAGTGAGAGGAGTGAATCTTAATCATTAGATCTTACATGAATAGTCAAGATTAGAACATAAATACATGTGACTTTTTTAAGTGATCACATAATTTTTAAGTAACTTATACAAACACACACACACACACACACATATATATATATATATAAAAGAGCATATCTAGTGAGATAAGTGTTTATTATAAGAAGTGAGAGGAGTAAATCTTGATAATTGGATCTTACATGAATAATCAAGATTAGAACATAAATACATGTAACTTTTTTAAGTGGTCACATAATCTTTAAGTAACTTTTATATATATATGAGAGCATATCTAGTGAGATGAGTGTTTATTGTAAGAAGTGAGAGGAGTGAATCTTGATCATTGGATCTTACATGAATAGTCAAGATTAGAACATAAATACATGTGACTTTTTTAAGTGGTCACATAATCTTTAAGTAACTTTTATATATATATGAGAGCATATCTAGTGAGATGAGTGTTTATTGTAAGAAGTGAGAGGAGTGAATTGTTCACTCTTTTACTTACCGCAAGTGCACGGATCGCACCTGTAGTATAGCTTGGAGTCGGATATCGTTCCCACGAGGATAAACGTTAAATTCAGTACTAATTATAAACCAATAACTTAAGTATTTCTATTCAAGGAATTATAAATTGTAAAGGTTCGTATTAAACTACTAAGAAGAACTTTTAAAATATCAGATTGAGTTTAGAAAATGATTTAGAACATAGGGTATCCTTTTTCACCTCCTATATTAATTGTTAATAAATAATCCTTACAAGCAATATACATGCAATGGTTAGGTTGACTTGGGAATCTACTTTACCTGAAAGCCTATGTCTAGGTCAATCAACCCTAGTATTACTTACCTAATACACTATATTTCTATGAGGACTAGTGTAAGCTCTACTAATGAACGATTTATTCCCAATTAATCACTATGCATGGTCAATAGGTATATTTCTATCCTATCAACAAATCATTGCATCCAAGCCAATTGAATGAAATAGATCATGCATCAATCATACATATGATCTCAATTCCAAATTCCTATGTCTAGGCTCATTAGAATTGAACAAATCAGTTGAAAGCTGATCAAACAATCAAAGCATTAAACACCATATGATTGAACAAATACCAAATCATGTATATAACTCAAAGGATTACAAGATTAATCAATATTCATAGGAGGATCCAAAGTAAACCCTATAAACTGCTTAGCCAACCATGACAAACGAAAATAAACTAGTGATATACAGAGTCATGGGATAAGGGAAGAGAAAAGAGAAGAGAAAAGAAGAACAAAGCTAAGGGGAGTGATCCTCCAAGCTTCAATCCTCCACCAAGATGAAGAGAGACTCCAAACGTGGTCACTTCTGGTTCCTTCTGGTGTAAAATGAGAAAACCTGGCCGCAGCTCTCAAAAATAAAACCTAACTCCCTTTAAAAATCGATGAAACAGTATTTATAGGGCTCAGAAAACAGGGTCACGCCGCGGCATTGTCATTCCAACGCCGCGACGCATTACAATATAGGTCATGGGATGCCGCGGCATTCTCATGCCCACGCTGTGGCGTTCTAAAATACATGCTCTCTGACTTTGGGTGCATGGAAGAAGCAAGCCGCGGCATTCTCATTCCACGCCGCGGCGTTACAGGCTGATACTTGCACTTTGATTTCTCTTGCAAATCTGGTCCAAAGTTGACATGATTCACTTGGTTGGAACCTTACCTGCCATAGAGAAATTTTCAATTCACTAATCAGTGCAAATGTACTCGAAATATCCAAAAATCATGATGGAAGACATTGAAACCAAATTATACAAATATACACTTAAACTCATCCATTCATGCATAAAAACAAGGACTAGGCAGCAATAAAGCTCGGATATAGGGCCCAAATAATTACAATATGTGAAGTTATCACACCCCAAACTTAAATTTTTGCTAGTCCTCGAGCAAAACAAAGTACATTCAAATCGTTCAACTTGTTAACCTCGCTTCAACAATCTGCACATTCCACTTTCACTTAAACAAACTCATGTAAAATGATTGCATAAAATCTCAAAGAATGAACTTGCCTCATACTCGCTTTCACACATATACAACCCTACTCATGCCGACAATCACAAATTTTCCTTTCACCAAGATATAATTTCCCACAATCATGCATACCAAACTTCTTCTTTTCCATTAGGACTTACCCGGATGAGTTTATGAACATACAAATGAATATGCATCAAAGAATCCACAAGATTGTAATTCAACTCTCTCTCCACTAATGTAACTCACACATGATTGAAGATCAAAAGGGTCTTTATCAGCTTATAATGTTAGGCCAATGGTATGGGTTAAAGAACAAAAGGAATGGATTTAACACAAACATCAAGACACACACACATATGATTTCAAGACTTGAGTACCATTGAGATTATCAGGGTATACCATACAACTTTGAGGATCGAACTCATAAGAACCATTCAATGCTTTATTTTTACTTTTCTTTTTCTTTTCTTTTGCTTTGCTTTTCTCTTTTCATTTTTTTTTCTTTCTTTTACTTTTTCAAAGCAAAGATTTTCTACAGCAGATGGTTCAAACAAGTTCTTTTTGAATTTGACTTACACGATACCCCGAGTATTTGACTCAATTCAAGAATCATATATACATGCACTCAACAACAATTATGGTAAGATAACAAATGTCATGTTTTCACATGCATTTAGAAATGGTTACATGGTATGGAATATGTAGGTGATGAAAAACATAAGGCCAAACATACATAAGGCTTCAAAGGGGACCTAAGATATGATCATGTCAAGGTAAGCTTTTTAAGGCTCAATCGGTCCAATGAATGCCCTTATCATTTCTTCAATCATGCGCAAATTAGGATTTCACCTCAAGAGAGTTCAAAAACAATTTCACAGATAACTGATACCTTCACATGCACTGTCCATAAACTTTCTCTAAGCAAGACTTCTTATCAATTCTAAAGTTCAATAAACATGCAAGTGGGAAATATATCAATCCTCAAATGAAACTAGATTGCTCAACATGCTTCAAAGATTGCATATGGATTCACAGAAATGTTAAGGTCAATTTACATCCATCTCTATCATTGAACAATCATTTCACATTAGTTTTAACCTTTATAATTCAAATTGTGAAAGGGAACGACAATTGTATCTTGAATGAGATTTTTCAAGAAATGATTATCAAGATACAAGTTCCTCTGGATATTAACAAGCATACATAGCATACATAATTACAAAAATACATAAACTATACTAAAATACCAAAATATTATATCCACAATAGGCAATATTAACATAAATACTAAGGATATAAACATGCATCAGCATCAAAATACTAAGTTTAGGACACCCCCCCAAACCTGAGGGAAACAGTGTTCACACTGTACATGAGAAACATATAATATATAAAAGCAAAAAGAATGACAACGAAAGGAACATGGCCTGATAGCCTCAAAAGCTAGAAGGAAGCCTCCTCTGAATCGGCGGCCTCAGCATCTAGATCCTCATCATCGTCGTCATCATGGCCTGCGGGGTGAGAGGGGCGGCTCCTGGGATGGTGGTGGGGTGCCGCGGCCACGGCGGGAAGTTTGGGACCGGGTAGTCCTCCATCGCAGGGTGCAATCGCTCCGCAGCCCAACGCCGCGTCCGAATGATATACGCCAAAGATGGCAATGGTCTCCGCGCCGCCCGAACCTCCAGCCCCGCCACCCGGCATCGATCCGCGCCTCCACGCAAAGATCATCCGCCGTGACCGGCCCCGGGCCGTGATGGTCCTGGTATCTGTGGTGGTGGCTGCCTCTGTGGTCGTCTAGCTGCTGGTGGTGGTGCTGCTGGAGCGGCTCGAACCCTCTCAAAAAAATAATCGTTCAGAGGCTGTTTTGCCTCTGTGCGCTCCTCGTCATCCTGAATTTAGACCATTTGAGTCAGGCACAACCTCTGGATGAGAGAAGGGAAAAACAGGCTCTTGCACTCCCTAGCAGCTTGCCGTATCTGCTGATGGATAAGATGGGCAACATCAATAGCCCTATGCTCCAAAATGGCATATATCAAGATCGCCCGATCCCTAGTAACCTCTGACAGGTTGTTCGATGGCAGAATCCGGGTGTTGATGAAATGGTACCACACCCGAGCCTCTGGCGTTAAGCATGCCCTGCGGAAGAATCGGGGCCTGGCATCCTGGACGCTCAAGACCCACTCGACTGGTCGTGAAGCCTCCGTACAAATTCTGTTAGTGACCGTAGTGAGGTCAATACCATCTGGATCAACAGCTATAAACTGGGAGTACTCACACTCCAATGGGGAGGAGGGGGCAAGGCGAGGGCTGCCCGAATAACCGGAACCGAATAGAGACGCGGCGGCCTCGCACAACCACAAGGTGGAGGGGTTGGCGCTAGAAGTGTCAATGTTCGCATAAAACTTGCGAACCATAGGAAGTACCGCCACATCCGATGCAACGCAAATCGATCCCAGCGGTGGTGGCGGATGATCAACTCAACAGGCTCAGGGATACCATCCTGAGCAGAGAAGCCTCTCTCAGCCGTCACCTTTTTTGACACCAAGGCGGTGTAACGCTGTGCAGCCTCCGCAGACACAAACCTGCGTTGATCGAAGGCAGGAGGGGATGGTTCTCGGCGCCGCTGACTAGATGATCCGCGCTGTCTTTTAGCAGACATGGTACCTGAAATTGAATTGCAAATAGTTAGTATCAATTGATGAAACTGAAAATGCAAGATACATTTGCAATGTGGGAATAATTCTGCAAAAGTAAACATGTCACGCCGCGGCATTCACCACTACGCCGCGGCATTCAACTGTTTTCTATCACGCCGCGGCATTGTAAGGACACGCCGCGGCATTCAACCAGTTCATCTACACGCCGCGGCATTCAAACACAACGCCGCGGCATTCAACATAGGCAGAACCCAGAAAACCCCCATTAAATCAGGCAAATCATTCCCCCAGGCAGGAAATCAAAGAAAACAACATTAAAATAACAAAATTATGCTATTCAAACACTCTTAAACTCCTTAAACTATACAAATATACACGTAACACGATTTTTAAACAAAAACGAAAGGAAAATATTAAAAAAATACGAAATAAATGATGGAAAGAGCTTCAAACCTGATTAGGAAGCACTGGTGTGGTCGGAGAAGCAAGAAAAATAGATTGCAATGAGAGAAATTTGAGAGAAAAAAACAGAGAAAATAGTGTATGTACGAGGGAGAGGGACGGTCACCCATCCGTGGGGTGTTAAACCCCAACAACAGATCATACGCCATGGCGTATGCCACACGCTGCACATGCGCGCGCGCTAGTAATTCCCTCGAAAAAAAATTTTTTTTTTATTTTTTTTTTTTTTATTTATTTTATTATGAATATTTTTTTTGAACAAACGCCGCACGTTGGGAGCACTCCACGCCGCGGCGTGAGAGAGGTCGGGTCATTTGAATTTCAAAAAGAACCGACTTTCACCCATAATATTGCCAAAAATTGATCCTAACCAAATATACAATATGTCCAAATGATCAAAAAGCAAATTAAATATCAAAAGCATAGCTAAACTACAAAAATCACATATTAAGTATTATAAACCTAAAAACAAAGACAATAAACCTTTGGGTTCCCTCCCAACAAGGGCCTTAGTTATAGTCCTGGCAGGACTTTGGTGATATCAAGCAGGAGTTGTTAATGGGAGGGAGGTCTTCTCCCTTTGAATCTCACCTCCAAAATAAGGTTTTAGGCGCTGGCCGTTAACCTTAAAACTTGATGATCTATCCAGTGGACTAATCTCCACTGCTCCGTGGGGAAACACCCTTATCACCACAAAGGGTCCCGACCATCTTGATTTTAACTTTCCAGGGAAGAGTTTAAGCCTGGAATTGTACAGAGAACCTGCTGGCCTTCATTGAATCTTTTCTCGGACAATCTTCTTGTCATGCCGTATTTAGACTTCTCCTTGTATACTTTTGCATTCTCATAGGCCTGCAGCCTAAATTCATCCAGCTCATTGAGTTGCAAAAGTCTCTTCTCACCTAAGAAGCTTTGAATTGAAGTTGAGCCGCTTTATTGCCCAATAAGCATTATGCTCAAGCTCAACCGGCAGTGGCATGCTTTTCCGAATACCACGTTGTACGGAGACATACCAATTGGACCCTTGTAAGCAGTCCTGTAAGCCCACAGTGCATCATCTAATTTCCTTGACCAATCCTTTCTTGTAGGACACACTGTCTTTTCCAAGATCCGCTTAATCTCGCGGTTGGATACCTCTGCTTGCCCACTTGTCTGTGGGTGATAAGCAGTGGATATCCTATGCGTTACACCGTACTTGGCTAGGAGGGCTTCAAAATATTTGTTACAAAAATGTAACCCTCCGTCACTGATTATGGCCCTAGGTGTTCCACATCTGGTGAAGATCTGTTTCTTCATAAAACCAATCACTACCTTTGAATCATTGGTAGGATATGTACATGCCTCCACCCATTTGGACACGTAGTCCACAGCCACAAGGATGTATTGATTCCCAAAGGAGGGAATAAAGGGGCCCATGAAGTCAATGCCCCAAACATCAAAGATTTCAACTTCTAGAATGAAGTTCAGGGGCATTTCGTTCTTTCTAGAAATGTTTCCAGACCTCTGGCACCGATCACACTGTTGCACATAAGAATGTGCATCTTTAAAAAGCGTTGGCCAATAAAAGCCAGATTGGAGCACTTTGGAAGCCGTCTTCTCACCACTATAGTGTCCACCGTATGGAGAAGCATGGCATTGACTCAGAATATGTTCCACTTCCTCCATAGGTACACACCTTCTCAACATCTGGTCGGAGCACTGCTTAAACAGAAATGACTCATCCCAAATGTAATGCCTGACATCATACAAGAATTTCTTCTTCTGATGAGAGGTGAGATCAGGCAAAGACACCACTCACTCGCAATGTAGTTCACCATATCTCGCGTACCATGGGCATGAGTGAGTGGTGGGCTGTAAAAAGTCGCTCATCGGGAAATGTTTCCGATTATGATCGGTCAACTTGGTATTCGTCATTTTCAAGTCTAGAAAGGTGGTCCGCCACTTGATTTTCTCGCACCTTTCTTGTCTCTAATCTCCATATCAAACTCTTGTAGAAGCGTAACCCACCTAATCAATCGTGGTTTTGCGTCCTTCTTGCTCACCAAGTATTTTATGGCTGAATGATCTCAGTAAAGACTATCACCTTGGTTCCTACCAAGTAAGCTCGAACTTGTCAAATGCGAAGACTACCGCAAGTAGCTCTTTCTCCGTTGTTGTGTAGTTCAATGGGCATCATTAAGTGTCTTGCTCGCATAATATATGGAGCGAAACACCTTATCCTTCCTTTGTCCCAACACTGCACCCACCGCATAATCACTTGCGTCGCACATGAGCTCAAATGGTAAAGCCCAATCAGGGGTGATAATTACTCTGGTGCCGAGACCCGCTTTTTCGCCCTCAAATGTAACCTGACATGGTTCATCAAAGTTAAACTGGATGTCCTTCTCCAGAAGGTTGCACAGAGGCTTGGCTATCTTTGAAAAGTCTTTAATGAACCTCCTATAGAAACCCGCATGGCCAAGAAAACTGTGGATTCCTTTCATATAATTTGGTGGAGGTAGCTTATCTATTTCCTCAATCTTTGCTTTATCAACCTCCATTCCTCTCTCAGAAACCTTATGGCCAAGAACTATGCCTTCTTGGACCATAAAGTGACACTTTTCCCAGTTTAGGACGAGGTTGGTTTCTTCACACCTCTTCAGTACGGATGACAAAGTATGCAAACAGCTATTGTAATCATCCCCAAATACTGAAAAGTCGTCCATAAACACTTCCAGGCCATGCTCTATCATATCTGCAAAGATGGCCATCATGCATCGTTGAAAGGTTGCAGGAGCATTGCATAACCCGAATGGCATTCGACGAAACGCAAATGTACCGTAGGGACACGTGAAAGTTGTTTTCTCTTGGTCCTCTGGCGCTACGGCAATTTGGTTATATCCACAACCATCCAAGAAACAATAATAGGCTTTTCCTGCAAGCCTATCTAGCATCTGATCGATGAACGGAAGCGGAAAATGGTCCTTCCGGTGGCCTTATTTAACTTACTAGTAGTCCATGCAAACCCTCTAGCCTGTAACCTTTCGAGAGGGAATCAATTCATTGTTCTCATTGGTGACTACCGTCATGCCACCTTTCTTAGGGACGCATTGGATTGGTGAGACCCACGGCCATCGAAATTGGATATATTATACCCGCATCTAGCCACTTAATTATTTCCTTTCTCACCACTTCCTTCATAATAGGATTCAACCTCCTTTAGTGCTCCACAACACCATTCTGATTATCCTCTAAGAGGATCTTGTGCATACAAATGGAGGGGCTAATGCCTTGGATATCGCAATAGTCCATCCAATTACATGTTTGTAATGCCTCAGCACACGGAGAAGCTTCTCCGTTTGATCTTCGGAGAGGGTTGATGATATTATAACCGGTAACGTGGAGGTTTCACCCAAATATGCATATTGCAAATGATTGGGTAAAGACTTAAGTTCAAGCCTCGGTGGTACTTCAATGGAGGACTTAGATGCCTTCTTTGATGCCTCGGACTCCAAGGTTTCAAACTTGGGTGACCGATATTGCCTCGGAAATGCATCTAGGCACTTTATCAACTCGGACACTTCATCCCTTGATTCTTCATCATCCTCAGGTGATGAAGCTAACGCCACAGTGAGGGAGTCTCCTGGAATATTGGCTTGGAATGAATCATTGATGATGTTATCCAATACCCCAACATAGGAGCACTCTTCTTGGTCTTGAGGAAACTTTATAGCTCTAAATATGTTGAAAGTAACCTCTTGATCTTGAACTCTCATTGTCAGCTCACCTTTCTGCACGTCAATGAGAGTTCTTCCTGTAGCTAGGAACGGCCTGCCCAGGATCAAAGGGACCCTATGATCCTCTTCCATATCCAGTATAACGAAGTCCGCAGGGAATATGAACTTGTCCACTTTCACAAGGACATCTTCCACTATCCCCCTTGGATACGTGTAAGAGCGATCGGCTAGCTGGAGAGTTACTGATGTGGGTTTGCATTCCCCCAAACCTAGCCTCTGGAATATGGATAGGGGCATAAGATTAATGCTTGCCCCCATATCGCATAAAGCTTGGCCAAGGAACTTCTCTCCTATGGCACAAGGAATCAGAAGCTTCCCGATCCTTTAACTTTGGGGGAAGCTTCTGTTGCAACACGGCACTGCATTCCTCAGTCAATGCAACCGTTTCAAACTCACCTAGCCTACGTTTCTTGGACAAAATGTCTTTCATAAACTTAACGTAGCTAGGCATCTGCTCTAAGGCCTCCGCAAAAGGGATGTTTATTTGAAGCTTCTTAAAAACTTCCAAAAATTTCTTAAACTGAACATCCATTTTGTGCTTGACCAGCCTGCTTGGAAAAGGTACAGGATGTACATAAGGGTTGTTCACAAATTTCTTGTCCTCGACCTTTTCCGTAGAAACTTCGTTTCTTGGCAACATCCTCGGCTCTCACCTCTTTCTCATTGGATGCTTCAACATCTTCCTCCAAAGATCCTTGTCTTAGGATTGCCCTCTATGTCCTTTCCACTCCTCAACGAGATGACCTTACAGTCCGCATTCAAGTCACCCTTTGGGTTATTAACTGTGTTACTTGGGAAGGTGCCTGGCGGCCTGTTGTTAATAGCATTTGCTAACTGTCCTACCTGCGTTTCTAATGCTCTCATCGAAGCCGTTTGACTTTGAATCAACGAATCATTCTTTGACAAATGAGCATCAGTCCTTTGCATGTAAGAGTCAGTCTTAGAAATGAAAGCATCATTCTTCTGCATTAGCTGCATGAACATTTCTTGCAACGCATGTTTCCTTTCTTGCATTGGTTGTCTTGGTTGAGCAGAAAATCCAAGAGGATTGTACTGGCGTTCAGGTCCAGGAGCATTAGAGGAGGAAGAGGGTCCTTGATTGTCCCTCCATGAGAAATTTGGATGATTCCTCCATCCAGGATTATATTGATTGGAGTATGGGTTATTTGGTTGGGAGCGATAGTTACCAACATAATGTGCGCTCTCAAGCATACTCGGCACCTATCACTCGCATGATTATCCCCACAATGGTCACAAAGGACAAATGGGCTTTGGTTTGATCTCTCGCCGACCCATATTGTCCATCTTGCTCGCCAAAGCCGCAACTCGTGTCAGTTAATGAGGTTATGGGATCCACCTCATGCACTCCACCTACCCTCCTTGGAGTATTCCTTGATGAAGGCCATTGATAGTCATTGGTCGCTAGTTCCTCCAATAACTGGAAGGCATCATCGAATGATTTGCTTAACAAGGAGCCTCCAAATGCAAAGATCTACAATTGGGCGATGTTGGTGCAACAATCCCTTGTGAAATGAATAAATTTGGTGCCACGGTGGTATTTCGTGATGTGGGCACCTTCTTAGGAGATCCTTGTACCTTTCCCATGCTTCATGCAAGGATTCGAGTCAGATTGGGTGAATGATGTAATATCATTCACCATTTCAGCAGTCTTAGACGGAGGGAAATATTTATTCAGAAACTTGGTACATACCTCCGCCCAAGTTGTTATTGATCCCGCTGGCAAAGAATGCAGCCAACTTTTAGCTCTATCCCTTAAAGAAAAAGGAAAGAGCCGTAAACGGATAGCATCATTCGATACCCCGTTATGCTTGAACGTGTCGCAGATCTCTAAGAAATTTGAGAGATGTGCATTGGGATCTTCATTTGGTACGCCGTCATACTGTACTGAAGCTTGAATCATTTGGATGATGGCCGGCTTAATCTCGAAATTATTTGCCCGGATGGCAGGACGTCTGATACTAGATTGCAGATTGTCCATTTGAGGAGTAGCAAACTCCCTCAATGGCCTTGTACGACTCGCGTCCCCACCACCACGTCATGCAAAGCGGCTTCGTCACCATTTTGCTCTTCTGAAACAATTAACAAATAATGAATTAAATGAATATGAAACCAAAGAAACTTGAACTAGAGATACTTAACTTCGTTGTTTATATTAGTAAAACTAAATTTAAACCGTCGATCCCCAAAGAATCAAGCGCCAAAAACTTGTTCACTCTTTTTTACTTACCGCAAGTGCACGAATCGCACTGTAGTATAGCTTGAGTCGGATATCGTTCCCACGAGGATAAACGTTAAATTCAAGTACTAATTATAAACCAATAACTTAAGTATTTCTATTCAAGGAATTATAAATTGTAAAGGTTCGTATTAAACTACTAAGAAGAACTTTTAAAATATCGATTGAGTTTAGAAAATGATTTAGAACATAGGGTATCCTTTTTCACCTCCTATATCAATTGTTAATAAATAATCCTTACGAGCAATATACATGCAATGGTTAGGTTAGCTTGGGAATCTACTTTAGTGAAAGCCTATGTCTAGGTCAATCAACCCCGGTATTACTTACCTAATACACTATATTTCTATGAGGACTAGTGTAAGCTCTACTAATGAACGATTTATTCCCAATTAATCACTATGCATGGTCAATAGGTATATTTCTATCCTATCAACAAATCATTGCATCCAAGCCAATTGAATGAAATAGATCATGCATCAATCATACATATGATCTCAATTCCAAATTCCTATGTCTAGGCTCATTAGAATTGAACAAATCAGTTGAAAGTTGATCAAACAATCAAAGCATTAAACACCATATGATTGAACAAATACCAAATCATGTATATAACTCAAAGGATTACAAGATTAATCAATATTCATAGGAGGATCCAAAGTAAACCCTATAAACTGCTTAGCCAACCATGACAAACGAAAATAAACTAGTGATATACAGAGTCATGGGATAAGGGAAGAGAAAAGAGAAGAGAAAAGAAGAACAAAGCTAAGGGGAGTGATCCTCCAAGCTTCAATCCTCCACCAAGATGAAGAGAGACTCCAAACGTGGTCACTTCTGGTTCCTTCTGGTGTAAAATGAGAAAACCTGGCCGCAGCTCTCAAAAATAAAACCTAACTCTCTTTAAAAATCGATGAAACAGTATTTATAGGGCTCAGAAAACAGGGTCACGCCGCGGCATTGTCATTCCAACGCCGCGGCGCGTTACAATATAGGTCATGGGACGCCGCGGCATTCTCATGCCCACGCCGCGGCGTTCTAAAATACGTGCTCTCTGACTTTGGGTGCAGGGAAGAAGCACGCCGCGACATTCTCATTCCACGCCGCGGCGTTACAGGCTGATACTTGCACTTTGATTTCTCTTGCAAATCTGGTCCAAAGTTGACATGATTCACTTGGTTGGAACCTTACCTGCCATAGAGAAATTTCCAATTCACTAATCAGTGCAAATGTACTCGAAATATCCAAAAATCATGATGGAAGACATTGAAACCAAATTATACAAATATACAGTTAAACTCATCCATTCATGCATAAAAACAAGGACTAGGCAGGCAATAAAGCTCAGATATGGGGCCCAAATAATTACAATATGTGAAGTTATCATGAATCTTGATCATTGGATCTTACATGAATAGTTAAGTTTAGAACATAAATACATGTAACTTTTTTAACTGGTCACATAACATTTAAGTAACTTTTAATCTTGACCATCCATGTATAGTTCTTGGATTTTACTTTTTTAAGTGGTCACGTGACTTTTAAGTAACTTTTAATCTTGACTATCCATGTATAATTGTATAGTCAAAATTTACTTTTCTCGCCCTATATATATATAATTCTTTTACTCTATCTATCCACTTTTATCTGTCTATTAAGATTGCTGCACAAAAATTAATAAAGTCATTAAAGTTCTCGATTATAAGCAAAGTTAATTTGATTGATTGAATTACCCTTTATTGAAATACTTAAAATACTATTATCACTCTACTAATCTTCTCTCTCACTTATTAATACTAAGGGTAAAGTTAAAAAAAATAGAAAAAAAGTATGCAACTTCCTTGAACTTTAACCTTTTTACAAATTACCACCATGAACTTTAAAATCTTTCCAATTTGTCCTTAAACTTTAATTAATATCCCAATAGATCCTTCTGTTTAATTTGAATTTGTTAATTTATTAACGATGATATTGTGTAAGAACATCTTATTTATTTTGTAAGGAAGAGTATATATTTAAAATTAAATTTTAATAAACAAATTTATAAATAGTTCTTAATTAATATTAATACAAATAAAATAATACTATACAATATTATCGTTAGTGAATTAACGGATCCAAATTAAACATAAGGATCTATTGAGACATTAATTAAAGTTTAGGAACTAATTAAGAAAGTTTTAAAATTCATGATGATGATTTACAAAAAGAGTCAAAGTTTAAGGAGTCTCTATACTCTTTTCTCAAAAAATAATTGATGACTCATTAATTTTTTAAATGGACAAATAATTTTAGATAAAATATCTAAATAAACAAATAAAAGTTGACGGATAGAGTATTTATTAGTATAAATTTATATATTATTATTAAATAATGTATTGTCAAATTATTAACAAAATGTGACTATAAAAAAATCTTAAATTGAAAATAAACTAAAATCAAATTTATATATTACTCCATCCGGTCTATTTTAAGTGTCACTTTTGTGAAAAAAATTTAGTCTATTATAAGTGATATTTCACATACTAATAAAACATTAATTATTGTTTTTTCATTTTTATCCTTATACTTTACTAGTTTTAACTATATATAGAAATTAGATGAACATGATAAAATGAAGTGATTAATTGAAATGAATAAAGGTAACTTAGTAAAGAAAAATTCACTTCTAAAACTTGATTTAATGTTTCTTAATTATTGTGCTTTATATCAAATTGATACTTAAAATAGACTGAAGGTAGTATATTATAGAATAAAATTTAATTCTAACTTTTTTTTTCAAACTCTTTCTTTCAATCTCTTTAATCACTCTATTAATTTGTTATTTACAATCCCACTTAATTAAGTTAATGACTATATAAATAATAATTAAAAGGATTAGATAGAAAGAGTTGAAGTCAAATTTTATTATATATTATATTATATACAAATTAAAAATATTCAATTATTTTTGTGGTACGCGTCAACATATTGTCAACAGCAATTAATATTTCTAGGCTAAGTAGCTAATGCATTTATTTTGTGAGTAATGATTCTTCTAGCTATAACTCGCTGATACCATCGTGGGTTGGAAAACATAATAGAGATGAGAGAAAATTGAGTCTTGAGAGTTAAGATAATGAAAAATGTAAATTTTACAAAATGGTAAAAAGTATATGTAATAAGCAAATAGACAATTTATATAAAACATTATTAGTGTAACTAACTAGTATTCAACTTGCTTACTCGGCATACTTATCTAACTAATTTCTACCTAACATAAGCATACACTGATACACTGGTAATAATATGCATACAACTAATCCAAAAGGGTTCCATCTGAATCCTGAATTAAAATTTGAAAAGCTTAAGTTGAATTACCAGAAAGTCCTGCATGTACAATTTGTGTGAATTTGAGAACACAATGTCGTACAAGTATCATTTCTTGTAACAACTTTTGTGTTATCCTATTGCTTGAGCATATTTTGTTATGTTACATTTTTTTTTGTTTTTTATTTTTTATTTTCTTGTGTATCATTCAATCTTTCGAAATATAAATTATGTTACATTTTCTTTTTTTTTTTTTTTTTGTTATGCTTTTTTGGTACAAATTATTTTATACTTTTAACCTTTGAACTAATAGGCTATATGAAATTTGACCCAATATTACTAGCATGCAGAATTTGATTTTCTTTCTTCTCCTTCGTCCCTTTTTTATTTTTTATTTTTTCTTAACTCTCCTACACATTCCGAAGACCTGAAGCCCAGATGCTGTGCGGATGGTATGGTAGTACATACAGATTGGAAAACATATTTTAGGGGTGGAGTCCACTACCATTACCATAGATCCACTTTTTTTTTTTTTTTCGGTTACAACAACCATCAGCCATAGATCCACTGGTTATTAGTATATCCCGTACAACTCATCCTAGCTACATAGGTTTTTCCTTTCTCTTTTTTGTTGCATGGATAGATAATTTTATAATAATTATCATATGAAAAAGTTACAACATTGATAATCGTGTTATACGTTTTTTTTTTTTTAAGTTTTTCAGCAAAATAAAGTAAGCTATAATTGGTGTCCCTTAATCATTTTAAGGCTCGTTTATTACGATTAGGATAAGATTTAATAATATTAAATTTGATAATATAAAGTTTAATAATACAAGATTTAATCATGTAAGGATTAATACATAATGATTAGAGAGATATTAAAGTATTTAAAATTGTAATAAATATTTTTATAAAAACTTATACATCAAAATTTAATTAAGTATAATGTCACTTCTAAAACTTAATTAAGCTATTCATAGTTTTAATATATAAAAAAGTTTAATAAGTAAATTTATATAATATAATATTTATACCAAATAAATCATAATATATTGTATTATCTTATTCTATCAAACTTAATATGATAGACTAAATAAGATGTTATAAACAAAAGTTTTATATTTTTATAAAACTTTGTAAATACCAAATTTAATTATATATTTATTTATAAAATTTATCAAAAAACTACCACTTGTCTAAAAATATAATCATTTTTCCCATAATAATGATAACTTTTCTCTAAAATAAATAAATAAATAGTGCTCTATCAGTCTACTTTTGTTTAACTATTAAGATTAATACACATAAAGTAATAAAGTTATTAAATATACTAAATAATAGAAAAATATAATATTATATTACCTTTTTCTCACTTAATTAATATTTTTTCTATCTTCCTATATTAATCTCACCTTCTCTCTTCCCCACTCAATACTTGGCTAAGCAAAAGGCACGTATTCCATGAATTGATTAGATTAGTTGATTTTAGGAAGTTTTAAAAATCAATTAATATGTGTTTATTGAGTTTTGTGAAGATAATAAAAAATAAAAATAAAGTTGAAAAAGGACAAATAGAGATTATTTAATTTTTTAAATAGACAGATAATGTTGAATAAATCAAAATTTTTAAATAAAAAAATAAAAGTAAATAAAGGAAGTATATCTGAAAAGATTCATATGCTAATATGCAAATTTATTTCAAAACATAGAATAATTTCATATCTTGAAAATTCAAGAACATTCAATACTTTCTCTTTAAATAATTAGGATAATTTAATAAAAAAACAATACATACTATTTTAGTTACTTAACAAGTTCTAATAGCACGCGTTAACAAAATGTGTTGTAAAATATAGAGGCTCAAGAGTTGGGCCGAGCTTGGAACAAAGATTAATGGGCTTATGTTTTTGTACCAAACTTCTAGTCAGAGCCCAATTTAACTGGCACCAAAATTGAAGGTTGGGTCATGCCTTAAACTCATTGGCAGAGCTAAGACTTTGTTCGTCTCTAAATTTATATAAAGACCATTTTGTTTAAAATTTCTAAAAAATAATTGAGTAAATTTAGCACAAATTTTATAAATAAAGTACATTTTCCTTTAAAAAAATTAGCCAAAACAATAATTTACGACTAAATCCTACTTAAAGGCATTTCAATAAACACAATAATATTAGAGAAATTTTTAAGTGTTTTAAGAATTAAAGATTTTTCTTATTTTATACTGTTAAATGTACGTTATAGATAATCATTATTTTGCACTTTAACTTAATTTTTAGTACTATATCTAGTGTATGATACAAAGCAAGAGAGGAACAACTAAGAATTTCTCTAAATATTTTTTAGCTTGACGGCCTAGACCCTAAAATTAGTTACGCCCAACAGCCTTGATCTTTAGCCACCAAAGTGTCTGGACTTGAAGTCTACTTTCAAAGTTCTCTCTATCAAACAATTAAATATTTGATATTGCCAAATAGCTCATTAGACTTCACGTCGTTTCCTAATTCTTCTATTTGTACTTCTCCTTTAAAATGTTGGCCAAGTTCACTTAACCTTGTGAAGGTGGAACACATATAAAACCAAAGTTAAATCTTGTATTTCCACTAAATACCAAAGTAACCGTGCTAATTCTCTATGAAACAAATACCTTACTTTGGAATTATCTTTCCATGACTTGACCTATTATCAGACCTGGACCATGAACCTTATCGGGCATACTCATGAATCACGTGGCAAGTGTATGTTAGTGATTGTTCTGTAAACGAAACTATGAAAACCACTCGATAAAAAAAAGGGTACAAAATTGCATTGCATAAAAAAAATTTAGCTATTTCCCTTGATTTATCAATATAATAAAGAGGAAGTAATTTAAATAGAAGATCTTCAAGATAAAATATTCAGCTTAAACATTATGTATTTCTACTTAAAAACACAGAATGTGAAATTTAATTTTAGGTTGCCTGGAATTTTTGCATGAGACCATATATTAATTGTATTAAGAGATTGGGCAAAAATCCACAGGTAGAGGCGGCATGTCAGTTTAAATGGTTTTAGTTACTCAAAATCCAGGAAGTTTCCTCTCAGACAACAAAATAGATTTTCCATTTTCATGCCACAGAAACTAGAAACAAGAGAAAATGGTAAAAAAAAAGGAATAGAATAATCAAGGAAAGCCCACGTGAGGATTAAAATTCAGATAAGTCATAAGATTGCAGATTTTGGTCCAAGTATCCAACCACTTCAATTAGACCACAATTGCCGGAAGAAGCTTCTTTTGCTTCAAAGTTGTACTCAAACGGTTGGCCAAGAGTTCAAGATATTGCACTTCTGAGGTTTAGATTTGATACAATTCTATATATCTCGCCAACTTAACAAGGCCGCTCTTTCCTTCCTCTTTCCTTTACCATTTCTCTTCTATAAAATATTGCTGGTAAATTGCTAACTTTTTTCCTTCTTTTTTCATTTTTTAATTCCCTTTTGAACAAGTAAATTTTGGTACTTGGATCCCTATCTTACCAATGTGCTATCAAGTCTTTGTTTTGTTGATGTGCAACAATGGTCACGAGACAAACCTAGCCTAAACGATGGCAAACTAGCTCTGCCACTTCTTTTCTACAGAACCAGATAGAAAAGTTTGATAACCTATGCTTGTCATTTTCGGAGTTACAAAAAAGAAGCATATCCAATGTCATATACCATGTTATAAATTAAAAATGTCGCCTCAATGCGACCAGATCTTGCTTCATCGATCAAAACATTAATTGGATTTTTTTGTGAATTTTACACCCACAACTTAAAAGATATATATTCTTTAAAAGTTGTTATTATCATTTCGATCTTCATAAAATTATCCTATAAAAACACTCCTTTTTTGTTCTTGCTTTACAAATTACTGCATAAAATTGTTGCCATGCCAGAAGTCTGAATTTTGTACACTTGAAGACAAAAGGGTTGCCAAAATGCATAAGAAACCCCCCATGTGTGCGTACACGCGTGGCTTAAACCGTGCAAAGCTCGACCATGCATGTTGACTTACAATCTGATACAGGCTAAAACAACAGTCACCTCAATTAATTTGGACATAATTGCGCTCCACAGATTACTGCAATTCCTTATCTTTTCAGCTTTACAGCAAAAGACAGGGAAAAAAAATTCCATTATATTTGGATTAATAAATAACAAAACAGAAAAGATAGACTCAAATGATCTCCAAATATGATCATTCTGACATGACAAATACTTCTTTTGCCAAAAGGTCAAAAGTAATAAAAAAAATAAAAATAAAAACAAAAGAAGAGAAAAATTAAAAAAAGGAATAAACATTAAATAGTCTTATGGATTGAATTTGGTTTGGTTCTTTAATTTGATTCACCAAGTACTACTATTCTCAGAGGACATCAATAATTGTTCCAAATACTCTGTGCCTAGATCTTCAAAGACAACTACATTGTCTATCCTAACATGTGCGTCTTTCTTCTTCTTGATACCCATTTTCCTTCTCATGGAGTGCTTTCTCTTCAAAGCCACCACAGGGGAACACCCATCTTCACAGCCATAGTTCATCTCCTTAAGTGACTCCTTCACCCTCTCAACAGGGAAGTTGAGTATTGCTTCAGAACCCCGCATGGAAAAAGCAGCTTGATCATAAGCTAGAGCTGCTGCTTCTGCACTGTCAAATGTACCCAGCCACACCCTTATGCCATGCCTCGTGGAATCCCTTATCTCCGCCGCGAACTTCCCCCACGGCCGCCGCCGGACTCCTCTGTATATCTTCTCCTTCCTTGTGCCGTCGCCACCTTTCTCCTCTGAGCTCACCTCCTCTTCCTTCTTGACTCTGCAAGCGCCAAATGTTTGTTGGGATGTGATCATGCCATAGAGAAGCATCTCTTCTGGGTCATTCTCGTTGAAGGGAAGGTAGTGATCATCCTGCAGATTCAAAGAGAATGAGTCCGGTGACCCGAATGAAGATTCTGACGAGAAATCGGAGTTTGATGAGTGGAGGATGGAGGAACAATCCATTTGAAGTGTAGACGAGTTCATGTGTATGGGATTGTGCGTGGGACTAAGCGAGTAAGAGAGTTGCTCTGTTTTTTTCTCAATCTTGGAATACCCACTCCCTTATATATACCCAATTGGAGGAAACTAATGGTAAAAGTCGCTGGTAAAGCCAAATAGGTTTAGTAGAAATTCTAACTTAAACATAATATATAATATATTATAATTGAATATATTACATTAATTAAAATTTAATATTTTTATAAATTTTTATATTTTATAATTAATTTTATGATATTTTATAAAAATATTAAATTATAATTAATTTAATATACTCAAATAAATATACTATATTTAGATAAAAAAAATTCTAAATTTAAGAGAATTGCAGATGTCCTTAACAATCTTAAACTATTCTAGTAAAAACAGTAACCCATGACATGGAATAATACATGTCATTAGATTAAATTTATATAAGATATGAATGCTTAAAAGTAGGAGTTCAACTTTAATGCACCGTTGTTATAATTTTTTTTATATTATCAATTAGTTATACATTATTATGTATATAATTTTTAAAATAATTATTATAAGAATTAAATTTTTTTATTTATATAACAATACATAATTAAATAATAGTATATTCAAATTAAATCTTAAAAATATTACTCTCAAAGTTCTATAATTAGAGTGTAAGACAATCTTCTTATACCGTACCACTTAAAATGTAACATACATAACTGCCGATTTTCATTTGGCTTGACAGTCCAATCGATTAGTGATTTTCTTTAAGTTAAGCCTAAATATTAGATAGTCTCTTTGTTATTGGGCTGATTTAGCTCAGGTCGGCAACATAATTTAGCGTGACCAAGCTAACCCAAATTTGGGTTAGCCTGATTTATCCCACTTAATTTTTATTGACCCATAAATAATCATTTTAGTTTATGTGTATAAAAAAAAAAAAACAGTTGAGAGTAATTGTTCTCTTTAGAATCAATAGTACTAGGACAAAAATAATCAAAAAGTAAGAATCTTTTGTTAGACCCATTAGAAAGTAGATTTTGAATAGGACTTGTGAAGTCTAGTGACAAATCAATTAAATGGATCATCATTGAATGTAATTTTATATTATGTTTAGATGATAGATAATGAGGAAAAAAAAAATTAGGAGAATGAAAATAATTTTTTATGTTTGAAAATTTTAAAATGCATAGGAATAGAACAGAACACATGGAGAATCATTTCCTTCCTCTTCTCCTCAAATGCCTAATTTTTGTTCTCCTAAAAAATGAAGTGAAATGGGGGAAACATATATTCTGTTCCGTTCTGTTAATGAATCTTTCAAATAAAGAGAGAGGAACTATGTTTCATTCTTTCTCTTTCTTTTTTAATTTATTCTTACTTATTCTATTTCGTTCTATTAATAAAAAAATATCCAAAGACATGATTAACCACTATATTTAAGCCTAACTGTTATCCGTGCATGTTATATAGCTAGTATCTTTATTTTTTAAAAAGATTTATTGTAGTCAAATGTTGTCAAGAATAATTTGTGTACACTTTGATTGTTTCACTTTCTCAATTCAGTCAAAAGTATATCATTAATGTTCGAGATTATATAATTTATAAAATATTTTTTGTAATTTAATCACAAGTAATTGTCATATTTAAAATTTATATATATGATCATTTGCCTACCTTACATGCTCATCCAATATTAAATCAATCGATTGAGGTTATAAATAACTAGTATTCTGGTAAGTGTTTTAAAAAATTGTAGAACAATAATTTACACAATTCGTGTTCAGTAGTAATCGTCTTTTTTTTTTTTTTTTTTATGTAAGATAAATGCATTCTCGGGTTAATTTTTAGGTCAACTGAAATTCTGTCTATTCTAATATTATTATCTCTCTCGTCTTGTGCAAGTTGGAAAATTAATTTCCTTTAACTGGTAGCAAGAGGTTAAGAACATGGTGTAAGAATATCATGAAATAGCAAAGTGCATGTAAAATTAATTATTAGGCACTCGTGTAGCAATAAAAATTATTGTTTTATATCACGGAATGTTCATCACATCAATTATGTAGGTTATGACTGGTTTTCACTTTAATTGTGTGAGTTTTGCTAATACACTTGTTAATGAATCAAAATAAAAGTTTTAATTAAAAAATGAGTTTTGTTAGTAAAATCCTTAAAAATTAAAACATTTTAAGTATTCAATATATTAAATGTTCTACTTTTTATTTAATAATTTTTATTTTTCAATTCCTTAACTATATTTTAAATGACATAACTAATCAGGTACTCATTTAAATGTAACAAAGTCCACACCTAAGATTTTCTCGTGTATCTAAACATTTTCAGGATTTTCAAATTGAGGAAGAAAGGCAAACAATAATGCTTACTATACACAGTAATGGTTACTACATCTTCACCAAAATAATAATAATAACAATGCTTATTACATATTTTTTATATGCACATCACCTCATATTAAGTTTAAATGACATAATTAGAATATAAATATGTACAAAACGTGATAAGAATCATTATAATCAAACAGTAAAAAATATATAAATGTTAAGTAATCTATCCTTATATTATAAACGAGAGTTCTTTCTCTTGAGATAGGATTTTTTTTTTTTATCCTACTCTCTTTTCCTTGAGAGTAGGAAATTTTTTTATGATACTCTCTTTCTTCAATTATCACATATCATTTATTTATCTTAATTCTTCTTTTATATTTATTTTCTCTATTCACTCAAATTTTTTTTATTTCTTCTTCTTATTAGTTACAAATCAAATTTTTTTAATAAATTCTCAAATTTACTTAATCAATTCTATATCAAGTTCATATATATTTGCTTAATCAAATATCAAATTTTCTTGAATAAATCTTAAATTTAAATATTTTTAAATTTATTTTTTTAAAATATCTTTTAATCTAAATATTTTACACCTTTTTTAATTTTAAACATAATTCTTAATTTAAAATTTTAAAATTCTATTTAAATTTTAAAAATAAATCCTATGTGACACACGAATATATATTAATTTGTATATAAATATATGTATATAATATTATTTAACAATAAAAAATAGATTGAGGAAGCATGGTGGTATTATTCTATTGAGAAATGTTATATTTTTCTATCAATTATTTTAATAATTATTTTAATATTAAATAAAAAAATATTAAATAAAAAAATAAATATATTTAATATCTTGATAATATAAAAAATATTTAATATTTTTTTATTTAATAATTAAAAAATTAATAAAAATATTGAATAAAAGAATAAATTATTTCTCTATTTTATTTGGCAGGTGGAACCTACAGTAATTACGCTAAGTAATACACGTGGGTCAATTAACAAACGGCGGCCAGGTCAGACTCAAATGAGCATATTTCTACGTGACCTCAAATTATGACGTCATAATTTGTTTTTCTAACAATAATCTCATATCTCGTCGTCTTAATAACGAAACCTGTTAATGGCAAAAATGGCAGCAGGAAATCCTATTGCGTCTCCCCACGTGTACGTGCTCAACAATTTCTACTCGAAACAGAGACATCTGTGGATAATGTATTGATATTACATGCTTAATATTAACTTGTGTCTCTTTGAGTAGAATGAGTTTAAGTTGTTTAAGTATGTAATTTTAAATTTAATTTTAAAATTTATGTATATAAAAATAATATTATTAAAAAAATCTTAATTTAAGTACTTAATTGTATTTAAAAGATTAATTTTTTATTTACTAAATAAATATATTTTAAGAAACCAAAAATATATATATTATTGGGTTTATATATAACAATATTTAATGTAATATTTCTAAAATGAATTAACACATATTTAATTCCTTTAAATATATCACATCATATTAGGTCTTCATTTACTACTTTCCTTGTCAAAATATTTGTCATTTAAAATTTTTGTATAAATATTAAAAAAAACAATTAATTAACTTCAGTTATAAAAAATAGTTACATTTAATTAAATTACATTATGTAAAAATACGTAAAATATTATCATTTCATTAATGTCTTCTCTTATTTCACTTAGTGAAAATAATAAAAGATTAACATAAAGTTAAAAAAGAACAATTAGTATCTTCTTAGATTTATAAAGCAACAGATACATAAAACTAAATTTATTTTTTAAAATGACAAATAATTTAAAATGAATGAGGTACTAGAAACATCAAATTTATCCTTACAATTAATGTTATCAACCTCGTCACTTAGTTAATGTTAATTTAAGAATTAATTTGGAATTAGAAATCGGACTAAAAGGATATTAAAGTTATTAATATCTTTTGATGACTAATTTGATGTATTTATAAATAAAATATGTTTATTAAATCACTTTCAAAGTACCTTCAATATGTATTTAAAGATATGAAGTATAAGTTCTTAACTATTTCCAATACAATAGAAAAATTTTTATACTTCAATTTCTAAGGGTTGTTGCTAAACAGATCTTTCCCATTGAGATGAAAAACAAAATGTTTTCTCAAATATTAACTCATCCGAGTATTATGTATGTATCTGTGTATGTGTGCGGTGTGGGTGTATGTGTTGAATATTATGCAGTTTATCAATTTGAAGTGTACAAAATAATTCTAAGTGCACAAAATCAATTTGAATTTTTATACACATTGGCATCAATGGAGAATAAAATAAAAATGTTGGAAATATAGGTGAAGCTACTAGAAACTTAGCTAGCTAGTCCAAGATAAGACAAGAACATAAACGAAATCTGTGAAATCAACAAGAACAGAGATGAACTGGAATGAGTATATCACAAATTGTTCAAGACTGTTGTCTTTAAGGGTTGATCTCCTCCCCTTCCCAAAATTATGCTTGATTGAAGTGGTGGCTTTTACAATAATATCTCATGTAACGGATAATATCCGTTTAATTTTTCTCGCGAGTATAAATACCCGTTTAAGTTATCCTCGTTTAATAAATAGATTAAAATCCGTAAAAAAAAATAAATTTTTTTATATAAAATTATTAAAAATCTTATTATATAATAAACGTGAGTCAGACCAAGAACTCGTCCACATGAAGGATAAGAATGCAAAATTAGATGTGATCACTTCCATACGAAGGATAAGAATGCAAATGAATCACTTCAACGGACAAAAGTGCAAAGGAAGCAACTCAATGATCTACAAAGATATTTTGATCTCAAAGTGGACTAATAAAATTAGAGGCTTAAAGTAAAATCCATATTAGACTTACATGTGTGGACAAGAGAGAACAAGGCGGCCAAAAAATAATTAGTAATCTGATGTTGAGTTCTTATTAAAAGCTAATAAATAGATCAAGGTAACTTAATAAATAAATAATGCTATGAACAAGAGTACAATGAAAACAACTCAACCGTTCACAAAGATAGAAGCCCACCAAAGCAAAACCCAAATTAGACTCTACAAGTCTGCGGGGTGACTAGCATGTGTATTAAATTAAATTCACAACCTAGCCTAATACTGTAAGATATTTGTTTTTGGAGCACATCCATATATAACTACTCTACAAGAACTAGACAGTGTGGGACATGAATTTTAGGTTAAACACATACAAAAACTCCAAGTTTGAAACACACCATGACCCACAAGTCTAATAATCTCCCACATCTCTAATCACCAATCTTCCAAAATGTTATTTATATATGATTAGTTCAAGGTTTAGTTTGTATTTGGATTAGTTTATTTTATATTCAAAACAGTTTATAAAAAAAAAAATTCTTTTTAAAAAATAAGCTATTATTCTCTTAAAAATTAATAATTTCGAAACAATCACTTATTCTTTAGGTCGACAACTAGTCAAGAAAGAAGACAACTAACTGCCTATATTCTTTGCATTTATTCATGCGCAGTTATTTGAGACGTAATCGATGCTTGACAGAGTTACTTCACACTGTATCTCATAATCATCTCTGACAATATGCACAGTGTAAACATTTTAAAAAGAAATTAGAATTAGTAAATGAACCACTGTGTTTTCCCTACTTTAATTGTTAAATAGTAAAATAATGGTTACACCTTTACAGAATGTATCAGCAGTTTTGTAGTTTAATGGCATTGCTTGACTTTTCGAAATTGAATGGAATAATGCTTAATCTAGAATTTTGTAAATTTTGCTAAATTATATTAATTCAGTTTATCAAAATTAGTCGCATACTTTTAGTGCGTCCGTTGTTTTCTTTTAATTACATTTACGAAAGTAACGAAAATTTTTATGAAATTATACTTCCTTTTGTAAGTTCCAGCTGAGAGTAGGAGGTACTATTTAGTAGAGGCAAAAATAAAAATAAAAAAATAAAGCAAACAAGAAAGGTGTACAAATATAGCCTTGAACACATGACTTTTTAATTAACTCTGTTCAAAACCTATTTGGTAGATATGCCAGTTTTGTTTTAAATAGTAATTAATTTGGTCTCTTGTTTAGCCAATTCAGTGGCAAAATGCACTTAATGCTCACCAATTAAGGAAAATAAAGAAGAGGTAATTTTGCTGCTTTTGATTCCAATCGTGCCAATGCACATATATAATATATATGTTTCTTGATCAAATATCTGTTTTCTTATCCCTATGCGAATTTTCAGGCCTTCTGAATTTTGGTTGCGAAGGGTTCATGTGAAAGGTTTGGCTACAAATCATATATTGCTGCAAATGGATGTAACCTGCCACTGTGAATGCCAAAATGAAAATGACCCTTTATCTGATTCCCCAAGGCAAGAAATGAATTGTCTTCGAGAATTGTTTGTTTTGAGTCTGTGATGAGAAATCATTATCTATAGACCATGTTTATACGAAAGCTATCAATCACAGTCAGGACAGGGTACAATGAATGGCAAAGATGCATGCCCCTAATTATTAAACTTGTTTCCAAGTCACCTAAACTAAGATTTTGGCTAATCTTTTTAAAGTCCTCCAAAAAGAACGAATACTGTTATTTGATGGAGACTTTTCTCATCAACATTAGCCCATCAAATGGCATCATTGAAATTCATGACTTTCTTATACATGCAGCTTCTGAGAAAGCCAGTTTTCGGGATAACTATTCTACTATCACACTCTCACCCAAATAGGACAAATCAATTTCTTTCAAATTTAGGTTTGTCATATAGCTGATAATAGCATACTAATCTTATTTCTAACCCAACACTACTCTCATCTTTTCCTTATTATATTCTTTTTCTTTTTGGCCATTTCTTCAAGCTAAAGATGGCTTTATTTATTTATTTATTTATTTATTTTTTATACAAAGCTAATGCTGGCTTTACATGGTGGTAATATCATGTAAAGGTAAGGGTTTTTTTATTGGTTAGTGATGTATAAATAATGTGAAGGAAAGCTGAAGGAAGATGCCTTCCCTCTTGCATGGGGACAAGGGTGCAGGTCCCTTTGTGATTATTACAATTCCAAATGACCAATTCTTATGGTTTTGACTATTCGCCGTGGTTCTCAGTAACAAACAATAAGAAAAATAAGAAAAATAGAAAAGACTATCCGCCTTGCTTGGTATGATGATTCCTGAAAAATAATTAATGCATGCTTTAGAAAATATTTTTATTATTAATTTTAAATAAATTTACATAAATTTTAAGTTATAAATTTAAAATTAATAATAAAAATCTATCTTAAAGTATATATTTATTGTATTTTAGAATCATGCGATAATTTCTCTAATATAATTCTATAGGTAACTTAACGGCTGGTGAGGAATTACGATAATTACCATTTTTGGCTCTTTCATGTTGGCCTACTTCATTTTTGACATGTATAAATTTGTGTAGGGTATCACAAAGTTGTACTAATATTTAAAAATATTTATATATATATATATATATATATATATTAAATAATTATTTAAATGTTTAAGAGATGACATAATAAATCGTGTCTAAGAATTTTTCTTTATTACATATTCATTTTTCCACTAAATGTTCATTTTCTTTTCTTCTTCTCTGACATTAATTCTTTGTTTATTCTTTTTAAAGATTTTGGCCATATTTCATGTCACAACGTCCTTCTCGGCAGGGCTCTATGTGGAGGAGCAAGTACTCTAATTTTTGAAAAGGAAAGGAATCATGAGAGGTACAAAATGTGAATGATGATGTAAGATGAAAAAAGATGCAATAAATATAAGAGAAAGAGTCACCACCATTCATTTCTTCCATTAAAATAGAAAGGTGCGATCGGATACCAAAAAAGAGGAAGCCTGTTGTTGGTATTAAAATAATCTTTTCGATTTCATAAATGAATTGAAAGCTTCTTGTTTTCGATTTTAAAAGTGATTCATGACAGACTTCAAGATATTTTGTCTGAAGGTATTAACAAGATTTTGATTCGAGTAAGAAGACAAGACCAAGATAAAAGGAAGAGTCGAAGACTAAAGGTTTATCACTACAAGAAAAAAAGAAATTTACGGAAGATAAATTTTTCGTAAATTACTTAAAATTTGTCATAAATTAATAATTTACGGTGAATTTGAGGTGGATTTGAGGCGGATTCAAGACCGCCGCAAATACGATTGTCACAATATAGTTTGTGACAAATTTTAATTTTCACTGTAAATTTGTGGCAGATTTTTTCGTCGCAAATTTGTAGCAAAATTCTCCGATAACATGTCGAAATCGTTGTCGGAAATGAGTTAATTTGCGGTGGATTTTTCCGCCGCTAATTTGCGTCTGATTTTTTTGCCACAAATTTGTGGCGGATTTTTTCGCCGCTAATTTACGGCAGATTTTTCAATTTGTGGCGGATTATCCACCGCAAAAATCTACGCAAATTTGCAGCTGATATTTCTCCGCAAAATCTGTCGCAAATTTTTTTGAATATAAAAAAAATAAATTAAATATTCAAAATCTACAATATAAAAAAATCCACTTAGACATCAATTTCAACCTGTCAATACATTTAACAAATCCATAAAACAAACATAATAAATCGCATATAACATAACTCATTGTTCAAATTCAACATAACAAAGTTTGTTCAAATACAAAGTTTAATACACTTATTTATTAGGATAACAATTGATTTACATACATCACAAATATACTTTATTAAACACCTTTACTAAAGTCTCATCACACTTATAAAGGCATACAAGAAAGGTCCCCACACTTAGGAAAGCTAGTTTTTCCCAAAACAACATTTTGGCATTTTTCTCAATTTCAACCCTTGACATTTGCTCAGTAAAATGAACATAACTTGAGCTACGTATGTCGAAACGAGGTGAATTAGGTGTCCTTGGAAAGTTAAGAGAAAGAGCTACAACTTTTATGAAGAGTACAAAAGCTAATTCTCATTATATCTTTCTGCACGGGCTGTGTTGTTTTACACAGCCCCCCGTGTCCTTCTCTGTCTACACATTTCTACTATATTTGAACTGGCAGAGAGGGACACGACCCCCCCGTGTTTTGGCACACGGGCCATGTTCTTGGGATAGAAGTTTTGTAGAACAGTGGTTATGGTTCCATTGGCCAAAATCTTGGATTTTGGCCACTCCTATCCAGTTTCTAGGTGAGTTTAAGTCTCAAACAAGTTCGCAAACATGAAGGGAACATAAAACACTAAAAGATTTCACCAAAAATGGATCAAAACACTACAAATCTCATCCTTGGTTATTCAAAACCTAAATCATGTTATTCTTAAGTTTTCTATCAAGATTCAAGTCAAAACAAGCAAAAACAACTCAAAACTCCAATTCCCACATCAAGTCACAACTCAAGAACAAGATGAAAGGAATAGGAAAATGAGTCAAGAACAAGATTTTCTCCCTACCTCAACAACATATTGCGAGGGAGGAGTGGTGCGGTTCTGAAGGAGTGACGCAATGCGGTGCAATAACTACGACGCAGTGCGGCAGTAGGGGCTGCGCGGTGGCAGGAGCGACGCGGTACAGCGATAGGGGCGACATGAGCAAAATGGTGGCAGAAAGATGAAATGGTAGAAGAGGGAAGAAATAGTGGAAGAGAAAAGAAATGGTGGGATAAGGCCTCTGGTTGGCTATTTAAGATCTAATACTTTAATTTGAATTTGCGACGGATTTTGCGGCAGCTTTTTCTGCCAAAAACCTTTTTTATTAAAAAAGTACGGTCAACACGCATATGACACTTTTTTTTTTAAATTTTTGTGGCAGAATTTGTAGCGGATATTTCTGCCGCAATATTATTTTTTTTTGTGAAGAAAAAAATTCGCAAAAAAATTCACCACAAAATCCATCGCAATTGTTTTTATTTTTTTATTTTTAAAAATTTAAAATAAATTTCTATTTTATTTAATAATTTGTGGCAGAAATATCCGCCGCAAAACTTTTTTGATAAAAAACTTTTCACGGTGAATGTTTCGCCGGAAAAAATTGGGGGGGGGGAATCTGCCGCAAATGGATCCGCCGCAAAATTGAGATGGATTATAATTCGCCGCAAAATATGCCTCCATTTGTGGCGGATTCGAATCCGCCGCAAAAAATCCATAGCAAAAATGCGTTTTTCTTGTAGTGTATGCTAAAACTTAACCAAATTCAAGATCGCAAGGATGGGCGCAGGTTTACTAATGATTCGAGGAGGATCTATCAATAGTTCTAGGTAGTTAAGGATTTGAATTTAAACTTCAGATTCAAATGATAGGCTTAGATTTGAATTTGGTATTCTATTAGTAGTTAAGGGTGTAACACTTAGACAAGACAAGTGTCATTGTCATGATTAAGAAATTATTTTAGACAAATACACTTGTTAAGATCCTGTCAGAATGATAGTAACTTTTCTTGTCTGTAAATACTCAAGGGGTGAAGGCATTAGGATGGTTGGAAATCACTTGTACACATCTCTCACATATCCAAAAGTCACTTTGACAATTCACAGATTTTAAAAGGATTAGTTAAGTATACATTTCCACTTTGCTTTTCTTTCTGTAATCTTTACAATTTCAATACAAGTTTCATTAAGTTTCTTTATATTTGAGCAACTCACTTCATCTCTTGATTAAGTGATCTTTGTGAACATTTGATCTTCTTTTAATTACATTGATTTACATATGTTCTTTACTTGCTTTCATTGATCTTTCTAGTTAAATTTATCTTTCTACAAGTTTAATCTTCAGTACTTTATTTGCTTTCTTCACTTGCTTTTATTCGAATACCTATCATTTTTTATTACATAGTTATTTATTCTTCTTAAATCACTTTGATTTTATTGCATTGTTCTTTACATTCTTGTTCATTTACTTGATCATTATTTTTGATAGCTATCTATTACTTTTCTTTCATTCCACTTTATTGCATTTCTTGTATGCTTTACTTTCTATTTTTCGATACTCTAAGATATCATTCACTTTGTTGCATATTGCAACTACACACACTATATTCATTATTAAGTCTCAAACCACCAAGTACTTGAGAGTCCTTAAGAGGAAGAGATTCTTTTCTCATATTGTTAACTAGAATTGAATTTGTCTGTTGATAAAAATCAAGTTAAACAAATTGGCACGCCCGATGGAACCAAGTCAAGAGATTGGTTTGAGCACAAGGATATCTTTGATTGCTTATGCAATTAAGAAGTGGTAGAATCATGCAAAGAATGTTAGATAACACATCATCCAACTCTCAAAATCCCCAAAGGGAAAATATTAGAGTGAATGGCAATGGGGATTCTGTTATTCCTGCAACATTGCCTCAAGATCATATGGTAAGCGAAATTGTGCTAATCATAAGGGTACCTACTTCCAATGCTGAAACCAGGAGCCTAGGGGTAACTCAAAGGGCGTCAGTTTATGGTTTGCCTCTTGGATTTACACCCTAAAATGTTACACAGACAGTGAGGACTGTCCTAGTTATCTATACTAACACCATACCCAATGTTTCACTAGGAAACCAATTGGCTAGTAGTAGTGGTAATTTGTAAGAAATAATGGTGCTTGAATTGAGAGATTGGCACCAATTTTCCTAAATATCCCTAGGGATGCATCAATCCTATTGGGAAACACAAATACCACCCTAAGTAACATTTGACAACAAGTAGACAAAAGCAATCATGAGATAGTTAATATGTTGACCCTACAGTTGACAACAATTATAACTCATTTAATAGAGTAAACTAATACTACATACAATACATTGGCTTGACAAATGGGTCAAATAGATGATGTACTGGGTCCACTTGAGGATCTTATCATTAATTACCTAGCTTATAGGTAATGTGCAAAACCAATTAGGTCAACCTGAAGGTCTTCGACCGGTAAGCTGAAACTAGAATGATGATAACCTCCTGGACAGGCTTAGATAGAACAATGTTGGGGGGGGGCATCAAAACATCAACCAGGTGGTCGGACAAATATTAAATAGGTTTGGCTTTGAGAAAATGGTGAGTCTATAGTACAACATATCGCTCGATAGTCAATCAAAGCGAGGGATATTGAAAATAATGAATATTTAAAGGTGAAGTATTTCCTCAGTTCTTTAACCAATAATGCATTTACTTGGTTTTTTACTCTACCACCTAACTTAGTTCACATATGAAATCAATTAGAAAGAAGTTTCCGTGAATAATTCTTTAGAGAAGAAACTAAAGTTAGTTTAATGGACCTATTCAATATCAAAAGGTCTCATAGAGAATCCATTGATGATTATTTGGCTAGGTTTAGGCAAATGAAGAGTAGGTGTTTTACATCGATACCTGAATTTGAGATGGCCAAAATTACTGCCAATGATTTAGACTATTCGATAAAAAATAAATTAGTAAACCAACAATTATTAGATATGTCTCAATTGGCTGATAAGTAAGACAAATTGAACAATTAAAGATAAAAAATGAAAAATTCTAGAAACACCTAAAAAAAGAGAAGGTTGCCTTTGTCGAGGTTGAGGAAAACGAGGACATGGACGAAGAGGGTAATAAGGTCAATATTACTTAATTACAGTCTGGTCCCCCTTATGTATGTGCATCCTTAAAACCAATTAGGGCTAAGGATAAAATAAAGTTTTCCAATAGACAATCTTATGGTTTCGATATAACTAAGGCAGACTAAATATTTGATGTTTTGTTGAAAGATAAATAAATTAAGCTACTTGATGATCATAAAATACCCTCATATGGGGAAATAAAATGTCAAAAATATTGTAAGTACCATTACAAATATAGTCATTCGACTAACAACTATGTTCATTTCAGGGACTTCATCCATAAGGGAATCAAAGAGGACAAGTTAAAATTCGAAAAAAGAAATAAAAAAGATATGAAGGTAGATATAGATCCCTTCAACGTTAATGCCTGCTACATAGAATCTATCAATTTCTTGTAGATTAATATGGTTAAACCCATTAAAGGCGGTAATACCCAACTCGATACTGAAATCAAATTGGATGCATTTGAAGCAAATAGAAAAGAGATATACCCAAAAGCTGGTGGATTACCTATTAAGAAAGAAAAAGGATGACAAAGAGGTGTCCTTGTGTACCAGGTGTAGCGCGATAATTGATTGAATAGTAGCCAAGTCATTTGAGGTTGCTAAGCAAACGAAGAAGCTAAATAAAATCCCCTTCGTGGATCCAAGAAAGTCAAAATCCAAAATTTGGAAGTCAATCAAAAGTCTATAATGACGGTTGATTCAATGAAGGGTTTCAACTAAGGCAAGACTAGGGTTCCAACTACTAATGTGGCAACCAATAAGTTGATTTAGAATAGCCAAAAAGTTCAGAGGCCACCACCTTATTACCAGCCTAATTGGCATAAGTTCAACCTGGGACTTTAGTACCCAATGATATGGGGCCTAGGAAAACAAAACACATGGAAAATATAGAACAAGATTGGATGATCATCAAATCATGTTAAAGGCCCCAATATGTCAAAAATTCAATGGAGTAGGGCTCAAAGACTTCGTCATTAACAAGGACTTACTCAGCCTACTATTTGACCTTATGCCAAAGTTGTGGGAAAAGCTCCAGTGAAGCATGAAAAGGTAAAAGGGCAACTGTTAGCCATGGTAGAGGATTGGGTGACTGAAAATTTTGAATCATGTTTTGATGATGACCTCGAAGCCATTTTTAGTGATCTTCCAGTCAATGTAGAATCAATGCTTCTAGCAGAGTTTGCTATGGTTTCAAATGAAGAAGGGTTAGAAGAAGATTACCTGAATGAACTCGAAAGTGTCAATGAGGATCAGGTCTATGTAAAAGAGGACATAGTTGAAGCAAACGAAAATTATGTAATATTCAACATACCTACATAAGACATAATGGACCACCTTTGACCTCTCTACATCAAAGTTATGGCAGATAAAAAACTAGTTAATAGGGTTCTAATCGATGGAGGAGCTACTATCAACTTGATGCTCAGGAGTGTCCTCGGAAAGTTTAGGAAAAAAGAAGATGATCTTTTTCCATACAACTTGGTTGTTACTGATTTCGATGGTAAGTCTTCTACATCCAAGGGAGTGGTAATGTTAAATATTCAAGCGAGGATAGTGACTCGACTAGCCTTGTTCATCATGGTGCCATCAAAGGCAAGTTACAACTTATTATAGGGTTGAGATTGGAAACACTCAGTTGGAGTAGTACCATCAATAGTGCACTAGCAAATGTTTTTGTGGAACGAGGATGGTGATCTCAAGATGATAAAAGCTGATGATAGTCTCTGTTATTTATGAAATTTTCATGTTGATTTTAAAATGTACTATCCAAGGGTTAAGCCCCTTAAGGTTTAGGATATGAGGGCAATTGACATGAGTGTCATTGCCATGTGTCAACTAAACAGGAATGGTTTTTATTAGGTGCCCAAGGCTGATTAGGTTCGGCCAGAATCAACTAACTTTAATGAGTCTTGAGAGCCAATTAGCTCGATTGTTAGCCTATATAGCTGACAAAAGTATTTGAACCACTGAAGGTGCAAATTTAGATTGTACATATGATAATTCTCCAATGGAGCTCGAACGGATCCCTCTATCTAAAGGTATTAAAAAGATAGAGGTTCAAGACCCCTTGGAGGAAATTAATTTAGGTGATGATGTTAACAAACACCCTACTTATATTAGTAGCTTGTTAAAAAGAACTTTTAAATTAGATTTGATCAGGTTACTCGAAGAGTTTAAAGATTGTTTTGCCTAGAACTACGAAGAAATGCCAAGTTTGAGTCGAGAACTAGTAAAACACAGACTGCCAATCAAAGCAGGTCAGAGGCCAATTGAGCAAGCTCCAAGAAGGTTTGCACCTAAAATGGTTTTGAAACTTAAAGAAGAAATTGAAAGATTACTTAAAGCTAAGTTCATTTGAACCACCGCCATGTATATAAATTGGATTTTTAACGTTGTACCTATTATGAAAAAGAATAGTAAGTTAACAGTCTATATTAATTTTCAAGATTTAAATTCTGCTATACCAAAAGATGAATACTATATGCCAACTGCTAACATATTACTTGATTCAGCTTCTGGTCATGAAATACTAAGTTTCATAGATGGGTATTCAGGTCACAACCATATTTACATTGCTGAGGAGGACACATCAAAAGCTACTTTTCGATGTTCAAGAGCAATTAGTATGTATAAATGGGTTGCAATGCCATTTGGGTTGAAAAGTGCTTGTGCCACTTATGAAAGAGTAATGAATACTATTTTCCATTATTAAATCAGAAAATTTATGGAAGAATATATTGATGATGTTGTGGTTAAATAGAAATCTAATGAGGAGCATTTACAAAACCTAAGGCAATCATTCAAAAAGATGAGAAAGCACAGATTGAAAAATGAATCCTATTAAGTGTGCCTTTGGTGTATTTGCAGACAATTTCCTTGGTTTCTTGGTCCAAAAAAAAGGTGTGGAGGTTGATAAAAATAAGACTGAGGCCATACTCAAAGCCTCTCCTCCTTCAAATAAGAAGGAACTCCAATCCTTTCTAGGCAAGATAAATTTCCTTGGAAGATTTATCTCAAATTTATCTGGAAAGACTAAGATTTTCTCCTTTCTAGTCAAACTCAAGGCAGAAGAGAAGTTTAAGTGGGAGAAAGAACACCAAAAGGCTTTTGATAGAATAAAGGAGTACATGACAAATCTACCTATAATGACTCATCCTATGCTAGAGCATCCATTAAAGTTATACATTTCAGTATCAGATGAGAGTATTGGGAGCATGATGGCCTAAGAGGACAAGAATGAAATCGAAAGAATCATTTATTACCTTAACAGAGTCTTAAATGATGCTAAAACTAGATATAGTGCCATAGAAAAATTATGTTTGACACTTTACTTTTCTCTTACTAAGTTAAAGTATTATATGATACCTTATAATGTACTTATACTGTCAAAAACATATATAATAAAGTACATGTTATCTAAACATATCTTGCATGGTTGAATAGGTAAATGGTGTAACATCCCGGAAAAACATATTAGACTTTTATATGTGTACAAAGGTAGCATATACGTTGTTTGATATGCCAGTGAAGATTTGTGCCAAACAGAGTTAGTTTAGGTACTTTGCTGCAACACAGAGTGTGGAAAGTGACTTAAAATGAATCAGAAAATAGCATAAACTGCTATTTAAAGGGAAACAAGTTGAGATAATTTGTTTCTAGGTCACAAATAAGCTAAGTAAGGTGTGGTTAAAATTTCAGAGTAATCAGAGTTAATTTAGTATTTTTCGATATACCGGTTGTGCATTTTAATACCGGATTTACCCTCAGCAGATATGGAAAAGTGGAAAAAAGTACAACATAATTTTTAATGAATACTAGGATTTATTTTGAATCCGTTGGAGGTTAGAATACTAGATTTGGTGGAATCTGAGTGTTCTTAGCATATCAAAGTTTTAGTGTTTATCCAAGAGAAGTCGTATTTGACTTCCCTTGTCTAATATCTCACGATTGAGATATTAGAGAGTCAGAAAACAGAATAGAGAGGGGAAAAGAAAGAAGAGAGAAACCGAAGGAAGAAGGAGAGAAAGGAAGAAGGAAACGAAGAAAATCAAAGGGGAAAGATCAAAGACAAAGATCAAGGCTTCAAGATCTTCATCTAGCAAGAGGTAGGGGATTTCTATTCATCTATTCCTTTGATTCATCTTGAATGAACATAGGTTTTGTGAATGGAAATAGGGGTTTGAGTAGTCAAATCCATGTTTTTGGCTTGGTTCTTGATTTCAAGGACTAAGTTAGTATGTTTTTAGCTTTTTGAGATTAAGATAGATGGATTTATCCATAGATTGGAGCTAGTTGGTTCTTGAGTTTGAACCTAGGTCATGAATAACCAAGAGGGTGATTTTTGGTGTTTGATCCAAATCAAGAGGTTTAAGTTAGTGATTGATGTTTCCTAAGTGTTAATGAACTAGTTAGGAACTTAGAATCACTTAGAATCTATGTTTGAGGATTGAGATATGATAGGATAATTAATAGAACAAGAAACACGACTGTTTTCTGCTCCAGGAGTGCTGTTCTCCAATGTGGTATTCGAATAAAACACCACAGACAGTTCCAGAAAGTGAATTTTCGTGGGTGGTATTCGAATACCACCAGAGGTATTCGAATAGACCCGAAACAGAAAGAAAACTCATTTCTGACAGCCTGTAGTGTTTTTATCATAACTCGGGCTACCGATATAGAAATGAGTTGATTCTAGAGCCATTTGAAAGCTAATACATAAGGCTATTTGCCTATAAAATTTTAGAATCATTGAAGTTAGGATGTACCTCTGGTGCATTTATGAAAATTAGCCTTTTTAAGGGTCTAGAGCAAATTTCATCAAAGATGTTATTTTGATGATTTGAAATCCCTAGTTGTTAAGAACCTTTGTTTACGCTTAGTAAAGATTGTTGAGACACTTGAGAGGTTATTTCTTTGAGAGAAAGACCTAGTGGCGTACAAAGGAAGATAAAAGAAAAGTAGTGCATCCATTAGACATGGATTGCTAGAGATCAAGAGCTTAGCTTCTTAAGCAACTTAAAGTTGCAAAGATGTCACAAGAGAGGTGATAAGAGATTTAAGAAGTGAGATGACATTAGTAGAGTGCCATAGTGCCTAAGTGGCAAAAGTTAAGGGCCAAGGTGCCAAGATGGCAATAGTCGAGTGCCATAGTGCCTAAGTGGCAAGAGTTAAGAGCCAAGGTGCCGAGTTGGCAAAAGTTAAGTACCATAGACCCTAACTGGCAAGGGTGAATGCCATAGTGCATGAAGAGCTCTCAAAGAGTTAAAGAGAGTTAGTAATGCAAAGACAGCAGTATACTAAGTCTAGTTGGCATTGGTTCAATGTCGTAGTGCATAAAATACTCTCACAGAGAAGAGGTAGAGTTAGTAATGCAAGATGGACTTAGTATGAGATCATGTGGCGGTTATGTTAGAGTTAGGACATAACTCCGCATTACACACACTTCACATTTCACATATGCTTGCTATTCCTAGAGAGCAGATGGTGGAGGCATCCACTCAGTTTATGGTAGGTTATAGGAGGTTACATGATATGATTGCAGACTCCCTCCCTACTTGGTAGGTTATAGGAGGTTACTTGTTATCGTATCAGATTCCCTCCCTACCTAGGGGTGTAGGAGGTCATGTGTTGTGATGACAGACTTCGTTCCTAAAAGTAGGCTATAAGGGGTTACACGTTATCATGACAGAATTCCTCTGCACCTAGGGGAATAGTTAAGTATTCATGACATTGCACCAACACTATCATACACTTTTCTTTGAGCATAAACATACATCATTCCATCATTGCATTATGTAATATTTTGTTTGGTGAATATATTTGTGTATGTGTTACTCTGTATTATTGGTGACAGCTGTATGAGTGGTTGTCTGGCCGAGGATTCCAAATAATTGTATGGCCGGTTGTTTGATGTCATCGTAGTTTCGGTTATCAGAACAGAATTATAGTTCGCTTAAGAACGTTACATAAAGAGAGAGTTGTAATTGTTTCTTATACAGGAAATATTAGTTCAGGTTGGGTTTATTCATTTTGAATGTTTAAACTCTAGTTTTGGTATACTTATACTTGAGAAATGTGATTTCTCACCCCGTTGTACCATGTAAATCCAGGTGAAGGTTCATCCAAAGGCAAGAAGAAGAAGTATGAAGACAAAGATAGTTTTTATACTTTTTAGTTTAAAGCTTGTATTTATTTACTTGCTTTTAGTTTGTACAAGAAGTTATGTATACAATGAGCCTTTAGTGGCGATGTTATATGTATAACTTTTAGTTTTCCGCAAGGCTCTCCATTATTATTTGTTCAAATGATATGGATTAGTATTATGTTAAGTTAGAAGTAGCATAACTAATACTTTATCCAAGTATATTCTGATATATCGGTTACCGGTATTAGGGTGTTACAAATGGGCTCTTGTTTTGACTGAAATTTCTTTATAGTATTTTCCTCTTAAGGCAGTAAAAGGCTAAGTCTTAGCTGACTTTTTGGCTTATCATCCTTATGTTGAAATCAAACAAAGAAATAAATCTCATTGGGATAAAACCTTGGAAATTATATTTCGATGGTTCAAGACACAGTTGGGGTGTTGGATTGGGAATCCTAATTATTTTACTATTAGGAATTCCAACAAAATTCATGTTCAAATTAAAATATAAATGTTTGAATAATAAGGCTGAGTATGAAGCCTTAATTGCTGGCTTATAAACTTTAATTTCGTTAAAAGCAAAAAGTGTTAAAATAATGGGTGATTCTCAATTGATAATAAAATAAATCTTTTGAGAATATAGGTGCATCAATGGAAACTTGGCTAAGTATTTAGCCTTTGCAGCTAGATTGCTGTATGAATTTGATGAAGTTATAGTACAACATGTAACTAGGGAAGAAAATATGGAGGCTAATGAATTGTCACAAATAGCATATGAGTATAGAGTTTCGAGCAATATATTATTGAAATTAATTGAGATAAAAAGAAGGTTGTTTTTATTAAAAAATGTAGAAATATGCATAATTGAAAACTTGGACCAATCTAATTAGAGAAAATCGATTATGGATTACTTAAATGACCTTACTTTATTAGTAAAAAAGAAAGTCAAATATAGAGCACTTCATTATATAAGAATGAGTGATTCACTATATAACAAATCAGTAGATGGAAATCTATCGCTTTGGTTGAGCAAGGCTAAAGCTTATTTAGCTTTGGAAGAAGCACATGAGGGCATATGTGGTGCCCATCAAGTTGGTGAGAAGATGGAATGAGTGTTAACACGTTAAGGAGTATATTGGCCAACAATGGCCAAGGATTGTAACTCATATGCTACATCATATGAAGAAGGTCAGAAACATGGAAATATTTAACATGTACATGCAAATGAATTATATTCGATTGTGAAACCATAGCCATTTCAAGGATGGGCTCCTGATATCATTGGCCAAATACACCCACCTTTATCTAAGGGTCACAAGTATATTTTAGTTACGGTTAATTACTTTATAAAATGGGTTGAGGCCATCCTATTGAAAGATATAACTCAACAAACTATAACTGATTTTATTGAAAAACATATAGTTCATAGGTTTGGGATACCTCAGACTTAAACAACTAATCATGGAAAACTATTTACTAGTCAAAGGATTATGTAATATGCCGAGTCAAGAAATATTAAAATGATTACTTTGACTCCATACTATACCCAGGCCAATGGTCAAGTCTAAGCAATTAATAAAATTTTTATCAGTTTGATAAAGAAGCATATTAGTCGAAAGCTAAGAAATTGGCATGATACACTTAGTCAAATTTTATAGGCTTATAAAAATTCTCCTAAGGAAGCTACTAGGAGTACTCCTTATAAACTAGTGTATGGCCATGAAGTTGTTTTACCAATTGAGATTAATCTTCAGTCTATTAGATTATAATGTCAGAATGATCTTCCTAGTGAATATTATTGGAACTTAATGTTTGATGAGTTGAATAATCTAGATGAAAAGCGATTTGTGGCTTTAGAAAACTTAGTTTGACAAAAAGAAAGAATTGCCAAATTTTATGATCGTTGAATTAAATCCAAAGAATTTAAACTTGGCAATTTGTTTTGGAAAGTTATTTTGCCAATTGATAAAAAATTGAAGATATATGGTAAATGGTCTCCAAATTGGGATGGACCTTATCAAATTGAGGTGTTTTCTGGGAATGTGTATGCTATTTCAGATGTTAATACACAAGATTGAATTCCTTCAATTAATGGAAAATACTTAAAAAAATATAGATAAAAAATTCACAAAATTTATAACGCCTCAAGTACAACTACCTCACTATACCCAGACTTATATTAAAGTAGTCATACTTAGGTCCGTCACATGTCACTATCCCAATCCTCTTGTATTCCAAGTCTACAATAGACTAATACTTTATAACTTAATATTTCATCTTTATTTCTTACCCTAGCATGTTGAAGGAAATTCTAGCTCATCTAGTGAGCAAGGCCATTTTCCTATTAGATCATTAACCAAAGTATAATTACCATTCCTTATTAGATTTATTTGTGCAAGTGGGTTTTCGCTGGAGAACCCTAGCAATTAAATTAACAAAATGTCAATTCATTATTAAATCACAACACAATATAAGAAATATATAGAAATGGATTCATCTCATACTTAGCATTATATCAAAGGTGCAACATCAATACCTATACTACATCACTGTGCATTGAGCCTCGGGCTCATATATACATACCAAACAAAATAGTAAAACAAACTAAGGGCGTTAGTACCCTATACAATATCCAAGTACACATCATATACCATCAGAGTTAGTGTCAGAGTCATATCTACAAACATACCGATAAACATGTTTATATCTGATATACATCCAACTGCAAATATGGTATACAAAAATAACTACACTAAACCACATTTCACACTATGCCTATCTCAAAAGATTAGTCAAGTGTCAGTAGCCCTTCAGATGAAGGCAGAGTCAGAGGTGAGGAAAGAGGATGATGACCCTATGAGAATAGTGTAGCTACAGCCTCACGTTCATATAGATCATGAAGGTGCCAGAATCAGGATCATACACCCACTAACTCTCAGTAGGCTACCAATAAATGGTCAACACAGGAATCTTTAGCTATCAGTAGTATCAGGTGCTGGAATATTATGGAATAAGTAATGGGATGAGAATTCTAAGAATTTCCAGTAATACTAACGAGCAAGTATCTTCATGATAGTTCTAGTTGCATTAGGGTTTTCATAAAACTTTTAGAAAAATCTCAAAAAAGTGACATAAGCCAAAAATAATCATTATCCCCACGGAAGATGTTCATTTTAATAATTTAGTCCAATATATTTAGACATTATTTTTCGTAGAATTATCAGAACACAAACAAAGTAGCCAGTCATCATACAGAAATAGGCAAAGCCTTCACAAGTTCTTAGACAACTCATAGAAATATTACAGATAACTCAGAGTACCAATATTCAATAATAGGCTATTACCAAAATATGACAATAATGCATATAATAATGACAAAAGCTTTATGTGATATGCAAATGCAATGCAATTTCTTTTAATTACTCATATTGCTCACTATATTTATTATCTGTCCATAAGCTCATTCTCCAGACCCATGTCCTTTTTTATAAGTAAAGAGTCTTATGTTATACATACACTTGGTGATAGTCTGCTTATCAGGCCTGAGTTCATCCTATACGTGACAGTACTTTGTCACACAACCCTAATCCTAATAATGTGGCTTCATCTGTAAATTACTTTCATAAAGGAATAGCACATAAGGATCACCACCAGGTATAAGGATAATCTCCACGTCTTTTAATTATTGAGCACTTTAGATGCACTTTCCATTACATTTCATATACTAGCTCACTTTAGCAAATTCAAATTAGCATATCAAATTCAATACATTCCAATTTCTCATTCATCATGGCAATTTCATATTTCATATATCAACCTGTAATTTATGTGATTCTCAAGGTAACTTGGCATGCAAGCAATTGTTATATACATGAGATGAAAATCAAATAATCATACTTATACATAAGCCAGCTCATCTTATTTATAGGCCATCTCATATAGTAAGACAACATCAATCCTATTAATAGATGGCTAATAAATTTATCAACTAACTTACAACACAATCGAATGTCAAATTGCTACCAATCATTTATCAGTCAACTTATAACACAACAAAGTTATCAGATAGCTATCAATTACACTTCAGCTAGCTTGTAACTTTGATAGAATAGTTGATAACTTTTTTACCAGTCAACTTATAACTTGATCGAATAGTTGATTACCAATAAATTTTATTAGCCAATTAACCATTTGTTAATTCCAAGTGACCTAATTTAATCTAAATTGGCCTTGTTTATCCATGTACAATTAATTTAGAGGTATTAGAACACACATTCCACCCTTGCTCCCCCTGAACCTGAGACCATAAATTGGTTTCCTACATTCGATTTCATCTCAAATTAACTTGGTTGTCTCTAATTAAGTAGCATTACACCTTAATTATATAAGAAACACCCTTTTAGTACAAAATCTCCAATAAACCGAGGCCTTTGTAAAAATCTAATCAACCAACTAACCTTCAATTTAGCTTGATCTCCTAGTTTTAAACTTCAACACTTAGTTGGATTTACAAGTACACTTCCTTTGGTTCAAGAACACCCCATGGCCATGACCATGGCCTCACAAGGGCAATATCAAAATTCAATCAAACACCATATGGAATCATGAAATCTAATTCATCTAAGCTCATGAATTCAAGATATCAAGAAGGAATAAGATGATCAAATCTATTCCTACTCCTCACCCTTTAAACCTGAGACCAATCCCATAGAAAACATAACAAAATTTGCATCCAATCCAATATGCAATTCATAGGTTGATCATAGAAGCAAAGAAGGAAAAGAAATAGGAAGCAAGGACCCCTACTTGAACTCCTTAAGCTTGCGGATGTGGAGGATGGGAAGTGATGAAGTTGCTTCCAATGAGAATCCAATTGGATGAGGAGGAAGAGGAGGTGATGAGGAGCAAATTTGCTTCTTTATGCAAGATGAGATGAAGTGGTTTGGTCCTTCATGCAATAGCTCTAAAGGATGCTCCCATGGATGCCATGTTCACCCAAAGCCAAGAAAGAAATAAGAGAATGGATAGTGTGTTTGTGTGTGTGGTGGTGTCATATGAAAGGAGGAATAAGGTAGGACAACTTAGTCCTTAAGTTTGGAGCTTAGGTGGCAGTTTAGTGAGCTTTGAGACTTGTAAGGATGTTTTGATCTTCAATCCTATGTTTCTAGCATCAAATTATGTCTTAAGAATTTATAGAATTCATTTAGGATCTTAGTTTTGGCCAATTGATATCAATTAGGTCCTAATTCTTACTAATATGTTGGTAACTTAGGGTGCAAGTAACCTCCATACATGAAACCCTATTGGTCTAATTCTAACCAACCTCTATCCACTTAAAATTGTGACATGAAGTGAAGCCATTAACATCTAAGCTAAGTGAGTTCACTTTTTGGTGCATGAATTTTTATTAGTTCTAAAGTAATGATGGCTTTAAATTCTTTTATTCTAATTATATTCCTAAGTTTGAATAATTAATCTAATTTATCCTCATTCATTTTCTTAAGTCATATGGAGATTATAAAATTATAATTATCATCTAAATATTTTCCTTAATTTTTAAAATTATTTTCATAATTTTATCCTATTTATTCTAATTTCTACACTACTTTTAAGCTAAGAAAATCACTAAAATTATTAAATTTAATTATTTGAGCTAATAAAAACTACCGTAATTCATTTTATTTATTTATAACTTAAATTACGCCCTGTGTATTTGTAATTACATGCAAATTAACACATACATGCACAAAAACAAGCAAGAAAGGCTGATAATAATTCTAAGTATATTTATATAGTCTATATGGGCAAATTGGAGCAGAGGATGTTACAAAATCAACATAGAATATTGATAGTGATTATTGAATTCATTACAATTTGAGTTTAAAAAAAGAAGAAAAGTAAAAGTCCAAGTCTATTTTTTGGTATTTTTTCAAGGAAAATACAATACTATATAAAGTTTCTTCATCTTTCTTCCTCGAAGTCTGAGCACGTTCAAAGGCAAGCTCTAAAGTATTAATAGCAGTGAGATCTTCTTGAGTCTCCTTCGCCAACTGATTACAATTAGTCTTTAGTTGAATCTTCTAGCCTTCGCACTTGTTTATGGCAGTTTGCAAAAGCCTTTGTTTCATTTCCAGCTCTATTGTTTTTTAAGGGCTTCAATTTGTGTCGAATAGTTCTGAAGTTGTGCTTAGGCATTTGGCATGGTAGTGTCTAGTTGAGACTGTTTTTCCTTTGCTTTAGTTGCTTTCTTATTGAGATTAGTTCTAGTATCGAGAAGTTGTTAATGATCAAGGATAGGTTGTTGAAAACTTGAATAATTGGCTAAAAAGTCTTCAAAAAAATCCTTTAGCTTTATGCACAATTTCCTTAACATCTGACTCCAATTGTTGGTCATGTTAACCAATTTGCGCAAGAAGGGAAATTATGTTCTACTTTGAGGCTTCATTGGCCATGATCTAATCGAGTTTAACATCTAAAGATTCCTCTAAGTCTTGCAACAAAAAGTTGACAGATGCACTTGGGACTTTTGCCTCTAATTGAGCAACAAATTATTGTAATTTCGAGGACATCAAAATCTTTCTTGACAACATTCCTTCTCAACAAGCAAGTGGATTGGCTTCAAACATCTCAATGAATAAGTCCAAGTCGATGAAGGTTGATGCATTTGCAGGAAGGGTGTCCAATCGAGCAGCAAGAGTCTGAGTCTCAACTTTTTTTTTTAGGCAGTACTTGGGAAGGAATTTCTACGTTTGCTACATATTCAGTTTGATTTAAAATAGGTTGAACCTTGATCTCAAGATCAACACGAGGGGGAGATGGAGGAATAAAATCTCTCATTTCTCGAACTATTGAGGTTGAAGGAGTTGGACTTCTTGACTTTTGAGGAGTTGGACTGTTCCAATTAGGAGAATTTTTTATATCAACTATTGAAGGTTCTTTTTCAATATCCTATAGTAGACGGATTCAAATTAGAATAAACGATATACGAAAAATGCAAGATAGATAAGATATATTGTTTACCACATGGGAGTCTTGCACTTGGATTTCATCACCCAAAGGAAAGCTTACAGTTCTTTCCAAGGTCGAAGTGAGTCCACTAGTTGGTTCCTGCGGTGATTTGACTATCTCCACATCGATGGTTGGTGAGAGGTTGCTTTTCTTCTTCTTTTGGCCAACTGTTTTGACTTTTGGGGCCTTGGCTCTAGTAGCCTTGTCAGTACTCAAAGAAGTTGGCTAAAAAAATAAAACACAATAAAAGACAATAAAAAAGACATTATTTTTTCTTAATTTTAGAATATATACCTTTGAAAAGGGTTTCTTGAATTGTTTTGAATATTTCATATTCAAAAGAGATTGTGAAAAATGTCTTCAAAAGAAGTCATTTTTTAGATCTCGTTAGTTGAAGGTATTACATGAAGGGTAGTCATCTTTGCTGCCTTCAAAGAGTTAGTTTTCTTTCTTTTTAAAGGGACAACATCCTCTTCTTCACCCGAGGACTAGTCTTCATCCCGACCTTTTGGATCATCCATCACCTTTGTTCTTTTCGAGACTTTGTAAAGAAATTACACAAGTTTAATAGAGGGAAATGGAGCTATGAAAACAAGTAGGAAACAAATTACCATAAAATGGGTATCTTATTACTCTAGTGTTGCCATCTAGGAGACCTCGATACTCATGTAAGTAGTGTTTGGAAAAAGTTACTTGTTTTTTCTTAGATTCATAATAGACACCAATTGCACAACTAGCTGGATCGGGAAATCAATTATCCATGCCAAAGGGAGCATTAGGCAATGGTGGATACTTAGGGAATGGTTGATTGTGGTCCTCGAATCTTGCAGTTGGATTCGATATCAGATTGCTAATGAACTTAGCAAACTATTTTTGGTGGTGCTCAGCTTTGTTATGTCTAAGTACTTGTTCAACCTCTCAAACCACGACTCTCATATTTTGAGGGACCTATTTAATTTTGAAATACTTTTCAAATTTAAAGATTTCTGAAGATGTGTACCTATGGATTTTTTTCTTTGGATCTCCACTCTGCATAGAAGAAGTTGAATAAGTCATCCTTTTAATGCAAATCTTCAAATCTATATGACATGATGTTGAGTAATATTAGTTCCACCAATATCTAAAATCAATAAAAGCGAAGAAGCTAGGTTGGTAATAAAAAAGATTAGATTATTTTGTTCTCTTATCATTCACTCAAAGGTAAGCCTTCAAATGCTTGTTAGATTTGACATAGCTATCACAAAGTTAATGGTCTTCATCCATCGAAATAAGAGTTGGTAGACCTTGAGAAAATCTGAATTAGCATGACAAGGTGAAAGGAAGGTAAGCATAGATGTTTGGGTCCTTCAACTTGAGAAAACTCGATGTAATAACTTGGCGGCATAAGAAGTTACTCCACAAGTCTAGATTTTCTATTTAAGCTCCAGGAGTATCACTAAACAAGGGTTTGGTGAACCAAGAGGGACCATGTTTTTGATTGGAAAAAGGAGAAAGGTTGTACTTATTTGAATGGAACTTGATTCCATGAAACAGGGAGAAGAAAAATTTGAAATCTTCAACTTCTTTTCCCTTTTCAGAGGTATAATGGAGATGAGAAAGTCTACCCCCTTTGATATCCCTTGGGATATTTCGAGGAGCAGAGTTGATTAAGTGAGGCTCGAAGATGGCATTAAACCATAATTGAAGGAGCCAAAAATGGCCTCTTAAATAGGCTAAATGCTAGTCTTTCGAGTGGATAACTTTAAGAGCTTCAACCATGGATTCATAGAAATGAGCCAAAATGAGCTTGCTCAAACAAAGATTGTGGTCTTCATGAAGAAGATTTGCCAAAGGAATAAGAGATTTTGGCACTAGAAGTAATATCACACAGAAAATGAATGCACTAAGTCGAAAGAGAAGAAAAACGATGTGTTTTTCACCAGAGACTTCATAGGTTTCTTGTTAATTATTCTTTATGAAAGTTATATAGGTGAGTTTCTCCAAGTTGAGCACAGGCGAAGATTTAGAGCTAAAGAAAGGACAATGGTTTCTCCAGTAAGTTTAAGACTTGGTATAGCTGCAAGGTTGAAGAGAGTAGGTACAATCATACCATAAGGGACATGGAAAGAATTGGTGGTTTTACTCCAAAAGAAAAATGAACTAGTGAGCATCGAAGGATTATAATCAATATTATATCTACTCAATTGAATAAAGATGAAAATTCCAATCTCTTTCTAATGATTGGTATTTTGTTTTTCGACATTATTCAACCATTGAAGATAAATGAGTCTGTTTTGGGAATAGAGCATCAAAATATTTTCAAGAAGTTAGATCTGAATTTTGCTTTCAGAGTTTTTCTCGAAGCAAGAATGGATTCATTTTCTTGGCAAGGAAAGAAATGAGAGATGAATTTGAGCTCATCAAAAGGAATGGTTAGCCCTAGGAATGTATACTTAGTGTTTGCAATGGAAAAGAGAATTAATATGTGGGATTTCCAAAGCTCAGAGTTATCAAACAAAGGGTTAGGAGCATATAGAATTCCCTCTTGTGAAATAGAAGCAGGAGTAGTTACTATGTTTGGAAGGTTTATAATGTCATCACTCCCAGACGAGGTTTGAGACCTGTGACTTGAAGAAACCATTTGAAGATTCTGGGTTTCTTTGAAATGGTTTACGGGAAGAAATGAAAATCAAAGAAAATGGAGAGGAAACACTTAAGAACCAAAATGTTCTTAAGAAGATTCGTAAGAAATTTCAAAAATGAGAAGAAGGCTTGGAGTGGCAAAAGCTTAAGAACACAACAATGGAGGTTTTTGTTCGCTCTTTTGCTTACCGTAAGTGTACAGGTCATACTTGTAATATAGCTAGGAGTCATATATTGTTCCCACGAGGACTATGGTTAATTCGGAACTAACTATTAACCAATAGTTTAAGAACTTCTATTCAAGAATATATAAATTGAGAACATAATATGTTTGAACTAATTAAAAGAACTTAAAAATTATAAGATTGAATTGAGTTGATGATTAGAGAATGGGGAATCTTTTTTCACCTCTTACTTCGATTGATAACAAGTAATCCTTATGAGCAATATAAATGAAATGATTAGGTTAGCTAGAGAATCTGATTTAGTTAAGAACCTATGTTTAGGTTAATCAAATCTATTTTAGTTACCTAATTCACTATGTTTCAATGAGAGCTAGAGCAAAATCCACTCATTAAGATCTATTCCCAATAGTTACTTTGCATGACCAATAGGTATATTTCTATCCTATTAACGAATCATCGCATCCAAACTAATTGAATGAAATAGAACATGCATTAATCATACTTATGATCTCAAATCCAAATTCCTATGTCTAGGTTCATTAGATTTCAACAAATTACTTAAAAGGTGATCAAACAATCAAGAGTATTAAGCACTATATGATTGAACAAAACCAAATCATATATATAAACTCAAAGGATTACAATATTATTCAATATCCATAGGAGGATCCAAAGAAAACCCTATCAACAGCTTAGCTAGCCATGAATCCTAAGAATATATCACAATAAATCATGTTCATGGAGATGGAAATGAGAAAGCAGAAGAAATGGAAGAACAAAGCTCAAAGGTGAGGATCCTCCAAGCTTGAATCTGCCTCCAAGGTGAAGATGAACTCCAAACTTGATCACTTCTGCTTCCTTACAATGTAAAGTGCAAATACCTAGTACCTCCTGTCTAAAAATAACCTAACTCCTTGTTAAAAATTATTGCAACAGTCTTAAAAAATAGAGTCACGCCGTGACATTCAACTTCCTACGCTGCAACGCGTATACATTTTAGGTCACTACGCCGCGACATTCAAATGCCACGACACGACGTGCAAATTTCGTAACTCTCAGTCTGAAGCAGGAGATGTACCACACTGCAACATTGATATGCCTGCACCGCGGCGTGACAAACTGATCTTTACACTTGACTTTCTCTTGCAATGCTGGTCCAAATCTTCTAAGTTTCATTTGGTTGGAACCCTACCTATAATAAAGAAATTACCTATTCAACAATAAGTGCAAATGTACTCAATCTATCAAAGAATGAGAAACATTTTCTCAAAATCATGATGGAAGACATTGAAATTGAATTATATAAATATGAAGCAAAAGTCTTCTAATCATGTATCAAAACAAGGACTAAGCAATCAATATAGCACAAATATAGGGCACAAAGAGTTGCAATTTGTGGAGTTATCACACCCCAAACCTAGATTTTTGCTAGTCCTCGAGCAAAACAAAGTACATTTATATAGATCAACTTGTTAACCTGCTTCAACACCTTTCAACTTTCCACTTTCACTTAAACTGAACTAGTGTATGATGACTGCATAAAACCTCAAAGAATGTACCTGTCTCACAATCAGTTTCACACATACACAATCCTCATAATGCTAACATTCACGGTTTCCTTTTATACAAGATATATTTCCCACAATTATGCAAACAAAACTTCTTCTGTTCAATTCATACTCACCCGGATGAGTTTATGAACATACAGATGAATATGCATCAAGGAATCTACAAAATTGTAATTCAACTCTCTCTCCACTAATGTAACTTACACATAATTGAGGATCAAAATGGTATTTAACAACTTATAATGTAAGGCCAATTGTATAGGTTAAAGAACAAAGGGAAATGGATTTAACACAAACATTGAGAAACATAAACATGCAATTCTAAGACTCGAGCTCAATTGAAACTATCAAGGTATTCTAAAAAGAACTTTGAAAGATCAGAACTTATAAGAACCATTTAATGCTTCTTGTATTTAACTTTTCTTCTTCTTTTCTTTTGCTTTGCATGTCTCATTTCTTTTTTTTTTTCTTTCTTTTCACTTTTACAAAGCAATGCTTTTCTAATTGCAGATGGTTCATACAAGTTCATTTTTGAATTTGACTTACATAATACCCCTAGTTACTGGACTCACTTCAAGAAATCATATGGCATGAACTCAACCAACAATGATGGTAAGATAAGAAATACAATGTTCTTACATGCATTTAGAATGGTTACAAGGTATGGAATATGTAGGTGATGAAAAACATAATGCCAAACATATTTCAAGCTTCAAAAGGGGACCTAAGGATATAATTATGTCAAGGTAAGCTTTTTAAGGCTCAATCAGTCCAAACAATGCCTTAATCATTTCCTCAATCATGCACAAATTAGGATTTCACCTCAAGAGAGTTCAAAAACAATTTCAAGGATAATTGATCCTTCACATGTACAATCCACAAACTTTCTCTAGGCAAGACTTCTTATTATTTCCAAAGTTAAACAAGCATGCAAGTGGGAAATACATCATGCATAAAAAGAAACTTGATTGCTTCAGTATGCTTCAAAGATTGTATATGGATTCACAGAAATATTAAGGTCAATTTATATTCATATCTATCATTGGACAATCATCTCACATTGGACAATCATCTCACATTAGTTATTGACAACATGATATCCTTTTGTGAAAGGGAAAGATAATTGTATCTTAAATGAGATTTTCATGAAATTTTTGTCAAGATACACATTCTTATGGATCCTATCAAAACATACATAATAACAAACATAAATAGTTGTACTAACATACCAAAACATTATATCAAAGATAAGCAATATAGCATAATAATAATCGTAATAATTACCACACATATAAGTATCAAAACCACATACATAAGTTTAAGACACCCCACAAACCTGAGGAAAACATTGTCCTCACTATACATGAAAAGCATACAATATACTAATAAAAATGAAATACAACGAAAGGAATGTGCCCTGAATACCACAAGGGCTAGATGAAGGCCTCCTCAGAGTCTATAGCCTCGTCATCTGCATCCTCATGCTCGTCGATGGACTCGTCCTCATCATCATCTCCAGCTGCTGGCTGGTGAGAGAGCCCTTGATCCTGTGGTGGTGGTGGTGGTGGTGGTGGGTCAACAACGACAACGGGCAGGAAGTCAAGGACTGGGTAATCCTTCATGGGAATGTGTAAGTGCTCTGCTATCCAGCACTGAGTCTGTATGAGATATGATAGCATGGTTGTCATAAGTGCTGCCTAGGCCTCCAAGTGTGTCACCGGGCCTCCAACTGTGTCCTCCAGGCGGCAACATCAACTAGTGCTGCTCTAGGCTCTGCCTTGGGTGCTGCTAGCTCCTGCCTCTGTGCCCTCCTAGTTAGTGGAGGAGCTGGAGCAACTCTGATTCTCTCAATGAAATGATCATTCAGAGGTTGTTTTACCTCTGAATGCTCCTTATGGTCCTGCTATTAGACCATCTGCCTTCGGCACAACTGATGGATGAGTGAAGGAAAGAACAGGCTCTTGCACTCCCTAGCCGCCCTCTTGATCTGCTAGTGAATGATATAGGCGACATCAATGGCTCGGTGCTAGAGAATAGTATAAGTCAGGATCGCCCAATCTCGAGTCAGCTCTGATAAGTTAGCAGATGGCAGAATCCACGTGTAGATGAAACGGTACTAGACTCGAGCCTCAGCCATCAGACAGGCTCGTGGAAGGCTCGTGGAAAGAATCTGGGTCTGGCTGTATGGACGCTCAATGTCCATTGCACTGGATGGGATGCAAGTGTGCAAATTCTAACTGTCACAATGGCGAGATCGATGCCATCAAGATTGATTGTGAGGAAATGCGTGTACTTATAGACCAATGAAAGAGCCAGCAAGTTTAATGCTGTCCTCATGACTGTAGTAAAGTAAGAGACCTGGCGTCCCCACACATTAACAGAAGTGGTGTTGGCGTCTGTGGTATCAATGTTCACGTAGAATTTGCGAACGACAGGAAGTATGGCCCTCTGGGTGTTGTGCAAATCGACCCCATCGATAGTGATAGATGGTCCTGTCAATATCCACCGGGATGGCCTCCTTGAAGAAGAATCCTCGTTCGACCGTCATTGGTTTGGAAACCAGTGTGATATACTGCTGAGCGGCGATGGCTGAAATGGATCTCCTCTCATCAGATGGCAGAGGGGGAGATGGCTCCCGGTTTCTCTGGCTGGAGGATCCACATTGTCACTTTGGGGCCATTGTACCTAAAAAGGAATTGCAAACAGTCTATATCAAGTAATTAGAAGTATTAAGCATAACAAACTTGTAATTTTGGAAAATTCAATGGCCCACGCTGCGACATTTGCACCTGCGCCGCGACATTCAATCTATTCATGTCAACGTCACGACATTAATAAAACACGCCATGACATTCAAGGAAATTTAACAACGCGCCATGACACTCACACTCCACGCCACAACATTCATATGATTTCAACTTAGCGTCAAGACACTCAACAGTCCCGCTGTGGCGCGGGTTCAACCCGAACCCAGAATTACCCAAAAACAAGCCAAATCTCTTCCCCTAGGCAGAATAACTACACCTTTACTACATAAAAACTATAAAACACCTATCTTACAACATATAATGTTACTAAAAACAACAAAATACACATTTATAACAAGAAACTTAAAAAATAAAATAACAAAAATATAAAATAAAAATAAACTAAATAAAAGAGCTTTATACCTGGTTTAAAGCAAGGAAGGAAGCTAAAGTAGAGAAGGAAGAAAAAATGAGAGGAGAAAATGAGAGCAAAAACGGGAAATAGTTTAGCTATTGAGGGAAATGGAGGACGTATGAACCGTCGCGGCGTTTAACCCCAAAAGACACCTCGCGTCGCGGCGTTTAGCTTTCAACGCCACAGCATCCATTAATTTCCTCCTAATTTAATTATTTAAATAAATACTATTTAGTTTTTTTTTTAGTTTTTTTCATTGAATAGGACGCCACGGCATAGGCACATTTCTTGCCGCGGCATTATATTCACTGATAAATGACCCAATAAGTATTACCAAGTGGCTTCAATACTCAAGAGGGGGGGTGAATTGAGTTTATAAAACAAGTTCGCAATTCTTTCGCAAAACACTTGACTATTGAATTTCGTTGAAGCTATTGACTAGTTGAAATGAATGAATTGATAAGAACAATATATATTGCTTAATAACCAACCAAGAGAGAAGTAATCAAGTAAGAATATAAGCAATGCACAAATATAAAGAAAAGGGTTTAGAGAATCAAACACAATGATTTATCCTGGTTCGACCACCAATCCACTTGTGACCTACGTCCATTCCTCAAGCAACCACTTGAGATTTTCCACTATATCTTCAAGCTTCAACAGGTGCTCGACTACCTTTACAAACTTGAGCCCTCAACTCCTTGGGATGCCTCACCCTTGAGCTTGAGTCTCTTCAAATAAAGGGATGCCTCACCCTTTACAAATTGGAGGGATACCTCACCCTCTCTCTTATATAGCAATTAAGATTGATATTGAGAAGCTCTCTTTAGAGTAGATGATACAAATTGAAGCTCTAAGAATGCTCACAAAGGATATCCCAAAGATTAGACAAAAATAGAGCAATGAGTGATTTCAGAGATTGATTCTCGTTTTGATGTGTTGCTAAGATGTTTTAGGTTCAAGAACAACCATCAATGATGCTCCAACAACTGTATTTAAAGACCATTCATTAAAAGAGTCATTGGAGGGTGGTTGAAGCCAAGCATGTAATGCATCTAATATAGCCGTTGGGCATATGAGAACACTGGTAATCGATTACAGGGTTTTGATAATCGATTACATGAAAGATAGAACGTGTTCTTGGCTTTCTGGGCTTGTGGTAATCGATTACATGACCTGTGTAATCGATTACACGCCCTCTGACTTTATGGTAATCGATTACAATATTGATGTAATAAATTACATGGCCCTTTGAACGTGTTCTTGCCTTTCTGGGAACATGGTAATCGATTACAAGCTTGGGTGTAATCGATTACACGTCCTCTGACTTTCTGGTAATCGATTACATGGATTATGTAATCGATTACAAGACTTCTATTTAGCTTGTAATCGATTACTAAACAATGGTAATTGATTACACTATACTTTAAACTCATTTTTCAAGCCTGAAAGAGGATTCATGTCATTCCTAACTTTAGAAAACATGGATTTAAACAATATTGAACTTTGTTTAGCATGATCCAAGATAAAAGAAGTCCTCTTTTTAGGAATTGATCTTTGAAAACCATATTGATTAAAATCATATTTGAAAAACCATTTGAGATATCTTGAGAGCATTTAACATTGATGTTCTTATGCCTATATCTAAACCTCTTGATTTCTTCATTTGATCTTGGTTTTCTCTTTTGCTCTTGATCTTGATCTTTGTCTTTGTTATCATCAAAAACCAATTGACAAGTTTCAAGACATATGCATTCACATTCTCCCCCTTTTTGATAATGACAAACTGAACATTGAAAGGAAAAGAAACAATTGCATATATATATATATATATATATATATATATATATATATATATATATATATATGTATATCGACGCAACTCTCCCCTATAATGTATGCACAATATAGGGTTAGTGATATATTCATGTGAAAGCTCTAAATCTAACTCCCCGTACTTTACAAGACACTAATCTCTCCCCCGTTGGCATTATAAAAAACATATTATTATTTAGATGAAATTTCAGCAGCATTTTTGCTGATTTTCATTATTTCCCAAAATTTTAAACAGCAGAAACCAATCAGTCCAAACCAGTCAATATACAATCAATCTAATAGATCAAAATGAAACCAATCACATCAATATTCAATAATCATATCAATAATCATATAGGAAGTATCAAAAGAACTAACTAATTTTATATAAATACTGTTTCAATCATATACAACCAAATATCAGAAAAACAAAGAAACTATCATGGCAAAGGTCCATGATCACTATCAGTGGCCTCATTGTCACTCTCTACATCTGCAGCAACGTCTCCTAGGTCCACATCATCGTCTCTGGTGTCAAGATCGTCCTCGGAACCAAGAAGCTTCTCGTCATCAGCAGGAACACCAGCGGGAGTGGCAAAGGGGTCAGCAAACGATAGAGGAGCAGGAGGAGGGGCAGAGGAGGTGGTAGGTGCAGTAGCATCTCTCGGTGCAGTATGTCTGGGGCCCTCCAGAAGTGAACGGATAGCAGCAAGCTCCTGATCGGAGTAGTCCATCCGCAGCTCAAGGTGATCCACCTTCTGCTCAATGCAGTCCATCCTAGTATCCACCGTGGTAGCCAAACTCTGCATTTCTTGCAGTAGAAGCTCCAATGTGGCTCAAACTAGTGGAGCTGGTGCAGGCTGCTCATCCTCATCCTTCTCATCACTCTCTGGACCATGAGGAATATGTCCATAGCTGCCATGGGCTAAATAGTACCATCTTCCATCGACCTTGCTCAGCTGAAGCTTCTTCAAGGTGTACAGACTAATGGATTGGGGTCCCTTGGAGCTGGTATCCTTGGATTCCTCAGCCAAGGAGATGCGACAGTGCTCCAGGATGGCAGTCACCAACATGGCATAGGGAAGGGCAGAGTTTTTCTTCTTCTTCACATCCAGCATGTGCTGAATGATGTAATTGGCCCAGTTGATTGGCCCACCAGTGGTCATGGCCCACAAGACCACCACGTCATCTCGCAACACTTGGGACTACTTCCCGCTTCTGGGAATTAACACTCGAATAACCAAATAATGGAGTACCTTGTTCTCCATTGTCAGACCAGTCGCCATAACTCTTTTGTTGTTCCTTGGAAGCACGTAGCTGGAGCGAATTAGGGACGTCAGAGCGCTCTTATACTCAAACTCAACTCCCCAAGCATTTTCATTTCCATAGAAGCTAGTCCCAGCATAGGTTAGCTTGGTCAACCTACACCATTCTTCTGAGAAATTTTAATTTGTGTTTTCCTCACTTCAGAGATCAGGCAATGATCTTCATACCTTAGGTTGGCATAGAACACACGAACCATATTGGGATAAATGGCTTTCTGAATGCTGAAAAACCCAAGCAAGCCCAGCTTCTCAATCAATTGGAAACTCTCCAGGGGTTCACTGGTGCAGAAAGATTGTGTGAGATACCTTGGCAAGATTAACTTCCTTAGTTGGAAGTTCTTTCTGAAGAGCTCAGCCTTCTTGGTGGTGGAGAAGTGCCTCATGAGGTCCAAGCCAGAGATGTTACGTGGAGGAGCACTGGAGGATTCTCCAACGGTGGTCCCTGTCCTTGCACGTTTGGCACATTGGGATGGGTCAACCATTGATGAGTAGAGGTGAGATTTGGTGAGTGTTTGGAGGTATTGGAAGGTGTGGAGTACGTGGTGGATGAAATGGAGAAGAACGGAGGAGTGGGTGAAGGTGTGCGTGGAGAATGGGGTGGGTTTGGAGGAGATTTGGTGGTTGGGTTGTGGTGGGAGAGGGATTTCGAGTGAGAGGGAGGTGATTTTGGAGGATTTGGTGGAGAATGGAGTGAGAATGGGAGATTTGGGAGGAGGGGTTTCATGGGAGCAGAGGAGAAGAAGGGTCAAACTTTCAGAATGAGTGACCTTTCGCGCGTCTGAGACCTTTTAAAATCCCTTTGTAATCGATTACGTGGGTTGTGTAATCGATTACCACCTTTCTATTTGCCCATGTAATCGATTACAATAGCAGTGTAATCAATTACCAGTTTTCTGTTTGCCCTTGTAATCGATTGCAATATTAGTGTAATCGATTACCAGCCTTCTAGGAACCTTGTAATCGATTACCAGTTTGGTGTAATCAATTACTTGCTTGACAGAACCTTTGTAATCGATTACAAAGGTTTTGTAATCGATTACCAGCTTACTAAAACTCAGATTTTGCATTTCAAATAGTTAATGATCAATTTTAAACCTTCCAAAATAGTTCCAAAGCTTCTCAAATCAATTTCAAAACATCATGCAAGCATACAATTCACACAGATTGTGATTCAAAACACATAATCATACAAGATTGCTATTTTTACCAAGAATTACCCCATTTGGATGGATTTGAGATGTTTTTGAGCTTCTTGGAGATCTTTGACATGAGGAAGCACCTGCAAAACAACTTAGGGGGAATCTCCGACGCTCAAGTCAGTATTGGATTAAAAAATAAAAAATTATGCAGCAAAGGGACATGATTATGCAGAAAAATGTATGTTTATGCAGCAATTTGCATTTTATGCAGCAAAGCAATATATTTATACAGCAATTAGCCTATACATGATTGATCCAATATGCCAAGTTCATTTCTTATGTAATAGAAGGCTTCTTTTGCTAAAGGTTTAGTGAAAATGTCTGCTAGTTGCTTAGTAGTTTCCACAAATTCAAGCATGCAATCACCCTTTTGAACATGATCTCTTATGAAATGATGCCTTATTTCAATGTGCTTTGTTCTTGAGTGTAAAACGGGATTCTTAGATAGATTGATTGCACTAGTGTTATCATATCTTATGGGGATATGATCCAGCTCAAGACCATAGTCTAGAAGTTATTGCTTCATCCAAAGGATTTGAGCACGACAACTTCCAACTGCAACATATTCACTTCAGCTGTTGACAATGCCATACTATTTTGCTTCTTGCTATGCCAAGAAACTAATGAGCTTCCAAGCAAGTGGCATGTCCCACTAGTACTCTTCCTATCCATTTTGTACCCAGCAAAATCAGAATCAGAATAACTAACCAAACAATATGAAACACCCTTAGGGTACCACAATCCTATTTATGAAGTGCCTATTAGATATTTCATAATTCGTTTTATAGCACTTAGGTGTGATTCTTTAGGATTTGCTTGAAATCTAGCACACATGCATATACTAAACATGATATCCGATCTACTTACGGTAAGATAAAAGAGTGAGCTAATTATACTTCTATACTTAGTGATTTCTACCGATTTACCTCCTTCATCCTTGTCCAAGTAACAGGAAGTTCCCATTGGTGTAGCCATTTGCTTTGCTCTTTCCATTCCAAACTTCTTGAGCAAATCCTTGCAATATTTTGATTAACTTATGAAAGTCCCATTCCTTGTTTGCTTGATTTAAAGCCCAAGGAAGAAGTTGAGCTCACCTATCATGGACATCTCAAACTCACTTTGCATGATATTAGCAAATTCTTTAGAAAGAGAGTCATTAGTAGCACCAAATATAATATCATCAACATATATTTGAATAAGTAAAATGTCATGCTTTTTATATTTGATGAAAAGAGTTGTGTCAACCTTTCCCCTAGAGAAACTATTTTCCAAAAGGAACTTGCTCAACCTTTTATACCAAGCTCTAGGAGCTTGTTTTAAGCCATACAAGGCCTTCTTAAGTTTAAAAACATGGTTGGGCAACTCAAAACTTTCAAAACCGGGAGGTTGATCCACATATACTTCTTCTTGTATGAAATCATTTAAAAAGGCAATTTTGATATCCATTTGAAAAAGTTTGAAATTCATAATGCAAGCATATGCAAGTAACATTCTAATGGCTTCTAATCTAGCTACAGAAGCATACGTTTCTTCATAATCTATACCTTCTTCTTGATTATAACTCTTAGCTACAAGCCTAACTTTGTTTCTTATTATTAAGCCCGTTTCATTAAGTTTGTTCCTAAAAACCCATTTGGTGCTGATTATGGGATGATCATTAGGCCTAGGGACTAATTCCCAAACTTGATTCCTCTCAAATTGGTTTAGTTCATCTTGCATGGCCAAGATCCAATATTCATCATTAATGGCCTCATTTATGTTTTTAGGTTCAACTTGAGAAACAAAAGCCATATGATTACATGCATCTCTAAGAGAGTTACGAGTGATTACTCCTTTTGATACATCACCTATCACTTTATCAAGAGGATGATATCTTGATGTTCTCCATTTCTTGGGAAGATCCATGATTTAAGAGTCCTCTTATCTTGGGGAATCATATAGGCTTTCTTCTTGCTTCTTGACTTCTTTTTCTTGATTTCCTAGGTGAGTTCTTGCAAGGATTTCTGCAACATTATCAACAAGCTCCTTTCTCGGCTCATTTGGGTTAGTTTCATCAAATGCAATATGTATGGACTCTTCTACGATCATAGTTCGCTTGTTATAAAACCTAAAGGCCTTACTATGTATAGAATAACCAAGAAAGATTCCTTCATCAGATTTTGCATCAAACTTCCCTAAGTTATCCTTTCCATTATTTAAAACAAAACATTTACATCCAAAAACATGAAAATGTGAGACATTTGGTTTCCTTCCTTTGTATAATTCATAGGGGGTTTTCTTTAAAATTGACCTTATTAGAGCCTTATTCATAACGTAACAAGCGGTGTTAACCGCATCCGCCCAAAAATACTTAGGAAGGTTGGCCTTATTGAGCATAGTTCTTGCCATTTCTTCTCAAGATTAATTTTTCCTTTCTACAACACCATTTTGTTGTGGTGTTCTAGGGGCTGAAAAATTATGCTCAATGCCATATTCATCATAAAACATTTCAAATTCATGGTTTTCAAATTCACTACCATGATCACTTCTTATGGATGCAATACAAAAACCTTTTTCATTTTGGATAACTTTAGCAAGCTTTTTGAATGATTGAAAATCATCATTTTTATGAGATAAAAATAATGTCCATGTAAACCTAGAAAAATCGTCCACAATCACTAAGGCATAGTAATTCCCACCAAAGCTCATAGTTCTAGAGGGACCAAAAAAATCCATGTGCAAAAGTTGTAGAGGTCTAGAAGTTAAAACCACATTTTTAGCTTTAAAAGAGACCTTTACTTATTTTTCCTTTTGACATGCATCACAAAGTTTGTCTTTTTCAAATTTGACCTTTGGAAGACCAATTACTAGTTCTTTAGAAACTAATTTGTTTAAGTGATCCATGTGAATGTGAGCAATTCTTCTATGCCATAACCATGAATCATTTTCTCTAATCATAAAGCAATTAGCATCATTTGAGGAAATGTCATCAAGGCTAATCATATATATGTTATTGACCCTATGACCAACAAACCTAACTGTTTATCATCCTTTCCTCAATTATGCAACAATTTGAATCAAATATTACTTTATTCCCTTATCACACAATTGACTAATGCTAAGCAAGTTATGTTTGAGTCCTTCAACAAGTAAAACATTATAAATGGACGAGGAAGGAATCTTACCTACTTTACCGACTCCAAGGATCTTTCCTTTGTTGTTGTCACCATAAGTCACATGTCCATTCTTCTTAGGAACAAGGAAGGAGAACTTGGAGCCATCACCAGTCATGTACTTGGAGTATCCACTATCAAGATACCAACTTAAACTTTTGGTCTTCAAGCATACCTACAATACATATTCAAGTTTTAACATTTGGTCCCCAACATGTCTTGGGTCCTTGTGTGTTAGAAATAGGCACGGTGCCTTTAGGAACCTAAACTATTTTAGTTCCTACTTTGGTGTTTCTTTTCTTTCTAGCATTACATATAGATACACTATGTCCTTTCTTTCCACAATGAAAGCATTTGATAAAGGGGGTACTTGATATTTTAGATGGAACAAAGAAATTATTATAGGATTTTTTATGGTTGTTTGGATTGTATCCCAACCCGGCTTTTTGAAAAACACACCTTTGTTTCCCTAGTAACATTCAAATTATCTCTTCCTATAGTAAATTTTGCAAGAGTGTTTTTCAAGTCCTCAATCTCAATTTCATATTCTTTACATGAAGAACAAGATGAGGGTGTGAGTACATTTTCATGTGAAGAACAAATTATGCATAATGAGTTGGCATCAATAAGTCATAGAGTCTCATTTTCAACTTTGAGTTCTTCAATCTCCTTAGTTAAAGTAGAAATTTTGTTAGTCATTAAGGAGCTTGTTTTGTTGGAAGTTACAACCATTTTGGTAAGTCTCATGGATTCATCATGCAATTCTTAAATGGCATCTTGCAATTCACTATATGAAGGAGATAGTCCAAGATTAGATGAGGTTATCTCGGTTTCGCTTTCCTCTTCTTCTTCTCCATTTGCCATAAGGCAAAGGTGGGCTTCCTCATCCTCCGAGTCATCGGTGGAGTCCATATCATTGTCCTCCCAAGTGATGTATGCTCTTCTTCCTTTCCTTTCCTTGAAGGGCTTCTTTTCAAACTTCTTCATCTTTTTTTGATAAACCGGACATTCCATCTTCATGTGTTCGGGTTTTCCACATTCATAGCAAGTTGGAGTAGAAGAGGTTCCTTCTCCTTTTTGAAATGACCTTTTAAGAAGGAAAAGTGGTCTTCTTTGAGTTCCTTTCTTCTTAAGAAATCTTCCGAATCTCATAATAAGGAGGCTGAAGTTTTCTTCATTCATCTCAAGATTGTCAATACCATCTTCATAATCTTCATCCTCATTATAAATTATTGAGGAGGTGGCCTTGAGAGCAATCCCCTTTTTATTCTTATCTTGCTCCTCACTTTGACTTAATCGGTTTAGTTCCAATTTGTGTTCTTAAAGCTTTCCAAAGAGAGTGGCCAAAGTCATTGCGGCAAGATTTCTTGATTCCGATATTGCCGTCACCTTGGGTTGTCAATTCTTGCTCAAACATCTTAAAACTTTGTTAATAAGATCTTCATTGGCAAAAGTTTTTCCCAATGAAGCAAGATGATTAATTATATGAGTAAAAAGTTTTTACATTTCTTGAATGCTTTCCGCTTGATTCATTCTAAATAATTCATATTCGTGAGTGAGTGTGTTAATTCTACATCTTTTTACCTCACTTGTACCTTCATGAGTTACTTGCAATGTATCCCACATTTCTTGGGCGGTCTTACAATTTGACACCCTAAAGAATTCATCATATCCTAAAAAAGTAGTGATGATATTCTTGGCTCTCAAGTTGTATTGGACCTTTTTCTTGTCATCATCGTTCCATTCATTTCTTAGTGTATTTGTTTTAACACCATCAACTAGACATGTGGGGACAAAAGGACTATTTTCAACGGCATCCCACACATCAATATCAGTAGCTTCAATAAAAATCTTCATCCTTTCTTTCCAATATGCATAACCATCCCCATTGAAAAAAGGAGGCCTATTTATAGAAGAACTTTCATTAGAAAAACCATTTGAAGCCATCTTTACTCTTAATGCGGCTAAGCTCTTTATACAAGAGTCTAGCTTTGATACCACTTGTTACTAAGTGGCTTCAATACTCAAGAGGGGGGTGAATTGAGTTTATAAAACAAGTTCGTAATTCTTTCGCAAAACACTTGACTATTGAATTTCGTTGAAGCTATTGACTAGTTGAAATGAATGAATTGATAAGAACATTATATATTGCTTAATAACCAACCAAGAGAGAAGTAATCAAGTAAGAATATAAGCAATGCACAAATATAAAGAGAAGGGTTTAGAGAATCAAACATAATGATTTATCCTGGTTCGGCCACCAATCCACTTGTGACCTACGTCTAGTCCTCAAGCAACCACTTGAGATTTTTCACTATATCTTCAAGCTTCAATAGGTGCTTGACTACCTTTACAAACTTGAGCCCTCAACTCCTTGGGAAGCCTCACCCTTGAGCTTGAGTCTCTTCAAACAAAGGGATGTCTCACCCTTTACAAATTGGAGGGATACCTCACCCTCTCTCTTATACAGCAATTAAGATTGATATTGAGAAGCTCTCTCTAGAGTAGATGATACAAATTGAAACTCTAAGAATGCTCACAAAGGATATCTCAAAGATTAGACAAAAACAGAGCAATGAGTGATTTCAGAGATTGATTCTCGTTTTGATGTGTTGCTAAGATGTTTTAGGTTCAAGAACAACCATCAATGATGCCCTAACAACTGTATTTAAAGCCCATTCATTAAAAGAGCCGTTGGAGGGTGGTTGAAGCCAAGCATTTAATGCATCTAATATAGCCGTTGGGCATGTCAGAACACTGGTAATCGATTACAGGGTTTTGGTAATCGATTACATGAAAGATAGAACGTGTTATTAGCTTTCTGGGCTTATGGTAATCGATTACATGACCTGTGTAATTGATTTCATGCCCTCTGACTTTATGGTAATCGATTACAATATTGATGTAATCGATTACATGGCCCTTTGAACGTGTTCTTGCTTTTCTGGGAACATGATAATCGATTACAAGCTTGGGTGTAATCGATTACACGTCCTCTGACTTTCTGGTAATCGATTACATGGATTATATAATCGATTACAAGGCTTATGTTTAGCTTGTAATCGATTACTAAACAATGGTAATCGATTACACTATACTTTAAACTCATTTTTCAAGCCTGAAAGAGGATTCATGTCATTCCTAACTTTAGAAAATATGGATTTAAACAATATTGAACTTTGTTTGGCATGATCCAAGATAAAAGAAGTCCTCTTTTTAGGAATTGATCTTTGAAAACCATATTGATTAAAATCATATTTGAAAAATCATTTGAGATATCTTGAGAGCATTTAACATTGATGTTCTTATGCCTATATCTAAACCTCTTGATTTCTTTCTTTGATCTTGGTTTTCTCTTTTGCTCTTGATCTTCATCTTTGTCTTTGTTATCATCAAAAACCAATTGACATGCTTCAAGACACATGCATTCACAATAAGGACCTCACGCCGCGACATAAACAAGTTGCACGCTGTGGCGTGAGAAGTCAAGCTGCATAATTTTGTAACAAATTGAGTTCTGCCTGGACTCAATGCCAAAATAGGTCACCAACACCTATAGAACATGTCCAAAAGGTCAAATAACAGTTTATATAACAAAAACTTAGTTAAACTAAAAAATCAACATATTAGCATACTAATGACTTGAAAACCAAAATATGAACAATTGGGTTTCCTCCCAAAAAAGGGTCTTATTTATAGTCCCGGCAAGACTTTGTGGACATCAAGTTGGAGCTGTTAAAGTAAGGGAGGTCTTCCCCCGATGAATTTCTCCTCCAAAATAAGGTTTTTGGCATTGGCTGTTAACCTTAAAGCTTGATGATCCATTCGGTGGAGCTATCTCCACTGCTTTGTGGGGAAACACCTTTATCACAATAAAAGGTCCCAACCACCTTCATTTGAGCTTTCTAGGAAAAAGCTTAAGCCTGACATTGTAAAGGAGAACTTGTTGGCCTTCATCAAATCTTTTCTAGATTATCTTCTTGTCATGCCAGTATTTAATGTTCTCCTTGTACACTTTTACATTCTCATAGGCTTGCAGCCTAAATTCATCAAGTTTATTAAGTTGCAAAAGTCTTTTCTCACCTACAACTTATAAATTAAAGTTGAGCTGCTTTATTGCCCAATAAACACTATGCTCAAGCTTAACCAGTAAGTGACATGCTTTCCCGAATACTAGGGATAAGACCCGCGTGGGGCGGGGGCGGGGAGTACTTCCCTGTTCCCTGTCCCCGCCAACTAATTAATCCCCCGTCCCCGATGCCCGTCACGAGGGAATTTTTTCCCTTATCCCCATTCCCCGAATCCCTACAGATACTCATGGGGATTCCCTACAATGTCAAAAAAATAAAAAAAAAAAAAAATTGAAAAAAATTAAAAAAACCAGATCTCATATATGGTTTCAAAAAAATAAAATAAAATAAAAATTGAAAAAAAATCCAGATCTCAAATCTCGGATATGGGATGGAACGACGACATGCATAGTTGAACGACGCGAGCGGCGTTGCGGGCTTGCGGTAGAGTGCGTGACTCGGAGTCGGAGAGGTCCAAGAGGAGCGGCGTTCTAGGCTTCTAGGCTTTCGGCAGAGTGCATTGCACAGAGAAGAGTTGTGGCCTTGCGGGTTGCGGCAGACGTGCGTGGCTCGGTGCTTCAGTGGACTGGACTGTGGCTGCATCTATGACTTTGCGTGAGACCATGACTCCATGACCATGAGACCGTGAAAAAGTGACTCAGTGACTCAGTGAGAGAGAGATTAGAGAAGATGAATTGAGTGAGAGATGAGAGTGTGAGTCGTATCTTGTGTGACTGTGTGTGTGAGATTATGAGAGAGAGAATAATCAGAAATGAATTCAAAAGGGGGAAATATTTGGGAAATGGGGCAGGGAGGGAACTTGCTGCTCTACAGCCTCTGTTGAAATGACACAGGACATGCTTAGTGGCTTACTCGTTGGACTTGAAGTTTTTGTGTAGAACCGTTGGATAATTGGGTAAAGGAAGATTAATTTTATAAAATAACATTATTTATATTATTTTATTTTTTAATTTTAAATAAATATAATAATTAATAAAATATGAAATTACTAAAATGTATATATATATATATATATATATATATATATATATATATATATATATATATATATATATATATATAGATAAAATAAAGGTCATTATAGTAATTTAACGGGGACGGGAACATGGGCGTGAGTATAGTCCCCGTCCTCGTTCCCGAACATACTACTAGGGAATTTTTCCCCCTACCCCCGTCCCCATGGGGAAAAAAACCCCGCATTTGGGGCGGTCCCCAAGGGGACCCCCAATCCCCAGAGATTTTTGCCATCCTTACCGAATACCAACTTGAATAGAGACATACAAATGGGGCCCTTGTAAGTAGTCCTGTAAGCCTGCAATGCATCATCCAATTTCCTTGACTAATCCTTTCTGGTTGGACACATTGTCTTCTCTAAGATTCGCTTTATTTCGCGATTGGATACATCCGCCTATCCACTTGTATGTGGGTGATAAGCAGTGGCAATCTGATGCGTCACTCTATACTTGGCTAAGAGGGCTTCAAAGTACATATTATAGAGATGTGACTCTTTGCCACTGATTATGGCCCTAGGTGTTCCAAACCTGGTGAAGATTTGTTTTCTCATGAAGCTAATCACTACCTTTGAATCATTGGTAGGAAATGCACATGGATCTACCCATTTGGACACGTAGTCCACTGTCACAAGTATGTACTGATTCCCAAAGGAGGGAATAAAAGGCCCCATGAAATCAATGCCCCAAACATAAAAAATCTCAACTTCTAGGATGGAGTTAAGGGGCATCTCATTCTTCCTTGAGATGTTTCTAGATTTCTAGCACCAATCACATCTTTGCACATAAAAATGTGCATCCTTGAATAGCGATGGCCAATAAAAGCCAGATTGGAGCACATTTGCAGCCGTCTTCTCACCACTGTAGTATCCACTATATGGAGAAGCATGACATTGGTTCAGAATCCAGTCCACTTCCTCCATAGGTACACACCTCCTCAACATCTGGTCAAAATACTATTTAAACAAAAATGGCTCATCTCAAATGTAGTACCTGACGTCAAACAACAATTTCTTCTTCTGGTGAGAAGTTAGATCTGGCGGCAACAGACCACCCACAATATAATTAACCATGTCTGCATACCATAGCCATGATTGAGTGGTGGTTGCAAGAAGTTGCTCATCAGGAAATGTTTCCTTAATTATGATCGGTTCAGCTTGGCATTCTTCAATTTCAAGTCTTGAAAGGTGGTCTGCCACTTGATTTTCCACATCTTTCTTATCTCTGATCTCCAGATCAAACTCTTGTAGAAGCAAACCCACCTAATCAATTGCGGTTTCGCATCTTTCTTGCTCATTAAGTACTTGATTGCAGAGTGATTTGTATACACAATCACCTTAGTCCCTACCAAGTAAGCCTGAAACTTATCAAACGCAAGTACAATCACCAACAGCTCTTTTTTCGTTGTTGTGTAGTTCAATTAGGTGTCGTTAAGTGTTTTGCTCACATAATAAATGGAGCGAAACACCTTTGTTTTTTCTTTGCCCCAACACTACACCCACAACATAATCGCTGGCGTCGTACATGAGCTCGAAAAGTAAGTTCCAATCTGGAGTGATAATTACTGGTGCTAAGACCAGTTTCTTCTTCAGCTCCTTAAATGCAACCTGACATGATTCATAAAAAATGAATTGAATGTCTTTCTCCAACAGGTTGCAAAGAGGCTTAGCGGATTCCTTTTACTGCGGGTTCTTTTTATTGAGTTTGGCAGAGGAAGCTTGTCAGTTACCTCAATCTTTGTCTTGTCCACCTCCATCCCTTTAGTAGAAACCTTATGATCAAGAACTATGCCTTCTTGGACCATAAAGTAACATTTTTCCCAATTCAGGACAAGGTTGGTCTCTTCACATCTTTTCAGCACAGATGAAAGGGTCTGCAAATAGCTATTGTAATTATCCCCAAATACTGAAAAGTCATCTATAAATATTTTCAGGCCATGCTCAATCATATCAGCAAAGAAGGCTATCATGCAATGTTGAAAGGTTGCAGGAGCATTGTATAGCTCAAATGGCATTCTTCTAAAGGTAAATGTACCATAGGGATAGATTAATGTTGTCTTTTCTTGGTCCTCAGGCACTATGACAATTTGGTTAGATCCAGAATAACCATCCACGAAGCAGTAATAGGCCTTTCCTACCAGTCTGTCCAACATCTGGTCTATGAAAGGAAGCAGGAAATGGTCTTTTCGTGTAGCCTTATTCAGTTTGCAGTAGTCCATACACACTCGCCAACCTATAACCTTACGCGAAGGGATGAACTCATTTTTTTCATTTGTGACTACCATCATGCCACCTTTCTTCAGCATGCATTGAATTGGGGATACCTAGGAGCTGTTAGAAATAGGATAGATTATACCTACATCCAGCTACTTAATTATCTCATTCTTCACCACTTATTTTATAATTGGATTCAGCCTCCTTTGGTGTTCCATACACCACTTTGATTGTCCTTTAACAAGATCTTATGCATGCAGATGGAGGGGCTAATGCCTTGAATATCGACAATAGTCCATCCGATAACATGCTTGTATTTCCTCAGCACATGGAGAAGTTTCTCCGCTTGATCATCTAAAACGGATGATGATATGATTACTGGCAGGGTGAAAGTTGCTCTTAAATAAGCATACTGCAAATGATTAAGCAGAGGCTTTAGTTCAAGCCTTGGAGGTTCCTTAATGGAAGTCTTAGATGCCTTTTTTGTTACATCGGACTCCAAAGTTTCAAACTTGGGAGACCGATATTGAATAGGAACCGCATCTAGGTGCTCGATGAAATTCGATACATCGTCCCTAGTATCTTCATCATAATCAGTTGATGAAGCCAATGCCAAAGCAAAGGAATCATCAGGATTATTGGTTTGGAATGCATAATTAATGATATTATCCAGTAAACCTACATAAGAACACTCTTCCTGATCTTGAGGAAACTTAATTGCTTTAAAGATGTTAAAAGTGACCTCTTGATCTTGAACTCTCATAGTCAGTTCACCTTTTTGGATGTCTATGAGTGTTCTCCCCGTGGCTAGGAATGGTCTACCTAGGATCAATGGGACCCTATGATCCTCTTCCATATCTAGAATAACAAAGTCCACAGGGAATATGAACTTGTCCACTTTCACCAAGACATCCTCCACAATTCCCTTCGGATATATATATGAACGATCAGCTAGTTGGAGGGTAACGGATGTGGGCTTGCATTCCCCCAAACCTAACGTCTAGAATATGGATAAGGGCATGAGATTAATGGTTGCCCCCATATCACACAATGCTTGGCCTAGGAAGTTCTCTTCTATGGCACAAGGGATTGTAAAGCTTTCCGGATCCTTTAACTTTAGGGGAAGCTTCTGTTGCAAAATGACACTACATTCTTCAGACAATGCTACTGTTTTAAACTTGCTTAGTGATAACTCTTAGAAATAAGAGTTATTACTATCCTTTTAGCTTAATCATTGTTCTTGTTTTGATCAATTTTGGAGAAGAACTTCAAGTTTTGTTTGATTGAGTAAAATTCTGTGTTAATCTGATTAATTGTGAAAAGCTGTAAATTCTGATCTGTTATTGCTGAAGGTTTGATTTAATTTTGAGCAGGTTTTAAAGGTGTAATTGCTGAAGGAATTGCTCTGGGATGTTTTGGAATGCTGCAGCTTTGGGGGAGCGAATCATTATAAGATAAAATCATTTCTAGCTCAGCTCTTGCCCGCTAGAAGACAAAATACCTGCTGCGCTGTGCTTAAAAGGAAGAAAGAGAATACAATGCAGCAGCTGTGTGTACTTGGGAATTGGGCCAAGGAATATTTTAGTATTTGAATTTGTAAAAGCCCAAAAAGTGAGGCATGAGAGAGAGTGTAACCCTATTTTGGGAGCTAGTACAAATAGTGAATGTGACCTGACTTTTAGAGAGAGCTTTTTGGAGAAGTCTTGTCTGAGTAGCCGTCAGTCCTGGTTTTTATCTGTAATTCCAATTTTTACGCATCATGTCTTTATTTTCCATTTCTTTTTTTTACTTTGTCTTCAAGCTCATTACGAGCTAAATTCCATTAGTTAGGATTCTATGAATTTGTAATTGTACTGAAGGGTAATCACATGTTATGGATGTTATTCATTTTCTTCTATTCTGCTTTAATGTTTAATTTAGGTTTAGCCTGATCAACTAATCTGAATTAGCAACTAATTTCGTTTGGAAAAACCAAGTTAGTGGACTTGATTAGAAGATAAAGAGAGAACAATTAATTGGAAAATTAATTGTGTTGAATGAGCTAGGAATAACCTTCAAGTCTTTAAGTAGCTGGACGTGCTTCTTTGACAACTGAGGGAAATTAATTTGAACTTAGGAATAAGAAGCTTTTAATGAACTCAGTTTTTACTGCTGGAAAGCAAAATTTAGTTTCCAGACTAAATACTGTAGCATCCTGAAGCATGCGTTGCCCTGAAGTTAAGAATTACAAAGGATTAGAATCCTAGTTGTTTCCATTTCTGTTTAAAACCACTCATTTATTGCTTTTATTAATTCCTTGCATTTATTACTTACTGCTCTGATACCTCATTACTCCATTTAATTTACATGCTTAAAAATTTCTCTTATTTTATTACATTAAATAGGAAAGGTTAAATCTAGAATTTGTATTTAATCCAATTAAATCCTCGTGAGAACGATCTTTACTCACACTTTATTACTTGTTTGACTGTGTACACTTGCACATCTTTTAACAAAAACACACTAACAAGTTTTTGGCGCCGTTGCTAGGGATTGATAATGGTGTTGAATATTTAAATTCTTTTGTTAACTTTTTCTATTTAGTTACTTCTAAAAATTTGGTGTACTATACTCAGCAACAGGTATTACAATCTGTATGCGCAGCAAGGGTGCACCTGAGTTTCAAATTGACTTGGAGATAGAGAAAACAACTAAGAGGTTAAGGAAGAGAACTAAAGAACAACGTGCTCAAACTCAACATTCTGAGTTAGGCTTCATGGCTGATCTTTTCTTAAATGATGAGGAGCAGCCCAGTATGATCGACATAGCAAATGACAGAGAGAGGTCTATTAGGGACTATGAAGTCTTTGATCCCTAAACGATGAATACTGGGATAGTGAGGCCAGAAATAACTACCCAGCAGTTTGAATTCAAGCCTATGATGTTTCAAATGCTTCAAACTGTTGGGCAGTTCAGTGGTGCTCCTACTGAAGATCCTCACTTGCATTTAAGGCAATTTCTGGAAGTGGCTAGCAATTTCAAGATCCCTAGAGTGAGTGATGATGCATTCAAATTGAGACTTTTCCCTTATTCACTGAGGGACGGAGCAAAAACCTGGTTGAACTCTTTGGAACCCAATTCAATTACTACTTGGAATGGATTAGCTGAAAGGTTCCTGACAAAATACTTCCCTCCCACTAAAAATGCCAGAATGAGGAATGACATTACTTCCATTAGGCAGAATGATGATGCATCACTGTATGAAGCATAGGAGAGGTTTAAAGATCTGTTGAGAAAGTGCCCTCATCATGGCATTCCTGTATGTATTCAAATGGAAACTTTCTACAATGGATTATTACCTCCTTCAAGGTTGATGCTGGATGCCTCTTCTGGAGGTGCTCTGTTGACTAAGTCTTATAATGAAGCTTATGAGTTAATAGAGAGCATAGCTGCCAATAGCTATCAGTGGCCAACCAGTAGAGCAACTTCCTCTAAAGGTGTGGCTGGTGTTCATGAAGTAAAAGAGATAACTGCTATGTCTACTCAGCTTGCTTCCATTACCAACATACTGAAAAATTTAACTACGGCTAATACCAGTAAGGAACCTGTTATGGTTGAACCTACTATGGCCCCTATAAATTCAGTAGCTTGTGTTTTTTGTGAAGGAAGGCATCGGTTTGAAGAATGTCCTGATAATCCATTGTCAGGGAATTATGTGGGGAATAGAGGGAATAGTTCTTTCTCCAATACTTATAATCCAGGATAGAAGCAACATCCTAATTTCAGCTACAAGAATCATAGCAACACTCTGAATCCTCCAGCTGGTTATGCTTCTCTACAGTACCAACAACAGCAACAGAATAGTCTGCAACATCAGAACTATGCTTCTACAAAGGAATCATCTTTGGAAGCTTTGTTGAAAACTTTCATGGCTGAAACAAAGGTTCAAATCCAGAATCAAGGAGCTGCTGTAAGAAACTTAGAGAATCAAGTAGGTCAGTTGGCTAATGCATTAGCTAACAGACCTGCTGGTACCTTACCCGCTTCCACAGAATCTCCATCATTTTCAAATGATAAAGGGAATGAGCAAGTTAAAGCCGTAACCCTGAGAAGTGGTAAAGAGGTACAGGATGCTATAGCATCTAAGCAGCAAAGAATAAAGACAACTGAACCAGCTGAAACAGAGGAGCCTAAGCATGAATCAGCTCCACTGCCTGAAGATATACAGCAAGTTATTCCTAAGTGGATTGAGCCCAAGCTGATTCCAGAGAGGCCTCCTCCTCCATTTCCACAGAGGTTGAAGAGGGCAGCTCAAGAGAAGCAATTTAATAAGTTTCTGGAAATTCTGAAGCAGTTGCACATTAACATACCTCTGGTTGAAGCTCTACAGCAGATGCCCAACTACACCAAATTTATGAAGGATATCCTTACTAAGAGAAAGAGATTGGGAGAATTCGAGACAGTGGCAATGACAAAGGAGTGCAGCCAGCTGTTGCAGAATAAAGTTCCACAGAAAATGAAAGATCCAGGCAGCTTTACTATCCCTTGCTCTATAGGAAATACTTATTGTGGAAAAGCCTTATGTGATCTTGGAGCAAGTATTAATCTGATGCCTATGTCCATTTTCAAACAACTAAAAATTGGTGAAGCCAGGCCTACCACTGTGACTTTGCAACTGGTTGATAGGTCTATTGCTTACCCAGAAGGAAAGATTGAGGATGTCCTAATCAAGGTGGACAGATTTGTATTTCCAGTGAATTTTATTATTCTAGACTTTGAGGCTGACAAGGAAATTCCAATCATCCTTGGAAGACCCTTCTTGGCAACTGGAAGAACATTGATAGATGTACAGAAAGGAGAGCTTACTATGAGGGTGAATGATCAGCAAGTAACTTTCAACATTTTTAATGCATTACACTATCCTGATGAAGATATGGAAAGTTGTTCTGTTATTACTGATATTGACTTCCTTGTGCAAGAGCAATTGATAGCATGAGGGCAAAACTTAGAGCATGAGTCTGAACTGAATAAGGAAACTGATTTTGAAAATGAAAAGTTAAAGCAGCTAGTTGAAGGAAATTTGACACACAGATCTTGGATCAGAAAATATGAATCCTTAGATGTAACTGCAGACACCTTCAAGGATAATGTACCCTCTGTTGAAAGACCTCCCACCTTTGAATTGAAGCAACTACCTTCTCATTTGAATTATGACTATCTTGGAGAAAAAGAAACTCTTCCTATCATCATATCTTCCTTCTTAACTTCTGAGCAAGAAGGTAGTCTTATTTCACTTTTAAAGAAGCACAAGAAGGCTATTGGGTGGCAAATGGCAGACATTAGAGGAATCAATCCTAGCCTTTGTATGCATAAAATTCTGTTAGAAAAAAATGCCAAGAACAGTATTGAAGGTCAGAGAAGATTGAACCTGATTATGAAAGAAGTGGTAAAAAAGGAGATCATTAAATGACTTGATGTAGGAATCATCTAACCCATCTCAGATAGTATGTGGGTAAGTCCTGTGCAGTGCGTGCCAAAGAAAGGAGGAGTTACTGTAGTAAAAAATGAGAAGAATGAGTTGATTCCTACAAGAACAGTCACAGGTTAGAGGATATGCATGGATTATAGAAAGTTGAACAAGGCCACAAGGAAGGATCATTTTTCATTACCATTCATTGATCAGATGCTTGATAGGTTGTCTGAGATAGAGTTTTATTGCTTTCTGGATGGCTATTCTGGTTACAATCAGATAGCAGTAGCACCCGAAGATCAGTAGAAGACTACTTTCACTTGTCCCTATGGTACATTTGCTTTCAGAAGAATGCCTTTTGGGCTCTGCAATGCTCCAGCAACTTTTCAGAGGTGCATGATGGCCATCTTTTCTGACCTTATTGAGAAAACTATGGAAATTTTCATGGATGATTTCTCAATTTTTGGAGATTCATTCATGGGATGCTTGGATAATCTAGAGCAGGTGCTAGACAGATGTGAGGAAACTAATTTAGTTCTGAATTGGGAGAAGTGCCATTTCATGGTCAAGGAAGGCATTGTGCTAGGTCACAAAGTGTCAAAGAAAGGCTTAGAGGTGGACAAGGCTAAGATTGAAGTAATAGAAAAACTCCCTCCACCCAATTCTGTTAAAGGCATCAGAAGTTTTCTAGGACATCTTGGGTTTTATAGGAGATTCATCAAAGACTTCTCTAGAATATCCAAGCCACTTGTGCAACCTATTTGGAGCATGATAGTGCATTTAAATTCACAGAAGAGCGTTTATCAGCTTTTGAAACTTTGAAGAAGGCTCTGATCACTGCTCCTGTAATAGTAGCTCCGGATTGGGAGAAGCCATTTGAATTGATGTGTGATGCAAGTGAGTTTGCAGTAGGAGCTGTGCTAGGTCAGAGGTATAACAAGATCTTCCATACTATCTATTATGCGAGCAAAACTCTCATTGATGCTCAGATCAACTACACCACTACAGAAAAAGAATTGTTGGCACTTGTATTTGCATTTGACAAGTTCAGACCATATCTGGTGGGAACCAAAGTAGTGGTATACACAGATCATGCAGCCATCAAGTATCTCATTGACAAGAAGGATGCAAAGCCAAGGCTTATCAGATGGGTGCTCCTACTTCAAGAATTTGATTTGGAGATCAAAGACAAGAAGGGAATTGAAAATCAGGTAGCTGATCATCTCTCCAGAATTGTTGAGAAAGGAGAAACCAAGCCTCAAGGAGAAATTAAAGAAAATTTTTCTGATGAACACCTTTTACTGATTGAAGATGCTGCAGCAACCTGGTACGCAGACATAGTGAATTTTCTGGTCAGCAGGGTAATTCCAGTGGAGTTGAACTCGCAACAGAAAAGGAGGTTTCTGCATCTAGTTAAACACTTTTACTGGAATGAACCTTTTCTATACAAAAGGTGCCAAGATCAGATCATGAGGAGATGTGCTGCTGAGGAAGAAATGCAAGCTATCCTTAGTGATTGCCATGCTGCTCCTTATGGTGGTCATTTTGGAGGAAAAAGAACAGCTGCAAAGGTCCTGCAATCGGGGTACTTTTGGCCCACGTTGTTCAGAGATGCTCAAGAGTTTGCCAAGAATTGTGATAGATATCAGAGGGTGGGGAATATTTCCAATAGATAAGAGATGCTTCTCAACACCATTTTGGAGATTGAATTGTTTGATATTTGGGGAATAGATTTTATGGGACCATTCCCTATATCTTATGGAAATGTCTACATCTTAGTTGTAGTAGATTATGTCTCTAAATGGGTAGAAGTAGTAGCATTGCCTTCCAATGATGCCAGGGTAGTCACAAAATTCCTGCACAAGAACCTATTTACCAGATTTGGCACTCCTCGGTCTATAATCAGTGATGAAGGGACACATTTTTGTAACAAGTTGTTTGTTAACTTGCTTGCAAAATATAGAGTGAAACACAAAGTGGCCACTGCCTATCATCCTCAGACCAGCAGACAAGCTGAAGTGTCTAACAGAGAGATCAAAAGAATCCTTGAAAAAATGGTGAATCCTTCAAGGAAGGACTGGTCTGTGCACTTAGGTGATGCTCTTTGGGCCTACAGAACAACATTCAAGGCCCCCATTGGCATGTCCCCTTACAGATTGGTTTATGGCAAGGCTTGCCATTTACCAATAGAGCTGAAACACAAGGCATTTTGGGCCATAAAGAAGTTGAATTTTGATGCACAAGCAGCTGGAGAAGCAAGGTTACTGCAGCTAAATGAACTTGAAGAGTTTAGGCTATTTTCTTATGAGAATGCTGAAGTACATAAGAGCAAGGTCAAGGCATGGCATGATTAGAAAATCTAACCCAGGGAGTTAGTTGAAGGCATGCAAGTGCTTTTGTTTAATTCCATATTAAAATTGTTTCCTAGGAAGTTGAAATCAAGGTGGTCTGGGCCATTTAAATTGGTCAAAGTGCATCCTTATGGAGCTGTGAATTTGTTGGAAGAGAGTTTTGGAAGAGAGTTCATGGTGAATGGCCAAAGAGTGAAGCCATATTAGGGTGAGCCGAGTGCAAGAATGAAGGCCACTACTCATCTTTCAGATCCTTAGCCACCAGTGTGGAGTCAGGCTGAGGACATTAAACCAAGCGCTACTGGGAGGCAGCCCAACTTTATATCCTTTATTTTATCTTTTGAATTTTAGTTAAAATAGGGTAGTTTAGTTTAATAAATGCTGCTAACAAATGTTTGCAGATTAGAGCTTTCTAAACCCAAGGTTGTGCTGGAAAGGGAGGTGTATGGTCACATCGGGCCCAGTTAACAGTGTTAGTGGTGATGACAATTGGACAAGCAAGAGCCCATGTTCAACTGCAATATTTTTGAATTTCCAAATTCAAAAGTTGAAGAGTTAGTGAGCAAGGATGGGTTGCAGAAATCGTGAGAATGTAAATTGCGTCCACCCACTCACTTAATGCCACCTTTTTCTCCACCACTCACTTCTATCCTTAACCTCTCACCTCAACCTCCCTTTCTTTCTATTAAAGCCACTGTCTTCTCTGCCTTAGCCCCACACGCAACCCCATTCACACGTTCTGTCTCACTTGTCTCTTTCTATCACCGTCAACCCACTCCTCTTTTATACCATTCTAAATACCATGGGTAAAGCACAAGCTCAGTCTTCCAAAAAGCCCATTATTGCCAGTTCATCCTCTTCTAGTGAGGAGACCAATTTGCGTTTTGTGGATGAGGAGGGGAGACTTAAGTTCGAGAGGGAAATCAAGAAGCGGAACTTCCATTTGGAGAAAGGGTTTCTTCATTCTGGACTCCCCTCATTATGGGCTCACTGAGGATGTTGCTGAGCTCATAGATAATCATAGCTGGAAGAAGTTCGTGACTCACCCGAGAGAACCCATAATCCCTTTTGTGTGTGAGTTTTACACCAATCTGACCTCACCACAGCAAAAATATGTCATAGTGAGGGGTTCGAAGGTGTCGTTCTCTTCTCCTACGTTGAACAAAAGGTGGGGCTTGAACAATGTTGAGGATGAATACTTGACTTTGTTGAAAAATGCTGAAGAAATAGAGCTGAATGACATGATGAGGGAAGTCACGGTGGAAGGGGCAAACTGCATTCAGACAGATGAGAGTTGGAAAATAGCTAGGCCTGATCTCACCCCTTTGGCCAAAGTTTGGTATCATGTCATCAGAACTAAGATTCTCCCCACCGCACACTTAGAAACAGTAAACAAGGAGATGTTAGTCCTCTTGTATTGTATTCTAAAGAAGAAGAAGGTGGATGTAGGATAACTGATTGAGAGGGAAATTATTGCTTGCGCATTCAAGAAGAAGGGATTGTTGTTTTTCCCTTCTTTAATCACCTCTTTATGTTTGAGATGTGGAATAAAGGCCTTGTCTGAAGATGAAATTATGGACAACAAGGGGCCCATAGATTTGCTGGCTATCAAGCGTTTTGGGGCATCAGCATCAAAGGTGCAAGGTTCAGTTCCTCCTTCTGGGCAGCAGGAACACCTGGATGACGTGAACACAAAGGTGGACCAATGCTACCAAATGCTACAGTATAGTTTGAAGCAGCAGCAACTCTTCTAGAAATTTTCCAACGAGCAACATCGGTGGATGCAAAGGACCCTTGGAATCAACAAGCTAAGACAAGGTAGTTACCCTCCCCTGTTTCCTGAAGAGATCTTTGAACCATTCCAGTATTCTCCCTCTGAACCCATGAAACAAACCAACCCTGTGAAGGAACCTGCACCTGCTAACCCTCCTGCACCAGAACAAGACCCTGAAATCCCCTCTGTGCATTCCACTACTAGTGAACACTCAGTAAATAACAATGAAGTTAGTTCTGACTGGACACCACCACCACCACCCAGAGATCCAACACCCCCTCCAACTCAACCAAGCAGGTCCAAGAGAGGAAAAGAAAAGATGGTTGATGAAGCACCAGAAGATCCCCCTCCACCAAAGAAGGGCAGAATCTAGCATACAGCTCCTCCTAGGATTAGAAAACAATTAAAAAGTGATGTAAATGCTAAGGAGACTCCCACTGCACTCAGTGAGGACTCTGAAGATAACATGCCTATTATAGGAAGAGTTGGGAAACTCAAGTCCTTCACAGTCTCTAAGGCCCAGCCAAGAGCTGGTGGAGGGGAGGAGGAGGATGTAGCTGAAAAAGAAAAAAATGTTGAGTTGACCATTACCAAGGAGATTTCGGGAACAAATAAGCCAACAATGAAGCAGATGGCCGATCTCGGCGCGAAGGAAGGAGCAGTGCAAGATTGGCTCAGCCTTGAGCAAGAAGAAACACTCGTGGTCTTTGCCGCATGTAAGACATGCAACAAAGATCGATGACCAGGATTTCCCTTGATCCTTCTTTAGTTTAATTTAATTTGTTTTAGTCGTTTTAATTTCTGTTTTTAGAATTGTAGTATTGTTTGTTTATTTTCTTCAAAAAAAAAATGTTAATGAAAGAATAATGTTTGCTGTCTATGTGCATCTGATGAAGATAAGTTTTACGTTCTGCATGTAAAATACATTAACACCTTGAATTAATCCTTTCTTACCACAATCCCTAGCTCAAAATGGACTCAGAAGAAGGACTTCTTTCAAAAGTCACCAATCAATTGGGGGAATTGGGTTGCAAGAACCCTTGTCCAAGGAAGAGAGGGTGAGGTCTGAATTAGATTTCAACCTAAGTTTGGGGGTGAGTGAGACTGAATATGGTGCTGTAGCACTCTACAGCATCAATCCTATGAGTTTTTGGGCTTCAACAGATTTTGTTCATCATGCATTCCATTCATGTGTTTTCTCTGCAGAACTTGACTTATTTCTGTGATTGATTGCATATTTCACTGTTGCACACAAATTGACTTGAGGCACTGTTTTTGTTTTAATACTGAGACTTAAAAGGCCAACCTTCAAGTATGACCCTTTGTGAACCCCTTTGAGCCTAAGACTTTCTTGTTGGTAATAAGCCACATTGCAAGTTCAAATTCCCTGAAAAACAATGTACTACCCTGTTTAGGTGGAGTTTAGGACTGTGTCAAAAGAGTTACCTATTTATAGATCCTGACCACAATGATTGAGGACAACCAATGGTTCAAGTTTGGGGGTGAGGTGGGGTACCTACGCAATAAATAGGGAGGAAAGAGCAAATCATCAAAGGAACAAATCAAGCTATTTTATTCAAAAAAAAAACCTTCTCCCTTGTTGCCAGAAATATGGGTAAAAATACAAAAATGTCTAAGTTTGGGGGTGGGTAATTTTGACAAAGATCTTGAACTCCACCTAAGTCAGCTACTTCCCAAAAATTCCACACCCGAACCTTAGCCTCATTACAACCCATTAAAGTCCTCTTGCTATGTGCAATTTGTGTATGTGCTTTTGATTGATAGAAATTTGTCAAGCATATGATAGAGTTGCATGTGAATGATGATTGAGTGAAACATCAATACAGAACATAAAGTTAAGTGAATTGAGCGATATGACAAACCCAATAATGTGTTAAGCCCCTGTTCTTAGGAAGATTATCTAGTGAGTCTTCACCCTTGCATCCAAAGGATATTTGAAAAATGCACCTAAGACTCTGTTGGGAGGTGGTTTGGTTGGAGTTCCTTACTAAAACTGAGTTGAGAGCTTAGGGAAATCACACACACACTATGGAAAGTGATTAAGAAAATGGTATTTTGTGTTGAGCATAATTCTGAAAAATGCATCTGAGGATTGTCATGGACTTTGCTTATACTATTATGATTTTATTGTGTTAATGCTTGTTGAATGTCATTACTTGAGGACAAGTAATGGTTTAAGTTTGGGGGTGTGATAACTCTTAGAAATAAGAGTTATTACTATCCTTTTAGCTTAATCATTGTTCTTGTTTTGATCAATTTTGGAGAAGAACTTCAAGTTTTGTTTGATTGAGTAAAATTATGTGTTTAATCGATTAATTGTGAAAAGTCAAATTCGATCGGTTATTGCTGAAGGTTTGATTTAATTTTGAGCAGGTTTTTAAGGTGTAATTGCTGAAGGAATTGCTCTGAGATGTTTTGGAATGCTGTAGCTTTGGGGGAGCAAATCATTATAAGATAAAATCATTTCCAGCTCAGCTCTTGCTCGCTAGAAGACAAAATACCTGCTGCACTGTGCTTAAAAGGAAGAAAGAGAATACAATGCAGTAGCTGTGTGTACTTGGGAATTGGGCCAAGGAATATTTTAGTATTTGAATTTGTAAAAGCCTAAAAAGTGAGGCATGAGAGAGAGGGTAACCCTATTTTGCGAGCTAGTACAAATAGTGAGTGTGACCTTACTTTTAGAAGGAGCTTTTTGGAAGGTACTGTGCAGAGCCGTCAACGTCTGGTTTTTATATGTAATTCTAGTTTTTACGCATCATGTCTTTATTTTCCATTTCTTTTTTTTTACTTTGTCTTCAAGCTCATTATGAGCTAAATTCCATTAGTTAGGATTCTATGAATTTGTAATTGTACTGAAGGGTAATGAAATGTTATGGATGTTATTTATTTTCTTCTATTCTGCTTTAATGTTTAATTTAGGTTTAGCCTGATCAACTAATCTGAATTAGCAACTAATTTCGTTTGGAAAAACTAAGTTAGTGGACTTGATTAGAAAATAAAGATAGAACAATTAATTGGAAAATTAATTATGTTGAATGAGCTAGGAATAGATTTCAAGTCTTTAAGTAGTTGGACGTGCTTCTTTGACAACTAAGGGAAATTAATTTGAACTTAGGAATAAGAAGCTTTTAATGAACTCAGTTTTTACTGCTGGAAAGCAAAATTTAGTTTCTGGACTAAATGCTGTAGCATCCTGAAGCATGCGTTACCCTGAAGTTAAGAATTACAAAGGATTAGAATCCTAGCTGTTTCCATTTCTATTTAAAACCACTCATTTATTGCTTTTATTAATTCCTTGCATTTATTACTTACTGCTTTGATACCTCATTACTCCATTTATTTTACATGCTTAAAAATTTCTCTTATTTTATTACATTAAATAGGAAAGGTTAAATCTAGAATTTGTATTCAATCCAATTAAATCCTCGTGGGAACGATCTTTAGTCACACTTTATTACTTGTTTGACTATGTACACTTGCACATCTTTTAACAAAAACACACTAACAAGTTTTTGGTGCCGTTGCCGGGGATTGACAATGGTGTTGAATATTTAAATTCTTTTGTTAACTTTTTCTATTTAGTTACTTCTAAAAATTTGGTGTACTGTACTCAGCAGCAGGTATTACAATCTGTATGCGCAGCAAGGGTGCACCTGAGTTTCAAATTGACTTGGAGATAGAGAAAACAGCTAAGAGGTTAAGGAAGAGAACCAAAGAATAACGTGCTCAAACTCAACATTCTGAGTTAGGCTTCATGGATGATCTTTTCTTAAATGATGAGGAGCAGCCCAGTATGATCAACATAGCAAATGACAGAGAGAGGTCTATCAGGGACTATGCAGTCTTTGATCCCCAAACAATGAATACTGGGATAATGAGGCCAGAAATAACTACCCAGCAGTTTGAATTCAAGCCTATGATGTTTCAAATGCTTCAAACGTTGGGCAATTCAAGGCGCTCCTACTGAAGATCCTCACTTGCATTTAAGGCAATTTCTGGAAGTGACTAGCAATTTCAAGATCCCTAGAGTGAGTGATGATGCATTCAAATTGAGACTTTTCCCTTATTCACTGAGGGACAGAGCAAAGACCTGGTTAAACTCTTTGGAACCCAATTCAATTACTACTTGGAATGGATTAGCTGAAAGGTTCTAGACAAAATACTTCCCTCCCACTAAAAACGCCAGAATGAGGAATGACATTACTTCCTTTAGGCAGAATGATGATGAATCACTATATGAAGCATGGGAGAGGTTTAAAGATCTATTGAGAAAGTGCCCTCATCATGGCATTCTTGTATGTATTCAAATGGAAACTTTCTACAATGGATTATTACCTCCTTCAAGGTTGATGCTGGATGCCTCTTCTGGAGGTGCTCTGTTGACTAAGTCTTATAATGAAGCTTATGAGTTAATAGAGAGCATAGCTGCCAATAGCTATCAGTGGCCAACCAGAAGAGCAACTTCCTCTAAAGGTGTGGCTGGTGTTCATGAAGTAAAAGAGATAACTGCTATGTCTGCTCAGCTTGCTGCAGTTACCAACATGCTGAAAAATTTAACTGCGGCTAATACCAGTAAGGAACCTATTATGGTTGAACCTACTATGGCCCTTGTAAATTCAGTAGCTTGTGTTTTTTGTGAAGGAAGGCATCGGTTTGAAGAATGTCCGGATAATCCAGTGTCAGTGAATTATGTGGGGAATAGAGGGAACAGTTCTTTCTCCAATACTTATAATCCAGGCTGGAAGCAACATCCTAATTTCAGCTACAGTAATCAGAGCAACACTCTGAAACCTCCAGCTAGTTATGCTTCTCTACAGTACCAACAACAACAACAGAACAGTCAGCAGCAGCAGAACTATGCTCCTACAAAGGAATCATCTTTGGAAGCTATGTTGAAAACTTTCATGGCTGAAACAAAGGTTCAAATCCAGAATCAAGGAGCTGCTGTAAGAAACTTAGAGAATCAAGTAGGTCAGTTGGCCAATGCATTAGCTAACAGACCTGCTGGCACCTTACCCGCTTCCACAGAATCTCCATCATCTTCAAATGATAAAGGGAATGAGCAAGTTAAAGCCGTAACCCTGAGAAGTGGTAAAGAGCTATAGGATGCTATAGCATCTAAGCAGCAAGGAACAAAGACAACTGAACCAGCTGAAATAGAGGAGCCTAAGCATGAATCAGCTCCACTGCCTGAAGATATACAGCAAGTTATTCCTAAGTGGATTGAGCCCAAGCTGATTCCAGAGAGGCCTCCTCCTCCATTTCCACAGAGGTTGAAGAGGGCAGCTCAAGAGAAGCAATTTAATAAGTTTCTGGAAATTCTGAAGCAGTTGCACATTAACATACCTCTGGTTGAAGCTCTACAGCAGATGCCTAACTACACCAAATTTATGAAGGATATCCTTACTAAGAGAAAGAGATTGGGAGAATTCGAGACAGTGGCAATGACAAAGAAGTGCAGCCAGCTGTTGCAGAATAAAGTTCCACAGAAAATGAAAGATCCAGGCAGCTTTACTATCCCTTGCTCTATAGGAAATACTTATTGTGGAAAAGCCTTATGTGATCTTGGAGCAAGTATTAATCTGATGCCTATGTCCATTTTCAAACAACTAAAAATTGGTGAAGCCAGGCCTACCACTGTGACTTTGCAACTGGCTGATAGGTCTATTGCTTACCCAGAAGGAAAGATTGAGGATGTCCTAATCAAGGTGGATAGATTTGTATTTCCAGTGGATTTTATTATTCTAGACTTTGAGGTTGACAAGGAAATTCCAATCATCCTTGGAAGACCCTTCCTGGCAACTGGAAGAACATTGATAGATGTACAGAAAGGAGAGCTTACTATGAGGGTGAATGATCAGCAAGTAACTTTCAACATTTTTAATGCATTACACTATCCTGATGAAGATATGGAAAGTTGTTCTGTTATTACTGATATTGACTTCCTTGTGCAAGAGCAATTGATAGCATGAGGGCAAAACTTAGAGCATGAGTCTGAACTGAATAAGGAAACTGATTTTGAAAATGAAAAGTTAAAGCAGCTAGTTGAAGGAAATTTGACACACAGATCTTGGATCAGAAAATATGAATCCTTAGATGTAACTGCAGACACCTTCAAGGATAATGTACCCTCTGTTGAAAGACCTCCCACCCTTGAATTGAAGCAACTACCTTCTCATTTGAAGTATGCCTATCTTGGAGAAAAATCATCATATCTTCCTTCTTAACTTCTGAGCAAGAAGGTAGTCTTATTTCACTTTTAAAGAAGCACAAGAAGGCTATTGGGTGGCAAATGGCAGACATTAGAGGAATCAGTCCTACCCTTTGTATGCACAAAATTCTGTTAGAAGAAGATTCCAAGAACAGTATTGAAGGCCAGAGAAGATTGAACCCGATTATGAAAGAAGTGGTAAAAAAGGAGATTATTAAATGGCTTGATGCAGGAATCATCTACCCCATCTCAGATAGTGTGTGAGTAAGTCCTGTGCAGTGCGTGCTAAAGAAAGGAGGAGTTACTGTAGTGAAAAATAAGAAGAATGAGCTTATTCTTACAAGAACAGTCACAGGTTGAGGATATGCATGGATTATAGAAAGTTGAACAAGGCCACAAGGAAGGATCATTTTCCATTACCATTCATTGATCAAATGCTTGATAGGTTATCTAGGAGAGAGTTTTATTGCTTTCTGGATGGCTATTCTGGTTACAATCAGATAGCAATAGCACCCGAAGATCAGCAGAAGGCTACTTTCACTTGTCCCTATGGTACATTTGCTTTCAGAAGAATGCCTTTTGGGCTCTGCAATGCTCCAGCAACTTTTCAGAGGTACATGATGGCCATCTGTTCTGACCTTATTGAGAAAACTATGAAAATTTTCATGGATGATTTCTCAGTTTTTGGAGATTCATTCATGGGATGCTTGGACAATCTAGAGCAAGTGCTGGACAGATGTGAGGAAACTAATTTCGTTCTGAATTGGGAGAAGTGCCATTTCATGGTCAAGGAAGGCATTGTGCAGGCCACAAAGTGTCAAAGAAAGGCTTAGAGGTGGACAAGGCTAAGATTGAAGTAATAGAAAAACTCCCTCCACCCAATTCTGTTAAAGGCATCAGAAGTTTTCTAGGACATGCTGGGTTTTATAGGAGATTCATCAAAGACTTCTCTAGAATATCCAAGCCACTGTGCAAACTGCTGGAGCATGATAGTGCATTTAAATTCACAGAAGAGTGTTTATCAGCGTTTGAAACTTTGTAGAAGGCTCTGATCACTGCTCCTGTAATAGTAGCTCTGGATTGGGAGAAGCCATTTGAATTGATGTGTGATGCAAGTGAGTTTGCAGTAGGAGCTATGCTAGGTCAGAGGTATAACAAGATCTTCCATACTATCTATTATGCGAGCAAAACTCTCATTGATGCTCAGATCAACTACACCACTACAGAAAAAGAATTGTTGGCACTTGTATTTGCATTTGACAAGTTCAGACCATATCCGGTGGGAACCAAAGTAGTGGTATACACAGATCATGCAGCCATCAAGTATCTCATTGACAAGAAGGATGCAAAGCCAAGGCTTATCAGATGGGTGCTCCTGCTTCAAGAATTTGATTTGGAGATCAAAGACAAGAAGGGAATTGAAAATCAGTTAGCTGATCATCTCTCCAGAATTATTGAGAAAGGAGAAACCAAGCCTCAAGGAGAAATTAAAGAAAATTTTCTTGATGAACACCTTTTACTGATTGAAGATGCTGCAGCACCATGGTACTCAGACATTGTGAATTTTCTGGTCAACAGGGTAATTCCAATGGAGTTGAACTCGCAACAGAAAAGGAGGTTTCTGCATCTAGTTAAACACTTTTACTGGAATGAACCTTTTCTATACAAAAGGTGCCAAGATCAGATCATGAGGAGATGTGCTGCTGAGGAAGAAATGCAAGTTATCCTTAGTGATTGCCATGCTGCTCCTTATGGTGGTCATTTTGGAGGAAAAAGAACAGCTGCAAAGGTCCTGCAATCGGGGTACTTTTGGCCCACATTGTTCAGAGATGCTCAAGAGTTTGCCAAGAATTGTGATAGATGTCAGAGGGTGGGGAATATTTCCAACAGACAAGAGATGCCTCTCAACACCATTTTGGAGATTGAATTGTTTGATGTTTTGGGAATAGATTTTATGGGACCATTCCCTATATCTTATGGAAATGCCTACATCTTAGTTGTAGTAGATTATGTCTCTAAATGGGTAGAAGTAGTAGCATTGCCTTCCAATGATGCTAGGGTAGTCACAAAATTCCTGCGCAAGAACATATTTACCAGATTTGGCGCTCCTCGGGCTATAATCAGTGATGAAGGGACACATTTTTGTAACAAGCTGTTTGTTAACTTGCTTGGAAAATATGGAATGAAACACAAAGTGGCCACTGCCTATCATCCTCAGACCAGCGGACAAGCTGAAGTGTCTAACAGAGAGATCAAAAGAATCCTTGAAAAAATGGTGAATCCTTCAAGGAAGGACTGGTCTGTGCACTTAGATGATGCTCTTTGGGCCTACAGAACAACATTCAAGGCCCCCATTGGCATGTCCCCTTACAGATTGGTTTATGGAAAGGCTTTCCATTTACCAATAGAGCTGAAACACAAGGCATTTTGGGCCATAAAGAAGTTGAATTTTGATGCACAAGCAGCTGGAGAAGCAAGGTTACTACAGCTAAATGAACTTGAAGAGTTTAGGCTATTTTCTTATGAGAATGCTGAAGTATATAAGAGCAAGGTCAAGGCATGGCATGATTACAAAATCCAACCCAGGGAGTTAGTTGAAGGCATGCAAGTGCTCTTGTTTAATTCCAGATTAAAATTGTTCCCTAGGAAGTTGAAATCAAGGTGGTCTGGGCCATTTAAATTGGTCAAAGTGCATCCTCATGGAGCTGTGGATTTATTGGAAGAGAGTTCAAGGTGAATGGCCAAAGAGTGAAGCCATATTGGGGTGAGCCATGTGCAAAAATGAATGCCACCACTCATCTTTCAGATCCTTAGCCACCAGTGTGGAGTCAGGCTGAGGACATTAAACCAAGCGCTACTAGGAGGCAGCCCAGCTTTATATCCTTTATTTTGTCTTTTGAATTTTAGTTAAAATGGGGTAGTTTAGTTTAATAAATGTTGTTAACAAATGTTTGCATATTAGAGCTTTCTAAACCCAAGGTTGTGCTGGAAAGGGAGGTGTGTGGTCACATCGGGCCCAGTTAACAGTGTTAGTGGTGATGACAGTTGGACAAGCAAGAGCCCATGTTCAACTGCAATATTTTTGAATTTCAAAATTCAAAAGTTGAAGAGTTAGTGAGCAAGGATGGGTTGCAGAAATCGTGAGAATGTAAATTGCGTCCACCCACTCACTTAATGCCACCTTTTTCTCCACCACTCACCTCTATCCTTAACCTCTCACCTCAACCTCCCTTTCTTTCTATTAAACCACTGTCTTCTCTGCTTTAGCCCCACATGCAACCCCACTCACACGTTCTGTCTCACTTGTCTCTTTCTATCACCATCAACCCACTCCTCTTTTATACCATTCCAAATACCATGGGTAAAGCACAAGCTCAGTCTTCCAAAAAGCCCATTATTGCCAGTTCATCCTCTTCTGGTGAGGAGACCAATTTGTGTTTTGTGGATAAGGAGGGGAGACTTAAGTTCGAGAGGGAAATCAAGAAGCGGAACTTCTATTTGGAGAAGGGTTTCTTCATTCTGAACTCCCCTCATTATGGGCTCACTGAGGATGTTGCTGAGCTCATAAATAATCATAGCTGGAAGAAGTTCGTGACTCACCCGAGAGAACCCATAATCCCTTTTGTGCGTGAGTTTTACGCCAATCTGACCTCACCACAGCAAAAATATGTCATAGTGAGGGGTTCGAAGGTGTCGTTCTCTTCTCCTACGTTGAACAGAAGGTGGGGCTTGAACAATGTTGAGGATGAATACTTGACTTTGTTGAAAAATGCTGAAGAAACAGAGCTAAATGACATGATGAGGGAAGTCACGGTGGAAGGGGCAAACTGGATTCAGACAGATGAGAGTTGGCAAATAGCCAGGCCTGATCTCACCCCTTTGGCCAAAGTTTGGTATCTTGTCATCAGAACTAAGATTCTCCCCACCGCGCACTTAGAAACAGTAAACAAGGATATGTTAGTTCTCTTGTATTGCATTCTAAAGAAGAAGAAGGTGGATGTAGGACAACTGATTGAGAGGGAAATTATTGCTTGCGCATTCAAGAAGAAGGGATTGTTGTTTTTCCCTTCTTTAATCACCTCTTTATGTTTGAGATGTGGAATAAAGGCCTTGTCTGAAGATGAAATTATGGACAACAAGGGGGCCATAGATTTGCTGGCTATCAAACGTTTTGGGGCATCAGCATCAAAGGTGCAAGGTTCAGTTCCTCTTTCTGGGCAGCAGGAACACCTGGATGACGTGAACACAAAGGTGGACCAATGCTACCAAATGCTACAACATAGTTTGAAGCAGCAGCAACTCTTCTGGGAATTTTCCAAAGAGCAACATCTGTGGATGCAAAGGACCCTTGGAATCAACAAGCTAAGACAAGGTAGTTACCCTTCCCTGTTTCCTGAAGAGATCTTTGAACCATTCCAATATTCTCCCTCTGAACCCATGAAACAAACCAACCCTGTGAAGGAACCTGCACCTGCTAACCCTCCTCCACCAGAACAAGACCCTGAAATCCCTTCTGTGCATTCCACTACTAGTGAACACTCAGTAAATAATAATGAAGTTAGTTTTGACTTGACACCACCACCACCACCCAGAGATCCAACACCCCCTCCAACTCAACCAAGCAGGTCCAAGAGAGGAAAAGAAAAGATGGTTGATGAAGCACCAGAAGACCCCTCTCCACCAAAGAAGGGCATAATCTAGCACACAGCTCCTCCCAGGATTAGAAAACAATTAAAAAGTGATGTAAATGCTAAGGAGACTTCCACTGCACTCAGTGAGGACTCTGAAGATAACATGCCTATTGTAGGAAGAGTTGGGAAACTCAAGTCCTTCACAGTCTCTAAGGCCCAGCCAAGAGCTGGTGGAGGGGAGGAGGAGGATGTAGCTGAAAAAGAAAAAAGTGTTGAGTTGACCATTACCAAGGAGATTTCGGGAACAAATAAGCTAACAATGAAGCAGATGGCCAGATCTGGCAGCAGAAGGAGCAGTGCAAGATTGGCTCAACCTTGAGCAAGAAGAAACACTGGTGGTCAAGAAGACGCAAACGAAGATCGATGACCAGGATTTCCCTTGATCCTTCTTTAGTTTGTTTTAATTTGTTTTAGTTGTTTTAATTTCTATTTTTAGAATTGTAGTATTGTTTGTTTATTTTCTTCAAAGAAAAAATGTTAATGAAAGAATAGTGTTTGTTGTCCATGTGCATCTGATGAAGACAAGTTTTACCTTCTGCATGGAAAATACATTAACACCTTGAATTAATCCTTTCTCACCACAATCCCTAGCTCAAAATGGACTCAGAAGAATGACTTCTTTCAAAAGTCACCAACCAATTGGGGGAATTGGGTTGCAAGAACCCTTGTCCAAGGAAGAGATGGTGAGGTCTAAATTAGATTTCAACCTAAGTTTAGGGGTGAGTGAGACTGAATATGGTGCTGTAGCACTCTATAGCATCAATCCTGTGAGTTTTGGGGCTTCAACAGATTTTGTTTATCATGCATTCCATTCATGTGTTTTCTCTGCAGAACTTGACTTATTTCTGTGATTGATTGCATATTTCACTGTTGCACACAAATTGACTTGAGGCACTGTTTTTGTTTTAATACTGAGACTTAAAAGGCCAACCTTCAAGTATGACCCTTTGTGAACCCCTTTGAGCCTAAGACTTTCTTGTTAGTAATAAGCCACATTGCAAGTTCAAATTCCCTGAAAAACAATGTACTACCTTGTTTAGGTGGAGTTTAGGACTGTGTCAAAAGAGTTACCTATTTATAGATCCTGACCACAATGGTTGAGGACAACCAATGGTTCAAGTTTGGGGGTGAGGTGGGGTACCTACGCAATAAATAGGGAGGAAAGAGCAAATCATCAAAGGAACAAATCAAGCTATTTTATTCAAAAAAAAAAACCTTCTCCCTTGTTGCCAGAAATGTGGGCAAAAGTACAAAAATGTCTAAGTTGGGGGTGGGTAATTTTGACAAAGATCTTGAACTCCACCTAAGTCAACTACTTCCCAAAAATTCCACACCCGAACCTTAGCCTCATTATAACCCATTAAAGTCCTCTTGCTGTGTGCAATTTGTGTATGTGCTTTTGATTGATAGAAATTTGTCAAGCATATGATAGAGTTGCATGTGAATGATGATTGAGTGAAACATCAACACAGAACATAAAGTTGAGTGAAGTGAGCGATATGACAAACCCAATAATGTGTTAAGCCCCTGTTCTTAGGAAGATTATCTGGTGAGTCTTCACCCTTGCATCCAAAGGATATTTGGAAAATGCACCTAAGACTCTGTTGAGAGGTGGTTTGGTTGGAGTTCCTTACTAAAACTGAGTTGAGAGCTTAGGGAAATCACACGCACACTGTGGAAAGTGATTAAGAAAATGGTATTTTGTGTTGAGCATAATTCTGAAAAATGCATCTGAGGATTGTCATGGACTTTGCTTATACTATTCTGATTTTGTTGTGTTAATGCTTGTTGAATGTCATTACTTGAGGACAAACAATGGTTTAAGTTTGGGGGTGTGATAACTCTTAGAAATAAGAGTTATTACTATCCTTTTAGCTTAATCATTGTTCTTGTTTTGATCAATTTTGGAGAAGAACGTCAAGTTTTGTTTGATTGAGTAAAATTCTGTGTTAATTTGATTAATTGTGAAAAGCTATAAATTTTGATCTGTTATTGCTGAAGGTTTGATTTAATTTTGAGCAGGTTTTAAAGGTGTAATTGCTGAAGGAATTGCTCTGGGATGTTTTGGAATGTTGCAGCTTTAGGGGAGCGAATCATTATAAGATAAAATCATTTTCAGCTCAGCTCTTGCCCACTAGAAGACAAAATACCTGCTGCGCTGTGCTTAAAAGGAAGAAAGAGAATACAATGCAGTAGCTGTGTGTACTTGGGAATTGGGCCAAGGAATATTTTAGTATTTGAATTTGTAAAAGCCCAAAAAGTGAGGCATGAGAGAGAGTGTAACCCTATTTTGGGAGCTAGTACAAATAGTGAGTGTGACCTTACTTTTAGAAGGAGCTTTTTGGAGGGTACTGTGCAGAGCCGTCAGCATCTGGTTTTTATCTGTAATTCCAGTTTTTACGCATCATGTCTTTATTTTCCATTTCTTTTTTTTACTTTGTCTTCACGCTCATTATGAGCTAAATTCCATTAGTTAGGATTCTATGAATTTGTAATTGTACTGAATGGTAATCAAATGTTATGGATGTTATTCATTTTCTTCTATTCTGCTTTAATGTTTAATTTAGGTTTAGCCTGATCAACTAATCTGAATTAGCAACTAATTTCGTTTGGAAAAACCAAGTTAGTGGACTTGATTAGAATATAAAGATAGAACAATTAATTGGAAAATTAATTGTGTTGAATGAGCTAGGAATACCCTTCAAGTCTTTAAGTTGCTGGACGTGCTTCTTTGACAACTGAGGGAAATTAATTTGAACTTAGGAATAAGAAGCTTTTAATGAACTCAGTTTTTACTGCTGGAAAGCAAAATTTAGTTTCTGGACTAAATGTTGTAGCATCCTGAAGCATGCGTTACCCTAAAGTTAAGAATTACAAAGGATTAAAATCCTAGCTGTTTCCATTTCTGTTTAAAACCACTCATTTATTGCTTTTATTAATTCCTTGCATTTATTACTTACTGCTCTGATACCTCATTACTCTATTTATTTTACATGCTTAAAAATTTCTCTTCTTTTATTACATTAAATAGGAAAGGTTAAATTTAGAATTTGTATTCAATCCAATTAAATCCTCGTGGGAACGATCTTTACTCACACTTTATTACTTGTTTGACTGTGTATTGCACATCTTTTAACAAAAATATACTAACACCTAGCTTACGTTTCTTGGATAATATATCCTTCATGAACTTAATGTAACTAGGCATCTGTTCCAATGCTTAAGCAAAAAAGGATATTTATATGAAGTTTCTTGAAAACTTCCAAAAACTTCTTAACCTACTTATCCATCTTATGCATGATTTGCCTACTTGGAAAAGGTAAAGGATGTACATAAGGCCTATTGTCCACTTTTTTGTCCTCAGCCTTCTTTTGGACTATTTCTTCATCCTTTTCACTATCCTCACCTTTCTTGTCCTCCATCTTCTTGTGGACTACATCATCATGGTCTTGGCTCTTGTCTACCTCATCCTCCAGTAATTTTGTCTTCAGATTTTCCTCAATATCCTTCCCACTCCTCAGTGAGATGACCTTACAGTGCTCATTTGAGGCACTCTTAAGATTATTAACTGTATCGCTAGGAAAGGTGCCCGTGGGCTTGTTGTTGATGGCGTTAGCCAACTGCCCCACTTGAGTTTCCAACGCTCTCATCGAATTGTTTTGCTTTTAATCATTGAATCGTTCTTAGCTAAATGAGCATTCATCTTTGTCATGTAAGAATCAGTCGTAACCATAAGTTGTATAAACATATCCTCCAAAAAAGGCTTCTTACCTTGCATTGGTTGTCTTGACTGGGAAAGGAATCCAGGAGGATTATAAGGTTGTTCATTCCTAGAAGTTAAGGAGGAAGCTCTTTGATTATCTCTCCAAGAGAAATTAGGATGGTTTCTCCATCCAGGGTTATACTAGTTGGAGTATGGGTTATTTTGCTTGGAGCGATAGTTGCCAACATAATGTGCACTTTCTGACATAGAAGGGCACCTATCACTTGTGTGGTTATCTCTACATTTATCACACAATACAAATGGGCTTTGGTGCGAATTTTGTCCCATACTATCCATCTTGCTTGCTAATGTTGTAACCTATGCCGATAGCGAGGTTAATGCATCTAAATCATGCACTACAACTACCCTCCTTTGAGTGTTCCTTGCTGATGGCCATTGATAGTTATTAGTAACTAATTCCTCCAATAACTAGAAGGCATCATCAAAAGATTTGCTTAGCAAGGAGCTTCCAGCTGCATCATCTACTATTGGGCAATGGTGTGATAGCAGGCCTTTATGAAATGAGTAGATTTGGTGCCAATGTGGTATATCATGATGTGGGTACCTTGTCAGTAGATCCTTGTACCTTTCCTAGGCTTCGTGCAAGGATTCTGATTCAGTCTGAGTGAATGATGTAATATCATTCACCATCTCCGCAGTCATGGTAGGGGAGAAATATTTATTCAGAAATTTAGTACATACCTCTACCCAAATTGTAATTGATCCCGCTTGAAGAGAATACAACTAACTTTTGGCTCTATCTCTTAAAGAAAAAAAGAAAAGCCTTAGGCGAATAGCATCCTCAGACACTCTATTGTGCCTAAACGTATCGCAAATCTCCAGAAAGTTTGAGAGATGTGCGTTGAGATCCTCATTGGATAAGCTGCCAAACTACATAAAAGTTTGAATCATTTGGATAATGGCTGACTTTATCTAGAAGTTATTTGACCGGATAGCAGGACATCTGATATTGGACTGCAAATTATCCATCTGAGGTGTAGCAAACTCCCTCAATAGCCTTGTGCGACTATCATCCTCCATCTCGTGCATAGCATTTTCTTTCGTCATCTTATATTTACCTGAAACAATTAAAGAATAAGAAAAGTTAAATCAATATGCACAAAAGAAAACTTGAACTAGAGTTACTTAAACTCGTTGTTAATATTAGCTCTATTGAATTTAATCTGTTGTCCCTAGCAACAACGCCAAAACCTTGTTCGCCCTTTTGCTTATTGCAAGTACACAGGTCGCACTTGTAATATAGCTAGGAGCTGGATATCGTTCCCACGACGACTATGGTTAATTCGAAACTAACTATTAACCAATAGTTTAAGAACTTTTATTCAAGAATATATAAATTGAGAAAAGGATATGTTTGAACTAATTAAAAGAACTTAAAAACTATAAGATTGAATTAAGTTGATGATTAGAGAATGTGGAATCCTTTTTCACCTCCTACTTCCATTGATAACAAGTAATCCTTACGAGCAATATAAACAAAATGATCAGGTTAGCTTGAGAATCTGATTTAGTTAACAACCTATGTCTAGGTCAATCAACCCTGTTTCAGTTACCTAATTCACTATGTTTCCATGAGAACTAGAGTAAAATTCATTCATTAAGATCTATTCCCAATAGTTACTATGCATGGCCAATAGGTATATTTCTATCCTATTAACGAATCATCGCATCCAAACTAATTGAATGAAATAGAACATGCATCAATTATACTTACGATCTAAAATCCAAATTCTTATGTCTAGATTCATTAGATTTCAAAAAATCACTTAAAAGCTGATCAAACAATCAAAAGCATTAAGCATTATATGATTGAACAAAACTAAATCATATATATAAACTCAAATGAATACAATATTATTCAATATCCATAGGAGGATCCCAATAAAACCCTATCAATAGCTTAGCCAAGCATGAAACCTAAGAATATATCACAATAAATCATGTTCATGGAGATAGCAATGAGAAAGAAGAAGAAATGGAAGAACAAAGCTCAAAGGTGATGATCCTCTAAGCTTGAATCTCCCTCCAAGGTGAAGATGGACTCCAAACTTGATCACTTCTGCTTTCTTATTGTGTAAAACACAAAAACCTAGCAGCTGTTGTCTAAAAATAACCAAACTCCCCGTTAAAAATTAATGCAACAGTATTTATAGGGCTCAGAAAATAGAGTCATGTCGCAATATTCAACTTCCTACGCCGCGGCACGTATACATTTTAGGTCACCACGCCGCAGTATTCAAATGCCACGTCGCGGCATGCAAATTTCTTAACTCTCTGTCTAAAGCAGGGGATGTACCATGCCGCGACATTGATATGCCTGCGTCGCGGCGTGACAAGTTAATCCTTACACTTGGCTTTCTCTTGCATTGTTGGTCCAAATCTTCTAAGTTTTACTTGGTTGGAACCCTACTTGCCCTAGAGAAATTACCAATTCAACAATAAGTGCAATTGTACTCAATTTATCAAAGATTTGGAAACATTTTCTCATAATCATGATAGAAGACATTGAAATTGAATTATATGAATATGAAGTTAAAGTCTTCTAATCATTCATCAAAACAAGGACTAAGCAATCAATATAGTACAAATATGGGGCACAAATAACTAAAATTTGTGGAGTTATCAATTTTCTAGAGAGAATATTTGAAATGGGAGAGCTAACATAGAAAGGTGAAAGAGTTCTTTGCAAAAAAGCAAAGAGTCTTTTTTATAAGAGGAGATTTCTAGAAGCAATCAAGAGAATTGGTAGCAATAACTACCATGCCTTTTGTGTGCTCATCATGAGCATTTGGCTTCCCCAAAAAATATGCAGCATTGGAACATAGGGTGAATACACTCACCCATTACCAATTTATTTTCCTGTTTGAAATATCTTTTTCCCTCTCAAATGTCTTTTCATATGATGGGTTTTCAGAGATTTGATAATGAAAACCCTTATTGTTTTCTATAAAGATGGGGATAAGAATATTTAAGCAAAATGCCATGACGGAATCGAAAAGATACCATTCAAACAATCTAATATTTATTTCTTTCCATATTGTCAAGAGAATAAATATTGAGGGGCATCCGATAGTATTAAAATAATTTTTTTATTTCATAAATTAATCGAAAAGTGCTTGTTTTTTAATCTAAAAGTGATTTTGGACAGACTTCAAGATTTTCTATCTAAAGGAACTAACAAGATTTCGGTTCGAGTAAGAAGACAAGATCAAGATGAAAGGAAGATTCAGAGACTAAAGGTTTCTACTAACACTTAACCAAATGCAAGATTGCAAGGATGGACATAGGTTTATCAATGATTCAAGGAGAACCTATTAGCAGTTCGAGGCCGTTAAGGATTTGAATTTAAACTTTACATTCAAATGATAGGTTTATATTTGAATTTGGTAGGCTATTAACCGTTACTGGTGTAACACTTAGTCAAGATAAGTATCATTGTCAAGATTAGGAAGTTATTTTAGACAAATATACTTGTTAAGATCTTGTTAGAATGTCAGTTACTTTTCTTGTCTATAAATATTGAAAGGGGTGAAGGCATTAGGGCAATTAGTGTAACAACCCAAATTTTCGTATCTCTTAAACAGTAATTTTGATAGTTAACAGAATTTTACTGTTTAGTAATTTCTGTGCACTGTAAAATTATTTTGTTTATTCCGTCAGCGTATTTGATCGTTTTGAGTGATTTACTCCGTGTCAAGAAAATAAAAATTTTCAGGCCAGGGAAAACTTTACGTAATTTAATTTTTACTGTTAGGTAATTATTTTACGTAATCTAATTTGATATTTGTGCATTTTATAATATTTGTGATTTTTTAGGATGATTATGAATTTTTTTTACTGATTGTGGGCCCATGGGGTGTATGTGGGCCCAGGTAGCCATACGTGGGCCCAGGTGGGTCCCACAAAGCAAAAAAAATTTTACGCATAGAAAAATTTGTACTGTTTAGACGGAGACAGGGGATCTTACTAAACCTGAATCCGTAAACAGTTTTAGAAAATTTTTTTTGTATTGTGTTTTTTGATCGTATTTAATTTATCGGATGATAAAAATACAAGAAATATAATCTTTTGTGGGGTTTTAGCATATAAAAATAATAATAATATAAATTATATTACTTAAGTCAACATTGGTGATTTGGATATCCACTATTGATTTAATTAATGATGGAGACTTGATCTTGATTTAATCAATGGTGTAGGATAAGTTTAATAAAATGGCTAACCATTGGATTTGGATTTAATCAATGGTAGAGATTTGGTCTTAAAAAGTGACAAAGACCATTTATAACCATTGGATTTAGAAGTGATCAAGGGTGGAGAATTGGTCTTGTAAAGTAACAAGGACCATTTATGACCATTAGATGAAGATTTAATCAATGGTAAAGATTTAGTCTTAAAAAGTAGTAAAGACTAATTATGACCCTTGGATTAAAAGTTTGAAAGAGCAATCTTGACTCTTAATTTTGGAGACACATCCAATGACTAGAATTTAAAGGAGAAAGATCCAATGGCCTAGATTAAGTCTTCTAAAATCAAAAGTCTACCTAAATCCTAACCATTGAATTAATCAATGGTTAGAAATGCTCCAAATGGTGGCTAATTATTATGGTCATTAATTAAATGCACAAGGAGAAGCATGCATGGAAGGGGATAGTTTTGGATTGTTTAGGAGACAAAGAAACAAAACTTTTTGACCATTATTACATGTCATGGTCAATGGTGTATCATTATTGATCAATTTGCATTCAAGGAGAATGCATGAAGGGGAGGCACGGTTTTGGTCTGATTTTGGGAGCTTTGAAGACCACTATTAGCTATCTTGGTCATTATTGATCATTCTTGATCTTCTTTGTCTCCTCCAAAAGCAAAAACTCATCAAACTTTTCTCTCCACCTCTCCTCCAAGCAAGTTTCAGCCATGACCATCAAGAACACCCTCCATCACTCAAAAATTTCATCCAACTTGATTTTTTAAACCTAAACACCATTCTAAGAACATCTCTAGTTATGAGTTTTTCCAAAATCATTCATCTTGAGCTTCAAATCCAAGCTTCAAGTTTCTATCAAAAATAAAAAATTCCATCTTTGTGCTTCAAGAGAAACCATTCGGTCAAGACCCCTAAAACCACTCTCCAATCTCTTTTAATTTCATCCAACCATAGATCTTGAATCTGCATGATATTCTAAGCAACTTTCATATTGCAGACTTTCTCTAAATCATTCATCTTCAAGGAGTTTCTTCAAGATCCATGTTATTGGATTTTTGAGGTGAAGTGTAAGGAAACTTCATTTTCTTCTCTCTTTTTCATGATCTAAACTATGTTTGATCCATGGTTCCTCTTAATCAAGCTTAGTATACTAATTTTTATGTATTTTGTTTTGTATTTGAGAAGCACTTGGTGATGAAGGACTTGGAAAAAGAAGCAAAACAAAGAGCTTTTGATGATCTTCAAGAGGTAAGAGGGAGATCCATCTCACCAACCAAGTATGGTGGTGAGAGATGGTTTTATATTTGATGGATGGTGAATCCATGTGAGGATTCCTATCCATGGTCATGTAATAATTTATTTGTGTTTATGAGCTTTGATTATTTGCCTATGCTAGATATGCTTTGCATGAGTTTATGACTTTGATGGTATGCTTATATATGCATGATTTATTGCTTTGATTATGGCATGCTTATAATATATATTTAAATATGCATGTATATGCCATGATTTGATGATGGAAAGAAAATCAATTTTTGGCTCCAATGGCTAAAGAATGACTATGGTTTTGGCACCCAAGGTTAGGGTTCCATGTTGAAATTTTTCAAGAACAAGGGAATTAATTTTTGATCCCTAGAACATGGTGAATTTTGGTCAAGACACCTCAAGATAGGTGTTCACAAAATTAATATTTTCTTGAATGATGAAAATGGATGTTTAGAAAAGCAAGGAAAATAAACAAAGAGTTTATTTTTCAAAGAGTACATGAATACGGTTTTAGAAGGATTTTTATTGATTTATTTTGTGTAAAAAGTTTCTAAGTGTTTTACTAAACAAGAGATTTAAATGAAAATAGCAATGATAATTTTAAGGATTTGCAAAGAAAGTGAAAAAGGATTTGTAAAGAAAGTAAAAAATGAATTTGAACAAATGGATTTGATTTTTATGACCATCGGTATTTCGGTTTTGAAAACAAAGAATTTTTAATGGTTTTGTTTGTGTAAAATCATATCAATTTAGAAGAAAAATATTTGATGGCTTCAATGGCCAAAGACTCTACGATTTTTGGAGGTTGGAATAATTTTGGTTTTATGAAACAAAGTAATTTTGAAGTGGAAACAAAATGTTTGAACAAAATGTTTTAGTATAAGGATTTTGGAAAGGGAATCAAAGTATTTTATCACTTGAGAAATGAACTTTCATATGAAAATGAAAAAGAAAAGTTGCAAGGGTTTGAATCTTAATTTGTTTTGAAAAGAATTGATTTTAGAATTGATTTGGGAAAAATGGAGAATATAATGGTGTTTTGAAAATTTACTAACGTATAACTTATTTTCAAGTTTTTAAATACGTTAGAAAATGTTAAGTTTTGAAACGTTGATTTATATCAATGGAAAAGTGATTTTGTGAATTATATTTTGAAAAAGAATTTCTTGAGTAAAGAACTGTGGAAAAATATTTTCTTGAGTAAAAAAATATATTAAATGAAGTATAAAGTTATATTATTTTGAGAAAAGTTGAAAAGGAATTTTTGAAGGTTAAGAAATATTTTCTGTAATGAAATGGTGATGAAAAATATTTTACGTATCTTAAAAATGTTTCTATGCAATTTGAAAAATGTGTTAAAAATGATGTTGATTTATTTAAGTCCAAAATAATGTTTGGAATATTGAGAAATATTTTACGTGATTGTAAAATATTGAAAAATATTTTATGTATCTTAAAAAGATTTGAAATACTTTGAAATATTTCTACGCAATTTGAATTACGTTTAAATATTTTACGTAATTTGAACTACTATTGAAAAATCACTACGTGATTGAAAAGTGATGAATTATTTTTACGTGATTGTGAAAATGACGAAAAATCGTTATGTGATTTGGAAAGTGTTTTAAATATTTTGAGAATGATAGAAAATGATTTACGTGACGTAAAAGAATGATTTTTAAGTTACGCGATTTTGAAACAGTGGAAAAAAAGACTATGCGATTTGAGAAATGTATGTTTTTACGCGATTGAGAAAATGTTGAAAAATTTGTACGTGATTTAAAAGTGCAACAAAAGAGTTGCGGTATTTTGAAAACGTAACAGAAATGTTACAAAATTTTGTAAACGTAACAGTAATGTTATGGTATTATGAAAACGTAATAAAAATGTTTTGGAATTTTAAAAACGTAACAAAAGTGTTACGGTATTTTGAAAACGCAACAGAAGTGTTATGGAATTGTGAAAACGTAACGGGAATGTTGCGCAATTTTGTGAAAACATGACAACAGTGTTTTATAACTATGAAAACATGATAAGATGATTTTGTTATTGAAAAATACTAGTATGATTACTGTTGAACCAGTGTCCATACACTGTTTGTGAAAACAACGAGTTTTGCTCATTATTGGCACGTGGTGCATTTTAGATGCATTGGAATATATATATATATATATATATATATATATATATATATATGCGTTGAGGTATATGATTTAATTAAACAAACGAATTTGAAAAGAATGGCCCTTGTGGTTGGACTTGCACTGATATATTCGTGCATTGTATAAACTATATCTGAGAAATTATGAGATATACCTGTGATAAGTATTATACCTGTGATTGGTATTTGGTGCATTATACATGCATTGGAATGGTCCGATGAGGACTGGATATGGCTGATTGCCTAGGAGAAACACACCTCTTGAGTGGGTGCGATATGCGTAGTGTAAGTCACTTGTTGACCTTGGGGGCATCGGGGTGCGGGTTGCCTACACGGGTGGTTGGTCGCGCTTCTTCCCGTAGGTTAGACCGATGCAACACACCGATGATCCTGACCGAGACACTATTCTTAATCAAGATCTGATAAAGACAAAGCCGTGTATGTGCTAGATGTGCAAAAATTGAAATGAGAATTAAAGCACGTGGTCTGAGGCACGTGGTACCGGCAGGTCTTTTCGATTATTTCTCCGACCTGAGTTTTAGCTCCATGGAGTAGGAAATCGAGTCTTGTGTACATGCATAATCTGAACATTTATATCTGTGTGATATATTAATTGAGGAATATTGGCTATGACAATTGTTTTGAATACTTGGATGATGATGATGATAATCATGTTGATGACATTATTGTGATTATTGTGTGATGATAATAATGTTAATGGTATGATGATGATAGTTGATTAATGTTGAGTGCATTATTGGAATTCTGGTATGATATATCTGTATGATATGTTGTTTGTGTTATCTCTGTACTACCATGTTGGTATTAGTGTAGGTGATCTCACCTCTTTGTTATGTTGTTTTGCTGTGTCTGTACTATTAAAATCAAATAATAGAAGGATCGAGTTGTCTTAGACATAACGGGCGATGGATACTCTGAGATTGGTGACAACAATAAGGAGTGGACATTCAGGACTCGAAGGTGTGCAGTGTTGACAAAGGAACAGATGTCTGATGCATCAAGATGGATACACAATAGAATACTTATATAGAGTTATTTTTATCGTTAGTGTTATACCGTGCTATTAAGTAGGACCCATTATAGGGTTTACTACTGTTAAAAAAAAGTATGTTAATTTTATATTTCTCTTTAAATTGTGAAATATTAATTGGTGTCAATATTGTATATTAATCAGTTTAAATATATTTTCAGTAATACTTATGAATTTCAGTAAGTTTATGTTTCAGTAAAGAAAGAAATTTTAAAACCCATCTTTTTATAACTCAAACCTTGTGTGAACTTCTTTACAGATTTTGAGTCGGGAGTCAGACATGTGATACCCTAGGGAGGGTGTTACAGTTAGAGGTATCTTGCACACATCTCTCACATATACAAAAGTCACTTTGACAATTCATAGACTTCAAAGGGAGTAGTCAAGTATACCTTTCTACCCTACTTTTCTTTTTGTAATCTTTACATTTTCAATACAAGTTTATTAAGTTTCTCTATATTAGAGAAATTCTCTTCATCTCTTGGCTAAGTGATCTTTGTGATCATTTGATATTCTTTTAATTACTTTGATTTACATTACATGTTCTTTACTTGCATTCATTTATCTTTTCAGTCAAGTTTATCTTTCTGCAAGTTTAATCTCTAGCACTTTGTTTGCTTTCTTTACTTGCATTTATTCGAATACCTATCATTTTTAATTACATAGTTATTTATTGTTCTCAAATCACTTTGGTTTTATTACATTGTTCTTTACATTCTTGTTCATTTACTTAATCATTATTTTTAATAACTATCTATTACTTTTCTTTCATTCCACTTTATTGCAATTCTTGTATGATTTACTTTCTATTTTTCGATACTCTAAGTTATCATTCACTTTGTTGCACATTTCAATTACACACACTATATTAATTGTTCAATCAAAATTATTTTATGACATTCTAAGTCTCAAGCCGCCAAGTACTTGAGAATCCTTAAAAGGAAGAGATTCTCTTCCTAGATTGCTAATTGGAATCAAATTTGTCTATTGGCAAAAATCAAGTTAAACACCTATATACGAGAATTCAGGTTCAGAGGTTAATTATGGGTGGAGAATGAATTATCATCTGACACCGTCCATTACAAGAACGATAACCTATTTAAACAAGTGTTATATGTAAAATTAATTAAATCGGCCCTTCGTTATTTAAAATAATTTTTTTTTGTTTTTTACATGTCCCATTTTTTTGGCATGTTATCAAAGATAATAAATGACAGAGAAAGTGAATGAGTGGTTAAATAGTCATTATTTTTTAGCAAAATTTAAGCCCCCAACCATGAAGTGGTGAATTGAGAATATTTATTTTTCAAAAAAGCTTTTCAAAATGTTTTTATTTTTTAAGAAAATATTTTTTAAAAAAAACAAATTATTTATGAAAAAAAGATTTCACAAAGAAAATTTATTTTATTTTTGAAAATGAGCGATTTTAAGGAAATTTTGATCCACCATAATCATAATGTTGGGCTATGTGAATTAGTTCCCATTTATTCAATTTTTTTTTGAATTTTTTCTAGATTGTCAAAATCAGACCTTGCCGACGCTCTTGGCAAAATCTAATATAAAGCCTTAAGAGTATTAAGAAGAGCTTATTTGATCGGTATCCTAATCTTCTCTCAATTTTTCATTTGACGACCATTTTTAAATGCTTCAGTTGATGTATGATTCCAAGCATGTTTAGAACAAATTAAAATTCATGCAAAATTTGTGATCAAATTAATCAAAAGAATAATCTAAGGTAAGAAATACAATATTTATTATAGATTTTTTTAACCTTCCCAATGCTCGTGGCAAAACTATAAAAAATTGTCCTCACCTCAGGAAAGTCAAAATGTCATTACTATCACAACTAATTTTGATTATTCCATCATCGGAATCTTATTCCATAACTAATTATTTTATGTAAATCATAGGGAATGGTAATAGATAAATATCACAAACGTATAAAATATGAAGACACAATAAACTAAATTAGCTATTAGCCCATAAGCATGGGTTTGAACACTAACAAATCTGCGTGACATAAACAAATAAAATTACTTTAAGAAAAACCAGGTATTGACCCATAAGAGTGACAATCCAAAGAGAGAAAAAAACAGAAATAAAAGATTTCAACAAACAACAAAAAGAACGAAAGAAAGAATGTAACATAGGGACAAAGTAAAACTCTATCTCAGGGTAAAGCATAGGAGATGGGGACGAGGCTATGGCCATGAAGCGACCCAGACAGTGGTGGCGTAGCGCGACTAGCCATAGGACAAATGTGGCTCCTTTGTGGCTCAGCATATCCATCTTGCAACTCAAATGGATCGATGTTGACTTTCATTGTTGACTTTTGTTTGTCAACAAACTTCAGCCTTCCTTTCTTGAGTCCATTTTGAATCATATCCTTGAATTGAATACAACTATTAGTAGAATGCTTGTAAGAATTATGATACTTACAATAAGTTTTATTCTTAATTTCACCAGAAGCAAGAATAACATGCCCTTCAATTAGTTTAATTTGTTTATCTTTTAGTAGCATGTCAAAAATTTGGTCAACCTTGATGATGTCAAAAGAGTAAACTCAACGTTTTGGGGATTCCATAATTTCCTTTACTTTTATTAGATTTATAGCATAACAAGCATATCGAGGTTCCTTTTGTAATTCAGTGACAAACACTTCATCAATTTTTGTTTCATTATTGCTACTATAATCTACTACATGGACTTGTTTTCTTTTAGTTCATCCTTTCAATTGAGCTTTCTCCTATTGGAGTTTCTTAATTTGTCATACTCTATTGGCTAGCTGGGCCATGTCTAGGAATTGTTGATGTATTAGTTTTTACAGATGGAAAAGTCTAGTCTTTCGGCAGTTATTTTTACCATCTCAGGTTCAGGGATAGGGGTAAAGTATTGGCTTCTCATTTTTCTGAAGCGATTAAAGTAATCATCAACGCTTTCATTAAGTCTTCTTTTAATGCCAAAGAGTTCATTCAAACTAGTTTTCATTTTAGATCTAAAGATTTGTTCATGAAACAATCTTTCTACTTGTTCCCAAGAATAAACAAAATGAGGAGGTAAAGTGGAATACCACATGAAAGCATTTTCAGTAAAGGAATTGGGGGACAATTTCATCTTTAAATACTTATCAGAAGCTAAGTCCCCACACTTTTCATAAACATAGCGACATGTTTGATAGAGGTTTCACCTCCTTCTCTCGAAAACTTAGAAAACTTGGGGATTTTTCATCCCCTTGGGAGCTCTAACTGGTTTATCCACTCTAAGAAGGAAGGCACAAATTATGGATGGACAACTAGTCTAACATTAAAACCAAACCTAGCTAAGGCTTGCTTGATAGCCTTTTTCACTTGTTGTTCATGAGGATTTACCTATAGTGGTGGTCCAATGCTCTCTCTAACACCATAGACTGACTAATTTTGGAACATACGTTTGTTGTACACCTTGTTGCCTGCACCTTGATGATCACATATTTTATATATTAATAAACTCTCATTTTTAGTCATTTACACTCTTTATATACTTAATTGATTAAGTCTAGTTATCTTTTGTAAGTTTGGACTCAAATTGGACTTAATTGATTTTTTCAGCACTATTTTGGTCTTACGTTGTTTCTGTATTTCGGCCATATCTTGAGTTCTAAATGTGTGATAATTATGAATTTTACCTTGTAGGAAAGATAAGAGAGAGCTCTACAACTTTGATGAAGAGTTCAAAGTCTTAATCAGACATCTAGTGAAGCTAATTAGGCTTAGAAGACAGAACACGAGTTTTGTGTCTGAAACCTGAACAGTGTACAGTAATCAGAACATAACTCGGGCTGCAAGAATTATCTTGGGCTGAAATTTGGACATTTGAAAGTTAAGACCCAGATCTAAAACTTTCATGTTGATCACAAAACTTGATTTGGGCTCCTTGATGGTGATATTGGGTCTGAAAGTCAAAACAGAGGTGTTGAAACTGGGCCTGAATAGTTTGTAGTAATTGGGTCATATCTTGGGCTGTAGGGCGAATTTTTGGGTGATTGCAGAGCCATTGGAAAGCTTAGACAATTTCCTAGAACTTTCATGAAGACCACTTGGCTCAAAAATGACGAAATCAATGACTTAAGCAATGAATGATTTCGGAGACAAGAAATCTCAATGATTTTTCACTCTTATCCTCACCATTTGGCATTCTCCACTCATTCATCCACTCATCCCACCTACCCCTAATCAGCCCCTTTGTCATTTTGTATCCCTAATCCTCTATAAAAGGCACCATTGGCTGACCATTTGGGGCACTTAGTGTTAGGCACTGGGTGTTAGGCTTAGTTTGTACAAGTTAAGGTTATGCTTGTTTATTGTTTTCCTTTGTTGTAATTTTCTCTTGTTCTAAATGGAAGTGATGTTCATCTTTCTCTTCTTCTCTCTTTCTTTCTTCTTATCCATGAGTAACTAAATCTTCATCTTGCTTGGGTGAAAGAGTGAAGCTCTTGGTAATGAAATAAGGTTAGATCATTTTATTTCTTGTGCTTAAATGATATATTATTAAATGAACATTATATGTGTTGTATTTTGTTTCCAATCAATTTAGAAACCTTCTTTGTTAATGGAGATCTTGATTTATTGTAGACAATAGGATTGGCACGGTGAATGCTTGAACTCATTTACAAATGTTGGTAGATAATTAAAGGAATCATAATATGATTACATAAATAATTGAACTTTGAATGTTATATTTTCCGATTGGAACCTCCGTTGTGTGTGGATTTCAATTGAGTTAAAAAGAGAAATAATCTTACCTTTAATTTATTACCAAGAGTGGATCTCCTAACCCAAGCAAGCCCTTAAATTCATTTGTGAACTTGTTTTATTACTTTTGGTGTTGTGACAAATCATCTTCTTACGTCAATTAATTTTTCTTCATCAATTCCCTGTGGATCGACCTCGGACTCCCGAGAAATTTACTACTTGAGACAACCTGTACTTGGGTTTGCATCCTTAAATCCCGCAGTCAAGTTTTTGGCGCCGTTGCCAGGGACTTGATTTGAAGTTTTGATTCATTGAGGTTTGTTTTTTTTAATAAAATTTATTCTTTCTTCTCCCTCACCGGAGCAAAAGATCGGCTTGCCGATCCTTCGATTTCTTTACTAACTCTCTAACTTACTAACTTGCTAACATACTAACTTTCTAACTTTTATATTTATGTCAATTATTTTTGCTTTTTATTTTTTTTTTTTTTTCGTCATTTTTTTTCGTCAATGGGGTAACTCTCCCTTTTATTTTACGCACTAACTTAGTAGGGAAAACTCTCCTTTTTACTTTTCTCGTTATTTATTTTTCTGCACTTTATTTTTATTTTTATTTTTATTTTTGGGTGGTTGGTTTATTACCCCACCTTTGTTATATATATATTTTTGGTGGTTGGTTTCTACCACACTATTTTTTTTAATTTTTATTTGGTGGTTGGTTTATTCCATGCCTTTGTACATATTTATTAGGTGGTTGGTTTATACCACATCCTTGTTAATATTTAATGGTGGTGACACCGCACAAATGTACATTATTTTTTGTTTATTTATTTTTAGTTATTTATGTATATATGCTTAATTGGTATCGTGATTTAAATTAAATCGGTCGTTTAGTTAAAATTAACCCTGGTACTTTATATATTGATTTGTTTGAATCACAATCACACACAATTGACACAATGGCTAACAATGAAAGTGTACATGATGAACATGAAAATCAACCGTTGCGAACCATGCGTGAATATTTGCAACCACCTCGAAATTCTAGCCCATCATGTTTTATCTTTCCACTCAATGCCAATAATTTTAGATTCAAACCAGGTTTGATTTCTTTACTTCTCAATTTTCATGGTTTAGAATCTGAAAGTTCATATTTACATCTGAAAGAATTTGAGGAAGTATATATTACCTTCAATGATCAAAATTGCACTGAAGAGATTGTTAAGCTTAAATTGTTTCCTTTTTCTTTAAAAGATAAATCAAAATCTTGGTTTAACACTTTGAAACCAAGATCAATTGGCACATGGCAAGAAATGCAAGGTGAGTTCTTGAAGAAATTTTTTCCAACACACAAAACCAATGCTATGAAAAGACAAATCCAAAATTTTTCCTAAAATTCAAATGAAGCATATTTTCAATGTTGGGAACGATTTAAAGATTTGTTAAATTCTTGCCCACATCATGGTTTTGAAAAATAGTGCACTATAAGCTTCTTTTATGAAGGTTTAACTCCTGAAACTAAACAATTTGTGGAAACAATGTGCAATGGTGAGTTTCTTGATAAAGAACCTGATGAAGCTTTAGAATATTTGAACCAGTTGGCTGAAAATTCTCAATCTTGGCATAGTACTAATATTTCTGAAAATTCAATTAGATCTAATTTTGCAAGTGCTAATAAAGAAAAATATCACTTTAGTCAAGAGGAAGATCTAAATACTAGATTTGCCAGTTTGGCTAGAAAAGTTGAAGCCATGGAATTAAGAAAAGCAAAAGAAATCAAATCTGTACAAAATGAATAAATTTGTGGCATTTGTGATGACTTAGGGCACCCAACACATGAATGTCCTAACATTCCTGTTTTTAAAGTTGTACATGAGCAAGTAAATGCAATGAATAATTTTAAAAAGCCATTTACTTCTTCTTTTTCAGATACATACAATTCGGGATGGAGAAATCACCCGAACTTCAGCTGGAGGAACAATACTCAGTCACAATTCATGCAACCACCACCTCCTCAGGCACAACAGGACTCTCAAAATTCTCAAGGATATGCACCTTATGTCCCACCATATAGGAAAAACCTTGAGGAAACACTGCATGCATTCGTAGAAAAGCAAGAGGCCATTAATAAACAAAACAATCAAACCATGAATGATATAAAAGAAACTCTTGCCAAACTTACTTCTGCTCTCACCATTCATGAGAAAGGAAAATTTTCTTCTCAACCTCAACCAAATCCCAAAGGTCAGTACAGTCTAAATGAAGGGAGTTCAGAAAACTAACAAATGGACTAAGTCAAGTCGGTGATAACTCTTAGGAGTGGATAGGTTGTTGAAAAACAAATTCCTGAACCATGTGAGAAAGAAGATGAACCAATTCCCCAAGAAAATGAAGAAGCTGACCAAAAGGAAACCAAACTCTCTCCTTCACCCCCATTTCCTCAAGTATTGAATAACCCAAAGAAATTGGACCACCGCACTGAAATTTTTGAAATTTTGAAACAAGTGAAGATCAATATTCCTCTGTTAGATGCTATCAAATAAATTCCTTCTTATGCCAAATATTTGAAGGACTTGTGCACTGTTAAAAGGAAACTAAATATGAAAAAGAAAGCATTTTTAGTCGAATGTAAGCTCCATTCTTCGAATAATAATGCGTTGAAATATAAAGACCCTGGTTGTCCTACAGTTTCATGCATTATTGGAGAACATAAAATTGAAAAAGCTTTACTTGATCTTGGTGCTAGTGTCAATTTGCTTCCATATTCAGTTTATCAGCAACTCAACTTAGGTGAGTTAAAACTAACTTCTGTAACTCTTCTACTTGCAGATAGATCAATCAAAATTCCAAGAAGAATAGTGAAAGATGTGTTGGTTCAAGTTGATAAATTCATATATCCTGTGGATTTTATTGTCTTGGATATTGAACCTATGGTTGATAGTTGCAAGTCAATTCCTGTTATTTTAGGTCGTCCATTTTTAGCAATATCTAATGCTTTGATAAATTGCAGAAATGGAGTGGTGAAGCTAACATTTAGAAACATGACACTAGAGCTTAATGTTTTTAACATGTACAAGCAACCACAGGAAGTCCTTGATGAAAAAGAGGAAGTTGAAGGAATTGAAGCCATTATAGATGATCATCTTCAAACAAAGAGTTCTTCTGACCCATTAGAAAATTGTTTAGTCAATTCATTGGATTCAGGCATGCAATTAGAAGATGATATCTCTGAAATATGTTCTTTGCTTGATTGCACACAGGCAATGGAGTACAAGGGATGGAAACCAAGATTTGAAGAGCCAAAACCCATGAATGATAATGCCGGTGAAGAAGTACCCACACTTGAACTAAAGCCATTACCTACTGGGTTGAAGTACATATTTTTGGGAGAAAAGCAAAACTTTCTAGTGGTAATTTCCTCATCTCTTATTGAAGAACAAGAATGAAAGATGCCGTCTCAATGGACGCACCAAGATAGAAGGAAATTTTTTATAGAGGTGAAAAATTTTTATTGGGATGACCCATACTTGTTCAAATATTGTGCTGATTAAATCTTTCGGAGATGTGTGCCCAACAGTGAGGTAGGTAGTGTCATTAAATTTTGTCACTCGGATGCATGTGGAGGTCACTTCTCTTCAAAGAAAACAGCTGCGAAAATCTTGCAGTGTGGATTTTATTGGCCCACTTTATTTAAAGACTGCTATACTTTTTGCAAAAATTGTGAAAATTGCCAAAAGTTGGGCTCAATTTCAAAAAGAAACATAATGCCTCTGAATCCCATCCTTGTCATTGAAATTTTTTATTGTTGGGGAATTGATTTCATGGGTCTATTTCCATCTTCATTTGGATTTGTGTATATTTTGGTTGCAATTGATTATGTTTCAAATAGATTGAGGCGATTCCATGCCGACATAATGATCATAAAACTGTTCTCAAATTTTTAAAAGAAAATATCTTGTATCGATTTGGAATCCCTCGAGCTATCATAAGTGATGGGGGAACACATTTTTGCAATAAACCATTTGAATCTTTAATGAAAAAATATGGTATTACACACAAAATTGCTACCCCTTATCACCCTCAGACAAGTAGACAAGTTGAATTGGCAAATAGGGAGATTAAACAAATTTTGGAAAAAACGGTTAACCCAAATCGTAAAGATTGGTCTTTAAGACTAAACGAAGCACTTTGGGCTTACCGTACTGCTTTCAAAACATCTTTGGGCATGTCACTCTATTGGTTAGTCTATGAAAAACCTTTTCACTTGCCTGTAGAATTGGAACATAAAGCATTTTGGGCCATTAAAGCTTTCAATCTAAATCTTGATGATGCTTGCAAAATATATAAATTGCAATTAAATGAACTTGAGGAATTGAGAAATGATGCATATGAGAACTCAAAGATTTATAAAGCCAGAATAAAAGCTTTCCATGACAAGACAATTTTGAGAAAATCTTTTGAAATTGGTCAAAAAGTTCTGCTTTATAATTCTCGTCTGCACCTATTCCCTGAAAAATTGAGATTTAGATGGAGTGGTCCTTTTGTTGTCAAACACGTGTATCCTCATGGAGCCGTAGATATTGAGAATCCTATGAATGGTAATGTGTTTAAAGTTAATGGACAAAGGCTCAAACCATTTTTGGAAAACCAAGTTAATGAGGTAGAATTCATCTATCTTTTTGATCCTTGTTATGAATAGAATTCACTCTAATTTTGTTACATTGTTTTTGCAGTTCTTTGTGTTGCCGGTTAAGTGGCAGATACGGTACTCCGTGACTCTCAAGTCGGTTTGTTTTTCAGTTTCTCAAAATAACTGAATCCTTCTTCTCCCTTAAAATGGATGTCATTCTTTCAAACCTGAGAAAACATTTTCCTTCTCTCCCTCAAAATGCTCTGAAAAAAATCTACAAAGTTCGATATGAAAGATTGAGACTGTTAATGCACAAAGGTATGCTAGAAGATGTACGCTGGATAATTGAAGCAAAGGTCCGACTAGCAGGTGAGTCTTCAATTTCATTTGACTCATACATGCCAGGTCTTGGAAGAAGTTCGTATTCTAAAAAGAGAAGAGCAAAAAGGTTACAAGTCTGTTACAAATGTGGACGATGGAATTGTAATAAGCAATGTCGTACTTTGGGGATGATTTCCACAAACAGAGAAGATAAAATTTTCTTCATTAAGAATGGATTGAGTAAGGAGTCATTAGATGATATCTTATTGACTCTTGAGACGCATTCTTGTGGATTGGTGCATCGTGAAATTCTTAATTTGTGGAATCTCTTGAAGGATGAAGAAAAACGCTACAGTCTTGGGAATCTAACTCTAAAAGACCCTGTTTGCCAATTTATAAGAAAATTGGATGGGAAGCTTATCCTCAACTTATAGAAGGCGTTTAAGCCGTTACTGGACGTGAAACCAGAGGTAGATGTGAGCCATATCCATAATAATCTGTACATATTATCTTTTTCTTCTTCTTCATGTTTTCTTTTTAAAAAAAATAAAAAATAAATTTGAAAAAAAAAATGAAAAAAAAAGAGTCTGAACAAGGGCGATCCGAAAGGAGTACTATGGCTTTAATTAGTTGTGGAACCCCAGCCTTTGGCTGACCCGTCATTGACTCGGGTGAACTTTTGCACGCTAGTCCTAAAAAACAAATCGTGAGTGTCTACTGCACTGGTGACACGCAGTATAAAGATATGCCACTACTGCACTAGTGACGCGCAATATAAAGATACGCCATGAAAGCTGTATATACATGTATGTCATCATTTGCTATTATATTTCTTTTATCTTTGTATGATTTTGCTATATTTTGGTTTTGGACAGACGATCCTTTGAGCAGGGTCCTTCAGGGGTTTCTAGACTTCTTTACCCTGATAGTTTTCTTGAAGTCGAAAAAAAAAAAAAAAAAACAAAAAAACAAAAGAAAAACAAAAAAAACAAAAAAAAAAAAAAATAAAAAAAGAAAAAAAGATTCTGTGTTCCTTAATTTCAAACTCTTCTGACAACAGCCAACCTACCCTTATAGGTGCAATTATTACCCTTTCCCTTCTTTTCCTATTTAAACACTCCACTTTCTCCACTTTCTTCTATCTCAGAATCAACCAAAGGGAAGTGAGAATAGAAATGGAAGGTGTTTTTGTTCGTCAACTTAAAAATGTCTGTGTTTTTTGTGGGTCAAATTATGGGAAGGGTTTAGAGTTTGTAAACGCAGCTAGCAATCTTGGTCGATCATTTGCTGCGAGGAATATTCATTTGTATATGGGGGAGGTTGTCGTGGGTTAATGAGGGCTATATCACTTGCTGTATATATAGGAGGCAGTCAGGTTTCAGGTGTCATTCCTAAACCTTTAGCTCAACAGAACATCACTGGAAGGACAGTTGGAGAAGAAATTCAGGTAACATCTATGCATGGACGAATGAAAAAAATGCTTGACAACTCTGATGCATTCATTGCCTTACCAGGTGGTTTTGGTACTTTGGAAGAAATTTTTCAAATTGTCTCTTGGGTTGAACTGAACATCCACCATAAACCCATTGGTTTGTTGAATGTTAATAATTTCTTTGATCTTTTATTATTTTTTCTTGACAAAGTCAGTAACGTAAATTTATCACTCCTTCCTAAGAAGAAAACTTCTTATCTCTACTTCCACTATTGATGAGCTTATTGATAAATTAGAAGCTTTTGAGTATGTACCGATAAGGTATTAGCTCAAATAGATTAGTCAACAAGAAGAAATGCACGAGGAAGAAGCAAAGAAGAAAAGAAAGCCGATTTGACACTTCATCTTTAATACCTTTGATTTTATTTATCGTATTTTTTTTTCTGTTTGTGTCGATTTCTCCAACAAAAGATATTCTATCATTTACTCATCTATATTTTAACATTGAGGACAATGTTGTGATCTAGTTAGGGGGAAGGATAGTTGACTACCAATTTTTTTTCTTTTTTTTTTTGGGAAGTATGATATGATTGTCATGGACTTATTAAACCAATGAATGATGGCAGAGTAAGGAGTAATTTTACTTCTGAGACGTATCTAAATTGGGAAGTATGTTTAGTGATATGACTGTCAGAAACCTATTCATAGTTAAACCAATTAGTGATGGCAGAGTAAGGAGTAAATTTTGGAAACAATTTATTACTCTTGAGATGCATCTTAGTTGGGGTACTAATTAATTAGTATTGATTTGTGGAAGTAACAAAGTTTTGTCTTTTGATTTCCTTTGAAAGATTCAAGTGAATGCACTCTCACATCATTGGAAGCAATTGAAATTCAGGAATCATAGCATGATTGAATAAATTATCTTCTTTCTTAAATTTCACATGCTTGGTTATGGATGTTGAATTGGTGGATAGAGAATGATAGAAATATGCCTTGTGAGATTTTGAGCCTATTGATGAATGGATTGAATATCTGTACCATTCTCTTCTTTCTTGTGTGATTTTCACTCATGGAATTGTTACTCTAGAACTTGCTTTGATTCTTTTTGAGGCTACATTTTCATATGCATACATTAATATGATTGAGGCATTTTGAAAAAAGCTACTTTGACCAAATAGCCATCCTTGTATACTTTCCATTGTGTAACCCCTTTGAACTTGTTTGACTATTCCTTGTTTTAAGCTCATTTCATCCTTCAAAAAAAAAGGAAAAAAAAGAAAAAAAATGTTTTTTCCCAACCAGAGGAATAAGAGAGCATTGACCTAGTTCTTGAACAAGTGTGGGGGTGTGTGTGCAAAATGATCAAAAAAGAAAAAAGAAAAAAAAAGAGAAAAATTGACCACCTTTGCAATCAAAGGATTATCAGAGTCTAGAATAAAGGTGGATGCTTGGAAACAACAAGAAGAAAAGGAGAATGTTCAAGTCTAACAATGAATTCAATTCACCAATTTGAGATTGATCTTCAACAAAACATTAGTCAAATGTTGGTGATTGTCCTTTATAATGAATGTTCTCGAACATTTTCTCCACTCTAACTGTACCATAATGCTCTTTTATTCTCTTTGGTATTTATCTTTTCATATCCATATTATCTCCTCTCCTTTACCATGACCCCATTACAACCTTGAATAAAGTCCTCTTGATTTTCGTATGCATGTGTTTTTAGAGTGGAGAAGTAGAAGATAAGCAAGCTTATGGTAGTGCAATTGTTCATGAGTTGAATAGAGTGAAATACTTATCTTTTAAACACTTGAGAGATTGAGAGGGAATTCTGTGAAGATCTATCATTCTTGATTCATTCTTTTCAACTGAAGTTTCCTTGCTTGTTGGTTTGAGATGTGAAGAAATGTTACATCATTTATGCTTTGATCCCTTGAATTTCTTGTTGCTCTTCTTGCTTCATCAAGTCTTTTAGAGTTTTTAGCTTTTGATTATGTGTCATTTTTCTTTGTCTCCTAACTTTGGTCTTATGTGTTTTGCCTCGGAGTGCAAAAAGCTAAGTGTGGGGAAATTTGATGATCACATATTTTATACATTAATAAACCCTCATTTTTAGTCATTTACACTCTCTATGTACTTAATTGATTAAGTTTAGTTTTGTTTTGTAAGTTTGGACTCAAATTGGACTTAATTGATTTTTTCAGCACTATTTTGGTCTTACGTTGTTTCTGTATTTCAGCCATATCTTGAGTTCTAAATGTCTGATAATTATGAATTTTACCTTGTAGGAAAGATAAGAGAGAGCTCCACAACTTTGATGAAGAGCTCAAAGTCTCAATCAGACATCTAGTAGAGTTAATTGGGCTTGGAAAACAGAACACGAGTTTTGTGTCTGAAACCTGAACAGTGTACAGTAATCAGAACATAACTCGGGCTGCAAGAATTATCTTGGGCTGAAATTTGGACATTTGAAAGTTAAGACCCAGATCTAAAACTTTCATGTTGATCACAAAACTTGATTCGGGCTCCTTGATGGTGATATTAGGTCTGAAAGTCAAAACAGAGGTGCTGAAACTGGGCCTGAATAGTTTGTAGTAATTGGGTCATATCTTGGACTGTAGGACGAATTTTTGGGTGATTCTAGAGCCATTAGAAAGCTTAGACAATTTCCTAGAACTTTCATGAAGACCACTTGGCTCAAAAATGACGAAATCAATGACTTAAGTAATGAATGATTTCGGAGACAAGAAATCTCAATGATTTTTCACTCTTATCCTCATCATTTGGCATTCTCCACTCATTCATCCACTCATCCCACCTATCCCTAATCAGCCCCTTTGTCATTTTGTATCCCTAATCCTCTATAAAAGGCACCATTGGCTGACCATTTGGGGCACTTAGTGTTAGGCACTGGGTGTTAGGCTTAGTTTGTACAAGTTAAGGTTATGCTTGTTTATTGTTTTCCTTTGTTATAATTTTCTCTTGTTCTAAATGGAAGTCATGTTCATCTTTCTCTTCTTCTCTCTTTCTTTCTTCTTATCCATGAGTAACTAATCTTCATCTTCCTTGGGTGAAAGAGTGAAGCTCTTGGTAATGAAATAAGGTTAGATTATTTTATTTCTTGTGCTTAAATGATATATTATTAAATGAACATTATATGTGTTGTATTTTGTTTCCATGTTTCCAATCAATTTAGAAACCTTCTTTGTTAATGGAGATCTTAATTTATTGTAGACAATAGGATTGGCACAGTGAATGCTTGAACTCATTTACAAATGTTGGTAGATAATTAAATGAATCATAATATGATTACATATATAATTGAACTTTGAATGTTATATTTTCTAATTAGAACCTCTGTTGTGTGTAAATTTCAATTGAGTTAAAAAGAGAAATAATCTTACCTTTAATTTATTACCAAGAGTGGATCTCCTAACTCAAGCAAGCCCTTAAATTCATTTGTGAACTTATTTTATTACTTTTGGTGTTGTGACAAATCATCTTCTCACCTCAATTAATTTTTCTTCATCAATTCCCTATGGATCGACCTCGGACTCCCGAGAAATTTACTACTTGAGACAACCTGCACTTGGGTTTGCATCCTTAAATTCCGCAGTCACACCTGCTACCGAATGAGCCTAGTTTTGATTCGAATTTTGGTACACAAGATTCTAGTATCTTGGATTTTGGGGATTAAATTGAGGATAGATCACCTTTCCGATCCTAGTTAACATGGCAAGAGTCCTATACTACAGAGAATTTAATTGCACAAGATTTTGACTAATCCTTGTGTTTTATGGGGTCGGTTGGCCCAAGAAGGTTAGGTTATTTTTCAGTATAAGACTCTCCTCTCAAAAAACTACTCATCCTTCTTACTTGTTGGGCCAATACGTTGCAAGCATTGTTGATTGACTCTATTATGGGGTGAGGACCATATTCATTTATTGTGTGACCGTGTGAACCATATCATGGTTGCTGCCATCGATTTGCTGCCTAATGGTGGTTAACGCCACTATTATGTTATTTTGAGGCCCTTGAGGCATAGCTCGAGGCATGTTTGGAAATATAGGAGCAATCGAGGCACCCTATTGCCTTGCTAAGTCGTGCACTAGTATCACACTTAGACCCACATGTCCCACAAACAAAGGTATGGTCGTAGCATAATTAGGATCTATTATAGCAAATGGATATTGTCCTAGAGGAATAATCTTGGGAAGGATAGTATGATTTACAGGTGGATACATGTAATAGTTCCCATAGGATTTGAAGTTGTTAGCAATACACCAAATGATGGAGTAAAGCTTGGAGCATATTGATAATTACTAATGATTGATCAAGAATCCTCAGGCATGTTAGCCACTGTAGAGGCCATGGTGTTAGGCGCAGTAACCCTAGCCTCTGCAATCGTAGGTTGGGTTTCATTCCTAGAAATTTCATTAACCATGTTGTCCATAGGCATGATCTTTCCACTAAATAAATGTATATAATGAACATCGTACTAATCACAACAAGAATTTTAGAAATTAGCTACCAAATTTAGCTACAAAAATTTTTCGTAACTAATCTGTAGCTAATCAGCTATGGATTTGCTATGACATAAATTTCCATAGCTAATTTTCGAATGCAGGGAAAAAGAATTATATCAAGCAAATAGCTACATAATAGCTATGATTTAGCTATGAAATTTAGTTACAAAAAATTGTTGTAGCTAATCCGTAGCTAATTAATTAATTTATATTTATATTCTCTGTGTAGGTTCCTTTATCATTTCAAAGTATATTCTGGTATTGACAAAAATCTAAAAATATATTTTGGTATATTTTCATGCTTTATCCATCAAATTCAGAGGGGGAAAAGAGTGTGTGTTTTGTATATACATTTGGTACACTTAGTCTATCTGCCTCTTTGGATCCTTGGAGATTGATCCAACTATAAAAATGTGATCATAAATCAATTAAATGGTTATGACTGAGTCTGGAACCAACATTTTATTTTTTGATGCATTGATTTTTTTATATATATATTTGACCAGATTCTTGACAATTATGATCATGAGGCCCATCCAATCCTTGCAGATTGACTAGCAAAGGATAGTTGATGGCATTTTTGAATACACAATGATGTTGTATCTAAATATTGTATAGTTTTTTATGCCTTTGGTTGGATAGAGGATATATATGTTGCGTTTTTAAGTTCCATTTTGTGCATGAGCTTTTTCTTGACCTTCCATTTCTTTCCCTATTTACTGATATCACTAGAAGTATAACAAGCTAGAAATTTCATTTAAAAGGATGTAGGACATAGCCTAGAAACTGGAAGGGTTTGTTCCATGGACTTTATGGTTGTAAATTTTTGGACTTTGGACTTTTTCTACAATTTTTTGGTTTATGGATTGATAAACTGAAATTTTGGTTGATTGGGGTTAGGGTTTCAACCTCTATGTGATGGGATGATGATGCTGTATGCTTTTCTTCTTGATTATGACATAAAGATCTTAACTTGAACATAAAAAGGTGTGGTCTTTTTACTATAAAAGGAAATTGAGTTTTAAAGTTAAATGTTTGGCTTGATGATGATAGACTTAATGTATGTCTTCTTTTGCTTCTAGATCACCGAAATTTGAAGGAACGAAATTTTAGTTTCCGTTTTGTGATGCTTTGTAATGGATCGAAACTTTAATTTTCTTGGTTAGCTTCCTTATAAAAAAATGTGAATTTTCTTGGATGGTTATCTTGATGATTAATTTCCTAAGGGCTGCAGTTTTGAGTAAGGAAATATGATCCTTCATGATTCTGTTTTTGATCCAAGATACCTTATCAAAACTATCCGAATTAGTTAAAGTTGTTGTTTTAAAATGATTAAAATGATTCACTATGATTCTATTTTTAATCATCTTATCAATTTGGTTAAGGTTGTTGTTTTTGATTGGTTAAAATGATTCACTATGATTTTGTTTTTAATTATCTTATCAATTCTATTGAAGTTCGTAGTAATTGCTATTTTAATTTAATTAACATGGTTTTTCATGGATTTTGTTTCAATTTTCATATTAAAATGTGTCCAAAATAGTCAAGTCATGATTCCATTGGAGGCCTTGAATGTGCGTCTATCATGCAGCTTTATTATTTCCTAACTATGATTCATCATGGATTTTGTTTCTTTGTGATCTACGTATGCATAATTATGTCATGAATTGAACTGTAGTTTTGGACTATTTTGGGACTCTTATTTATACTATGTAATTCTTATAATTGTATACTATTGAGAATTTAGTTTATTTTTTGTAGCATTCTTTGTCATATATTTGATGCAAGGGATAAATTGTATTGGTGAGCGAAGCCTTACACTACAACAACTTTGCCCTTTGGCAAAGGCTAAAAAGTGTTGCCATTGGCCAACAACCATTGCCTAAAGTCTATGGCAACGCTTTTCAGCCCTTGCCAAGTCGTTGCCTCTTCTGCTGTTGCCTTTTACAATAGGCAACGCTTTTTTAAACTTTTAGCAACACTTTAGAAAAAAACGTTGTCTATTCTTATCTTCTGGCAATGCTTTTGAGACGTTGTCCATGGATAGTTCTGGCAACGCTTTTGACATGTTGTTGATAGGTACTGCTTTAGGCAATGCTTTCCCATTTGAGATTCAATATTAGTGAGTACATGTACTTTTTGAAGGTACTGCCCATTGTATTGAATCTTGAATTGTCCAAGTTGGACAGTTTGGGAAGAAACTTTTCCTTCACTTGAGTATAGTTACTCTTTAAATCTCATATCATATACTTGATGAAATTTTGTTGTGCAACATTTTCTTTTGTTCTCTGGGTGCACACTTGATCGTGGTAGATATCACCACTTTCTAACTGTGCACTTGGAGACCAATGGGAAATACTGTCAAAATTTCATCAAGTATACGATGTGTGATTTTTATGAGTACTATCAACCAAGTGCAGAAAAAGCATCTTCTCGAATGTGATAGGGCCATACCATGTTAAGAGAGACGAGGATTTTAGAAATATAGTTCTAATGTGTTAAATCAACTTCAGCAATCATGAAACCTAATTGAAGTTGGATGTTACATAGAATGGAACACATTGGCCTTGTAAGTAAAGAATTCAAGAATGGAGTTGATGATTTCATTAAGGTTGCCAAAAGACACCCGATAGTTTCTGATGCATGAAGTCGCATTCCTTGTCCATGTACAAAATGTAAGAACCATATTAGGATGAAGTCATTTTCCGTAGAGAACCATCTGTATAAGTACCGATTTGTGGAGGGTTATGTCAATTGGACCATTCATGGTGATGATAGATGGAGGGATAGTGGTTCAGCATCCATTGTCCATGATGATGAAGTGGTGACTAGGAATCCATATGTGGATATGGTTATGGATGTTGTGGGTAATATATTAAAGACAAAACTTGTTGCCTGTTTGCCAGACTACGCAAGCGCACGTATCAACAAGTAATAAAGTGAATATTCGAGTATCGTTCCCACGAGGACTGTGTTAAAAATCTATGCCAAGTATTAACCAATTACAACTTGTTCTCTATTCCAAGCAATCGAGTTGAATTGAGTGATTAAAAAGTAAAATGAATTAAAATAACAATTCCAAAACAGAATAAAAATAAGCAGAGAAGGAACAATGGTTTGGGAATCTAGGGTCTAACTTCACTTATTATTTCATTTGATTTCATGTAATCATTTCATTACTCTTGATCAACAAATTGATTATGTTAGCCAACGTGTTCAAGCATTTACAAACCTCTTTCGATGGCCTTGTAAGCCTATGGGCTTTAATCAAAACACTATATTTCTATGTGAATTGACAAAATCCCCTGCATTGAGAACAAATATCAAACACCTGCTATGCATGACCAATAGGTATACTTCTATCCTATTGGCTAATCAATTCATCTATACAATTGAATATAATTGAACATGTAATCCCTAATCTCATGGTCTAACATCCAAATCACTATGTCTAGTTCAATGGGTTCACCAAAACAACACAAATAATGGCTAATCAGTTGTGAGCATTAAGCATAAAATTAGGAATTCATAACCAAAATCATCTTAAAAGTAGAAAATGATTACAATCAATTCAACTTACATAATAAGATCCATTAGAACCCTAGAAAAGAAAATTAGAACATCATGGTTTCAATGTAAATAAACTCAAGAGAGAGTAACAAAGGCATCATGAAAATAAATAGAAGATGAAGGATGGAACTATGTGTTGTGATGGAACAATGGAGGATTGCCAGCTTTTCTAATTCTTCATCAACCTTTACTTCCTTTCTCCAAGCTCACTCTCGAAGAGCTGCGTCTAATTTCCTCCCCAAAACCTCCAGAAATTGAGGTTTACAGAAAATGTCCAAAAGTTCATTACTCTATAGCAAGTTACGTTTAAATACGTAACTTTTTACTTTAACAGGAGTGTCGCGGCATTTAACCAATTTTGTGCCACGACACTTAAGTCTCTATAAGGGAATTCAATCGAGAGTCAGGTGCCGTGACATTTTTCCAATTTGTGCTGTGACACTTCTTTAAACACATGCCAATCGGATTTCCAAAATGCCTCAGCTACCTAGACCTCCACCTTGCTGCTTTCTCAGCTCATTCTTTTCATCTCTCTTAAACTCCTTTGCCATTTCACAAGCTCCTCGAAGTAACAAAAAAAAACAAATTAGTCAATTATTTACATGAAGAGCAAGTGTACGTATATCAATTTCTGCTTATGTATGAACAAGCACTCTTAAACACTTTTTATCAAGGATTGAATGAAAACTTGGTAAAACTCAAGGATCTAACCTGTAAATATATCAGAAAATGCTTGCGTAGTAACTCTATTTCACAGAGTTATTAGAGACGCTGACGAATCTTTATGGGATGGTTACCATAAGCACACGAAATTGTCAACTGTAACTCAACTCTTGAATCAGAAGTTAGAGTTCAACATGAGTGAAAGTTGTTATAACTGAATGATTGTCATAATTAAGAACATACATCCTGAATCAGAAAGGTTACCCGAAAATTATTACAGATCGAAGAGAATGGTTAATGATTTGGGATTAGGATACGAGAAGATAGATGCATGTCCTAATCATTGCATGTTGTATTATGGAGAGTACATGGACAATAGTGTTTACTCAATGTACTTAGTATGCAGACACCCATGATTCAAATAGAAGGTGGGACATTCTAAAAATAAAAAAAGATGTGTCATTCTCAGTGTTACGATATTTTTCCATTATTTCGAGACTCCAACACATGTTTATGTCCAAAAGGACTGCACAATATATGCGCTAGCATGCAGATGGAGTGCATCAAGATAAATTGGTCATCATGCATTCGGTTGACGCTGAGGCTTGGAAACATTTTGACACCATCCATTCGACATTTGCTCTAGAAACTCAAAATGTTAGGCTTGGCCTTTGCACAAATGGTTTTAATCCATTCAGTGGTTCAACTACTCCATACTCATGCTGACATGTTTTTGTCACACCTTATAATTTCCCCTTAAGTATGTGTATGAGAAGGGAATTCATATTCCTTACTCATGTGACTCCTGGACTGAAGTCACTGGGTTAAAGTTTAGATGTCTATCTTAGACCCTTGATTGATGACTGAAAGATCTTGTGGGACAATGGGGTGAACACTTTTAATGTGTGGAATAAGCAAAATTTTAATATGAAAGTAGCTTTTTTGTGGACAATAAGTAACTTTCCAGCTTATGGAATGCTAAGTGGATTGAGCTCTCATGGAAAACCTGCTTGTCCCTACCGTATGGAGAACAGTAAGTTATTTGTATTGAAGCATGGTAGGAAATGTTGCTAGTTTGATTGCCATCGTCAATATCTGCCTCCTGAACATCTGTTTCGTCGTGATCGATACTCTTTTAAGAAGAATTCAATAGTGCAAAGTTTTCTGCTGCCATAACGATTAAGTGGGACAAATGTCTTGAATAGAGTGACTCAGCTTGAGGAAGTCATTTTTGGCTTGAATTCCCGTAACCAAAAACAACATGGCTTTGGTCAGTTTCACAACTAGGTGAAGAAGGGCATATTTTGGGAATTGCATTATTGGTCCACTAATCTAATACGACATAATTTGGATGTTATGCATGTTGAGAAGAATGTGTTTGAGAATATTTTTGACATTGTTATGGACATAAAGGGCAAGACAAAAGACAATGCAAATGCAAGAGAAGATTTGAAGATGATATGCAAACGTCCCACCTTAGAATTGATTGTTGAGAATGACAAGTATAAAAATCGAAGGCAACTTATGCGTTAAACGACAATCAAAGAAGGACAATGTGTGAATGGATAAAATAATTGAAATTTTCTGATGGGTATGCGTCAAACATTGCATGTTGCATCAATTTAGATGATGGGAAAATATATGGAATAAAAAGTCACAATTGTCATGTTTTTTTGCATAGGTTAATTCCTCTAGCATTTCTTCATATGGTACCAAAACCTATATGGAAAGCATTGACAGAGCTTAGCTTATTCTTTAAAGAAATTTGTGCAACTGAAATATATACTTCCATTATGGAGAATGCAGAGCTTTCCATTATTGAAATAGTTTACAAGTTAGGGAAGATTTTCCCACTAGCATTCTTTGACGTGATGGAACATCTAGTTATGCATCTCCCCTATGAAGCTAAGGTTAGAGGACCAGTGCAATATAGATGGATGTATCCATTTGAGAGGTGTATGTTGTACTTGAAAAGGAAGGTTCGAAATAAGGCGAGAGTTGAAGGGTCTATCTGTGAAGCATATAATTTAGAAGAAATTTCTAATTTTGCTTCCATGTATTTTGATCCACAAATACATATAAGGCGCACTCAAGTTCCTCAAGACGACGATGGTGGGGAAGATATGACTAATGAATGTTTGTCTATTTTTAAACATCAACGTTGCCCTATCGGGAGATGTCGTAATTGGTTCTTAATAAATGTGGAGCTTCAAACTGCTGAGACTTATGTGCTTGTAAATTGTAGAAAAGTAGAACCCTGTCTCTAGTCTACTAACTAACTTAGCTATTTAATAAATTTCCAATTACATTATGTTTAATATTAATTATTGTATTGATTAGACAATTTCAGGACTCACTAAGGGAGACAAATTCTAGTATCTCTGAAGATCAAATATTAGAACTTCGGGATAAGGACTTTAGTAGGTGGGTAAAACATCTAGTGAGTCCTTTCATCCATAATCATATATATCATATAAAAAATAATGTTTGTTATACCAATACTAAATGTTACAATTATTTGTTCTCTATGTAATGATTCACAGACAAATATAGGTCAAATACAGGATCGAATGATTCGACAAATGAGTTATGGTCCATCCAAGTCTGTTACTTCTTACAATGGCTTAATAGTTAATGAGTATAGGTTCCATACTAAGGAGTACGAACAAAATAAAGCTACCATGAACTGTGGGGTTTGCGTTAAAGGAAGTATATATGGCAAGAATGACTTAGGCTATTATGGCATCGTTGAAGAGATATTATAATTGTCATATCTAGGTCAGAACAAAGTATTTTTTTTTACGGTGCCAGTGGTTTGACCCGATTAATGTAACACCCTGGAAAAATATGTTAGGCATGTATATGGATATAGAGGTAGCTTACTACTTGCTTAACATGTCTATTAAGTTTTGTGACTGTCTGAGTATATTTAGGTACTTTGCTGTAATGCTATGAGTGAAAAATAACTATTTTTAGCTCCGGAAGTGGCTTAAACTGCTTAGTTAGTAGAAATAAATATGGAGAGTTTATTTTTAGGTTACAAAATGTGTAAATTGTGCTACAGTTAAAGTTTGAGGTTAATCAGAGTTAGTTTGATATTTTTAAGCATACTAGTTGTGTATTTTAATGTCAGATTGACTGTCAGCTGATATGAAAAAGTATAGAAATGGTGAAAACAAATTTTTAATGAATCTTAGGATTTATTTTAAGTCTATTGGAAGTAAGAGAACTGGATTTGGTGAAATCTGAGTGTTCTTAGCAAATCAAAATTTTTGGTACAAGTTAATATCCATTTTATAAATAGTAAAGTGAGACTTTGCTACTCATTTCCCATAGCTGGGAGAGCTGAAACAAAGGAGAGGAAAGGAAAAAGAGAAGAAGAAAAGGAGGAGAAAGAAGAAGAGAAAAAGGAAAAGAGGAAGACTAAAGAGGAGGATCTTCCATGGCTCATCCTTGGCTTCATCTTCATCATCTTGGTACCAAGAGGATGGGGGAAACCTTGTTTTGCTCATTTTCCTATTCTCTTCATCTTGTTCATGAGTTTGACTTGAGGTAGTATTTTAGGTTTTAAGTTGTTTTTTGTGTTCTTGGATTGTATCTTGTTGTAGAACTTGAGGATGGCTTGTTTATGGTTTGTTCTATGCTTAGTGATGGATTTTTCATCTCTTAAACACTCATAATCTCACTTGAGCTAAGAGAGGGGTTTTAGGTTTTTAGGATAATGATTGATTCATTGATCCATTTTTGGAGTAAGTTTAAGTTGTATGTGAATTACAATATGTTTAGGGACCTTGTATGTGATTAGAAATCACTTGGTTTGGAGGTTTGAATGGTTGGAAGGCCATTGTTCCTTAATGGAACAGTGGCTAAATTTTGTAGAATTCTTCGTCGTAGGGTCACGCCTAGACATGACTGAACCATGCCTAGGCATGACAAAGCTGTGCCTAGGTGTGGTTTCCTGGAAATTACATGGTTATTGCCCTGCTACCTTCACGCCTAGGCATGGAAGGATGGCGCCTAGGCATGGCTTTCAATTTTGAAGAGGATCTAAAATGTGATTCAATGGAGCTATGAAGGGTGTGGTTACTTCTTTTATGCTTCTTAATGAGTATTGAGGCTCTAATAGGAGTATTTAATGAAGTGAAGATGTGATAAATCAAAGTGATTTGTAATGCTAATTATATGAGGTAATTAGGCATGGATATATAAATATACATATGTATATTGTGAAATGTGTTGTAAAATGAACTTGATGTGCATAGAAATCAATCATGGGGCTAATTACGTGAAGTAATTAGTAATTGTTTTGCATGATGTGATTATGAAACTTAGTTGAGGTGAGTGGTATACTTTTTATGTTTGTTGTGTTGTTAAGGATGGATTTCCTTATGGTTTTGAGGATGGACTTCCTCTTTGATTTTGAGATCGTGTAGTTGATGGATTTCACTACCCGAAGTATTGTTTTCTGGATGGATTTCCAGTGCTTGTCCAAGGTTATGGATGGGACTTTCATTTCTTTGTTCAGGGCTCATGCATTCATAACATTACCATGGACTTGATATCATACATTATTCATTTCATGCTTAAGTTATTGCATAAGCATATACATTAGACATAACTTGGCATAGCGTGACAATTGTATAGGTGGTTGCTATCATGACATAAACTCATAACATTGCAATTGTATGAGCGATTGTGTGTCTCTGAGATGGAGATGTTGTTGTTATGTGCTTCTGTGATTGAACTGTTAATGTGATAATTGTAAATTCTTTATAAATGTATAGACTACTAATTTTGGAATACTTCTGTTGAGATGTGATTTCTCACCTTAATTGTGTTGCCTTATAAATCCAGGTGCGAGTTCTTCAAAAAGAGAAGCAGGAGCTTGAAGTGCTTAGCTTAGTGTAGCTAGGTAGTTTCTTTTGGTATTATATATGTATTGTATTTATGAAAACTACAGATGTTGTGTAATATTTATATATTCATTCGTGACTCATATTTTACATATAAATGTTGTTATGTTATATTGAAAATAGCACAGTAGTGAAGTAGCAGGTCCGAATCTAATGACCATGGTAGTATACTATGGTTATTAAATTCAGGATGTTACAATTAATAGAGTCAATGTTGATGAGAGAGATTAATTGATTGATGTTAAGCACAAATCGAGGCTTCACTCAAATAAGCCATTTGTATTAGTTGAACAAGCATAACAAGTATACTATATAGTATACCCACAATGCGGGGGTCGAGCTAGTGGGGAATGGTGGGCGGCTTATAAGGTTAGAGCAAAACTTTTTGCGACTGAGACATTCAATGATGAATGTGATGGATCGAATGAGCTAGTTGCTATTGATTACTACCAAGATGATGGATCCTTGAGAACACTCAATATCATCACAGATGATGGAGTGATTTCCTTGTTTGATGCACATGCCCCAATGGAAGAAATAGACATAAATGAAATACCTAATCCAAATGATGTTCTATTTGTTGACCAATTGATTGATGACAATGAATAAAATGAAAATACCGAGTTCATAGATGAAGATGATAAGCTATATGATTCAAACTCAAGTAGTAGCAATTGAACTTTGTTTATGGTATTTACACTGAAATGTCATTTTTATCTTTTATGAGATTTTTGACAATATTGACGTGTATAGTTTGTTAACATGTTATGTTTCATTATTGCAGACAATTATCATGACAATCCGAGGTAGGGGCAATGGACGTGGTCGAGGGATAGGCCACACAATCCACCTAACTATTCTCAATCGTGCACTGGTTCACCACCATTGCAGCCTTCTCCACGCTCCCTAGGTATACCTATATAATAATCTTTTTAATGTTAACTCTTGATTTATATGTATTTATGAATTCGGATTACCTATAATTATGTTAGGTATTATTTCAGCTACTAGTCTCTTGACCACTAGTAACCCATTAACTGTTGTCTCACCCACCACTAGTATTATCCTTCTCCCTATCCTACCCCCCACTATCGATGTCTCTATCCCACCCCCACTGTGCCTCCAACTAGCAACCCAATTTCCATGCCTTCAAGTGAAGCATCCCAAATATAAACTGATAGAAGGCCAGTTATATATGTGGAGGACGTCTTTCAACCGTGAGTAATAGTGAATGTCATGTTTTATTACATTTATTTTACTTTTAGATTATTAACATATCATGGACTTGTAGGAGGAGGTTTGTCCCGTAGTCTGTGACCCATGAGATTATGGCTACTGTGATCACGCAGATGCCCATAGCAGTTGAAAAATGGAAAAAATATCCTGTTAACATGAAGGATGAACTATTTCAGGATTTTATGGTAAGTAATTATGTTTCTAGCCTCATTGTATTATACAATTACCTACATACAAAAATATACTAACATGGATTTGTTTTAGAATAAATTTCAAATTGCATCAAATTATAATCTTTGCATGGCAAGAACTGTTTGGGACAAAATATGCATGGACCGCTATTAAGATGATTTGAAGAATCATAGAAAGGCAATTATGAAAAAGTTAGAGACATCAAACATGACTAACCTTAAGAGCCATAGGCCCTCAGCTTTGAAGGCAGAAGTGTGGGATGACCTAGTTGACATTTGATTAACACCAGAGTGGTAAAAGAAGTCTGTTGTTGGTCAAAGCAACAGAGCGGTCGTGCCTGATGCTATGTTGCACACTGCAGGCTCAATAAGTTTTAGGCAACATAATAAAATATGGTAATATAGAATTTCTTATATGTTTGTTATAACATCCTAATAATTCTATCTTATACTATTGTATAATTATAGTATAAGTGACTTAAGGTTCTAGTAACTTGTATGTTTTGTGTTATAGCTTTGGCTGTATGAATCTAAATTACATGAGGTTGATCCCATTTTATAAATAATATTTCTTGTAGTAAAGATTTTAGAATTTTATATTTTAATAGATGTTGATTATAGGAGGTAGAGCTGAATCGTCCAGTCCCTTTCAGAGATTTGTATGAAAGTGTTCATAAGAGGAAAAATGGAGAATATGTCACTCAACGCTCAAAGAATTTCATTGTAGGTGTCTTTAAAATTTAAACTAATCATATTTGTTAAGTTGTTAATTGTTTTGATAAAGTTTTCTACATTTTTCGTTTCAGGACTCTTATGACACCTTGATGTTAGACAAATATGGAGAAGACTCTTCACTACATCCCATTATAGATCAGGATGTGTGGATGGAAGTGACGGGTCCCAACAAGAAGGGACGGGTCCATGGCATAAGTCGCAGTTTAGGTATTGACATTCATGGATCTAGTTCATCCTCACAGGTTGGTGGTTCATCCTACATTGTTCCGACACAAGCCATAAAGGAAGCTGTTAATGAAGCAATGGCTTCCTTTGTCCAGACGCAGTTGATGCTCATCCTCCATGAGATTGTTGGCTCCCGAGCTCCTAGTGGTGTGCTGCAGGCACCATCACAAGGCAATGCAATTAGAGATGATCATAGGGCTAACTTCGATTGATTAGTTGTGTTTATTGGTGACATGGCTAATTTGTTTAGAATTATTTGTATTAACATATATTTATTGATTAGTTATCCTTTCTTTGTAGAGCATGTTTTGAACTTACTAATGCAATTATGATATTTTGTTGCTTTGTACAATTTATTTACTGGATTTTCCTGTTTGGATTGAAATCTTTATACAGGTATAGTTTTAAAATATACCAATTATTATTATAAAATTAATTTTGGTTAGCTAGGGAATAGGTATAGAATTGCTATGGATAATTGCTAGGGAATAACTACAGAATTATTACGGATTTAGCAATATAATAGCTAGGAAATAACTACACAATTACTATGGATAATTGCCATGGATTAGCTACAGAATTGCTACGAAGTTAGTAACATAATAGTTAGGAAATAATTACAGAATTGCTACAGATTGTTAAAATTAGCTACGAAATTAGTTACATAATTGCTACGAAATTTTTTGTAGCTAATTACCTATGAAAATGAAGGAAGTTCTAAACTAAAATTAGCTACAGATTAACTTTGGATTAGCTACAAAAATTTAAAAATTAGCTACGGATTAGTTATGAATTTTTTTGGTAACTAATTAGTTACGAGAATTTGACTACGAACCAATCCGTAGTTATTCCGTAACTAATCCGTAGCTAATAAATTTAGCTACAGATTTTTTCGAAGCTAATTTATAAAATTCTTGTTGTGGATGTGGGCAATCTTAATACTATCCTTAAGTCAACAACCTCAGTGTTGTTGTAAACAAAGGTGTTCTCTTTTTTTCGTTTTTTGCAGAAACCTTCAAAATAAAGGTGAAAGTCCTATCAAGCATGACAATTTTGTTTTTGGGCAAAATCTACAGAGAGTTACTTAGCTAATGAGATTGACACTTTGCCTAAGATCTCCGAAATTTGATTCCTTTAATCAAAATAGAGAGGGAAACCTAACTCTCTCTTACAGACTCTCTCTCTCTCTCTCTCTCTCTCTCTCTCTCATTATCTCCATTTTGTTTCTGCATTATTGGTCGACACTTGTGATACTTGATAATTCTCGAAGTGTTAGTGTGAAAGCATGTTAAGCATGTATCAAATATCAATAAAAATATAAATAGAATGGAGAATTGAATAGAAATAGAAATTGAAATTAACTTGAAGTTACACTTACAATGCAAATCCAAGAATGCGTTGAGAGTAATCTACGAGCTAAGTCTACGACTATGACTAAGACTGAGGCTATGGCTAATGATATGAGAAATACTGGATAATGTAGGAAATGAAAAAAAAAAGGTGGTCTTTGGTAACTCGTCTTCTTGCTATGAGTGAAGAGTGTATAGTGTTCAGGACCTTTTGTAGTGCTACCAACACCTCTTATTTATATATGAAAATGATAATCACTCTATGCATCCAACGATCCTACAGAAATCTGATGCACATTAAGATTACGTCATTTGTCCTCTGCAATTATTACTTCTCTTCCACCATAGCATTTTCTCTCTGCATGTTCTCACTTGTAAGCTATGTATGCGTGAGTGGAGAGTAGTGGGAATAACTTCCCATCATAGGGTTTTGCCCATGACTTGCACTTTTATAATTGAAGATCTTCTAGAAAGTCACGTCCCTGTCACAAGCTACTTTGACTACGGCTTTCCAAAATCTTCAATTGACAACATTAGTATCATCACTACGCAACCTTGTAGAGCTTATTCCTAAGAACTTAGCTAATTTTGGAGTTTCCTTTAACAATATCAGTATTGTTGATATATATCTCTTCATTTTTTACTCCAAGATTCAATTGTCGACCACTTTTCTTTGCTTGTTGACCTAATGATAACTTCAATATTACCATTAATTTTTATCTTAACAACATTAGTGTTGTCCAAATTTCTTTTACATAGCATCAATACTATCTCTTGATGAGGTAGATTCTGTACTACCAAAATTGCTTAAACTTAATTTTTCATGATGACTCTTAAGCAATTTCTCTTGATCTTAGGAAATATTAATTAGTATTGCCAAGTTCGACAACTTTAGTACCGTCGAGCGATTGCTTCATTATCCACTTGACACTTCTTAATAGCCTCATATTATCACGTCTGATATGTTCTTATGTGAGGTACACTTTCCACATGTGTCAAATAAATAAGCTTTATTTCATTCCCAACGTGTGCAAGTTAGAGTTTTTTAGTGTGGTACTGTTGGACGAGCATGGTGGACCTTCATAAAGTTTGATCTCGGAATCAAATAATCTTTGAAGAAACTTAATACGCAAACTTGTGTCAACAATTCGATTATATATAATTTTTTGTCACATAATATAATAATTGTTTTTAATTCTTTTACTTGGTACTTTTAGCTAAAAGTGATTAATTAATATGCCAAATACTAAATCAATTAAAAATTAAAAAAAAAAGAAAACGATTGTTTCACCATAACGAATATGGGGAGAAAAATGGTTAAACGGTTAACTAAAATATGAAACATATCAATAAACAAGTGTAGCTATTTAACTTTTTATTATTTTTATATAAATTACAAACTATAGAAGAAATACTAGAGAGTGTATCTACGAAACTTCACATATTGATAACTCAAGTTCGTTGTTCTGGCACCCAAAATGAATCATAATCGAATTTTTTTATTTGTTTTGCCAAATGCTTATAGCTAGGTCTACGGCTGCATTAAACTAGCCATGTCGTGTTAGATCATTTCATAACAAAGTCTCCACTTATACAATTTGATTATAGCCCTCTAAGTTCGCTGGTTAACTAAACTAGTCCGTTTGGTTTTAATTTTTAAATTTCTTTTGGTAATTTAATTTTTATATTAACCTTATATTGCACTTGGGGGGCCTCACATAGATTATTGGATTTGGGAGAGTCATTAAGTTTGAATTTCCTTTTCAAAATAAAACATTGTTAAATGGGCCGAATTTATTTTAGCTCACAATTAAATAGGTAGACATTTTAAGTGGTCATTATCCTTTATTATGTCAGGTTAAGCAAACCGACCCAAGGAGTGAACCCCATTTACCTACCTCTACAAATGCTTAGTAATAGTAATGAAAAAAATATTTCATAGTCTTTTGTATAAGATAAATAAATATTAATTTATTTATCTTCTTTAAATATGACTTTAGAAAGCATAAAGTCCTCCTCCACTCATCTCGCAGAAAAGTCAGCATCTATATATATATATATATATATATATATATATATATATATATATATATAATTCAATTTCCGGATCAATTTTAATGTAATTTTTTTTCTTACACTTATTTGTAGCTATTAGTTTTACTTTCATCTAATTATTTGAGATTATTTCATTAAAAGTAATTATTAGATGAAAATGGAATTAACGATTAAAAATAAGTGAAAGAAAAAAAAGACTTACACTGATATAAGCTGATCATCCCTTATATATATATATAAGATCTTATTCTGGTTAGAGAAGTATTTATTGTAAGAGGTGAGAGGAGTAAATGTTGATAATTGGATCTTACATAAATGATTAAGATTAAAATATAAATGTATGTGACTTTTTTAAATGGTCACATGATAACATTTTCTTAATTAATGAGCAAAAGTATGAGTTTGATCATACCATAGGATTTAATTAAAATAGATAATTATGATTAGGAGTAGCTCTTTACACTTATTCCAAGAGTAAGTGTATCCCTACCCTATATATATATGGATCCACTTACTCCAAGAGCTAAGTGTAAAGAGTTACTCTCAATCTTAGCCATTCATTTTAGTGAGATCTTATGGTCACCAATAAACTTACCATTTAAAAACAAAATCTCACGTGACCCTAAACATAAATTACCATATAGTGCATCAATAATGGCAGAACCTAAGCCACGATTTGAATCAAGTCATTGATATGGAGGGAGTTTGAGTGAAAAAGGAAGAACAATACTATGTGCCATTTTTTCATCATCTTCTCTAGCTTCAAGTCTCTTCCCACAATCCATGGAAGGGCTGAATGATGTGGGTTCAGCTCCATTAACCAAGACCTTTGAAGTGGTAAAAGACTCATCAAGAAATTTTTCCCTGGAGTGTAGCTTGCAACAATTTCATTGTTTCCATGGAAGGGCTGCATGATGTGGATTCAACTTCATTTTAACTCTTTACTTCAAATACATTAATTTTGCTAGCAATTTCCCGTAAGCCTAGAACTCCAGAAATGAACATATTTTGAAGACCATTGAGTAGAAGAAGAAATGTTAACCAAGTGGTGGTAAATTTATGAGGATGTTTTTGGGTGATGGTGTGTTGGGCCATCATTGATGCCATTTATTCACTCTTGAAATAACTGAATGGCAATACTCTAAAATGTTATCCAAGTGGCTTCAGTACTCAAGAGGGGGGGTGAATTGAGTAATTAAGAATTTTTCGCAAAAGCCTTAAACAAATAAATTATACTGAATTTAATTTTTAAAAGTCGTGAATGAGAAGAACGTAAGAAGAACAGATAATAATTAAATTGCAAGAATAAATAAAGTGCATAAAGATAAAGAGAATAAGGGTAGAAAAGCAGGCACGATATTTATCCTGGTTCGACCACCAACCACTTGTTGGCCTACGTCCCAAGTCCCCGAAACACAGCTCGAGATTTTTCACTATTCAATACAAGCTTAACAACAGGTGCTTGCAACCTTTACATAACAGGGATACCTCACCCCCTTTGAAGGATACCTCACCTTCTTTACACCAAGGGATACCTCACCCTTTTACTAGAGGGATACCTCACCCTCACAAATTCACTAAGGGATACCTCACCCTTTTACAGAAGCAGAGAATAGATGAAAAATAAACTCTCACTTAGAGCAGATATTATAACTTGAAGTGCTAATGAGCTCTCTAAAGGATATCTCAAGGTTTTGGCAAAGAAAGCACAGAAAAGAGAGAAAGATAATGTAAAACTCGTTTTCAGCCAAGCAAAAAATAATTCAAGTAGTTGGGGGTTTTCAGAAGAGACCCAAGGTCTGTATTTATATAGCAAAGAAAGCAACTAGCCGTTGGGTGCCAATTAAGAAACCATTAAAAGCAAATATGACCGTTGCTGCCATTTTTCGAACGTTTCGTGAAAATCAATTTTGCGAATCGGTATTCGAATACCTTATGAGGTATTCGAATGCCTCTTGCCAAAACTCTTTAAAAATGATTAAGGCTGAGTTATTCGAATACCGCCAAGGAAGAGCTACGGTTTTGAATGCCTCATTTAAAAATGTTCATTCTTTCATCTAGGGTATTCGAATACCATAAACATGGGTATTCGAATGCCTCAAAATAGGTTTTGGCAAAACAATTAATATCAAAGATGAAATATGGATTTTGAAGAGTTATTCGAATACCATAGATGGGTATTCGAATACCACTTTGAAAAACAGAAAACGTTCAAACTTGAAAAACATTCTATTCGAATACCTAACAGGGTATTCGAATACCTCTGTTATAAAACCAGTTTTAAATGCTTTCAAATGACCAGAAAATGGTTGTTTAATTTTGGAAAAACAATTTTGAAAACATTTCTTTGCAATGCCAATTAATGAGATATCCAATGAGGCTTTTACAAGGATCCTAAGTCCTAAAGCTTATTCTTGAAGATCTTGGACTTGGTCTTCTCATCATCTTCATGTTTGTCTTCACGTTTGTTATCATCAAAACTATTGCTCATGATAGCTAGCCAATTACATTCTCCCCCTTTTTGATGATGACAAACTAACATTTGAGAAAAGCATTAGTTCATATAAATCGGAATTCACAAAGTTAGTTTAGAGATACTTATTCCCCCTCTTTTTCATAAGAGGTAATTTACATCAGAGATATGCACTGCAGCTCCCCCTTACTTTTGGAATTCAATTTCTATTTTTGTTTTGACTTTTGCTCCCTGACTTTTCTCAAACAAAGACATTTAAACTTGTTCTCCCCCTTTTGTACATTTGATACCATTCTCCCCCTTTTGTCATGATCAAAAAGATGGGGCAAGTATTTTTCTCTCCCATTTTATCATATTAAACAATATATGCATGTCCTCAAGTTGAATGAATTTTGTCCATTTAAATTTATGCTTGGAGGTAGTGTTCTCCCTACAACAAAATTCAGAGTGCTTTCATTGGTATCCATTAATGTTGGATCCATAAGGGTTAGTCAAACTCATAAGCCAATAAGCATTTAAAACAATGAGGCAAAAGCAGCAAATGATTCTCAAGGGCAAAAAAAAAATTTATCGATTAATTTGGCCAAGAAATCACTTGTTTGATATCATTTGTTATCATTTGTTATTACTTGTTATTTTGTTCATACCACTTTGATATCACTTGTTGTCAAAATGTAAAGCATTTACCACTTGTTTGATATCACTTGTCAAGATGTTCTAAGCATTTACCACTTGTTAACAAATTCTTATAAATCTGACATATGTCAATAAAAACATAGATATTAAATATTTCATATACCACTTATTGCACTTGTTCGTATATCAAAACAATAGCCAATTACATTGAGCATATTTTAAAAAAAATAAAAAAAAAGCAAGAACAAGCCAAGAAATATGCATTTAAGAACATCATGTAATTTTCATATAAGGCAAAAATGAAGGCTTGATGAAATAAGATTAAAGCATGTTAAATGAGGGCTTGATGATATTCGAATACCTACCACAATATATAAACTCCATGAAAACATGATAAGATGATTCGAATGCCTTGAAGGTATTCGAATACTCATTGACTAATGTGTGTGAAAAATGACCGATGTGATAGTTATCCATTTTAGTTATTCGAATAGCTATATAGTTATTCGAATACTCTAGCTTTATAAAGGCATAAATTGATGTGTGATGTATGGTATTCGAATACCATGGTGAGGTATTCGAATAGACCTATGATTTAAAACATGGATTGTCACGTACGATGTAATGGTATTCGAATACCACAGGGTTGGTATTCGAATAACTCAAACATAAAAACATATAATTCACGTCATTGGTATATTTGAGATATGAAAACTTACCTTTTGATGGAAATACAAAGAAAATACCGTAAGAGAGCTTGCCTTATTATTTGCCATTATTCTTATCTTGAGTGGGTGCGATATGCGTAGTGTAAGTCACTTGTTGACCTTGGGAGTTGGGTGGTTGGTGATTAAGAGCTTATTTCATAGTTGCAACTTCAAGCTTCATGAAAAGAAGGAAGAGAGCTTGAAGTTATTTCCGGTCTTGTGCTCGCAGTAGCCACTTTCAAAAATGCCGAAGTCAGTTCTAGGCTTTCGAGCACACCTGCAATACAATTTAATTTTTTTGTTTTTGGTACCCAAATTTTCTTGGGTCCTTGAGTGTCAGTTTTGGGCAATGTACCCTTTGGAACCCAAACCATTTTTATCCTAATTTTTGTGTTAACATTCTTTCTTGCATTGCATGTTGAAGCATTATGACCCTTCTTCCCACAATAAAAACATTTAACAAATGGGCTACATGAGATGCTAGAATTAACAAAAAAATTTTTATAGGATTTATGCTGATTTTTCGGATTATAACCAATTCCAGCTTTTTCAAAAAACAACCTTTGTTTTCCTAATATGATATTTAAATTATCTCTTCCATATGTGAATTTGGCAAGGGTGTTCTTTAAATTTTCAATTTCAGTTTTCAAGCAAATGACATGAAGAACAAGAATACGAAGTAGAAGCATGTGAAGAATGATATGAGCATGCATCAATTAATCCTAAAGTTTCATTTTCAATTTTTAATTCTTCAATCTCTTTATTTAAAATAAGAATTTGATTTTCTAAAGAAGAGATTTTTTTTTCTTAGATGAAGAAATTAATTTTGTAAGCCTAATTGTTTCGTCATGCAATTCTTCAAAGGCATCTTGTAACTCATCATAAGAAGGAGATAATTCAGAATTTACCTCGTTGTCGCTTTCTTCTTTTTCTTCTCCTTTGGCCATAAAACATAGATGGGCTTCTTCGCTTATCCGAGTCGGGATATCGTGGAGTCCATGTCGTTGTCATCCCAAGCTATGTAGACTCTTCTTTCTTTGGAGGGTTTCTTTTCAACTTTCTTTGGGGGAAAGGGCGGTCTTCTTTGTCCCCCTTTTTCTTTAGGTACTTACCAAATTTTCTTACCGTAAGATTGAGATTTTGTTCATTTAGCTCAATGTTGTCCACGTCATCTCCATCGTCTTCTTCTTCATTATTGATAGTGGAGGTGGTGGCTTTAAGCGCTATCCCCTTTTTCTTTTTATCGTTTTCTTCACTTTGACTTAGTCTGTTTAGTTCCAATTCGTGCTCATGAAGTTTTCCAAAAAGAGTTGCTAATGACATAGTTGTTAGATCCCTTGATTCTGAAATTGCTGTTACTTTTGGTTGCCAAATCCTTGCTAAGACATCTCAACACTTTGTTAATCAAATCTTCGTTAGTAAAATTCTTTCCTAATGATGCAAGATGATTAACAATGTGGGTGAACCTCTTTGCATTTCTTGAATGCTTTCTCCTTGGTTCATTGTAAATAATTCATATTCACGAGTTAGAGAATTGATTCTCGACCTCTTAATTTCACTAGTACCCTCATGGGTAACTTGTAACTTGTAAAGTGTCCCACATTTCTTTAGCAGTTTTGTAATTTGAAATTCTAAAAAATTCATCATGTCCCAAAGTTGAGGTAATGATGTTTTTGGCTACTAAGTTATTTTGAACTTTTCTTTTATCATCTTTAGACCAATCACTTCTAGGTGTCTCGGTTTTTACACCATTGACAAAATATTGTAGGTATAAATGCGCCATTTTCGACAAAGATCCCACACATCTAGATCAATAGCCTCTATAAAGATTTTCATTCTTTCCTTCCAATATGCATAACCATCCCCATTGAAAAAGGGTGGTCGATTTATGGAAGTTGCTTCGATAAAACATTTGATGAAGCCATGTACTCTTTAAGCGGCTAAGCTCTTTATACAAGAGTCTAGCTCTCGATACCACTTGTTATCCAAGTGGCTTCATGTGTGTGGGGTGAATTGAGTAATTAAGAATTTTTCGCAAAAGCCTTAAACAAATAAATTATACTAATTTAATTTTTAAAAGTCGTGAATGAGAAGAACGTAAGAAGAACAATAATAATTAAATTGCAAGAATAAATAAAGTGCATAAAGATAAAGAGAATAAGGGTAAAAAGTAGTCACGATATTTATCCCGGTTCGACCACCAACCACTATATGTGGCCTACGTCCAAATATGTCAAAAATACGGTTCGAGATTTTTCACTATTCAATACAAGCTTTTAACAACATGTCTATATAATAACCTTTACATAACAAATTGGATACCTCACCCTATTTACTAGAGGGATACCTCACCCCTTTGAAGGACACTACCTCACTTCTTTACACCAAGGGATACCTCACCCTTTTACTAGAGGGATACCTCACCTCACAAATTCACTAAGGATACCTCACCCTTTTTACGAAGAAGTAATGTAGAATAGATGAAAATAAACTCTCACTTAGAGCGTGATATTACAACTTGAAGTGCTAATGAGCTCTCTAAAGGATATCTCAAGGTTTTGGCAAAAGAGCAATGAAAAGAGAGAAAGATAATGTAAAACTCTAATTCAGATCAAAGCAAAAATAATTCAAGTAGTGGGGTTTTCGAAGAGACCCAAGGTCTAATTATAGAGCAAAGAAAGCAACTAGCCGTTGGGTACCAATTAAGAAACCATTAAAAGCAAATATGGACCACGTTACTCCATTTTTCGAACGTTTCTGAAAAGCCAATTCATTTTGTAGAGATATTCGAATACCTTATGAGGTATTCGAATGCCTCTAAAACTCTTTAAAAACAAAATCTCACGTTATTCATAATACCATATAGTGCATCATTCGAATGCCTCATTTAAAAAGGTTCATTCTGATATCTAGGGTATTCGAATACCATGGGAAGTATTCAATACTATGCCTGCCATTTTTTCAAAGAGAAATATCGGCTTCAAGTTATTCGAATACCATAGATGGGTATTCGAATACCACTTTGAAAAATTTGAACGTGGTAAACTTGAAAAACATTCTATTCGAATACCTAACAGGGTATTCGAATACCATGGAAGAATATAAAACGTTTTAAATGCTTTCAAATGACCAGAAAATGGTTGTTTAATTTTTTGGAAAAACAATTTTGAAAACATTTCTTTGCAATGCCAATTAATGAGATATCCAATGAGGCTTTTACAAGGATCCTAAGTCCTAAAGCTTATTCTTGAAGATCTTGGACTTGGTCTTCTCATCATCTTCATGTTTGTCTTCACGTTTGTTATCATCAAAACTATTGCTCATGATAGCTAGCCAATTACATAAAAGCTAAATGATAAAGATCAAAGATCACTCACCAATTGTAGTCATGTGATAACATTTTCTTAATTAATGAGTAAAAGCATGAGTTTAATCATATCCAGGATTTAATTAAAATAGATGGTTAGGATTAGGATTAACTCTTTACACTTACTCTTGGAGTAAGAGTAAGTGTATCCCTACCCCCCACACACACATATATAACGATATATCTCCACACCCTTTAGGTTTCAAACTAATTCTCACACATGATATTGCATTCTTGGGAATAAGCATTCATCACTTCTACCTATCTCAATAACATAATACCTTCCTTAGTTATTTCTTTTTAGGTACAAAACAATTTAGGATCAAGGGTGGCTGTCTCATCCCAAAGTCAAGGCAAACGCCCAAGCTCAACGAGTGCTTAAAAGGGTACTTAGAGATAAACCAAAAACAATAGACCATAGCATGATTCGAACCTCGGCCAACTTAGTTGATGTGGTTTATCTTTATCAATTGTGTCAACCGTTGTTGGCCCTTCTTTAGCTATTTCAAATGACATTCCATTCACCAGGTTATTTCACATACAACCTGATTATAGTTTTCTCAAAGTCTTTAGTTGTGCTTGATATCCCTTACTTCGACCTTATATTTAAGAAGCTTACAGAATTGTAGAGTTTACTTTCCTAGGGTATAGTTCTTGTCATAAAGGCTACAAGTGTTTAGATTCTAATGGCATACTTTACATCTCCAAATATGTCAACTTCAATGAATTTGTCTTTCGTTTCCTATCCAGTTCTTCACTTTCTTCTCCTTTTACTTCAACATCTACTTTACCCACCACTCCCACCAACCATCTAATTCTACATCCTAATTCCTCCCCTCCTCCAAACGAACAATCATGCTCCATTACTAATGCCCACAATGGTTCTAGTCTCAGTCAGGTAATTACCCAAGCAGTGCCACCGTCATAACCTAATATCACACCAATTATAATTCTTCACCACCTCTCCCTATGAACTACAATCTTCCTGAGAACCTCTCCTCCATTACCTCTACACATCTTATGACAATTAGATTAAAATTTGGTATTTTCAAACCTAGAGTCTTGCTTACACACTAAACCCTCTTTTGTAGAATATGTTATACTAGATCCAAAATGGAAAACTGCTATGAAAGATTGATACGAAGCTCTAAAAAGAAACAACACCTGGACTCTTGTGTAACATCCAACCCCACAAAAACCCAATTAGCTGTAAATGGGTATTTAGAACTAAGGAGAATCCATATGGAAAAGTCCAAAGGTACAAGGCCAAATTAGTGGCCTAGGGTTATATCAACAGTAGGTTTTGACAATGAAGGGACTTTTTCGCTTGTTGTTAAGTAAACTATTATCCAAGTGATTCTCAACTTAGTTCTCACCAAACAGTTTCCATATCATCAGTTAGATGTGAATAATGCCTTCTTGAGTGGCATACTTCAAGAAAGAGTTTATACATCACAGTCATAAGGGTTTGAAGTTCAAGATAAGACTCTTGTCTGTAAATTGACTAAGGCATTGTGGTCTAAAGCAGACTCAAAAGGCTTGGTTTGAGAAATAGAAACTCACTTTGCATAAATTTGGATTTCCATCAAGCATGTGTGATCCCTCACTCCTCATTAGACACACTTTAATCAAGTTGTACCTATGTTCTATGTTATGTTGATTATATAGTTATCGCTAGTAGTTCCTCTTCCTTTATCAAGGAGTTAATTAGCAAACTAAATATAGTTTTCCTTTAAATATCTTGGGCTATTGCACTATTTCTTGGGTAGTGAAGGTCCGAAGATCAGTGATGGTTCTCTATTGTTATCTCAATCTAAATAAGTCAAAGATTTGCTTCGAATATCCTTTATGTACAATTCCAATAGTATTGGCATCATACTTGTATAAAGATCGAATTGACCTATCCAATCCTACGGAAAAAATCTGATTTAGATACTGTGTCATTCTAGTTCAAGATTTCCGTATCGAACCAGTCAAACCTAGTCGACTTAGTTTGACCCGCTGACTTGCTCGGTTTTGTGTTTGACCTATTTTATATTAAAAAAATAAATACTTGAACATTGTTGTTTTATTATTCAGTAATATTATCCTAGCTTTGCCTTGGTTCATTTCTGAAGCTAGAAGTGAGGACACTCTCCTCTAATTATAAATGTGAGTCTATGATGCAAGAATGCTCTACTCCATTGGAGTGGACCACCATTGCTAGTGACACTATCCTCCAATGACTACTGGGTTTCTGCTCCTCTAGAGTTTCTACTCATTGTAAAGTTGTATTGATCCAATTTGTGAAGACAATAGTAGAAAATAAAGGTTGCTAATTAATAGGTGTTTCTCACTATATAGAATATAGAAGGAACAGAGAGGTTAGTGACAATTTGGATAGCTACTTGAATCTATAAACCGACAAATAGGAATGACAATACGTAATAGTTTGAGTGCCAGTTAGTTCTATTGTAATGTGTAAGAATTAGGATCTCGATTCTTCAACAGATTTGGATTTAATATGAATGATAAGTAACGACTTGTTGATCATATTAACTATGAAACTTTGTGCTTAGCTTCCAATTTATACCTTTCATTTAGTAGAAACCAGATATACATTTGACCAAAATTAGATATAACACGAAGTTATTTTATGCTATATGACTAGCCAACATTTAGTTTGATATAAATTATTCATAATCTTGGGATGATATCAAGATATATTTCCCATACGTTGACCCATTGTTTTGGCATTTGATTATGGTGCAAGTGACCGTTTTTGTGGAATTGAATGGCCATTGCTTCCTATCATAGAAAGCTGAACAAAGTTCCCCAATTCATTTTGAGTAATTCTTATATTTCCTATTCATCTTATAAATCCTTGCATTACATGTTTAATGGTTTTCTTCCGTTTTGGAAACAATTGAGAATGAAATCAGTTAAAAGCTATTAGTATAATGACACTCAATCACTCCTATGCATCAATATTTGTAGTTGTTTCATACATGTTCTTACGATATGATTTCAAACTGATAGTTACCTCATTAATAAATATTTGTAGTTATTTCAGACCTTATAACATTTTTATCCCTTCTTTGTTCGAGTTTTCTAGTTTGACTGTTTGACCTACATCCTCTGGCTGGATCGACTTTCGGTTCAGGTTATACAACTATAATCAACACTCCAATGGGCAAGCACTAGATTGACTAAACAAGGTGGTAACTATTTCTCTAATCCTGAACTATACAGGTCAATAGTTGGGGCTCTACAGTGTGCCACCATCAATAGGACTGAAATATCCTTTGTTGTTAAAAAAGGTCTTTTAGTTTGTGAATCAATCACTAGAAAAGCATTGAAAATCAGTTAAACAAATTTTGAGGTACCTTAATGGCACTTCAACTTTGGATTGCATCTAGCTAGATCTAATAATCTCACACTTCAAGCACACTAATGACTCACAAGGGATCGCATCACGTGTTGCAGTCGCGACATCTCGATCGCGGTAACCGCCACAACCATATCACATTGCGATTGTAGTCCGCATCAGCCGCAATGAGATCGTAATCGCAATGCAATCACAACTGCAATTTAAAACCCTGCTTGCACCCTGAGTTTGTAAGGGTCTATAAGAGAAATGTTGAGTCAACTTCATGAGTAGGCATAATTGATTGTAATTAGTTGAAAGTTGTTAAGACTATTAGCATTATGTTAAGTATCACTATATAAGTCTGTGCTTCGTATGGATTATGTAATCATATTCATTACCTATCAACAATACAAGTTCTCTTCAGCTTCGTTCTCTCTCAAACTCTTTTAGTTTTCTTAATCAACACTGATATCAATGTTTAATATAAATTACATATGATAGGCACGTACGTATATGCTTAAAATGATGATATTTTTTGGCATTGAAATACCTTAATTACAACATAGTTTTATTTTGCACATGTTTATCTTGCTTTTTTTTATAATTGTTTTTGTAAGCTTACTATTCTGATGTAGAACCAAAGAGGTACCTGAGATAGGCACGTACGGTGGACACCTCCTTATGCAGCTACTGCCAAGCGTATCGAACTAGGAGGGTGGGTACCTGCAAAGGGACTCCAACACTCAAGTCAGGCAGTGCACAAGTAGGATTTATTTATTAAGATGATAGATACCTATTTAGGGTTACTTAGCCTGATATTTATAGAGGTTAGAAAGATACGTCCTCAAAATTGATAGATACATTCCCATAATAGTTGCAAGAGAAGATATGTTCCTAATTTAGTTATCGAGAATGCCTATATTATCGGAATATTGGTATGGCAGTTATGGTGCTATTATTCCATAAGATCATGATTGACAATTAAGAGATCTTATAAAATTCATCTTTTGCACGGATCTTTCGGTAAACTTGTTACTATCCAATATTGGGTTCTCATGATAAGCAAGCTTGACTAAGGGTGTAACACCCTTGTGGGGATGTCACATTTATGATGCAATAAAATAAAAAAAAATAAAATATTACCCAAGTTATAAAACATTTGATACATAATTAATATGAGTTATAAAATTTTTCCTTTTATACAGGATATCATTAAATAAAATAACACGGAACATAAAATAAAGCAAACTGTTATCACACACATAATATACATATGATTTTGTCTTAAGTTATACAAATAATTTACAACTACACAATATTTAAACAAAACAGTAAAGAGTTAATATACAGTACAACAACATAAAGTGCCCCAGTGCACATCATAGATTCCTAACCCTCCGAAGGATCACTCTCAGATGAAACCTCGGGTGATAGAATTCCAGGATGTCTCACAGTTCCACAGATTGGTGTCCGTGCTGTTGACACTATACTGATCTCACTAGGGGTACGGAAAAGTCCTCCCCAGTGACGCCTCAAATCCAAAGGCATCTCCAGATGTAGGTACAAAGTCGTAGTGAAGACAGGCTCAACATCAAACTCTCCACGTAGGGACACAGTCAGACGTCCCAAATAGATCACCGATCCTTGATCCTCACGCAGTCGTCAGGCCTCCGAACCTCCATGAAACTCCAGTCTCACGAAACCAAGAAACCCCGGCAACGCCATGATCACAAAATCAGTCTAGAGGATATGGATGATCGGACGACTCGCACTCGTCAAACTGATCACCCGTCTGCTGTTGCTCCTCCTCAGGATACAAATAGTCTAGAGGCTGCTCCTCTTCTTCAAACTCTTAAAAAATATAAATAATAATACAAAAATAATACATATAGAGAGGTGAGACGACCTACATCATTACCATCATGGAAATTAAGAAAAAGACAGAACAACAAATACCACAGTTTGATACAATATGCATATCACAATATCATAAGCAATAACACAATTTAACACATCATACATAATATTACAAATAATAAAATTAAGATATATGTCACAAATGCAAATGCATTACGACTCATCCCTACTCCATGGAGCTATACACAAACATCAGAGAGAATGACCCGTAAAGAGTTATCAGTACCTCAGGCTGCCCAACCAAACTATTTCACTGTCTAACGTCGTGTCTATAGCCCACAGTCCAAAATACGTTGTGCACTACAGGCATTGTACTAAAAAGTCTTTATAAGATCTTGATTAAGTATAGTGTGTGTCGAGATCACTAGTGTGTTACCAGTTACCACGGCCCAGAAGAGCGACCAATTGTCCACATGTGGAATACTCCGCACACTAATGCCTTCCAAGTCCACTCGATGAACCACACTACGCTTATCACACCGACAACACGATGTAATTCATCTCATCAATCAATCGCCAATTCCAAACTAATTGACATGACTCCCAATGCATGAATAAGAATAATAATTATCAAAACACCCTTGGTCTCAAAATATTACCATATTTACACAAATGCCCTCAATGGCAATAATCTCAAATACAGTACGTCCCCACTTGACAGTACCATATCTCCACATGTCTGGCTCTACCACTTTGGCCCGACAGTAAAACTCGTTGTTTCATTTAATCGCGTAAAAATTTTATCACGTTTTCACAATCTCGTCGTTTTTACAAACATTTTTAAATTGTGTAAATATATTTTGCTGTTTTTAAAATTGCGTAGTGTTTTTAAATCGTTTTCTCAATTGCCCAAGATTTTTAAATCATTTTCTTAATCGAAAAGCTTTAAAATCTCTATTTTGAAACTGCGTAAGATATTTTTAATACTTTTAAATTACGTAGAATATTTTCTTTACATTATAAATGTATCATAAAATGTTCTCTTTTATTTGTCTGTTTCTAATAAATTTTTGACAGCATTTTGTCTATAAAATCTATTAAAATTGTGTTTTCTATGTTTTTCCTTGAAAAATTCCTTTGTTTAGTTTATTACTACAAAACACACTTTGAAAATTGTCATTATACTTTAAAACTCAAAGATAAGTATTTTTCAAGAGTTTTGTTTATTTTTCTTCTATACCATATTTCTAATAAAAATTAGTTTACTTCTTTAAGTCTTGAAAATCCATTACAAAGGTATTCTTTTCAAGTTAAACATCTAATCTACACTTAGAAAATAAATTTTGAATTGATTACACATTAAGAAGACATGTTGGCCGAATTTAGCAAACCTTGGCATTTGATCTTTGGATCATTTTCTATCTTCTAAATCATTTTGGAATTCATTAATTTACCTAATTCCATTAAACCCTTCCTTTAGAAAATTGTTGAGAAGTTTTTGGTTCTCTATTTCTTGTTGAGGCCGTGAGCCCTTTTGGTGTTCTTTGGAACACTCATGCAATCTTTACATGTTATTCACATCCTAACTAATAATCATGCATATATCAACACATGCAATATATTTTAAAACTTATAGACATGCATACAAACAATATCAAACACAAATAGGAAAACATTTAAACAATCAAACAAGTGAATTCTTATGGATTCTTCACACACATACAATCCATTTTCTCATCACCACACATGGTTGATGAGATAAAATCTCCCTCTTACCTTAAAGGAAGATAAAACCTTCTACTCCTTCTCCTAGTTGATTTCGTGACTTCCTCCAAAGAAATCCTAGCAACCTTAAACAATTTTAAAGAGTTATAACTATAGGAGAAAAATACAAACCATGGATCAATCATGGCTTAGAACCTTAGAAATGAAGTTAGAAATGAAAAACAAGGAATTTCACCTTATAGGAAAAATCTCCAAAGTAATTTTCCAAGCTTAAGATGAAAGATTTTGGAAGAACTCTCAACTAGAGATGTTCTTAGAATGGTGTTTAGAGTTGAGAAATAAGGTTGGATGAAATTTTAGATGGTTGGATGGTGGTGTAGGGTTGTTGGTCGAATGGTCCTCCAAGAAACAACAATGGTGGTTTTTGTTTTTAGAAGAGAGAAAGTGTAAGTTAAGTGATAGAAGATGAAGTGAATGAAGCAAAAATGCTCTCCTAACCCTAGCTTATGGCCGTGGAGCTCCAAGAGGAGGTGGCCACTTTGTTTGACCTTCCAAGACCACTTAATCACCTTAGATGTGATCAAGGGTTGCTATGCAAAGCTTTGCCTCCAAGCTTGTCTTTCATTGGTGCATGAAAACCTAGTCACTAAGTGACTAAGCTCTTCTTGAAGCTTCTTGAAAGCTTTTGGCCGAATGGCTCCATGAAGAGCAAACCAAGTTTGTGATCCATTTGGTCTTCTAGTTGCACTTAAGTGCATTTGATTAATTTATTTAGTTACTTGTCTAACTATATAGTTACTTAGGTTAACTAAGTTAGCCTTGATATTTTATGATCATTGCCTAACTAGAACTTAACTAGATAGCTAACTAGGTTACTTCACTTAGTTACTACATAAGCCTTCTATGTTAACTTAGTTAGGTTTTAAGCTAACTTGGTTAAACCTTCTAGTTTGTTTCCAAAAAGTCTAACCACTTTTGTGGACTTGTTTTCTATTGATCTAAAAATTTCAAGCCTACATCGTTGACTTATTCCTATTGGCTTAAAATTTTGTCTAGCCAGAAACGTTGACTGCTTCATTAAACGCGGGTCCCACAGATTTTTCCGGGTCCATGGTCATTTTAGAACAGATTTCTACTGTTTTTGAGACAGTAGATACTGTCAAATAAAATAATATTATAATAATATAAAATTATTTTATTACACAGTTAAATTCTAAAAATTAAAAGATTAACAACCATATCACTCGGAATTGGGTTTAGTAAGATCCCCTAGCTCCGAATAATTAAAATAAGATTTCCTCAGCCCAAAAATTATCATTTTCCTGACTCGAAGTAAATCACACAAAACACTCAAATATGAACACGAAATAGTCAAATAAATTTTATAACATACAGAAAAACATAAAAGAGTACAATTAGGATAAAATAGTCATTTATCCAAAAGTTGGGGTGTTACAAAAGGTATGAACGATGGACCACGGTGTTTGGTGCACCAGTCTGGACTACAGGTTGGAAGTCCATATTATGGTCCAGAACAGTTGCTCCCAGCTTGGCGCTTAAGTGGAACAATTAAGTGTCAAGATATCAGTTTTGAAAAAAACCCACAGCGCACAGTAGATATAAAGATCCCCCAGAGGTCGAGGTCCATACTTTTGAAGTATCTCTAAGGTTGGCATATGTTGCCATCCTGTCATGTGAGGCATGTTCTTTGCCCCCGTGCATGGCTTCATAGGGTTTTTGAGGCATGTTCTTTGCCCTCGTGCATAGCTTCATAGGGTTTTTGTTTTTTCTCATAGCTTGTAGCAGACTGAGCTTCTTTCTTGGGAAACTGTTGCTTTGACTTTATTGGAAATTAAAGACCCTTTAAGAGGATGTCAGTTTTGTGCTGTTTCCCAACTGCACAATTCCCATATGTCCAATCAGAAATGAGGAGCATTAAAATGTGGCTTACTTCATGTGATAAGTTTGCTTTTCTTATGACTAATCAGAATGCTTCAGACTCTCTATAAATTGGGAAAGTTTGTATTAAGGCTGCCATTCTTCTCATCGCATCCTTCTTGCTTTGTAGCTTTGTTTTAGAGTATTTTTTTTTCCATAGAATGACTTCCTTTTCATTTTTTTCATTTTTAAGGAGGGTTTTGCCTTTTGTGCGAATCATCATCCTGTTTTTCCCTAAATCTTTGAAGGTCTTCTCCTTTTTTTGCAAACAATACTTCTAACTGGTATCTTCCTCTCTCAGCGTAAAGATGACAAGTATATTTCTCTCTCAACGTACGAGGATGTATTTGATCTATGCTCTGTTGCTGGGGAGATTCGTAATACCTATTGTGTTGGATAAAGACACTCAGGGAAATAGAGCCTACACTCCTCCTCCTTTCTGAGAACTTGACAGGTGCTTCGTTACAACTTTTGGAAGGTCCTCTGAGGATGCTCAGATATGCAGGATGAGCTATTGAAATTGCTCTGTGATTTGAAGCAACTTAGGGTGATCATCAAATTGGCTAGGGTTCCGGTGAAATGATCTCCTTAAGAAAGGTTGTGTCTCGTCCAATAAAGGAAAGTGCACCCCAGTCTTTATTATTACTGTGAAGGAGGTAGTGAAGAAGAATGGGCGGCAATTCCAAAGTCCGGTAGCAGTGCTCTGTTCCGGTTTGCAAAAAAATTTCAAAGCCTATCCATTTTTTCAAGAGGTCGTTCCACAGGGAAGAGACCGGTGTCGGTTCCGGAGGAATTGTGGATGTGACATGACTCAGGATGCCAGTGACGGTGATATTTGTTCCTTCCTCCTAGTTCTCAAGTGGCTGCTCTTTCCTTATAAATTTCATGTTTCAATGTTTTCTTTTCCTTCTTCACTTGATGTATGACGATGTCTGGAATGAGAAAATATCAATAAAAATTTCTTTTATCTCAAAGTTTGTGTTGTATTCTCTTGTTTCCTTTTCTTTTTTTTTTCATTGTCTGTAATCTTTATCTTTGGCCGGGGTAAGTCCAATACTTACTCTGGAGTAATGCTATCATGCCCCCAACTTGGTGCTTGGCTTGAATAACCAAAGTAGCAAGCTCTAAATCCTTCGTACAGGGTATTTGCATTGAGAGAAATTTTAACTTCAATCCATTGTTGACTTTTCTTCAATAGTCGTGGTCCGAACTAAAATTCCTAAACCAAAAAGTTATCATGGTTTCAACCGGGGTTCCGACTAAATATCTAGACTTAGCCTTCAAAGGTTGCGTGACGCCTGAGTTGCTGTACAACTATATTTTTAACTGCTTCAATAGCTGTGAGGGCCATATGACGCATTCTAACTGGATGGACGTGCCTATTGCTACGCACGCCATGATGAACACTTTTTTAAAAATTAGGCTATGGGGATGAGAATGCCCCCTAACTGTTCAGCCTTTATAAATAGGGGCTAGGGGTCCATCATTCTTCCTTTACTATTTTTGAGTATTCTTCTAAGAACTTTGGGGTGTCAGAGTGATTGTGTGGTGTTCTTTATCTGTTTCTAGCCTTCCATATTCGTTTTTAGTCTTACACCTATTGCACTTTCTATTCATACAAGGTATGTTTCTATTCTAACTCCATTGTTATCTTCCTTTTTTATTATTCCTACTATTGTTAGGTAGTAGAGTAGTCATGCGCTCCATATTGGAATGCATTTCTGTCTTTTATTTTTCTCGAAATAGAGTTAGGATTTTTTAGCCTCCACGAAAGGCGTTGCCCCCTCAAAATACCATCTCCACCGCGCCAAACACGGTGATGGTGTCCTTCTAAGGCTTCGTACCTTGGAAGGAAGGGAGGTCGGTCTGTGGGTGTGAATTGCTTCATTTGCCCCCTTTCGTGTGTGAATCTTTGGATTATTTGATTCTGACAATCACTTACTGGCCTTTCTGGGTGTTCTCAGGTTCTTTATGGAAAGAAAAAGGAGAAGAGTTAGGCCTCGGGCACCGGTTCCTGCATTCCATGACCTGGCCAAAGATGATCCAATCTGGATATGGTGCAGTCTGGGAATAATATACCACTGGGTTGGAGATGATGCCTGGGACTGTCTTTCTAACTTCTCTTCTAAGCACATGCTTGGTAGTCATTGGATTATTTGCATCTGACAGAGAAGAAAGTTCGGGATAGAGAGTTTTAAGTTTTGTGCTCGGATAACAATAAAAGGGTGTGTTCGTGCCAAGAGGCGGGATTACACTTTATGTTATTGTACGAACCCCTTGTTGTCAAACTAAGGCTCCGTTTTCCCTTTTCTGATTTCCAGATAGCAGTTCTCTGTACCTTGCGTGCAGCTCTGACCCAGATTCATCCAAACAACTTAGGTTATATTATTGCTTTTGAAAGATTTTACCAAATAATGGGGCTACGGTATTCGAAAAATGTTTTCTTCTACTTTTACACAAGAGTGACTTCCTAGGGTTTGGCAGCCTAGAAAAATGGGCTCACTATTCGATCTAGGCTTGGCCGCAAGTCCTTCAATGTCTATCAAGACAGTTTTAAAGGCTTCAAAACTAAATTCTTCAAGCTCATTAGGGCGGACGTATATCATCCCTTTTTTTCTGAAAGCTGATAGGGAGCCGGAGTTCTCATTATATTTGATGCTAGATGCTTGGAGCATTCCTGTCGTACTACTTGAAAAAGAAGAGGGGGATCTCACTCCAGATGAGCTTAACTGCATTAAGTTCATAACCTAGTATGCCAAGGACCATGGACTTATCAACATCAGAGATGTCCTCAACACCCTTGGTGATGATTTTCTCCCTGCTTTGTTAGATAGGACCTAGGATATTATTACCCTTAGTCCACTTTAGGTTTTTGCACTTTGATTTCCGCATACTTGCTGTTTCATTTTTCTGACTTCAATTTTGTCTTTTTGTTTCATTTCAGTGAGCAACATGTCGTCGGGATCCTCACTTGTTCCCTTGAAGGCTTCAAGAGCTAAGAGGAGTGGGGCGGGGTCCTCTAATGCTCCTGCACCTGTTGCTCCGCCAACCTCTAACTGTGGTATTGTAATTGAGGAGCCTGCTGGTCAACCAGACTCTCCCACTCAGACTCTTCAAGGGAGAAAAATGAAAGTTATTGAGGGCTCTGTCGATAGGGGTAAGAGGGCGGCTTTGAAAAGCGGTAGTGAAGAACGAGATGACCCAATGCCTATAATTACTGGGCATTCGGATGCTAGGCCGTTTTTTGACGAAAGTTATGAGGTGATAAGGCATGTTTCTGAACTCAACGTTCCTCAAACTCTTGCCAAACTTCAAACCTTTGCCATCCGGACTACTGCTGAAGCCCGAATGCTTGAAAGAACTATCATAAACACTAATAGGAAGATGGTGGAGAAGGTCAAAATTGTGGAAGAATAGGCTTCTCGGAAACTTTCAGCTGCTCTCAAGCTAAATGAAGATGCTCAAACGCTGATCGCCAATCCGAAGCAAAAACTGCTTAATTCTGATTCTGCCAGAAAGAGAGAAAATTATGAAGCCAACAGGACCATTGCCACCCTCGAGGCCCGCATAGAGAATTTATAGAAGGACGTTGAGGAATTAGATCAAATCTCCTCCAACATTGGGGGAGAACAATTCTAAAATGATGTGGCTCAAATCCGACATTTTAATCCCGACATTACTCTTAATCTGGAAAGCCTCAACTCTGAGATGATTTTCCATGATGGAAAACTTGTTTTGGCAAAGAAGCTTTCTAGTGCTAATTCGAATACTGCTCTGGACCCTACTGATTGGATAATTAAAAATTTCAAACCCAAGTGTAGGTTATTTCAAGCAGTATATTCTCGGGAGTCCGAGGTCGATCCACAGAGAATTGATGAAAAAAAATTATTTGAGGTAAAAAGCAGATTTGTCACAATACTAAAGGTGATAAAAGTTGTTCACAGATGAAAAAGATTTACTTGGGTTAGGAGATCCACTCTTGGTAATAAATTAAAGATAAGATTATTTCTTTTAATAACTCAATTGAAATCATACATAATGAAGGTTCTAATCGGAAGATTTAGCATTCAAAGTTCAATTAAGATTATATATGTAATCATATTATGGTTCCATTAATTATCTACTAATACTTGTAAATGATCTCATGCATCCACTATGCCAACGTCTTGTCTACAATGAATCAAGATATTTATTATACAAGAAGAGTTTCTAAATTGATTGGAAACAACATACAACACATATAAAGATCACATAAAAATATATCATTCAAGTATAAGAAGAAAATTAATCTAACATCAACTTATTACTAAGAGCATCACCCTTTTAGCTAAGCAAAATGAAAATTAGTTACTCATGAATCAAGAAGAAAGAAAGAGAGAAGAAGAAGATGATGAACATAACTTTAATTAAGAACAATAGAAAACTACACAAAGGAAACAATTAACATACAAACATGAAAGTAAACTCTAAGCTAACACCATGAAATGATCAGCCCTTGGCTCCTTTTATAGAGTTAGAGGAACATAAAATGCCAAAGCAGTTGATGGATGATGAGAACAAAATGCCAAAATAGTTGTTTGATAATGATGAATGGGTGGATTCTTGTCTCTGAAATATTTAACTTCTGAACTCATGGCATGCGTCATTTGATGGCCAGGTGGTCTTCATGAAAGTTCTAGGAAATTGTCTTAGCTTTCCATAGACACTGAGCTTAGCCAAATCCACCACCTACAGCCTGAGATATGGCCCAATTACTGCTCTTGGGTCAGGCCCAACTTCAGCTCTTCTGTTCTAACTTCCAAGCCTAATATCACCTTCAAGGAATCTGAACAGAATTTTGTATTCTTCATGAAAGTTGTAGATATAGGTCTTAACGTTCCACTGTCAAAATTTCAGAATTGTTGAAGTCCTATAGCCCAAGATATAGGCTAATGAGTGCATAGAGGTCAAGTTGTCAGGTTCAAAACTCTAGATTTTGCTTCAACTCCAATTTGAGTTTTCCAAACGTGTGTTCGCAGTCTTGAGGCCTTCATGAAAGTTGTAGAATTTTGTCTTAGTTTTAAAACAAGACCAAAATCACATCCATCGAATATTTATAACTCAAATTATAGCTAGTTTATTGAAAAAGCCAAGTGAGAAGATTATACAATGAGTGAAATATATAACGATCAATGTGGCTCTTGCTATCAAGTGAATAGTTATTAGAGAATTATCTTAACTTTCCAACAAGACCAGAATCACATTAATCAAATAATTACAACTCAAATCATGGTCACTTTACTTAAGAATGCAATCACCCAAATTAATGATAATTCAAGCAATAATTTCTTCAATGATCCAATTAAGCTTAATTTCATAAAATGTGACAAGATCAACTTAATTAAGCCAAACTGAACTTTAAGAAGCCTAGTGAGAGGATTATAAAATGAATAAAATACATTGTTATCAAATTCTCCCACACTAAACTTTTGCACTCCCGGACAAAACACATAAGAAAAAACTAGGGAACAAAGAATAACGACATAGACTCAAAAGCTAAAAACTCTAAAAGATTTAATGAAACAAGAAGAGCAACCAATCATTCAAGGGATCAAAGCTTTAATGAGGTAATATTTCTTCACATCTTAAACTACTAAGCAAGGAAACTTCAGTTAAAAAGAACGAATCAAGAATGATAGATCCTCACAAGATTCACTTTCAATCCTTCAAACATTCAAAAGGTAAGTATTTCACTCAATTTAACCCATGAAAAAATTGCACTATCATAAACTTGCTTATCTACTACTTCTCCACTACTCAGAACACATGCACACAAAAATCATGAGGACTTTATTCAAGGTTGTAATTGGGTCAAGGTAAAGAAGGGTGGTAATATGGATTTGACAAGTTAAAAACCAAAGAGAATAAAAGAGCATGAGAGCCAAGTTCAATTAATAAGCATGAAAGTTCATCCCAACTCCACCTAATACAAATTCCCTTTACATATTATTCTCCCTTCCTTTTTTACCCTGCTAGCCCTTATTTACCCATTTGTTTTTTTTTTATAAATATACACACACATTTTTTTTAATTAGCCACTTTTTTTCCAACCATTTTGCACACACACCCCCACACTTGCTCTAAAACTCATCCAATAACAAAGTCAATGCTTTCTTATTCCCTAAAGTCGGGTAAGAACATGATTTTTTCATTTAAGGCACATAATGAGCTAGAAACAAAGAATGATCAAATAAGCTCAAAGGGGTTAAGCAAAGGGAAATAAGTCATTTCCAATGCCTTACGTTAGCAGGAATCAGAGAATTTTCAAGAAGTCATAAGAGTGCTTGATATCATATTGAGACAATATGCTATAGAGCAAGGCTGCCTATTTGTGCACCAATCATTCTTGGCTATTTGGTTAAAGTAGCTATTTCAAGAAAAATGTCTCAATCATGTTTATATATGCATGTGAAAATGTAACCAAAAAAAAAATCAAAACAAGTTCTAGAGTAACAATTTCATGAGTGAAAATCACACAAGAAAGAAGAGAATGGTACAAATGTTCAATGCATTCATCAATAGGCTCAAAATCTCACAAGGCATAATCTCACAAGGAATATTTCTATCATTCTCAATCCATCAATTCAACATTCATATCCAAGCATGTGATTTTTAAGAAAGAAGAAATTTTGTGCTATGACCCAAGATATGCTTTTTGCTACTTTTAAAACAATTATTTCCTCAACTAAGATGCATCTCAAGAGTAAAATTACCTCCAGGGCATAATTTACTCCTTACTCTGTCATCCTTAATAAGTTTTGTTATAGGTTTTTGACAATCATCTCACTAAACATACTTTCTAATTTAAATGCGTCTCAGGAGTAAAATTACTCCTTACTCTGTCAATATCCATTTGTTTAGTAAGTTCATAACAATCATATCATACTTCCATACTTTTTTTTTTAAACTATCCTTCCTCCCAACTAGATCACAACATTGTCCGCAATGTTAAAATATAAAAGAGTAAAGGATAGAAGATAGTACCTGTTGGAGAAATCTAACACAAATTTAGACAGAAACAAAGTACAATAAATAAAGCCAAAAGTAAAAGAAAACTAAAGATGAAGTGTCAGATCTGGCTTTCTTTGCATGTTGTTTCCCTCACTGCTTCCTGCAAACCAATCTATCTGAGTTATTGCTTTATCAGGTTCATAAACAAAAGCTTCTAATTTATCAATCAACTAATCAACAGTAGAGGCAGAGATAAGAAGTTGTCTTGCCGAAGGTGAGATAAATTTTTGTTCCATAGCTTTGTCAAGAAAAAATAATAAAAGGTCAAAGAAATTATTATCATTCAACAAACCAATGGGTTTATGGTAGATGTTCAGTTGGGCCCAAAAGACAATTTAAAAAATTTCTTCCATAGTACCAAAACTACCTGGTAAGGCAATGAATGCATCAGAATTGTCAAGCATTGTTTTTATTCGTCCATGCATAGATGATACCTGAATTTATTCTCCAACTGTCTTTCCAGTGATGTTCTTTTGAGTTAAAGGTCCAGGAATGACACCTAAAACCTGATTGCCTCCTATAAAAAGAGCAAGTGATACATCCCCCATTAACCCACGGTAACCTCCCCTATATACAACATGAATATTTTTCGCAGCAAGTGTTCAACCAAGAGCGCTTGCTGCATTTACAAACTCTAAACCCTTTCCATAACTTGACCCACAAAAGACACATATATTTTTAAGGTTATGAACAAGAGGTCCCATGATTTCACCTTCCCTCTAAATGATTATGAGTTGGAGGAAAGTGAAGAAAATGAAGTGTTTAAATAGGGAAAAGAATGGAAAAAGTAATGATAACACCTATAAGGGTAGGTTGGCTGTTGTCAAAAAAGTTTGAAATTAAGAAACATAGAATCTTTTTTTTTAAACCTCAAGAAAACCATCAAGATAAAAAAGTCTAGAAACTCCTGAAGGACCCTGCTCAAAGGATCGTCTGTTCAAAATTAAAATACAATAAAATTATACAAAGATAAAAGAAATATAATAACAAATGAGGATATACCTGTATGTGCAGTTTTCATGGCGTATCTTTATACTGCGCGTCATGAATGCAGTAGTGGCATGTCTTTGAGTTGTGTGTCACCAGTGTAACATAAGAACTCCATAAGGATTGTAGAACCGACAACAAGAACCTTTGAATCATTTCTGCCCTGCTTACGGAATAACAACCCTTTATCTTCCTACAAACCTAATTAAAGGCATGTATTCTAAGAAGATGGTACCTGACCACAGCTAGTCAGAACTCGCCATAAAAGCCTACTAATTAAAGTAAGTATATGACTCAGTTAACAGTTTTCATTCACTGTAAAGATGGGACGCTTCTTTCTGTCCATCGGCATTACAGAGCCTTAGATCCAAGAGCTGGGAATGTAGCATGCAGCTCTCTATAGAGCATGGCACACGAACCTTATTTACATACTGGCGTGTGAAGATCTTCTCCTGAGTCTATGACAGAACGGTTCATCAGCCCGGGGCTCCTAATCTAATTAAAAACCAAGTACAACCATAGTTTCGCCCTTTTTTCAAGTTGTCAGAAACTTGATGAAAGGTGAGTGTATATTCACTTGAGATTGAGATAGAGGTAGTCTGCTCTTTCGGCTTTGTGCCAAAGCATTGTTGATCAGTATTAGACCTATTCAAGACCAGCGCAACACAGGGCTCCCAAAAAGGACAAGTGGCCATAATGTACTAGTTCCTCACATTGGATACATTCTACCAACTTTATTTTTCAATAAAGAAGGCTGGATCAGGATGCGTGCATTTCTCCATTCACGTTTTGTGTTACCAAAGTCAAACCTAAGATGTATACATACTCTTTTTTTTTTTAAGAAGATGAAGAAGAAGAAGAAGAAGAAGAAGAAGAAGAAGAAGAAGAAAATATGTACATGTTGTTGTGGATGTGGCTCACATCTGCCTCTGGTTTCACGTCCAGAAATGGCTTAAACGGCTTCTATGAGTTGAGGATAAGCTTCCTATCTAATTTTCTTATAAATTGGCAAACTGAGTCTTTTAGAGTCAAATTCCCAAGACTGTAATGCTTTTGTTCCTCCTTGAAAAGATTCCACAAGTTAAGAAGTTCATGATGCACAAAACCACAAGAATGCAAATCAAGAGTCAATAAGATATCATCTAATGACTTCTTACTCAGTCCATTCTTAATGAAGAAAATTTTATCTTCTCTGTTTGCGGAAACCATCCCTGAAGAATGACATCGCTTATTACAATTCCATCATGCACATTTGTGACAGGCTTGTAACCTTTTTGCTTTTCTCTTTTTAGAATATGAACTTCTACCAAGACTTGACATGTATGAGTCAAATGAAATTGAAGACTCACCTGCTAGTCAGACCTTTGCTTCAATTATCCAACGTACATCTTCCGACATACCCTTGTGTATTAATAATCTCAATCTTTCACATCTAACTTTGTAAATTTTTGTTAGAGCATTTTGAGGAAGAGAAGGAAAAATGTTTTCTCAGGTTTGAGAGAATGATATCCATTTTAAAGGAGAATGAATCAGTTATTTTGGGAAACTGAAAAAAAAACAAACTGAATTGAGAGTCACGGAGTACTGTCATCCGCCATTTAACTGGGAACACAAAGAACTGCAAAACAAAATAAAGCCACAAAATTAGAGTAAATTTTTCTCATAACAAGGATCAGAAAGGGAAATAAATTCTACTTCAGCAGCTTAATTTTCCAGAAATAGTTTAAGTCTTTGTCCATTGACCTTAAACACATTACCATTTCTAGGATTCCCAATGTCTATGGCCCCATAAGGATATACATGTTTGACAATAAAAGGGCCAATCCACCTATATATCAATTTTCCAGGGAATAGGTGAAGACGAGAATTATAAAGCATAACTTTTTGACCAATTTCAAAAGATTTTCTCAAAATTGATTTGTCATGAAAAGTTTTTGTTCTTTCTTTATAAATTTTTGAGTTTTCATATGCATCATTTCTTAATTCCTCAAGTTCATTTATTTATAATTTGCGTAACCTGCAAGCATCATCAAGATTTAAATTGAAAGCTTTAATGGCCCAAAATGCTTTATGCTCCAGTTCTACAGGTAAGTGACAAGGTTTTCTATAAACTAACTGATAGGGTGACATGCTTAAAGATGTTTTAAAAGCAGCACGGTAAGCCCAAAATGCATCATTTAGTCTTAAAGACCAATCTTTACGATTTGGGTTAACTGTTTTTTTCCAAAATTTGTTTAATTTTCCTATTTGCTAATTCTACTTGTCCACTTATCTGAGGGTGATAAGGGGTGGCAACTTTATGGGTAATACTATATTTCTTCATTAAAGATTCAAATGTTTTATTACAAAAATGTATTCCCCCATCACTGATGATAGCTCGAGGGATTCGAAATCGACTCAAGACATTTTTTTAAAAAAATTTGAGAACAGTTTTATGATCATTTTGTCGACATAGAATCGCCTCAATCCATTTTGAGACATAATCAACTGTAACCAAAATATACACAAATCCAAATGAGGATGGAAATGGACCCATGAAATCAATTTCCCAACAATAAAAAATTTCAATGACAATGATAGGGTTCAGAGGCATCATATCTCTTTTAGAAATAGAACCTAATTTCTGACAATTTTTGTAACTTTTGCAAAAGGTATAGTTGTCCTTAAATAAAGTAGGCCAATAAAATCCACACTGTAAGATTTTCGTAGTAATTTTCTTTGAAGAAAAATGACCTCCACATGCTTCTGAGTGACAAAATTTAATAACACTACCTACCTCATTGTCGGGTACACATCTCCAAAAGATTTGATCAGGAGAATATTTGAACAAATATGGGTCATCCCAATAAAAAATTTTCACCTCAGTCAAATTCTTTTTTCTATTTTGATGTGACTACTGAGGCGGCATCTTTCTTGTCATAAGAAAATTGACTATATTAGCAAACCAAGGCATGATATTGACAGAAAATAAAAACTCATCAAGAAAAGAATCATTGATAGGTGTGCTATCAAAATATGAGTCTATTGTAAGTCTGGACAAATGATCTGAAACCATTTTTTCAGCTCATTTCTTATCTTTTATTGTGATGTTGAATTCTTAAAGCAACAAGATTCACCGTATCAACCTAGGTTTGGCATCCTGCTTAGACACTAAATATCTAACAGCGGTATAATCAATGAAAACAAAAATAGAAGAACCAATTAAATGAGCTCGAAATTTGTCCAATGTAAAAATTACAGCAAGTAGTTCTTTTTCAGTAGTGGTGTAATTCATTTGTGTATTATATAAAGTTCTACTTGTGTAACAAATCACATGAGGTTTACCTTCCTTTCTTTGGCCTAAAATAGCGCCAACAACAAAATCACTTGCATCACACATTAATTCAAAAGGCAAAGACCAGTCAGGGGATTGCATGATAGGAGCCAATGTCAGAAGACTAATTATTTTTCAAAATATTTTTGGCACTCTTGAGTCCAATCAAATGGTGCAACTTTTATCAGAAGATTGCATAATGGTCTAGATATGACATTAAAGTCTTTAATGAAACGACTGGTAATGCAACTTGGGAACTGGAAGACAAGATGAAGGAGCAACATCCAGAACTATTTTGAGGTACGTAAATTTCAAGGACGAAATTCCTTTTTAGTAGGGGAGTGTTGTAACGTCCCGAAAAGTATCTGTTTAATCATAAATAATCATTTCACAATATTCTTGATTTTTAGGAATTTTTCTGAAATTTTTCAGAAACGACGAATATTTTAATATATTCTTCGTTTTGCGTGCACACTGAGCTGAGAATTGCTGAGGTCAGTGTAACGCTCCGAAAATTATTTATTTCACCACAAATAGTCATTTTTTAATATTTGTGATTTATGTGAATTCTTTTAGAATTTTTCGAAAATGATGAATATTTTAATATATTTCTCGTTTTACGCGAACATTGAGCAGAGTCGGGAAAACGACTGTAATGCTTCAAAAATTAGAAAATTATATGACGAATAGCTGTTTTATAATATTTACAATTTTTAAGAATTTTTCAAAAATTTTCCAGGAACGTCGAATATTTTAGTATATTCATCGTTTTGCGTGCGCGCTGAACGGACTCGGGGAGACACAATATCTTCCATGTGTCTGGTAAACTCAAAAATTGTGGACTTGTCGACGGGGGATCTTACTAAACCCGAGACTGGACATAATTTACGAGGTTTACGTTTTACGAGATTTGTACCCGATAAATAAAATCACAGTACCGTAAAATCATCTGATGAATAGTAAAATATTATTTTCATCATCTGTGACTCTTCTATATTGGGGGAAAAATAATACTGATAGTGTAAATATTCATCTATGTTAGTGTGCCCAATTAGGAGACAACTTTACTTTCACTTTATCGAGAAACGTGCAAAGCTTCTCATGTAAGCTTGGAGGAAGCTTCTTGGAAATTTCCTATTCCTCCTTCCCCATGCAAATGCAACCCATGCCCTCTTCTCCCTCCATTTTCACAGCTGGAACAAGCCATTTGGGGGGGGGGAGAATTAGTTTGTTTTTCATTAATTCATTAACACATTTATTTCATAATTTACCAAAACACTTTCTCTCTCTACCTTCCTTCTTCCTCCTCCATTTTCTTCTTCTCCTCCTTCTCTCTACCATAAGCTACGGCCAGCCCTCCCTCTCCCCACTCAACCTTCACAAAATTTTCATCCAACTACATTTTCTCAATCCTCTCCTCCTCCTAAACACTTTTCTTGCTTGGAGCTTCTTGAAAATCTATCATCTTCATCACTTTTCTTGCTTTGAGCTTTTGGGTAAGTTTTAAGACCTCTCTTCTCTTCTCTTCATTTTCGGTTTCAAGAGCCTTCTATTGGCCATTTACATCACATTTTTTCAAGTCCATATGCTATTCGAATCATGTCCAAATTTCTAGGGTTTTTGGAGGTGCAAATCTGAAATTTACAAGGAGCTTTCTTGGGATTTCTCTTGATTTCTCCATTTGGGTAAGAGGAAGACACTCCTCCTCAACCTCTTTTAGCATCTAGGAACCTTGGTTGTGTTATTTGTGAAAAAACCCTAATGAGGGTTACTCTTTAATTTTGTAATTAGTATGTTTGTGTGTTGATTTTACTTTGTTTATGCTATTGGATTGATTGGTTGAGTATAATAGTGTATTGGATTGGATTGGATGTCTTGAAATGGAAGAAAATGAATTTGGAGTGGCTCTTGGAGGGTCACAGTTTTGAGGGTTAAAAATTGGGTAAATTGTAGTCAAGTTGTAACAAGCATGAGACTTAAATTAACCAAGTGATAAAATAGAATTTAATGGAAGGAAAACTTAGTTTTGAGACCTCCTTGGTGGTCACGGTTTTTGGGCCAAAAAGGGTGGTCTTCTTGGTGATCAATTTGTAATAAGAGCAAGCCATATTGAAATCAAGTATGTAGAATAAAAGTTAATGGAAGGAAAAATTTGGAATTGAACCCTTTAAGGAGGCCACGGCCTCTAGGATAAATGAGGACTTAATTATGTAAAATTTTGTAATCTTGGAGATTGGAGAATTAAATGATTAAAACATAGGCAATAGATTAGTAAATTAGCAAATTTGGAAGAATGAAATATAATTAGAGATTCCATAAATTTTAGAGGAACCAAGAATAACCTTGTCACATGACTTAGGAAATCCCAAGAGAGCAAGAACACGAGAGTGTGAGGTTTTGAGACCTTAGAATGACCATTCTAAGTGAATGAGAATAAATTACTTTAGAAAAATTTAATTGACTATGGAAACTTACTTAGTGACGGATTCTTGTAACAATGACAAATCTTGAATAAGAATGCATAATGGACCTTAGAAATGTATTACCTTATTTGATTTTAATATTATGACATTATGGGTCTATGTGAGTGACCATTTATGTGTTGATGCTTATCTAGGCCAATTGTGGCATATTATGGAATTGTATGAAATTGTGAATCATACATATTCATGCATAAAGTCTTATGCATTGTGAATGTCCTGTGGACTGTTGTAAGGCCAAGTTGCCTAGGAGATTGAACACATCTTAGTGCGAGTGCGAGTAGACTAGTGTAGGTCATGTTTGACCTTGGGGGCGTCGAGGTGCGGGTCCTTCACAATGGGCAGTTGGTAGCTCTTCTGTCCGTGGGACAAACCGATGCAAACGCACCGACGATCCGGACCGAGACACTGTCCTATATTGTGATCTAGCGTGGACTATCTGTACAATGCCTGATGTGCACATGGAAATTATTGATGTATAGCACTTTGGTCGCGGCAGCCGAGTTACAGATATGTGTCCTGATCTTTTTCTTTGACTGTTTATGTCTAGCTCCATGAAGTAGGATTCTGAGTACTGTGTGTACATGCATTATGGAATGTGAAATCATCTGATAATTACTGCTTTGTGAATTTGAACTGTTTTGTTTAATGTTGCAATAAATGACTGTCTGGAACTGTTTATCTGCTTATTATTGAATTTACTGCCTATTACTTGGATATGTTGTTTCTGAACTGCTACCTAGGCGCGTTGCGCTGTTTTGTTTCTGGCTGCTATAATTGGTAATGATGGTAGGATGTCTTACCTTTTTCCTGTGTTTCTATTATTTGCTGCCTGTGTGTACCTGTGTTGATTGAAGACGACGGTAAGGAGGCGGAAGATCTCGATTTTCCTGGTTTCTGGCCCGAACGGGATTAGCATCTACTGAGGTGATGGCGGCACGCATACGCGGATTTCTGGGTGATGTGCGTCTGACCTTCCTCGGAGGGCCAGAGTGCTGGCATATCAACTTGAACTCCGATCGTTGCGTCTATCTGGGAGATGTGTTGATTGCCCTAGCCTGGAGACGTTATGAGGTGCCGATCCTCACCTGCCATGTCAGCCTGCGGCTAGAGTTCTACCTCCCATCCGAGAGATGTGGGGTGATCGTTACTACACCCCTTGGGAGGACTCTTTTGATTCTACTGCTCGGGCTCCTGCCCGTGGTTCCGTAGTTCCCATGGAGGTTTCCTCTGAAGAGGAGGATCTTGCTAAGGATCCGGACACGGTCCCTCCTCCCTTGAGGGACTGATTTTACCGGTAGCTACTGATGGCTACCACTTTTTTATTTTGGAGGCCTGATGTATTATTTTTGGTGGGCTATATATTTTGATATCTCTGGGGTATATATGTTTAATCCCATAGGGCAGGTATAGTTTTGCTTTTGGGAAATTTCCAAGTTGTATCTAAAGTATATTTGGCATCTAAATATATATGTATGTGTATGTTATTCAGACGTGGGTTTCTATTTACTGTTTTGTTCTTTACCGTTATTCATATTCTGCACTGTTAAATTAACAAAAAAAAATATACCGCCAATTTTATTCACGTATTGAAGTACTAAGCAAGTTAATTTTGAACTAAATGAACCGGATCTTAATTGTTTAAAAATTTATTTTCTGTATTTTCTTTTATGTTGAATAATGTGACGTTCTATGTCCAAAAAGGGGCGTTACAGTACCCTTAGGTGCCTAATGGTCACAGAAAAAGATGGAGAAGAAGTTTTGTTACTGTATGTACAGGTTTGAGAAGCACTGCTAATCAATAATGCCTTGAGGCAAAATGATACCTACTGACAACCTTTTTGGTAAAGGAAAACAAAGTTCTTAGTATAATCATGTTGCTAGTGTTAAATCAAGGAACTTACATCCTATTTGCTTGTATTTTGTTTTGAATGCTTCATAATTATTATTCTTGCCAACTCTAAAAGCAGTGTAGTTTACATAGTTAAAATTAAACTGAAAAAGATTATCACTGAAGAAGTTTACTTCATCATTAACTTAAAAGAGGGCATCAGTAATGCTGTTCTTTGGTGCATTTTTTGCTGGAGCAGAATGCATGGATCTTTAAGTAACTGGTATTTGAACCAGTTTTTTGAACTGGTTTTTGAACTAGTTTTATGAATTGGTTTCATAGAAAAACCGCTTTTAAATCGGTTTCTAAAAATCAATTAAATCGCTTTTGAACCTGGTTCAAAACTCAAACTGGTTCTGAACCAGTTTTAAATCGGTTCTGAACTTGTTCTAAATCCATACTGGTTCTAAATGGTTCAAAACCAAAACCGATTCTGAACTGGTTCTGAACCGGTTTGCCAAACCAAAATAGGTTCGACCCCAAAAAATAACTGGTTCGGTTTTCAAACTGAACCTCTTTGCCAGTTGGGTTCGGTTCGGTTCGATTTTTCTTGCCGAACCGAATCATGCCCACCCCTACCTTCCATGCACTTTTATTTATCCGTTAAAGTTAATGTATACATATAAAAAAATTATTAAATATATTAAATGATAATAAAAAATACAATTTAATATAATTAAATTATCTTTTTTTCTTAAACTAATATTTTCTCTCTCTCCTTCTATCGTTATTAATCACACATTTTTTCTTCTTATCAAACTCTATTGACTAGATAATTAATTTGAAAAAATTATAAAAATCAATTAATATATATTTATTTAGTTTAATAAAGATAATAAAAGGTGAAGATAAAATTAAAAAAGACTAATAAATATTCTTTAATTTTATAAATAAACATATAATATTAAATAAATTAATATTCCTAAATAAATACATAAAAGTGGATAGAGAGAATATATATGACATTAACTCTTTTTTTTTTTTTCTATGTAACGTCAGCTCATTAATGGCATTATTATGGATTATTAAAACATCTGACGTCAATAGCAAGTTAATATTGAATGAACTTATTAAATTAATGTAGGTTGACTTAGCTGTTTCAAGATTTTTGGATAAGATATTCAAATCCCTTCTATTCTTGTTTGGTATTAGAGTAATATATCCTTATTATCATAATTTTTCTTATTGTAAATGAATTTAATAATTGATATTACATTTAATAGAGTAATATTTCAACTTGTTTGATTTTAAAATTATTCCCATATCTGTCATCTACTTTTGTAACATACACAAAAAGTCTCTTTTGAAATATACAAACTATCCATGAAAAAATCTACTTTATTTTCTCTTTAATCCACATGCTTTCTACTTTTCAAAAGCTTTTGCAGAATTTAAAAATGGTGTGAAAACGTAAATATAAATAAAAATAGTAAGATAGTTAAAATATATTATATAATATGTCATAAGAATAATCTACATGTAATAATATGAAATATATGTATTAAAAAATAAACAATATTTAGTGCGTTTTTTTTTTAAAAAAATAATTGTCAATTGTCCAACCGGTTAAACTAAGAAGTTTAACTGAGTTTTGATTTATTTTGATCGATTTTTATTAATTCAAAGTGGTATAACTTTAAAATTGGTTATAAGACAAAACCATAACAGGTTAATTGTCTGATTCACAGTTGAATTGTCTGATCTAGTTAATTTTATAATTATAACTATAAAGGATCTAGTTCCTTTGAAATGAGAGTATTAGAAGGTAAAATGAGTGAATCTAAACTATTAAAACAAGTTCTTGATTAAGATAATGACACTTCATCATAGAAGTATTTGATTAAAATAGGAAAAAAAAAAGCTTGAATTTTCTCTCCTCTTTGATCCCTTTTCTTCTCTTTTTTTCAGAACATATTTATATGAGTTTTGTTTGGGAGAAGAAATCGGGATTTATGGCTAGGATTGCTTTTCCAATTGGATGAAATGGGATTGTTCTCGCATAATTGTATAACGGGGAACAAAAGTTGACTTGGTCAGAAAATCAGGTCACTGAATCAGTAATTTGATCATAGGTCAAGTGATTGAACCAAAAAATTTGAACTAAAAAAATATATTATATAAAATATATCATATAAAAAATATATTATATGAAAAAATAATATAATAAAATAAGCAATATGAAAATTAGTTTATATGATGTAACTAAATTCATAATGATAATAATTTAACATCATGTTTAAAAATTAAATTGATTGAATAATAATATAAATTAAAAACTTAAGAATATAACTCAATAAAAACACATTGTTTAATGACATAATAAATTTAATCACAAAGATCTTTTATGTATTAAATTTAAATCCTACAAATAACTATTTTAAAATTTTATATATGTAAAAACCTGGGTCAAGCAAATGCGGACGGATCACCTGAGTCATCCATATTTGACGGAGTCACTATGCTAACCTATAATGCGCAAGAACGTCCCAAACCGACTCAGTGTCTGAGTCACAAGTTTCTTGGTCCGATTGGCCGGCTCAGTATAAGTCAAACAACTATGGGTTCTGGTATTGGTGTTCCATAATTGCACTATTTACTGTGTTAGGAATGGGAATGGTAAGTCACGGGGAAAAAAAGAATGGGAACGGGAAGCAGAAAGAGAAGGGGAGAGAAGAGAGAAGAAGGAAAGATGAGAAAGAATTTAATTTTTTATTTTATTATTTTAATAAAATATTTTATAATGAAATGACATCATATTTTAATTTGTTTCGTGATTTACGTGCACAATTTTGAGCAATCGAGAGAAACTTATAGTGAAATCAAATTGTTAAATAGTAGTTTAGAATTTTTTTTCCCAAACTGACAAGATAAATATCATTATCATCACTCTTTTCTCTACCCTTACGTGACAGATGATTCTTTAATAAAATATTGTTAATCACGTATAATTATATTTAGAGAAAAGATTATAAAGACTTTTTAAATTTTGATATTTTTATAAATTATCATCACAAACTTTAAATTTTTTTTTTTAATTAATCTTTAAATTTTAATTAATATATTAATAGATCTTTATGTTTAATTTAAATTGTTAATTAATGACGATAATATTATATGATATCATTTCATTTGTATTAATATTAATTAAGAATTATTTATTAAAATTTAATTTTAATATATTTTATTCTTTACAAAATAAATAAGATATTATTATATAATATTATCGTTAATAAATTAATATATTTAAATTAATCATAATAAATTATTGAGATATTAATTAAAATTTATAAACTAATTAAAAAAATTTAAAGTTTGTAATTGTAGTAATAATTTATAAAAAAATTAAAATTCAGAAGAAATGTATATTTTTTTCTTTATATTTATATTACTTTATAATTATATAATTTTTATTATTTAATTATATTTTATTTTATTTTATATATATATATAAAATTTTGTTATCTATATACATAATGTGAGATGTTGTGTACTTAAAAAATTGTATATCAATCATTATTCTCTTTATTATACTCCCTCGTGATCATATGGCTCTATTAATCCCACGTGATCAGCTCAACTAGCGGTGAGATTTGCTTTTTCATGCACAGTATTAATTGGTGGTCCTTAGACTTCCTATCATATATCTTATTCTCTCGCCATGAGCCAGCAACCAAATTAAGATTTAGAAAAGCGGAAAAAAAAGTCCAAAATCTCATGACCCATAAAACCCCATCAATGTCACCACCATGCATTTGACTAACCCGTTAGGCAAGATGAGATGTTACAGATTCATGGTATATGGCCCAAATGTAGGTCTCTTCAGCCGCTGAACTTTCAAACTGTTTAAATATTCTCCACGCTCCCATTCCCTTCCCACTAACGTACCTTTCCTGTGGATCTCTACAACTATGGCAAATTGGACTCACTTGTAATTTCATGCCAAAATGATTGTCATGGCAGTGCTATACATGTGTAGCTTATCTATATTTACACCCAAGCTATGTAAGCTGGACGAAAAATTCAAAACATAAGGATAACTTAAATTCATTATTAGGTTAGTCATTTATTAATCAAAGGGATTAAGGTTGTATTTGGGATGGCGTTGTTAATTTTAAAATTACATTTGTATTCTTTAAACGTGTCATAAATATCATGTCAATATGTTTGGCAACATTCTAATAGAATTATGTTTGAGTACAAACTTGAGTTTTATACCTCAAACGATAAAGTAACATTTTATTGTTTTTGCGTTAGAAAGAAAATCGTGTAGATAGAAAATATATATTTTTATAAATTGATATTAAATAATATTTAAATAATTATATTATATAACTTAATAATTATAAGAAATTATTATAGTTATATCCCAAATAATTCTAATTTACAATATATTCAAACAAACTTACCTTTCAAAAGAAATTATTTTATCATTAATTTATTGACAATTAATATTTTTGCATCAAATTTTTTGGAACATTTTTAGCATCAATTTATTAACAATGTAATTAATAAAACAACTTATACTCTTTTCGGTAATTATACATACAAAAGATTAAAAAAAATTATACATTCAAAAATATTTTTTATTAAATTTATCCAAATAACATTTATTTTGATAAAATTAATTTTAAGATAAAAGTTTTTAAATATACATCAATTTTGTTCAAATTCACTTATATTTTAAAATTAAATTTACACAATCAAATTCTTCCAAAATTAAGTTCGCAAACTTTAATCTAAATACACAATAACTTGTCAACTTATTTTTACAAACTCAAAACGTACAATTAATGTTAGCCCAGAAAAAAAAAATATTCTTACAGCTAAAGTTAGCCCAGACAAATATTTATTCGCAAGTTGCACAAATTAAAATTATTCTATTAAAAAATATACGATTATAATCCAGCCTAAACTAAAAACACTATTTGTTTGCAACAAAGCCACGAGTGCTTTTTATGAACATCTTATGTGACATTTTTCGTATAATGATCAAACTTTCTCCGAAGCTTAAATTATCAAGTAAAGATATGTAAATGATTTTATTATATTTCTAATATGCTTTTTCATACAAGAATTTTTTAGACTTGAAATATGGACAATACACATATCCATCTTTATTATGTGCTAAAATTCAATAAATTTTTACAAGAATTGAACTTTAGACCATTTGGTTATAGAAATTCTAATATCATGTTATGAATTATATCAGATATGAGAAATGAAGAGAATCTCTGTTGAATGAATTGATTACTCAAAGAATAGAAATATACATATATAGCATATCAGCAGCTATAATTAGGCAAAACAGCTGAGCAACTAACCTGTAACTAACTCTAACAATAGTTAACTAACTTAACTGACTAGCTAACCGTAATATTCCCCCTCAAGTTGGGTGTAAAGATGTCTAAAACACCTAACTTGGATAGTAAAGCAGAAAATTTACAATAGGGGAGAGGTTTAGTGAACAAATCTGCTAACTGTTGGTGAGTTGGAAGATAGATCAATTTGAGGAAACCTGAGTTGACATATTGTCTTATAAAATGACAATCAATGTCAATGTGTTTTGATCTATCAGTAAAGGTGGGATTGGCAGCAAGCTGGATAGCAGATTTGTTATCACACATGACCATGATGGATGGAACATCAATTTGGAGAGAACGTAGCAGCTGCTGAAGCCATAAGAGTTCACTGGTGAGACAAGCCAAGGCTCTATATTCGGCCTCGAGAAGACCGAGCAACAGTGGGCTTTTTTTGATTTCCAGGAAATCAATGAAGAACCCAAGTAAACACAAGCCGGTGGTGGATTTGCGAGCGACATGACGAATACAGCTGCCCCAATCGAATCAACATAAGCGAGAGAGTTTGAGGTTAGCTTGAGCCGGAAAAAAATGCCCCGCCTGTGTGAAGATTTGAGATACTTGAGAACATGATGAAGTGCGATGAGATGAGGAGTCCGAGGCTTGGACATAAACCGACTCAATTTGTTCACAAAGATAAATAATGTCTGGCCTGGAAATGGTTAAGTACATTAACCTGCCAAGAAGCCGTCTGTACATGGAGGGATCATCAAGAGAATCACCAGTAGTGTCATCCAAAATGAGATTGGCTGCCATGGGAATGTTGACAGGTTTTGAATTGATGAAACCAGTGTCTTCAAGAAGCTCCAATGTGTATTTCCGTTGGCTGAGATGAATTCCTGTTGAAGATTTTGCTATTTCCAAACCCAAAAAATACTTCAAGTTGCCAAGAACTTTTAGTTTGAACTAAATGTCTTGTAAATCGAAATGAAATGACTCGGAAATCAGAATTTGGTTGGGACTAGCAATTATGATGTCATCTACATAAACAAGAAGAAGAATGAGGGATTCATTTGACCCTTTATGGAATAGGGAATAGTCTGCTGTGGACTGATGAAAACCAAGCTTGTTTAGAGCAGTAGAAAATTTCTGAAACCACTGCCGTGAGGCTTGCCTTAAGCCATAGAGGGATTTATGCAACTTGCACACGTGATGGCCATTGGAAGAGGGATAACCCAGAGGCAAATCCATGTAAACTTCTTCAAAAAGATCACCATTCAAGAAGGCATTATTAATGTCTAATTGAGACATATGCCAATTCTGTTGTGCTGCCACTGCAAGGAGGACCCTGACTGTGGTCAGTTTGGCCACTGGGGAGAAGGTCTCCAAGAAATCAATTCCCAGCTGCTGTGTAAAGCCCCGAGCCACCAAACGAGCCTTATGTCTTTCAACTGAGCCATCTGAGTTAAATTTGGTTTTGAAAATCCATCTACACCCTATGGTTTGCTTGCCAGGAGGTAGGGGTACCACAGACCAAGTATTGTTGGTTTCTAAAGCCTGAATCTCATCTGCCATAGCAGCCCTCCACTGAGGATATTTGATTGCCTGGTGGTAAAATTGTGGCTCATAGTGAGTCTACATTGGAAAGGAAGGTGTGGTAGGCGGGAGAAATGTGTTTGTAAGTGAGATGATGGTTTAAGGGATAGATGGAGGTCTGAACATAATCTTGAAGATACTGAGGAGGATTGTGTATACGGTTAGATCTTCTAGGGGGATTGTGTATATGGTTAGGCTCGAGAGTAGGTGCAGGGATAGGAGCAAGGTTAAGAGGTAAAGGAGTAGGCATAGGATTAGGCACAACATCTTTGATAGGAACAGGCAGAACAATGGCTTGGAAAGGATCAGGAGCATCATGTAGCTGTTCAGATTCAAAAGGAAATTGATTTTCAAAGAATGTGACATCTCTAGAGATGACAAATTGCTTGCTGGACATGTTGTATACTCTATAGCCTTTGTAACCAGGAGGATAACCCATAAAAACAGCAGGAAAGCTTCTAGGAGAAAATTTGTTTCTCTGGTGTACAGGAATGGCAGCATAGCACAAACACCCAAACACTCGGAAGGCTGTGTAACTTGGTAGCTTGTGATACAACAACTCATAAGGGGAAGCATTCTTCAAAGAGGGTGAAGGAACCCTGTTGATCAAGAAGGTGGCAGCTGTGACACATTCACCCCAGAAGGGAATTGGAACCTTGGATTGGAACATCAAGGCCCGGGCAACATTTAACAAATGTTGGTGCTTCCTTTCAACCACAGAATTTTGCTCAGGACGATAAGGGCAACTAAATTGATGCATAGTGCCTTGCTCTTGTAAAAAATCGGTCAGTTGTAGTTCTTGTGCATTATCAGATCTTAGTTGCTTAATGTTCCTGTCAAAGTTAGTCTTGACAAAGCTGAAAAATCTTTTAATAACAGAGGGTGCCTCGATTTAAATTGCAGTAGATATAACCAAGTGAATCTAGTGCAATCATCAACAATTGTCAGAAAAAATCTCTTACCATCATGAGTGGGATGATGATAAGGACCCCATATGTCAACATGTACAAGATCAAATGGTTGTGCAGAAAAATGATTGTGTGAAACAAAAGAGAGACGCCTAAACTTGGATAAAGGACAAACTAAACAATCATTACAAGAAGTTGACTGAAATTTGAAATCAAGTTTATTACAAAAAAGTTTTAAAACTTTCTCAGAAACATGACCTAACCTTGCATGCCATAAGACATGATCAGGTGATTTAGGTTTATTGGTAACAGTATAAACGTGGGAATGGGGATGTGATGTTTGAACAAGTTTAGTAGGTTGAGGTGGACTGGGAGAGTGAAGAACATAAAGGCCTTGATGAAGTTCACCCTCTCCAATCGTCCTCTGGTGCAATGTGTCTTGGATAAGGAAAGAAGACTTGTTAATGATTACATGTACAGCAGAATGAGCATGTAAACTACTGACAGAAAGTAGATTAACATGGAAGGAAGGAATGTACAAAACATTATGGATGACTAAGTCAGGATTGATTTGGACAGAACCAGTACCTATAACTTGTACTAAAGAGGCATTTGGCAAAGTGACAAACCTATTCTTAATGACTTGAAAATTAAGAAAGACATTAGCATGACAAGTTATATGAGATGTAGCTCCTGAGTCAAGTATCCAACAATATGAATTCTTGAAAATGGGACCAAGAATGGACAGTGATGTTCCTAGAGACAGCTTACCTACAGAATGATCAATTTGATCTTGGACATTGCACACAGGAACTCTTGCAAGTTGTGCTTGTAACTGAGTAAGAATATGTTGACATTGCTGAGGGGACCAGGTAACTTCATCACTGTGATTAGAAATGTCCGAGATCTGATTAACAGAAGAAGAGGCTTGGTGTTTCTTATGGCCAGGTGGATAACCATGTAGTTTGAAGCATTTATCCTTGGTGTGTCCTGGAATACCACAATGAGCACAAATTGGCCTATCTTTCTTCTGGTTTTTTGTCTTGTTTGATGGTGCCTGAACCTGATAAGCAACTTCAGTGGAAGGAGTAAGATGAAAGCCAACCTCTCTCTGAGTCTCATCTCGGACAAGCAACGAGAATACTTGAGAAATAGGTGGAATAGGATTCATCAAGAGGATCTGACCACGAGTATGAGAGAATGACTCATTAAGCCCCATCAGAAAAGTCATGACAAATTCATCTTGAAGAAAATCGATCAAAGGTTGAACACCACTACAAGTGCAACTATGAACAGGTCTATATTCACCAAATTCTTCCCATAAACCTTTGAATCTGGTGAAATAAGCACTAATAGAACTGGAATCTTGATTGCAATGAAGGAGTGCCTTCTTTAACTGAAAAATTCGAGGTCCATTCTTCTGTTTGAAACGATCTTCAAGATCTTGCCAAATAGCTGAAGCAGAGTTGGAATAAATCACACTGGAGCTGATTTCCTTGGTGACCGAATTCAAGATCCAAGAGGCAACGATGCTATCATTACGTTGCCATAGACAAAAATTCAGAGTCTCTCAGTGATGGTTGAGGAATAGAGCCATCAACGAAACCTAATTTGTTCTTGCCATCAAGAGCAAGAATCATGGAACGACGCCATGTGAGGTAATTGCTACCATCAAGAGGCTGAGAAACAAGGACCAATCCAGGAAGGTCCGAAGAGTGAATGTAAAGAGGATTCTGTTCTTCCATGGTAGAAAATTGCAAGATCGAAGAAGGAGAAGAAGAAGCCGAAGAAAAAAAACTGAGTGAAAGAGTAATGCGGAAGACTTTAATCTCCTGATACCATATCGATATGAGAAATGAAGAGAATCTCTGTTGAATGAATGATTTGCAACAAAGCCACGAGTGCTTTTTTATGAACATCTTATGATTACTCAAAGAATAGAAATATACATATATAGCATATCAATGATTATAATTAGGCAAAAATAATGAGCAACTAACAAGAATTAACTCTAACAATAGTTAACTAACTTAACTGACTAGCTAACCGTAATAAATTAATTCTTTAAAAGTCTTAAATTATTAAGTAAAGGCACATGAAAGATTTTAATATATTTTTAACATGCTCCTTTATGTAAAAGTTTTTTGAATTTGAAGTATAGATAATGAATAGAGATATAATAAAGTCATTCTTATATTAAACAAATTTTAAACTTCTTTTTTTTTTTTTTCCTTTTGCGATGAACGATCTTTAAACTTTTAATTGATGTACAATTCATAGTTGCCTTAATGAAAAATTAGAAAATCTTATACAACAATTATTATTTTTTTTGGTACAAAAAATTGTATGAGACATTTCTCTCGCAATTATAGGGGATGAAGCATTAAAGGTTATTCCTCCTCCCAACAAGTACGCTTCCCAAAAATTAAACATGTGTTCTCTTCCTTACGAGAGACTAGGTCACTTATCATCCGTCCAATAGCTCGTTGGTTCTGCAACAATGATTTTACAAAACCTAAAACTCGTGCTACAATAACTTCTAAAAAACTATAATATTTTTAGAAAATTCACCCTTATGTAATAAATTATAATGTATTTTTATGTATAAAAATAACATTGTTAAGAGGAGTCTCTACTTAAGTACTTTACCATATTTTAAGAGATTAGTTTGTTACTAATTGGGTGGAGGATATTATGAGAAATAAAAAGAATTATAGTATATTCTTTTGAGAATAACTTAATATCTTAAGTTATTCTCTCTATAAAAACGAAACATGTCATTATTAACTTTTTTTAAAAAAATAAAATTTAAATGATCTTTTTTAATTAATTATGCATATCTTTTTTTATAATTTTAATAATTTTAAATATTTTTAATTTTTAATTTATACTTTCTAGATTCTATTTGAATAAATTAATTATATATATCTTCTTTATAATTTTAAATATTTTTTCTCTTTAATATTTATTCATTTAAATTCTACCTAAATGTTAGAAAAACTAATGTAATAAACAGGACACTTGCTATGAATGGGATACTTGCTAGATCCTTAATAAAACACTTTGGTTGATATTTTTATCCATAACAATTAATTTGACCATAACGATTTCCTTTAATTTCCTAATTAATGTCGTATAAAATTTATTTTCTTTCACATTAATTAGTTAATTATTCCTACATTATTTAGTCAATTATAATTTAATTACTTTCTTACTAACTCTATTTTCCCCCTCTATTTGTTTAATTTGCTATCTGTTCCTCTATTTTTTTAAAAAATTGTTTAATCACTCATTCCTCTCTCTCTAATAAGCTAGTCTCTGGTTTTTTATTTTCTCAATTTCACATGAACCGAAAAAATTTCTCACTTCTCCAACATAGCAACACACGAGTTAGTACGTTTAGATTTTTTTACTTTATAAAAATTCATCTTTGTCCATCTTATTTGCCAGCAACAATGATTGAATTTTTTTTTTTTGGTACTAAGTCCTAAGGGTCTAGGGGAGTGGGGCCTACGGATGCCCCACAAGGGGCACAAGAGAGCATGTGGGGGAGGTGGAGTGTCGTCTGGGGGGATCGAACACGTCCCCCATTGCACACCGGGCAGCAACTGTTGCTAGTGGAGTTGAGGCTCATTGACGAGAATTGTTTAATTACTTATTCTTTTTCTCTCTTTCTCATTTTTCCATTCACAATTTTTTTTTTTTTTTGATAATTTTGTTAACGCTTTTAGATAGAGAAGTAGGCAGCAAGAGAAAATTGTGGTGACATAATTTGGTTTATATTGGAGACGCGCCTTAACTGTGTTTATTTATTTGATTTGTTTTTCATTAAGTCTTCACCTAAACATTGGTAATTACATGACCTAGCCTGTCTATTTGAACACTTTCTTAACCAAAACATATAATAAGTAAAGAAAAGATCGAAACAGAAAAATGCTATTATCCCCAATTGTAGTTAAGAACATCAACTTGCATAGTAATTTGAGTGCTAGTTCAATTCGTAAAATTATTTCAGTGAGATGAAACTTGGAATTAAATTTTCTTTTGTTAATAAGGAAGAGAGTAAAACAGAGATCTATTATGCAAGTCACAGTATTAGATTAAAAAAACTATGTGCACAATTTCCAGTTACACATTTTTACCTTAATATTGATATAAAATATATAAGATCTTTAAATTATTGAAACTAATATAAGTTACGGATTATGGTTGATTAAAATTTGAAACTGTATAAACTTAATGTGCTGTGGCATTATTTAATTTATTTATTTATGTCTGCCTAATTGGAGTTTTGTGTATTTTATGCAACTAACTTCTATTTTATGAAAGTTTTGAATAAGATATGTATTGCCACACATGTGGTTGGTTAATTGTCTAGTTGATTATTAGTTTAATTAGTTATAGTTAGATGCATATGTGAATAGTTAGTGATTAATTACATTCTCTAGTGTATATAAGCCACACATAGAACCGGATAAAATTGAGAGAGAAAAGATATTAGAAAAATTAAAATTTACTAAATGGTGAAAAAAGTGTTTGATACAAAGCAAATGTATGGCTTATATAGACTAGCAAGTGTAACTAATCACCAACTATATCACATATGCATCTAACTAGTCACTATATAACTAAATTAATTATCAACTAACCACTTAACCAACTACTTGTGTGGTAATAATATAAAAGATGATCGAATAAATGCTTTAGGATTATTTCATTACAAATTATAACTCTATAAAATTGAAATATATAATAAGATTTTGGCATTGTAATTTGGCGGTATTCAAATCAGTTTATATGCATACCTATGTATCCACATTCTTGGATTATGTATGTGCTTAGTTAGTTTATTTTATATTTAAAATAATTTTTATTCAAAATTTTATTGAGATAACTTTTGAATAAAAAAGGTAAATTTTCCTGAAAAATCAAACAAATCCAAACATGCATAATTAAAAAATCCTTCGGTATACTATGATTAGAAAATTCATAAAAAAATTCTTATAAACTATAATATTAAAAACTAGCAAAATCAATATTCAAACATGTGACAAGTCCATCAATTAAACTATGACAATTCTATACTAATGAAATATTATGAGTATACTTTTTTTTTTGGGTACAATATTATGAGTATATTAGTTCAAGTAATATCAGAACTGAAATTTTTAAAATGTGCCGTGATTGCTATTAAATTTTTGTTTCAAATAAGTTTTCATATTTTCGTCTCTCTATATATATGTGTATGTGAGAAATTACACCCAAAAGTTATATTTCCCGGAAGTAATACCAACGCCGATGGCCAACGAAAATTAGCATCAAAGCTGCACAACCAATCTTTAAGCTTTCCTTTCAAACAATATTACCTTTTGTTAACAAACAATTTGGCAACTACTATAATACATTGCAGAACGTCACTGGAATCTGCTGGGCCTTCCAGCCTAACTGCGATAATTTCTAATACTTTAAATCTGTTAAAATCGTTTGTGTTGTAAACAACTCTCCAAAAAGCTTGAGTTGATAGGTAAAAGTTTATAAATGATTTTATATCTAATATGCCTCCTCATGTAATGAATTTTTTGGGCTTGAAACATGAACAGTACACAAACCTTTTTTACCTTATGTTAATTTTTTTTACCTACTAGGTGGAAAGCAATCTCGACCTCTTAGGATGAAGACACAAGTTTAAATTCTATAAAAACAATTCTTGTAGGTAGACTGTATAATTTATGTGCTCCCACGCTCGAATGGGAATTTGATTCATAGATAGTTCAAATGAGTCGAATATGTAGAAATATCTCATGGTCTGACAAAAAAATTATATTTTTTTTATGAAATGAAGAATGGGATGACAAGAATCGAACTTTTGACCACTTCCACAAACCTTTCTTACCTTATGCTAAAATTCAGTTTTCTTTTTTTTTTCTTTCTAAATTTAAAAGAATAAGGGTGGCAAAGATCAAAGTTTTAGCCACTTAATCATAGAAACTCTGATGCCATAACATGCCACTTGAAAGCTTATATTATTAAATAAAGGCTTGTGAATAATTTTATATCTAATAATTTGACAAAAGAATAAAAGATTTATCACAATCACTGGTCAAATATTTGGACTATAGTTTATTTTATACTAAAAAAACTAACCAAAAGCTGTATTTTAAACATTTTAATTAGAATTTATTTTGGACTGAGTTTCAAGTTAGCAGTTTAGGAGCAACCTTGGCCTGCTAGAATTGGATCTCAAATATTTATGAACGTTATTAAATAAGTAAATATATCTATTTACAATGAGTAAATTTCTAATAGAATCTCCTAATAGCATCTTGAAGCTTGATGCAGTCCCCAATATTGTGTTTGTGACCTTCATGAAATGCATAATGCTTGGACTTATCTTTTTATGCATGCTTTCTCAATAGGGGAGGTCTTTGCACATCTCTAAACTCTATGTTCAACACTTCTTGGTAGATATGAGTCTAAGGTGTGTTAATCCTAGAAAACTCTATTTATGAGAAAGCTTGATATGCACGTCAATCCTGGAACGAAAATCAGAGGGGAGGAAGGAATTAAAGAAATCAGAGCTACAGTCCTTAGAGAAGCTCATCTCCACCATACTCTAAGAAGGTAAATCCAAGAGGGTAAACCTAAAAGAGGACTACCATAATCCAAGAAGGTAGTCCCAAAAGGGAGACCCAAAAGGATAAACCCAAAAAAGGATTACCATACACCAAGAAGGTAGTCTCAAAAGGGAGTCCCAAGAGAGTAGAGCCAAAAGGGGACAACCATACTCCAAGAAGATAAATCCAAAAAGGGAATACCCAAGAGATTAAGCCCAAATGGGGATTATTGTATAAGGACTACCGTACTCCAAAAGGTAAACCCAATTGAGAACTACTGTACTCCAAAAGGTAAACTCAAATGAGGACTACCCTTAAATGGGACAACCTAAGAAGGTAAACCCAAATAGGGACTCTAGGTAAACCCAAAAATAGACTATCATACGTCAAACAAGTAAAGCCAAAACGGGACTGTTGTACTCCAAGTGGCTAAATCTTAAAAGGAAAACTAGATACCATACTCCATGAGGTTAACAAACACTCTAATGATAAAGGTTCCCATCTAAATTTAGACCCCACCTTAGTAAATATCTAGGCATGACTTCGCGTCCACGAGTACCTCGACCTACTCTAGTTTCAGCCGATACCTCGGTAAGACCTCTTACCCATGAGTAGCTTGGCATAACATCATCTCAGTGCTACCCACAAGGTCTGAGGGACACTGATAACAATATATTTTATACAATATATCTTAAGGTTTAATTAGGTTTAATTAAGTTAGTTTTGTCACATTCTATGATATTGGACCTAATTGGATCATTGAAAGAATTATTGCATGAATTAGCCTTAATTTATCACTTTGACAGTGTTCAGTAAATTGGCTATAATTTGAGTTGCATATGTCAGATTCATATGATTTTGGTCTTGTAGGAAAACTAAGACAATTACCTACAACTTTCATGAATACTTCAAGAGTCATATCATAAGCTTGGATAACTCAAATTGGAGTTGAAGCAAGAACTAGAGTGCTGATCCTGACAGCTTGACCTCTGTGTACTCATCAGGCCATATCTCGGGCTGTAGGAATGATAATGGGCTGAAATTTTGGTAGTTGATAGTTAAGACTCAAATATACAACTTTCATGAAGAACACTTTTCGATATTCTGAGGTCGAGTAGGTCATATTGGGCTTGCAAGTCAGAACAGAAGAGCTGAAATTGGGTATGAGTAGTTGCAATGATTGGATCATATTTTGGGTTGTAGGAGGCCAAATTGGATGGTTCAAGTGGGAATTTGATAGTTAAGACAAAGGTTTACAACTTTCATGAAGGCCACTTTCTGAGAATCTATCGGTAAGCACGAGTTTGGCACCAAATTATTTTATGCAAGTGAAGACAAGTATTTTTTGACAATCATCCACCTACTCCTTAATCATCCACCCACTCTTTGTCCTACTCTTTGTCATCTTTTTTCTTTTGATGCTCTATAAAAGGTAGCCTTGGCTACCTATTTGGGTAATCTTGGTTTGAGATCAAGATCGTGCTATTATGTTATTTACTTGTTGTAATTTTCTTTTGTTGTAAATAGAAGTTATGATCATCTTCTTCTTCTTTTCTCTTTCTTTCTTCTTGCTCATAGGTAATTAATTTTCATGTTGCTTAGGTGAAGAGGTGAAGTTTTTGGTAATAAAATAAGGTTAGATTAATTTATTTCTTGTGCTTAAATGATATATTATCAAGTGGTCATTTTATGTATTATATTTTATTTCCAATCAATTTAGAAACCCTCCTTGTAAAGTGGAGTTCTTGATTCATTGTAGACAAGTGGTTTAGCACAATGAATGCTTGAACCCATTTGCAAGTGTTGGTTTTGGTAAATAATTAAAGGAACCAAAATATAACCATGTATATAATTCTAAATGGATTTTGAATGTTTTATTTTTCGATTGGAACTTCCGTTGTGCGTGGATTTCACTTGAGTTATAAAAAGAATTAATCTTGACCTTAAATTATTACCAAAAATAGATTTCATACCCCAAGCAAGTTCTTTAATTTAAGTGTAAATAAGTTTTATTATCTTTATTGTTGTGACAAAGTCTTTCCTTACCTCAAAGAATTTTTCTTCATTAATTCCCTGTGGATCGACCTCGGACTCCCGAGAAATTTATTACTTAAGATAACCTGCACTTGGGTTTGCATCCTTTAATCCGCATCAAACATGTTTCCTAATGGGTCCTGATATCCTGGTTGTGTCATGTTAAGGTTAAGTAGGACAACCTGCGAGGCTGGCATTTGACCCCTTGTAGAGAGCTTTAGGCTTTCACAACCTGCGAGGCCGATGTTTGCCCCCTGGTAGAGAGCTTTGGGTTTTCACCCGAGTCCCCACTAATTTGGCCTTAACCCATATAGATGGATGTCATCCTATAGAGGTTAAGAGTATTTAAACCTGCAACCCACAAGGCCAAAGTACCTTGGCGAGGTATGAGGAATACAAGTTCTAAAGAGGAACAATTATTCTAATTGCAAATAAGGTTAAAAGAGTAACCCACAAAGCCAAAGTGTCTTGACAAGGTCTAGAATACAAGTTGAAGAATATAAGTTTCGAAAAGGAACAACTATTCCAATTACAAATAAGGTTAAAAGACCAACCCACAAGGCCAAAGTGTCTTGGCGAAGTCCGAGGAATACAAGTTCTGAAAAGGAACAATTATCCTGATTACAATCAATGCAACCCACAAGGTTATCGCACCTTGAAGAGGTCCGAGGAATACAAGTTATGAAAAGAAACAACTATCACACTTACAACTATTGCAACCCACAAGGTTATTGTACTTTGTAGAAGTCTGAAGAATACAAGGTCCAAACTGGATCAGATATTCCGATGCACAAATGAAGGTAAAAAAGGGCAACCCACTTGACCGTACTCTGTGTTCAAGAAGCAAGTTCAAGGGTTTTATCCTATGCCCTAATGAGTCTGACCTTAATTCATAAAATTAAAGCATATTTAAAGAGGTTAAGAGTATCTGGTCGATGCTTAGAATAAGACAACAACATTTGGGGGCATCCCAATTTTTATTTTATTTTTTTATCACGGACTTCCGCCCTTTGAAAAGACATTGCGAGATCTAGCATCCATGTCATGACTTAGATTCCTTTGTCCGATGTGTGTTGTTTACTCCTGATAATCTCGAATATATTGACAATCAACTTTCACATATAATCGCCAAGCTGGGGGCAACTGTTCTATACTAGGTTCCGGGTTAGTGGTTTAGGAGCAACCTAACCTATTAGAATTGGATCCCAGATATTTATTAGTGTTATTAGATAAATAAATATGCCTATTTATGAGGAATAAATCTTTAACAGAATCCCTCATAAATACAGTAATGATAGGTGCCGAGACTATCAAATTATATCAATTTGTAAGTCGATTCACCAAATTACTTGTAGTATAACGCACAACTAGGTCGAGCCCTTGGATCACTCTAATTAAGTAATCAGATTAAGATGTTAACAGGGGGAAGTTGCGGAATTAATTAAATGTAAGCAATTAAAAACTGTAAACATAATTAAGTAAACAACTAATCCAAGAAAATTAACTAATCTTGAATTTAATCCATCATTGATCACTAGGAATCCATTCAATTACTAATCAGATTCTTAGTCTTAGATCACATCAAGAAGCCTTAAGATGATCTATGAATTTTCTGCTAGATAAACATCTAAAATTTAATTAATCAAAGTTAAATGAATTAAGTATCAATCTAATCCTAAATTAACCTAAAACCTAGAATTCAACCAAGCTTAACAATTCATCAAACACCTTTGACGCATTATTTAGTCTCTGTAATCCTTATTAAACATATGGTAATTATGCAATTATCATATCAACATCCAATTCAAATTAAGCAATTCAATCCATATTTAACAAAATTAAAAAAGTTAAAAGAAAAACTTGATTAACAAGTAAAAGAGAAACTTGATTAACAATTAAATGTAAAACAATCAAAATAAGATTTCATAATTAAACATCAAGATTGTCAATCCCTTGGACTGATTAAAAGATTCTAGTCCTCCATGGATGGGAGGGAAGAAAAACGAAAAAGAAAGAAACCTAAAGAGAAGGGAGAGGAAGAGAGATGAAGAGAGAAAGTGTAAGAAAGAGCAATTAAGAGAAAATTAGGGTTATGTTTAGAGTTGCTGCGACAACTTAAATAACTGTCTCTAAAATTAAAAATCAAGTTTGCCCTTAGCTTAGGATTAATCATCTTCCTCTTAGCTTTAATTGGACACCTAATTTGCCTAATTATGCCTAGAATATTCTTAACAGTTCTCTAGACCCGTTAACTCACTTCAAAGGATGAGAACACCATCAAAACGTCAAAGTTTTGATAAATGATCTTATAAGAGTTGAATATCTGTGTCTCAGCTTTCCAATGTCACTTGTCTCAAGCTCCATATGACTCCTACAACCCAAGTTATGGATCAATCTCTACATATTATCCAAGTTCTAATGACAACATCTTTGTTCCAACATCTAGGCCCAATTTTACCAACTAGACATTTGAGTCAGCCCTTGAGCTCTTCATCAAAGTTGTAGATCTCTCTCTTAGCTTTTCTACAAGGTAAAATTAATAATTTTTATATGTCAAAAACTCAAGTTATGCCCAAAATACAGAAATAGTATAAAATTTCTAATAATGCTGAAAAATACAATTAAACCTAATTTGAACCCAAACTTTTAAAATATGGCCAAGACTAATCAATTAAACACATAAGAGGTCTAAGAGACTAAATATGAGGATTAACTAATATTTAAAAATTGTGTTTATCAAATTCCCCCACATTTAGCTTTTGCACTCCTTAACAAAACTAGAAATTTAACATTAGGGAACAAGGAACAACAACACAAACTCAAAAGTTAAAAACTTTAAAAGACTTATTGTCCAATGATGTTTAAGAATGCAAAAGTCTATAAGTAAGAAAAGCAACCAAAGTTTCAAGGAATCAAAACATTCATGAAGTAACATTTCTTTACATCTCAAACCAATAAGGAAGGTAACTTCAATTGAAAAGCACAAATCAAAAATGATAGAACCTCACAAGATGCACTATCAATCCTTCAAGTGTTTAGAAGGTAAGTGTTTCACTCAATTCAACTCATAAAAATTTGCACTACCATAAGCTTGTTTATCTTCTACTTCTCCACTACTCTAAACATATGCACAAACAAATTAAGAGAACTTTATATAAGGTTATAATGGGGTCAAGGAACAGAAGGCCGATAATATAGAGATGACAAGTTAAATACCAGAGAGAATAAAAGAACATTAGGGATGAGTTCAAATAACAAGCATGAAAGTTTAACCGAAATCCATATAATACAAATTTTCTTTACATATTCTTTTCTCTTTTTTTCTCTCTTTCTTTTTTCAATTGGCAACTCTTTCCTTTTTCACCAAACATTTTGCATACTAATTAGCACACCACCACACTTGTTCAAGAACTCTTCTAATGACAATGCCAATGTTTTCCAATTCCCTAAGGTTAGGTAAAAACATGATTTTTTCATTTAAGACATGTAATGAGCTAAAAATAAGGAATGGTCAAATAAGCTCAAGCGGGTTAATTAAGAGAAAATATGCAAGGTTGACTATTTGGCTAAAGTAACTAATTTAAGAAAAATGTCTCAATCATGTTCATGTATGCATGTAAAAATATAGCCTAAAAAAGAATCAAAGAAAGTTCTAAAGTAATAAATTCTATGAGTAAAAATCACACAAGAAAGAAGAAAAATGACACAAATGCTCAATTCATGCATTAAAAGGCTCAAAGTCTCACAAGGTATGTTTCTATCAAACTAAATCTACTAATTCAATTTCCATTACCAAATTAGTTAATCTCAAGATAAAAGACAATTTATTCACTTATATTATAAACCATTAACTTCAATTGATACACGTTCACAACTTTCACAAATATCAAAATTCCATTGAAAAACAATTAAAAACACATATTCCTATATATATTCAAAACAAAACAAAATCAAATTTGAAAACAGAAAAAGTATTTTGAAACAAAATAGAAAATAATAACAAAATAAAAATAGAAATAGAAACAATAACAAAAATTAAATTAGAAAATAGAAACAGAAATGAAATAGTAATATAACAAAATAGAAAAATAGAATTTAAAACAGAAATAATAAACATAATAAAAATTCCTCCCCTACTTTAAATTCTACATTATCCTCAATATAAAGTTTATAAAACATCAAATCATCAATATCATATAAAATTCATCACAAATTTAGGACATGTAAAATAAAGGAAAAAAGTAAGAAACTTCCTTATCAAATGATGTAAATGGTCGCTTGTAAATGGACCTCCTTCACTGTGTCCTCTTGAGCTTCCTCATAGAATTGCTTGAGATGATGTCTATTGATTTTGAAAACTTTGTTAGTTGTCTCACTTGTGATCTTCACTACACTATAAGGAAAAATCTTAGTGACTATAAAAGGACCTAACCACCTAGAACGGAGCTTGCTAGACACGAGCTTAAGGCAAGAATTATAAATAAGAACCTTTTAACCAATCCCAAATTCTTTTCTTGTCAACATTTTGTCATGAGAAATCTTAGTCTTTTCTTTGTAAATCTTAGTGTTCTTATAGGCTTCCATCTGAATCTCTTCAAGTTATTGGAGTTGAAGTTTTCTTTGGGATTCGACTTAGTTTAGGTCAATATTGCACTTCTTTACTGCCCAATAGGCCTTGTGCTCAATCTCCACGGAAAGGTGGCATGTCTTGCTAAAGACTATCCTATAGGGAGACATGCCTAAAGGAGTCTTGAAGGCACGTCCACAATGCATCCTCAAGCTTCTTACTCCAATTATGTAAACAACTAATCCAAGGAAATCAAACTAATCTTGTATTTAATCCATCATTGATCACTAGGAATCTATTCAATTGCAAATTAGATTATTGGTCTTAGGTCATACCAAGAAGCGTTAAGATGATCTATGAATTCTCTGCTAGATAAGTATATAGAATTTAATTAATCAAGGTTAAATGAATTTAACACCCATTTAATCCTAAATTAGCCTAAAACTCATAATTCAACTAAGCTTAACAATCCATCAAACACCTTTGATGCATTGTTTAGTCTTTGTAATCCTCATTAAACATGTGATAATTATGCAATTATCACATCAACATTCAAATCAAATTAAGCAATTCAATCCAAATTTAAAAAAATTAAAAGAGGTAAGAGAGAAACTTGATTAACAATTAAAAGAGAAACTTGATTAACAAGTAAAAGACAAACTTGATTAAGAATTAAATGTAAAACAATCAAAATAGGATTTCAAAATTAAATATCAAGATTTTAATCCCTAGGATTGATTAAAAGGTTCTAGTCCTCCATAGATAATAAGGAAGAAAAACATAAAAGAGAGAGAAACCTAGAGAGAAGGGAGTGGAAGAGAGAAAGTGCAAGCAAGAGGCAAAGAGTAAAACTAGGGTTCCTCTTAGACTCGCTGCTTCTCCCTAAATAACTAGCACTAAAATTGAAAATCCAAGTTTGCTCCTAGCTTAGGGTTAATCATCTCCCCCTTATCTTTAATTGAAAACCTAATTTGCATAATTTGTGCTTAGGATGAGAGAGTTATGTCCAAAACATTCTCAACAGCTCTCTAGATCCGTCAGTTGACTTCAAAAGGTGAGAAAACCATCAAAACGTCACAGCTTTGATAAGTGGTCTTCATAAGAGTTAAAGATCCATTCTTAGGTTTCCAATGGAAACGATCCCAGCTCCATATGACTCAAATAACCCAAATTATGGCTCAATCCTTGCATGTTATCCAAGTTCTAGTGATAACATCCCTGTTTTAACTTCTAGGCCCAATCTGAACCACTAGACATCTGACTCAGCCTTCAGGCTTTTCACCAAAATTGTATAGATTTCTCTCAGCTTTCCTACAAGGTAAAATTCATAACTTTTAGATATCTATAACTCAAGTTATACCCAAAATATAGAAATAATGTAAAATTCCCAATAATGCTGAAAATACAATGAAACTCAATTTGAACCCAAACTTATAAAATATGACCAAGACCAATCAATTACACACATAAAAGGTCAAAAGACTAAATACGAGGGTTAACTAATATATGAAAATTGTGTTTATCAAATTCTCTCACACTTAGCTTTTGTACTCCTAGGAAAAACTAGAAATTCAACACTAGGGAACAAGGAACAACAACACAAACTCAAAAGTCAAAAAACTCAAAAAGACTCATTTTCCAATTATGTTCAAGAATGCAAAAGTCTATTAGCAAGAACAGTAACCAAAGCTTCAAGGAATCAAAACATTCATGAAGTAACATTTCTTTACATCTCAAACCAACAAGGAAAGTAACTTCAATTGAAAAGCATAAATCAAGAATGATACAACCTCATAAGATACATTCTTAATCCCTCTAGTGTTTAGACGGTAAGTGTTTTACTCAATTTAACCCATAAAAATTTGTACTTCAATAAATTTGCTTATCTTCTACTTCTTCACTACTCAAAACACGTGCACACACAAATAAAAAGGACTTTATGTAAGGTTATAATGGGGTCAAGATAAGGAAGTGGAATAATATAGAGATGGCAAGTTAAATACCAAAGAAAATAAAAGAACATTGTGGATGATTTCAAATAACAAGTATGAAAGTTTAACCTCCATGCAATAAAAATTATCTTCACATATTCTTTTCCTCTTTTTTTATTTTTTTTCAATTTTTCTTATGTTTTTTTTTTCAATTGGCCACTCTTTCCTTTTTCATCAAACATTTTGCGTACTAATTAGTACACCCCCACTTGTTCAAGAACTCTTCTAATGACAATGTCAATGGTCTTTTATTCCCTAAGGTTAGGTAAAAATGGAATTTTTCCATTTGAGGCATGTAATGAGCTAAAACCAAGGAATGGTCAAATAAGCTCAATGAGGTTAATCAAGGGAAAATAAGTAAGGTTGACTATTTGACTAAAGTAGCTAATTCAAAAAAAATATCCTCAATCATATTTATGTATGCATGTAAAAATGTAGCCTAAAAAAAATCAAAGTAAGTTCTAGAGTAACAAATTTCTTGAGTGGAAATCACACAAGAAAGAAGAGAATATCACAAATGCTCAATTCATTCATTAAAAAGGTCAAAGTCTCACAAGGTATGTTTCTATTAAACTCAATCTACTAATTCAATTTCTATTATCAAACTAGTTAATCTCAAGACAAAAGACAATTTATTCACTTATGTTATAAACTTTTAATTTCAATTGATATATGCTCACAACTTTCACAAATCTCAAAATTTTATTAGAAAGTTATTGAAAACACACTTTATATATATATATTCAAAATAGGAAAAAATAGAATTTAAAAACAAAACAGAAACCGAATTTGAAAACAAAAAATAAAAAATAGAAACAAGAAACAAATTTAACAATAAAACATAAAATAGAACAAAATGCAAAAGCATAAAACTGTAACAAAATTAAAATAGAAATGAAATTGCAGCAATAAAATTCAAGACAAAAATAGTAAAACATAAAAAATAGAATTTAAAATAGAAACAGTAAACAGAATGTAAATTCCTTCCCAACACTTAAATTTTACATTGTCTTCAATGTAAAGCTTAAAAATCATCAATCTCCCCTAAATATTATCAACAAATCTAGGACAAGTAAAATAAAAGAGAGAAGCAAGAAATATCCTTATCAAGTGATGTAAATGGCCGCTTGCAAGTAGACCTCCTCCACTGTGTCCTCTTGAGCTCTCTCATAGAATTGCTTGAGGCAATATCCATTGACTTTAAAAACTTTGTTGGTTGTCACACTTGTGATCTCCACTGCACCATAAAAAAATACCTTAGTGACTATAAAAGGACCTAGCCACATAGAATGGAGCTTGCTGGGCATGAGCTTAAGGTGAGAATTGTAAAAGAGAACTTTTTGACCAATCACAAATTCTTTTCTTGCAATCATCTTATCATGGAAGGTTTTAGTCTTCTCTTTGTAGATCCAGGAGTTCTCATAAGCTTCTAACTGAATCTCTTCAAGTTCTTGGAGTTGGAGTTTTCTTTGGGATCCGACTTGGTTCAGATCAAGGTTGCACTTCTTTACCACCCAATAGGCCTTGTGCTCAATTTTTCCCAAAAAATGGCATGCCTTGCCAAAGACTATCCTATTGGGAGACATGGCTAAAGGAGTTTTGAAGGCAGTCCTATACGCACTCAATGCGCCCTCAAGCCTCTTGCTTTAATCTTTTTTATTCGGTTGGACTATTTTTTCTAAGATTTGTTTCAACTCCCAATTTGAAACTTCGACTTGCTCATTGATTTATGAATGGTAGGGAGTCAAAACCTTATGCATCACACTATAGTTCTTCAACAATGCCTCCTATTTTTTATTACAAAAATTGGAGCCTTGGTCATTGATTATGGTTCTCGGAACTCCAAACCTGCAGAAAATGTGAAACATGACAAAGTCTAAAACAACATGATAATCATCAGTCTGAGTGACCTTTGTCTCTACCCACTTCGATACATAATCAACAACTAACTTAATTTAAACAAAACCAAAGGTTAAGGACCCATGAAATCAATGCCCCACACATTAAATATCTCAAAAAACAATAATGGTTATTGAGGTATCTCATTCCAATGAGAAATGTTACCTATCTGTTACAATTATTCACAACTCTTACAATAATTATAAGCATCATGAAACAAAGTGGGCCAATACAATCCTAAGTTTAAAATCTTCTAGCAGTGCATTGTGGTCCATAGTTACCACCAAATGCAAAGGTATGACAAAAATGCATAATATACTGAAACTCATATTCAGGCACACAACATTTAATCACTTGGTCACTACATTATCTCCATAGATAAGGATAATCCCATACATAATATTTTGCCTTACTCTTGAGCCTATGGATCTAATGCTTCTTAAAATAAGCAGGTGACTTAGATGTAACTAAATAATTCACTAAATTAGCATACCGAGGGTCCTTACCTCGCAATTGAGAAAGTTGCTCATTTGGGAAAGGCTCTCGGATAGGAAAAGTGCCCACTGTATGCAGAATTTGACTCAAATGATCTACCACCAAGTTCTCTACTCCACTCTTATCACGTATCTTAATGTCAAACTCTTGGAGCAACAACATCCATCTAATTAATTGTGCCTTGGCCTCAGGTTTCTTCAGGAGAAACTTTAGAACTACATGATCAGAAAACACCATAACTTTTAAACTAAGCAGATATGATCTAAATTTATCTAATGCAAAAATAATGTATGAAAGCTCTTTTACTGTAATTGTGTAATTTGTTTAAGCAATATCGAAAGTCCTCGAAGCATAATAAATCACATGAGGCACTTTGCCTATTCTTTGTGCTAAGACAGCTCCCACAGTTAGGAATTGCGGATACATCACGCAGCGAAATTTTTTTTTTAAAAAAAATCTCACTAAGGATCCATGCAAAAAGACTATAATCCGAGGTTTGAAAGAGTTTACCTCTTAAAGCGTGATGAAAATGAATCGAGCAAATCACAAGCACCGAAACAACAATGATGCCTCTACGTAATCCACACAAACAGACTTGCAAAACATCTAACGTTCGCAGTCTTGGAGTCCTACTACTCTACAATAATGCTAGCTGCGAAGAGAAGAGAAACTTGTCACTATTTCACTCATTGTTTTGGTCATGTGTGGCTAGGTTTTTTTAAGCATGTCTTGACAGTCCCTTAGCAGTGTTATTTATAATAGCTATTGCCTTATAAGATTGAGAGCAACAGTAGGCAAGTTGTGCAACCCTAAGCTCATCTGTTATGAGTCTGGCCCATGATTGAATCCTAATCCTACTTGGATCCTTATTGCTCCAACTAAGTCTATTCTAAGTATGCGACCCTGTAGGTTCTCATGACGTTGGCAATAATATTAAAATCTCATTTTAATATTATAAGCAATGAGTGGTATCTAGCAATATATCGCTACTACCCAAGTAATGAGAATGTCAGTGATTTGACGTAACCTTTTCGTGATCAATGTTATTGTGTAGTTTAGTCTATTTGTCCAGATATCTAAATTGAACACAAGATATGAAACGTGTCACCCTTGTATAGTTTAACCTTCCATTTCCTGATACTCGAGTAGATGTAGAAAAACAAATGAGCTCAATATCTCATATTGACTCATTTGAGTATGGTCATGCATTTCGTGGTCTCACTTAATCAGGGAGCCCGAAGATATCACTCCTGTTATGTAGGAGGGACAAATCTCATCTAGGTCACTCACATCCCTCCACATGATTCGCAGTATGTCCAATAACCAACTTTATAGACACCTTGTTACAGATGATGTTTGATGGCATTAAAATAAGTAACTCTTCATGTAGGAATCTAGTGATTTCAAGTCAAAGGACCACATACACCATTATCACTGTGAGAATCACTTATGATACTCATGTAACAATCCACGCAGTGTTCTTATGGTTGGTCAGTCCAATACATCATTACTTTAATATATACCCATGTGAAGACTTTATATCTCGTATCCATGACCGTGAGATATGACCATCAGTCTATGCACATACTAGTCTCAATGCATTATTGTCGTCTTGATTAACAATAATACTTGACTAGGGACATTTAAAAATAATATTTTGTTTCTATCCGATAGGATCTCACGATCAAGTCATCCACTTGATGTCCTATGACATTGAACTTACTATTCTAAGGACTTTATTATGTATGTCATAAATAACACAATAAATGAAATGTATCATATATTAAATAAATAGTATAATACAATGTATGTAAGATGGTCAAAATAAATTGGCCTCTTGGGCACACACCAACACCCACTGCAAAATTCGAAGCATAACACATTAGCTCGAAAGGAAGTATCCAATCAGGTGGCTAGATAATGGGGGTACTGGTCAAAGCCTGCTTCAAATGTTTGAAAGCTTCCTAGCATTTCTGATCAAAATCAAACTCCATATCCTTTTGCAAAAGGTTCGACAGCGAAAGGGTTATCTTGCTAAAATCTCTAATAAAGCGCCTGTAGAAACCTGCATAACCAAGAAAAGAACGAACTTCTTGCATGTATATGGGATAAGATAAAGAAGAAATCACATCTATATTTGCAGGATCTACCTCAATGCCTTTGCTAGACACTACACGGCCTAAAATTATACCTTGTGCTGCCATGAAATGACACTTTTCAAAATTCAAAACAAGGTTAGTCTCATTGCTCCTATGCAATACTCTAGCCAAGCTATCAAAATAAGAATCAAAAGAAGAACCATAAACAATAAAATCATCCATAATTACTTCTATGCACTCTTCTAAAAGATCAAAGAAAATACTTACCATGCACCATTAAAAAGTGCTAAGGGCATCGCAGAGGCCGAAAGACATCCATCTGTAAGCAAAAATGCCAAATGGATAGGTAAAAATGGTTTCTCTTGATCCTCTGGTGCAATGTGGATCTAAAAATAACCAATGTAGCCATATAGAAAATAGTAATGCGATTTCCCAATCAAACTCTCTAACATCTGATCAATAAAAGGCAGGGGGAGATGATCCTTTTGGGTGGCCTGATTGAGCTTCCAGTAATCTATACAGACTCTCCAACTATTTTGTACCCTAGTAAGAATCAACTTATTATTCCGATTTGCTACTATTGTAACCTCATATTTCTTCTGAACTACTTGCACTGGGCTTACCCATTTACTGTCGGAGATGGAGTAAATAATGTCAGCTTGCAATAACTTAGTCACTTCCTTCCTCACCACATCCAGAATCAGTGGATTCATTCTCCTCTGGGCTACCTCACTAGTTTAGCTCTCTCCTCAAGCAAGATTCGATGCATGCACGTAGAAAGACTAATACCAAGAATATCTGTAAGTGTCCATCTGATGGTTTTCTTGTACTCTCTCAGAATCTATAGCAATTTATTTTCTTGTTTAGCTTGGAGATTCTTAGCTACAATCACTATAAGCTTCTCATCATCTTCCAAATATGCATATTTAAGATGCACAGGGTAGAGGCTTCAACTCTAATTTGGGTGGTTGCACTATGGAAGGAAGCAATCTGGTGGTGGAAACTATTTCTATAGAATGATTTTTTGCATAATTAGCAACTACTACATAATATGTGAAAACAAACTCATCATTTTTCAAAATGCAGAAATTTTAGCACACGTAGTACACATCACAACACTATCACAACCAGTACATGAGTGACAATGAAAAGAATCCTAAAAAATAGGACAATTAAGAAATTCAATACACAACTCATCATAAGTATCTTTAACTAATTCAACAAGCAAATATATGTGGAAAACAAAATATTCCTCCATTGGATGCTTCATGGCATCACAAATGTTAAACTACATTAAAATATCTTCAAACTCCATGGAAATAGTTCTAGCATGCACATCTATTTTGGTCCTTGCAATCTTGAGGAATGACCTCCCTAAAATGATTGGAACCTTGTTGGATGGTGACTCTGCCTCCATATCCATAATGTAAAAATCTGTAAGAAAGATTAGCTCATCAACTTTCACCAAAACATCTTCTATCAAGTCTGCTGGGTATGCATTGCTCCGATTTTCTAATTGAATCATAACACTTGTTACTCGCAATAGTCCAAGTCCAAGATAATTAAAAATAGATATAAGCATCACATTTATTGAAGCTCCTAGATCTAACATGGCATTCTCAAATTTGTAATTGCCAATAATGCATGGAATTGTAATTATTTCTAGATCCTTGTATTTTTTAGGGATTGGTTGAATGAAGGCTAAAACATTTTGCCTCATACTGATTTTTTCATTACCCTTCAGTCTCCTCTTGTGTGTATATAACTCCTTTAGAAACTTAGCATATTTCGGAATCTTCTTGATTGCATCCTATAATGGAATATTCACTTCCACTTTCTTGAAAGTCTCAAGAACTTCTCTATCTTTCTCTGCCTAATCTATTTTTTTGGACTGAAAGGCCCACTGTGGAAATGGAAGTGGTACTGCATGATCAAATTTCTGATACTATTTCAAATCAACTTCTGATTTAGGCATCATGTACTAGATTATATTTTTGGTCTGCACTAGTCTCATGTTTTGAAGAATTTGATTCTTTTGTACCATCAAATTTCTTTGTTGATTTCTACTTCTGCTACTTGCTTACTAGTTGAGGGTCAGTTGGCATTTGCACAAGCTTGTCAGTTCTCAACATAATGGCACTAACATTTCCTTTTGGGTTTGGAATTATTTGAGAAAGAAATTTGTCAAAGCCTTGTGCTTTCAACTAACTCAATGAAAAAACCAATTACCCAATTTGAGTTTCCAAGTTCTGTATGCATGGTGGCTTCTATTCTCTGCTGAAATTGGACGTTATTGGTCACTATTTGTCTCACCAGGTCCTCCAATGTAGGCTCGGATTGAGAAGCTACTAGACCTTATTGCTGCATAGGTGATTGTTGTATCAGCTATCTAGCAAGCTATTGAAATTCTTGCCTACTTTGTCCAAAATTTTGCTGACATTGTTGTTGCCTAGATGGTTGTTGGTATTGTTGTGGTGTTGATGTATTCCTATATCTGAGATTTAGATGATCCTTTTAGCCAGGGTTATAAGTGCTGGAGTAAGGGTCATATCTAGGCTGTTGTTGTTGCTGATACTAAGGTTTACCAGGAAAAATGCTTGTTGTAGTAGCAAAATAAACTTGGGGTGCATAATTATCTTCTTGAATTATAAGGCACACATTTGTAGGATGAGATTGACAAGAACAAATATCACACAACCTTGTAGGCCCTTGCACATGTATTTACTATTGTCCCATTGCCAATTGCCTTCCCAAGGAAGTTAACACGTCAAGTCTATGTTCCATCCTTTGTTGGTAAGCATGAGACACATGAACATCATTTACTCTTCTGGTGGAAGTAATCATCCTAGTACCAAATTGTTGAAAGTTGGCAGCCTTGTTAGCAATTAAATCTCTGGTAGCAGTTGGAGTTTTGTCAACTAAGGCACCTCCACTAGCAACATCAAACATGCTTCTATCCATAGGCAACAGTCCCTCATAGAAATACTAAATCAATAGTTGGTCATTTATTTGATGGTGTGGACCGCTTGAACATAATTTCTTGAATCTCTCTCAATACTCATGTATAATTTTTTCTGATATCTGCCTTATGCCACATATATCTTTCCTAATGGCAGCAACTCTAGAAGCATGGAAGAAATTCTCTAGAATAATCTCTTCATATCATTTCAACTTGTTACAAAGCTAGGTGAAAGGTAGTAGAGCCAATCATTGGCTGCATCAACAAGGGAGAATGGAAATGCTCTAAGCATGATGTGTTCTTCAAAAATGTCTTGTGGTTTCATGGTGGAGCACAACACATGGAACTCCTTAAAGCACTTGTAGGGGTCCTCACCTGTAAGTCTGTTAGCTCTTTTGCTTACCGCAAGTGCACGGGTCGCACTTGTAGTATAGCTAGGAGTCGGATATCATTCCCACGAGGACAAACGTTAAATTCAGTACTAATTATAAACCAATAACTTAAGTATTTCTATTCAAGGAATTATAAATTGTAAAGGTTCGTATTAAACTACTAAGAAGAACTTTAAAACTATTAGATTGAGTTTAGAGAATGATTTAGAAAATAGGGTATCTTTTTTCACCTCCTATGTCAATTGTTAACAAGTAATCCTTACAAGCAATACACATGCAAATAGTAGGGTTAGCTTAGGAATCTGCTTTAGCCGAAGGCCTATGTCTAAGTCAATCAACCATGATATTACTTATCTAATCCACTAGATTTCTATGAGGACTAATGTAAGCTCTACTAATCAACAATTTATTCCCAATTAACTACTAAGCATGGTCAATAGGTATATTTCTATCCTATTAACGAATCATTGCATCTAAGCCAATTGAATGAAATAGAACATGCATCAATCATACATACGATCTCAAATCCAAATTCTTATGTCTAGGTTCATTAGATTTTAACAAATTAATTGAAAGTTGATCAAACATTCAAAGTATTAAACACTATATGATTGAACAAATACCAATTCATGTATATAACTCAAGGATTACAAGATTAATCAATATCCATAGAAGGATCCAAAGTAAAACCCTATAAACAGCTTAGCCAGCCATGACAAATGAAAATACAACACTAATACTCAGAGTCATGGATATGGAAAAGAGAAAGGAGAAGAGAAGAGGAGAACAAAGCTCAAGGGAGTGACCCTCCAAGCTTCAATCCTCCACCAAGGTGAAGAAAGACTCCAAGCTTGGTCACTTCTGTTTCCTGCTGGTCTGAAATGATAAAATCTGGCCGCAGCTTTCTAAAATAAAACCTAACTCCATAAAAAATCGATGTAACAGCATTTATAGAGCTCAGAAAACAGGGTCACGCCGCGGCATTCACATTACACATCGCGGCATTCAAATGCCACGCCGCGGCGTGACAAGCTGATACTTGCACTTTGATTTCTCTTGCAATTCTGGTCCAGATCTGACATGATTCACTTGGTTAGAACCTTACCTGCCACAGAGAAATTTCCAATTTAATAATCAGTGCAAATGTACTCAATATATTCAGAAATCATGATGGAAGACATTGAAATCATAGTATACGAATATACTGCTAAACTCTTCCATTCATGCATTAAAATAAGGATTAAGCAGACAATAAAGCACAGATATAGGGCCTAAATAACTACAATATGTGAAGTTATCACACCCCCAAACCTAGATTTTTGCTAGTCCTCGAGCAAAACAAAGTACATTCAAATCGATCAACTTGTTAACCTGTTTCAACAATCTGCACATTCCACTTTCACTTAAACAGAACTCATGTAAAATGATTGCATAAAATCTCAAAGAATGCACTTGCCTCACACTCAGTTTCACATATATACAACCTTACTCATGCTAACAATCATAGTTTCCTTTCAGTCAAGATATAATTTCCCACAATCATGCATACCAAACTTCTTCTTTTCAATTAGGACTTACCTGGATGAGGTTATGAACATACAAATGAATATGCATCAAGTAATCCACAAGATTATAATTCAACTCTCTCTCTACTAATGTAACTCACACATGATTGAAGATCAAAAAGGTCTTTATCAGCTTATAATGTTAGGCCAATGGTATGGGATAAAGAACAAAAGGAATGGATTTAACACAAACATTAAGACACATACACATATAATTTCTAGAATTGAGCACAAGTGAGATTATCAGGGTATACCACATAAACTTTGAGAGATCAGAACTCATCATAACCATTCAATGCTCTATTTTTACTTTTCTTTTTCTTTTCTTTTGCTTTGCTTTTCTCTTTTTAATTTTTCTTTCTTTCATTTTTTTACAAAGCAATGATTTTCTAACTGCAGATGGTTCAAACAAGTTCTTTTTGAATTTGACTTACATAGCACCCCTGATTAATAGACTCAATTCAAGAAATCATATATATATGCACTCAACACCAATGATGGTAAGATAACAAATGTCATGTTTTGACATGCATTTAGAAATGGTTACATGGTATGGAATATGTAGGTGATGAAAAACATAAGGCCAAACATACATAAGGCTTCAAAGGGGACCTAAGGATATGATCATGTCAAGGTAAGCTTTTTAAGGCTTAATCGGTCCAAAGAATGCCCTAATCATTTCTTCAATCATGCACAAATTAGGATTTCGCCTCAAGAGAGTTCAAAAACAATCTCACAGATAACCGACACTTTCACATGCACCATCCATAAACTTTCTCTAGGCAAGACTTCTTATCAATCCTAAAGTTCAACAAACATGCAAGTGAGAAACGTACCAATCCTAAAATGAAACTAGATTGCTCAACATGTTTCAAAGATTGCATATGGATTCACAGAAATGTTAAGGTCAATTTACATCCATCTCTATCATTGAACAATCATTTCACATTAGTTTTAACCTTTATGATTCAAATTGTGAAAGGGAACGATAATTGTATCTTGAATGAGATTTTCAAGAACTGATTATCAAGATACAAGTTCCTCTGGATATTAACAAGCATACATAGCATACATAATTACACATATAAACTATACTAAAATACCAAAATATGATATCCACAATAGGCAATATTAACATAAGCATCTATATTATAATCATGCATAAGCATCAAAATACTAAGTCTAGGACATCCCCCCAAACCTGAGGGAAACAATGTCCACACTGTACATGAGAAACATACAAGTTACTGATAAAAAGAACTTCAATGAAAGAAAAGTGGCTTGATAGCCGCAAGAGCTAGATGGAAGCCTCCTCAGAATCGGTGGCCTCAGCATCGAGGTCCTTGTCCTCCTCATCATCATCATGGCCTACCTGGTGAGAGGCCTCTGGCTCCTGGGGTGATGGTGGTAGGGCAGCAGCGGCTACAGGCGAGAAGTCTGGGACTGAGTAGTCCTCCATCGATAGGTGCAACCGCTTCGCGGTCCATCGCTGAGTCTGAATAATATATGCCAGCATGGCGATCGTCTATGCTGCCTGGTCCTCTAGACCGGTCACCTGGGCCTCTATCTGTGCCCTCCAAGTTGCGGCATCTGCTGTAACTGGCCTAGTCTGTGATGGCCCTGCTCGAGGCTTTGATGGCGCCTGCCTCTGTGGTCGCCTGGCTGGTGGTGGTGGCGCGGCTGGAGCTGCTCTGACCCTCTCAATGAAATAATCATTGAGAGGTTGTTTCTCAATGGATCGCTCCTCATAGTCCTCAGATTGGACCATTTGCCCTCTACATAACCTCTGGATGAGGGAAGGATAGAACAGACTCTGGCACTCCCTAGTAGCTCTCCGAATTTGTTGGTAGATGATATGGCTGACATCTATAGCCCTATGCTCCAGAATAGCATAAATCATGATCGCACGCTCTCGAGTCACCTCTGATAGGTTGGCGAATGGCAGAATCCGCGTGCAGATAAAATGGTACCAGACTTGAGCCTCTAACGTCAAACAAGCTCATTGGAAGTATCTGGGCCTAGCATCCTAGATGCTCAAGACCCACTCCACTGGTTGTGACTTAGGCATGCAGATCCTGGCTGTAACCGTGGCGAGGTTGATGCTGTCAGGGTCGACTCTAAGGAAATCAGTGTACTCGCAGAGCAATGGCGGAGCCGATAAGTCTAATACGGCCCTGATGACCACTGTAGCATAGGAGACCTGGCGCCCCCGTACAATCACCATCGTGGTGTTGGCATCGGTAATGTCGATGCTCACGTAAAATTCGCGAACCACGGGTAGCACGACCACCTTGGGGTGTCGTGCAAATCTACTCCAACGATGATGGCAGATTGTCCAATCTATATGCTCCGAGATGCCATCCCTGAAAGAGAATCCTCACTCAGATGTGACTGATTTTGAAACCAGTCTAGTGTATCTCTGTGCCGCTTCAGCCGACACAAATCTCACCTCATCAAAGGGCGGAGGGGGAATTGGCTCCCTGTGTCTTTGGCTGGAGGATCAGCGCGGTCTTTTAGGAGCCATTGTACCTGAAAGAGAATTGTAAACAGTCAATATCAAGTAATGGCAGTGACAGTATATGAAAAATTTGTAATTTCTAACAAATTCTGGAAAAGTTGGTGTCTTACGTCGCGGCACTAACAGCAACGCCGCGGCATGTAATCTGTTCATGAACACGCCGTGACATTCAAATCTTATCCAAATTCATACTGACGCCGCGACATTCAAACAAACGCCGCGACGCGCAAGAACACTGAACCCAGAAATTTTCTTCAAATCAACCAAACCATCCCCCCAGGCAGCAAATCATGGAAAACTAAATTAAAACTACCACATTCTACAATTTAAACACATTTAATCACACTAAGCTTCAACAAAAATACATTTAATACCGAATTTACAAAAAAAATAAAATAAAGACATAAAAAATGTAAATAAAGGAAAGGTTAGAGCTTCTTACCTGGTTTGGAAGCAATAGAATGAAGGTAGAAGATGAAATAAATTGAAAACGAGGGGGGAAATGTGAAAGAAAATACAGAGAACATGGGGAGAGGGTTACGTAATGAGGGTAAAATGAACCGTCGCGGCACATTAACTGCGCCGCGGCGCGCACAATTCCCTCGTAAAATTAATATTTAAACAAATATAATTAATATTTCTTTTTTTTTTGAACAACACGCCGCGACGTTTAAAACCACACACGCCGCTGTGTGTGAGGTCAGTCTGCTGAATTATGCAGCAAACTGACTTCAGCCTAAATTTTTGGCCAAAATAGGACATTAATATATATAAAACATGTCCACATAATCAAATAATGGATTAAATATCAAAAACTTAAACAAACTCCAAAAATCACATAATAAGTACTATGGACCTAAAAACACAGACAGTAAACCTTTGGGTTCCCTCCCAAAAAGGGCCTTAGTTATAGTCCTGGCAAGACTTTGATGATTTCAAGCTGGAGCAGTTAATGAGAGGGAGGTCTTCTCCCTTTGAATTTCTCCACCAAAATAAGGTTTTAGGCGTTGGCCGTTAACCTTGAAACTTGATGATCCATCCAGTGGAGCTATTTCCACTGCTCTGTGGGGAAACACCTTTATCACCACAAAAGGTCTCGACCATCTTGATTTTAACTTTCCAGGAAAGAGCTTAAGCCAGGAATTATACAGGAGAACTTGTTGGCCTTCATTGAATCTTTTCTAGACAATCTTCTTGTCATGCTAGTATTTGGCCTTCTCCTTGTATACTTTTGCATTCTCGTAGGCCTGCAGCCTAAATTCGTCCAGTTCATTGAGTTGCAAAAGTCTCTTCTCACCGGCAGCTTGTGAATTGAAGTTGAGCTGCTTTATTGCCCAATAGACATTATGCTCAAGCTCAACCGGCAGGTGGCATGCTTTTTGAATACCAATTTGTACGGAGACATACCAATAGAACCCTTGTACGTAGTCTTGTAAGCCCATAGTGCGTCATCTAACTTCCTTGACCAATCCTTTCTTGTAGGACACATTGTCTTCTCTAAGATCTGCTTTATCTCGCGGTTGAATACCTTTGCTTGCCCACTTTTCTGTGGGTGATAAGCGGTGGATATCCGATGTGTCACACCATACTTGGCTAGGAGGGCTTCAAAATGCTTGTTACAAAAATGTGACCCTTCGTCACTGATGATGGTCCTAGGTGTTCCAAATCTGGTGAAGATCTGTTTTTTTATGAAACCAATCACTACCTTTGAATCGTTGGTAGGAAATGCACATGTATCCACCCATTTGGACACGTAGTCCACAGCCACAAGGATGTATTGATCCCCAAACGAGGGAATAAAGGGGCCAATGAAGTCAATACCCCAAATATCAAAGATTTCAACTTCAAGAATGAAGCTTAGGGGCATTTCGTTCCTTCTGGAAATGTTTCCAGATTTCTGGCACCGATCACACTGATGTACATAAGAATGTGCATCCTTGAAAAACGTGGCCAATAGAAGCTAGATTGAAGCACCTTCAAGGTCGTCCTCTCACCACTGTAGTGTCCACTATATGGAGAAGCATGACATTGGCTCAGAATCTGATCCACTTCCTCCATAGGTACACACCTTCTCAACATCTGGTTAGAGCACTGCTTAAACAGAAATGGCTCATCCCAAATGTAGTGCTTGACATCATACAAGAATTTCTTCTTCTGATGAGAGATGAGATCAGGCGGCAACACACCACTCGCAATGTAATTCACCATGTCTATGTACCATGGACAAGATTGAGTGGTGGTGGTAAAAAGCTGCTCATCAGGAAATGATTCCCTGATTATGATCGGGTCAGCTTGGTATTCATCATTCTCAAGTCTAGAAAGGTGGTCTGCCACTTGATTTTCTGCACCTTTCTTGTCTCTGATCTCCAGATCAAACTCTTGTAGAAGCAGAACCCACCTAATCAATCGTGGTTTTGCGTCTTTCTTGCTTACCAAGTATTTTATAGCTGAGTGATCTGTATAGACTATCACCTTGGTTTCTACCAAGTAAGCTATGAACTTGTCAAATGCGAAGACAACTGCCAGCAGTTCTTTCTCTGTCGTTGTGTAGTTCAGTTGGGCATCATTAAGTGTCTTGCTCGCATAGTATATGGAGCGAAACACCTTATCTTTCCTTTACCCCAACACTACACCAACCGCATAATCACTTGCGTTGCACATGAGCTCAAATGGTAAATCCTAATCAGGAGTGATAATTACTAGTGCTGAGACCAATCTCTTTTTCAACTCCTCAAATGTAACTTGACATGAATCATCAAAGTTAAACTGGATGTCTTTCTCCAGAAGGTTGCATAGAGGCTTGGCTATCTTTGAGAAGTCTTTAATGAACCTCCTATAGAAACTTGTATGGCCAATAAAACTGCGGATTCCTTTAACCGAATTTGGCGGAGGTAACTTATCTATTACCTCAATCTTTGCTTTATCAACCTCTATTCCTCTCTTAGAAACCTTATGGCTAAGAACTATGCCTTCTTGGACCATAAAGTGGCACTTTTCCCAGTTTAGGACGAGGTTGGTTTCTTCACGCCTCTTCAATACGGATGATAAAGTATGCAAACAACTATTGTAATCATCCCCAAATACTGAAAAGTCATCCATAAACACTTTCAGGCCATGCTCTATCATGTCTGCGAAGATGGCTATCATGCATCTTTGAAAGGTTGCAGGAGCATTGCATAACCCGAATGACATCTGACGAAACGCAAATGTACCATAGGGACACGTAAAAGTTGTTTTCTCTTGGTCCTCTGGTACTATGGCAATTTGGTTATATCTAGAATAACTGTCCAAGAAACAATAATAGGCTTTTCCTGCTAGCCTATCTAATATCTGATCAATGAATGGAAGCAAAAAATGATCCTTCCGGGTGGCCTTGTTCTGCTTACGATAGTCCATGCAAAGCCTCCAGCCTGTAACCTTACGAGAGGGAATCAGTTCATTATTCTCATTAGTGACTACCGCCATGCCACCTTTCTTGGGAACGCATTGAATTGGTGAGACCCAAGGGCTATCAGAAATTGGATATATTATACCTGCATTTAGCCACTTTATTATTTCCTTCCTCACCACTTCCTTCATAATAGGATTCAACCTCCTTTGGTGTTCCACAACACTATTCTGGTCTTCCTCTAACAGGATCTTGTGTATACAAATGGAGGGGGCTAATGCCTTGGATATCAGCAATAGTCCATCCAATTACATGTCTGTAATGCCTCAGCACATGGAGAAGCTTCTCTGTTTGATCTTCTGAAAGGGATGATGATATGATAACCGGTAAAGTGGAGGTTTCTCCTAGATATGCATACTGCAAATGATTGGGTAAAGGCTTAAGTTCAAGCCTCGGGGGTACCTCAATGGAGGGCTTAGATGCCTCCTTCGATGCATCGGACTCCAAGATTTCAAACTTGGGTGACCAATATTGCCTAGGAAATACATCTAGGCACTTTATCAACTCGGACACTTCGTCCCTAGATTCTTCATCATTATCAGCTGATGAAGCAAACGCCACAGTAAGGGAGTCTCTTGGAATATTGGCTTGGAATGAATCATTAATGATATTATCCAATACCCCGACATAGGAGCACTCTTCCTGATCTTGAGGAAACTTAATTGCTTTAAATATGTTGAAAGTAACCTCTTGATCTTGAACTCTCATTATCAGCTCACCTTTTGGCACGTCAATGAGAGTTCTTCCTGTGGCTAGGAACGGCCTGCCCAGGATCAAAGGGACCCTATGATCCTCTTTCATTTCCTGTATAACGAAGTCCATAGGAAATATGAACTTGTCCACTTTCACCAGGACATCTTCCACAATTCTCATTGGATACGTATAAAAGTGATCGGCTAGTTGGAGAGTTACGGATGTAGGTTTGCATTCCCCCAACCCTAGCCTTTGGAATATGGATAGGGGCATAAGATTAATGCTTGCCCCCATATCACATGAAGCTTGGCCTAGGAACTTCTCTCCTATAGCACAAGGAATTGTGAAGCTTCCCGGATCCTTCAACTTCAAGGGAAGCTTCTGTTGCAAAATGGCACTGCATTCTTCAGTCAATGCCACCGTTTCAAACTCACCCAGCCTACTTTTTTTGGATAGAATATCCTTCATAAATTTAATGTAGCTAGGCATCTGCTCTAAGGCTTCAGCAAATGAGATGTTTATTTGAAGTTTCTTGAAAACTTCCAAAAATTTCTTAAACTGATCATCCATTTTGTGCTTGATCAGCCTACTTGGAAAAGGTACATGATGTACATAAGGATTGTTCACAAATTTCTTATCCTCGACCTTTTCCTTAGAAACATCAGGTTTCTTGGGAACACCCTTACTTACAGCCTCCTTCTCATGGGTTGCTTCGCTGCCTTCCTCTAGCATCCTTGTCTTTGGATTTCCCTCTATGTCCTTGTCACTCCTCAATGAAATGACCTTACAGTCCGCATTCAAGTCACCCTTTGGGTTATTAACTGTGTTACTTGGGAAGGTGCCTGACGGCCTGTTGTTGATAGCATTTGCCAACTGTCCTACTTGCGTTTCCAATGCTCTCATTGAAGCCGTTTGGCTTTGAATTAACGAATCATTCTTTGTCAAATGAGCATCAGTCCTTTACATGTAAGAGTCAATTTTTGAAATGAAAGCATCATTCTTCGCCATCAGCTGCATGAACATATCTTCCAATGCAGGTTTCCTTTCTTGCATTAGTTGTCTTGGTTGAGCAGAAAATTCAGGAGGATTATACTAACATTCAGGACCAGGAGCATTGGAGGAGGAAGAGGGTCCTTGATTGTCCCTCCACGAGAAATTTGGATGGTTCCTCCATCAAGGATTATATTAATTGGAGTATGGGTTATTCGGTTGAGAGCGATAGTTACCGACATAATGTGCGCTCTCAGGCATACCCGGGCACCTATCACTCGCGTGATTATCCCCACAATTGTCACAAAGGACAAATGGGTGTTGGTTTGATCTCTGTTGACCCATACCGTCCATCTTGTTTGCCAATGCCGCAACCTGTTTTGTTAACGAGGTTATGGCATCCAATTCATGCATACCAACCACTTTCCTTGGAGTATTCCTTAATGAAGGCCATTGATAGTTGTTGGCAGATAATTCCTCCAATAGCTGGAAGGCATCATCAAATGATTTGCTTAACAAGGAGCCTCCAGCTGCGACATCCACTATTGGGCGGTGGTGGTGCAGCAAGCCTTTATGAAATGAATATATTTGGTGCCACAGAGGTATCTCGTGATGAGGGCACCTTCTTAGAAGATCCTTGTACCTTTCCCAGGCTTCATGCAAGGATTTAGAGTCAGATTGGGTGAATGATGTAATATCATTCACTATTTCAGCAGTCTTAGACGGAGGAAAATATTTGTTCAAAAACTTGGTACATACCTCCGCCCAAGTTGTGATTAATCCCGCTAGCAGAGAATACAACCAGCTTTTAGCTCTATCCCTTAAAGAAAAAGGAAAGAGCCTTAAACGGATAGCATCATTAGATACCCCGTTATGCTTAAACGTGTCGCAGATCTCCAGAAAATGCGAGAGATGTGCGTTGGGATCTTCATTTGATAAGCCGCCATACTGTACTGAAGCTTGGATCATGCGGATGATGGTCGGCTTAATCTCAAAGTTGTTTGCCCGGATGGCAGGACGTCTAATATTAGATTGCAAATTGTCCATTTGAGGGGTAGCAAACTCCCTCAACGGCCTTGTGCGGCTCTCGTCCCCCACCTCCACCTCGTGCAAAGCAGTTTCTTCTGCCATCTTACTAACACCTGAAATAATTAATGAATAAAGAATTAAATGAATATGTAATAAAAGAAACTTGAACTAGAGATACTTAACTTCGTTGTTTATATTAACTAAGCTAAATTTAAACCGTTTGTCATCGGTAATGGCGCTAAAAACTTGTTAGTTCTTTTGCTTACCGCAAGTGCACGGGTCGCACCTGTAGTATAGCTAGGAGTCGGATATCGTTCCCACGAGGACAAGCGTTAAATTCAGTACTAATTATAAATCAATAACTTAAGCATTTCTATTCAAGGAATTATAAATTATAAAGGTTCATATTAAACTACTAAGAAGAACTTTAAAACTATCAGATTGAGTTTAGAGAATGATTTAGAAAATAGGGTATCCTTTTTCACCTCCTATGTCAATTGTTAACAAGTAATCCTTACAAGCAATACACATGCAATGGTAGGGTTAGCTTGGGAATCTGCTTTAGCCGAAAGCCTATGTCTAGGTCAATCAACCCTGATATTACTTACCTAATCCACTATATTTCTATGAGGACTAGTGTAAGCTCTACTAATGAATAATTTATTCCCAATTAACTACTATGCATGGTCAATAGGTATATTTCTATCCTATTAACGAATCATTGCATCCAAGCCAATTGAATGAAATAGAACATGCATCAATCATACATACGATCTCAAATCCAAATTCTTATGTCTAAGTTCATTAGATTTTAACAAATCAATTGAAAGTTGATTAAACATTCAAAGCATTAAACATTATATGATTGAACAAATACCAATTCATGTATATAACTCAAGGATTACAAGATTAATCAATATCCATAGGAGGATCCAAAGTAAAACCCTATAAACAGCTTAGCCAGCCATGACAAACGAAAATACAACACTAATACTCAAAGTCATAGATATGGAAAAAAGAAAGGAGAAAAGAAGAGGAGAACAAAGCTCAAGGGAGTGATCCTCTAAGTTTCAATCCTCCACCAAGGTGAAGAAAGACTCCAAGCTTGGTCACTTCTGCTTCATGCTAGTCTGAAATGATAAAATATGGTCGTAGCTTTCTAAAATAAAACCTAACTCCCTAAAAAAATCGATGTAACAGTATTTATAGGGCTCAGAAAATAAGGTCACGCCGCGGCATTCACATTACACGTCGTGGCGTTCTAAAATGCGTGCTCTCTAACTTTGGATGCAAGGAGGCTCATACCGCAGCATTCAAATGCCACGCCGCGGCGTGACAAGCTGATACTTGCACTTTGATTTCTCTTGTAATTTTGGTCCAGATCTGACATGATTCACTTGGTTGGAACCTTACCTGCCATAGAAAAATTTCTAATTCAATAATCAGTGCAAATGTACTCAATATATTCAGAAATCATGATGGAAGACATTGAAATCACATTATACGAATATACTGCTAAACTCTTCCATTCTTGCATCAAAACAAGGACTAAGCAGACAATAAAGCACAGACATGGGGCCTAAATAACTACAATATGTGAAGTTGTCAAAGTCCATGAAACTTTGGTAGCAAGTGTATCAATTCATATTTGAATTCAAAATCAACATTTAAGTCAGGATATTGAATGCACAAAAGCTGGTAATTCACATCAGGTTCTACTAGTTCCTTAAGAGTCCTATTATGCATATTATCAACCATGTTTACAGTGTTATTTGTATTCTCAAGTTCAATTTTAATATTATTAGTCATAGTTGCAGTGTTACTTATATTCTCAGGTTCAGTTTCAATTTCAATGTCACTTTTAATTTCAGAAACTGCCCTTTCACTAAGCCTATGAGCTCTATTAAGTGTATGTGAGGTCCTTTCAGTATCAAGGTCAATGTCAAGCAAATGATTACTAGAAGACCTTGTTATACAACATGCAAAAGTGCAAAAACATAAGATATGCAAAATGGACTACATAACACTAAAATTCTACTAAAATAATGCTAGTTACCCTATCTACACAATTTTTAAAATTATGGGACCACCACAAGGTGAAAACTACTAAAAAATGATAGTAAAAAATACAATAAAAAATCTTCAAAAAAAATGAAAAAGTGGTCTAAACGATAGAATTTGACCGAGATAGGGTGGTGCTCACAACAAAATGTGAGCCTTGTAGAACACAAAATTTTCCTTTAACTGGCCAATTTTCAGGTTATTCTAAGACGATTTGTCTGTACAAAAATCTGAAAAAAAATAGCCTATTTCTACTGAAAATGACCAAAAACATAACATATTACTGTAAGCTTGATGTGTTCTTTAGGAATGCCATGTGGTTTTATAGTGGAACACACCACATGGAACTCCTTCAAGTGTTTATGGGGGTTCTCACTTGCAAGTCCATGGAACTTTGGCAACAAGTATATCAATCTACATTGCAATTCAAAATCAACATTTAAGTTAGGATATTGAATGTGCTAAGGCTGGTAATTAACATCAAGTGTTGTAAGTTCCTTAAGAGTTCTGTTATGTATATTATCAATCATGTTTGCAGTGTTACTTATATTCTCATGTTCAAATTCAATTTCATTGTCTCCTTCAATTTTAGAAACTATTCTTTCTCTAAGCCTATGAGTTCTATTAAGTGTATGCAAGGTCCTTTCAATATCAGCGTCAATGTCAAGCAAATGATTACTAGTCAACTTAGTCATACAACATGCAAAAGTACAAAAACACAGGAGATGCAAAATGGACTACACTAGATTAAAATTTTTCCAAAATAACATTAGTTATCATATCTACACATTTTTAAAAATTATGGGATTACCACTGCGTGAAAACTACTAAAAAATGATACCAAAAATGCAATAAAAAATCTTCAAAAAATAGAAAAGTAATATAAATGATGGAATTTGGCCAAGATAGGGTGGTGCTCACAACATGGTTTGAGCCTTGTAGAACACACCATTTTCCTTCAAATGACCAATTTTCAGGCCATTCTGAGATGATTTGTCCATACAAAATTCTAAACAATAGCCTAATTCTGCTAAAAACGACATAAACAAAGCAAACAAGGATGTTAGGGGTTAGACAAGGTCTTGATATGATCAAATTGCATCCAAAGACATCTAATAATGTCCTTTACTTACCTACCAAAATGCAACTCAATAAGAGACAGTTTGGGTCGTACACTTGTTCTTGTACTTGGAAACCACAATTAAGCTGAAGACTACCTAAAATAAAGGAAACATGGATTAGTGAAGGGTTAATAGTTCTAATATGATTAATTTAACTCAGGATGATCCCCGACACGATGCCAAAATTTAATAGCTACTGAAACTATCAAATTATATCAATTTGTAAGCTAATTCACTAAATTACTTATAGTATAAGGCACAATCGAGTCGAGCCCTTTGATCACTCTAATTAAGCAATCAGTTTAGGAAGTTAACAAAGGGGTGAGAAAGTTACATAATTAATTAAATGTAAGCAATTAAAAACTGTAAACAGTATTAAGTAAATAATTAATCCAAAGAAATCAATTAATCTTGAATTTAATTTATCATTGATTACTAGGAATCCATTCAATTGCTAATTAGATTCTTGGTCTTAGATCACATCAAGAAGCCTTAAGATGATCTATGAATTCCCTACTAGATAAGCATCCAAAGTTTAAATAATGAAGGTTAAATGAATTAAGGACTTTTCTAATCCTAAATTAACCTAAAACCCAGACTTCAACCAAGCTTAACAATCCATCAAACACCTTTGATGCATTATTTAGTCTTTGTAGTCCTCATTAAGCATATGGTAATTATGCAATTATCACATCAACATCCAATTCAATTTAAGCAATTCAATACTGATTTAACAAAATCAAAAGAGGTGAAAGAGAAACTTGATTAACAAGTAAAAGAGAAACTTGATTAACAATTAAATGTAAAACAATCAAATAAGATCTCAAAATTAAACATTAAGATTGTCAATCCCTAGGATTGATTAAAAGGTCTGAACCCTCCATGGATGGGAGGGAAGAAAAATAGAAAAGAAAGAAACCTAGAGAGAGGGGAGAGGAATAAAGATGAAGAGAGAAAGTGCAAGCAAGAGCGACAAATAGAAAATTAGGGTTATGTTCAGAGTTGTTGCAACTGCTTAAATAACTATATCTAAAATTAAAAATCTAAGTTTGCCCTTAATTTAAGGTTAATCCTCTTCCTCTTAACTTTAATTAGACACCTAATTTATCAAATTTGGTCTTATGATGAGAAAATTATGCCGAGAATATTCTTAACAATTCTTTTGACCTATTAGATGACTTCAAAAGGCGAGAACACCATTAAAACGTCACAATTTTGATAAGTTGTCTCATAAGAGTTGAAGATCTATGTCTTAGCTTTCTAATGGCACTGGTCTCAGCTCCATATGACTCCTACAACCCAAATTATGGCCTAATCTCTGCATATTGTGTAGGTTCCATCGACAACATCTCTATTATGACTTCCAGGCCAAATCTGACCCACTAGACATCCAATTCAGCCTTTGAGCTCTTCATCAAAGTTGTAAAACTTTCTCTCTACTTTCCTACAAGAAAATTCATAATTTCTAAATGCGTAGAACTTAAGTTATGTCTAAAATTTAGAAATAATATAAAATTTTTAATAATGCTAAAAAATACAATTAAACTCAATTTGAACCAAAACTTATAAAAAGTGGGCAAGACTAATCAATTAAACATATAAGAGGTTTAAGAGACTAAATATGATGGTTAACTAATATATGAAAATTTTATTTATCAAGTAATAAATTGTATTCCTCATAAATAGATTAGATAATTATAAGAGATAACAATATTACTGGATTCTTATCTCAATTAATAACATTTAATGCAGATTTAAGCATGATTTTTATTTATCAAGATGCTCCAATAATTACCATACATGTTAGCAAATGTATGCATCTAATTCTAAATACTATCCACATTGTGCATGGTTAAACTTGAGTGTTATAGTGCCTATTGCAAGTACCAACTTCTTGCACTATACCGTCTCAACCACCGTGCAACGAAGAAAACTATCTTCATCAACTTTATTCTAGTGATTCTTTAAAATTTATTCAGAACAAAATATTTATCCAAAAAAAACTTATAAGCTAATCCAAACATATATTTAATAATAATTATTAATATTAAGAGACAGTTTTGTAAACCGTTAAAAATGGGAGGAAGAATTTATTGATGACTTTTATATGAAAAATTATATGAAAAACTCTTCTTTAAATTTTTTATCTCATTTTTATGGGTATACCAAATAGACTATAAAAGAAGATTCCCAGACTAAATCCCTACTTCTTGCTAATTAATTATTAATACTACCAATTCGTAAAAATATTAATAATAAAGTCTGTCGCAGTCTTAGCCTCACATTCTAATCGTATATACTATGAATCATTCCAGAATTATAAAGCATATCACTAGTGGATTTATTAAATCAAAATAATGAGTTGATTTTGTTAAAAGTCTCACATCGTCTGTATTAATATTTCGAGTGTGATTTATATATCTATTAGGTCATTTAATTTAATGTCAATTAGTTTTAAGATAAAATCTCACATGATATGATCAGAACCAATGTCTCATTTTCGTCACCTATTTCATTAAGTTTGTTTCGTCATATGTTTTGTTCAGATATCTGTGAAATAGGGTGTTAAGAGTTTCATACCATCTATCTCATTTTATGTTAAAATCTCACATATTTACATAGGTGATATATATTATATTTTTTTATATGTACTAAATGAAAGGTTCAATTAACCTTGTCTCTATTGTAGATGTAATTGATACATGAATCTCCGCAAGGCTGTCAAGTATAGAATAAAACATAGCGTGATAAAATGCAAAGTGACAAAATGCGAAGTTATTCAATTATAGAGGCATAGATACCACTTTAAAGTGAAGTCAAGCCATAATTAGTTTGTTCGACAAAATGGACCATTTTAGGTTTCCGTTTCAATGATTCTTTCACATTAAGCATTACTCTTGCATTCACATTATAAATTGTCCCTAGAATGAGATCTTCATAATGGTTAAATGGCTCCATCAATTGTCCCTAGCTTTTGATTACCTCATTACCAAGGCTAGGCTCAGTGCACCTGTGTTTAGGCAGTGATTGTAGCTCTTGACTCTTGTTATATACCCTTTTCTTTTTCTTTTGTAATTTGTTCTCTTCCAAAACAGTTTGTATCTTAGCAAAGAGGTGGCAAGTTGATGGGCATAAAATTATCACACATGACGATTTAACCATAAAAGAAGTGTACAAACTACCTAATGATGATGCCATGCGCTATTCTAAAATGAATCTAGTTGTTAATAAAATAGAAGAACGTGTGAGAACACCAAACCTCTGCAGCAATCACTATTCGGCATATCTCACTGAAAGTGACAAAAGAACAAATAGAAGGAAATGACTTAATTTCATTCGCGCAGCTTTTGTTTCGAATAAATAAGGCAATTAGTATTCGTTAGAATTTTTTCTTTTTTTCAAGATTTTATGGGGTACAATTTTTTATTATATACACATAAAAAAATAGTCACAAAAGCAGCATAAGTTATGTATCACATAAGTAATAATTTATTAAATTAAATTAAAGTTTTACTCCTTATGATTTATATTCATTTTCAATTCAATTTTTATAATTTTTTTTAAATCAGTCATTTATTAAATAGCAAATTAACTGAAATTAAAATGAACTCAGAAATGCTATTATATTAACAAGAATTACAGAAAATGAAGCTACAATTTAAGGATGAACTGTAATACTGGGAAATTATGAGTAATTAAGCATAAACTGAGAAACAATTAAGCGAAAAGACAGTAGAGATGTAGAAGCCAAGGAGAGAGGAATCAAGAGCACAGAGGAGTAGCTTCATAGAGAGAGAAGCTGCAAGAGGAAGGACTCATTCACACTTTTCAAACCTTTCTCTCTCTTCTCATTCGGTTATATTACTTTTCTTGGATTTCCACTACATAATCCTTCAACCAAGGGGAAGCTTTCTTGGATCGTGTGCTTTTGCGTATTGTGGCTCCCTCATTTTATGTGCTAGTTGCCACATGTTCATTTGTAGTAACTAACTCTGTTGACCCATCAGCATTTCCTATGTCAATTGCTGAATCAGCTCCCTTTATGACATTTTTCCCCATTGAAATTGACCTTATTCTCAAGTAGGATTGACGATAAAATATATTAATTTTTAATTTATCTAATTTATTTATATTAAAATCAATCAAGTTTATTCAATTAAAATAATATATTTTATTAAATTAAATATAATAAATTTAATTTAATTATAAATAATTAATAATTTAATCAAAATATGCATTGAATATCTAATAGATATTTAATTAAAAATTAATTTAATGGATGTCTAATATATTTTATATTTTTTTATGTTCAAACAACTAAACATTTTTAACTTTAATACTTTCACTTTTAATAAAGCCTAAAAGCCCATAGTACACAGCAATGAGTTCCAAAAGTCTAATGCTAAATGAGAAAATTTTTAGCTAAAATTCTTTTAGAGAGAGAAATAAAATGTTTTAGAGAGTGAAACATTTTTTAGAGAAATGAAAATTTTTAGAGAGAGAAACATTTTTTAGAAAAAGAAAGAAAATTTTTAGAGAGAGAAAGAAAATCTTTAGATAAAAAAATATTTTTTTAGAGAGAAAATAAAAATTTAGAGAGAAAAATTTTTTTAGAGAGAGAATCATTTTTTAGAGTGAGAATAAAAATTTTTAGAGAGAGAAAGAAAGTTTTTAGATAGAGAAACATTTTTTAGGGAGAGAATAAAACTTTTTTGAGAGAGAAACATTTTTTAGAGAGAGAATAAAAATTTTTAGAGAGAGAAAAAAATTAGATAGAGAAATATTTTTTAGAGAAAATGAAAATTTTTAGAGAAAGAAACATTTTTTATAGAAAGAATAAAAAAATTTAGAGAGAGAAATGAAAATATTTAGAGATAATTTTGTTTTTAAATGAGTGAGTTAGATATTTATCAATTCAATCCATTAAAATGGATTAATGAAAGGATTAAATATTCATATATTAAATTGTAATGAATCTTGAATGAATTAATGGTTTATTTTGAATCCATCTATTATAATCTAATCTAAAATCAAATCAACTCATCAATTTGCCACCCCTACCCTCAAGGTCAAAATTAGGGTAATGTTTTTGCATAACAGTTGTGTCCTCCTATCAAGCTTTAGTGTGATCCAATCCATCCCACTAAACTTGAACTTGTGGAACCCAAGTGTTGTGCTTTAAGATAGTCCTAGTCCTGAGTATCTGAAGTGACTGTAGAATTGATCCTTGTTAAGATGAGAGAAGTGGTAGAGGATTGTATTGGTTTGTGGGGTCTCCTTGACATTACTTCAAGTGAGAAATGTGAAATACTGGATGTATTTTGGCAGATGGAGGCAAAAGTAATTTGTAAGCTACTGCCCCTTTTTTTCCAATGACTGGAAAGGATCTGAAATACGTCATCCCCAATTTCTTGTTCTTTCTCAGCGTCACAAAATATGCTGCATATATGGTTGTAATTTGAAAAAACCAAATCTCCCAATTGAAATTTGAAATATGATCTCTTGGCATCAGCATAATGTTTCATCTTGTGTTGAGCTCTTTGTAAGTTGTTTCTTAATTGAGATTAGAGGTTATCCCTTTGTAGCAACCATTCTTGAATATTTTGGGGATCATTAAATTCTGCACAGTATCTTGTAAAAGTGGGAGGGTCCCTACCATACACTGTGTTAAAATGAGTCATATCAATACTAGTGCGAAAGGAGGTATTGTACCAAAATTTAGCCCAAGGTAGCATTCTAAACCAGAGCTTAGTATGTGAAACATCAAAGGTACATTTCTAAACACCAATTAAGTGCCTCAAATTGCTTATCACTCTGAGGGTGATAAGAAGAGCTCATTGAAAGTGTTGTTCTCTGCAATTTAAAAAGGTGTTGTTAGAATTTGCTAGTGAAGACCCTTATAAGATACAACTGTGGTTTTAAATTGTGATCGTTGTCACTGTAATTGCAGGCATTGCGGCTATTGGAATGTGGATTACAGTCGTTGTGGCATGAAATTTTTTTAAGTTTGCACAAAATGTAAAAAAAAATTCTATAATTATTATAACTCTTCATATATCTTTATTTATAATGTTTTATAGGTTTTACTCATTTGATAAGATTTGGTATCATCTTAAAGAATAATTGGAATTGAATTCATAATCAAAATAACATAATTATTGTTATAATAATTATTAATAGGCCTTTGAAAGTTTTATTTGAGCATATATAAGTATAAGGAGTATGAAACTAAATAATATATAAACTTAAATAAGTTTTAAATAAATTTCACAAAAACATGTCATATTTTTTACACTAATAAAAAAGAATATAACTCACTTAGAGGAATGTAACTAGTTGCAACTTTAATCACATTATCAATTATGCAAGGAACAATACCACTATTAAGATACATGACTTCACCACAAAAAAAAAAAAAAAAACACATAATATAAACTCATAATTAATATCTTAAATATTTAGAAGCATTATAAGATTATTATTTTTTACTTGGCAATTCACAAATAATAAACAAAATCTCACTTAATTTTTTTAAAAAATAATAAAGTTAATTATTCAATTTAAAATAATAAATAAATAAGTAAAAGAATAAATAAATAAATAACTTAAAGACAATATAAATAGAACTTATATGAAAATTATTACCACATGGTAGAATGACGTGGAAGATCATAACCTCCACTTTCATTTTAGCTATCACTCTGCATGCTTCTTTGTCCAAAGACATAATAAAAAAAATTCACTACTTGATTGATAATGATAAGGACCTTGATAGTTCATTGAAGATTGGTGGTATGGTGGATCTTGAATTTTACCAGCATATTGATCATATGCAATGAAGTAAGGATACTGATAAGATGATGGATAGTACCCCTAACTACTCTGAGATGATTCACCAATACTGAAGTCACTAAAACTTTGTGCAATGCTCGAAGAGAAAAAATCTTCTAGTATAACATTTTGTTGCCTTCTTCTTCTCCTAGACTATGATCCACCTCTTCTGCTATCACAAATGAACTATCAAAATGAACTATATATAGCCTAGATATTATCATATCAATCATTAGGCTTTTGTCACGCTGATTGTATGGAATCTTCTGATATGGATCATTTTGCCTATGTTTGTCATCCTCTTCATCATTATCATCACTTTTTTTTAGCTTTTACATCAGTACCATCATTACTACTGTTGTTATTAGGAGGACTTAAACCACCACTATTTTTATTAGAACCTACACCATCATCATCATCATCATCATCATCATTAGCTTCCATATCTTCATCATCAGTATCAATTCTAGGCAACCACTCTAAATTTTGTACTTCATCTAATACAGGACCTTCTCATTCTTCAATCCAAGGAGATAATGGATCATCTTCTTGAATTATATAGTCAAGATTAATTGGATTGAAATTAGTTTCAATTTCATCTTGACTTCTCCTTTCTTCATGTCTTATTTTCAGCTTCATATTGTAATATGTAAAAACAAGTTTTTGTAACTTTTTATACTTGAGTCTATTCCTTGTTTTTGTATGAATGTAGTTGAATGTGCTCTAATTTCTCTCACAATTTATGGCTGAAGTTGTTTGACTAAAAACTTTTATTGTCATACGTTGAAGTTTAGGAGCACACGATCTAAATATCAACCACCATTCAACTATTTAAATGACAAAGCATAATGAATAATTATTTGTCACATAAAGTATAAATAAATTTTAAATAGATTTGCTTGTATAAAAAGAAAAAAAAAAGATTATTTTACCTGGATTCATTCTAGCTCAAGCTTTTTGAGCTTGTGGTGTGCCAAATGATTCATGTTTTTTTCCTAAAAATCATCAACTATATAACACAATATAATATGCTAATAAGTAAATATATGATATTTAATTATAAATTTATAAGATTTAAACATAAACATTCTTTACTAACCTGATTCAAAGCTTTAATTTGATCATTCATGTTTCTTTCTAATTTTATGATGACACTACTGGTTCCATCAAACGTTTCTTTATAAACATCATGCCCATGTTTAACTCCATATTAAAATTGTGAGTTAAGAAAATAACCTAAAAAAATTAATCAATTATTATGCATAAAGGTAGGAATGTAAAATTTTATAACAAAACATAAAATTATAAATTATATCGATTATTAACGCACCTGCAGAATGAAGATCAGAATGCATGAGTTTCCAGCGCTGGTTTATTATTTCGTTGTATCTTGTATGATATCGAGAATTTTGTTGGATAGATTGTTTGGCTCGATGTATGACTTCATAAATAAAACTCATTGTTGGCTTCACATCGCCGTCAATCAACCTCAAGACTTTTACAATGGGTTTAAATACTTTCAGTACATCAACAACCTTACTTTAGAATTCACTGCCCATAACATTTTTTCGTGCTTCAAATGCTAGTCCTTTTTTCTCTTTCCCAAACTTAGATCTTCTAAAATCTTCTAAGTTGAATATGTTTCTTAAACCTTGTTTTTGTTTCATAATAGCTTGAAGTTGCAAGAACTGTGTTGGAAACCAAGTTATGCCAAGACAAATAATTTCTCTACCTCCAGTGTATTTCTTCATCAAATTTATTGTCCATATGTGGTTATAGATGAAAGTTATCACTATCTTTGCATCATTCAATAGTTTCTTTACATTTTGCTTTTTTTCCTATATCCTCCAAGCAAAGATCCAAACAATGAGTTGCACATGGAAACCAATACATATGTGGCCTCTTTTCCATCAATTTTTTACTAGCTGCTTTCAGTACTTTTTCATTGTCTATAATCACTTGAACTACATATTCTTCTCCAACTTCATCTACAACTTTGTCAAGCAACTAGAGATAATAGTCTGTATTTCTAGTATCAACAATAGAAGCATCAACATATTTTAAGAAAATTATCTCATTGCTATAGTAAACAAGAAAATTCATAATATGTGTATAGTTTATACTATCAATCCAACCATTATACATTATTGTGACTCATTTTTCTTTCCAGGTACCCTCTGATGTATTTATCTATTTTTGCATTTTTTTTATATTCAACTTCTAAATATACATATGAAAATTCATAAGGAGTTGGGCACTAAAATTCTTTGCCTACATCAGCTGCTTCACCAATCAAAGCATGCAACCAAAGATAATCAACTAAATTCATAGGCAAACACTCATAAATTAGAAATCTACTTACTACTACTCCAAGCATTTTTCTTAGTGATTTCATTTAACTATCGGTAATTTTTTTGTTACTTCACTCTCTTACTACTCATAAGATTAACATTTGTAGACCTCAAAGTAGCAGAAATATCTCGTGGTCTTGTGACTTCACTAACACTTGCACGAGAGCTTCCACCCTCTTCATATTTATTTTCAGATCCCCCTATCTATTGTCTGAATCATTGTTTGTCTTCCTATTCATGATGTGATCTAAGACTCTCCTGTGTAGCTAGCCTAATTTGTTCATTAATAAGGTCTTTCATGTCTTCCTCTTCAACATTTCTCCTTAAATCTTCTTCGAATTCTTCTTTTCTTTTTTTAAAGTCAAGTTTTTTTCCTTTCTCATCCATGAAGAGTTTTATCATATTCTCCCTGACAAAAGTGTTGACTCTAGGACAACCTGCTACTTGTCATTTATAATATACTATAGGTTGCTTTAATATAGTAATATCATCCTTTTTTACTTTTCCATAAAGTTTGCATGTGATGTTGTTTCAATTTTCAACTACAATTGTTCTGAAATGCTATCCAAAATCATCACTTGGAGCACCCTTCAATCTTCCTGTAAGAAATTCTTCTCTTGGCGGCATATTGTTTAAATTTTATAATACCTATTTACAAAAGTAAATTATAATAATTATCAATAATTAACTTAATTATCATTATTACTAATACCCTAATTAACAACCAATAATCAACTTTAACTTGAAATCCTTAATATAGGCTACTAATTATCTTCTTTTAAATAGACAATTAAGTAATTAAATTAATTATCACTATTCCTAATAGTACATCAATAATTAACTTTAATTTTAAACCATTAATATATGCTACTAATTATCTTCTTTAAAAAAAATTATCTTCCTTAAACAAACAACTAATTAATTAACTTAATTATCATTATTCCTAATACTCTATGAAGTACAAACACGTCGATTTTGAGGCGTGTCCCTATGTCAGATGTATGGAAACACCCGTACGACACACGTGTCCTGTGTGTTCGATTAAAAAAATTATTTTTTAAGTTTGGACACGTCTAGGACACGACTTGAACACATTCCATTAATATTTTTTTAAAAAAAAATATTAGTTCCCATAACTAATGTTCAATTGGTAAGTCCTGTAACCCACCCAAGCTTAATCACATGACTGACGTCTCAAGTCATTATTTTCACATACCAGTATTTTAAGTTTTATCTTTTCATATGCCACTATTAGACCTTTAAGTTTTATATTTTCACACATCACTATTTTTATTTGCTCCTTCTACCTCTGTTCATACTAAGCCGTCCACTTCGTCATCACCAAAGCTTGCCTCACACTAATATTTCCTCTAGTTAATTTTTTTTATGCACATGTACTTGTACATGGTTAGTTCTATTAGGAGAAGTTAGTTTAACAGATTTTTTAGAATATGTCAATAGAAATTATGCTCCATATATTTTAGTAAGGGCTCACTAGGTAGCAAATATTGACGCATATGATATATATTAAAATATTATAAATCTCCAAATTTATAGAAATAATATTAATAAATTATGAATTTTTTTATTAAATTTTGCAATATATATATATATTTTAGAATATGTCAATAGAAATTATGCTCCATATATTTTAGTAAAGGCTCACTACGTAGCAAATATTGACGCATATAACATATATTAAAATATTATAAATCTCTAAACTTATAGAAATAATATTAATAAATTATGAATTTTTTTCTTAAATTTTGCAATATATATATATATATATATATATAGAGAGAGAGAGAGAGAGAGAGAAAGAAAGTGAGAGAGAGAGGGGGGATCGGTTTACACTAGTGTAAGTCTTTTTTGACTTACACTCTTTTCAACCAAATTATATTCACTTTCATCTAATGATTGATTATTTCGTTAAAAGTAACCATTATGAAAGTGAATCTAACAATAAAATAGTGTAAGTCAAAAAAGACTACACCTATATATATATATATATATATATATATATATATATATATATATATATATATATATATATATATATATATATATATGTCATGTTTGTGTCATACAATATTTTGAATTTGATGTGTCCTCGTGTTCTTATCCATATCGTGTCTCGTATCTGTGTTTGTGTTTCATAGCTAATACTCCAATTATCAACTAATAATTAAGTATAACTTTAAACTCTTACATAGCCTACTAAATTTTTTTAGAACTAACAATTTATTAATTAACTTAATTATCAAAAATTTCAATTTATTAATTAACTCAATTTTCACGCACTATTTTTTGTTTTAAGTTTTCTATTAAGCGTCGGGGGATACTCAACTCCTCAAGCTTTTTACTTTTTGCTTTAAGTTTTCTGTTAAGCTTCAGCGGATACTCGACTCCGCAACCTTTTTACCTTTTTACTTTAATTTTTTTTGTTAAGTTTTAGCGGATACCTGACTCCACAAGCTTTTTACTTTTTGTTTTATGTTTTCTGTTAAGCTTCGGCGGATACCTGACTCCGCAAGTTTTTACCTTTCTGCCTGTAAGTTTTCTATTAAGTTTCAGCGGATACTCGACTCCACAAGCTTTTTACCCTTCTGCCTTTAAATTTTTTGTCAAGCTTTTTACTTTTCTGCCTTTAAGTTCTTTGTCAAGTTTCAACGAATACCTGACTCCGTAAGATTTTTGCATTCCTGCTTTAAGTTTTCTGTTAAGTTTTAGTAGATACCTGATTCCACAAGCTTTTTACATTTCTACTTTAAGTTTTCTGTTAAGCTTCGATAAATACCCGACTCCTCGAGCTTCTTACCTTGTTTCTGTCATGCTTATGTAGATACCCAGCTCCACATGCTTTCTTACCCATTTGTTAAGCTTTAACAAGTACCCGAATCCACAAATTTTTTACCTATCCATCAAGTTTCAGCAGGTCTTCGTACCCATTGCCTTTAGTTTTCCGGGTCCCCGCACCCACAACCTCTAGTTTTTGGGTCTTCGTACCCATTGTCTTTAAGTTTTCGAGTCCTTGTACCCATTTCCTTTAAGTCTCTAGGTCCATATACCTGTGACATTTACCTTTCAGGGTCCTCATATCCCACATTTTTACCTTATTTTAATGTTCGTTGCGTTTTGCATCAATCTGCACACTTTATACAGTAAAAAAAAGGAAGGGAGATAACAAAAAAAAAAGAGATGAAAGTTTTCATGGACAAAATTGAATTAATTCATTTGCTTTCCATTTAGTTTGAATGTAAAGCAAAGAGGGGCAGCTGTTGATACCCAATTTTATCCATAAAATTTTTATTTTTGTTGCTTAATTAAATACTAATAATTTTATGTTAAATGATGCTTAATTGCAATGTTTTGAATACATAATATTTTTTTCAAGTTTTATTTACTTCCATTTTATTTGGATCACTACTTTTTCTTATTATTTGTAAAAAAAAAAGGGATATGCTTTCATTTTCTTAAAAATAATAATTGAAGGATATGCTTTAATGAGAAATCATGATTTGATATTCTTGAAAAATAGGGATATGCTTTTAATAAGAAATCATAATTTGATTTTCTTAAAAAATAATTGAAGGATATGTTTTTAATGAGAAATCATGATTTGATATTCTTAAAAATAAAGGATATGCTTTTAATAAGAAAACATGATTTGATTTTCTTAAAAAATAATTGAAGGACGTGCTTTTAGTGAGGAATCATGATTTGATCCTCTTAAAAAAATTCAAGATTTAAAAGGAAAGACTCAAAATAAGATATTGTGATGGTTCAATAAAAAAGAAAAAGAAAAGGATATGTTTTAAATGAGAGATCACGATTCAATTTTCTTAAAATAAATTATGACATAATTTAGGAGGCTAATTTTGTTTAGATTTTTTGTAATTAATTAATGGATTGATATTTACATGAAAATTAAGGTTTAATAATCGTTTATAAATAGAACCTTCACCCATTCACAAGGACAATTACACACAACTACAGAAAATTACACACAATTACATATAGGAGAAGAGCTTGTCACGTGAAGAGTTAGAGTTAGAGGTGGAGATTAGTAGAAGGTAAGATGTGTGTGCAAGTTAACTAAATAGAAGTCTCTGATTTCTTTCTCAACAAGTACGCTCTCTTTCCATACATTATTCATGCTTGTGTTGGATTAGATGCTGGTGAAATTGATTTTGTCCTACGGTATTTCAGTGATATGTTATAATTATGATGTTAAATGTATTTTGATATTTGTTTGGTCTCAGTATAATTATGATGTGACTTTGGATTCTTGAGAATTAAATTGAGTTTAAATTAATAGGATAAAGTATAATCTTATTTTCTATTAATTCAGGCTACATGACATGTTTATGTATTATTGGTATGTATTTTAACTGACTATCAAATGTTCTACTAAAAATTAAATGAGTTCTGATAATTTGTTGATCTGAAAAATTTAAAATTTTTATTTAAAGTGTTATTTGAATTGCAACCATTTACGGGTGATGTCTCAAGGGTGACGTTGAGCTTCACCTTTTTAAGAATTAATTGAATTAACTGAGTTGTAACGACTTGTTAATTCAAATTTTTTAAAATAATTTTTTTAATAAAAAAGACAATTTTTTATAATTAAAACAAACCAACCAACAAACATTTTTTAAAGAACGACGTGACTTTGAGTTCCATATAACATCAGAAGATACGTAGGAGCAGAAATTCATTTTTGTCAAACCAAAATTAATTTTTATAATTTAGTTGTTTCTTTTTCTTTCATAAATAGTTATAATGTTTTTTAAAAGGCGTAAAATAAATATATTTGAGGAGGAAGGATCAACTTACACTAGTGTAAGTCTTTTTTTACTTACACTCATTTTCAACCGTTAGATTCACTTTCATCTAATGGTTACTTTTAATGAAATCATTTCAACCATTGATGAAAGGATCTAACGGTTGAAAATGAGTATAGGTGTAAGCTATCCTATATTTGATTATTAAAATTTACTTCCATTGTTGGAACGGGTAGTATAGGGTGCTAATATCTTCCATTCCTGTAATCGACTCCCGAATCCAAAGTCATTTTCCAAAAGCCTAATTTTCCTAATTAAAACGCGCAATTTAAGGTGCTAATACATTTCCTTCCTGTAATCGACTCCCGAATCCAAACTTATTTTTCAAAAGACTAGTTTTCCTAATTAAAGAGTTTTTATAATATTTTTTCAATTTAAATAAACATTTGTGACGACTCTATTATTTTCAAAATCCTATTTTCGATCGTCCTATTGCGATCCTAGTTGCGACAGTGAAGAAAATGGAGGAAGAGGTCATTCCGGGCACCACTAGAAAGGAACACTACCCATATCCCCAACACACTCAAATTTCATAATTCACATCTTCTTCTAACCAATCAAGATCCCAACAACCTTAGGATTCAATGATGTTGAGTAATACCCCCTAATTTTATTTTATTTAATTTAATTTGCTGATTCCAAAAGGAGGAGATAGAAAAGAATGAAAATTTTAGTTTTGTTTGGCATTTTCTTAGAGGGAGTTAGTAGTTAGTTAAGAAAGTTCTTTTTTTTTTTTTGAATTCTAACATGACTATGTATTGATTTGTTTTTGAATGAATTGATAGAAGTTGTTTATCCAGAAATTTCATTCTTCAAGATTATATTTTGCTACTTTAAATTTGAGAATTATTTTCTGCTATCAATTGAAAAAGAACGCTGAATTAAGGGGGAGTTCATCTGAACTCTCTCACCTTAAGTAGTAGAAAAAGGTAATGACCTTAAATTCCTACAAGCTCACTTCAAAGTTTCAAAATATTTTGTCATCGTCAACAAGGGAGAGAATGTAAGCCTCAAAACCCTTTGGTGGCTAAGTTTGTAAGTTGTGTTGTGATTGTAACAACTATATTGAAAATTATGAACATTTGCTCTTAAGTATCTTGATTGAGCTAACAAGATATCTGTGGAGTTTTCTTGTTATAAATAACTTTTTCAAAACTAAATCAATTATAAGGAGGATTTTCTTGATGATTAAAGAGGGCTAAGAAGATCAAATTCTACCTTGAGAGAGTTCAAGGTGCATCTTAAGAAAGTTTCTGCAGAACTTGAGAGAATTCATCCTGAGAATGTTATGAGAAAGTTCAAGAATGTGAAGATTCTCCACAAAACACAATTGAAGAGCAAATTAGAGTTAAAAGAATGTTTTAATTATCCAAGTTATCAAGATGCAATATGAAGACGATGATGGAATCAAAGATCAAGAGGTGCTAAGAAACTTCAAGCTTGAGAGAGTTGCTGAGAATGTTAGCTGGTATGAAGCTTGAGAGAGTTCTTGGGTAGGAACTTAAGTAAAGTGCATTAACTTAGCATAAATAAGAAAATAATGGCTACCTGCCACAAGAAGGACAATTAACTATTGGGAGCCTCTAATAATTACTTTTCGCATGCTATAAAAGGCTCCAAACTTGAAATGAAGAAGGTTGAACGATTGAAGAACAATTTGCGAAAGATACAAATTCATACATGAAGAAAACTATCTCACATCTACCTACTTTATTATGAAACTCCTAAAATCCTTAATAGTTGTGTTGTAGGTTCTGCAAAATTGAGTTTATATATTTTTTGAGTGATTTCGAGACCTACTAATAATAACCTAATAAAATATATATTTTTGTACTAGGTATTATTATATCTCAATATATTTAATTTTGTTAAATTATTTTTTATTCCTGGAAAGAAGCTAAGTATTTGATTTTTGTGAAACAATAGCAGGGCTTTCCTATCAATAAGCAAGCTCCAGTATGTTACGTTATTCTGTTAGGCCCAACATGGAGTGATTGTGCAAGAGATAATTGAAAAATGGGCTTGGATTTATAAGAATAACAAAAGTAGAGCCCATGCAATAATCAATAATTAAGCCCAAAAATTTTATTGGCCACGGTTTGATTTGTGTGAAGAAGACTGGTTGCTGACTTTTGGATACAAGGAAGAGAAATTAAAAACAAATAAAAAGCTAGGGCCCATGGCTTAAATTAAAAGAAAAAAAAGTCCTTATCAAATTGGATCTCCATGCTTTAAAAGGAACAAAATTTGGAGACAGAGTGGATATGGCAGGGAGAGCACAGAGCACGGCACCGAATCAGATTGGAGACACACAGTGCCACACCAAGCATTCAGAGGGAGACGACGCATTGGGACAAAATTTCAGTCCTTTTATGGGTTTTTTTTTTTCTCCTTGTGTTTGTTACTTCATAATGCCTAATTTTTATTTTTATTTTTATTTTTATAAATATAGATATTATTATATCTTATTATATTTTATGTTAGTAACTTTATAATACTATTGATTTATTTATTTAAAAATTATTAATTTAATTATTATAATAATTGTAGGGAGTTTGTTAAAAAAATTTAGATAAAATAATAATAATTTAGTAATAAGTTTAATTGAATAAAGAAATCAAGACTTGGGTCCACAACAAATAAAGAGAGAAAAAGAAAAAAAATTGACAACCTTCAATAAAATGAGATTAAGTTTTTTAAAATTAGTTTTCTAAATCTAATCAATATCTTTTTATTATTTGGAGACCAGTTAAGGAGATTGAGTTTCTTAAATTTAGTTTCTTAAGTCCAATTATATCTTTATATTATTTGGGAACCAATTAAAGAAATTTTGTGTAAGATATACTCTTATTTAATAAAATTTCTTATTAATAGATAAGGAAAATGGAGGTTGCAGAGCAGGAAAATGAGAGGATGCATAGACACGACAGACTTGAAGACTTTTTCTCTAGAATTTATTTGCCTATCATCATAGTATGGAGAACTAAATTCTCAAATAAGGCTAGAGATGAACTTGCACACTAGATGAGATTTCCAAATTATTTTTATTTTATATATTTAATTTTTAATTACTAAAACACCTTTGTTTTATCATTCTCAATTCATTGTTGATATTTTCTTCTCCAAATAATCATAGAATTTATTCTGTTTATGGATTCAGTCAAGCTTTTTCTATTGAATGATTTAGTTCTTTGATTATGTTTGGATTAATTATTTATCTATATTAATTTGCTTCTTTGTTGCAATATCACTCCCTAAGTATATTGTCGTCGTTGAATTTTTTCAATAGGGACATTAATTTATGTATTCTAAAAATGGTGAATGATTTTTCAAAGGGTTACATTTGGTTTAATTTTAGTTTATAAATTTATACTTTCCGATTGGGAATTTTGGAAATTGAATTTTCAATTTGAGTTATTCAATGAATTAAGAATAATTAAAATATCATATTTGTGTAAGGGATTTCTGACGCTTTACTATTCATCAAATTTGAGTACTTTTTTTGTTAGTAATTTTACTTAATTTAAATTTAAAATTAATATTTATTTACTATTAATCATTTAATATTTTTCTTTAATTTCTTTATTCTTTTAACTATTCTTTTAATTTGTCTCTCTCGTGAAATCGACATCGTAAAACCGTGTTACAACTACCGCATTATTCTTTAGGCGTAATCATTACTTTTGCAATGAGTAGCTAAATTTGTTTTTTTAGGATTTAGATGAAACTCTAATCTTTGTATTAGATGATTTAACTTTTGTTTGAGATATTTTTCTTTTTTTTTATAATTAAATAATGATGATGATTATTGATTTTTAATTGTTATTCAATTTAATTTTTATTTATTGTCATGTAGTCAATGAGTAAATTTAAATTGATCTTTTAATCACATGCCTAATTCTTATAGTCTTAAATGTTGGTTGTGCAATAGTATTAAATACTTTTGTTCTAAGAATTGAATAATTCATGCTATATTAAATAGTTTATGTCATAATTTGAATATGTCATGTTATTTTTGATGAGCTGTGTCATTAATTTGGTTGTAATAATCTTTACTAGTGTTCAAAGTTTATAGCTGTAAACACTTCATAGAACAAGATTAATTTACATTCAAGTTAAATTCATCTTTGTGTGGTTAGTGGTGGATTCGAGGTCTTGGAAATGTTCTCTAATTGATCTTGTATTTTAATTTACATCATTTCTTTTAGATTTATTATTTTAGTTTTAGTTTAGCACGTAATTTGAATTACTAGATTAATTAAATAAAATCAATTTTTTTTTGCATTTTCTTTAAATTAATTTAGGTGGATATTAGATTTTAGTTAATTTTGTCACTCTTTGTGGGTATAACACCCTTATATTTGCCAAATATTATATAGATATTGTGTGCTTGCAAGTAAAGGGTAATTTTATTACTTGAAAACTCTTTACCTACCCACTTGTATCAAACACTTAAAACCTATCTTTGATGGTTAAGTGTTGGTGGTGAGCTTGTCGGTTGTGCAAGCCACTTGTAAGCTTAGTTAAGCTGATTGTAAGAGCCTAAAGAGGTTTGACAGGAAAGAATACTAGTGAAACACACTTGGAAAGGTTGAGGGAAAAGAATACTCGTTTGTAAGAGCCTGAAGTGACTTAGTAAGAAAGAATACTTTTACATAGTGAAAATCCTAGTATTTGCTAGGTACTGAACGTAGCTCCAAGTGGTTTAGGGATGAACCAATATAAATCATGGTGTCTTGCTTCTTGCTTCTTCACTTTAACTCATTTCAATGTTCTGATACTGATCTTAAGTAAATTTGTGTTACTCTCTATAAAAACTAAAGTGTCTTTAGTTAAAGTGATCTTAACAAGAATCTTCATATTGTAAAGTTCGAATCAGAATTTTTGGAACAATTTCTTGTTACTAAGAAGGGCTTTTTAAAGCTTAAGTGTTGATATGTTATGATGTTAATCGAAAATAATTTTTGGTGTAACAATATGAAACTATAAGAGAGTTCAATTTTACTCAACATGTGAACTTTCTCACGAACTCTCTCAACCTGCAATACTTGTTCTTGTTCTCCCCTATTGTGAACTCTCTCATCTAACCCTATACTTTAAAGCAACCTTCTCACCTCCAAGTTTGTTAAACTTGAAAAAAGCGTGAGAAGTATAAGATTTTCAGGTGAAAAACAATACAATTTAACCTCCCTTCTTGTATTACTACCAACTTCATCAGCATATGAAGCCTTAGCCATTTTAAGTTTGACAGTCAAGGTAGGTTTATCCTTCTAAGCTTGAAGAAACTCATGGACCAATTCCTCACCATTTTTTTCAAAATCATAATGGTGATCAATGGCCTCCTAAGTAGCTTAGAATTCAATAAAGATTGTCTCAATGCACTCAACAAGGACTAAGCGTTCTTCTGCTTCAAAATCATCCATACTGTAAGCAAGGAGTGGAAGGAAAGAAGATAATCTTCTCCAGGTTGTGATATTAGCAATGGCATCATTGAGATCTTTAGATAAAAACATCTTGATCTCATTAAGAAGAGAAAGAGGTCGACTTGGATTAAGTTCGTGTGGAGGCAAATCTTCAAGTTGTTTAAGAATGCCACTAAATAGGGCTTCATTATCCTTATTTGACACTTCATCAGCAGCATGGTCAGACTTATATTCATTGAAGGAACCTTTCTCATATATAGTTTCACTTTCAGACCCTTCAGCTTGTTCATCTCCACCTTTTGCCAACAAGGGCTTGCTAGGTTCACCATTTTGTAAGGACATGAGACTTTCACCTGAAGGAAGTTCAAGAGTAGTAGTTACCACAATCATAATACTAGGAAATGCTAGAACACTAAGGAGTTGAGAATCTGACATGACTTCCTCTTCGACGGTTAAAAGAGTTGATACAAGATCACCTTGTGTAGTGTTGTCATTTGGAGGTAAATCTTCACCACTGTCAAGAGAAGATAGTCGAGCTGTTTCAAAGGCCGTTTTTATGCAGTCGTTTGAAACCACAATAGAAGCTTTTAATATCGTGTAAAATCATAGACATAGAAGAAAAGATAGAACAACTATACCTTTATTCTGTGAGTTGGCAAGGAAGAAGTGCCAAGTTTCGTCATGGTCACTCCCTGTTAGATTGAAGGAGCCAAGAAGAACTTAGGTAACTCCCTGTTGAACAGGCATCGAAGCCATCGCATTGATGCTTACTAAAGAAGGTAGTAACGAATAAATAACTTAGGTGTGTTAATTGTACCTTGGACGCAAGGAATAGCCAATTCGACCAAACGAACTTCGGGAACTGGCTTAGCCAATGCGAAAGGCACATTTGGAAGTTTCATGAGATTGAAAGGTTTCAAGAAGTCGAAAATATCAAATGATGGATTAACCTAATAGGCGCTGCTAAATCTTTGGAGGCAATGGTTGAAGTGTTAGTGTTGCTTTCAATAAAAGTTCTCGGGCCACGCGTTTATTTACATACCGGCGTGTGAAGGTCTCCTCCGAGTCTATGACAGATCGGGCATCCGCCCGGCTCCTAATGGGTAGGCTCATCTTATGCTATCACCCACATGATTGGGATTCCAAGTACTCTTATAAAAACATTCAAATGCGACAATTTCCTTGGTATGAAGGTTATGGTGTAACATATGTTACCAAATGACTTCACTACTCAAGAGGGGGGTGAATTGAATTTATAAAATATTTTCACAAATCTTTCACAAAATACTTGAATATCAATTTTTGTTGAATTTATTAATTGATTGAGATGAAAGGATAGATAAGATTAAATACTTTCACTCACAAATGAATTAACCAAGTTAGAAAGTATTCAAGCAAGCATATAAAATAAATGCACAAATATAAAGGAGTTGAGTTTAGAAGATCAAATACAAGATTTATCCTAGTTCAGTTATTCCTTGTGACCTATGTCTAGTCCTCAAGCAATCACTCGAGATTTTCCACTAAAACTTCAAGCTTGAATAAGTGCTTGCAACTTTTACAAACTAGAGCACTCATCAATATCTTGGGATGCCTCACACATTGTGCTTGAGCCTTAACAACAAGAGATACATCACCCTTACAACTTTGAGAGATACCTCACCTTCATAGAATTAATCAGAGTATGAATATAAGGAAACTCTCACAAGAGTAGATAATGCAAATTGAAGCTCAAGGGGTATAAATTCACTCTTTGATGCTCAAAATAGAGGTTTTATGGGAATGACTGTGAAAGCTCATATTAATGCTCAACAAAGAATTTCATATTGATTTCCAACTTATCTTTAATGCCCAACAACATGTATTTATAGCCCATTAAAGATTAGAGTCATTGGGGGGGGGGGTTGGTTGGAGTATTAAATGCTCGAAACTAGTCGTTATTCCTTGTTTTATGAAAAATGAATTTATTTGAATAACAAATTTCTTATTTGAATAAAGCTATAAATAGCACAAAGGAGATTTGGTTTTGGAACAAGTTATTCGAATAACACAAGCGTTATTCGTATAATACAAGTGTTATTTGAATAAATCATTTAAAACTAGTTTATGCAAAACATTGTTATTTGAATAACAATTATGTTTTTTGAATAAACAAAACGCGCCAAGACTTATTTTAAACCTTTATTCGAATAAAGTAGAGATTTATTCGAACAAAGCTTGATCAGATGGAATCCTTGGCTTCTTTGACTTTGGTTATTAGAATAAGAGATCTTTTATTCGAATAAACCCTTTTGAAAAACATTTCAAACAACTTTTAAAAACTTGCCAATGGATTCCAAATGTCTAACAAGCTTTCGGGCACTTAGTGGTTGTTTCTTGAGAAACCAAAAATCATTTTGAAACCTTTAAAGCAAGTGTGCTATTTTGGTTCTTTGAAAAATATTTTTAGAGCTTTAGTGTGAACCTCTTTATACCTTTACACAATGATTTAAGTCCTAAAGCTATTCTTGAAAGTCTTGGACTTGATCTTGCAATATTTTCATATTTGTTATCATCAAAACAAAACTTCAAAGGTCAATAGGCAATTACATTCTCTCCCTTTTTGATGATGAAAAATAATCATTGAGAAAAGAGTTAGTTTCATAAATTAGAACTCATAAAATTGTTAGAGAGACTTACTCGCCCTCCTTTTCGTAAGAGATGAAATTAATTTAGAGTTATGCGCAACTCCCCTTTACTTTTGGAATCCCAAGATTCATTTTTCATTAACTTATTTTTTCTCAAAAACATTCTCAATACATGAGAACTCTAGCTTTTTCTCCTCTTTTTGTCATGAAAAAAAAGATGGAGCAAGAGAAAGTCAAAGCATAAGCAATGGATATTCATTTAAGTCTAGCATTTTACTTTTATTAAAGGCAGTAAATTTATCATTTAAATATAGGCCTAAACATATTGAGATGCAATTCAACAAAGCCAATAATAAGCAATTAAACATTCAAAGCATTGAGGCAAAAATATCAAGTGCATTTCATTCATAAAAAGAGTTGGCCAATCGCATTTACATTTTCATCAAAAACAACCATTACAAAAACAAACATAGATCTTAAACCTAAGGATCCAAAAAGTATGTATCTGGTGGCAGAGGATGAGAGTTATGTGCTCTATTAGTTAGCAATTCCCTCAAAGCAGTCTGCTCGTGCTCAACATCTTCTATCCTATCAAACATAGCAGAAAAGGTGTTCTCCATATAGGCTTTGTTGTCCAGTAAGGTGGCCGCTCATTTGTGATTGGGCCAGCGGCAGTAGTAGCATCAACAGGTTCTCCTGCTTCCTCATCAGCACCAGCCTCTTCCAATTCATCCGGATACACCTAACTATCTTCGTCCCTTACCATCTTCATCTTTTTAAGCGTGAAGGAACCAAAAATGTTACGGTGTGTTAGCTTTGTAGGCTGCTCGGTCTTCAAAATCTGTGGGTATTTGTTGAGAAAGTTAGTGATCAAAAGAGCATAAGGCAGGTTAGATCTTTCCTTGCCTTTGGCCTTCATCATGTGCTTCACGATGAAGTTGGTCTTGTAGTAGCAGAGCTTCATTAACCCTTGGTGTGCCAAGAGATCTAGGAACTCAAAACCATATTCTTTTTCAAAGAAAGACAAATCTATATGCTTAGGTTGCACAAGATTCTTGATCACGAAGTGAGTTCTGAAGTGATTGATGTCCTCCTGATAAGAAGCAAGTCTTTGAAGATCTAGTGGGTTGTTGGTGGGGGCAGTTTTGGTTCTTGGGCGTTTGGGGTTGGATGAGGATGTCATTGCAAGAGCTCGTGGGTATGGTGATTAGAAAGAAAATGGAAGAAAGGAAAGGTGAGAAGGGCTGGGGTTTTGGAGATTTGGTGTAGGGGCAGAGAGAAGAGAGAAAGACGAAGGAGATGAGAAAGAGTGAGATATGATAAATGAAGAGAACAACACAGTTCGCATATATAGAGCCCCTGTTTATTTGAATAACATGGGTGTTATTCGAATAAATACGTGGTAACCTAACAGTCCTGGCTTTCTTCTAAGCATTATTCAAATAACAGTTCTGTTATTCGAATAACAAAGCATTTAGGCTTGGCTTACTGCTAAGTTTTATTCAAATAACCTTATAGTTATTCGAATAAAACCAGAAAGGAACATAATTTAAATGCTTCTGCCAAGTGTTATTCGAATAACAATGTTCTTATTCGAATAAAAACGTAGAAACCTAACAAGCTTGGCTTTATGCTAGGCGTTATTCGAATAAGGATTCCCTTATTCGAATAATGTAACACCCACCGTAGGGTGCCACATTTATGTTACTTTATTACCAAATTACCCCAAGTTATAAAGTATGATGTTATAATAAAATACAAGTTGTAAAAATTCTTTTTTTTTTATAACAATAACAATAAAATAAACTTAGCGGAAAATAAAACTATGATACAACAATCTCACACATAAAGTACATCGTTATACATAACAGTCATCACTCATAATTTACATCATTACACATTACACACGTACTGTCAGGATTATTTATATTACAGACTTTTTTTTTTTTTGAAACAACAAACACACTTAAATAATTACAAACATTATTTATATCAGAGTTCAAACATGCCCAAGTTTAACTAAAATAAAGCGAAGACCCTCGAGAGGGTCCTCCTCGGGTTCCTCGGCAGGTAGGAATCCGTTATGACGAGTAGCCCTACGAACAGGTGTCCGGGCTGATGACACTATGCTGATTTCCGTTGGGACATAATTTCTAGTGTCCCAATGTCGCCTGATATGCAACGGAAATTCAACATGAACAAAGATAATACACGTAAAAAACGGATCCCCACGATACAAATAATAAAAAAAAAAAAAAACGAAAATACTAATACTAACAATCAGTACCCCTCATAAATAAGTCCTCGCTCATCCGGACTTGTCCTCCACTCTCTAGCTCCTCCATGAAATTGTAAACGTACATATCCGAAGAAACTAGCTCCCGTTGACATGTTGTCGAACTCTCATGGCTTCCGGATGTGAGAAGTAATTCCTCTTCTCCTTCTAGTACCGTATCTTTCTCAAGAAAATAAATAAAAAAATAAAAAAAAAAGTAAATAAATGTCTTTACCCAATATAAATACAATAAACAGATAAACATACAAAGAGGTGAGATCACCTACACCATTACCAAAGATGATAGCAGATCGTAGATAATACGATAAACATGTTATGCAAAAATATCATATCATGATCACAATTATGGCATCATCATAATGTAAAAATAATTACCATCATCACCTTCTTGTTCCACAAATAATTACAAGAATACCACGATATGTATGTATATGTTAAATTCATGCATGCAGAATTAACATAGACTCAATGTCCTACTCCATGGAGCTAATACTCAAGTCGGAGAAATTGATCGAAAAGATCCGCCGGTATCTCGTGCCTCGGACCAAGTGCTATAATTATATCTTGCACATCTAAGCTAACATACACGATGCCTTTGTCGATCTTGATTAAGAATAGTGTCTCGGTCCGGATCATCGTGTGTTGCATCGGTTTCCTCTAACTCACGGTGCGTAAGAGCTACCAAAGTTCTAGCCCATTGCGAGCAACACCGCACCCCGATGCCCCCCAAGGTCAACCAACTGGTGACCTACACTACAGCATATCGCACCTACTATCAAGAGGTGTACGTTTCTCCAGGAAATTAGCTATATTCAAACCGTTGGACCATTTTCAATGCATGTGTAATGCACCAATTACTAACCAAAGGTAAATCACATAATTTCTCATTCCGATTCGAGTTATCTTGTTTTTCGTTCGTAAAATGGATTAATGCCAATTACAAGACAAAATTCTCAATTTCTTATACAAATTTCATATATTGTTTTTAACTATAAGGTTTATTGTATAATGATTAATCTGTAAATCACATAACTATGTTTTTCTCATTCGCAAAATATTTTCGTTTACGTTTTTTACGTACAAGAATGATTTGTAACATTTTTCTTTCAATGTTACATTTTAAAAATCACAAAACTATTTTCTACTTAGAGTATTCTAAATTACGTAAAAATGATCTTTTATTTTTAAAATGTATAGCAATGTTTCCACAATATTTAGATCGTGTAAAATATTTAAACGCTGTTACAAATCGCGTAGGAATAATTTAACGTTTTTCAAATCGCGTAACTTAAAAATTACGTTTTTGAGTTACGTAAATCGCTTTTCACCATTTTTACCCTTCACAAAATATTTCTTGACTTTAAAAATATTATTTTGAACATTTCTCATAAAAATATAATTTCTTACGTTATTTTCTTTCTATTCTAAATCAAAAATCCCTTCCGTACTATATTTTCTAAAAAAAAGGGTAATTTTATTACACTTTTTTATTGATTTAATCTTACCAAATCATATTTAATTGATTTAATTACTATTTAAATTTCCTAACATTTTCCAAAACCCAATACTTAAATTCTAAAGGTTAGAAATTTTAAGTTACAACGTTTCCTTTTATATTTCTAAATCATTTCTAAACATTAAATCAAATTTTATGTTTAAGTTACAAACGTTTTTTTATATTTCTAAATCACTTCTAAAAAAATTAATTCTTCTTAAGATAATTTAAAGTTCAACACTTAAATTCCTTTCCAAAATCCTTATTTGAAAACTCTTATATTTTGTTGCATCAAAACATTTTTTTCTAAATTATCAAAACCTTATAGATGGTCATCTGGACCATGAAATATTTTTCTTCTAACTTAAACAAATTTCATTCTTGTTTCTACACAAAATAAATTCATGAAAATACTACTTAAAAACCGTACACTTCTCATTTTAGAAAACAAACCCTCTTGTTTATTTTCTTTACTTCTCTAATCTTTCAATTTTACCATTTATGAAAATATCATTTTTGTGAACACTAATTTAATTGGTGTCTTGGCTGAAATTTATTTAGTTCAAAGACTAAAAATCAACTTCATTGTTCTTGAAAAATTTCAATAAAAACCCTAAACTTGGAAGCTCAAAACCGTGACCTCCTCCATGGCCTTTGGAGCCAAAATTTTGTTTATTTCAACATACATCCATCATAATATATTTAACATATATCATCATGCATATCATAAAAGCTTTTTATCATATAAGCAATTAAAAATTATACTAAGCATGCAAACACAAGTAAATCATGCAAAATATATCAAGCATAAAAGCAAAAATAATTAAAGCACATAACACACACACAAATTATTACATGACCATGGATAGGAATCCTCACATGGATTCACCATCCATCAAATATAAAACCTTCCCTCACCACCATGTTTGGTTGATGAGATGAATCTCCTCTTACCTCTTGAAGAACCACCAAAGAGCTTGTTGCTTTGTCTTTGGAGCAAGATCTCCACCAATACAAGTTCTTAAACATGAAACAAATACAAGAAAATTAGTATATCAAGCTTGAACAAGAAGAACCATGGATCAAACATGGTTTAGAACATGAAAAAGAAAAGAATAAATGAAGTTTTCTTACACTTCACCAACAAAAGCTCTAGAACTTGATCTTAGTAAAAGTCCTTCAAGATGGAAGAATTAGAACTTGGTGTGAACTACAAAGGTTCTTAGAATGATGAAAGGATTCAAGAAACTAGGTTGTATGAAATTAAAAAGTGATGGAGGGGTGAATTGAGGTGCTTGGCCGAATGGTGTGTTTTTGGGAGAGAAATGGAGTTTGTTTTTGGTTTGGTCTTGAAACTTAAGTGAAATAAGTGAAGGTGTGATAATGTGAAGTGTCAAAATGAGTTATTTGGCCATTTGGACAATGCATGGCCGTAGCATGCATTAGAGAGAAATGGAAAGTGAAGTTTGACAAACATAAAGCATTAATGATCAATAGGAATTGGTCTATGTCTTTGACACTTTCATTGTCTTTCATTCTTTTTTTTCTTTATAGGCTTTATTAAAAAGCCTACACTAAATTGTCTCCTTTCCTCCTTGCTCTTCAAACCGTCCCCTCCTCCATACACTCAAAATGTGCCAAATTACAAAGCCATCACTATAAGTCATCCTAACCATTGATTAAAAGAATGGTTTGGATTTAAATTAGCTTCTAGGTTTAGGTTTTAGATGGAAAACTTCATTTGAGCCATTGGATCATTTTTGACTTTGGTTAATCCTAACCATTGAATATGTCTCCAAAATGAAGGGTCAAGATTACATTTCAAACTTTATATCCAAGGGTCCAAAATGGTTGTAATCATTTTTGACGACTAATTCTCCACCATTGATCTAAATCCAAATCCAATGGTCATTAATGATCCATCTCCACCATTGATTAATTTTACATCCAAGGGTTGATAATGGTCATAGCCATTTAGAAGATTAAATCCCTACCCTTGATTTAATTTCAATCCAACGGTTATAATTGATCCTATTTATTTTTAAGATCAAATCTCCACCGTTAATTAAATCAAGATGAAATGTCTAATGTAAGTCTAGCATTTTACTTTTATTGTAATTAAATTAATAGTGGATATCCAAACCACTAATGTTATCTTAATAATATTTTAATAATATAGAATTTTATTTTTATCCATTATAACCTCATAAAAATATAATTCTTGTATTTTTTGTCGTCGATAATTAAATACAAGATTGGGCAGTGAAAACAATAAATCATGATAAAAGAAATTTTCTAAAACCTTGTTTCCTGATTCATCCGGATAGTTTAGTAAGATCCTCTTCATCGTTTAAACAAGATAAATTTTTCTATACGTAGAAAAATTTTCCATTTTATAAAGGGACCCACCTAGGCCCATCGTATGTGCCACCTGGCCCACGTATACCTCGTGGGGCCCACAGCAAAAAATTCCAAAATCACACATAAAATCATAAAAATTACAAAACTCACAAATATCAAATCAGTTACACGTAAATTAATTAAGACTAAACAAAATGAAAAATTAATTTACGTAGATTTTTCCTACCAAAATTATTATTTTCTTGACACGGAGCAAATTACTCAAAACGATCAAATATGCGAATTTAAATATTCAAAATAGCTTTTACAAGATTACACGAAATCACTAAACATTCAATAACAAAGCATTAACTTGGTCAAAGATTATTGTTTAATACATAGGAAGTTTGGGGTGTTACAAATAACGCATACAAAACAACAGAAATGAGGGCTACTGGGATTTGTTATTCGAATAAGAAAAGTCTTATTCAAATAAGGCTATAAGAAAAACACTAATAAATAAGTTTAAAGTTACAGTTTGAGAGGAGGAAACTTACCCAATGATGGAGTACCTGCAAAATAAAATTTGGGATACATCCGACGCTCAAGTCAGTAATAATTCAAGAGAAATAAATCAATGATAAAGCAATAAACACAAGCATTCATTCATATGCATGATTGATCATTTATGCCCAATTCTCTTCTAATGTAAAAGAATGTTTCTTTTGCCAAAGACTTAGTGAAAATATCTATAAGTTGTTTACTTGTTTCAACAAATTCTAGCATGTAATCTCCTTTTTGTACATGATCTCTTATAAAGTGATGCATAATTTCAACGTGCTTAGTCCTTGAGTGCAAGATGAGATTTTTAGACAAATTAATTGCACTAATGTTATCACATCTTATAGGGATATGATCAAGTCTAGAAGTTATTGGTTCATCCAAAGGATTTGAGCACAATGACTCCCAGCTGCAACATATTCAGCTTCAGCTGTAAATAATGTTACACTATTTTGTTTCTTGCTATGCTAAGAAACTAAAGAGCTTCCAAGCAAGTGGCAAGTTCTACTAGTGTTCTTCCTATCCAATTTGTATCCAACAAAATCAGAATTGGAATAACCAATTAGATTACAAGAGGCACCTTTAGGATACCACAATCCCATTTGTGAAGTGCCAACAACATATTTCATTATTCTTTTTACTACACTTAAGTGTGATTCTATAGGATTAGCTTGATATTTAGCGCACATACACACACTAAACGTAATATCAAGCCTACTAGCAGTAAAATAAAGGAGAAAACTAATCATACCTCTATACTTAGTGATTTCTACAGGTTTACCTCCTTCATCCTTATCCAAATAACAAGAAGTTCCCATAGGTGTAGCCATATGCTTGGTGTTATCCATTCCAAACTTTTTGAGCAGCTCCTTGCAATATTTGGATTGACTTATGAAAGTTTCATTCCTTGTTTGCTTGATTTGGAGTCTAAGGAAGAAATTGAGCTCACCCATCATTGATATTTCAAACTCATTTTGCACAATGTTAGCAAACTCCTTACAAAGAGATTTAGTAGTAGCACCAAATATTATATCATCAACATATATTTGAACAAGAAGTATGTCATATTTTTTATGCTTGATGAAGAGAGCAATGTCAACCTTTCCTCTAGAGGAGCATTTTTCCAATAAGAACTTGCTTAACCTTTCATACCAAGCTCTAGGAGTATGTTTTAAGTTATACAAGACCTTTTTTTAATTTAAAAACATGGTTGGACTGTTCAAAGTTTTCAAAACTAGGAAGTTGTTCCATATACACCTTTTCTTGTATAAAACCATTTAAGAAAGCACTTTTAACATCTATTTGATAAAGTTTGAAATTCATAATGCATGCATATGCAAGTAGCATTCTTATAACCTCTAATCTAACTATGAGAGCATATATTTCCTCATAATCTATGCCTTTTTCTTGATTATATCCTTTAGTAACAAGCCTAACTTTGTTTCTTATTATTAAGCTCATTTCATTAACTTTGTTCTTAAAAACTTATTTGGTGCCAATTATGGAATGATCATTGGGTCTTCAAACTAACTCCCAAACTTGATTTCTTTCAAATTGGTTTAGTTCATCTTGCATGACCAAGATCCAATGTTCATCATTAATGGCCTCATTTATGTCTTGAGGTTTAACTTGAGAGAAAAAAGTCATATGATTATATACATCTCTAAGAGAGTTACAAGTAGTTACCCATTTTTATGCATCACCTATTACATTGTCAAGAGGATGATACCTTGATGTCCTCCATTCCTTGGGAAGATCTATGATTTTTGAATTCTTTTTCCTTGGGGGATCAAAAGGGCTTTCTCCTTACTTTTTCACTTTTTTTCTCCTTATTCTCTAAGTGTATTTTTGCCAAGATTTATACAACATCATTAACCAAATCCTTTCTCGGACCATTTGGGTTAGTTTTATTAAAAGCAACATGAATGGACTCTTCTATGGTCATAGTTCTTTTATTGTAAACTCTAAAAGCTTTACTATGTATAGAGTACCTAAGAAATATTCCCTCATCAGACTTAGCATCAAACCTCCCTAAGTTATCCTTTTCATTGTTTAGAACAAAACATTTATATCCAAAGATATAAAAATGTGAAATATTTGGCTTCCTTCCCTTGTATAAATCATAGAGGATTTTCTTTAAAATTGGCCTTATTAAGACCCTATTCATAACATAATAAGTGGTATTTACTGTATCTGTCCAAAAGTACTTAGGAAGGTTAGCCTCACTGAGCATAGTTCTTACTATTTCTTCTAAAGATTAATTTTTCTTTTCTACAATACCATTTTGTTGAGGAGTTCTAGAGACAGAAAAATTATGCTCAATGTCATGTTCATCACAAAAGGTTTCAAACTCATAGTTTTCAAACTCACCACCATGATCACTTCTTATGAATGCAATGCAAAAACTTTTTTCATTTTAGATAACTTTGGCAAGTCTCTTAAAATATTGAAAAACATTATTTTTTGTGAGATAAGAATAATGTTCATGTAAACCTAGAAAAACCATCCACAATCACTAATACATAGTAATTTCCACCAAAACTCATTGTTCTAAAGGGAACAAAAAGATTCATGTGTAAAAATTGTAAAGGTCTAGTAGTTGAAACAATATTTTTATCTTTAAAAGTGACATTTACTTGTTTTTTCTTTTCACATGCATCACATAGTTAATCTTTTCAAATTTGAGCTTGGGAAGCCCAATTATTAGCTTTTTTGAGACCAGCTTATTTAAGTGATCCAAGTGAATGTCAGCAATCCTTCTATTCCATAACCATGAATCATCTTCTTTACTCATAAAGCATTTAGCATCATTTGAATATATATCAAGGCTAATCATATATATATTATTAACCCTATGACCAATAAACTTAACTTACTTATCATATTTTCCTTCAATTATGCAACAATTAGAATCAAATATAACTTTATTTCCTTTATCATATAATTAATTAATGCTAAGCAAATTATGTTTAAGCCTTTTAACAAGTAAAATATTATCAATAGAAGAGGAAGAGATTTTACTAACTTTGCCAACTCTAAGGATCTTCCCTTTTTTGTTGTCACCATATGTTACATGTCCATTCTTCTTGGGGATAAGGAAGGAAAACTTAGAGTCATCTCCAGTCATATGTTTAGAGTAACCACTATCAAGATACCAATTTGAGTTCTTGGCCTTCAAGCACACCTACAACACACATTTAGATTTTAACCTTTGGTACTTAAATTTTCTTAGGTCCTTGTGTGTTAGCTTTGGGCAAGGTGCCCTTGAGGACCCAAACCATTTTAGTTTCAACCTTGGTGTTGATGTTTTTCCTCATATTACATGTTGAAGCACTGTGCCCCTTCTTCCCACAATGAAAGCATTTGATAAAGGGACTACTAGAAGTACTTAAGGAAATAAAGAAATTTTGGTAAAGCTTTTGTTGGCTTTTGGGATTATACCATAAATCGGCCTTTTGAAAAACACATCTTTGTTTCCCTAACAATATATTCAAGTTATCTCTTCCAAAGGTGAATTTTGAAAGAGTATTTTTCAAATCATCAATTTCTTTTTCAAATGCTTTACATGATGAGCAAGATGAAGATTTGGATGCATTTTTATGTGAAGAACAAGTCATGCATGATTAGTTGGCATCAATTAGTCTTAGAGTCTCATTCTCAATTTTGAGTTCTTCAATCTCCTTGTTTAAAATAAAAATTTTATTTTCTAATGAGGAGATTATTTACTTGGAAGATGAAACTAATTTGTGAGCCTCATGGACTCATCGTGCAACTTTCCAAAAGCATCTTGTAATTCACTATAGGAAGGTGAAGAGTCTAGGTTAGAAGAAGTTACCTACATGTCACTTTCTTCTAATTCTTCTCCTCTAGCCATAAGACATAGATAGACTTCCTTATTTTCTGAACTATCCATGGAATCCATGTCATTGTCATCCCATGCTATGTAGGCTCTCCTTCCTTTCTTTTATTTAGAAGGTCTCTTGTCAAACTTCTCCGTCTTCTTTAGATAAACAAGACAATCTATCTTCATATGCCCTAATTTTTTGCATTTATAGCATATTAGAGTAGATGAGGTTCCTTCCCATTTATGATAAGTCTTCTTTGGAGGGAAAGATGACTTTCTTTGAATTCCCTTCTTCTTAAAGAATTTTCCAAACCTTCTTACAAGGAAACTAAGATTCTCCTCATTTAGCTCAAGGCTCTCTATGCCATCTCCATCATCATCATCATCATCATTATCATCATCAATTGTGGAGGAGGTGGCTTTGAGTGCAATCCCTTTTTTTTTCTTGTCATACTCCTCATTTTGATTGAGTCTACTTAGCTCCAATTCATGCTCTTAGAGCTTCCCAAATAGAGTGGCTAGTGTTATTGTTGATAGGTTTCTTGACTCCACAATAGTCGTCACTTTAGGTTGTCAATTCCTGTTCAAACACCTCAAAACTTAGTTAATAAAGTCTTCATTAGGAAAAAAATTTCCCAATGAAGCAAGATGATTTATAATATAAGTGAACCTCTTTAGCATTTCTTGAATGCTTTCTCCTTGGTTCATTCTAAAATGTTCATACTCATGAGTGAGAGTATTTTTTTTTTGTCTTTTTACTTCACTTGTACCCTCATGGGTTACTTATAAAGTATCTCACATTTCCTGGGCAGTCTTGTAATTTGATACCATAAAGAACTCATCATATCCCAATGATGGGGTAATTATGTTCTTGACTCTCAAATTATATTGGACATTTTTCTTATCTTCATCGGTCCATTCATTTTTGGTGTATTGGTTCTTACACCATCAACCACACGTGTGAGAACAAATGGATCATTTTCAATGGCTTCCCACACATCAAAATCAATATCTTCAATAAAAATCTTCATCCTTTCTTTCCAATATTCACAACAATCCCCATTGAAAAGGGTCGTCTATTTATAGAAGAACTTTCTGAAGAAAAACCATTTGAAAAAGTCATAACTTCTCTTGAAGCTGCTAAGCTCTTTACACAAGAGTCTAACTCTGATACCACTTGTTACCAAGTGGCTTCACTACTCAAGAGAGGGAGTGAATTGAGTTTATAAAATATTTTCACAAATCTTTTGCAAAACACTTGAATATCAATTTTCGTTGAAGCTATTAATTGATTGAGATGCAAGGATAGATAAGATTGAATACTTTCACTCACAAATGAATTAATCAAGATAGAAAGTATTCAAGCAAGGATATAAATTAAATGCACAAATGTAAAGGAGTTGAGTTTAGAAGATTAAACACAAGATTTATCCTGATTCAGCCATTGCTTGTGATTAACGTCCAATTTTCAAGCAATCACTCGAGATTTTCTATTAAAACTTCAAGCTTGAATAGGTGTTTACAATCTTTACAAACTAGAGCACTCAACAACACCTTGGGATACCTCATCCTTTGTGCTCGAGCCTCAATAAAGGATACATCACCCTTACAACTTTGAGAGATACTTTACCCTCTTCACAGAATTAATCAGAGTATGAATATAAGAAAACTCTCACAAGAGTAGAAAATACAAATTGAAACTTTAATGCTCAAAATAGAGGTTTTATGGAAATGGCTTTGAAAGCTTGAATTAATGCTCAACAAAGAATTTCATATTGATTTACAACTTATCTTTAATGCCCAACAATATGTATATATAGCCCATTAAAGATTAAAGCCGTTGGGGGGTTGGTTGGAGCATTAAATGCTTCAAACTAGTCATCATTCCTTGTTTCTTAAAAATGAGTTTATTCGAATAACAATTTTGTTATTCGAATAAAGCTATAAATAACACAGAGGAGATTTGGTTCTGGAACACGTTATTTGAATAACACAAGTGTTATTCGAATAAACCATTTAAAGCTGGTTTCTGTAAAACACTATTATTCGAATAATAGTTGTATTATTCAAATAAACAAAATACGTCAAGGCTTATTTTAAACCTTTATTCAAATAAAGTAAGGCTATATTTGAATAAAGCTTGATTAAATGGAATTCTTGACTTCTCTGACTTTGGTTATTCGAATAAGGAATCCTTTATTTGAATAAACCGTTTTGAAAAACATTTCAAACAACTTTTAAAAACTTGCCAATAGATTCCAAATGTTCTAACAAGCTTTTGGGAACTTAGTGGTTGTTTCTTGAGAAACCAAAAACTATTTTGAAACCTTTAAAACAAATGTACTATTTTGGTTCTTTGAAAAATATTTTTAGAGCTTTAGTGTGAACCTCTTTATACTTTTACACAATGATCTAAGTCCTAAAGCTATTCTTGAAGGTCTTGGAGTTGATCTTGCAACATCTTCATGTTTATTATTATCAAAACAAAACTTCAAAGGTCAATTAGCTAATTACAACATCCTCCTTTCAATTAATTTATTTATTATACGATAATTTGAAAGTCATTATAGACTATAAATATGCTAAACAATAATTGATTTATTTATGCTATTTGACGTACGAAAGTCTATTTTCAAATTCATAGGTTAAAAGGGCACATAAAACTACCGAGGTGGGAAGAGAATATGTCAAAATATCCATTGGCAGTGTCTAAAATTATCGACGTCAAAGTTGTAATCTTAAGAGTATTACCAAGGGCATTTATGTCCTAAAAAGTCTAGAAAATCCTAACTAAATGGCTTAATCAAATATTATTCCTATTTACTTACTTTAACTAACTAGTTAGGAAAAATTAATAAAATAAGGAATTACCAATGAGAACTAGCTACATTAGGTAACACAAAACCTAAGTTGATTGGTTAATTGGTGACCAATGGGAGTTAGACACCTATCGAGACACCAACCTTAAGATAATTGGATAATTGATACACTAAACCTATTCTTAGTGATTGATTGAAGCTAATGAAATAACAACTCTAATGCTATTGGTTGGTAAATTAATAAAGAAGAATAGAATGAAGACACCATTCAAAACACTAATCTTAACTTGAGTGGTTAATGATTAACCAATAGTAAGAAGACACCATTTAAGACATTAATTTCAAGATTAGCTACTAAATACACTTAACAACTTTTTATTGGTTGAAAAACTAAACCTAAGTAACTAACACCTAAATCCCTAATTATCTTCTAGAATTATTTATATATATATATCTAGGACAAAGAAAAGAAGAGTAGTCATCCAATGTATAGAAAAGAAAGAAGGAGAAGAAAAATAAAGAAGAAGAAAGAAAGGAAAGAGAGGATGGAGAATAAGAAAGAAAGAAAAATGGAAGAAAATCTCCAAAAATTGGGAAATCTTCTCCTTGCAATCCTACAAGCTTCTAATAAGTAAGAGAGTCAAGAAAGGAGCTCAAATATTCTTCCTTTTGTCTCTAATAGGTCATGCCTTTTGTACCTTGGAGAAGAGGTAGGGAAATCCAAACTTCTAATAATTTTGATTAAACCTAGTATGTTAGATTAGATTTTAATGTTATTCTAGCTTCCATGTACTTGTATCTTTAGTTTTAGAGATTGTTTATTTGATGGAGTAATCTTGAAAAGATACTTGATTTTGAGTAATCTAATGGGGTTATGGTTTAGAATTGATTCTTGGACTTATTGATACTTAAAATTAATTAGTTTGATGAGACTTTCACCATGAATCAAGATAACCTAGGGTTAGGGTTCTAACCTAGGGTTAGGATTCTAAGGGCTTAATAATTATAATTTAAAAAGTGATGATTAGGAATATGTTTGGAATAAGTTTAATTGATGAAGTTTTCATTAAGAATCAAGATTTACCTAGGGTTAGGGTTAGGGTTGGGGTTCAAGAACCCTAATTCCCAAATTAAAGAATATGTTAATTACAATATGAAAATAAGGCCAACAAAGGGCTATTGTACTCATAATCAATCTTAGATTAAACATTGAAACACAATTACTTTGAGGAAATCTAAGAAGGTAAATTTCGACCATTGAACCCTATATAGGGATTTTAGGGTTTTATATTTAATATGTTAAATTAATGTTATTAGAATATGGAAAATGTGACATTGGTGTGGTAACATGATGAAATTTTGGTGAAGAAGCCACTTAGTTTCTTCTTTGCCGAAACTAGCATCAAGGAAAGAAGAAAGGTTTCTTTCACCGTTCTTGTTCAAATTATGTTAAAATATGCTTCAATGTCCTTAAACTAACGATTCATTGCATGAATTGTACAATGATACAATGTAGAAAGAATATGCCCAATTGTGGCCAATGTAGAAAGAATATGTCCAATTGTGGCCAAGACCTTGGTATGGTAAGATCAAGAATTATGATTATATTTCTTATACCTATATACTTGAATTATAATGTACAAATATTGTTTAGTTAATTGGTAGCTGAAATACCAATTGAAGATGTGAATGTGACATTATTTCAAGTTTCAAGTAAAGGCATAGTTATGAAATGCTAAGAATGCATCAAATTCTTTGAAAAGTTGATGCTTGAATTTGGTATAAGAATATGATATGATTGATGTTCAAATTAATAGTTGATGCTATGATTGATAATCAAATTAATAGTTGATAATGCTTGAATTTGGTATAAGAGTATGGTATGATTGATGATCAAATTGATAGTTGATGCTATGATTGATGATCAAATTAATAGTTGATTCTTCAATTTGGTACTTTATGCTTAGATGAGTATAAAATAAATGATGCCTAAAGATAAGCTAGGTGCGACGATAAGGCCTTGGATACTAAGGGACGTCTTAGTATATAGAGCTCTCTTAAAGAAATCAGGCACCATAATTCCAAGTGACATTTTTGCATTGAATTGCATTAGCACCATAAATCATCATACAAACATTTATTATTACATTTTGCTACTAAATGTTCTAAACAATGGGTTGATATATGGATGTGATTATTGTCATTGCTTATAATCTAACTCACTGTGTGAAGTGTTTTATGTGATTTGATACAGTTGGAAGCATTCAAGTTTGTATTTAGGATTTTGTTTAGTTAGGAATTATACAATTCTCATTATTTGTATAGTGTTTTTCTAGAGAAACAATAATGACTTTGATCACTCTAGTGATTGATATTGGAGTTGACTAGATGTATAATCTTGATGATGATGTTTTTGCTTTGATAATCTAGAATATTATCATTTTCTACTCTCATACTACGTAGTTATGTAAGTTACCAAGACTATGTATGTATCATTTGAATTGAGGGCATGTGTGAGCCCTAATATTTTGGATGCCTAGATATTTTGTTTGATTAGTTTCGATAATATGAATTTTATTAGGCTTTGTACATAATTTAATGCAAATAGTACACTTGTAAATAAATAGAAGTATAGTTTTGATGCTTGATGTGTTTGCATAACAATTTTACACTTAATTGATTATGTAAAGTGTATAATAAAGTTAAATTGGAAAAGGTAACCTTATGAAGGTTTCTAAAGCAAGTAAAATAAATAAATATATTAACTTATCTTATAAATAGTATCACATAACTAAAATAAGAAAATAACTATTATAATCAAATTTAATAATAAATCTCTTAATAATTATCTAAATTTATAAAAGTTACATACAACCTTTGATGGTTCTATAAGGATCCTATATAGGAGAAAAGTAAAGACCAAAGTGGGCAACATTGGTTGATAAAAGTATGAGGAAGGGAATACCTAGGTACTAAGTAGTAAGGTGTGAAATTCCTCATAAGTTGGATTGTGCATGAGTTCATCTAGACTAGCCAAATGCATAGAATCTTTTGGAACTTTGGGATAGTGAATTGCTATAGGTTTGCACAAATATGGATTTAACAGAAAAGAAGTCATCTACAAAATTTCATTAAGCTCATTAGAATCGATAGAAGAAGAAGATGAGGAAGACATGGTAACTACTGAATTGCTATGTACTAATTAATTTTCCTCTAGAGAAGAAAGGTTTTCAAATCTATAAAGGATTTGAAAGTGGAGTGCAATCTAATAAGATATGACCATACACAAAGTTTAAAAATAATGAGCCTAATTTTGCCTAGAGGCCCACTTATCAAGGTCCGACCTAACGGACTAGTTATGATAGAAATCTAAAATTGGTTAGCTAAGTTTACTTCGCTTATCTAATTTAGTTCTATGATATGTTAACCAAATTCTTGTGCAGAAATATGGTGCTTTGGTTTATCTATCTTAAATGGTTTGATTTGGTTAGATAAAATTAACTTAATTAGGTTGCTGAGATAGTCAAAATAAGACTTGATTTATTAGCTAAGTTTGTTCGTATATGCCTAGATTAAATTATCTAACTCATCAACCAAATCTTTATTTAAAAATTTAAAGAATCCGACTAGAAAATCAACTTTTTTTTAAACTCGGCTATATCAGCTAAGTTATTTTCGAGTAACTCCATATAATAATTTTCTAAAAATTTGGTGTTTTAACTAAGTCATTCTTGTGAGCTTAGTTTGGAAGGATTGACATGGTGATCATATTTTTTAGCCGAAAATGAGTTGATTAGCTAAAGTTCATTATCATGAACTTACCTTTTAGTTATCTAACTCATTGACAAAATTTATAAATTTAGCCACTAGCAAAGTCTATGGTTGATGTTTGATTTAGCAACCTTAGAGTTAAGCAAAGTAAAGATTCAAATCAATTGTCGATGAAAATGTATGGCATTATGAGTTCACATATGGTAAACTTATCAAATTACAAGGTCAAAAAAGAAGATTACTGATATAAGTTTACAAAATTTAAAGTAAAAGATGTCCATCATAAATGACTATGTCGACAAAAATATCCTTTGTTCAACCAGAAGCAGTAAGGGATGAAGAAGACGACGAAGACCATGCATTCAAAAGAATGGGAGAACTTGACAACACACCATTCTTTGGATGCAACAAGAGTTTTGAACTTCATTTGAAGCCAACCTAAAGGTAGCAAATAGATAACAATTCATCTACCCAAACAAAACCAAGTATGGTTTGTTATCAAGTCCCTCCAGTCTTTAAGATGTAATATTCCTGAATAATGGTGATGGGATAATTAAAAGTTTCAAACCCAAGTGCAGGTTATTTCAAGTAATATATTCTCGGGAGTCCGAGGTCAATCCACAGGGAATTGATGAAGAAAAATTCTTTGAGGTAAGGAGCAAATTTGTCACAATAATAAAGATGATATAAGTTGTTCAAAGATGAAAAGGATTTACTTGGGTTAGGAGATCCATTCTTGGTAATAAATTAGAAACAAGATTATTTCTTTTTATAACTCAATTGAAATCATACATAACCAATGTTCCAATTGAAAAATATAACATTCAAAGTTCAATTAAGATTATATATGTAATCATATTATGGTTCCATTAATTATCTACCAATATTTGTAAATGATCTCAAGCATCCATTGTGCCAACGTCTTGTCTACGATGAATCAAGATATTCATTATACAAGAAGAGTTTCTAAATTGATCGGAAACAACATACAACACATATAAAGATCACATAAAAATACATCATTCAAGTACAAGAAGAAAATTAATCTAACATCAACTTATTACTAAGAGTTTCACCCTTTCACCTAAGCAAAATAAAAATTAGTTACTCATGAATTAAGAAGAAAAAAAGAAAGATGAAGAAGATGATGAACATAACTTCAATTAAGAACAATAGAAAACTACACAAAGGAAACAATTAACATACAAGCATGAAAGTAAACTCTAAGCTAACACCCTGAAATGATCAGTCCTTGCCTCCTTCTATAGAGTTAGAGGAATATAAAATGCCAAAGGAGTTGATGGATGATGAGAACAAAATGCCAAAATAGTTATTTGATGATGATGAATGGGTGGATTCTTATCTCGAAATGTTTCACTTCTGAACTCATGGCATGCGTCATTTGATGGCCAGGTGGTCTTCATGAAAGTTCTAGAAAGTTGTCTTAGCTTTCCATAGACATTGAGTTTAGCCAAATCCACCACCTACAGCCCGATATATGGCCCAAGTTTAGCTCCTCTGTTCTGACATCCAAGCCTAATATCACCTTCAGGAATCCGAACTGAATTTTATGTTCTTCATGAAAGTTGTAGATATGAGTCTTAACCTTTCACTGTCAAAATTTCAGAATTGTTGAACTCCTATAGCCTGAGATATAGCCTAATGAGTGCATAGAGGTGAAGCTGTCAAGTTCAAAACTCTAGATTTTGCTTTAACTCTAATTTGAGTTATCCAAACGTGTGTTCGCGGTCTTGAGTCCTTTATGAAAGTTGTAAAAATTTGTCTTGGCTTTAAAACAAGAACAAAATCACATCCATCAGATATTTGTAACTTAAATTATAGCTAATTTACTGAAAAAGTCAAGTGAGAAGATTATACAATGAATGAAATATATTGCTATCAAGTGAATAGTTTTTAGATAATTATCTTAACTTTCCAACAAGACCAGAATCACATTAATTAGATAATTACAACTTAAATTGTGGCCACTTTACTTAAGAATGCAATCACCCAAATTAATGATAATTCAAGCAATAATTTCTTCAATGATCCAATTAAGCTTAATTTCATAAAATGTGACAAAATCAACTTAAGTAAGCCAAATTGAACCTTAAGAAGCCTAGTGAGAGGATTATAAAATAAATAAAATACATTATTATCAAATTCTCCTACACTAAACTTTTGCACTTCCAGGCAAAACACATAAGAAAAAACTAGGGAACAAAGAAAAACGACATAGACTCAAAAACTAAAAACTCTAAAAGATTTAATGAAACAAGAAGAGCAACTAGTCATTCAAGGGATTAAAGCTTTAACGAGGTAACATTTCTTCACATCTTAAACCAACAAGTAAGAAAACTTTAGTTAAAAAGAACGAATCAAGAATAATAGATCATCACAAGATTTACTCTAAATCCTTCAAACATTCAAAAGGTAAGTATTTCACTCAATTCAACCCATGAAAAATTGCACTACCATAAGCTTGCGTATCTTCTACTTCTTCACTACTCAAAACACATGCACACAATAATCATGATGACTTTATTCAAGGTTGTAATGGGGTCAAGGTAAAGAAGGGTGGTAATATGGATTTGACAAGTTAAAAACCAAAGAGAATAAAAGAGCATGAGAGCTGAGTTCAATTAACAAGCATGAAAGTTCATCCCAACTCCACCTAATACAAATTCCCTTTACATATTCTTTTCTCTTCTTTTATTGCCTTGCTGGTCCTTATTTACGCATTTTTTTATAAATATACACACACATTTTTTTTAATTAGTCACTTTTTCCTTTTTCACCAACCATTTTACATACATACCCCCACACTTGTTCAAGAACTCATCCATTAACAAAACTAATTCTTTCTTATTCCCTAAGGTTATGTAAGAACATAATTTTTCATTTAAGGCACGTCATGAGTTAGAAACAAGGAATTGTCAAATAAGCTCAAAGGGGTTAAGCAAAGGGAAATAAGTCATTTCCAATGCCTTACGTTAGCAGGAATCAGTGAATTTCCAAGAAGTCATAAGAGTGCTTGATATCATATTGAGACAATATGCTGTTGAGCAAGGTTGCCTATTTGTGCACCAATCAGTCTTGGCTATTTGGTTAAAGTAACTATTTCAAGAAAAATGCCTCAATCATGTTTATGTATATGTGAAATTGCAGCATAAAAAAGAATCAAAGCAAGTTCTAGAGTAACAATTTCATGAGTGAAAATCACACAAGAAAGAAGAGAATGGTACAAATGTTCAATCCACTCATCAATAGGCTCAAAATCTCACAAGACATATTTCTATCATTCTCAATCCATCAATTCAACATTCATATCCAAGCATGTGATTTTTAAGAACGAAGAAAATTTATGCTATGACCCAAGATATGCTTTTTGCTACTTTTAAAATAATTATTTCCTTAACTAAGATGTGTCTCAAGAGTAAAATTACCTCCATAGAAAAATTTACTCCTTACTCTGCCATCCTTAATTGGTTTTGTCGTAGGTTTATGACAGTCATCTCACTAAACATACTTTCCAATTTCAATGCGTCTCAAGAGTAAAATTACTCCTTACTTTGCCAATATTCATTGGTTTAGTAAGTTCATAACAATTATATCATACTTCCCTACTCTTTTTTTTAACTATCCTTCCCCCCAACCAGATCACAACATTGACCGCAATGTTAAAATATAGATGAGTAAAGGATAGAAGATAGTACATATTTGGAGAAATCTAACACAAATTTAAATAGAAACAAAGTAAAATAAATAAAACTAAAAGTAAAGGAAAGTTATAGACGAAGTGTTAGATCTGACTTTATTTGCATGTTACTTCCCTCACTGCTTCCTGCAGACTAATCTATATGAGCTAATGTTTTATCAGGTTCATAAACAAAAGCTTCTAATTTATCAATCAACTTATTAATAGTGGAGACAGAGATAAGAAGTTGTCTTGCCGAAGGTGTGATATATTTCTGTTCCACAACTTTGTCAAGAAAAAATAACAAAAGATCAAAGAAATTATTAACATTCAACAAACCAATGGGTTTATGGTGGATGTGTAACGCCCCAATTTTTAGAAAATATTCTGAATGTATTGTTTTCTGTTTTTCATGCTTTTGTATGAATGACCGTTGTGTCCCTATTTTTCTGTTCTCGATTTTTGTATGAAAACAATTACGATAATACAGGTTCAAATTTTATTTGATCGTTTTACGTAGTTTGTTTCGAGACTAAAAAATAAAAATTTTTCTGAACTTCTGTATTAATTTTTCTGAAAAATATACAGCTAAATAATACTGCTGGATATTTTATTTGAACGTTTTGGACGATTACCTACGTTGTGGGAAAAAATGGGAAAATGACCGTTACGTCCCGAACGCATCGTTTTCATTTTTTTGTCTGCTTTTAATTGTTTTCTTCTTGATTTAATGCCCGAAAATACCGTCTGTGATTTTATATGGACTTTTTGTGTGATTTGCTCGAGGCAGAAAATAATATTTTCCGGGCCGGGAAAATCTTATTTTATTATTTAGAATTGGTGGATCTTACTTAACCCGATTCTGAATGAGACTAAAAATAATCTTTTAATTTTTAGGATTTAATCACAAATAAAATAATTTTATATTATTATAATATTATTTTATTAGTCAAGATGTTTTAGTGACAAATGGACCCTAAATATTTTATGGGGACCCACAATTAGCGTAATCAGTTAGATCGGTAGCTTAATTAATCACCGTAAGTCGTAGAACTTTCAGAAACAGTGACTCCTACCTAGTGACTCAAATAGCAGAGCATTTAATACGCTGTGTGACTCAAAGATGTGAGTCACCGGGAACTAACCAATGAGAATCAAGCTTGCTCACCAAGGCTTGATCTTGGCCTTTGATTCATCCAATGGCTTGATGAAGCCAAGCAAGGTGCCCACCTTGCACCCCACTTGATGTTCACGGCCAAGAGGCCTTAGGAGACTAAAATCACTTTCTTCTTCATCACTTTTCTCTCTTCTCTCTCATCAAGAACCCTAGCCACCATTGTTGTTCTTTTTCTCCTTCCATTCGCCAAGACACAAACTACACCATCCAACCATCCAAAAATTTTTCTAACCAAGTTTCCTTAACCTAAACACTATTCTAAGAACCTTTGTAGTTGGGAGTTTCTTCAAATTCTTCCATCTAGGGCTTGGAAACCAACCTTGAAAGTTTTACCTAGAAGGTGAAATTTCATGCTTTTCTTTTCTCTCTTCTTTTTCAAAGTTCTAAGCCATGATTTTTCCATGGTTTAGCTTCTTTTTCATGGTTAGTAACATGTAGGTTTTGTTTGAGATTTCTAGGTATTTTTGGTGGTGAAAACCGTGACCTAGGAGGTGTGAAAGCAAGCCTTTGTCTTCATTTAAGGTAAGAGGAAGACAATTCTTATCATCTCTTGATGGTGGTAAGAAGATGGAGCCATTTGTGATGTTTGTAGAATCCATAAGGATTCGGTGGTCATGTGTTAATTATGTGTGTATTTGTTAATTTTTGTGGTTGTTAGTAGTTTATGTGGTAATTGTTATTAGCTTTCTTGTTTGATGATTGTAATAATTTTGCATGTCTATTAGCTTTTGAAAGCATGTCTACAAGCTTTAATTTAGGTTGTATGATTAGAAAATATTTTTGCATGTGTTAGAAATATAATGCATGTGTTAGAATTGTATGATAAAGTATAGGATGTGAATAACATGTGTAAATTTGCATGAGTGTTCTAAAGAACACATCCACTAGCTCACGGCAATGACAAATTTGGAGGACCAAAATGTTCTCTTGATTTTCCTAAAGTGTAATTTAATTAACCTAGGAGAATCAAGAAAGTTTCTAATTGATTTGATCAAAGAAAATGCATTTAGAAATCAAATGGTAAAAACTTAGTATTTTGGGCCAACATGCCTAAAGGATTAAATTGACTATTGTTAACTATTTTCTAAAATGATTTAATGAACTTAGACAATATAATACATTTGGTATGATTTAAAGGTGAAAGACATTTTGGAAATCAAATGCAAAAGTTTTATGAAATTCGGCCAACATGCCAAATTAGACATTCATGATTTCTAAAATTAATTCCAAGCTATTTTCAATCAAGAAGAAGCAATACAAGTTAAAGTAAATTTTCTACAAGGAGTTTTAAAGAAATAAAGTAGTTAGAATTAAGTTTAAGAGGTTAATACTAATGATTTTTACTGTAAGAAGAAATACAGTAGCTTTATAAAATTGCTAACGATAGCTCATCGTGTGTTTTGAAGCACGTTAGGAATTTTCAAAAGTATAATTATTTGGTATTAATAAAAATGAAAAGGACTTTTAAATGGTAAATTAGGAAACCATTATTATGATATTCTAAACAAAATACAATTTTTAGTAAAAATGAACCAATAAGATAGCAAAAATATCTAAAAGACAAGATAACGGTATGAAAAATTATTCTACGTAGTTTAAATGTACTAAGTACTATTTCTTTTTGTTTAAACAAGTAATTTTAAAGGTATTCGAATAAGAAAATGATTTAAAAATCCTATGCGATTGAGAAAACGTATTAAAAATGCTACGCGATTTTAAAAACAGAAAAATATCTTTACCCGATTTTTAAACGTTTGTAAAAACGACGAGATTTCAAAAACGCGATAAAATTTCTACGCGATTGACCGTTACTATATTTATTTTTCGCCGTCGGGAAAATGTGAACCCGCATGTGCTTTTGAAGTTATTTCATTGTCGGGAAAAAAAGTGAACCCGCACATGCTTTTTGCCATTGAGGGCATATTTTTATCTTGAGGGCATTTTCGTAATTTCATATATTTAGAATTATGTTTTGTCTTTATACCAATTTTTGGTGTTTTGGTTGACGAGACGAATCACATCGTGTTGTCGATGCGATAAACGTAGTGTGGTTCATTGTTCTAATGAACTTGGAGACTTTAGTGTACGGGATCCCACACGTGACAGCTGAGTTGGTAGCTCCGTGGCCGTGGTAAACCGATAGCACACTAATGTACTCGACATTCACTATATTTAATCGAGGTTTGTAAAGTCTAGTAGTACATTGCCTATAGTGCCACAACGGAGACCGTGAACTATACTACGCCTGGATGGTGGATTCCTAGTGCCGTAGGCTATTGGCGCAACGTGTGACCGCGTAATAGTTGGTTGGGCACCGTGGTACTAATAGATTTTGCAAGTCATTCTCTCTGATATCTGTTTGGGTTTAGCTCCATGGAGTAGGGTTGTGTTTTGGTGTATTTGATTATATCTTGGATAATATTCCATTTTCTCTATTTATCTTTATCCGTAATATCTTGGATGTTTATACATTTTCTCTATTTATAATTATCTCGATAATTCTTATGTTAGTTGTCCATTTCTTATCTTATTTTATCTGTGAGATTGATTTATCTATGTGGTTTTCTTCATTTGTGTTATATCTGTGATGTTCTGAAACACTAGGATATCTAATATGTACTCTATTCCATTATTATTACTGTTATAGCTTTTTCGTATTGTATGAACTGTATAGTTGTTATTTGTCGTCTTCTTATTGGCCATGTTGTGATGATTTTATGTTGTCTTACCTCTTTATTGTATGTGTCTATTGTCTATTTATTTATGCGATAAAGAGTTTGAAGAGGAAGAAGAGGAACAAATTCTCTTGAGATCGTGTACGAGGAAGAGGAAGGTCAATGAAGAAGACGATCGGTTTACGATCAAGAACCATCCGATCATCCATATCCTCTGGATTGATTGCGTGGGATGGCGACGCCAGCATTTTTGGGATTCATAGAGCTGGTATTTCATGGAGGTGATCTGGCTTGGCATTTACGAGGAGATCGTGCTTCTGTTACATATGCAGGACGTATGACCGTGATTCTACGTCATCAGTTTGATGGAGATCCGATTATGACGACGACGTTATTTCTGCACTTAGAGTTACCCTTATCCATTAGGCGTTATTGGGGTGCTGAAAACCCTGAGCCTAGTGAGATAAGCATCGTATCGACTGCGCGATCCCGTTATCGCCGTGTGTCGAGACATCCGGGATATCTATCTCCCGATGATCATTTTCGACTGAGAGTGATCCATCTGAGGATTAGATAACCATGATGTTTTTTTTAGGCGTCAGACATATGTCTCGTATATATTAACTCTTTTATTGCTTTCTTTATGTTTTTGTTTAAATAGTTGTAGTCTTAGTTGTAAATTATTTGTACAGTTCATAACTTAACCATATGTATATTATTAGTGATGATGTTTTTTTTAATTTCGTATTTTTCGCATTATCTTTTATTTACATATTTCTGTCTATCAGGAATTATTTTACAACCCGTAATAATATTTAACAAATGTTCCGCAACTTGGGTAGATTTCATTTCTATTTATTTTATTTTCTTTTATGTGTGACATCCTCCAAAGGGGTGTTACAGGATGTTCAGTTGGGCCCAAGAGACAATTTGAAAAATTTCTTCCATAGTACCAAAACCACCTGGTAAGGCAATGAATGCATCAGAGTTGTCAAGCATTGTTTTCATTCGTCTACGCATAGATAATACCTGAATTTCTTCTCCAATTGTCTTTCTAATGATGTTCTTTTGAGTTAAAGGTCCAGGAATGACACTTAAAACCTGATTGTCTCCTATAAAAGCAGCAAGTAATACAGCCCCCATTAACTCACGATAACCTCTCCCATATACAACATGAATATTTCTCGCAGTAAGTGTTCGACCAAGAGCGCTTGCGGCATTTAAAAACTTTAACCCTTCCCATAACTTGACCCACAAAAGACACATATATTTTTAAGGTTACAAACAAGAGGTCTCATAATTTCACCTTCCCTTTGAATGATTATGAGTTAGAGGAAATTGAAGAAAATGAAGTGTTTAAATAGGGAAAAGAATAGAAAAGGTAATGATAACACCTATAAGGATAGGTTGACTGTTGTCAGAAATGTTTGAAATTAAGAAACACATAATCTTTTTGTGTGTGTGTGTTTTTTTTTATTTTTTTTTACTTCAAGAAAACCATCAGGATAAAGAAGTCCATAAACCCCTGAAGGACCCTGCTCAAAGGATCGTCTGTCCAAAACCAAAATACAACAAAATTATACAAAGATAAAAGAAATATAATAACAAATAAGGACATACCTGTATGCACAGTTTTCATGGCTTATCTTTATATTGCGCATCATGAGTGCGGTAGTGGCATGTCTTTGAGTTGCATGTCACCAGTGCAACATAAGAACTCTACAAGGATTGCTGAACCGACAACAAGAACCTTTGAATCCTTTCCATCCTACTTACGGAATAACAACCCTCTATCTTCCTGCAAACCTAATTAAAGGCTTACATTCTAAGAAGATGGTACCTGACCGCAACCAGTCAGAACTTGCCATAGAGGCCTACTAATTAAAGTATACAGCTCAATTAACAATTTTCATTCACTGTAAAGACGGGACACTTCTTTCTGTCCATCAGCGCTATAGAGCCTTAGTTCTAAGAACTGGGAATGTAGCACATGACTCTCTACAAAGTATAGCACACGAACTTTATTTATATACTGGTGTGTGAAGGTCTTCTCCTGAGTCTATGACAGGATGGGTCATTTGCCCGGGGCTCCTAATCTAATTAAAGACTAAGTACAACCGTAGTTTTGCCCTCTTTTTTTTTTCAAGTTGTTAGAAACCTGATGAAAGGTGAGTGTATACTCATTTGAGATTGGGATGTAGGTAGTCTACTCTTTCAGCTTTGTGCCAAAGCATTGTTGACCAGTATTAGACCCATTCAAGACCAACACAACATAGGGCTCCCAAAAGGGACAAGTGGCCGTAATGCGACTGGCTGCCTCACATGTGGGATACAATTTACTTACTTTATTTTTCAATTAAGAAGGCTGGATCAAGATGCCTGCATTTCTCCATTCATATTTTGTGTTACCAAGGCCAAACCCAAGATGTATACATACTTATTTTTTCTTTTTTTTCTTTTTAAGAAGATGAAGAAGAAGAAGAAGAAGAAGGAGAAGAAGAAGAAAATATATACATGTTGTTGTGGATGTGGCTCATATTTGCCTCTGGTTTCACATCCAGAAATGGCTTAAACGCCTTCTATGAGTCGAGGATAAGTTTTCCATCTAATTTTCTTATAAATTGGCAAACGGGGTCTTTTAGAGTCAGATTCCCAAGATTGTAATGGTTTTGTTCCTCCTTAAAGAGATTCCATAAGTTAAGAAGTTCACGATGCACAAAACCACAAGAATGCGTATCAAGAGTCAATAAGATATCATCTATTGACTCCTTACTCAGTCCATTCTCAATAAAGAAAATTTTATCTTCTCTGTTTGCGGAAACCATCCCCAAAGAACGACATCGCTTGTTACAATTTCATCGTGCACATTTGTGACAGACTTGTAATCTTTTTGTTCTTATCCTTTTAGAATATGAACTTCTACCAAGACCTGGCATGTATGAGTCAAATGAAATTGAAGACTCACCTGCTAGTCGAACCATTGCTTTGATTATCCAATGTACATCTTTCGGCATACCCTTGTGCATTAACAATCTCAATCTTTCACATCTAGCTTCGTAAATTTTTGTTAGAGCATTTTGAGGAAGAAAAGGAAAATGTTTTCTCAGGTTTGAGAGAATGATATCCATTTTAAAGGAGAAGGAATAAGTTATTTTGAGAAACTGAAAAAAAAAACAAATTGACTTAAGTGTCATGAAGTACCGTCATCCGTCATTTAACTGGGAACACAAAGAACTGCAAAACAAAACAAAGTCACAAAATTATAGTAAATTTTTCTCATAACAAGGACTAGAAAGGGAAATGAATTCTACCTCAGCAACTTAATTTTCCAAAAATGGTTTAAGTCTTTGTCTATTAACCTTAAACATATTACCATTTCTAGAATTCTCAATGTCTATGGCCCCATAAGGATACACATGTTTAAGAATAAAAGGGTCAGTCCACCTAGATCTCAATTTTCCAGAGAATAGGTGAAGACGAGAATTATAAAGCAGAACTTTTTGACTAATTTCAAAAGATTTTCTCAAAATTGATTTGTCATGAAAAGCTTCTGTTCTTTCTTTATAAATTTTTGAGTTTTCATATGCATCATTTCTCAATCCCTCAAGTTCATTTATTTGGAATTTGCGTAACCTACAAGCATCATCAAGATTTAAATTGAAAGCTTTAATGGCCCAAAATGTTTTATGCTCTAATTCTACAGGTAAGTGACATAGTTTTTCATAGACTAACCGATAGGGTGACATGCCTAAAGACGTTTTAAAAGTAGCACAGTAAGCCCAAAGTGCATCGTTTAGTCTTAAAGACTAATCTTTACGATTTGGGTTGACCGTTTTTTCTAAAATTTGTTTAATTTCCCTATTTGCTAATTCTATTTGTCCACTTGTCTGAGGGTGATAAGGGGTGGCAACTTTATGGGTAATACCATATTTCTTCATTAAATATTCAAATGGTTTATTGTAAAAACGTGTTTTCCCATCTCTGATGATAGCTCGAGGGATTCCAAATCGACTCAAGACATTTTCTTTTAAAAATTTGAGAACAGTTTTATGATTATTTTGTCAACATGGAATCGCCTCAATCCATTTTGAGACATAATCAATTGCAACCAAAATATTCACAAATCCAAATGAGGATGAAAATGGACCCATGAAATCAATTTCCGAACAATCAAAAAGTTCAATAACAAGGATAGGGTTCAGAGGCATCATATTTCTTTTAGAAATGGAACCTAATTTCTGATAATTTTTACAATTTTTGCAAAAGGTATAGCTGTCCTTAAATAAAGTGGGACAATAAAATCTACACTGCAAGATTTTCGCTGCTATTTTCTTTGAAGAGAAATGACCTCCACATGCTTCTGAGTGACTAAATTTAATGACATTACCTACCTCATTATCAGATACACATTTCTAAAAGATTTAATCACAACAATATTTGAAAATTTATGGGCCATCCTAATAAAAAAATTTTATCTCAGTCAAATTTTTTTCTGTCTTGATGTGACCACTAAGGCGGCATCTTTCCTATCACAAGAAAATTGACTATATTAGCAAATCAAGGCATGGAATTGACAGAAAATAAAAACTCATCAGGAAAAGAATCATTGATAGGTGTGCTATCAAAAGGTGAGCTTATTGTAAGTCTGGACAAATGATCTGCAACAACATTTTTGACTCATTTCTTATCTTTTATTATGATATTGAATTCTTGAAATAATAAGATCCACCGTATTAACCTAGGTTTGGCATCCTGCTTAGACATTAAATATTTAATAGCAACATGATCAGTGAAAACAACAGTAGAAGAACCAATTAAATGAGCTCGAAATTTATCCAATGAAAAAATTACAGCAAGCAGTTCTTTTTCAGTAGTGGTATAATTCATTTATGCACTATTTAAAGTTCTACTTGCGTAACAAATCACATGAGGCTTTCCTTCCTTTCTTTGGCCTAAAACAGTGCCAACAACAAAATCACTTGCATCACACATTAATTCAAAATGCAAAGACTAATCAGGGGATTGCATGATAGGAGCCGATGTCAGAAGACCAATTAATTTTTCAAAAGATTTTTGGCATTCTTGAGTCCAATCTAATGGTGCATCTTTTATCAGAAGATTGTATAATTGTCTAGATATGACACTAAAGTCCTTAATGATTCTTCGATAAAATTCTGCATGTCCTAAAAAGAAACGAATGGTATGTGAAATCCGTAAGTGTATGATTTCGTCGTCAAGTAATAAAAAGATCGAATCCACAGGGACTATATGTCTATGAATATCAATTAATTAATTAATTTAATTAATTAAACAAAAGAGAATATAATTATCGAGTGAACAAAATGTAGTAACCAAACAATTAAATAAATAAAAGTTAAGATGCAGAGTTGAGAATAAAAATAGTAAATTGTTAAGAAAAATTTTCAGATTCAAAAGAAAGCTTCCAAGATTGGGGATAACCACAATGATACAAGACTCCTAATTGACAATCCTTTTATTAAAATTGAAATTCAATTGAAGGTGAATTACCCTAATTTAGTTAATGATCTTTCTCAAGAGACAAGAACCGTGCCCAATTAAACTAATTCTTACTCTCGTGGTAATTGAATCTAAATTGAACCCATTACGCTTTTTGGTAATTCATTAATCCTCGAAAGGCTAAACCTACTCTTGTGATTTAGACCTTAAGTTCAATTCTTATGGTTCCAACACCTAGGGTTCGTTTGGATTGGTGGTATTGAGTGGAATGGAATAGAGTCAGGTTCCATTGTTTGGTTATGTTAAAAAAGGACGGGATGAGATGGGATGGGAGTGGGTGGGATGGATTCCATCCCATCCCACCAGAAACCATCAATTTTCTTCCCCCCCAATTTGAGGGGTATGGGATGGAATCATCTTTTTTAGTATAAATACCATCCCATCCCACCAAAAATCATCCACTTCCCAAACAATGTAATGGTATTTTTTTCCCATTCTATCCCATTCCATCTCATCCCATCCCATCTCATTCTATTCCATTCCATCTCTTACTAAATATCCAAACATAGCCCTAGGTTCACCTCTCAGTACGTCCCAAGATATCTATGAGATGCAAATAAGTGGCCAGCAAATTCACATGAATAAGCGCAATAAGGATTGAATCAAAGAACATTCAAGATTAATAAAAGGGGTAAACAAAGTCAATTAATCATCACCAATGTATCAAAGGGCATTGCCCAATCCTAGAAACAAAAGGAACTACTCAGACATGGAGAAGAAGAAATTAGGAATCAAGTTCAAAAACATTCAAACCCGTAATCAAAGAGAGAAGAGAGAAGGATGAAGATTAAGAGCCTCATAATGTGTCTCCTTCTAAACCCAATTAGAACCCTAATATTGTATTCAGAACATCTATAAATACCCTAGGGGTTTAAACTTATCCAAGCCCATAAAAAGGAATAAAAATGAACTTAAAAATCTAACACGGACAGCGATCCACGGTCGTGGATCATTCCACGGCCAGGCCGTAGAATTCTTTGGAACTTCCCTTTTGCTTTTTCACGCAGCTGCTCGATCCATGGCCGTGGGGAATTCCACAGGCAGGCCGTGGATCTCTCTGGAGTGAGCTTTTTGTCCCAAATTGCAATCCATTAAGCTCCAACTTCAATTATGCAAGCTTTTCATCCATTTTCAGGCCAATTAAGCACCAATCCTGCACAACAATACCAAAAACACCGCAGTTATCCGAATTAAGGGGAAAAACAAATAAAAAGGGAAACTAAAATGCCTAAGAATGCATGCAAAATAGGAACAAAATATGATGTTGTTTCACACACATCAAATTCCCCCAAGCTTAAGATTTTGCTTGTCCCCAAGCAATAACTATTGCCAAACTAAGAAGTGGGATCGAAAGACAATAATGAATGAGCAACCCAAGAAAACATCCAACCAAGCAATAGGCAAAAACAAACCAAGAATTAGAGAGCTAATCAAAATCAAGTGCAATTAGAGGCTAAGTTCTCAGAAATCATGTTCCTCACTAAATTGGGTTCACTCTACTAACCACACTGAAAGTGTTTAAGGGTGAAGACAATGCGCTCAAGATTCCTCAAAGAAAATGCACTTCCATAAGCTTGATAAGAAACCAAATTTCCACTAATAATCAGCATGCATGCAAGAATCAAAAGGTCTTTCAAGGGTTGTAATGGGGCCAAGGGAATGATGTTAGGTAGGGTAGAGAAAGGAAGGTATGCACGAGGAACTAACAAAATTTTCAATAAGCACAAGAAGCCCAGTAGAACAGAAATGGAGCAAAGGCATTTTTCAATCAATAACTCCACATCTCTAAGCATTTTCTTTCTTTCTTTTCTTTCCTCTCTTTCTCTTCTTTTTTCAAGCTTTCAAGCTTTCATCACATGCTTTTCTTTTATTTTCTTTTCCCTTTTCCTTTAATTTTTTCGACTTCATTTTCAAAAACATATGATTCCCAATACAACATTCAAACCCAAATTGCTCCATTCAATATTCTGAATAATCACCGACAATGTATCATTATAGGCATCAAGAAAAACAATTATACAATAGGCTCAAAATGGGCAACTAGTGGATGAAAGTGTAACAATCACTTCAGAAGGCCAGAAAAATACCGAAGATGCCTTAATCACATTCAAGCATGCACACAGAAATTTCACCTCAAAACGGTTTCAAATCAAGTTCTAGAGCACAAAATTAATGAGGAATGATCACTCAACACAAAGAATGGGATGAAAAATCATATAGTGCATAAATCCCATACAGGCTCAAAACTCACTTTTAGAGGTTCAAAAATCAATGAGAAACACAAATTCAAAGAACATATGCTAATTATCAACTATCGAGAAATCACCCCCACTATCAATTAAAACAATGCATGTTGCCTACCGCAAGAATCAACAAATTGGGTTACAAATCAATATCATCTCAAAATCTTCAAAAGAGAGGGGCACAAGGTTCAACCAAAAAGTCGAGAGATATGATGGTGTGAAATTGCAATAAGAAGATACAATGCAATATAAGACATAAAAATGCATGAGACTAATGATCTACAATGAAAATGAAAATGAAAATGCCGCCCCAAGCTTAGAACTTACATTGTCCCCAATGTAAAAATCTATAACTAGAGAACGGATAAAAGAAAAGGACTCACGGCGGTGGTGGGAAAAGGAGACGTGTAGTCATGAACTCGAACATCTAGTCTAAAACTGCACAAGAAAAATAAATCAAAAACTGAAAAACAAAATAAAAGAACGAAATGTAAAAATAAAGAAAAACTAAAGGAAATAAAAGAAAAATCTTTTTGGTGGCCGACAGCTATATACATCCCCTTACAAAGGCTTTGAACTCAGGGAGGCACCTAAGCCGACTCAACAATAGCTAACTATGAAATAAAAACAGAAAAGTATTATTAATAAAAATAAGAAAATAAAGAAAAAGAGAGAAAATTTTGGGTTGCCTCTGAAGAAGCGCTAAGTTATTGTCATTAGCTTGACTATGAGCTGGTTCTATGCTCAGGTGATGTCAATGGAGTGGTACTCAGTCTCCACTCCTTCTTCAAAGTGTTGCACTCTCTGGCCATTTATCATGAATGTCTTATGACCTTCTGTCTTCACCTCAAGCACACCGTAGGAGAAGACTCGAACAATCTCATATGGTCCTGACCATTTTAACCATAACTTACTAGGACAGAAACGTAGAGTGAGTTATCAACAAAAACTTTATCCCCTGGTTTAAATTCACGCTTCTTGACGCATTTGTCATTCTGTTTCTTTGGTCCTTTCTTGTAGAGTTTGACCTTCTCGAACTTGGTAGCAGCCTTAGGCAAGGTCTCCTCTAACATAACATCAGTCATAGATTCCTGCATATCTGAAAGCACAACACTGTCTACAACATTAGTAGCATTTATGCGATTACATGAATTAAAGGAATTAGGATTTTTTTCAGAATCAAAAACATTAAAAACTACTTCCTCATTGTTCAATCGCAAAGTCAATTTCCCTTCATGGACATCAATAATTGCCCTTCCAGTGGCGAGGAATGGTCGCCCAAGTATGATTGGTATTTTACCATTTGCTTCCATGTCAAGCACAACAAAATCAACTGGTATAAAAAACTTACCCACTCTAATAGGAAGATCCTCCAAGATGCTTACGGGGTACTTGATGGACCGATTTGCCAATTGAAGGGAGATAGTTATGGGTTTTAGTTCACTTACCTCCAATTTATTGCACACAGAAAGGGGCATAAGACTAACACTAGCCCCCAAATCACACAAAGCTTTATCAAAATTTGTGTTACCAATCAAACAAGGAATAGAGAAGCTACCTGGATCTTTTAGCTTAAGAGGCAATTTATTTTGAATTAAAGCACTACACTCCTCGGTTAGAGCTATGGTCTCATATTCCTCAAGCTTTCTCTTATTAGACAAAATGTCCTTAAGAAACTTAGCATAGGTAGGCATTTGTTTCAATGCCTCAGTGAAGGGTACATTAATGTACAGTTTCTTTAGGACCTCTAGGAACTTCCCAAATTGCCTATCTAACTTGGCCTTAGCCAATCTTTGAGGGAATGACATTGGGGGTTGGTATGGTTCAGGGGGTATAAACTTAGACACCTTCTCATTAGTTTTATCTTCCTCTAAGGGTTGTGTCTTAGTGTCTTTTTCCTCATTTCCCTCATCTGTGTCACTCACCCCCTTACCCTTGAGATCCTCTAATTTCTTACCACTTCTTAAACTAACAGCCATGCAATGTTCATTACCTGGATTTATTTCAGGCTGATCAGGAAACTTACCCTGTTGCCTATGTGAAGTGCCTGCAAGTTGGGCAATCTGAGTTTCCAACATGTTATTATGAATAACCAAATTTTCAACCTTAGATGACAACTCTCTAATGGCCTCAGTCACAACTTGCCCATGTTGTCTAAACTCCTCATTTTGCTTAGATTGACTCTCAACAAAATTCTCATGAAGAGACTCAAGTTTAGATTTTTGTACCTGTTGAAATCCGGAAGAGGGTTTAGCACTACCTTGCCCAGCTTGGTATTGGCTATTCCGGTAGGAGAAGTTGGGATGTGACTTCCAACCGGGGTTGTAAGTTTGAGAATATGAATCATTCCCCCCTTTTAGTTGAAGTCATAAAAATTGTGGTATGATTCCACTTGCTCCATCGGTGCACCATGTGAGGAGCCAATTCCAACTTGGCAATCGACATCCACATGTCCCTGTGCTTCACAAATCTCACAAAAATTATTAGAAGCACCTATGGCATTAACATGAGTTTTTTCAAGCATGTCAAAACGTTTATTCAAAGAATTAAATTTTGACATAATTAAATCAACTCCGTCTACCTCAAACTTACCTCCCGAGAGTTTTCTCAAGTTATTACCTTTTTCATTTACCCATTGGTGATGATTTGTGGCAACACTCTTAATGATCTCATAAGCTTCTGTTAGCCTTCTGTTCATCAAAGCTCCACCAGCTGCTGAGTCAAGAGACACCTTCGAAGAATATTCTAGCCCATTATAGAAGGTGTGGACGATCAACTATTTTTCTAACCTATGGTGTGGGCAGGCTTTCAGCAAAGCCTTATATCTGTCCCAAGCTTCCGACAATGACTCTTCATCTTTCTGAATGAAACCTGTGATTTGGGTCCTAAGATGAGCAGTCTTAGAAGGTGGGAAGAATTTGTCTAAGAAAGCTTGCTCCAATTGGTCCCAAGTGGTGATTGTCTCAGTGGGAACTGACTTCAACCAAGCTTTAGCTCTATCTCTCAAAGATAATGGAAAGAGGCGAAGGCGAATAGCATCAACAGAGGCACCTTCAATCTTGAGGGTCTCACGGAATTCTAAGAACATATCCACATGATCATTCGGGTCCTCTGATGGCAATCCTCCAAACTGGTTCTGCCTTATCATAGAGAGTAAGGCAGGAGGTATAGTGAATTGTCTAGCTTCAATGTCTGGCCGAGCAAGTCCAGAACGCAAACCCCGAGCATTAAGGGTTGCATACTCTTTGAGAGGTCTATTATCAGCAGGTGCAGCCATGACAAGCGTTGGCTTAAGTATTTCTCTTGCTCTTTGCCTTTGTTGTCTTCTCCTTCTACAAAAAGTTCTTTCAATTTCAGGATCTGCTTCTTCAAGGGTCCTGGAACGTCTAGTACTTTGCATAAATAAGAGAAATTACATGTAGAGAGTCAAAGAGAAACCAAGAAAGTAGTAAAAAGGTTTAAAATAATTAAATTAAAAATTAAACTGATATTCAAGAAAAACACAGTCCTCGGCAACGGCGCCAAAAACTTGGTGTGTAAAATCTGCAAGTGTACGGTTTCATCGTCAAGTAATAAAAAGATCGAATCCACATGGACTATGTCTATGAATACCAATTAATTAATTAATTCAATTAATTAAACAAAAGAGAATATAATTATCAAGTGAATAGAATGTAGTAACTAAACAATTAAATAAATAAAAGTTAAGACGCAGAGTTGAGAATAAAAATAGCAAATTGTTAAGAAATATTTTCATATTCAAAAGAAAGCTTCCAGGATTGGGGGTAACCACAATGATACAAGACTCCTAATTGACAATCCTTTTATTAAAATTAAAATTCAATTGAAGGTGAATTACCCCAATTTAGTTAATGTTCTTTCTCAAGAGACAAGAACCGTGCCCAATTAAACCAATTCATACTCTCGTGGTAATTGAATCTAAATTGAACCCAGTATGCTTTTTGGTAATTCGTTAATCCTTGAAAGGCTAAACCTACTCTCGTGATTTAGACCTTAAGTTCAATTCTTATAGTTCCAATACCTAGGTTCACCTCTCAGTATGTCCCTAGATATCTATGAGATGCAAATAAGTGGCCAACAAATTCACATGAATAAGCGCAATAAAGATTGATTCAAAGAATGATAGGATATAATTATATAGTTTCAAACCCAAGTGCAGGTTGTTTCAAGTAGTAAATGCTCGGGAGTCCGAGGTCGATCCACAGGAAATTGATGAAGAGAAAATTATTTGAGGTACAGAGAATATTTGTCACAATACTAAAAATAATATAAGTTGTTCACAGATAAAAAAGATTTGCTTGGGTTAGGAGATCCACTCTTGGTAATAAATTAAAAACAAGATTATTTCGTTTTATAACTCAATTGAAATCATGCATAATGAAGATTCCAATCGGAAGATTTAACATTCAAAGTTCAATCATGTAATCATATAATGGTTCCAATAACTATCTACCAATACTTGTAAATTGTCAAAAGCATCCACTGTTCCAATCCTATTGTCTACAATGGATCAAGATATTCATTATACAAGAAGAGTTTCTAAATTAATTAGAAACAACATACAACTCATATAAAGATCACATAAAAATATATCATTTAAAGCACAAGAAAGAAATTAATCTAACCTTAACTTATTACCAAGAGCTTCACCTTTTCACCCAAGCAAGATGAAAATTTAGTTACTCATAGACAAGAAGAAAGAAAGAGAGAAGAAGAGAAAGATGAACATAACTTCACTTAAGAACAAGAGAAAATTATAACAAAGGAAGTAATTAACATACAAACATTAAAGTAAAATCTAGACTAACACTAAGCTAACACCCTCAAATAATCAGCCATTGCCTCTTTTTATAAAATTAGAAGAGTACAAATAGCCAAAAGAGATAATGGATGATGAGAACAAAATGATAAAAGAGATGAATGGTGGGTGGATTCTTGTCTCCGAAATGTTTCCCTTCTGAACTCATGGCATACGTCATTTTGAGTCAAGTGGTCTTCATGAAAGTTCTAGCACATTGTCTCAGCTTTCCAGAGACACCAAGTTTAGCCAAATCCAATAACCACAGCCCAAGACATGGCCCAATTACTGCTCATGGGTCAGGCCCAATGTCAGCACCTCTGTTCGGACTTCTAAGCCCAATATCACCTTCAAGGAATCCGAACTAGCTTTTGTGTTCTTCATGAAAGTTGTAGATATGGGTCTTAACCTTTCACTGTCAAAATTTCAGAATTATTGAACTCCAATAGCCCGAGATATAGCCTAATGAGTGCATAAAGGTCAAGCTGTCAGGTTCAAAACACTAGATTTTGCTTCAACTCCAATTTGAGTTATCCAAACACGTGTTTCTGGTCTTGAGGCCTTCATGAAAGTTGTAGAAATTTATCTTAGCTTAAAAACAAGACCAAATCACATCCATCGAATATTTGTAACTCAAATTATAGCCAGTTTACTGAAAAAACCAAGTAAGAAGGTTATACAATGAATGAAATATATTGCTATTAATGTGGTTCTTGCTATCAAGTGAATAGTTATTAGAGAATTATCTTAACTTTCCAACAAGATCAGAATCACATTAATCAGATAATTACAACTCAAGTTGTGGCCGCTTTACTTAAGAATGCAATCACCCAAATTAATGATAATTCAAGCAATAATTTCTTCAATGATCCAATTAAGCTTAATTTCATAAAATGTGACAAAATCAACTTAATTAAGCCAAATTGAACCTTAAGAAGCCTAGTTAGAGGATTATAAAATGCATAAAATATATTGTTATCAAATTCCCCCACATTAAACTTTTGCACTCCCAAGCAAAACACATAAGAACAAAAAACTAAGGAACAAAGAAAAAAAAATGACACAGACTCAAAAGCTAAAAATTCTAAAAGATTTAATGAAACAAGAAGAGCAACCAGTCATTCAAGGGAACAAAGCATTTTTTTTTAGGTAATATTTCTTCACATCTCAAACCAACAAGCAAGGAAACTTCAGTTAAAAAGAATGAATCAAGAATGATAGATCCTCTCAAGATTCACTCTTAATCTTTCAAGCATTAAAAAGGTAAGTATTTCACTCAATTCAACCCATGAAAAATTACACTACCATAAGCTTGCTTATCTTCTACTTCTCCACTACTCAGAACACATGCACACAAAAATCAAGAGGACTTTATTCAAGGTTGTAACGGGGTCAAGGTAAAGAAGGAGGGATAATATGGACATAAGAAGATAAATACCAAAGAGAATACAAGAGCATTATGGTATAGTTAGAGTGGAAAACATATTTGAGAACATTCATCAATAAGGACAATGACCAATATTTGACTAATGTTTTGTTGAAGATTAATCCCAAATTGATGAGTTGAATTCATTGTTAGGCATAAACCTTCTCCTTTTCTTCCTGTTGTTTCCAAGCATCCATCTTTATTCTAGATATAGATATGTCACATAGTGTATTAGATGGTCAGCTCTTTCTTTCTTTTTTCTTTTTTTTTTTTCTTTTTTTTTTCGTTTTCTTTTTTTTTTTTACTTTTTCCCTTTTTTTTACACACACACACCCCCACACTTGTTTAAGAACAAAGTGTTACCAAGTGGCTTCAATACTCAAGAGGGGGGGTGAATTGAGTTTGTAAAACAAGTTCGCAATTCTTTCGCAAAATACTTGATTATTGATTTTCGTTGAAGCTATTGACTAATTGAAATGAATGAATTGATAAGAACAATGTATATTGCTTAATAACCAACCAAGAGAGAAGTAATCAAGTAAGAGTATAAGCAATGCACAAATATAAAGAGAAGGGTTTAGAGAAAACAAACTCAATCGTTTATCCTGGTTCGATCACCAATCCACTTGTGATCTACGTCCAGTCCCCAAGCAACAACTTGAGATTTTCTACTATATCTTCAAGCTTCAATAGGTGCTTGAATACCTTTACAAACTTGAGCCCTCAACTCCTTGGGATGCCTCACCCTTGAGCTTGAGTCTCTTCAAACAAAGGGATGCCTCACCCTTTACAAATTGAGGGATGCCTCACCCTCTATCTTATACAAAGAATTAAGATTGAATTTGAGAAGCTCTCACTAGAGTAGATGATACAAATTGAAGTTCTAATAATGCTCACAAAGATATCTCAAAGATTGGATAAAAACAGAGCAAGAAAGATTTCAGAGTTTGATTCTCGTATGATGTGTTGCTATGATGTTTTTAGGTTCAAGAACAACCCTTAATGATGCCCCAGCCATTGTATTTAAAGCCCATTCATTAAAAGAGTATTGGGGGGTGGTTAAAGCCAAGCATTAAATGCATTCAATATAGTCGTTGGGCATGTCGGAACCTTGGTAATCGATTACAAGCCTTTGGTAATCGATTACATGGAAAATACAATGTGTTCTTGGCTTTACTGGGCTTGTGGTAATCGATTACATGACCCGTAATCGATTACACGCCTCGATTTCATGGTAATCGATTACAATATTGATGTAATCGATTACATGGCCCTTTGGTCGTGTTCTTGGCTTTCTGGGAACATGGTAATCGATTACATGACTTGGTGTAATCGATTACACGTTCTCTTTGACTTTTTTGGTCGATTACAATATTGATGTAATCGATTACATGGCTTCGTCTTGCCAAAATGTTATTTATTTGGCTTGTAATCGATTACTAAACCTTGGTAATCGATTACACTAAACTTTAAACTCATTTTTCAAGCCTTAAAACAGATTTAAATCATTCCTAACTTTAGAAAACATGGATTAAACAAGTATAGAACATTATTTGGCATGATCCAAGGTAAAAGAAGTTCTCTTTTAGGAATTGATCTTTGAAAGCCATATTGATTCAAATCATTTTTGAAAAACCATTTGAGATATCTTGGGAGCATTTAACATTGATGTGCTATAATGCCTATATCTAAACCTCTTGATTTCTTCCTTTGATCTTGGTTTGCTCTTTCGCTATTTGATCTTCATCTTTGTCTTTGTTATCATCAAAAACCATTTGACATGCTTCAAGACACATGCATTCACATTCTCCCCCTTTTTGATGATGACAATCTGAACATTTAAAGGAAGAGAAACAATTTGCATATATATATATATATGTATATCAGAGATTTAAGCGCAACTCTCCCCCGTAATGTATGCACAATATAGGGTTAGTGAAATATTTATGTAAGAGCGTTAAATCGAACTCCCCCGTACTAATGCAAGTCACTAATCTCTCCCCCGTTGGCATTATCAAAAACACATTAACATTAAGTGGAAATTTTGACAACATTTCCTCTGTTTTTCATGATTTCCCAACAATAACAGCAACAGAGAACAAAGTTGCTCAGACAGGCAGATTATAATCAATCATTCATGTGTATATAAACAACAATATAGCAAGATGATTCAGAAAAGCAGTAAACATCAAAAGAACCAACTGATTTTTATATATATAAATGTATTTTCAAATTCCATATACAATCAGAAAACAAAGAAACTATCATAGCAGAGGGCCATGATCACTATCAGTGGCCTCGCTATCGCTCTCTACATCAGCAGCAACATCTCCAAGGTCCACGTCATCGTCGCCAGTATCAAGGTCGTCTTCTGAACCAAGGAGCTCCTCATTCTCAGCAGGAACTCCAGCTGGAGTGGCAGAGGGATCAACGAATGATAGAGGAGCAGCAGGAGGAGCAAAGGAGGTGGATGGTGCAGCGTGTCTGGGGCCCTCCAGATGCGAGCGAATGGCAGCGAGCTCCTGATCGGAGTAATCCATCCTAAGCTCGAGGTGATCCACCTTCTGCTCAATGCGATCCATCCGGGCATCAACAGTGGTAGCCAAACTCCGCAATTCTTGCAGCAGAAGCTCCAATGTGGCTGAAGCTGGTGGAGCTGGTGCAGGCTGCACGTCCTCATCCTCATCATCACTCTCAGGACCATGAGGAATGTGTCCATAACTACCATGTGCCAAATAGTACCAGCGATCATCGACCTTGCGCAGCTGGAGCTTCTTCAAGGTGTGCAGGCCAATGGATTGGGGTCCCTTGGAGCTGGTATCCTTGGATTCTTCAGCCAAGGAGATGCGACAGTGCTCCAGGATAGCAGTCACCAACATGGCGTAGGGCAAGGCAGAGTTCTTCTTCTTCTTCACATCCAGCATGTGCTGAATGATGTAGTTGGCCCAGTTGATTGGCCTTCCAGTGGTCATGGCCCACAAGACCACAACATCATCCCGCAAGACCTGAAAATAATTCCCGCCCCTGGGAATCAAGCCTCTAACCACCAAATAATGGAGTACCCTGTTCTCCATTGTTAGGCCAGTCGCCATAACTCTCTTGTTGTTCCTGGGAAGCACGTAGCCGGAGCGAATCAGGGACATCAAAGCACTCTTATACTCAAACTCGTCACCCCAGGCATTTTCGTTACCATAGAAGCTGGTCCCAGCATAGGTTAGCTTGGTCAACCTACACCATTCTTCCCGAGTGATCTTAATCTGAGTTTTCTTCACTTCAGAGATCAAGCAATGGTCTTCATACCTCAGGTTGGCATAGAACACGCGAACCAGGTTGGGATAAATGGCTTTCTGAATGCTGAAGAACCCAAGCAAGCCCAGCCTCTCAATTAGTTGGAAGCATTCCAGGGGTTCACTGGTGCAGAAGGATTGAGTGAGATACCTCGGGGAGATGAGCTTCCTCAGCTGGAAGTTCTTCCTGAAGAGTTCAGCCTTCTTAGTGGTGGAGAAGTGTCTCGTGAGGTCCAAGCCAGAGATGTTTCGTGGAGGAGCACTGGAGGACTCACCAACCGTGGTCCCTGTTCTTGCACGTTTGGCACGTTGAGATGGGTCAGCCATGGATGGGTGGTTTGGGTAATGTGAATCTCGTGGGGGATGAAGAGGAGAAGAACGAAGGTGGTGGGTGAGAGAAAGAGGAGTGGAACATGATGGGATTTGAGGATGATGTGTGAGGAGAGGGATTTCGAGTGAGAGGAGGGTGATTTTGGAGGGTTTAATGGAGGTTTGAGTGAAAAGGAGAGAGTTGAGAGAGGAAAGGTGAGAGGAGAGCTTCGTGAGAACAGAGGCGAGGAAAGGTGAAATGTTTAGAATGAGTGACCTTTCGCGCGTCGAAGCCTTTTAAACCCCTCTGTAATCGATTACATGGGTTGTGTAATTGATTACCTGCCTTCTATTTTCCTTTGTAATCGATTACAATTTCAATGTAATCGATTACCAAATTTCTGAAACCTTGTAATCGATTACGATATATGTAATCGATTACCGAGTTCTGATTCAATGTAATCGATTACCAGTGTTGTGTAATCGATTACTGGCTTGACAAACCTTTGTAATCGATTACAATGGTCTTGTAATCGATTACCAGACTACTAAAACTCAGATTTTGCATATTAAACAGGTAGGGATCAATTTTAAACCATTCAAGTTGATTGCAAAGCATCTTAAATCAATTTCAAACCTCATTTAGGCAAGTAATTCACACAGATTTTGATCCAAAACACTTAATCATACAAGATTGCTACTTTTACCAAGAATTACCCCATTTGGATGGATTTGTGATGCTTTTGAGTTTCTTGGGGATAATTGACATGAAGGAGCACCTACAAAACAACTTTGGGGAAATCTCCGACGCTCAAGTCAGTATGGAATTGAAAAACAATATTCATGCAACAAATAACCATAATTATGCAGAAAAGGGCTTGATTATGCAGAGAAAGTTTCTTTATGCAGCAAAATGATGGATTATGCAGCAATTTAGCTTATACATGATTGATCTAATATGCCAAGTTCATTTCTTATATAATAGAAGGCTTCTTTTGCTAAAGGTTTAGTGAAAATGTCTGCTAGTTGCTTAGTGGTTTTAACAAATTCAAGCATGCAATCACCCTTTTGAACATGATCTCTTATGAAATGATGTCTTATTTCAATGTGCTTTGTTCTTGAGTGTAAAATGGGATTCTTAGATAGATTGATTGCACTAGTGTTATCACATCTTATGGGGATGTGATCCAGCTCAAGACCATAGTCTAGAAGTTGTTGCTTCATCCAAAGGATTTGAGCACAACAACTCCCACCGCAACATATTCACTTTTGACTGTTGACAATGCCACACTATTTTGCTTCTTGCTATGCCAAGAAACTAGTGAGCTTCCAAGCAAGTGGCATGTCCCACTAGTACTCTTCCTATCCATTTTGCACCAAACAAAATCAAATCGAAATAACCAACCAAACAACATGAAGCACCCTTAGGGTACCATAATCCCATTTGTGAAGTGCCTATTAGATATTTCATAATACGTTTTACAAAGACTTAGGTATGATTCTTTAGGATTTGCTTGAAATCTAGCACACATGCATACACTAAACATGATATCCGGTCTACTTACTTGTGATAAGATAAAGGAGTGAGCTAATTATACCTCTATACTTAGTGATTTCCCGATTTACCTCCTTCATCCTTGTCCAAGTAACAAGAAGTTCTCATTGGTGTAGCCATTTGCTTTGCTCCTTCCATTCCAAACTTCTTGAGCAACTCCTTGCAATATTTTGATTGACTTATGAAAGTCCCATTTCTTGTTTGCTTGATTTGAAGTCCAAGGAAGAAGTTGAGCTCACCCATCATGGACATCTCAAACTCACTTTGCATGATATTGGCAAATTCTTTACAAAGAGAGTCATTAGTAGCACCAAATATAATATCATCAACATATATTTGAACAAGTAAAATGTCATGCTTTTATGTTTGATGAAAATAGTTGTGTCAACCTTTCCCTAAAGAAACCATTTTCCAAAAGAAACTTGCTCAACCTTTCATACCAAGCTCTAGGAGCTTGTTTTAAGCCATACAAGGCCTTTTTAAGTTTAAAAACATGGTTGGGCAACTCAAAATTTTCAAAACCGGGAGGTTGATCAACATATACTTCTTCTTGTATGAAACCATTTAAAAAGGCACTTTTGACATCCATTTGAAAGAGTTTGAAATCCATGATGCAAGCATATGCAAGTAACATTCTAATGGCTTCTAGTCTAGCTACGGGAGCATACATTTCATCATAATCTATACTTTCTTCTTGATTATAACCCTTAGCTACAAGCCTAGCCTTGTTTCTTATTATTAAGCCTGTTTCATCAAGTTTGTTCCTAAAAACCATTTGGTGCCAATTATTGGATGATCATTGGGCCTTGGGACTAATTCCCAAACTTGATTCCTCTCAAATTGATTTAATTCATCTTGCATGGCCAAGATCCAATGTTCATCATTAATGGCCTCATTTATGTTTTTAGGTTCAACTTGAGAAACAAAAGCCATATGATTACATGCATCTCTAAGAGAGTTACGAGTGATTACCCCTTTTGATACATCACCTATCACTTTGTCAAGAGGATGATATCTTGATGTTTTCCATTCCTTGGGAAGATCCATGATTTGAGAGTCCTCTTGTCTTGGGGAATCATATGGGCTTTCTTCTTGCTTCTTGACTTCTTCTTCTTGATTTCCAAGGTGAGTTCTTGCAAGGATTTCTGCAACATCATCAACAAGCTCCTTTCTTGGCTCGTTTGGGTTAGTCTCATCAAAAGCAACATGTATGGACTCTTCTATGGTCATAGATCGTTTGTTATAAACCCTAAAGGCCTTACTATGTATAGAATAACCAAGAAAGATTCCCTCATCAGATTTTGCATCAAACTTCCCCAAGTTATCCTTTCCATTATTTAGAACAAAACATTTACATCCAAAAACATGAAGATGCGAGACATTTGGTTTCCTTCCTTTGTATAATTCATAGGGGGTTTTCTTTAAAATTGGCCTTATTAGAGCCCTATTCATAACATAACAAGCGGTGTTAACCGCATCCGCCCAAAAATACTTAGGAAGGTTGGCCTTATTGAGCATAGTTCTTGCCATTTCTTCTAAAGATCGATTTTTTTCTTTCTACAACACCATTTTGTTGTGGTGTTCTAGGGGCTAAAAAATTATGCTCAATGCCATGTTCATCACAAAACGTTTCAAATTCATGGTTTTCAAATTCACCACCATGATCACTTCTTATGGATGCAATACAAAAACCTTTTTCGTTTTGGATAACTTTAGCAAGCTTTTTGAATGATTGAAAAGCATCATTTTTGTGAGATAAAAACAATGTCCATGTAAACCTAGAAAAATCGTCCACAATCACTAAGGCATAGTAATTCCCACCAAAGCTCATAGTTCTAGAGGGACCAAAAAGATCCATGTGCAAAAGTTGTAGAGGTCTTGAAGTTGAAACCACATTTTTAGCTTTAAAAGAGACCTTTACTTGTTTTCCCTTTTGACATGCATCACAAAGTTTGTCTTTTTCAAATTTGAGCTTTGGAAGACCAATTACTAGTTCTTTAGAAACTAATTTGTTTAAGTGATCCATGTGAATGTGAGCAATTCTTCTATGCCATAACTATGAATCATTTTCTCTAGTCATAAAGCAATTAGCATCATTTGAGGAAATGTCATCAAGGCTAATCATATATATGTTATTGACCCTATGACCAACAAACCTAATATGTTTATCATCCTTACTCTCAATTATGCAACAATTTGAATCAAATATAACTCTATTGCCTTTATCACATAATTGACTAATACTAAGCAAATTATGTTTAAGTCCTTCAACAAGTAAAACGTTTTCAATAGATGATGAAGGAGTCTTACCAACTTTGCCAATTCCAAGAATCTTCCCTTTGTTGTTATCACCATATGTGACATGACCATGTTTCTTGAGAGTAAGGGAGGAGAACTTGGACCCATCACCGGTCATGTGCTTGGAGCAACCACTATCAAGATACCAATTTGAGCTCTTGGTCTTCAAGCACACCTCGGTGTCGCTTTCTCCACCTTCTTCTCCTTGAGCCATGAGGCAAAGATGGGCTTTTTCATTTTCCGAGTCGTCAGAAGAACTTAAGTCATTGTCCTCCCAAGCTATGTATGCTCTTTTTCCTTTCTTTTCCTTGGAGGGTCTTTTCTCAAACTTCTCCGTCTTCTTGAGATATGTAGGACACTCCATTTTCATATGCCCCGGTTTTTCGCATTCGTAGCATTTTGGAGGAGTAGAGGATCCTTCTCCTTTGTGATATGCTTTCTTTTGAGGAATGGGTGGTTTTCTTTGAAGTCCCTTTTTCTTTAGGAATCTTCCGAATTTTCTCACAAGGAGACTAAGATTCTCCTCACTTAGTTCAATATTTTCAACATCCTCTTCACCATCTTCATCATCATCTTCAAGTATGAAAGAGGTGGCTTTGAGTGTAATTCCCTTTTTCTTCTTATCTTGCTCCTCATTTTGACTTAATCGGTTTAGTTCCAACTCATGCTCTTGAAGCTTTCCAAAGAGAGTGGCCAAAGTCATTGCGGCAAGATTCCTTGATTCCGATATTGCCGTCACCTTGGGTTGCCAATTTCTGCTCAAATATCTCAAAACTTTGTTAATAAGATCTTCATTGGCAAAAGTTTTTCCCAATGAAGAAAGATGATTAATTATATGAGTAAAACGTTTTTTAGCATTTCTTGAATGCTTTCCCTTGTTCATTCTAAACAATTCATATTCGTGAGTGAGTGTGTTAATCCTAGATCTTTTTTCCTCACTTGTACCTTCATGAGTTACTTGCAATGTATCCCACATTTCTTGAGTGGTCTTACAATTTGACACCCTAAAGAACTCATCATATCCTAAAGAGGTAGTAATGATATTCTTGGCTCTCAAGTTGTATTGAACCTTTTTCTTGTCATCATCGGTCCATTCATTTCTTGGTGTATTTGTTCTAACACCATCAACTAGGCGTGTGGGGATAAAAGGACCATTTTCAACAAAGCATCCCACACATCAATATCAATAGCTTCAATAAAAATCTTCATTCTTTCTTTCCAATATGCATAACCATCCCATTGAAAAAGGGAGGCCTATTTATAGAAGAACTTTCATTAGAAAAACCATTTGAAGCCATCTTTACTCTTGAAGCGCTAAGCTCTTTATACAAGAGTCTAGCTCTTACCACTTGTTACCAAGTGGCTTCAATACTCAAGAGGGGGGTGAATTGAGTTTGTAAAACAAGTTCGCAATTCTTTTAAAAAACACTTGATTATTGATTTTCGTTGAAGCTATTGACTAATTGAAATGAATGAATTGATAAGAACAATGTATATTGCTTAATAACCAACCAAGAGAGAATAATCAAGTAAGAGTATAAGCAATGCACAAATATAAAGAGATCATTTACTTAGAGAAAACAAACTCAATCGTTTATCCTGGTTCGATCACCAATCCACTTGTGATCTACGTCCAATTCCCAAGCAACAACTTGAGATTTTCTACTATATCTTCAAGCTTCAATAGGTGCTTGAATACCTTTACAAACTTGAGCCCTCAACTCCTTGGGATGCCTCACCCTTGAGCTTGAGTCTCTTCAAACAAAGGGATGCCTCACCTTTACAAATTGAGGATGCCTCACCTCTATCTTATACATCTTAAGAATTAAGATTGAATTTGAGAAGCTCTCACTAGAGTAGATGATACAAATTGAAGTTCTAATAATGCTCATAAAGATATCTTAAAGATTGGACAAAAACAATAGCAAGAAAGATTTCAGAGTTTGATTCTCGTATGATGTGTTGCTATGATGTTTTTAGGTTCAAGAACAACCCTTTAAATGATGCCCCACCATTGTATTTAAAGCCCATTCATTAAAAGAGCCGTTTAGGGGTGGTTAAAGCCAAGCATTAAATGCATTCAATATAGCCGTTGGGCATGTCAGAACCTTGGTAATCGATTACAAGCCTTTGGTAATTGATTACATGGAAAATACAATGTGTTGTTGGCTTTCTGGGCTTGTGGTAATCGATTACATGACCTATGTAATCGATTACACGCCCTCTGACTTCATGGTAATCAATTACAATAATGATGTAATCGATTACATGGCCCTTTTGGTCGTGTTCTTGGCTTTCTGGGAACATGGTAATCGATTACATGACGACACAAAATGTAATCGATTAAACGTTCTCGATTTTTTTGGTAATCGATTACAACCATTGATGTAATCGATTACATTAATTGGTAATCGTTTCTTGGCTTTCTCAAACATGGTAATTTAGATTACATGACTTGGTGTAATCGATTACATTCTCACAAGATTTTTGGTAATCGATTACAATATTGATGTAATCGATTTTACATGGCTTCAACCTTGTGAAAAATCGATTACTAAACCTTGGTAATCGATTACACTAAACTTTAAACTCATTTTTCAAGCCTTAAAACAGATTTAAATCATTCCTAACTTTAGAAAACATGGATTAAACAAGTATAGAACATTATTTGGCATGATCCAAGGTAAAAGAAGTTCTCTTTTAGGAATTGATCTTTGAAAGCCATATTGATTCAAATCATTTTTGAAAAACCATTTGAGATATCTTGGGAGCATTTAACATTGATGTGCTATAATGCCTATATCTAAACCTCTTGATTTCTTCCTTTGATCTTGGTTTGCTCTTTCGCTCTTTGATCTTCATCTTTGTCTTTGTTATCATCAAAAACCATTTGACATGCTTCAAGACACATGCATTCACACAAAGTCAATGCTCTCTTATTTCCTAAGGTCAGGTAAAAACATGTTCCTGTTTTTTTTTAAAGGCACGTAATAAGCTAAAAACAAGAACTAGCCAAATAAGCTCAAATGGGTTACACAAGGAAAAATATACAAGGATGGTTATTTGGTCAAAGTAGCTATTTTAAAATGCCTCAATCATATTTATGTATGCATGTGAAAATGTAACCTCAAAAAGAATCAAAGCAAGTTCTAGAGTAACATTTTCACAGGTGAAAATCACACAAGAAAGAAGAGAATGGTACAAATGTTCAATCCATTCATCAATAGGCTCAAAATCTCACAAGGCATATTTCTATCATTCTCAATCCATCAATTCAACATTCATATCCAAGCATGTGATTTATAAGAAAGAAGAAAATTTATGCTATGACCCAAGATATACTTTTTGCTACTTCTAAAATGGTTTTTTTTTCTCAACTATGATGCGTCTCAAAAGTAAAATTACCTTAAGGGCAAAATTTACTCCTTACTCTGTCATTCTTAATTGGTTTTGCTATAGGTTTTTGACAGTCATCTCACTAAACATACTTTCTTCAACTAAAATGCGTCTCAGGAGTAAAATTACTCCTTACTCTGCTAATATTCATTGGTTTAGCAAGTTCATGAAAATCATATCATACTTCCATACTTTTTTTTTTAACTATCCTTATCCTTCCCCCCAACTGATCACAACATTGTCCGCAATGTTAAAATATAGATGAGTAAAGGATAGAAGATATTACCTGTTGGAGAAATCGACACAAATTTAAACCAAAACAAATGACGATAAATAAAATCAAACCCATTAAAGATGAAGTGTCGATCTGGCTTTTTTTTGCTTGCTTTACTTCCTCATCGCTTCTGATGACCAATTTATCTAAGCTAGGACTTTATCGTTCATAAACAAAGCTTCTAATTTATCAATGAGCTCATCAATAGTGGAGGCCGAGATAAGAAGTTTTCTTGTCGAATGAGTGATAAATTTACGTTCCACAAATTTATCAAGAAAAAATAACAAAAGATCAAAGAAATTATTAACATTTAACAAACCAATGGGTTTATGGTGGATGTTCATTTTAGGGCCCAAGAGACAATTTGAAAAATTTCTTCCAAAGTACCAAAACCACCTGGTAAGGCAATGAATGCATCGAGTTGTCAAGCATTGTTTTCATTTGGCCATGCATAGATGATACCAATTTCTTCTCCAACTGTCTTTTAAGTGATGTTATTTTGAGCTAAAGGTTTAGGAATGACACCTAAAACCTAACGCCTCCTAGAAATGCAGAGAAGTGATACAACCCCCATTAACCCACGACAACCACCCCATATACAACATGAATATTCCTTGCAAAGTAAGTGTTCGACCAAGAGCGCTTGCTACACTTACAAACTCTAAACCCTTCCCATAACTTGACCACAAAAACACACACATTTTTAATGTTACGAATAGAGAGGTCCCATAATTTCACCTTCCTCTCGAATGATTATGAGTTGGAGGAAAGTGAAGAGAATGAAGTGTTTAAATAGGGAAAAGAAGGAAAAAATAATCATAGCACCTATATGGGTAGGTTGGTTGTTGTCGAAAAAGTTTGAAAATAAAAAACAGAATCTTTTTTTTTTTTTTTTTTTTTTTTCACTTTTTGATTTTTTTTTTTTTTTTTTTTTCACTTCAAGAAAACTATCGGGGTAAAGAAGTCTAGAAACCCCTGAAGGACCCTGCTCAAAGGATCGTCTGTCCAAAAATCAAAATACAACAAAATCATACAAAGATAAAAGAAATATAATAATAAACGAAGACATACCTGTATGTACAATTTTCATGGCGTATCTTTATACTGCGTGTCATGAATGCAGTAGTGGCATGTATTTGAGTTGCGTGTCACCAGTGCAACATATGAATTCCACAAGGATTGCCGAACCGACAACAAGAACCTTTGAATCCTTTCCGTCCTGCTTACTAAAGAACAGCCCTCTATCTTCCTGCAAACCTAATTAAAGGCCTGTATTCTAACAAGATGGTACCTGACCGCAGCCAGTCAGAACTCGCCATAGAGACCTACTAATTAAAGTAAGTATACAACTCAGATAACAATTTCCGTTCACTGTAAAGACGGGACGCTTCTTTTTGTCCATCAGCGCTACAGAGCCTTGGTTCCAAGAACTGGGAATGTAGCACACGGCTCTCTACAGAGCATGGCACACGAACTTTATTTACATACTGGCATGTGAAGGTCTTCTCCTGAGTCTATGACAAGATGGGCATCCGCCTGGGGGCTCCTAATCTAATTAAAGACCAAGTACAACCATAGTTTCGCCCTCTATTTTTTTTAAGTTGTTAGAAACCTGATGAAAGATGGGTGTATACTCACTTGAGATTGGGATGGAGGTAGTCTGCTCTTTCGGCTTTGTGTCAAAGCATTGTTGACCAGTATTAGACCCATTCAAGACCAGCGCAACATAGGGCTCCCAAAAGGGACAAGTGGCCATAATACGACTGGCTGCCTCACATGTGGGATACAATCTACCTTCTTTGTTTTTCAATTAAGAAGGCTGGATCAGGATGCATGCATTTCCCCATTCACGTTGTGTGTTACCAAAGCCAAACCCAAGATGTATACATATTTTTTCTTTTTTTTTTTTTTTTTTTTTTTTATTTTTTTATTGATTTTTTTTTTTTTTTTTTTTTTTTAAACATGAAGAAGAAGAAGAAGAAGAAGAAGAAGAAGAAGAAGAAGAAGAAATATGTACATGTTGTTGTGGATGTGGCTCACATCTGCCTTTGGTTTCACGTCCAGAAACGGCTTAAACGCCTTCTATGAGTCGAGGATAAGCTTCCCATCCAATTTTCTTATAAATTGGTAAACAGGGTCTTTTAGAGTCAGATTCCCAAGACTGTATTACTTTTGCTCATCCTTGAAGAGATTCCACAAATTAAGAAGTTCATGATGCACTAAACCACAAGAATGCGTATCAAGAGTCAATAAGATATCATCTAATGACTCTTTACTCAGTCCATTCTTAATGAAGAAAATTTTATCTTCTCTGTTTTTGGAAACCATCCCCAAAGAATGACATCGCTTGTTACAATTCCATCGTCCACATATGTGACAGACTTATAATCTTTTTGCTCTTCTCCTTTTAGAATATGAACTTCTACCAAGACCTGGCATGTATGAGTCAAATGAGATTGAAGACTCACCTGCTAATCAGACCTTTGCTTCGATTATCCAATGTACATCTTCTGGTATACCTTTGTGCATTAACAATCTCAATCTTTCAGGTTTGAGAGAGAAGGAAGAGAAGGAAGATGTACATCTTTTGTTAGAACATTTTGAGGAAGAGAAGGAAAATATTTTCTCAGGTTTGAGAGAATGATATCCATTTTGAAGAAGAAGAAATCAGTTATTTTGGGAAACTGAAAGAGAGCAAACCGACTTGAGAGTCACGGAGTACCGTCATCCACCATTTTACCGGGGAGCTAAAGAGCTACACAACAAAATAAAGCTACAAAATTAGAGTAAATTTTTCACATAACAAGGATCAGAAAGGGAAATGAATTCTACCTCAGCAGCTTGATTTTCTAGAAATGGTTTAAGTCTTTGTCCATTGACCTTAGACACATTATCATTCCTAGGATTCTCAATGTCTATGGCCCCATAAGGATATACATGTCTGACAATAAAAGGACTAGTCCACCTAGATCTCAATTTTCCAGGGAATAGGTGAAGACGAGAATTATAAAGCAGAACTTTTTGACCAATTTCAAAAGATTTCCTCAAAATAGATTTGTCATGAAAAGCTTTTGTTCTTTCTTTATAAATTTTTGAGTTTTCATATGCATCATTTCTCAATTCCTCAAGTTCATTTATTTGCAATTTACGTAACTTGCAAGCATCATCAAGATTTAAATTGAAAGCTTTAATGGCCCAAAATGCTTTATGCTCTAGTTCTACAGGCAAGTGACAAGGTTTTCCATAGACTAACCGATAGGGTGACATACCTAAAGATGTTTTAAAAGCAGTACGGTAAGCCCAAAGTGCATCGTTTAGTCTTAAAGACCAATCTTTACGATTTGGGTTAACTGTTTTTTCTAAAATTTGTTTAATTTTCCTATTTGCTAATTCTACTTGTCCACTTGTCTGAGGGTGATAAGGGGTAGCAACTTTATGGGTAATACCATATTTCTTCATTAAAGATTCAAATGGTTTATTACAAAAATGTATTCCCCCATCACTGATGATAGCTCGAAGGATTCCAAATCGACTTAAGACATTTTCTTTTAAAAATTTAAGAACAGTTTTATGATCATTTTGTCGACATGGAATTGCCTCAATCCATTTTGAGACATAATCAACTACAAACCAAAATATACAAATATCCAAATGAGGATGGAAATTGACCCATGAAATCAATTCCCCAACAATCAAAAATTTCAATGACAAGGATAGGGTTCAGAGGCATCATATTTCTTTTAGAAATGGACCCTAATTTTTGACAATTTTTGTAACTTTTGCAAAAGGTATGGTTGTCTTTAAATAAAGTGGGCTAATAAAATCCACACTACAAGATTTTCGCAACTGTTTTCTTTGAAGAAAAATGACCTCCACATGCTTCGAGTGACTAAATTTAATGACACTACCTACCTCATTGTCGGGTACACATCTCTCGAAAGATTTGATCAGAGAATATTTGAACAAATATGGGTCATCCCAATAAAAATTTTTCACCTCAGTAAAAAACTTTTTCTGTCTTGATATGACCATTGAGGCGACATCTTTCTTGTTACAAGAAAATTGACTATATTCGCAAACCAAGGCATAGAATTGACATAAAATAAAAACTCATCGGAAAAGAATCATTGATAGGTGTGCTATCAAAAGATGAGCTCATTGTAAGTCTAGACAAATGATCTGCGACAACATTTTCAGCTCTCTTTCTTATCTTTTATTGTGATGTTGAATTCTTGAAGCAACAAGATCCACCGTATCAACCTAGGTTTGGCATCTTGCTTAGACATTAAATATCTAACAAGAAAGATGATCAAGTGAAAACAACAAGAGAAGAACCAATTAAATGAGCTCAAAATTTGTCCAATGCAAAAATTACAGAAGTAGTTCTTTTTCAGTAGTGGTGTAATTCATTTGTGCATTATTTAAAGTTCTACTTGCATAACAAATCACATGAGGCTTCCTTCCTTTCTTTGGCCTAAAACAATGCCAACAGCAAAATCACTTGCATCACACATTAATTCAAAAGGCAAAGACCAGTCAGGGGATTGCATGATAGGAGCCGATGTTAGAAGACTAATTAATTTTTCAAAAGATTTTTGGCATTCTTGAGTCCAATCAAATAGTGTATCTTTTGTCAGAAGATTGCATAATGGTCTAGATATGACACTAAAGTCCTTAATGAATCTTCGATAAAATCCTGCATGTCCTAAAAAGGAACGAACTTCTCTGACTATTTTTGGGGAAGGCAAATGAGCAATTAATTTAACTTTGGCCTTATCAACTTCAATTCCTTCAGAAGATATCACATGACCTAACACGATTCCTGAAGTAACCATATAATGACATTTTTCCCAATTTAAAACAAATTCTTTTTCTTCACATCTTTTAAGAACTTTATCCAAATTATCAAGACAATTTTCAAAAGAATTTCCAAAAACTGTCAGATCATCCATGAAAACCTCTAAATAATGCTCAATCATATCACTAAAAATACTTAGCATGAATCTTTGAAAAGTTGTCGGAGCATTATAAAGACCGAAAGGCATTCGTCTATATGCAAAAGTGCCAAAGGGGCACGTAAAAGTAGTCTTTTCTTGATCCTCTAATGCAATTGGTATTTGATTATACCCCGAATAACCATCAAGAAAACAATAGTATGGATGTCCTGCTACTCTTTCTAGAATTTGATCAAGAAATGGTAAGGGGAAATGATCTTTCTTAGTGGTTGCATTCAATTTTCTAAAATCAATACACATACGCCAACTAGATAAAACTCGCGTAGGTATTAACTCACCTTTTTCATTTTCAACCACTGTTATTCCAGATTTCTTAGGCACAACTTGTGTAGGGCTTACTCACTGGCTATCGGAAATAGGGTAAATAATTTCAACATCAAGTAATTTAAGAACTTCAAAGACTAACTACCTCTTTCATATGTGGATTTAATCTTCTTTGAGGTTGTTGTGATGTTTTAGCATTATCCTCTAAATGTATTCTATGTGTACAAATTAATGGATTAATGCCTTTTATATCTGTTAATGTCCATCCAATTGCACTTTTATATGCCTTTTAAGTACTTCTATCAACATACCTTCTTGTTCTTCAAGAAGGATTGATGAAATTACTATTGGAAAGCTTTGGTCTTCTCCCAAAAATGTGTACTTCAACCCGAAAGGTAATGGCTTTAGTTTAGTTCAGTGTGGGTACTTCTTCATGAATATTATCATTCATGGGTTGTAACTCTTCAAATCTTGGCTTCCATCCTTTGTATTCCATTACTTGTGTACAATCAAGCAAAGAGCATATTTCAGAAATATCACCATCTACTTGCATATCTGAATCAAATGAATTAATTAAACAAATTTCTAATGGGTCAGAAGAACTCCCTTTTAGAAGATGATTATCTACAATGGTCTCAATCCCGTCAGCTTCCTCATTTTCATCATTGACTTCATGTGGTTGCTTGCATAAGTTGAAAACATTAAGCTCAAGTGTCATGTTTCCAAATGTTAACTTCATCAATCCATTTCTACAATTTATCAAAGTATTGGATGTTGCTAAAAATGGACGACCTAAAATAATAGGAATTGACTTGGAACAATTAATCATAGGTTCAGTTTCCAAGACAATAAAATCCACAGGATAAATGAATTTATCAACTTGTACCAACACATCTTCCACTATTCCTTTTGGAATTTTAATTGATCTATCAGCAAGTAGAAGAGTTACAGAAGTTGGTTTTAACTCACCTAGATTGAGTTGTTGATAAACTGAATATGGAAGCAAATTAACACTAGCACCAAGATCAAGTAAAGCTTGTTCAATTATATGTTCTCCAATAATGCATGAAACCGTAGGACAACCAGGGTCTTTATGTTTCAAAACATTATTGCTTTGAATAATGGAACTTACCTGCTCGGTCAAAAAGGCTTTCTTTTTCACATTTAATTTTCTTTTAACAAAGGCATAAGTCCTTCAAAAATTTGGCATAAGAAGGAAAGTATTTGATAGTATCTAACAACAGAATATTGACCTTCACTTGTTTAAAAATTTCAAAAATTTCAGTTTGGTGGTTCAATTTCTTTGGTTTGCTTAATGCTTGAGGAAATGGAAGTGGAGGAGACGAGAGTTTGGTTTCATTTTGGCCAGATGATATATCAACCTCTTCCTTATCTTGGGAATTGATTCACTATCTTTCTCACAAGGTTTAGAAATTTCTTTTTCAACAACTTTCCCACTCCTAAGAGTTATCACAGAATTGACTTGATTTATTTGTTGGTTTTCTGAACCACCCTCATTTAGACTATATTGACCTTTGGGATTCGGTTGAGGTTGAGAAGGAAATTTTCCTTTCTCGTGAATGGTGAGTGCAGAAGTAAGTTTAGAAAGAGTGTCTTTTATGTCAATCATGGTTTGAGTGTTTTGTTTATTGATGGCCTCTTGCTTTTCTATGAATGCACTCAATGTTCCTTCAAGGTTTTTCCTATATGGTGGGACATAAGGTGCATATCCTTGAGAATTTTGAGAATCTTGTTGTTCCTGAGGAGGCGGTGGTTGCATAAATTGTGCTTGATTATTATTCCTCCAACTGAAGTTCGGGTGATTTCTCCATCCTGGATTGTAAGAATTTGAAAAAGAAGAGGTGAATGGTTTTTTAAAATTGTTCATTGCATTTACTTGCTCATGCACAACTTCTTTAAAAACAGGAATATTAGGACATTCATTTGTCGAGTGTCCTAATTCATCACAAATGCTACAAATTTCTTCATTTTGAACAGATTTGACTTCTTTTACTTTGCCTAATTCCATGGATTCAACCTTTCTAGCCAAACTAGCATACTTTGCATTTAGATCTTCTTCTTGACTAAGATGGTATTTTCCTTTTCCTGCATTTGTAAGGTTATTTCAAATTAAATTTTCAGAAAGATTAATACCATGCCAAGATTGAGAATTTTCAGCCAAATGGTTTAAATAATCTAAAGCTTCTTCGGGTTCTTTATCAAGAAACTCGGCATTACACATCGTTTCCACAAATTATTTAGTTTCAGGTGTTAAACCTTCATAAAAGAAGCTTATAGTCCGCCATTTTTCAAAACCATGATGTGGACAAGAATTTAACAAATCTTTAAAACGTTTCCAACTTTGAAAATACGCTTCATTTGAATTTTGGGAAAAATTTTGGATTTGTCTTTTCAAAGCATTGGTTTTATGTGTTGGAAAAAATTTCTTTAAAAACTCACTTTGCATTTCTTGCCATGTGCCAATTGATCTTGGTTTCAAAGTGTTAAGCCAAGTTTTTGCTTTATCTTTCAAAGAAAAAGGAAACAATTTAAGCTTAACAATCTCTTCAGTGCAATTTTGATCATTAAAAGCAATACAAACTTCCTCAAATTCTTTTAGATGTAAATATGGGCTTTCATTTTCTAAGCCATGGAAATTAGGAAGTAAAGAAATCATACCCGGCTTAAATTTAAAATTATTAGCAGTAAGTGAAAAGATAAAACATGATGGACTAGAATTTCGAGGTGGTTGCAAATATGCACGCATAGTTCATAATGGTTGATTTCCATGTTCAACATGTATACTTTCATTTTCAGCTTGTTGTGTTTAATTATCATGTTCAATATGTGCACCTTCAAATTCAGCCATTGTGTTAATTGTGTGTGTTTGTGATTCAAATAAATCAATATATAAGTTACTTGGATTAATTTTAACCAAACGACCATAATTTGAATCACGATACCAGTTAAGCATAAATAAGTGACATAAAATAAAAATAATATACAAGTAGGCGGTATACACCGACCGTTAAATATTAAGTAGGATGTGGTATAAACCAGCCACCCAAAAATAAAAATAAAAATAAAAATGCAGAAAATAAAGTGCAAAAATAAAATAAAAAATAAAAATACGAAATAAAAATACGAAAAATAAAGTACTTAAAAAAAAAATACGTAAAATAAAGTGCAGAAAATAAAGTGCAAAAAGTAAATTTAAATATGAAAACCGGAGAGTGGCAGAGCCCCACAGAGTCGGTGAAAGAGAAGAGAAGAAGAAATATTATTTCATTAAGTTAGAGGGCAAAAAAAAAATGACAGAATTTAAAAGTTAGATTGCAGAAAATAAATGACATAATTTAAAAGTTAGATTGTAAAAAATAAATGACAAAATTTAAAAGTTAGATTGTTAGTAGTAAGTAGAAAGCGTAAATAATAATAATAATAATAATAATAATAATAATAATAATAATAATAATAATAATAATAAGCGAGAAAATGTACATAAAAAAAAAAAAAAAAAATGAAAATAAAAAAAATAAAAAAAAAACGTAAATAAATGACAAAAATATAAAAGTTAGTTAATAAGTTAATAAGTAGTAAGTTAATTAGTAAGTTAGTTAGTAAATTAGAAATTGAAAAGTGTAGAGGAAGAATATACCTGTTGGTGAAGTTTTCTTACAGAGAAGGAACCTTAATATATTAGAACTTCAAATCAAGTTCCCCGGCAACGGCGCCAAAAACTTGATGGGATATAATTATATAGTTTCAAACCCAAGTGCAGGTTGTTTCAAGTAGTAAATTCTCGGGAGTCCGAGGTCGATCCACAGGGAATTGATGAAGAGAAAATTATTTGAGGTACGGAGAATATTTGTCACAATACTAAAAATAATATAAGTTATTCACAGATGAAAAAGATTTGCTTGGGTTAGGAGATCCACTCTTGGTAATAAATTAAAAACAAGATTATTTCGTTTTATAACTCAATTGAAATCATGCATAATGAAGATTCCAATCGGAAGATTTAACATTCAAAGTTCAATCATGTAATCATATAATGGTTCCAATAACTATCTACCAATACTTGTAAATCGTCAAAAGCATCCACTTGTGTGCAATCCTATTGTCTACAATGGATCAAGATATTCATTATACAAGAAGAGTTTCTAAATTAATTGGAAACAACATACAACTCATATAAAGATCACATAAAAATATATCATTTAAAGCACAAGAAAGAAATTAATCTAACCTTAACTTATTACCAAGAGCTTCACCTTTTCACCCAAGCAAGATGAAAATTTAGTTACTCATAGACAAGAAGAAAGAAAGAGAGAGAGAAGAAAAAGATGAACATAACTTCACTTAAGAACAAGAGAAAATTACAACAAAGGAAGCAATTAACATACAAACAACAACAACAACATCAACCAAGCCTTTTCCCACTAGGTGGGGTCGGCTACATGGATCAGACGACGCCATTGTGTCCTATCATGAACCAAGTCTTCAGAAGCAATTAACATACAAACATTAAAGTAAAATCTAGACTAACACTAAGCTAACACCCTCAAATGATCAGCCATTGCCTCTTTTTATAGAATTAGAAGAGTACAAATAGCCAAAAGAGATGATGGATGATGAGAACAAAATGATAAAAGAGATGAATGGTGGGTGGATTCTTGTCTCTGAAATGTTTCCCTTCTGAACTCATGGCATGCGTCATTTTTGAGTCAAGTGGTCTTCATGAAAGTTCTAGCACATTGTCTCAGCTTTCCAGAGACACCAAGTTTAGCCAAATCCAATAACCACAGCCCAAGATATGGCCCAATTACTGCTCATGGGTCAGGCCCAACGTCAGCACCTCTGTTCTGACTTCTAAGCCCAATATCACCTTCAAGGAATCCGAACTAGCTTTTGTGTTCTTCATGAAAGTTGTAGATATGGGTCTTAACCTTCCACTATCAAAATTTCAGAATTATTGAACTCCAATTGCCCGAGATATAGCCTAATGAGTGCATAAAGGTCAAGCTATCAAGTTCAAAACACTAGATTTTGCTTCAACTCCAATTTGAGTTATCCAAACATGTGTTTCTGGTCTTGAGGCCTTCATGAAAGTTGTAGAAATTTATCTTAGCTTAAAAACAAGACCAAAATCACATCTATTGGATATTTGTAACTCAAATTATAGCCAGTTTACTGAAAAAGCCAAGTAAGAAGGTTATACAATGAATGAAATATATTGCTATTAATGTGGTTCTTGCTATCAAGTGAATAGTTATTAGAGAATTATCTTAACTTTCCAACAAGACCAGAATCACATTAATAAGATAATTACAACTCAAGTTGTGGCCACTTTACTTAAGAATGCAATCACCCAAATTAATGATAATTCAAGCAATAATTTCTTCAATGATCCAATTAAGCTTAATTTCATAAAATGTGACAAAATCAACTTAATTAAACCAAATTGAACCTTAAGAAGCCTAGTTAGAGGATTATAAAATGCATAAAATACATTGTTATCAAAGAACATTCAAGATTAATAAAAGGGGTAAACAAAGTCAATTAATCATCATCAATGTATCAAAGGGCATTGCCCAATCCTAGAAACAAAAGGAACTACTCAGACATGGAGAAGAAGAAACTAGAAATCAAGTTCAAAAACATTCAAATCCGTAATCAAAGAGAGAAGAGAGGAGGATGAAGATTAAGAACCTCCCAATATGCCTCATTCTAAACCCAATTGGAACCCTAATATTGTATTCAGAATATCTATAAATACCCTAGGGGTTTAAACTGATCTAAGCCCATAAAAAGGAAGAAAAACGAACTTAAAAATCTGACACAAATAGCGATCCACGACCGTGGATCATTCCACAGCTGTGGATCATTCCACGGCCAGGCCGTGGATCATTCCACAGCCAGGCCGTGGAATTCTCTGGAACTATCCTTTTGCTTTTTCATGCAACTGCTCGATCCATGGCCGTGGGGAATTCCACAAGCAGGCTGTGGATCTCTCTGGAGTGAGCTTTTTGTCCTAAATTGCATTCCTTTAAGCTCCAACTTCAATTATGCAAGCTTTCTATCTATTTTCAGGCCAATTAAGTACCAATCCTGCACAACAACACCAAAAACACTGCAGTTATTCGAACTAAGGGAAAAAAATAATTAAAAAGGGAAACTAAAATGCCTAATAATGCATGCAAAGCAGGAACAAAATATAATGTTGTTTCACACACATCAACGAACTTCTCTAACTATTTTTGGGGAAGGCAAATGAGCAATTAATTCAACTTTAGCCTTATCAACTTCAATTCCTTCAAAAGATATCACATGACCTAACACGATTCCTGAGGTAACCATGTAATGACATTTTTTCTAATTTAAAATAAATCGTTTTTCTTCACATCTTTTAAGAACTTTATCCAAATTATCAAGACAACTTTCAAAAGAATTTCCAAAAACTGTCAGATCATCCATGAAAACCTCTAAATAATGCTCAATCATGTCACTAAAAATACTTATCATGCATCTTTGAAAAGTTGTCGGAGCATTACAAAGACCGAAAGACATTCTTCTATATGCAAAAGTGCCAAAGGGGTAGTGGTCTTTTCTTGATCCTCTAATGCAATTGGTATTTGATTATACCCTGAATAACTATAAAGAAAACAATAGTAGGGATGTCCTGCTACTTTTTCTAGAATTTGATCAAGAAATGACAAGGGAAAATGAATTTTCCTAGTGGCTACATTCAATTTTCTAAAATCAATACACATACGCCAACTGGATGAAACTTGCGTAGGTATTAACTCACCTTTTTTTCATCTTTAACCACTGTTATTCCAGATTTTTTAGGCACAACTTGTATAGGGCTTACCCACTGGTTATCGAAAATAAGGTAAATAATTTCAATATCAAGTAATTTAAGAACTTCAGCCATAACTACCTCTTTTATGTGTGGATTTAATCTTCTTTGAGGTTGTTGTGATGTTTTAGCATTATTCTCTAAATGTATTCTATGTGTACAAATTAATGGATTAATGCATTTTATATCTGTTAATATCCATCTAATTGTACTTTTATGTCTTTTAAGTACTTCTATTAACATACCTTCTTGTTCTTCAGTAAGGATTGATAAAATTATTACTGGAAAGCTTTGTTCTTCTCCAAAAAATGTGTACTTCAACCCAGCAGGTAATGGCTTTAGTTCCACTGTGGGTACTTTTTCATGGATATTATCATTCATAGGCTGTAACTCTTCAAATCTCGGTTTTCATCCCTTGTATTCCATTGCCTGTGTACAATCAAGCAAAAAGCATATTTCAAAAATATCATCATCTTTTTGCGTAGATGAATCAAATGAATTAATTAAACAAACTTCTAATAGGTCAGAAGAACTCCCTTTTAGAAGATGATCATTTACAATGGCCTCAATCCCGTCAGCTTTCTCATTTTCATCATTGACTTCATGTGGTTGCTTACATAAGTTGAAAACATTAAGCTCAAGTGTCATGTTTCTAAATGTTAGCTTCATCACTCCATTTCTGCAATTTATCAAAGCATTAGATGTTGCTAAAAATGAACGACCTAAAATAACAGGAATTGACTTGGAATTATTAACCATAGGTTTAGTTTCCAAGACAATAAAATCCACAGGGTAAATGAATTTATCAACTTGTACCAACACATCTTCCACTTTTCTTTTTGAAATTTTAATTGATCTATCAGCAAGTAGAAGAGTTACAGAAGTTGATTTTAACACACCCAGATTGAGTTGTTGATAAACTGAATATGGAAGCAATATAACACTAGCATCAAGATCAAGTAAAGCTCGATCAATTTTATGTTCTCTAATAATGCATGAAACCGTAGGACAACCAGGGTCTTTATGTTTCAAAACATTATTGCTTTGAATAATGGAACTTACCTATTCGGTCAAAAAGACATTCTTTTTCACATTTAATTTCCTTTTAACAGTGCATAAGCCCTTGAAAAATTTGGCATAAGAAGGAACATGTTTGATAGCATCTAACAATGGAATATTGACCTTTACTTGTTTAAAAATTTCAAAAATTTCAGTTTGGTGGTCTAATTTCCTTAGTTTGCTTAATGCTTGAGGAAATGAAGGTGGAAGAGACGAGAGTTTGGCCTCATTTTGGTCAGATAGTTTATCAACCTGTTCCTTATCTTAGGAAATTGATTCATCATCTTTCTCATAAGGTTCAGAAATTTCTTTTCCAACAACTTTTTCACTCCTAAGAGTTATCACTGAATTGACTTAATTTATTTGTTGGATTTCTGAACTACCTCATTTAGACTATATTGACCTTTGGGATTCGGTTGAGGTTGAGAAGAAAATTTTCCTTTCTCGTGAATGGTGAGTGTAGAAGTAAGTTTGGAAAGAGTGTCTTTTATGTCAATCATGGTTTGAGTGTTTTGTTTATTGATGGCCTCTTACTTTTCTATGAATGCATTCAATATTCCTTCAAGGTTTTTCCTATATGGTGGGACATAAGGTGCACATCCTTGAGAATTTTGAGAATCCTGTTGTTCTTGAAGAGGCAGTGGTTGCATAAATTATGCTTGATTATTATTCCTCCAACTGAAGTTCAGGTGATTTCTCCATTTCGGATTATAAGAATTTGAAAAAGAAGAGGTGAATGACTTTTTAAAATTATTCATTACATTTACTTGCTCATGCACAACTTCTTTAAAAACATGAATATTAGGACATTGATTTGTCGAGTGTTCTAATTCATCACAAATGCCACAAATTTCTTTATTTTGCACATATTTGACTTCTTTTACTTTCCCTAATTCCATGGATTTAACCTTTCTAGCCAAACTAGCATACCTTGCATTTAGATTTTCTTCTTGACTAAGATGATATTTTCCTTTATCAGCATTTGCAAAGTTATATCTAAATGAATTTTCAGAAGGATTAGTACTATGCCAAGATTGAGAATTTTCATCCAAATTGTTTAAATAATCTAAAGCTTCTTCAGGTTCTTTATTAAGAAACTCGCCATTGCACATCGTTTCCACCAATTATTTAGTTTCAGGTGTTAAACCTTCATAAACGAAGCTTTTAGTCTGCCATTTTTCAAAACCATGATGTGAGCAAGAATTTAACAAATTTTTAAAACGTTCCCAACTTTGAAAATACGCTTCATTTGAATTTTGGAAAAAAATTTGGATTTGTCTTTTCAAAGCATTAGTTTTATGTGTTGGAAAAAATTTCTTTAAAAACTCACCTTGCATTTCTTGCCATGTGCTAATTGATCTAGGTTTCAAAACGTTAAGCCAAGTTTTTGCTTTATCTTTCAAAGAAAAGGGAAACAATTTAAGCTTAACAATCTCTTTAGTGCAATTTTGATCATTGAAAGCAATATAGACTTTCTCAAATTCTTTTAGATGTAAATATGGACTTTCAGATTCTAAACTATGGAAATTAGGAAGTAAAAAAATCATACCTGACTTAAATATAAAATTATTAGCAGTGAGTGGAAAGATAAAATATTATAGACTAGAATTTCGAGGTGGTTGCAAATATGCACGCATAGTTCGCAATGGTTGATTTTCCTATTCATCATGTACACTTTCATTTTCAGCTCGTTGTGTTTAATTTTCATGTTTAACATATGCACCTTTAATTTCAGTCATTGTATCAATTGTGTGTGATTGCGATTCAAATAAATCAAAATACAAAGTACCAAAATCAATTTTAACCAAACGACCAGAATTTGAATCACGATACCAATTAAGCATAAATAAGTGACGTAAAATAAAAATAATGTACAAGTAGTAAGTCAGAAAACCAAAATAAATGACATAAATTAAAAAGTTAGATAGCGTAAATAAATGACTTAATTAAAAGGTTAGATAGCATAAATAAATGACATAATTAAAAGGTTTGATAGCGTAAATAAAAAAAATTAAAGCAGAAAAGAGTAAATAAATAAAAAAATTAAAAAACAAAAATAAAAAATAAAAAACGTAAATAAATGACGTAAATAAATAAATAAAATTAAAAAATAAAAATAAATGACATAAATTAAAAAAGTTAGGAATTTAAAAAGCATAAATAAATGATATAAATATAAAAGTTAGTAAGTTAATTAGTAAGTTAGTAAGTAAATTAGTAAATTAAAAAAAATTAAAAAAGTAGAGGAAGAATATACCTGTTGGTGAAGTTTACTTACAAAAGAAGAATATCAATAAATTAGAACTTCAAATCAAGTCCCCGGCAACGACGCCAAAAACTTGATAGGATAATTAAAAGTTTTAAACCCAAGTGCAGGTTATTTCAAGTAATATATTCTCGGGAGTCCAAGGTCGATCCACAAAGAATTGATGAAGAAAAATTCTTTGAGGTAAGGAACAGATTTGTGACAATAATAAAAATGATATAAGTTCTTCAAAGATGAAAAGGATTTACTTGGGTTAGGAGATCCACTCTTGGTAATAAATTAGAAACAATATTATTTCTTTTTATAACTCAATTGAAATCATACATAATGAAGGTTCCAATCGAAAAATATAACATTCAAAGTTTAATTAAGATTATATATGTAATCATATTATGGTTCCATTAATTATCTACCAATACTTTTAAATGATCTCAAGCATCTATTGTGCCAACGTCTTGTCTATAATTAATCAAGATATTTGTTATACAAGAAGAGTTTCTAAATTGATCGGAAATAACATACGACACATATAAAGATCACATAAAAATATATCATTCAAGTACAAGAAGAAAATTAATCTAACATCAACTTATTACCAAGAGTTTCACCCTTTCACCTAAGCAAAATGAAAATTAGTTGCTTATAAATTAAAAAGAAAGAAAGAAAGAAAGAAGAAGAAGAAGATGAACATAACTTCAATTAAGAACAATAGAAAACTACACAAAGGAAACAATTAACATACAAGCATGAAAGTAAACTCTAAGCTAACACCCTGAAATGATCAGCCCTTGCCTCCTTTTATAGAGTTAGAGAAACATAAAATGCCAAAGGAGTTGATGGATGATGAGAACAAAATGCCAAAATAGTTGTTTGATGATGATGAATGGGTAGATTCTTGTGTTCGAAATGTTTCACTTCTGAACTCATGGCATGCATCATTTGATGGCCAGGTGGTCTTCATGAAAGTTCTAGGAAATTGTCTTAGCTTTGCATAGACATCGAGTTTAGCCAAATCGACCACATACAGCCCGAGATATGGCTCAATTACTGCTCACAGGTCAGGCCCAACTTTAGCTCCTCTATTCTGACTTCTAAGCCCAATATCACCTTCAAGGAATCCAAACTGAATTTTGTGTTCTTAATAAAAGTTGTAGATATGGGTCTTATCCTTCCACTGTCGAAATTTCAGAATTGTTGAACTTCTATAGCCTGAGATATAGCCTAATGAGTGCATAGAGGTCAAGCTATCAGGTTCAAAACTCTAGATTTTGATTCAACTCCAATTTGAGTTATTCAAATGTGTGTTCGCGGTCTTGAGGCCTTCATGAAAGTTGTAGAAATTTGTCTTAGCTTTAAAACAAGACCAAAATCACATCCATCGAATATTTGTAACTCAAATTATAACTAGTTTACTGAAAAAGACAAGTGAGAAGATTATACAATGAATGAAATATATTGCTATCAATGTGGCTCTTGCTATCAAGTGAATAATTATTAGAGAATTATCTTAACTTTTCAACAAGACCAAAATCACATTAATCAGATAAGTACAACTCAAATTGTGGTCACTTTACTTAAGAATGCAATCACCCAAATTAATGATAATTTAAGCAATAATTTCTTCAATGATCTAATTAAGCTTAATTTCATAAAATGTAACAAAATCAACTTAATTAAACCAAATTGAACCTTAAGAAGCCTAGTGAGAAGATTATAAAATGAATAAAATACATTGTTATGAAATGGTTTTAGCTAAACTGGGAGGCAGTGAAGTAGGGTGACCAATCGATATTAACGAAAAACCTTGGATAGTGGTTGAATTTTTGCCAACCCCGAGGCATTGGAGTAAGGCACTATTTCAATATTAACCAAAAGCCTTGGATGAAAGATGAACTTTCAGAATATTCTCTATAACCTCTTTTAACATACCTAGAATGAAAAAACTCTTTGGTGTTAAAGAGAATATGAAGAAAGAATGATATTCTCAATGAAGAGGTTGAAGGAAGACGAAAGGTTTTTCGCTATACATGAAATCTAAAAGATAAAATGTTATTTATAAGGGGAAAGTTCAAAGTAGCCATTGGCAAGTGTCAAAGGTGAAATTAATGACACCATGGCGTATGGTTGCTATCGGAGGCACCTTGCCCAATTAGATGATAACAAGTATAGCTTTTTCACACAAGTTGAGTCAAAGGCAACACTTGTGGGGGACATATGTTAGAGACATTTTTAAATTTATTGCATGAAAGGCCGATAATGCGAAAGGATGAACATGAACATATAAAGAAGGTAATAAGCAAAGGTATAAGACACACATGCTAGAAGGGGTTAGAAGATAAGTAGGACGCTAAAGAGAAATGAGTCGACGATAGAGAAAAGAATTGATGCTAGGGAAAGGAGTCAATGCAAGCATGAATATGTCGACCAAGGCAAAGAATCGCCAACCACTTGGAGTTGCTAGAAACTACCCAAAATTGTACATAACTACCAAAGACACGCTGCTAAGTTGAAGATGTGGGATTTGGTCTTGATAGGAAAGGGTAGTTGCTATGAAGGCGCTTAGATCATAAAGTTTTCAAATTCAAAAGAAATATGGGAAGGATAGAAAGCTTGAAAGCTATAATTACCAAATCAAAAGAGGGAGAAGAGGGTTAACACTCACCACTTCTCATACGCATACAATAGGAAAAAGAGTCCCTTAAGCGCCTTTACATTTCTAGAATTTTCTTTTTCATTTACTTAGTCTTTTAGATTACATTTACATTTTGTTGTTTTGTTGTAACCCCTATAACTTTGTAAGTTGTACTCTTTACTTTTAGTTCAATTCAATTACTATTTCTCATACCTTTTAATCGAATTTTTCATCTCGTTGCAAAGATATTTTCATAAACATATTTAAACACTGTGTGAAAATAGAGAGCCTATAGTAAGAAGCGATTCCCTTTCCCGAATTAAGATTGTGGCATCACATCATCGATTAGATTGTCAAAATCTAATGGAAACACCTCTAATTTCTTTTCTTTTTCATTTAGCTTGAGTTTTAACTCTTCAGTGGTGGTGAGGGAAGTTGAAATATAATCCCTTCGCGTGGCAACAACAATGCTGAGAGCTTTTCTTAAGTTCGAAGGGATGAAAGAAAGGCCTGAGCTTGATTGGACTTCTTTATCAACTCTATGAATCGAGCATCCAACATCTGCTTCTCACCAAGGATGATATAAGCCCCATGATACTTCTTCAAGGACTCAATGACAAAAATCTTCATAAAAGATAAAATCTCCTTTTTGCCTTTCACTCAAGAAATTGGAGTAATGGATCAATGTGGTGAAAGCTTAAGAGCAGAGATCAACTGAGTGAGGATTTATTCACAGAATGGACAAGTCTTGTTGCAGCAGAGAATTAAATGAACCCAAGGCTGAGTGAATTTCACTTTGAATGGATGGCTGGAGGCTTTGAGAGGCCGCAGATTCAGGTTGCTCACTATCAATGTCATGGAGTTGGTTTCGAATTTTGGTGAAGAAATCATCAACTTCAAAAGTGGGATGCTCTTGCATAGACTCAACTTCTTTATCAGCTACTTTTTCTGTAGCGACTAACATATATGAAAAGGGAATTTGATTAAAAAACAATCGAGAAAGTAATAATTCTTAGTAGTAAAGTTCCAACTAGCATAGAATACCTCTACTGGGAAGGTTGGTGTAGAGTCTTTGGAGGTAAAGGTAAGAACCGCATATGTATGGTGAGGCAAGGCGATATGTAGTTTTGTAGACTTCTCAGTTTGAGCCTCAATGCTTTTATCTTGATCTTTGACTGACTCATCTAGGTTAATTACCTCCTTAAGAGGGGAAGATGACACTACTTTCTTAATTGTAGCTTGAACAACTTATTCTTGTTGTGTGGGGAAGAACAAGCTAGTTTTGATTTACCTTCGACTTATGAGTCAAAAGCAGAAGCTCCCTATAAATATGAATAAGTTAGGGAGTCAAAATAATTACATAAAGTTAAGAGGACCAGGCTAAAGATAAAGCACCTTGGTTGAAGACTTTCCCCTAGTAAGTTTCAACTTATTCTTCGGGGATTTGTTTTGACCCCCAACTTTTGACCTAGAAGGCGCACATCTTTCCATTTTTGACAGTTCGGAAAGGTGTATGAGTCGCAAGGTATCACCTGCTGAGTCATCAGACTATGAAAATTAGAATAGTATAGTAAGTACCCTAGCGAAATGATAACAAAATAGCCAAGACAATATTAGTTAGGGAATTTACCTTCATATTTCCTCTTCTTGGGTTGCTACTAATAATCAGCTAGATTATCTATTTTTCCAAAGCTTTTTGAGTGGATTTCACTGCTTAAGGCCAACTTTTGCCGTTGTTTTGACCTTAAGACAACTTTATTTTATCTTTTTAGTTAATCCATTTTGTTAGATTGAGTTCATTTTTATTAGAATTATTAGTGCTTTAGTTCATTTGCTATTGTTTTGATTGTAGGCACCAAGGGAAACAAGATGAAGCTCAACATGACAAAGGAAAGCATTCTAGGAAGGAGAACTAGAGCTTAGGAAGCAAATCAAAATAAAAATTCCTGGATGTTCAATGCCCAGGCGCTCAAAAAGCAGCGCCCATGCACCCTTAAGACCTCAGAAAGCATTCCCTGAATGCTGAGCGCTAAGGCGCTCAGGTTTATAAATTAAAATTACGCTCTGGATGTTAAGCACATAGGCACTCCAGACACAGCGCCTAGGCACCTATTCCAGAGTATAAATTCATATTTTCTTACCTAAATGTGGGGAGCTGCGTGGGGAGCTGTTTTGAAGTAGAGAAGAGCCCTATTTAAGGAGCTCTATGGTGGATTTGAAGAGAAGAAGAGTGGGAACTCAGATCTTCTTCAATCTTGCATAGAGTTTTGCATCTTCTTCCCTATTGTTTTAGTTTCTACATTTATTTCTATGTCTAACTAAACTCTCCCTTGTTAGGATTAAGTGGATTTTGATGGATCTTGATTGTTTTTGACATTGGATTCAATTAATATAAGTTGTTATCTCTATTTTGAGTTTTTGATATTTTCTCTTAATGCTTTCTAAGGATTGATCCTCTTTGGAATGATTTTAGGGTTATATATTGAATGAAAATTTGATGTATAATTGTGCCATGAGATTATGAACCTTGCTTATCTCTAGGCTAGGAATAGTCAGTGATTTGTCATCTTGTTGAATTCTAAATCCTAATGCTTGTTATCTCTTAGAATCACCTAAGGAATTAGGGTTTTTAATTAGAAACAAATGGTCAATCACCTAAGGAATTAGGGTTTGATTAAATTAGAGAATTCAGTGACAAAATTGGAATAGTAGCTTGTATTAGTTCCAATTGATATGCAACAAGTGAAATCAAATGAAGCTTGATCCCAACTCTTCCATTAATTGATTGTTTTTCATCTCACATACCAAGTGTTTGATAAATTGCCAACTAGAAAAACCCAAAAATATTATCATTGCTTTTGTTTCTTTTGATATTGTTATTGTAATTGGAACTCACTTAAATCCAACTTTTAGTTTAAATAGTAGTTAACTTCATATTTTGGTATTTGGTCATCAATATCTGAGAACGATATATGATATTTCACCATTTTTATTACTTGACGATCCGGTACACATGCCGTGGTCCCATCAAGTTTTTGGCGCCGTTGCCGAGGATCTATTTTACCACTATCGGTAATATCGAAGGTAGCCACTAGTTTAAACAATTTCTCTTTCGTTTATTCATTCTAGTGTTTAGTATCTTTAGTTTACTTATTTCATTGAGTTATTTTTGTTCTAATATTGTGTCTTTAGTGTATACAAGGTATCATTTATCCGGACAACCTTCTTTTTGACTCTAAAATAGAAAGAACCGCAAAATTGAGAAAGCAAGCTAGAGAAAGAAAAAGGAATTTGGGTGGCACTCAAGCAGTTGTTGAAGACATGGCAAACAATGAAAAAAATGTAGATCCTCCACCACTATAACCACCTATTAGGACTCTCATGCAAAGCCTTGGCCATTTTAAGTATGACTGTCAAGGTAGGCTTATTTATTTGGGTTTGAGGAGATTCATGAACTAACTCTTCACCTCTTTTTTCAAAAGCACGGTGATTGTCAATAGCCTCTTAGGCAGCTAGAAACTAAAAAAAAAATAGTATCAATGCGTTCTGCAAGGACCAAGAGTTCATCACCCGCAGAATCATCCATAGTATAAGAGAGAAGTGGAAGGAATGAAGACAACCTTCGCCAGGTTGAGATATTAGCAATAGCATCACTGAGATCATTGGATACAAATGACGATCTCATCAAGAAGTGAAGGAGGTCAACTTGGGCTAAAGTCAGGTAGAGGCGAACCTTCAAGTTGTTTAAAAATTTTATTGAATAGGGCCTCATCGTCTTGACTTAATGCCTCAACAACATAATGATCAGACTCATATTCACTGAGAGCACCTTCCTCATATAATGTCTCTGTTGGTGTATGCCCTAGAGGCCAATACATTTTGTTTGTATTTACATACATTGTATTATACTAATTTTAATATAAGAAGCATTTTATTTATTGTGTTCTTTTTTTATAAACATAATAAAGTCTTTAGAATAGTAAGTTTGATACCATAGGACATCAAGTAGATGACTTGATCATGAGATCCTATTGGATAAAATACTATTCTTAAATGTCCCTAGTCAAGTATTATTGTTAATTAGGACAACAATAATGCATTGAGACTAGTATGTGCGTAGGCTGATGATCACATCTCACGGGTCATGGATATGAGATATCAAGTCTTCACATAGATACATATTATAGTAAAGATGTATTGGACAGACTCGCCATGAGAACGCTACGTGGATCATTACGTGAGTGTCATAAGCGATTCTCATAGTGATAATGGTGTATGTGGTCCTTTGACCTGAAATCACTATGACTCCTACATGAGGAGTTGTGTGTTTTAATGCCATCAAACGTCATCTGTAACAAGATGATTATAAAGTTAGTTATTAGACATACCGCGATTCATGTGGAGGGATGTGAGTGACCTAGATGGGATTTGTTCCTCCTACATAACATGAGTGATATCTTTGGGCCCCTTGATTGAGTGAGACAACGAAATGCATGACCATGCTCAAATAAGTCAATATGAGATATTGATCTCATTTATTATTACTATGTCTACTTGAGAATTAGGAAACTGAAGATTGAACTAAACAAGGGTGACACGTTCCATGCCTTGTGTTCAATCCAGATATCTGGACAAAGGGACTAAACTATACGGAAACATTAGTTACAGATAGGTTATGTCAAATCACTGACATTCTCATTACTTAGGTAGTAACAATGTGTTGCTAGATACCGCTCACTATTTGTAATATTAAAATGAGATTTTAATATTACTACCAACGTCATGAGAACCTGCAGGGTCGCACACTTAGAGCAGACTAAATTGGAGCAATAAGGATCCAAGTTGGACTCGGATTCAATTGTGGGCCTAACTCATAACAGATGAGTCTAGGGTTGCACAACTTACCTTGCTACTGCTCACACTCACTTAAGGCAACCATTATTATAAATAGTACTGTTAAAGGGGCTACTAAGATCGTATCAACAGAATCCTAGCCGCACCTACAGAAAGTGAGTCAGAGAGTGACAGGTTTCCTCATCTTCTCTTCGCAGCTAGCACTATTGTAGAGAGGTCAGACTCTAAGACTGTGAACGTTAGACGTTTTACAAGTCTGTTCGTATGGATACCACAGAGACATTGTCGCTATTACGGTGTTGGTGATTCACGTCGCTCAAGTTTATCATGCTTCAAGAGGTTAATGTTTTAAAACTCGGATTATGCCTTTTTCGCATGGATTCTGTGAGGGAATTTTTATTATTCTGCTGCGAGATGTATCCGTAATTCCCAACAGTCTCACTTTCAAATTCTTTAGCTTGTTCCTCTCCACCATCTACAAAGAAGTGCTAGCTAGATTCATCTTTTTGTGGAAGCTTATGACTTTCATTAGGAAGAAGTTCCGGAGGATCTATTGACATAGTCGAGGATTTAGGATAACTTCCTCTTTAACAGCCAAATAAAGTGGGACAGGATCACCTTGTGCAACATCATCACTCAAAGGTGAATCCTCACCCCCGATTAGGAAAGGACAATCGACATTGTATCAAAGGTCATTTTTGTGCAATAGTCTGAAATCATAATTGAAGCATTTAATCTCATATGAAAAACATGGGTACAAAATACAAGGTAAGGTGATCATACCTTTATTCTTTGAGTTGGCAAGGATGAAGTGCTAGGTGATGCTATAGTTACTATAAGGAGTAAGCCACTAGAACTTCGATCAAAAGAGCCAACGTAAACTGAGGTAACACCTTGTTGATCAGACGTCAAAGCCATCACATTGATGCCAACCTATAAAATACAGTAAGGCAATACACAAATTAGCTTGAAGACATAAGTAGAGAAGTTATATATGTTAACTATACCTTGGACACAATGAATGGTTGATTCAGCCAAATGAACGATGAGGTCCGGTTTGGCTAATGTAATAGGTGCGTTTGGATACTTCACAGGTTTGAAAGACTTCAAATAGTAAAAAATGTCAATTAATGGATTGACTTGTTAGGCCCTGCCAAACTTTTGGAGTCAACTATTGAAGTGTTGGTGTCATTTGATGGGTTTCCCTTCTTTAGTGGAGAGATAAAGAAGGAGATATAAAGAAAAATAATAGTAAATACAAAGAAAGAGTGTTACGGGAGGCTTTTAAGGAGAAGAAATGGAGAAAAACTCTCCTTATATGATGGCCACCAATTAGCTTAGAGTATTGGCAATAAAAGCCTTGCCTTTATTCATTTGTAATCATCCCGGAGTAAAACCAAAACAATAGTGTTTTGAGAGAAAGAAAAGAAATCCTCACTTGTGTGAGAGAGAAATTCTTTTGAGAGAAAAATCAAAAGAGAGTTTAGCTACCAATATTTTTGTGAGATTATTATTACTACTTTTGTAATCCCATTAATTTATAATGGAAGATATTTTTGTTGTCTCATTATGATTATACAAAGTGTAGGAAAAGACGAATCTTGGGATAATAAATTATCTGTTGGCCTTGTATTAGGTGATTTTATTTGGTATCTTTCCCAACAAGTGGTATCAGAGCATCGGTTCATTACGCAATTTAACTTGTGTTATTCACAATGGAAGAGTCAACCTCGACGTCATCAGCAACAATGATTAAGTTAACCTCTTCAAACTACTCCATTTGGAAGCCCAGAATGGAGGACATCCTCTACTGCAAAGATCTATACCAGCCTTTGCAAAATAAAGGGACGAAGCCAGACGGCAAGTCTGATGATGACTGGAATTTGATGAACAGGAAAACTGTCGGGCAAATTCGACAATGGATAGATCAGAGTGTCTTTCATCATGTAGCGCAAGAAACAGTTGCGTACACATTATGGACGAAACTAGAGTCCTTGTACGAGAGAAAGACGGCCCAGAATAAAGCCTCTACTATTCAACGATTAGTGAACCTCAAGTATAGAGAGACCTGGAGTGTTTCCGAACACTTGAGCGATTTTCAAGGATTGGTGAATCAACTCACCAATATGAAGATGGTGCTTGACGACGAATTGCAAGCATTGTTACTTCTCAGTTCCTTGCCAGACAATTGGGACACACTTGTGGTTTCATTGAGTAATTCAGCACCACAAGGTGTTCTAATGTTGGACATAGTAAAAGATAGCATGTTCAATGAAGAATCAAGAAGGAAGGAACAAGGAATGCTGACAGAGTCTGAGGCGCTTGTCACAGAGTATCATGGAAGAAGCAACAATAGGAAGTTCAATACTAGAGACAAGTCAAGGGGCAAGTCAAGAGATAAGTTCAGAGGAAAATCGAGGATAAGAAGAGACATAGAATGTTACTACTGTCACGAGAAAGGCCACATGAAGAGAGAATGCAGGAAGCTCAAAAGAGAGCAGCAAGAAAATGGTGATGCGAGTAACATAGCCGCTACCATTTTTCATGGAGATGAGGTAATATTTGTTTGCGATGATGGTCATATTAATTTGACATCACAAGATACATGTTGGGTCGTAGATTCCGGTGCATCATTTCATGTAACCTCACGAAGGGATTTCTTTACCTCTTATACAAGCGGTGATTTTTGTAACACCCTTCTTAGGGCATCACATTTTCAACTACCAACTTATAATCTGAAAAGAAGTTCATAAAAGGTTTGAGTTATAAAAGGTGGGTTTTAAATTTTCTTCTTACGATAATATAAACTTACTGATATTTATAAGTAATACTGAAAAATAGATTTAAATTGATTAAAACTCATATATCAGACACCACATAATATTTAACAATTATTCAAGAAATATAAAACTTACAGACTCACTTTTAAATAGTAGCAAACCCCATGACGGGTCCTACTTAATAGCACGGTAAAACACTAACGAGAAAACTCAACATACTTATTCCGTCTTATATCTATTCTTAATGCGTCATGTATATGTTCCTCCTCAAAACTGCACACTAACCAGTCCGGGATGGTTACTCCTTGCTGTTGTCACCGAACTCAAAATATCTATCTCTCATCACGTCTAAGAAATTCGTTTCATCTATTATATAATTTTAATAATACATGCACAATAAAACAATATAACAAAGAGGTGAGATCACCTACGCCAATACCAACATGATAGCACAGAGATAACACAAACAACATACCATACAGATATATCATACCATAATTATAATCATGCCATATCATTATTGTCATCACACAGATACAATAATTACAATCATGCCATCAACATTATTATCATCATCATCATCCAATATTCCTCAATTATTATATCACACAAATATAACTATTCAATATTTATGATAATGTTCTCAACATTATCCAGGTATTCAACAGTTCAATTATGATAACCAATACTCAATAATGATGCATATGTTATGCATGTGCACATAGACTCAATGTCCTACTCCATGGAGATTTTCACATTTTCGAGAAGAATGCTCTGGTTAATTTGTCAGCCTTAGCCCAAAGACAATCTCCTAGTCGTTGAAAAGAATCGTGTTATTGTCGGGTATCGTCAATGCGTTGCAACGGACTGCATCGCCAAGTGGCATATGATCCAGCCTTAGCCCACAGACAGATATCCACTGGTCGACCGCCGCGCCTTGACGCCCCCAAGATCCATCATAGACCTCACTATCAATTCTCATTCCCTCTTCAACCACAAGGGTCACAATAGCATCAGCTATTAATTTTTGTTCAATGCACGAATATCTTAAAGCAATTTTGTTCAATTTCATCATATGCCATAATGCATATTTTTCAATTTCATCATATGCTTCACTACATATCTTTCCAATGCATATTCAATGCACTAATGCCAATCACAGACAAAATTCATCATTTCCAATGCATGTTCAATGCACCAAATGCCAATCACAGGCATATCTTTCCAATGCATGTAAAATGCACTAAATGCCAATCACAGACGAAACTCGTCATTTTCTCATACAGTATCCATACACTGGTTCAACAGTAATCATACTGTATATTCAATAGCGAAATCATGTTATCGCGTTTTCATAGTCACAAAACACTTTCGTCGTGTTTTCACAATAGCACAACATTTCTGTTACATTTTCACAATTTTTCAACATTTTTGTTGCATTTTCAAATTACATAGTGATTTTTCCATCATTTCGTAATCATGTAAAAATATTCCATTCATTTTAAAATCATGTAGTGATTTTTCAACGTTTTCATCAATCACGTAAAAATATTCCATTATTTTTAAATCACGTAGCGATTTTTTAACAATATCTCAAACGCGTAAAAATATTTAAACGTTTTCCAAATTGCATAGAAATATTTCAACGTTTTTCAAATTGCGTGAAAATATTTAAACGTTTTTCAAATCGCGTAACTTAAAAATCACATTTTTAAGATACGTAAAACATTTTTCACCATTTTACAATCATGGAAAATATTCCTCAATATTCCAAACATTATTTTGGACTTCAAAACAAATTAATATCATTTCCAACATCATTTTTCACATTTCTCCTTTAAGAAATCCTTTCCTCAAAATAATATGACTTCTCACATTATTTTCCACATTTTCTTACTGAAGAAAATCCTTTTCACAATATATTCCACAAATTCACAATTCCATTGAATTAAATCAATGTTTCTCACTTTAAAAATTACTAACAGTCTTCAAAACCCAAAGGATGAGTTACACGTTAGAAAATCCCAAGTCACCAACGTATTCTTTATGATTCCAAATAAATTCTAAAAATCAATCCTCTTTAAAACAAATTGAGATTCAAACACTTTCAACCTCTCTTTTCCATTCACATATGAAAATTCTATTTTTCAAGTATTAAAACACTCTGATTCCCTTTCCAAATTCCTTGTACTAAACCAAATTGTATTTCCACTTTGAAAATCACTTTGTTTCATAAAATCAAGGCATTCACAAGCCTTCAAACCGTGGTACTTGGTCATTGAAACCATCAAATATTTTTTCTTCTAATTCAATATGGTTTCACATAAACAAAACCATTAAAAATTCATTAACAAAACTGTGAGACTCATAGTCTTTAAAATCAAATCATTTGTTCATTTTCATTTTTCACTTTCTTTGCAAATCCTTAAAATCATCAACTCATTGCTCTTTTCATTTAAAACTCATGATTTGTAAAATACTTAAAATATTTTTATTCAAAAATATCCTTGAGTTCCATTAAATTCCATTCTTGTTTTTACACAAAATAAATCAATAAAAATTCTTCTCAAAACCGTGAACACTACTTCTTGAAAAACAAACCCTTTGTTTATTTTTCTTGCTTTTCTAATCATCCAATTTTATCATTCATGAAAATATTAATTTATGAACACCTATTTTGAGGTGTCTTGGCCAAAATTCCTCTTGGTCTTTGGAACCAAAAATCAATTTCCTTTCCATCATCAAATCATGGCATACAAATATATATTCAACATATATATCACAAGCATGTCATAATCAAAGCAAATAAATCATGCAAATTATACCAAGCATAGGCAAATAATCAAATACATAAACACCCACAAATAATTACATGACCATGGATATGAATCCTCACATGGATTCACCATCCATCAAATACTAAACCATCTCTCACCACCATACTTGGTTGGTGAGATAGATCTCCCTCTTACCTCTTGAAGAACCTCAAAAAGCTCCTTGCTTTGCACTTTGATCAAGATCTCCACCAACAAAAGTTTCTTAAACATAAAATAAACACAAAGAAATTAGTATATTAAGCTTGAATAAGAGGAACCATGGATCAAACATAGTTTAGAACCTGAAAAAGAGAGAAGAAATGAAGTTTCCTTACACTTCACCTCAAATACCCTATAACTTTGCTCTTGGAAAAACTCCTTGAAGATGAAAGATTTAGAGAAAGTCTCCAACATGAAAGTTGCTTAAAATAAGGTAAGGATTCAAGAAATAAGGTTGGTTGAAATTAAAGAGTGGTGGAAGGTAACTCTATGGTGCTTGGCCGAAACTTGCTTGGAGAAGAGGTGGAGAGAAAATTTTGAAGGGCCTTGCTTTAGGAACATTCAAGAATGATGAAGAATGATCAATAATGACCAAAGGTAATCAATTATGGTCTTCAAATGTTGCTTTAGCTTCTAATGCAGCACCAAAAAACGTCCCCCCTCCCTCCATGCACTCTTCAAAATGCAACAAATCTCCTAGCCACCATTTTAGGCAATCTTAACCATTGATTAGATCAATAGTTAGGATTTAATGTAGCTTCTAGGTTTAGGCTTAGATAGAAGACTTAATTTAAGTCATTGGATCTTTCCTCCTTGAAATCCTAGCCATTAGATGTGTCTCCAAAATGAAAGGTCAAGATTGCTCCTTCAAACTTTACATCCAAGGGTTATAAATGGTCCTAACCACTTTATAAGACCAAATCTCAACCGTTGATTAAATCAAGATCAAGTCTCCATTGTTGATTACATCAATGGTAGATATCCAAGCCACTAATGTTGACTTCGCAGTACAATATTTATTTTTGTATCTGCTATTACCCTTCAAATAATATTTTTACTATATTTTTATCACCCGATAATTAAATACAGTACAAAACACAGTAAAAAAAATTTCTAAAACTGTTTCTGAATTTAGGTTTAGTAAGATCCCCCGTCTCCATCTCAACAGTACGAATTTTCCTGACTACAGAAAAATTTTCACCTTTCTGGACCTATGCGGGGCCTACATATGACCTCCCTGGGCCCACAGACGGCCCACAAATAATGTAAAATAATCAGAGTAATATAAAAAATTCATAATCACACACAAAATCAGAAAAATTAGAAAATCTGCAAATATCAAATCAGATTACGTAAAATAATTAAGATTTAACAGTAATAATTAAATTACGTAAGATTTTCCCTGGTCCGAAAATTATCATTTTCCTAACACAAAGTAAATCACTCAAAATGATCAAATACGCTGATGGAATAATCAAAATAATTTTACAGTACACAGAAATCACTAAACAGTAGAATTCTGTTAACTGTCAAAATTACTGTCAAATATTTAGAAAACTTGGGATGTTACAATACTCCCCCTCTAAAAAGAAGTTTCGTCCTCGAAACTTGATAAACCTAATTTCACATCCTCAGAATAAATATGGATATTGCTCTTTTATCTTATTTTCCAGTTCCCATATTACATCTTCACTACGTTATTCCATACTATTCTAACCAATGAAAATTCTTTGTCTCGCAATCAATTTCTCCTGATCAAGTAGATATCTCAGACTCTTATAATTACTGAAGATATTGAATATTACTCCATAAAGAAAGTATCTCCATACTTCTAATATAAATTCAGCGGCTACCAACCTCCATTCATGCGTAGAATAGTTTTTCTCATGTAACTTCAATTTCCTTGAAATCATACCCTACAATTCTTCTATTCTGCATAAGCACATATCTTGAACTCCGATATAACGTATCACAGTACACCTCTAATGGTTCACTGAGATTAGACAAAACTAATACCAGAGAAGTACTCAAACATATTTCAACTCCTAAAAATTCTCCTTGTATGCATTAGTCCATACAAACGCTTAATTCTTTCTGATAAGTTAGGTAAGAAGTCCTGCGATCTTGAAAAATTTCTCAATAAATTTTCTATGGATTTTTGTTACCGTTCTTGACTTTTCCCATTGACAAATTGTTTCAACCTTTGAAGGATCCACCACGCTTCCGCTGCGTCACTCTGAGACTATGACATGGATATAAATAGGAATATCCTTTCTTGCAAATTGTGATACATGAAAAATGTTATGAAAGATATATATCTAACAAAGACTTTGATATATCCCGATTTCAAGAATAAGTTCTCTGAAATACTAACACTTTATTGAGACAAACTCATAGGATATGGTTGGAAAATAACCAATTCATTTCAAAGATTACATCTATTTATGAAAGAGATAGACAGATCAAACTAACACAAAAATTTGATCCATAACAATAATTTAAATAACTTGAGTAGCTCGATAGGCTAAGAATAGAAACAGAAATAAACAAGTCATAAGATCACGAAGACACAGATAACTCCAACATATAATTGATCCACACAATCATATGCCATAGAGGAATAGGTTACCTCCAGAATTATACAGTACAGTCTCTTTTGTTTAAGTCTTTAGCTCGGAACACTCCCGTTCCATTCGACGTATCGACTCTCCCTACTACTTGAGATTTTACTAACAGAAAACTTCATTTTCAATAGAACACAATCTCTAAAAATGTGTCTAAACTTCCCGCACTTAAAACAAATTGTTTCCTTGGACGTACAATCCTTCGTTAAGTGCTCTCTTTTCCACATCTCTTATATAACAGTAAAGATGTCACGGTCCAACTGGGTTTACTACTACAAGCACTTTCTCCACACATTTGCTGCTGCTGCTACTTTCCTGGTGATCGTAACTATGTTTTTCGCTAAAATCAATTACTTTCCTATGATTCCTCCTTTGGAATACCTAGATTCCAAAGTTACGAAATCTTGTATTTCAAGACTGATTCTCTCCTATCAGATCCTGAACCTCAGCCTCCAATTCCCACTGTTCAGCAATTCTCTGTTCCCATTATACTGTCACATCAGTTATCCTCCGCATTGCTCTCGTAGTGGCAACCATATCGTTAGTGTCACGTTCTGCTTCCACACGCGTACATTTATCACGATCCATTTCTTTCCTTCAAGACGGATGAATCAAAATAAAATGGATACCAAATGTAACCATTTCAAACAACATTGTTTTCTTTCAGAAATAAAAAAAAATAGAGAACACAACACAAACAAAATAGACCTAACCATAAACCCCAAAAGACTCAAACCGTGGCTCTGATACCAACTAATGTAACACCCTCCTTAGGGCATCACATTTTCGACTACTAACTTATAATCTGAAAAGAAGTTCATAAAAGGTTTGAGTTATAAAAGGTAGGTTTTAAATTTTCTTCTTACGGTAACATAAACTTACTGATATTTATAAGTAATACTGAAAAATAAATTTAAATTGATTAAAACTCATATATCAGACACCACATAATATTTAACAATTATTCAAGAAATATAAAACTTACAGACTCACTTTTAAACAGTAGCAAATCCCATGACGGGTCCTACTTAATAGCATGGTAAAACACTAACGAGAAAACTTAACATACTTATTCCATCTTGTATCCATTCTTGATGCGTCATGTATCTATTCCTCCTCAAAACTGCACACTAACCAGTCCGGGATGGTTACTCCTTGCTGTTGTCACCGAACTCAGAATATCTACCTCTCATCACGTCTACGAAACTCGTTCCATCTATTATATAATTTTAATAATACAAGCACAATAAAATAATATAACAAAAAGGTGAGATCACCTACGCCAATACCAATATGGTAGCACAGAGATAACATAAATAACATACCATACAGATATATCATACCATAATTACAATCATGCCATCATCATTATTGTCATCACACAGATACAATAATTATAATCATGCCATCAACATTATTATCATCATCATCATCATCCAATATTCCTCAATTATTATATCACACAGATATAACTATTCAATATTTACGATAATGCTCTCAACATTATCTAGGTATTCAACAGTTCAATTATCATAACCAATACTCAATAATGATGCATATGTTATGCATGTGCACATAGACTCAATGTCCTACTCCATGGAGGTTTTCACAATTTCAAGAAGAATGCTCTTGTTAATTTGTCAGCCTTAGCCCAAAGACAATCTCCTAGTCGTCGAAAAGAATCGTGTTATTGTCGGGTATCATCAATGCGTTGCAATGAACTGTATCGCCAAGTGGCATATGGTCCAGCCTTAGCCCACAGACAGATATCCACTGGTCGACCACCGCGCCTTGACGCCCCCAAGATCCATCATAGACCTCACTATCAATTCTCGTTCTCTCTTCAACCACAAGGGTCACAATAGCATCAGCTATTAATTTTTGTTCAATACACAAATATCTCAATGCAATTTTGTTCAATTTCATCATATGCCACAATGCATATTTTTCAATTTCATCATATGCTTCACTGCATATCTTTCCAATGCATATTCAATGCACCAATGCCAATCACAGACAAAATTCATCATTTCCAATGCATGTTCAATGCACCAAATGTCAATCACAGACATATCTTTTTAATGCATGTAAAATGCACCAAATGCCAATCACAGGCGAAACTCATCATTTTCTCATACAGTGTCCATACATTGGTTCAACAGTAATCATATTGTATATTCAATAGCAAAATCATGTTATCGCGTTTTCATAGTCACAAAACACTTTCGTCGTGTTTTCAGAATCGCGCAACATTTCTGATGCATTTTCAAATTACATAGTGATTTTTCCATCATTTCTTAATCATGTAAAAATATTCCATTCATTTTAAAATCATGTAGTGATTTTTCAACGTTTTCATCAATCACGTAAAAATATTCCACCATTTTTAAATCGCGTAGCGATTTTTCAACATTATCTCAAACGCATAAAAATATTTAAACGTTTTCCAAATTGTGTAGAAATATTTCAACATTTTTCAAATCGCGTGGAAATATTTAAACATTTTTCAAATTGCGTAGCTTAAAAATCACATTTTTAAGATACGTAAAACATTTTTCACCATTTTACAATCACGTAAAATATTCCTCAATATTCCAAACATTATTTTGGACTTCCAAACAAATCAATATCATTTCCAACATCATTTTTCACATTTCTCCTTTAAGAAATCATTTCTTCAAAATAATATGACTTCTCACATTATTTTCACATTTTCTTACTCAAGAAAATCCTTTTCACAATATATTCTACAAATTCACAATTCCATTGAATTAAATCAATTTTTCTAACTTTAAAAATTACTAATGCTCTCCAAAACCTAAAGGATGAGTTACACGTTAGAAAATCCAAAGTCACCAACGTATTCTTTATGATTCCAAATAAATTCTAAAAATAATTCCTCTTTATATTAAATTGAGGTTCAAACACTTTCAACCTCTCTTTTCCATTCACATATGAAAATTCCATTTTTCAAGTGTTAAAACACTCTGATTCCCTTTCCAAATTCCTTGTACTAAACCAAATTGTATTTCCACTTTGAAAATCACTTTGTTTCATAAAATCAAGGTATTCACAAGCCTTCAAAGCCGTGGTACTTGGCCATTGAAATCATCAAATATTTTTCCTTCTAAGTCAATATGATTTTACACAAACAAAACCATTAAAAATTCCTTAACAAAACCATGAGACTCATAGTCTTTAAAATCAAATCATTTGTTCATTTTCATTTTTCACTTTCTTTGCAAATCCTTAAAATCATCAACTCATTGCTCTTTTCATTCAAAACTCATGATTTGTAAAATACTTAAAATATTTTTATTCAAAAATGTCCTTGAGTTCCATTAAATTCCATTCTTGTTTTTACACAAAATAAATCAATAAAAATTCTTCTCAAAACTGTGAACACTACTTCTTGAAAAACAAACCCTTGTTTATTTTTCTTGCTTTTCTAATCATCCAATTTTATCATTCATGAAAATATTAATTTATGAACACCTATTTTGAGGTGTCTTGGCCGAAATTCCTCTTGGTCTTTGGAACCAAAAATCAATTTCCTTTCCATCATCAAATCATGGCATACAAATACATATTCAACATATATATCACAAGCATGTCATAATCAAAGCAAATAAATCATGCAAATCATACCAAGCATAGGCAAATAATCAAACACATAAACACTCACAAATAATTACATGACCATGGATATGAATCCTCACATGGATTCACCATCCATCAAATACCAAACCATCTCTCACCATCATACTTAGTTGCTGAGATGGATCTCCGTCTTACCTCTTGAAGAACCTCAAAAAGCTCCTTACTTTGCACTTTGATCAAGATCTCCTCCAACAAAAGTTTCTTAAACATAAAATAAACACAACGAAATTAGTATATTAAGCTTGAATGAGAGGAACCATGGATCAAACATGATTTAGAACATGAAAAAGAGAGATGAAATGAAGTTTCCTTACACTTCACCTCAAATACCCTATAACTTTGCTCTTAGAAAAACTCCTTGAAGATGAAATATTTAGAGAAAGTTTCCAACATGAAAGTTGCTTAAAATAAGGTAATGATTCAAGAAATAAGGTTGGTTGAAATTAAAGAGTGGTGAAAGGTAACTCTATGGTGCTTGGCCGAAACTTGCTTGGAGAAAGGTGGAGAAAAAATTTTGAAGAGCTTCAAATTCTAGCCAAAAAGGGCTTCAAATTCTAGCCAAAAGAGATACATTGACAGGTATGAAAGGATCGAAAATGTCTTTTAAGTCATGTACACATTGCTTGGCTAGAAAGCAACATAGAGCTTCATTCCGCTACAAAGCCCCACATAGAAGACCCAATGTTTTAGATTTGGTGCATTTTGATGTTTGTGGTCCAATGACCACTAGTACTCATGGAGGTGCAAGGTATTTTGTTACCTTTATTGATGACCACTCCAAGAAGGTTTGGGTGTATGCCCTCAAAACAAAAGATCAGGTGTTTGTAGTATTCCAACAGTTTCATGCTAGTATTGAGCGAGAAACTAGTAGAAAATTAAAGTGTATTCGCACTGACAACGGAGGAGAATTTATGGGAGCTTTCAGACATTACTGTGTGAGTAATGGAATCTGGCATGAACGATCTGTTCCGAAGACACCTCAGCACAATGGAGTGGCTGAGAGGATGAACAAAACTATTGTTGAAACGGTGAGAACGATGTTATCTCATGACAAGTTACCCAAGGGTTTTTGGGGTGAAGCTCTGATTACTGCAGTTGACTTGATCAACTTATCCCCTTCAGCTCCGTTGAATGGTGACGTTCCAAACAAGTTTTGGACCGATAAAGATGTATCCTACAACCATTTGAAGGTGTTCGGTTATAGAGCGTTTGTTCATATTCCAAAAGATGAGAGATCAAACTCGACTCCAAGTCGAAGGAATGCATCTACGTGGGATATGGAAATGAAGAATTTGGGTACAGGCTATGGGATCCTGTCGAGAAAAAGATTATTAGAAGTAGAGATGTTATCTTCTTTGAAGACTAGAATATTGAAGATATTCAAAAGGGTGTTAAGCCTATTAGTTCTAGAGAACATCCAATCAACTTGGATCCAGTTCCTCTTCCAGAGCTTTATGGGGGAGATGGAATAGAAGATATTGGAGATGCAGAAAATGAACCTCCAATTGATAACGATCCAACTGAAGAAGTAGCTGATGGTAATAGAAGCAATGGTACTGATTATGAAGGCGGTGAACAGGATATTCACGAGCTCCGGTTAAGAAGGTCGGTCAGGATACCTAAACCGCAAACCAAATATCCTGCAACGGAATATATGCTACTCACTGATGGGGGAGAACCAGAGTCTTATGAAGAAGCTATGGTGGATGACCATAATGGGGAGTGGTTGAAAGCCATGCAAGAAGAAATGCAATCCTTGCATGAGAATCAGACTAATGAGTTGGTAGAGTTACCAAAAGGTAAAAGAGCACTCAAAAACAAATGGGTATACAAGTTGAAAACTGAGGAGAATAACTCACGACCCAGGTACAAGGCGAGATTAGTCGTGAAAGGCTTCAGTTAAAAGAAATGTATTGATTTTGAAGAGATTTTTTCACCTGTGGTAAAGATGTCATCCATCCAGGTGGTGCTTAGTCTGGCTGCAAGTTTGAATCTAGATGTGACTAGATGTGAAGATAGCATTTCTTCATAGCGATCTAGAAGAAGAGATTTACATAGAGCAGCCAGAAGGATTTAAAGTCAAAGGCAAAGAAAATCTAGTATGTCAGCTGAAGAAGAATTTATATGGACTTAAGCAGGCACCGCGTCAATGGTACAAGAAGTTTGACTCCTTCATGATTGAGCATGGATATCGAAGGACTACTTCTGATCATTGTGTCTTTGTCAAGAGATTTCTTGATGGTGAGTTCATCATACTACTTTTGTATGTTGACGATATGTTGATCGTAGGACAAAATAGTGACAAGATCAGCAAGCTGAAAGAAGAAATGAAGAAGTCTTTTGCTATGAAGGACTTGGGACCCGCGAAGCATATTCTTGGTATGACCATCTTTTGTGTTCGAAAGGAAGGAAAGCTGTGGTTATCACAAGAAAAATATATCAAGAAGGTATTGGAGCGGTTTCACATGGAGAAAGCAAAGCCAATTGCTACTCCACTTGCTAGTCACTTTACGCTTAGCTCAAAGCAAAGTCCTACAAGTGAAACTGAAAAGGAGGAAATGCGCAAGGTGCCATATGCCTCAGCTATTGGAAGCTTAATGTATGCAATGGTATGCACACGGCCAGACATAACACATGCAGTTGGTGTTGTTAGTAGATTCTTGTCTAAACCAGGAAAAGAGCATTGGAATGCTGTAAAGTGGATTTTAAGATATCTCCGAGGAACTTCCAAAATGAGTTTATGCTTTGGGAGTAGAAGACCTGAACTGATCGGCTACACAGATGCAGATATGGCTGAAGATATTGATTCTAGAAAATCTACTTCTGGATTCTTGATTACATTTTCAGGGGGAGCGGTATCGTGGCAATCAAAGCTACAAAAGTGTGTTGCTTTGTCTACCACAGAGGCAGAGTTCATTGCAATAACAGAAGCTTGCAAAGAAATGCTATGGATGAAACGTTTCTTGCATGAGTTAGGGCAAGAACAACAGAAGTACATTGTGCATTGTGATAGTCAGAGTGCAATCCACTTGAGCAAGAATTCGAGTTTTCACTCGAGGTCGAAGCACATCGATGTGAGATATCACTGGATACGTGATATATTGGAATCCAAGCAATTACAACTTGAGAAAATTCATACTGATGACAATAGTTCAGATATGATGACAAAGTCCTTACCTAAGGACAAGTACAGTTTTTGCAGAAGAACGGCTGGACTGCTGGAGCCCTCCACCTAAATCGGGAGGGGGAGATTGATGGGTTTCCCTTCTTTAGTGGAGAGATAAAGAAGGAGATATAAAGAAAAATAATAGTAAATACAAAGAAAGAGTGTTACGGGAGGCTTTTAAGGAGAAGAAATGGAGAAAAACTCTCCTTATATGATGGCCACTAATTAGCTTAGAGTGTTGGCTATAAAAGTCTTGCCTTTATTCATTTGTAATCATCCCGGAGTAAAACCAAAACAATAGTGTTTTGAGAGAAAGAAAAGAAATCCTCACTTGTATGAGAGAGAAATTCTTTTGAGAGAAAAATCAAAAGAGAGTTTAGTCACTAATATTTTTGTGAGATTATTATTACTACTTTTGTAATCCCATTAATTTATAATGGAAGATATTTTTATTGTCTCATTGTGATTATACAAAGTGTGGGAAAAGACGAATCCTGGGATAATAAATTATCCGTTGGCCTTGTATTAAGTGATTTTATTTGGTATCTTTCCCAACATCATTTTTCAGTAAAAGAGGGTTATGCTCACCTTATGGTATCACCCACATGCTTGGGGTTCTAGGTACTCTTATAAAAGCGTTCAATGCACAATTTCTTTAGTATGTAGGTTACAACAACCTTTAACAGCTTCAAGAGGATCCTATAAAAGAAGGATGGTAAAGACCAAGTGGGCGGCGTTGTTTGATAAAAGAATGAGAGAAAGAATACCTGGGTAATTAGCAGTAAGGTGCGAAATTCCTCGTAAGTTAGATCACATATAAACTCACTCATCCTAGCCAGATGCACAAAATCCTTTAAAAACCTTAGGATGCTTAAACGCTATAGGTTTGTGCACATAAGGTGTTTCCAGAAAAGTAATTCTCAACAAAAGTTAGTCAAGCTCATCAAAATCTATAGAGGAAGAAGATGAGGACATGGTAATTATTGAATTTCCATGTACCAAATTGTGTTCCTTTGAAGAGAAAAGGATTCCAAATTCATAACAAACTTGACAACAAAGTGCATTTGACATAAAGCTGATCACACACAAAGTTCAAAACTAATAGGCCTTACTATGCTTAAGATCAGGCCCACTTTAATTTAGTTCAGCCTAATAGATTAGCCATGATAAAAATTTCAGTTAGTCTGCTGAGTTTATTTTTACAAGTCTAGTTTGATTATTCGACGTGTTAAAAAGGTGCTTGTTCAAAACTTGCTTCATTGGTTGGCTTCATTTTAAAGGGCTTGATTTGGCTAGACAAAATAAGTGATCTTGTTTGACCTGCCGAATTAGTCAAGCTAAAACTTGGTTTTTAGCTAAGTTTGTCTTCGCATGCTTAGATTGAATTATCTAACCCATAAGCCAAATCCTAATGTTAAAATATAATTTGTCAAGTTGAGAATAGCTTTGTAAGCCTAATTTAAGGAATTCAACCTAGAAATCCAATTTTCTTTAAAACTTGGTTGTTAGCTAAGTTAAATTTTGTGGGCCTAGCCTAGTTGTTCGATGCGCTAACCATTTAAAATTCAATTTGATCAGCTAAGGCAGCTTGGTATGCTTGGTTATTGGCCAAGTTCATTGTCGAAACTTGACATAGCAACTTTTTGAGTTAAGAAAAATAAGAATTTGAATCAATCATAAAAAATACATGGCATTATAATTTGCTTGCAAACAACAAACCTACAAATTACATGGTTAAAAAGGAAAGCTTTACTGATATAGGCCAACAAATTAAATTTAAAACTTAAATTTCCATCAAGGGTGACTCAGTCGACTAAAATCTTCTTGACTTGATTAATAGTAGCAAAGAACAAAGAAGAGGATGAAGACCTTGCATTCAAAATAATAGGGGAGCATGACAATAAACCATTCTCTGAAAATAATAGGAGTCATGAACCTCATCTTAAGCCAGCCTAAAGGTGGCAAATAGATAATGATTCATCCACCGCAATGAAACTATGAATAGTCTACTCTCAAGTGTAACACCCTTGTGAGGATGTCACATATATAAAGAGAAATAAATAAAATCTACCCAAGTTGTAAAACATTTATTAAATATTAATATGGGTTGTAATATAATTCCTGTTAAACAGAATATTATTAAATAAAATAATGCGGAAACATAAAATAAACAGAACAACATCACTCATAATATACATATGGTCCAAGTTATAAGTTATACAAATAATTTACAACTACAACTACAAATATTTAAACAAAACAGTAAAGAAAAAAACAAAAAGAGTCAATATATACATACGCAGACGCGCCCAAAAATACATCATACATATTTAACCCTCTGATGGATCACTCTCAGGAAACTCATCAGAAGATAAATATCCAGGATGCCTCGACACTAGGCGGACATGAGACCACACAGTCGATACGAGTGTCATCTCACTAGGCTCAGTGGATACACCACTCCAATGATGCCTAATGGATAAAGGTAACTCTAGGTGTAAAAACACAGTCATCGTCATCACTGGCTCGTCATCAAACCTATGACGTAGGGACATAATCAGTCGTCCCGCATACGTCACGGAGTCTCTGTCTCCTCGCATATGCCAAGCTAACGATCCACCGTGAAACTCGAGTGTCACGAACCCCAAAAATCCTGGCACCGTCATACCCAAACTAATCAGTCCAATGGATATGGATGATCAGATGGTTCTTGATCGTCGAACTGATCTTCGGCTTGCTGATCTTCCTCCTCCTCGGGATACAGAATCTCAAGAGGTTGTTCCTCTTCCTCAAACTCTTTACCGCATAAAATAAAATACGTAAAACATATATAATAAAGAAAGAGGTAAGACAATCTAAAATCATCACAAACATGACAAATAAGAAAACGACAAACAACAGATATACGCTTCATGCAATATGAAAAGCTATAATAGTAATTTAATAACGGATAGTGTAAAATCTAATTGTCATAACAACACATAATTTCACAAATAAATCAATAACACATACAATATAACATCACAAATAAAATAATTTCGAAACAGACAATTTTTCAGAATGATAACCAAATAAATAAATAAATAAATAAAATAAATAATGTTCAAAATATAATTAAATGCAACATGACACGATCCTACTCCATGGAGCTAAACACAAACAGATATCAAAGAGAATGACTCAAAATCTATTAGTACCACGGCTGCCCAACCAAATTATTACGCTTGTCACACTTTGCGTCTATAGCCCCATGTCATATGGAATCCATCATCCAAAGCATGGTGTAGTTCACGGTCTCACATTGTGGCACTACAGACAATGTACTATTAAACTTTACGAAATCTAGATTAAAAATAGTGTGTGTCGAGTCCATTAGTTTGCTATCGGTTACCACGGCCCAGCGGAGCGACCGACTGTCCATATATGGGATCCCGTACACTAACGTCTCCAAGTTCATAAGAACAATGAACCACACTACGTTTATCGCATCGACAACACGATGTGATTCACCTCGTCAACCAATCCACCAAAAATTGGCATATCCTCAAGTTACCAGGATATTCTCAAGATAAAAAGATACAGTAAGTCCCACCGGACAAATACTGCTCCAAAGCCTGTACGGGTTCACCTCATAGCCCGACAGCAGAAAAATACAGAAAATCCAGAAAGAATATAGAAAATATCGTTTAAGTCAATCGCGTAGAAATTTTATCGCGTTTTCACAATCTCGTCGTTTTTACAAACGTTTTTAAATCGTGTAAATTTATTTTTTTGTTTTTAAAATCGCGTAGAGTTTTTAATACATTTTCTCAATCGCGTAAGGTTTTTTAAATCATTTTCTTGTCCAAACTCCTTAAAAATTACTGTTTAAATAAACAGAAATAATAAATAATACGTTTAAACTACGTAAAATATTTTCAATACCGTATACTGTCTTTTGGACATTTTTCCTATCTTATTTGTCCGTTTTTACTAAAAATTGACAGTATTTTGCTTAGAAAATTATATTAATGGTTTTCTAATTTTACCGTAAAAATTCTGTTTATTAAATTTTTAAACCATATAATTAAATCCTTTTGAAAACTACTAACATGCTTCAAAATACAGCATGAGCCATATGTTAGAAATTCTCAAAAGTTACTGTATTTTCTTTCTAATAATAAAATCATTAATTTTAATCTTTAAACTTAATTCAAATCATTTTGTTTCTTTAAAACTCATTGGAGAAAAATTCTTTTTAACATATATTGCATCTTTATACTTGAAAATAGTTTGGAATTGATTTTAGAAATCATGAATTCTTGGTTTGGCATGTTGGCCAAAATATATGTTTGGATCATTTGATTTCTAAATTCATTTTCCTTGATCTAAACAATGCTATCTCTTGTTAATTTTCCTAGGTTAATTAAATTACACTTTAGGGAAAATATGAGAACATTTTGGTTCTCCTTTTGTGTCCATGGCCGTGAGCCTTAAGTTTGTGTTCTTTGGAACACTCATGCATACCTTAGCATGTTATTCACATCCTATACATTATCATGCAATTCTAACACATGCAATATATTTCTAACACATATAACCTAAATCAAAGCTTGTAGACATGCAATCAAAGCTTGTAGACATGCAAATTATTACAAACACCAAATAGGAAAGCTACTAACAAATAGACAAACACATAAACAAGCTACTAACAATCACACAAATGAATCCTTATGGATTCTACAATCACAAAAATCACACTCCATCTTCTTACCACCATCCATAGATGATAAGATTAGTCTTCCTCTTACCTTAAATGAAGACTAAAACTCTTTCACACCTTTCTTTATGTTTCGATTTTCTCCTTCAAAATCACCTAACAAGCTTAAACAAAACTACAAGTTACTAACCATAGAAAGAGAGCTTAAACCATGGAGAAATCATCGCTTAGAACTTTGAAAAAGAGTTTAGAAAAGAAAAACTAAGAATTTCACCTTCTTGGTTGAATCTTCCAAGTAGGTTTTCAAGCTTCAAATGAAGGATTTTGCAAGAACTCTCAACTAGAGATGTTCTTAGGATTGTGTTTAGGTTTAGAAAACTTGGTTGGATAGAATTTTGGGTGGTTGGATAGTATGGAAATGTGTTTGGCCGAAACTAGCTCCAAGAGAACATCAATGGTGTTTAGGGTTTTTGGAAGAGAGAGAAGAGAGAAAGTTGCATGAAGACAAAGTGAATTTGGTCTCCCAAAGGCCAAATGGCCGTGGACTTCATGCCATGCAAGGTGTAGCCTTGCTTGGCTTCATCCTTGCCTTAGAATGCATCAAAGGCCAAGATCAAAACTTGGTTAGCAAGCTTGGCTCCTATTGGTTCATCCTTGCCTTGTCATTAGCCTTAGTCACCATGCTTAGTCACTGATTAACCTAGTCATCTAGCTTAGTTACTTGTTCTAGAGAATTCATTCACTAATGATGCTTAATTAAGTTACTAAGTTAACTGTATTAGCTAAGCGTGGGTCCCGCAAAACATTTTCGGGTCCACTGTCATCTAATTATACTGACTAATAAAATAATATACAAAATTATTTTATTGGACAATTAAATCCTAAAAATTAAAAGATTAATTATTGTCTCATTCAAAATTGGGTTTAGTAAGATCCCCCAGTTTGAATAATTAAAACAAGATTTCCCCGGCCCGGAAAAATATTATTTTCCTGTCCCAGAGCAAATCGCACAAAAAGTCCAAATAAAATCACAGACAATAATATTAAGCAATCGTAACATATAGAAAAATTAAAAACAGTACAATCGAGACATAACGGTCATTTTTCCATTTTTTCCCACGACGAAGCAAATCATCCAAAACGTTCAAATAAAATTACAGACAGTATTAATTGTCTATATATCACCCAGAAAAATTAAAACAGTAGCTCGAGAAAATTTTTATTTTATCATCTCGAAGCAAAATATGTAAAACGATCAAATAAAATTTTAGCCTGTAAAATATATTTGTATTTCATACAGAAAAATAAGAAATAGTAAAACAGGGACATAACAGCCATTTACACAAAAGCTTGAAAAACAGCAAACAGAACATTCGGGGCATTTTCTAAAAATTGGGGTGTTACATCAAGCCCCTCCGCTCTTTGAATGCAACAAGATTCGCTGACCCTAGCTCAGGCCAACTCTAAAGGCAGTGAAGCAAGGTGCTAGGTCAACATTAACGAGAAGCCTCAGATATCAATGCAAGCTTATGCTCGTGTGTCTGTCTATGGCTATGTGGCAGATGAATATGATATACAAGTTTCAGCCATAAGTTGCCAAGCAGGGGTGTTAGTACCAAAATTATCTATAAATTTGACTATTGAGTTGAAGCACCTTTATTATTTCCAGGAATAGCCAAGGTCCTGCGAGCTATGTGCACCTGACCATATTGTCAGGATGGCACAGTTGACCTCGATCCTGATTAGTTAGAATGGCCTGTCTGAGGTGTCAACACTTGGAAGGGTTGAGCACCCATTGAAGCCACCATATGCTGCCATGGCCATGGTAGTTGTGGCTATAGAAAGATAGGTCGTACTAGCCATTTGCCACATTGCCGACATAGGATAAGCCATTGGTGGAGGAACTAAGTATATGTTTTCACCACTAGCTGGCTAGGTTAAGGAAAAGTTCCTTGGTTCATGTCCCTAACCTCTCTTTATCTTCTTCTTTAGACTTCATTTATCACGAGAGGCTTCACGAATTCGGTTATTTGAGTCGTTATCAAAGGGATAATTTCTCCTATGTTACTTCCTAACACTATCACTTATATTTTTTCTTACCTATTAGGAAGTCTATTCCTAAGAAACCGACTTCTTAACCGGGCTTTTTTCTTATTAGTAAAATTTACATTATTATTGTAATATAATTTGATTATTTATATTATAATTTGATTTTTGTAATATAAATAATGCATATTAAAATGAAAAAAAAATGAATGGTATTTAAGTTAAAAAATAGATTTAATAAATATTAAGATTAATTATATTGAAATTTAGTAAAATATTGATATATTTTAAGTATAACATTAAATCTTAATTACGTTATTATAAAAATTAGATTGTTATTATATTTTAATTATACTATTATAAAATTACGTTGTTATTATATTTAATGATATAATATTCATATATAAAACATGATTAAAAGAATATAAGATTAATGCTATAAAATTAAAATTAGCATTATTTATATGAGAGTAATTGAAAAACATGTACATGAATATTATTTTTTTTAGCATGAAATTAAATAGCAGTTAAAGGATGGTAAATGGTTGAACAAACTTGACATTTATCTCCAAAAAAAATAAATGTAGATATTTACAATACAAAAAAATGAGGGAGAATCAACTTACACCAGTGTAATTTTTTTTTACTTACACCTATTTTCAGCTGTTAGATCCACTTTCATTTAATGGTTACTTTTAATGAAATAATCTCAACCATTCAATAAAAGTGAATCTAGCAATTGAAAATGAGTATAAGTCGAAAAAAGACTTACACTGATGTAAGCCGATTTCTCCTCAAAAAAATATATACTAGACAATTTATCTCCTCAAATGAGTGTTTGTGCCACACTGTGTAGGTTGCCTCATGCGATCAGCTTGGACACGTTCAGGTTCAGGTGCAAGTTCAACTATATCAACTCGATGGCGTCCTGTTTCTTGTCTTTGTTGTTGACCTGCATTTGAAACCACTTCTTCTTGTTTTTCAAAATTAAGCCTCGTGAGAATATATTGATCTATAAGTTTATTTAACCGTTTACCATCCTATAACGACTATTTATTTTCATGCTAAAAAAATAATATTTATATGCATTTTTCTCAATTACTCATGCAACCCGTTATAGATGTACTACAAATTTTAATTTTATAACATTAATTTTATATTTTTATTATACTTGTTTTTTATATAAATATTATACTATTAAATATAATAAAAAGTAATTTTATAATAGTATCATTAAAATATTGTAACAATCTAATTTCTACAATAACATAATTAAGATTTAATGATATACATAAAATATATCAATATTTTACTAATTTTCATTAGAATTAAGAAATTTTATTAAATCTATTTTTTAACTTAAATAGTATACAAATTTTTTTCATTTCAATATGCATTATTTATATTACAAATATCAAAATATAATATAAATAATCATATTAGATCACAATAATGATGTAAAATTTAGTAATAAGAATATATATATATATATATATATATATATATATATCCTGTATTAAGAAGTTGATTTTTTTTAGAACCAACTTCTTAACAGGTCAGAAAAAAATATAAGTAATACGGTTGGGAAGTCGATTTCTACCAAATTGACTTCTCAACATTATCTTAAAAAAATTAACTTTTCATGTTAAGAAGTCGGTTTTCACTTAACCGACTTCTCAATTTTACCTAAAAAAAGTTCAGATTGGGAAATAATGTAGTTGTTTTATGTAGTTGTTTTGCAAAAGTTTCCACCTTCAAAATTGTAGACAACGGTCTTTTTTGCACATCTCCATGTTTGAACGTGAAAACAACTACTCTCCATGTTTGAACGTGAAAACAACTACCTTAAATCTTATCTCCCTATTTTTTAAAGGCCTCATCCTTATCTTAATTGCATACTCGTAACTCGAACACTTGGTCAAAATAAGTTATTCCTCATTTTTATGGATTGCAATTGAGATGGAATATCATTTAACTATAACTGACCCCAACAATAGTCTAATAATATCATTTAACTATAACTGTATATATGTTGCATAATCAAGACCATTGATTTTTACCTTTTTCAGTTCCACAAAGCATCATCTGCTCTTCAAATCTCTCATGTTCAATTCTTTTTCTTTTTTCTTTTCAACTCATCAATGATTGAAAATCATGATTTCCAGAGTATAATAAGGGGTGGCTCAAGTGGTCAAGTTTGAACTCAAGTTTGAGTCACAATATCATATGTTTGAGCACGCGAGAAAGCATGTGGGAAGGAACAGCGTCACTATCTAAGCGATAATTAATCTTATGGGTACGTTTGGTATACTGGTAAAATTTGTGGGTGAAAAGTTTAGAGGAGACAGATTTATACAGCAGTTTTTAATAGATTAAAAATTATTTTCAACTTGTTTGGTATACCCAGTACCCACTGTTCTTCTCTCTCTATCTTGACTACGGCAATCCCACCAACAAAACCAACCCCTTCATTCTTCAACACCACTTGGTTGTCCGATTTCAAAACTGCATCTTCACCGGCGGTGAATCCCATCTCGATCAACAACTACGACCTCGATCATTTGTGGCATTGATGAAAAGCCAAATTGCTTCTTGATGAAGTTGTGCCAGCGGTGGCAACAGCGGCGGAGGACATCAACGGCGTGTTGGAGAACAAATTGTTCGTGGTTGATTTACCAGTATTAAGGCCACAGAGAGTTGGGGGGAAATGTTACCCCACTCTCACTTGTAAGATTTAACTCAAAGTTTACTCGAATATTAGGAATATGTTGTTTTAAACATTTTTTTACACTTATTTTATTATTAATTTTTTATAAATATTAAAAAAATACTAACAATATTTACTTTTAAATTAATAATAAAATAAATATTAAAAAAATATATTAAAAAATATGTTATTAGCCTTTCTCAAAATTTACTCTCCATAACTTTTCTTCTTTCTTTCATTTATTAAGCAAGCATAATTAAGTCCTTAAAAATTTACTCTCCTAAATTTTTTCCACTTATTACCCCCAACCAAACATAGCCCAACTGTGAGAAGACCTAGGAAAAAGTAGCAGGACTATAATCTGACTTTGATTCAATAGATTCAGCAAATAACAATTACCTAAGTGGACTAATGCTCTACACCTAAATAACTAATTTCATTTATTTTGTTACCAAGTGGCCTCAATACTCAAGAGGGGGGGTGAATTGAGTAAGTAAAACAAGTTCACAAATCTTTCGCAAATCGTTTGATAAATAATTTTCTTTGAAGCTATTGAACGATTAGAGATAATTGGATAAATGAGATAAACACTTTTACTTATAAATGTGATAGCCAAAGGAGACAATATCTAATCAATTCAATAAAACAGTAAACTAAATAAAGAGAAGGGTTTAGAGAAAACAAACTCAATTGTTTATCCTGGTTCGATCACCAATCCACTTGTGATCTACGTCCAGTCCCCAAGCAACAACTTGAGATTTTCCACTATATCTTCAAGCTTCAATGGGTGCTTGACAACCACTACAATCTTGAGCACTCAACACTGGGATACCTCACCCTAAAGCTTGAGCCTCTATTTTCAAGGGATACCTCACCCTTACAATACTTGAGGGATACCTCACCCTCACTAAACAGTTATATAAGATTAAAATGGAAGAAACTCTCTCTAGAGCAAGTATTACAAATTGAAGCACTATGGTATTTGGGATTCACACAAGTTCAAGCTCAAATCAAAGGATTTTGTAGAATGATGATGAAAACTTGTTTAAAGCTCAATACAAATTTTCCGAAATAATAGACTCGTTTTTCTAACCTCCCAACGAAGCCCAACATGCAAATATATAGGTAAGTGTTATTTAATGTCGTTGGAAGTGGTTGTGAGCAATTAATGCTTAGCAAAATAGCCGTTACGGGCTTCTCCCTGTTTTTCCAGAACATAGGCTAACCGGTTAGGAATGTGTCCTAATCGGTTAGGACACCACGAAAATGAGTTCTGGGAAGGATGCTAACCGGTTAGTCCTCCAAGCTAATCGGTTAGGACATTACCAACGTGGGTTCTGAGTTGATGTATAACCGGTTAGGTCTTCTACCTAATCGGTTAGAACACACGTTTTTTTGGCTTCTGAGTTATAGAATAACCGGTTAGGCCATCTGCCTAATCGGTTAGGGACAGATTAGAAAGACTTCGAGTTTATGAATAACCTGGTTAGGCCATCTCGCCTAATCGGTTAGGACAAAACATTTTTGGCTTCGAAGTGATACTAACTTAGGTCTTCTACCTAATCGGTTAGGACAAATATATTTTGGCCTCTGAGATATAAAATAACTGAGTAGCTACTTTGTCTAATCGGTTAGGCATGTAAAAAAAAATGAGGCAAAGCTTTTGTTTGTACTAACTAACCGGTTAGGAGCTGGTCCTAATCGGTTAGGGGCCTTGAAATTATGTTTATCAAGAGGCTGGTAAGTTTCCAAAAAGGCTTCGGATATTAGATGCGAAAGAGTTGTTGCATAAAACCTTTTTGATCCTAACTTGAAAAACCATTTTACAAAAGCGTTTTAAGGAAATCATTTGAGCTTGAGGTGAATCTCTAGAATACCTTTACATTAGATCTATAACCTATATGCTAAGCTTGAGTTCCTTGTGACTTGATCATTGTATTCCCATTGCTTTCTTTGTTTGTCGACATCAAAACCATTTGCATCTTGTCCATATCAATCACATTCTCCCTCTTTTTGATGATGACAAACACTTATTGAGAAAGAGATTAGTTCAAATGATAATTGGAATTTAGAATGGAATTTGGAGACTTACTCCCCCTCTTTTGTTCAAGAGGTGCTTGAATTAGAGATGCACAACTCCCCCTTTGTTTTGGGATTCTAGGACCATTAACAGACAATACATTATATTATCATAACACATTCACTTTTCTTACTTTTCTCAATAAATAGAAAGACCGTTATCCTTCTCCCCCTTTTGGCATAATCAAAAAGAAATTCAGTAGCCTAGGGTATCCAAAAACAAGCATACAAAACTGAAACATAAGATTAAGCATTTTCCAAGAATCGTAAAGCGTCATACCATACAAAAAAAATGCATTAGTAGGCATAACATACTAAAAGAAATATCCAAGAGTCAAAATAAGAAACAAAGATCACTATTAGGATTACCAAAATAAGCCAAAGATAAACAGTCATCAGTCATGCTAGATAATTCTCCCATAATATCCAAAATAAGATAACTAATCAAAGTCAAAAAGAGTTCAAAGGCAATTAGTGCAGTAGCACAATCATGATAGAAACAGAGAGTCCATGCCTAAGCCCCGTGATCCTCTAATTGTGAAAAGTGATGCTCAAGTCTATCCAGCCGTCCTTCCATAGCGCTCAAGCGATCATAAATAGCAGAGTTGTTGTGTTCTTGATAAGCTCTAAGATCTGCAATCCGGGCTTCAATAATGGCTTGCATATTTGCAATTGCTTCCAGGACATGTTCATTATTGGTGGCAAGGGCCTCTTCCATAGGGTCATCAGTAGGTGCAGGAGGATTTTCGCCTTGTGGAGCTGCTGCTTCATTTCTTCTATTGTAAATCCATTCACCATCAACTTTCTTTGCATGCATGCGGTTTAGAGACGCATTGCCAAATTTGTGGGGACCAGTAGAGAAAATGACTCCACCATCCTTCAAATCAGCCTTATAGTGATCCAAAATTTTAGCCACTATGAAGGCGTAAGGCAGATCCATCATTGCCTTGTCCTTGGCTTTCTTCATGTTGTGCATGATATAGTGTGGCCAGTTGATTTTCTTGCGGCTTTTAAGACGCCATATCACAAATATATCATCTTCTTCAACCAAGGCATAGTTGCTTGCTCTTGGTACCAAGATATGGGTTACCACAAAGTGAAGAAGGCGATCCAGCAATTTCAGAAAACCAGTAGTGAAAGATTCGGGGGGCACAGCAATACCTGGTCGAATCATGTCTTCTACAGCTCGTGCTCTATCAAAATCCGCCCATGTAAAGTCCTCATTCTCAGTAAGTTTGGCTCCAGAGTGAGTGAGCCCAAACAGAGTGGTCCACTGACTTGGTGACACAGTCATTTTGTGTTTCTTGATTTCAGACACCAAATTCGTACCAGAAATAGACAAATTGCAGAAATAAACTTTAGTTGGTTCAAGATAGAAGTACCCTGGGTTGGTGGTGACAAGAGTTTTCAAACCCTGAAATTCCAAGAGCTTGGTGAAGGATGTAAAGCCTTCTTTTTCGAAGAAATCCCAGTCCATGAACTTGGGCTGAATGAGGCGTCGTGCATGAAACCCAAGTGTGTATGACTCTATTTGAGATTTGTGAGAGAAGTACCTTCCAATGTTGAGAGCGTTTGAGAGATCTGGGGCAGAGAGTGACGAAGCTTCAGGTTGAAGGGAAACATTGGGGTTTTTGGTACGAGAGCGCTTTGGTTGAGATGAACTGCTGGCCATGGATGAAAATGGAGGTAGGGTTCGGTGTAGGAGAGAAGGTGAGAGAAAGAATGAGGGGAAGGTAAAAAAAATTTTGGAAGAAAATGGAATGAAATTGGTGAAATGTGATGGAAAGGGATGAAAAATGATGGAAATGGATTGTAAATGGTGGGGTTATGTTGGATTTGTGGTAGGGATGGAGTTTGAGGGAGTGGGTGTTGGAGAGGTTGAGAGAATGAGGATGAAAATGGAAGTAGAGGGGGCGTGAATGGAGGGAACCACGCTTTGGGGGGCTGTTTGGATGGAGGGACCTAACCTAGGTTAGGGAAATGTGAATGTAAACCGGTTAGGGATATTAGGAAATAGCCACTGAGTTGTCCAATAACCGGTTAGGGAAATTGGGTAACCGGTTATTGTGCTAAGTCAGAACGCACAAACTGGTTTCCAAATACAGGGTAACCGATTAGGAATCATGCCTAACCGATTATTTGGCCATGACAGAGAACCCCTCAGTATTCAAAGCACTTCTAGATCCCATACGAAAACATATTTTTCTTCTTTCACTTGATCATTGCATTGATAGCATTACAACAAACTCATGGGAATAATCCTTGACATATATATTTCTTCTTGATGTTCATCTTGGCTTGATTCCATTCTCATTTAGAGACAAATTTCTCCCAAAATCAGTAGGAACTTTGACCTTTCAGATTGGGGGACTTAAGCATGAACTCGCTCCTGCAAAACAAAATAAGGGGACACTCCGACGCTCAAGTTAGTATTGATTCAAATATAATAAGAAATTCAAAGATTATGCAGCAATTTGGCATGATTATACGAAAAATGCAAGTTTATGCATGAGTTTTAGGATTATACAGCAAATATTTAACTGATGCATGATTGATCCAATATGCCAAGTTCACTTCTTATATAGAAAAATGCTTCTTTTGCTAAGGGTTTAGTGAAAATGTCAGCTAGTTGCTTAGTTGTTTCAACAAATTCAAGTATGCAATCACCCTTTTGAACATGATCTCTAATGAAGTGATGTCTTATTTCAATATGTTTAGTCCTAGAATGCAAAATGGGATTTTTTGACAAGTTGATTGCACTAGTATTATCACATCTTATGGGGATATGGTCAAGCTCAAGACCATAGTCCAAGAGTTGTTGTTTCATCCAAAGGATTTGAGAACAACAGCTCCCAGCTGCAACATATTCAGCTTCAGCTGTAGACAATGCCACACTATTTTGTTTCGTGCTATGCCAAGAAACTAGTGAGCTTCCAAGCAAGTGGCATGTTCCACTAGTGCTCTTTCGATCCATTTTGCATCCAGCAAAATCAGAATCGAAGTACCTAATAAGACTACATGAGGCACCCTTAGGGTACCACAAACCCATTTGTGATGTGCCTATTAGATATTTCATTATTCTCTTAACAACACTTAGGTGTGATTCCTTAGGATTAGCTTGATATCTAGCACACATGCATACACTAAACATTATATCAGGCCTACTTGCAGTGAGATAAAGGAGTGAACCAATCATACCTCTATATTTTGTAATTTCTACCGATTTACCTCCTTCATCCTTGTCCAAATAGCAAGAAGTGCCCATAGGAGTAGCCATATGCTTGGCATTGTCCATTCCAAAGTTCTTGAGCAATTCCTTACAATACTTGGATTGGCTTATGAAAGTTCCTTCTCTTGATTGCTTGATTTGGAGACCAAGGAAGAAGGTGAGCTCACCCATCATAGACATCTCAAACTCACTTTGCATAATGTTTGAAAATTCTTTACAAAGAGAGTTGTTAGTAGCTCCAAATATAATGTCATCAACATATATTTGAACTAGAAGTATGTCATGCATTTTGTGTTTTATGAAAAGAGTGGTGTCAACCTTGCCTCTAGAAAAACCTTTTTCTAAAAGAAATTTGCTCAACCTTTCATACCAAGCTCTAGGAGCTTGTTTCAAGCCATACAAGGCCTTTTTCAGTTTAAAAACATGGTTGGGCATTTCAGAATCTTCAAAACCAGGAGGTTGTTCAACATACACCTCTTCTTGTATAAAACCATTTAAAAAGGCACTTTGACATCCATTTGATAGAGTTTGAAATCCATGATGCAAGCATATGCAAGTAACATTCTAATAGCCTCTAACCTAGCTACGGGAGCATAAGTTTCTTCATAGTCTATGCCTTCTTCTTGATTATATCCCTTAGCTACAAGCCTAGCTTTATTTCTTATTATTAATCCTGTTTCATCAAGTTTGTTCCTAAAGACCCATTTGGTGCCAATTATGGGATGATCATTGGGCCTTGGAACTAATTCCCAAACTTGATTTCTCTCAAATTGGTTTAGTTCTTCTTGCATGGCCAAGATCCAATGCTCATCATTAATGGCTTCATTTATGTCTTTAAGTTCAACTTGAGAGACAAAGGCTAAGTGATTACATGCATTTTTAAGAGAGTTTCGAGTAATTACCCCTTTTGATACATCACCTATCACCTTGTCAAGAGGATGATATCTTGAAGTCCTCCATTCCTTGGGTAGATCCAAGATTTCTGAATCTTCTTGCCATAAGTGATCAAGGAGTCTCTCTTCTTCCTTCTTGGACTTTTTCTCTTGATTTTCCAAGTGCGTCTTTGCCAAGATTTCTGCAACATCATCAACAAGCTCCTTTCTCGGCACATTTGGGTTAGTTTCATCAAATGCAACATGTATGGACTCTTCTATGGTCATAGTTCGTTTATTATAGACTCTAAAGGCCTTACTATGTATAGAGTAGCCAATGAATATTCCCTCATCAGATTTTGCATCAAACTTCCCCAAGTTATCCTTTCCATTATTCAAAACAAAGCATTTACATCCAAAGACATGAAAATGTGACACATTTGGTTTCCTTCCTTTGTACAATTCATATGGGGTTTTCTTTTAAATTGGCCTTATTGGCCTTATTAGGGCTCTATTCATAACATAACAAGCGGTGTTAACCGCATCCGCCCAAAAGTACTTAGGAAGGTTGGCCTCATTGAGCATAGTTCTTGTCATTTCTTCTAAAGATCGATTTTTCCTTTCTACAACACCATTTTGTTGTGGTGTTCTAGGGGCAGAAAAATTATGCTCAATGCCATGTTCATCACAAAAAGTTTCAAATTCATGATTTTCAAATTCACCACCATGGTCACTTCTTATAGATGCAATACAAAAACCTTTTTCGTTTTGGATAACTTTGGCAAGCTTTTTGAATGATTGAAAAGCATCATTTTTGTGAGATAAAAACAATTTCCATGTAAACCTAGAAAAATCGTCCACAATCACTAAGGCATAGTAATTCCTACCAAAGCTCATAGTTCTAGAAGGACCAAAAAGATCCATGTGCAAAAGTTGTAGAGGTCTAGAAGTTGAAACTATATTTTTAGCTTTAAAAGAGACCTTTACTTGTTTTCCCTTTTGACATGCATTACAAAGTTTGTCTTTTTCAAATTTGAGCTTTGGAAGACCAATTACTAATTCTTTAGAAACCAATTTGTTTAAGTGATCCATGTGAATATGAGCAATTCTTCTATGCCATAACCATGAATCATTTTCTTTACTCATAAAGCATTTAGCATCATTTGAGGAGATATCATCAAGACTAATCATATATATATTATTGACTCTATGACCAACAAACTTAACTTGCTTATCATCCTTTCCCTCAATTATGCAACAAGAAGAATCAAATATAACTCTATTGCCTTTATCACACAATTGACTAATACTAAGCAAATTATGTTTAAGTCCTTCAACAAGCAAAACATTATCAATAGATAATGAAGGAATCTTACCAACTTTGCCAATTCCAAGAATCTTCCCTTTGTTGTTATCACCATATGTGACATGACCATGTTTCTTGAGAGTAAGGGAGGAGAACTTAGACCCATCACCGGTCATGTGCTTGGAGCAACCACTATCAAGATACCAATTTGAGCTCTTGGTCTTCAAGCACATCTACAACACACATTCAAGTTTTAACTTTTGGTACCCAAATTGTCTTGGGTCCTTGTGTGTTAGAGTTAGGCATGGTGCCTTTAGGAACCCAAACCTTTTTTATTCCAACTTTAGTGTTTATATTCTTTCTAACATTGCAAGTGGATGCACTATGCCCTTTCTTACCACAATGAAAACATTTGATAAAGGGGCTACTTGAAGTTTTTGAGGAAACAAAGAAGTTCTTATAAGATTTTTGATGGTTGTTTGGATTAAATCCTAAACCAGCTTTTTGAAAAACACATTTTTGTCTCCCTAACAACACATTCAAGTTGTCTCTTCCAAAGGTGAATTTCGCAAGAGTGTTGTTCAAGTCTTCAATTTCTTTTTCAAAAGCTTTACATGATAAACAAGGTAATGATATGGATGCATTATCATGTGAGGAACAAGTCATGCATGATGAATTAGCATCTATTAGTCCTAAGGTCTCATTTTCAATTTTAAGTTCATTTATCTCCTTAGTTAAAGTAGAAACCTTGTTTGTCAATAGGGAGATTGTTTTATTTGAAGACAAAATCATTTTAGTGAGTCTCAAAGATTCATCATGCAATTCTTAAAAGGCATCTTGCAATTCATCATAAGTAGGTGGAGGTTCTAGGTTAGAAGAGGTTACCTCGGTGTCGCTTTCTCCACTTTCTTCTCCTTGAGCCATAAGGCAAAGATGGGCTTCTTCATTTTCCGAGTCGTCGGAAGAACTTAAGTCATTGTCCTCCCAAGCTATGTATGCTCTTCTTCCTTTCTTTTCCTTGGAGGGTCTTTTCTCAAACTTCTCCATCTTCTTGAGATATATAGGACACTCCATTTTCATATGCCCCTGTTTTCCGCATTCGTAGCATTTTGGAGGAGTAGAGGATCCTTCTCCTTTGTGATATGCCTTCTTTTGAGGAAAGGGTGGTCTTCTTTGAAATCCCTTTTTCTTTAGGAATCTTTCGAATTTTCTCACAAGGAGACTAAGATTCTCCTCACTTAGTTCAATATTTTCAGCATCCTCTTCACCATCTTCATCATCATCTTCAAGTATGGAAGAGGTGGCTTTGAGTGCAATTCCCTTCTTCTTTTTATCATGCTTTTCACTTTGATTGAGCCTATTTAGTTCAGCTCATGTTCTTGAAGCTTTCCGAATAGGGTGGCTAGAGACATTGTTGATAAGTCTCTTGATTCCGCAATAGCCGTAACTTTGGGTTGCCAATTCCTACTTAGACATCTTAAGACTTTGTTAATAAGATCCTCATTAGGGAATGTCTTTCCCAATGAGATGAGATGATTAACAATGTGAGTAAATCTCTTTTGCATATCTTGAATACTCTCACCTTGTTTCATTCTAAACAATTCATATTCATGAGTAAGAGTGTTTATTCGCGATCGTTTTACCTCACTAGTACCTTCATGAGTTACTTGTAGGGTATCCCACATTTCTTTTGCGGTCTTACAATTTGATACCCTAAAGAATTCATCATACCCCAAGGATGTGGTAATGATGTTCATGGCTCTCAAGTTGTATTGAACCTTCTTTTTATCATCATCGGTCCATTCATTTCTAGGTGTATTAATTTTCACACCATCTTTAGTTTGTGTTGGGACAAAAGCACCATTTTCAACGGCGTCCCACATATCTAAGTCAATAGCTTCAATGAAAATTTTCATCCTTTCTTTCCAATAGGCATAACCATCCCCATTGAAATAAGGAGGTCTATTTATAGAAGAACTTTCATTTGAAAAACCATTTGAAGCCATCACTTCTCTTGAAGCTGCTAAGCTCTTTATACAAGAGTCTAGTTCTGATACCACTTGTTACCAAGTGGCCTCAATACTCAAGAGGGGGGGTGAATTGAGTAAGTAAAACAAGTTCGCAAATCTTTCGCAAATCATTTGATAAATAATTTTCTTTGAAGCTATTGAACGATTAGAGATAATTGGATAAATGAGATAAACACTTTTACTTATAAATGTGATAGCCAAAGGAGACAATATCCAATCAATTCAATAAAACAGTAAACTAAATAAAGAGAAGAGTTTAGAGAAAACAAACTCAATCGTTTATCCTGGTTCGATCACCAATCCACTTTTGATCTACGTCCAGTCCCCAAGCAACAACTTGAGATTTTCCACTATATCTTCAAGCTTCAATGGGTGCTTGACAACCACTACAATCTTGAGCACTCAACACTATGGGATACCTCACCCTAAAGCTTGAGCCTCTATTTTCAAGGGATACCTCACCCTTACAATACTTGAGGGATACCTCACCCTCACTAAACAAATTGTATAAGATTAAAATGGAAGAAACTCTCTCTAGAGCAAGTATTACAAATTGAAGCACTATGGTATTTGGGATTCACACAAGTTCAAGCTCAAATCAAAGGATTTTGTAGAATGATGATGAAAACTTGTTTAACGCTCAATACAAATTTTCCAGAATAATAGACTCAGTTTTTCTAACCTTCCAACGAAGCCAAACATGCAAATATATAGGTAAGTGTTATTTAATGCCGTTGGAAGTGGTTGTGAGCAATTAATGCTCAGCAAAAATAGCCGTTACGGGCTTCTCCCTGTTTTTCCAGAACATAGGCTAACCGGTTAGGAATTTGTCCTAATCGGTTAGGACACCACGAAAATGAGTTCTGGGAAGGATGCTAACCGGTTAGTCCTCCAAGCTAATCGGTTAGGACATTACCAACGTGGGTTCTGAGTTGATGTATAACCGGTTAGGTCTTCTACCTAATCGGTTAGAACACACGTTTTTTGGCTTCTGAGTTATAGAATAACCGGTTAGGCCATCTGCCTAATCGGTTAGGACAGGATTAGAAAGACTTCTGAGTTTATGAATAACCGGTTAGGCCATCTGCCTAATCGGTTAGGACAAAACATTTTTGGCTTCTGGAAGTGATACTAACCGGTTAGGTCTTCTACCTAATCGGTTAGGACAAATATATTTTGGCCTCTGAGATATAAAATAACCGAGTAGCTGCTTTGCCTAATCGGTTAGGCATGTAAAAAAAAATGAGGCAAAGCTTTTGTTTGAACTAACTAACCGGTTAGGAGCTGGTCCTAATCGGTTAGGGGCCTTGAAATTATGTTTATCAAGAGGCTGGTAAGTTTCCAAAAAGGCTTCGGATATTAGATGCGAAAGAGTTGTTGCATAAAATCTTTTTGATCCTAACTTGAAAAACCATTTTACAAAAACGTTTTAAGGAAATCATTTGAGCTTGAGGTGAATCTCTAGAATACCTTTACATTAGATCTATAACCTATATGCTAAGCTTGAGTTCCTTGTGACTTGATCATTGTATTCCCATTGCTTTCTTTGTTTGTCGACATCAAAACCATTTGCATCTTGTCCATATCAATCACATATTTTTGTACCCCAAAAAATTAACTGATTTTTGGGTAACGTTGAAAATGTTAAGTGAGCATCAGCTAGTGGAATAGTGGATATATACTGGATTAATCCAAATGGTAATTTTACGAGCAATTATTGAATGTCAATTTCAAGCAGTAATTAGCGCACAAATCTTCAAACAATCATAATACTTATATATTGCTAATAATATCCTTGTGAAAATATAGATTTGCCATTGTAATTTGCAAGGCACAACATACTCTCATTTGAATTGTTTATTGGACATGTAATGATATTTGGCAAACCTTGATGATGCCAACACACAATATGAGATGAGAACCCAAGCCCCTTAATAGTTATTTGTCTTCCAGTGAGAGATAGTTGGCCTTCTTGAGTCCCCCTTGAAAGCAAACAAACCTATTCTCTTCAAAGGAAGGTTTTGCAAACATCTGCGACATTTCCACATGCATCCTCTTTGCGATATTGCAAGCTCAATGGAGGAATGTGACGATAAAGTACCATGGTTTCTTTGGTCCTCTACACTAAATATAGAAAGCGAGAAAACAACATGGAAGGGGTGGTGTTTACCAAAGTATTCCGATTGTAACTATTTAGACTATGGTAAATCTTTTGTCTATGGACAAAGTTTGATTCTCAATCTCAATTCGGAGAAGGGAGTCGCTTCCTCTTGGAATTCTGTTCTGAATATCTTAAAAGAATGGGATTAATGATTTCGATTTCAAGAAAGTTATACGAATCTTAAATTGAAAGCTTTACATGTATATTTTTCTTAATGAAAACTAAGTTTGTGAATCAGAAAAAGTTTGTTTTCGAGAAAATAACAGAACATCAGTGCAAATGAAAATAAGTTTAAATATAAATGACTGAAATGAAGATGCATTCGAAGTAAATATGACAGGATGTAAAAGAATTACAATAAAGAAAATGAAGTAATTAAAGTAAATGCAACGAAAAGTAAATGTGCAGGTGTATAAATTGCAAGAAAGTAAAATTGCATAAAAGTAAAAAAAGCAATTAAAGGAAAGCAATAAAAAGAACTCAAATGATCTTTAAAAAAATCACTTGATTAGGAGTAGAAGAGAATTTGCAGAAGAAAATAAAAATTGAATGTAAATGAACTGAATTTAAGATTGCGTTGAATTTGTATAGAGTACATAAATGAAAATGAAAGTGGATGAAAACATACTGAACTAGACTTGCGTGCTGTTTGCTCGAGATGTCAATGGACGTGAGAATGTGAGTTTACAAGTGTTTGTGAGTATAAAATTTCCAATCCCTCAATGTTTTCATCCTCTTGGTATTTATAGACTTTCTAAGTAACTATCTAGTTTACAAGATTTTGACATGCGTTTACAAAGATAACTGCTTAAATAATTGGTAATCTTTGTCTGGTAACTACCAAATCTTTGTCAGCAATCCTCGTGCCATCAACAACTGCTCGATCTTTGTTAGCAATCCATGTGTTGTCTTGATTTCACCCCCAACTACTGTTAACTGCTATTTCAAATTCAAAAACTCTTTTCTTTTGAATTCAAACTTGTATGCTCGAACCTTTGTTGATCTTCACTCGAGGTCTCTTCCTTCCAAAAATTTTGCTAAGTGCAGCTACTCTTCAAGCCTATTGTTTCGATTGAAAATCGAAACTATTACTCTTAATATGAAATGAAAGTGACCAATCAAAATCTATGTCTCGATTAGCTTCAATTCCAGCCTGAAACTTGAAAATTCATCAAGAATTATATTCATGCCAATTTAAACTGTCAAAATAGTATAAATCAAAAAGTATTTTATTTTTATACCAATAAATACCCCCAATATTTATTCTCGAAGTATGAGAGATAAATATTTTAACTTTTCGAATACTATTCTTTGACTATAATTGGACTTTTTATTTTTTTTAATCTTAGTCTACTATAATACAAGCAACTGAAAAGTCTAATGACAATATCTGTAATTTGACAACCGAATCCTTACTCACCTGAATGGTTATTAAATGGTCATTCCCCATTAATTAACCAATTCCTACTTTTTAGGGAATTACAAAGCCAATGATGGCTTTTAATGGATAAAAATGGCTTTAGTCGTACCCCATCATGTCAACATTAATGGGAGTTTACTATGCACGTTCTCCTTCTCTCTCTATTTCCTGTCTCTATAAACCTCTATATATATGTGAAAAAGGATTTTTTCCTTTTTTACTTTCTCTTCTCCTTCGCTTTGTGCAATCTTCTGCCATTGATGTCTCCTAAAGTTCTCTTGTTAGTTTCCCGTCTTCTCTTCTTCTCTTAGAAGCTTTCATAACTTTCAGGATTCAATGGCCTCTTCTTCCAACTAAACTGCTACCTTTGCCCAAGCTTTATGCTCAAGCTCTGAAACGTAAGAAACGGTAGTTTTACCAGATGCTGCCACTGTGACTGCCCCTTTGCTAAAAGATGGGATCCTTTATGCCCTTGATCCTTCCACAGACTATTCTGAACTCTAGAAGTCTCAGGTAATGATCCCTTTTACCATTGACAAAGAGAAATTTGCATTCTTAGGTCCAACTCTTCCCATAAATGAGTACGAACCCATTCGATCCTTTTTCCCTTGTATAAAAGGAGAAAAAATAGTTGTTTTCCATTCCTCTCTCAAAACTGATTTCTTTGCTCATTTCCAAAAGATTTTTCGAAGCTCACCACCTATGAGTAATCAAACGAAACTAAATTATATTTGTTGGCTTAACCGTATCGAAAATGCCAAGGAATCTGTTTGGAAAGCAACTGGCATCTTTGATTTCATCCAGCTGAGTAGAAAACGTCTCGACTATAATGCTCCTTTGCTGATAAGTTCCTTCTTTTTCTGGAACAAATCTACTAACTCTTTTCATGTCCCTTATGGAATGTTGCCTCTAACTTTTTTTGACATGGCTGTAATCACTGGTCTTAAACCAGTCGGATGAATAATCAAAGCACCTTGAGTCCCAAAACCTTAATCAAACCTGATTTTACCAAGTTAACCTATACGACTTTTATTCAAAATAATCATCTCGAAACGGCTACAGTTTCTGATGAAGAGCATGTGACATTTCTCATTTTTTGGCTAAGTGCTTTTGTAATTTGTACCAAATCACTTCAAATCCCAAAGGTTCTCCTTCCTTTAGTCATTCTTCTTCATGAGGGAACTCCTCTCTGTTTGAGCAAATTGATCCTTGTTCAACTCTATTCTTCAATGTCAGAAGCAGTAGGCATACTTCGATCAAATGATAAACCCCTCAACAACCTTGGTGGACCTTTCTGACTATTACAACTTTGGCTTAATTCTATTTTCGAGCCTCACCTTCAAATTGCAAATTCGATCACCAATCACACAAAGATTGAAGGCCCTCGATTGTCTCAACTTCAATATTCCTCGAAATCAGGTAATGAAGTTGAAGACTTCAAAATTTTCTTTTCTTTGTTTATGACCATGAAACGTCAATCCGACAATTTCAAATTTTCACCTTTTGCTCTTCGTGATTGTGGTCCTGAGTGGTTTCGAGAACCATTTTTTTGTGAGACTCCAGGGGCTCAATCCAAAAACTTAGATATTTAGGCTCATACTTTGACTACTTAAATACTATCCCTTGACCTTCCAGGCTCAAATGATTTCAGCCTTCAACTCTACCTCTCTTCATGTGTCTCAAGGCAACTTGGGTTTTCCCAGTGCATTCCATCTCCTATTACCTTAAAAGATGAATACCAAATATGCGAGTCTGAAGCTCAGGATCTCGAGCAATATAAATTTTTCTTGAAAAATAATATCAAAAGGAGAAAGGGTTTTAATCCTTTCGAGTGCTCCCCATCCTTTTACTCTACCCAAGGATTCGAAAGTTAGTGGAGAGAATATTACTTTACTCAGAAGCCTACAATTGAAGAATGCTTCTAATGTTTTACTAATTCCACTTCATCTGTGCAGACAGGAGTAGCAATCAAGAAATCCAAAGGTATGCATCTCAAAGAAATCTCCAAATTCGAGAAATTCTTTAAAGTTAAATATGATCCTAAACACTTAGGACTGGTGGTTCGAGTGGCTGAACAAGTCCTAAAACAAAAGAGAGCAGAACATTATCAACTCTACTACGCTCGTTTCATTGGTGCACTGGTTTCGAATCCTTTGGCTTCATTCGAACGATTCGAAACCCCACTAAAGTTTCCTCCACTCCCCAATGCTCCTTTTGGCATGGTTAACAAATACCCAGATCCCAAAGGTGGAGCGTTAGGTATTTTTAAGGAATCGAAGAAACAAGAAGTAACTTTTGCCAACTGCTACTTGGACACCTGTCGAGTTCCAATTAATGGATATACTCGGATAATAAAATACCCACCATATGGCAAAAACCAGAGAACACTTCACAATTATTTGTTTTCGATCCAACTCTTAATGATGAATTATATATATATTTTATATATTGTAGTCTAAAAAAGGATTAAAGTAATTGAGGTTGAAGAAAACTGGGATGATGAACCTCAGAGACCCAACAAAGTTCAAAAAATGAAATCAAACATCTCAGGGGCAACTTTATCATCTCATATCTCGAAAAAACCTCCTCCAGTACCTTCATAAGCAAAGATTACTGAGAAAACAAAACAAAACGATGGTCGAAAAAACCATACCTGTTGTTCCCAAACAATCCACGGTAAAGGATTTTTAATTTATGATTTTATTTATCATCGTTATATATTTTTAAACAAACTTTTATATCCCTGATTTCGATTTCCTTTCATCCTTCTAGGAAAAAATAATTGTTGAAAGCCCAATAAAAACTGGGCGCATAAAGCATATTACGTCGAAACAGGTGCAAATCATTTTATCTGAAAGCTCTGATGAATCCTCGAAAAGAGATGAAGAGCCTGTTTCCTCAAAAGATGCAAGACTAGCATCAAATGCACAAAGAGCTGAACCATCACAAGTGAGTCATACATATATTATTTTAATTATTTTTCAAAATATTTAAAACACAACTAATGTAACACAACTAATGTTTTCTATTTTGAACAGGAATCTTCTCCCAAAGAACATAGGGACTCTATCTCGATTTCTACGAGAAGATTCAGGACTCCTTCTCCTATCCCTTCTCCTCCAAGGGATTCAAATTTTATTCCAAACTAACTCACTCCTGGGCTAGAAGCAACTTCAACCTTGAGTTCCTGTTTCGACAGAATGTTCGATGCTGAAGCTCAAACTGAAAAAGAATCTAGCACTAGGGCTCAGGATATCCCTGTCTAAGCTAATGTTGAGCTTTGTCACCTAATACATTCATTTTATCTAAATTTTGAAAAAAAAATGCTAATCTTGTTCTTACCTTCTTTTTTTTTAGGGAAACATAACTTCTGAAACTGGACCCGGTTCTGCGGTCCCCATTATTGAGACAAATGTTCAGGTTTGTATTTATTGAAATTGAATGTACATGAATTGCTTCGACTATTTCTAAGATCGAACTTTCTTATTTTCAGGAGAACATTTCTCCCCCTAAAACCATCATTGCTGCTAAGATCGAAGTTCCTATCTCGATCGAGGCCATCAAAATTTCTTAGGCTATCCCTTCTACTTCTGCTAAAGTCCAGTTAGGACAAACTGAAATTTCTTTCGAAGAAGAAGTAGAAGCCATATGCCTTGATGATGATGAAGACGGAGATGACGTCCAGAAGCGACTGGAAGATATTTTACCTAAAAGATCTGCATCTTCTGAGTCCCATCATTCTACAGCCAACTCTGAAGCCAAAATTCAAAGTATTTCTGCCCCCAGCTATTAAAAGAGCTGGTTGATCTTTCCCTTCTAGGGATAGATCATGTTATGGCTGCCAAGGACAAACAAGAAAAACTGTTTGGGCTTCTCGACCAACTGAATTGAAACAAACATCTGCTGGATTCGAATGTCCAATCAGTAATTCAAGACTTGGTTACCCTTACCAAGGATTTGCCAATCCAGCTTCCCAATCTTGAACAAATCATCACCAGTAATCAACAGCTGAACAACAAGAAGAAACAATTAATGGTGACTATTGCTAAAGTCAAGAGAAAACGTTCGAAGCTCACCTTTGTTCTTTCATCTACTCAGCAAAACATTAATCATAATGAAGAACGAATTGATGAGGTTAAACAAGAACTACTACTACTGGAAGATCAACAAGATAAACTTCAAGCCCTTGCCAAGGATTGTGCCAGTAAAGAGCAAACTCTTGATAAAGAGTATATACAATTGACAACTGAGGGTAACCAAATGAAGCAAACCATTCAAGAATTAGCTCCATCCCTCAAGGCAGCTTCCAAAGAAAAAGATAGGATCTTAGATACTTGGGTCTCCTTGTTTTCGAGACTCCAATAAATACTTTGTATTTCTATTCTGAAATGACAAATTAATTTTTAATTACCTTTGAATCGAAACCATGATTTTAGAGTGAGATTTTAACTTCGTGAATGGTTGGTTTGTATTCTTTTAGATATTTACCATTTATCAAAGCGATCTTTTCGTTTATGTTAACATTCGTAATTGAATAAGTATTACCAGAATAAACTTTTTTGATTCAATATGGCATCTCCCAATTTGGGGACCATTTTCCAAACGATTTCGATTTTTTCTTCATAGGTAAAAATAACCTTCCAAACTAAATCACCTAAATCAAACTCTTTCCTCTTGACTCGATGATCATAGAATCTTACAATTCTTTCTTTTTGTCAAATCAAATTTTCAAGAGTAATTAATCTTTCCTCATCTAATTGATTTAGTTCATCAAACATCAAGTCCCAATAATCTTGAATAGGAATTTCATCTTGACATTGTAATCTAATTGACTGAAGGTTAATTTCAATTGGTAACACTGCTTTGTGCCCATAAACTAAATGATAAGGTGTAGTACTAATAGCTTCCTTAGGAGAATTTCGATAAGCCCACAGAATTGGCTCAAAGTTTCATGCCAACTTTTTGGTTTTCGACCAACATGTTTCTTTATTAAACTAATTAAAATCTTATTGGCTACTTCGACTTGTCCATTAGCTTGAGTGTAATAAGGAGTCAAAGTAAGTAATTTGATATTCCTTGTCTTAGCAAACTCAGTAATATAATGACCAGTAAAAACAATACCTTGGTCTGTAGTTAAAGTTTGAGGAATATCAAATTTATGAATAATATTTTCTTCAACAAAATTAATAATATCTTGTTGAGTAACATCCTTTAAAGGAATAACTTCGACTTATTTAGTAAAATAATTGAGACAAGTAATATATACTTATGTCCTTTCGAAGATGGTGGATGAATCTTGTAACACCCCAAATTTCCGTATCTCTTAAACAGTAATTTTGACAGTTAACAGAATTTTACTGTTTAGTAATTTCTGTGCACTGTAAAATTATTTTATTTATTCCGTCAGCGTATTTGATCGTTTTGAGTGATTTACTCAGGTGTCGTCGAAAATAAAAATTTTCGGTAGGGAAAAAACTTACGTAATTTAATTTTTACCGTTAGGTAATTATTTTCGTAATCGATTTGATATTTGTGCATTCTATAATTTTTGTGATTTTTGTGGATGATTTTGAAATTTTTCCTGTTTGTGGGCCCAAAGAAGGGGTATGTGGGCCCAGGTGGCCATACGTGGGCCCGGTGGGTCCCACAAAGTGAAAAAATTTTCTACGCATAGAAAAATTTGTCTTGTTTAGACGGAGACAGGGGATCTTACTAAACCCGAATCCGGAAACAGCTTTAGAAAATTTCTTGTCTTGTGTTTTGTATCTTGTATTTAATTATCGGATGATAAAAATACAAAAAATATTATTTGTAGGATACAAGAATAAATATTATCTTTGCGTAGTCAACAAAGAGAGCTTGACTTGATTTATACCCTTGGATGAGAATACTTAGTTTGAATATTAACCATTGATTTAATCAAAGGTTAAAAAACAAACTTAATAAAGCGCTTGGATAATAACCATTGATTTAATCAATGGTGTGAGAATAAGCTTAGTTAGGAAGGCTTTGATATCAACCATAGATGTAATCAAAGGTGTAGAATTGGCCTTGAAAAATGACAAAGACCATTTATAACCATTGGATTTAGATTAAACCAAGGGTGGAGATTTAATCTTAAAAAGTAACAAAGACCATTTATGACCATTGGATGAAGAATTAATCAAGGTAGAGATTTGGTCTTCTAAAATAGTAAAGACTAATTAGGACCCTTGGATTTAAAGTTTGAAGGAGCAATCTTGACCATTAATTTTGGAGACACATCTAAGGGCTTAGAATTTAAAGGAGAAAGATCCAATGGCCAGATTAAGTCTTCTAACCTACCTAAATCTACCTAAATCCTAACCATTGAATTAATCAATGGCTAGAAATGCTTCAAATGGTGGCAAATAATGAAGACAACTTTATTGAATGCATTATGAAGAGAAGGTGATGGTTTTGGAGTGTTTAGAAGACAAAGAGACAAGCTTTATGTCATTTTTTGCATGTCTTGGTCAAGTTAGACATCATAATGGCTTACTTTTGATTTTTGCACTCAAGAAGAATGCAAGAAGGGGGGGGGCACGGTTTTGGTCTGATTTTGAGAGCTTTGAAGACCATTATTAGCTATCTTGGTCATTATTGATCATTCTTGATCATCTTTGTCTCCTCCAAAAGCAAAAACTCATCAAACTTTTCTCTCCACCTCTCCTCCAAGCAAGTTTTGGCCATGACCATCAAGAACACCCTCCATCACTCAAAAATTTCATCCAACTTGATTTTCTAAACCTAAACACCATTCTAAGAACATCTCTAGTTATGAGTTTTTCCAAAATCATTCATCTTGATCTTCAAATCCAAGCTTAAAGTTTCTATCAAAAATCAAAAATTTCATCTTTGTTCTTCAAGAGAAACCATTCGGTTATCTACCCTAAAATCACCATCCAATCTCTTTTAATTTCATCCAACCTTGGATCTTGAATCTCCATGATGTTCTAAGCAACTTCCATGTTGAAGATTTCTTCTAAATCATTCATCTTCAAGGAGTTTCTTCAAGATCAAAGTTATGGGGTATTTATGGTGAAGTGTAAGGAAACTTCATTTTCTTCTCTCTTTTTCATGATCTAAGCCATGTTTGATCCATGGTTTTCTTAATCAAGCTTATTATACTAATTTCTATGTATTTTGTATTGAATTTGAGAAGCTCTTGGTGGTGAAGGACTTGGAAAAAGAAGCAAAACAAAGAGTTTTTGAGGATCTTCAAGAGGTAAGAGGGAGATCCATCTCACCAACCAAGCATGGTGGTGAGAGATGGTATTTTATTTGATGGATGTGGAATCCATGTGAGGATTCATATCCATGGTCATGTAATTAATTTGTGGGTGTTTATGAGCTTTGATTAATTTTCTATGCTTGATATGCTTTGCATGATTTTATAGCTTTGATGATATGCTTGATATGCTATACATGCTTTTATGGCTTTGATGGTATGCTTATATTATTTATGATGAAATATATATGTATATGCCATGACTTGATGGTGGAAAGGAAATTGATTTTTGGCTCCAATAGCCAAGGAAGAACTACGGTTTTGATGCCCTTGATTAGGGTTCATGTTGAAAAATTTTAAGAACAAAAGAATTGATTTTTGAGTACTTAGAACATGGTGGATTTCGAACAAGACACCTCAACATAGGTGTTTATAACTTAAGATTTTCATGAATGATGAAAACGGATGATTTGAAGAATTTGGAAAATAAACAAAGGGTTTGTTTTTCAAGAGAACAAGAACACGGTTTTTAGAAGGATTTTTATTAATTTATTTTGTGTAAAAAGTTTCTAAGTGTTTAACTAAACATGAGATTTAAATGAAAATAGCAATGATGATTTTAAGGATTTGCAAAGAAAGTGAAAAAGGATTTGTAAAGAAAGTGAAAATGGATTTGCAAAGAAAGTGAAAAATTGAAAATGAACAAATGATTTGATTTTCAAAGACTATGAGTCTTACGTTTTTGTAAAGGATTTTTAATGGTTTTGTTTGTGTAAAACCATATCAATTTAAAAGGAAAAATATTTGATGGTTTCAATAGTCATGTCCGCGTTTTTTTAAGGCTTGTAATGCCTTGATTTTTTATGAACAAAGTGAATTTCAAAGTGGAAACGTAATCGGATTTAATACAAGGATTTTGGAAAGGGAATCAGGCGTTTATCACTTGAGAAAAATCAAGTTTTTGTAAAAAACGAAAATGTTTTCGAACTTTAATTTATTTTGAAGAAGGTTGTGTTTGGAAAAGATTTGGGAAAATGAAGAATATAATGGTATTTTGAAAATTTACTAACATATAACTTATTTTCAAGTTTTGAAATACGTTAGAAAATGTTAAGTTTTGAAACGTTGATTTACATCAATAGAAAAGTGATTTTGTGAATTATATTTTGAAAAAGAATTTCTTGAGTAAAGAACTGTGAAAAAAATATTTTCTTGAGTAATAAAATATATTAAATGAAGTATAAAGTTATATTATTTTGAGAAAAGTTAAAAAGGAATTTTTAAAGGTCAAGAAATATTTTACGTAATGAAATTGTGGTGAAAAATTATTTACGTACTTAAAAACGTGATTTTTAAGTTATATGATATGAAAAAAATATTTTTATGTGATTTTAAATAATTATACGCGATTTGAATTACGTTTAAATATTTTACGTAATTTGAACTATTGTTGAAAAATCACTATGTGATTTAAAAGTGATAGATTATTTTTACGTGATTGTGAAAATGACGGAAAATCGTTATGAGATTTGGAAAGTGTTTTAAATATTTTGAGAATGATAGAAAATGATTTACGTAACATAAAAGAATGATTTTTAAGTTACGCGATTTTGAAACAAGTAAAAAAAAAAATAATATTATGCGATTTGAGAAACGTATGTTTTTACGCGATTGAGAAAAATGTTAAAAAATTATTACGTGGTTTAAAAGTGCAAATGAAGAGTTGCAACATTTTGAAAACGTAATGAAATGTTACTGAAATTTTTGTAAACGTAACATTAGTGTTACGGTATTGTAAAAACGTAATAAAAATGTTTTGGAATTTTAAAAAAAACGTAACAAAAGTGTTACGGTATTGTGAAAATATAAAAGAAGTGTTATGGTATTGTGAAAACATAAACGTAAACATTTTGGATTGTGAAAGCGTATGCACGAAATGTTACGCGATTGTGAAAATACGGTAAAAGTGTTTTACAACTATGAAAACGTGATAATATGATTTTATTGTTGAAAGTACGGTATGATTCTTGTTGAACCGGTGTCCATACACTTTGTTTGTGAGAAAATGACATATTTGTCTCGTGATTGGATTTGGTGCATTATACATGCATTGGAATGGTCCGATGAGGAATTTGGATATGGCTGATTGCCTAGGAGAAACACACCTCTTGAGTGGGTGCGATATGCGTAGTGTAGGTCACTTGTTGACCTTGGGGGCATCGGGGTGCGGGTTGCCTACACGGGTGGTTGGTCGCGCTTCTTCCCGTAGGTTAGACCGATGCAACACACCGATGATCCGGACCGAGACACTATTCTTAATCAAGATCGATAAAGACTGTCGTGTATATGCTAGATGTGCAAAATCAAAATGAGGATTATAGCACGTGGTCCCGAGGCATGTGGTACCGACAGATCTTTTCGATCATTTCTCCGACCTAAGTTTAGCTCCATGGAGTAGGAAATCGAGTCTTGTGTACATGCATAATCTGTACATTTATATCTATATGATATATTAATTGAGGAATATTGGCTATGACAATTGTTTTAAATATTTGGATGATGATGATGATAATGCTGAGGGCATTATCATAATTTTTTTTGATAATTGAACTGATAAATGATTTGATGATGATAGTTGATTAATGTTGATGGCATGATTATAATTGTGGTATGATCTATCTGTATGATATGCTGTTTGTGTTATCTCTGTGCTGCCATGTTGGTATTGGTGTAGGTGATCTCACCTCTTTGTTATGTTGTTTTGTTGTGTCTGTACTGTTAAAATTAAATAATAGAAAGATCGAGTTGTCTTAGACATAACGGGCGATGGATACTCCGAGGTTGGTGACAACAATAAGGAGTGGACATTCAGGACTCGAAGGTGTACAGTGTTGACAAAGAACAGATATAGAACAGATGTCTGATGCAACAAGATGGATACACAACAGAATAAGTATGTTAAGTATTTAACGTTAGTGTTGTATCCGTGCTATTAAGTAGGACCCGTCATAGGGTTTGCTACTGTTAAAAAAAAAAAGTCTCTGTTAATTTTATATTTCTATTTAAATTGTGAAATATTAATTGGTGTCAATATTGCATAATGAATAGTTAAAATATGATTTTCAATATTACCTAATATTTTCAGTAAATTTACGTTTCAGTAAAGAAGAAATTTTAAAACCCATCTTTTTATAACTCAAACCTTGTGTGAATTTTTTTTCAGATTATGAGTTGGGAGTCAGACATGTGATACCCTAGGGTGGGTGTTACATTAGTTGGTATCAGAGCACGGTTTGAGTCTTTTGGGGTTTGTGGTTAGGTCTATTTTGTTTGTGTTGTGTTCTCTGTGTTATTGTTTTCCAAAAGGAAACAATGTTGTTTATAATGGATATTAGATCCATTGTATTTCGATCCGCACGCCTCGGGAAGAAAAAAAAAAGAAATAGCTCGGGATAGTTGTACTTGTGTGGAAGTGGAACATGTTACTAGTAATGCAGCTGCAACTGCAGGAACTAAGGGAGCGTAATGTAGTTGCAAGAGCTACGGGAGCAATGGGAGCAATGTGGAAGGATAACTGCAGGAACAAAGGACCGTTCGGGGGAAAGAAATGAAAGTTGAGGTTCAGGATCTGATGGAAGAGAATCGGTCTTGGAATATAAGATTTCGAAATTTTGGAACCCGATATTTTTAAGGATATTTGGAAAGTGATTGATTTCAATGGAAGATGTATTTACAACCATTGATGAAACCAAAGCGATGCGATGTGAAAGAAAGTACTTAATGAAGGAATGTACGTCAAGAAAACAAACGTTTATTTGAAATGGTTACATCTGGTTTCCATTTTATTTTGATTCGTCCATCTTTTTAAGAAAAGAAATGACTCGTGATAGACGTACGTGTGTGGAAGCAAGACATAATGGTGGTGATATGACCGTAACTTTGGAAGTAATACAAACAGTGGCTGAAGCAATTATACAGCAAACTCGGAAGATTGTTCCGCAGCAAGAATTGATTGCTTAAGCTAAGATTTTGTTAGAGTTAAATCAATCTTAGGATGAAAGACCCTTTAACGTTGGACTATATTAGTTACGAAAAAGGAGAAATCGTAAGGTCAAGCGATTCCAACAGAAAATGTACTTGCAATCTTCAAGAAGTCAACAACAACAACAATCTTGTGGAGAAAGTACTAGTAATGACAGGTTTGGTTTGACTGTGACATCTGCACCGAAATGTAAGAAGTGTGGAAAGGGGGCACTTAACGAAAGATTGTACGTTAAAGAAATAATTTGTTTTAAGTGCGGGGAGTTTGGAACACAATCTTTGAAAATTGGAGTTCCAATGAAAATAGAGTTTTACTGTTAGTAAAATCTCAGATAGTAGAGAAAGTTGTTACTCTGAATGGAACAGGGAGTGTTCGAGCGGAAGATTTAAACAATGGAGATTACGTCATTGGAGCTAATCCTATAAACCATCTTGAATATTTCTTTGAGTAACCTATTCCTTATGACATGTGATTGAGTAGATCAATTATATGTTAGAGTTATTAAGTAATCCTCTGATTTGTTTACTTCTGTTTCTATTCTTAGCCGATCAAGCTACTCAAGTTATTCAAATCATTGTTATAGATCAAATCTTTGTGTTAGTTTGATCTGTCGTTCAAAAATTTTGTGTTAGTTTGATCTGTTTCATAAACAGACGTGATCTTTGAAAATGAATTGGTTATTTTCCAACCATATCCTATGAGATTGTCTCAATACAGTGTTAGTATTTCAAAAAAAAAAAACCATTCCTGAAAATCAGGCAAAATCAAATTCTTGTTAAATATGTTTAGTAACATATTAGATCATTTCGCTACTTTTTCTTCCTAAACCTTTATAATATTCTTTCATATATTGCATTTGCAAGAAAGAATATTTTGCAAGAAAGGATATTCCTATTTAAAATCCATGTCATAGTATCTGTATATAATGCGGTTGAAAGGAGAACTCGGTTAGTGAGACGTTTCCTGTTAATGAAGCTAAAGTTTGGAGAATAAAGTGATATGAGGATAAGAAAATTTTAAGTAATACATTACATTAGTTGGAAGTTATCTGAGAAAAACTATTCTAGGCATGAATGAAGGATGGTAGCCATTTGTATTGATATCGAGAGAATTCATTCTTGAAGATCGAGTTACATCCATTCTTTCTTGAATATGTTCGATAACATATTCGATTCGTTCTGTTCTTTTCCATGATGTTTTCTTTCATCTATCTGCAATTGAAGGAATATTTTGCAGAGAGAATATTCCTATGTATATCCGGATCGAGTATCAAAGTGGCGCAGTGGAAGCGTGGTGGATTCTTCAAAATGTTGAAAAAGTCTGTCTATGGGAAAAGTTAAGACGGTAATGGAAAACCGTAGAAAAAAAAAAAATTATTAAGATATTTGTTTGATCAAGAGAAGTGAACAAGAGATAAAGAACTTTCAATGGTTTAGAATCGTTTGGAATAACGTAAGAGGTGAAACTACATGGGAACTGGAAGAAAAGATAAAGGAATAATGTCATTATTTATTAGGGTGTGAAATCATGGTCATGAAATTTCGAGGACGAAATTTCTATAAAGAAGGGAGTATTGTAACACCCCAAATTTCCGTATCTCTTAAACAAGATAATTTTGACGATTAACAATTTTCTTGTTTAGTAATTTAATGTGTAAAATTATTTTTTGTTTATTCCGTCAGCGTATTTGATCGTTTTGAGTGATTTACTCAGTGTCGGGAAAATAAAAATTTTCGGTAGGGAAAACCTTACGTAATTTAATTTTTACCGTTAGGTAATTATTTTACGTAATCGATTTGATATTTGTGCATTTATAATTTTTGTGATTTTTGTGGATGATTTTGAAATTTTTCCTGTTTGTGGGCCCAAAAAGGGGTATGTGGGCCAGGTGGCCATCGTGGGCCAGGTGGGTCCCACAAAGTGAAAAATTTTTCTACGCATAGAAAAATTTGTCTTGTTTAGACGGAGACGGGGATCTTACTAAACTGAATCAGGAAACAGATTTTAGAAAATTTCTTGTCTTGTATTTTATCTTGTATTTAATTATCGGATGATAAAAATACGATAAAAATATTATTTGTAGGATACAAGAATAAATATTATCTTTAGCGTAGTCAACAAAGAGAGCTTGACTTGATTTATACCCTTGGATGAGAATACTTAGTTTGAATATTAACCATTGATTTAATCAAAGGTTAAGAAACAAACTTAATAAAGCGCTTGGATAATAACCATTGATTTAATCAATGGTGTGAGAATAAGCTTAGTTAGGAAGGCTTTATATCAACCATAGATGTAATCAAAGGTGTAGAATTGGCCTTGAAAAATGACAAAGACCATTTATAACCATTGGATTTAGATTAAATCAAGGGTGGAGATTTAATCTTAAAAAGTAACAAAGACCATTTATGACCATTGGATGAAGAATTAATCAAGGGTAGAGATTTGGTCTTCTAAAATGTAAAAGACTAATTAGGACCCTTGGATTTAAAGTTTGAAGGAGCAATCTTGACCATTAATTTTGGAGACACATCTAAGGGTTAGAATTTAAAGGAGAAAATCCAATGGCCTAGATTAAGTCTTCTAACCTATTAAATCTACCTAAATCCTAACCATTGAATTAATCAATGGCTAGAAATGCTTCAAATGGTGGCAAATAATGAAGACAACTTTATTGAATGCATTATGAAGAGAAGGTGATGGTTTTGGAGTGTTTAGAAGACAAAGAGACAAGCTTTATGTCATTTTTGCATGTCTTGGTCAAGTTAGACATCATAATGATTACTTTTGATTTTTTGCACTCAAGAAGAATGCAAGAAGGGGGGCATGGTTTTGGTCTGATTTTGAGAGCTTTGAAGATCATTATTAAGTATCTTGGTCATTATTGATCATTCTTGATCATCTTTGTCTCATCAAAAGCAAAAACTTATCAAACTTTTCTCTCCACCTCTCTCTCCAAGCAAGTTTTGGCCATGACCATCAAGAACACCCTCCATCACTCAAAAATTTCATCCAACTTGATTTTCTAAACCTAAACACCATTCTAAGAACATCTCTAGTTATGAGTTTTTCCAAAATCATTCATCTTGATCTTCAAATCCAAGCTTCAAGTTTCTATCAAAAATCAAAAATTTCATCTTTGTTCTTCAAGAGAAACCATTCGGTTATCTACCCTAAAATCACCATCCAATCTCTTTTAATTTCATCCAACCTTGATCTTGAATCTCCATGATGTTCTAAGCAACTTTCCATGTTGAAGATTTCTTCTAAATCATTCATCTTCAAGGAGTTTCTTCAAGATCAAAGTTATTGGGTTTTTGAGGTGAAGTATAAGGAAACTTCATTTTCTTCTCTCTTTTTTCATGATCTAAGCCATGTTTGATCCATGGTTTTCTTAATCAAGCTTATTATACTAATTTCTATGTATTTTGTTTTGAATTTGAGAAGCTCTTGGTGGTGAAGGACTTGGAAAAAGAAGCAAAACAAAGAGCTTTTGAGGATCTTCAAGAGGTAAGAGGAGATCCATCTCACCAACCAAGCATGGTGGTGAGAGATGGTATTTTATTTGATGGATGTGGAATCCATGTGAGGATTCATATCCATGGTCATGTAATTAATTTGTGGGTGTTTATGAGCTTTGATTAATTTTCTATGCTTGATATGCTTTACATGATTTTATAGCTTTGATGATATGCTTGATATGCTATACATGCTTTTATGGCTTTGATGGTATGCTTATATTATTTATGATGAAATATATATGTATATGCCATGACTTGATGGTGGAAAGGAAATTGATTTTTGGCTCCAATAGCCAAGGAAGAACTACGGTTTTGATGCCCTTGATTAGGGTTCATGTTGAAAAATTTTAAGAACAAAAGAATTGATTTTTGAGTACTTAGAACATGGTGGATTTGAACAAGACACCTCAACATAGGTGTTTATAACTTAAGATTTTCATGAATGATGAAAACGGATGATTTGAAGAATTTGGAAAATAAACAAAGGGTTTGTTTTTCAAGAGAACAAGAACACGGTTTTTAGAAGGATTTTTATTAATTTATTTTGTGTAAAAAGTTTCTAAGTGTTTAACTAAACATGAGATTTAAATGAAAATAGCAATGATGATTTTAAGGATTTGCAAAGAAAGTGAAAAAGGATTTGTAAAGAAAGTGAAAATGGATTTGCAAAGAAAGTGAAAAATTGAAAATGAACAAATGATTTGATTTTCAAAGACTATGAGTCTTACGTTTTTGTAAAGGATTTTTAATGGTTTTGTTTGTGTAAAACCATATCAATTTAAAAGGAAAATATTTGATGGTTTCAATAGTCATGTCCACGTTTTTTAAAGGCTTGTAATGCCTTGATTTTTTATGAACAAAGTGAATTTCAAAGTGGAAACGTAACTGGATTTAATACTGAGGATTTTGGAAAGGGAATCGAGGCGTTTATCACTTGAGAAAAATCAAGTTTTTGTAAAAAAATGTTTTGAACTTCAATTTATTTTGAAGAAGGTTGTGTTTGGAAAAGATTTGGGAAAATGAAGAATATAATGGTATTTTGAAAATTTACTAACATATAACTTATTTTCAAGTTTTGAAATACGTTAGAAAATGTTAAGTTTTGAAACGTTGATTTACATCAATAGAAAAGTGATTTTGTGAATTATATTTTGAAAAAGAATTTCTTGAGTAAAGAATCTGTGAAAAAAATATTTTCTTGAGTAATAAAAATATATTAAATGAAGTATAAAGTTATATTATTTTGAGAAAAGTTAAAAGGAATTTTTAAAGGTCAAGAAATATTTTACTCACGTAATGAAATTGTGGTGAAAAATTATTTACGTATCTTAAAAGCGTGATTTTTAAGTTATATGATATGAAAAAATATTTTTATGTGATTTTAAATAATTATACGCGATTTGAATTACGTTTAAATATTTTACGTAATTTGAACTATTGTTGAAAAATCACTATATGATTTAAAAGTGATAGATTATTTTTACGTGATTGTGAAAATGACGGAAAATCGTTATGAGATTTGGAAAGTGTTTTAAATATTTTGAGAATGATAGAAAATGATTTACGTAACATAAAAGAATGATTTTTAAGTTACGCGATTTTGAAACAGTAAAAAAAAATAATATTATGCGATTTGAGAAACGTATGTTTTTACGCGATTGAGAAAAATGTTAAAAAAATTATTACGTGGTTTAAAAGTGCAACAGAAGAGTTGCAACATTTTGAAAACGTAACAGAAATGTTACGAAATTTTTGTAAACGCTAACGATTGTAGTGTTACGGTATTGTAAAAACGTAATAAAAATGTTTTGGAATTTTAAAAAAAACGTAACAAAAGTGTTACGGTATTGTGAAAATATAAAAGAAGTGTTATGGTATTGTGAAAACATAACAGAAACGTTTTTGGATTGTGAAAACGTAACAGAAATGTTACGCGATTGTGAAAATACGGTAAAAGTGTTTTACAACTATGAAAGCGTGATAATATGATTTTATTTGTTGAAAGTACAATTATGATTCTTGTTGAACCAGGTGTCCATACACTTGTTTGTGAGAAAATGACATATTTGTCTATGATTGGATTTGGTGCATTATACATGCATTGGAATGGTCAGATGAGAATTTGGATATGGTGATTGCCTAGGAGAAACACACCTCTTGAGTGGGTGCGATATGCGTAGTGTAGGTCACTTGTTGACCTTGGGGGCATCGGGTGCGGGTTGCCTACACGGGTGGTTGGTCGCGCTTCTTCCCGTAGGTTAGACCGATGCAACACACCGATGATCCGGACCGAGACAACCACTATTCTTAATCAAGATCGATAAAGACTGTCGTGTATATGCTAGATGTGCAAAATCAAAATGAGGATTATAGCACGTGGTCTCAGAGGCATGTGGTACCGACAGATCTTTTCGATCATTTCTCCGACCCTAAGTTTAGCTCCATGGAGTAGGAAATCGAGTCTTGTGTACATGCATAATCTGAACATTTATATCTATATGATATATTAATTGAGGAATATTGGCTATGACAATTGTTTTAAATACTTGGATGATGATGATGATAATTAGGGGCATTATCGTAATTTTTGTTTATGATAATTGAATTGATAAATGATTTGATGATGATAGTTGATTAATGTTGATATATGATTATAATTTGATATGATCTATCTGTATGATATTCTTGTTTGTGTTATCTCTGTGCTGCCATGTTGGTATTGGCGTAGGTGATCTTACCTCTTTGTTATGTTGTTTTGCTGTGTCTGTACTGTTAAAATTAAATAATAGAAAGATCGAGTTGTCTTAGACATAACGGGCGATGGATACTCAGAGATTGGTGACAACAATAAGGAGTGGACATTCAGGACTCGAAGGTGTCGAGTGTTGACAAAGAACAGATGTAGAACAGGATGTCGATGCAACAAGATGGATACACAAAGAATAAGTATGTTAAGTTTTAACGTTAGTGTTGTATCTGTGCTATTAAGTAGGACCCGTCATAGGGTTTTCTCTTGTTAAAAAAAAAAAGAGTCATTAATTTTATATTTCTCTTTAAATTGTGAAATATTAATTGGTGTCAATATTGTATATGAATAGTTAAATATATGATTTTCAATATTACCTATGGATTTTCGGTAAATTTATATTTCAAAAAGAAGAAATTTTTTTTAAACCCACGTTTTTATAACTCAAACCTTGTGTGAAAACATTTTTCGGATTATGAGTCGGAGTCGGACATGTGATACCCTAGGGAGGGTGTTACATTAGTTGGTATCGAGCACGAGGTTTGAGTCTCTTGGGGTTTGTGGTTAGGTCTATTTTGTTTGTGTTGTGTTCTCTGTGTTATTGTTTTCCAAAAGGAAACAATGTTGTTTATAATGGATATTAGATCCATTGTATTTCGATCCGCATCCTCGAGAAGAAAAAAAAAAAATGAAATGGCTCGGGATAGTTGTACTTGTGTGGAAGTGGAACATGTTACTAGTAATGCAGCTTCGGCAGCTATAGAAGGAACTAAGGGAGCGTAATGTAGTTGCAAGTGGAGCAATGGAGCAATGTGGAAGGATAACTGCAGAACAAAGGACCGTTGTTCGATGGGAAAGAAATGAAAGTTGAGGTTCGAGGATCGATGGAAGAGAATCGGTCTTAGAATATAAGATTTCGAAATTTTGGAACCCGATATTTTTAAGGATATTTGGAAAGTGATTGATTTCAATGGAAGATGTATTTACAACCATTGATGAAAACCAAAGGCGATAGCGATGTGAAAGAAGGTACTTAATGAAGGAATGTACGTCAAGAAAACAAACGTTTATTTGAAATGGTTACATCTGGTTTCCATTTTATTTTGATTCGTCCATCTTTGAAGAAAAGAAATGACTCGTGATAGACGTACGCGTGTGGAAGCAAGACATAATGGTGGTGATATGACTGTAACTTTGGAAGTAATACAAATGGGGTGAAGCAATTATACACAAACTCGGAAGATTGTTCCGCGCAAAGAAGAATTGATTTCTTAAGCTAAGATTTTGTTAGAGTTAAATCAATCTTAGGATGAAAGACCCTTTAACGTTGGACTATATTGGTTACGAAAAAAGGAAAATCGTAAGGTCAAGCGATTCCAACAAAAAATGTACTTGCAATCTTCAAGAAGTCAACAACAACAACAATCTTGTGGAGAAAGTACTAGTAATGACGGTTTGGTTTGATGTGACATCTGCACCGAAATGTAAGAAGTGTGGAAAGGGGCACTTAACGAAAGATTGTACGTCCAAGGAAATAATTTGTTTTAAGTGCAGGAAGTTTGGAACACAATCTTTGAAAATGGAGTTCCAATGAAAATAGAGTTTTCTGTTAGTAAAATCTCAGATAGTAGAGAAAGTTGTTACTCTGAATGGAACGGGAAGATTTAAACAATGGAGATTACGTCATTGGAGCTAATCCTATAAACCATACTTGAATATTTCTTTGAGTAACCTATTCCTTATGACATATGATTGAGTAGATCAATTATATGTTAGAGTTATTATGTAATCCTCTGATTTGTTTACTTCTGTTTCTATTCTTAGCCGATCGAGCTACTCAAGTTATTCAAATCATTGTTATAGATCAAATCTTTGTGTTAGTTTGATCTGTCGTTCAAAATTTTTGTGTTAGTTTGATCTGTTTCATAAACAGACGTGATCTTTGAAAATGAATTGGTTATTTTCCAACCATATCCTATGAGATTGTCTCAATACAATGTTAGTATTTCAAAAAAAAAAAAATCATTCCTGAAAATCAGGCAAAATCAAATTCTTGTTGAATATGTTTGGTAACATATTAAATCATTTTGCTACCTTTTCTTCCTAAACCTCTATAATGTTCTTTCATATATTGCATTTGCAAGAAAGAATATTTTGCAAGAAAGGATATTCCTATTTAAAATCCATGTCATAGTATCTCGGTATAAAATGCGGTTGAAAGGAGAACTCGGTTAGTGAGACGTTTCTGTTAAAGAAGCTAAAATTTGGAGAATAAAGTGATATGAGGATAAGAAAATTTTAAGTAATACATTACATTAGTTGGAAGTTATCTGAGAAAAACTATTCTAGGCATGAATGAAGGATGGTAGCCGCTGTATTGATATCAGAGAATTCATTCTTGAAGATCGAGTTACATCCAATTCTTTGCTGAATATGTTCGATAACATATTCGATTCGTTTTGTTCTTTTCCATGATGTTTTCTTTCATCTATCGCAATCGCAATTGAAGGAATATTTTGCAAGAGAGATATTCCTATGTATATCCAGTCAGAGTATCAAAGTGGCGCAGTGGAAGCGTGGTGGATTCTTCAAAATGTTGAAAAAGTCTGTCTATGGGAAAAGTTAAGACGGTAATGGAAAACCGTAGAAAAAAAAATTATTAAGATATTTGTTTGATCAGGAGAAGTGAACAAGAGATAAAGAACTTTCAATGGTTTAGAATCGTTTGGAATAACGTAAGAGGTGAAACTACATGGGAACTGGAAGAAAAGATAAAGGAATAATGTCATTATTTATTCCGAGGGTGTGAAATCATGGTCATGAAATTTCGAGGACGAAATTTCTATAAAGAGGGGAGTATTGTAACACCCCAAATTTCCGTATCTCTTAAACAGTAATTTTGACAGTTAACAGAATTTTACTGTTTAGTAATTTTTGTGCACTGTAAAATTATTTTGTTTATTCCGTCAGCGTATTTGATCGTTTTGAGTGATTTACTCCGTGTCAGGAAAATAAAAATTTTCGGGCCGGGAAAAACCTTACGTAATTTAATTTTTACCGTTAGGTAATTATTTTACGTAATCTGATTTGATATTTGTGCATTTTATAATTTTTGTGATTTTTGTGGATGATTTTGAAATTTTTCCTGTTTGTGGGCCCAACAAGGGGTATGTGGGCCCATTGTGGCCATACGTGGGCCCAGGTGGGTCCCACAAAAGAAAAAATTTTTCTACGCATAGAAAAATTTGTATTGTTTAGACGGAGACAGGGGATCTTACTAAACTGAATCCGGAAACAGTTTTAGAAAATTTCTTGTCTTGTATTTTATCTTGTATTTAATTATCGGATGATAAAAATACAATAAAAATATTATTTGTAGGATACTGAGAATAAATATTATCTTTAAGTAGTCAACAAAGAGAGCTTGACTTGATTTATACCCTTGGATGAGAATACTTAGTTTGAATATTAACCATTGATTTAATCAAAGGTTAAGAAACAAACTTAATAAAGAAAGCGCTTGGATAATAACCATTGATTTAATCAATGGTGTGAGAAATAAGCTTAGTTAGGAAGGCTTTGATATCAACCATAGATGTAATCAAAGGTGTAGAATTGGTCTTGAAAAATGACAAAGACCATTTATAACCATTGGATTTAGATTAAATCAAGGGTGGAGATTTAATCTTAAAAAGTAACAAAGACCATTTATGACCATTGGATGAAGAATTAATCAATGGTGGAGATTTGGTCTTCTAAAATGTAAAGACTAATTAGGACCCTTGGATTTAAAGTTTGAAGGAGCAATCTTGACCATTAATTTTGGAGACACACATCTAATGGTTAGAATTTAAAGGAGAAAATCCGATGGCGCAGATTTAGTCTTCTAAAATTAAAAATCTACCTAAATCCTAACCATTGAATTAATCAATGGCTAGAAATGCTTCAAATGGTGGCAAATAATGAAGACAACTTTATTGAATGCATTATGAAGAGAAAGGTGATGGTTTTGGAGTGTTTAGAAGACAAAGAGACAAGCTTTATGTCGTTTTTGCATGTCTTGGTCAAGTTAGACATCATAATTGATCTTACTTTTGATTTTTGCACTCAAGAAGAATGCAAGAAGGGGGGCACGGTTTTGGTCTGATTTTGAGGAGCTTTGAAGATCATTATTAGCTATCTTGGTCATTATTGATCATTCTTGATCATCTTTGTCTCTCCAAAAGCAAAAACTCATCAAACTTTTCTCTCCACCTCTCCTCCTTCAAGCAAGTTTTGGCCATGACCATCAAGAACACCCTCCATCACTCAAAAATTTCATCCAACTTGATTTTCTAAACCTAAACACCATTCTAAGAACATCTCTAGTTATGAGTTTTTCCAAAATCATTCATCTTGATCTTCAAATCCAAGCTTCAAGTTTCTATCAAAAATCAAAAATTTCATCTTTGTTCTTCAAGAGAAACCATTCGGTTATCTACCTAAAATCACCATCCAATCTCTTTTAATTTCATCCAACCTTGGATCTTGAATCTCCATGATGTTCTAAGCAACTTTCATGTTGAAGATTTCTTCTAAATCATTCATCTTCAAGGAGTTTCTTCAAGATCAAAGTTATTGGGTTTTAGGTGAAGTATAAGGAAACTTCATTTTCTTCTCTCTTTTTCATGATCTAAGCCATGTTTGATCCATGGTTCCTCTTAATCAAGCTTATTATACTAATTTCTATGTATTTTGTTTTGAATTTGAGAAGCTCTTGGTGGTGAAGGACTTGGAAAAAGAAGCAAAACAAAGAGCTTTTGAGGATCTTCAAGAGGTAAGAGGAGATCCATCTCACCAACCAACCAAGCATGGTGGTGAGAGATGGTATTTTATTTGATGGATGTGGAATCCATGTGAGGATTCATATCCATGGTCATGTAATTAATTTGTGGGTGTTTATGAGCTTTGATTAATTTTCTATGCTTGATATGCTTTGCATGATTTTATAGCTTTGATGATATGCTTGATATGCTATACATGCTTTTATGGCTTTGATGGTATGCTTATATTATTTATGATGAAATATATATGTATATGCCATGACTTGATGGTGGAAAGGAAATTGATTTTTGGCTCCAATAGCCAAGGAAGAACTACGGTTTTGATGCCCTTGATTAGGGTTCATGTTGAAAAATTTTAAGAACAAAAGAATTGATTTTTGAGTACTTAGAACATGGTGGATTTGAACAAGACACCTCAACATAGGTGTTTATAACTTAAGATTTTCATGAATGATGAAAACGGATGATTTGAAGAATTTGGAAAATAAACAAAGGGTTTGTTTTTCAAGAGAACAAGAACACGGTTTTTAGAAGGATTTTTATTAATTTATTTTGTGTAAAAAGTTTCTAAGTGTTTAACTAAACATGAGATTTAAATGAAAATAGCAATGATGATTTTAAGGATTTGCAAAGAAAGTGAAAAAGGATTTGTAAAGAAAGTGAAAATGGATTTGCAAAGAAAGTGAAAAATTGAAAATGAACAAATGATTTGATTTTCAAAGACTATGAGTCTTACGTTTTTGTAAAGGATTTTTAATGGTTTTGTTTGTGTAAAACCATATCAATTTAAAAGAAAAAATATTTGATGGTTTCAATAGTCATGTCCACGTTTTTTTTAAGGCTTGTAATGCCTTGATTTTTATGAACAAAGTGAATTTCAAAGTGGAAACGTAACTGGATTTAATACAAGGATTTTGGAAAGGGAATCAGAGCGTTTATCACTTGAGAAAAATCAAGTTTTTGTAAACGAAAAAAATGTTTTCAACTTCAATTTATTTTGAAGAAGGTTGTGTTTGGAAATGATTTGGGAAAATGAAGAATATAATGGTATTTTGAAAATTTACTAACATATAACTTATTTTCAAGTTTTGAAATACGTTAGAAAATGTTAAGTTTTGAAACGTTGATTTACATCAATAGAAAAGTGATTTTGTGAATTATATTTTGAAAAAGAATTTCTTGAGTAAAGAATGTGAAAAAAATATTTTCTTGAGTAAGAAAATATATTAAATGAAGTATAAAGTTATATTATTTTGAGAAAAGTTAAAAAGGAATTTTTAAAGGTCAAGAAATATTTTCTGTAATGAAATTGTGGTGAAAAATTATTTACGTACCTTAAAAACGTGATTTTTAAGTTATATGATATGAAAAAAATATTTTTATGTGATTTTAAATAATTATACGCGATTTGAATTACGTTTAAATATTTTACGTAATTTGAACTATTGTTGAAAAATCACTATGTGATTTAAAAGTGATAGATTATTTTTACGTGATTGTGAAAATGACGGAAAATCGTTATGAGATTTGGAAAGTGTTTTAAATATTTTGAGAATGATAGAAAATGATTTACGTAACATAAAAGAATGATTTTTAAGTTACGCGATTTTGAAACAGTAAAAAAAAATAATATTATGCGATTTGAGAAACGTATGTTTTTACGCGATTGAGAAAAATGTTAAAAAATTATTACGTGGTTTAAAAGTGCAACGTGAAGAGTTGCAACATTTTGACGTAACGTAATGAAATGTTACGAAATTTTTGTAAATGTAACATGAGTGTTACGGTATTGTAAAAACGTAATAAAAATGTTTTGGAATTTTAAAAAAACGTAACAAAAGTGTTACGGTATTGTGAAAATATAAAAGAAGTGTTATGGTATTGTGAAAACATAACGAAAACGTTTTGGATTGTGAAAACGTAATGTAAATGTTACGCGATTGTGAAAATACGGTAAAAGTGTTTTACAACTATGAAAACGTGATAATATGATTTTCATTTGTTGAAAGTACAAGATATGATTCTTGTTGAACCAGGTGTCCATACATTGTTTGTGAGAAAATGACATATTTGTCTATGATTGGATTTGGTGCATTATACATGCATTGGAATGGTCCGATGAGAATTTGGATATGGTGATTGCCTAGGAGAAACACACCTCTTGAGTGGGTGCGATATGCGTAGTGTAGGTCACTTGTTGACCTTGGGGGCATCGGGGTGCGGGTTGCCTACACGGGTGGTTGGTCGCGCTTCTTCCCGTAGGTTAGACCGATGCAACACACCGATGATCCGGACCGAGACACTATTCTTAATCAAGATCTGATAAAGACTGTCGTGTATATGCTAGATGTGCAAAATCAAAATGAGGATTATAGCACGTGGTCGAGGCATGTGGTGCCGAAGCGGATCTTTTCGATCATTTCTCCGACCTGAGTTTAGCTCCATGGAGTAGGAAATCGAGTCTTGTGTACATGCATAATCTGAACATTTATATCTATGTGATATATTAATTGAGGAATATTGGCTATGACAATTGTTTTGAATACTTGGATGATGATGATGATAATTAGGACATTATCGTAATTTTGTTTATGATAATTGAATTGATAAATGATTTGATGATGATAGTTGATTAATATTGATATATTATTGGAATTTGATATGATATCCGTATGATATTCTTGTTTGTGTTATCTCTTGTCTTTGCCATGTTGGTATTGGTGTAGGTGATCTCACCTCTTTGTTATGTTGTTTTGTTGTGTCTGCATCTTGTTAAAATTAAATAATAGAAAGATCGAGTTGTCTTAGACATAACGGGCGATGGATACTCGAGGTTGGTGACAACAATAAGGAGTGGACATTCGGGACTCGAAGGTGTACTGTGTTGACAAAGAATTAGATGTAGAAACAGATGTCGATGCAACAAGATGGATACACATAAGGAATAAGTATGTTAAGTTTTAACGTTAGTGTTGTATACCGTGCTTATTAAGTAGGACCCGTCATGGGGTTTGCTACTGTTAAAAAAAAAAGTCTGTTAATTTTATATTTCTCTTTAAATTGTGAAATATTAATTGGTGTCAATATTTGTATATGAATAGTTTAAATATATTTTCAATATTACCTACTTATGGATTTCAATAAGTTTATATTTCAACAAGAAGAAATTTTAAAACCCATTTTTATAACTCAAACCTTGTGTGAAAACATTTTTCGATTATGAGTCGGGAGTCAGACATGTGATACCCTAGGGAGGGTGTTACATTAGTTGGTATCAGAGCACGGTTTGAGTCTTTTGGGGTTTGTGGTTAGGTCTATTTTGTTTGTGTTGTGTTCTCTGTGTTATTGTTTTCCAAAAGGAAACAATGTTGTTTATAATGGATATCAGATCCATTGTATTTCGATCCGCACGCCTCGAGAAGAAAAAAAAAAGAAATGGCTCGGGATAGTTATACTTGTGTGGAAGTGGAACATGTTACTAGTAATGCGATTGCAACTATGCGGAGCAACTAAGGGAGCGTAATGTGTTGAAGAGATACGGGAGCAATGGGAGCAATGTGGAAGGATAAGCTGCAGGAACAAAGGACCGTTGTTCGGGGGAAAGAAATGAAAGTTGAGGTTCGGATCGATGGAAGAGAATCGGTCTTGGAATATAAGATTTCGTAATTTTGGAACCCGATATTTTTAAGGATATTTGGAAAGTGATTGATTTCAATGGAAGATGTATTTATTACAACCATTGAGAAACCAAAGGCGAATGGCGATGTGAAAGAAGGTACTTAATGAAGGAATGTACGTCAAGAAAACAAACGTTTATTTGAAATGGTTACATCTGGTTTCCATTTTATTTTGATTCGTCCATCTTTGAAGAAAAGAAATGACTCGTGATAGACGTACGCGTGTGTGGAAGCAAGACATAATGGTGGTGATATGACCGCAACTTTGGAAGTAATACAAACAGTGGTGAAGCAATTATACAACAAACTCAGAAGATTGTTCCGCAACAAGAATTGATTTCTTAAGCTAAGATTTTGTTAGAGTTAAATCAATCTCAGGATGAGAGACCCTGTAACGTTGGACTATATTGGTTACGAAAAAAAGGAAAATCGTAAGGTCAAGCGATTCCAACAGAAAACGTACTTGCAATCTCCAAGAAGTCAACAACAACAACAATCTTGTGGAGAAAGTACTAGTAATGACAGGTTTAGTTTGACTGTGACATCTGCACCGAAATGTAAGAAGTGTGGAAAGGGGCTTAACGAAAGATTATACGTTAAGGAAATAATTTGTTTTAAGTGCGGGAAGTTTGGAACACAATCTTTGAAAATGAGTTCCAATGAAAACAGAGTTTTACTGTTAGTAAAATCTCGGATAGTAGAGAAAGTTGTTACTCCGAATGGAACGGGAGTGTTCGAAGATTTAAACAATGGAGATTACGTCATTGGAGCTAATCCTATAAACCATACTGAATATTTCTTTGAATAACCTATTCCTTATGGCATATGATTGAGTAGATCAATTATATGTTAGAGTTATTAAGTAATCCTCTCGATTTGTTTACTTACTTTCTATTCTTAGCCGATCGAGCTACTCAAGTTATTCAAATCATTGTTATAGATCAAATCTTTGTGTTAGTTTGATCTGTCGTTCAAAAATTTTTATAGTGTTAGTTTGATCTGTTTCATAAACTCAAAACGTGATCTTTGAAAATGATATTGGTTATTTTTTCCAACCATATCCTATGAGATTGTCTCAATAATAGGTTTGTATTTCAAAAAAAAAAACTCATTCTTGAAAATCAGGCAAAATCAAATTCTTGTTGAATATGTTTGGTAACATATTAGATCATTTTGCTTACTTTTCTTCCTAAACCTCTATAATGTTCTTTCATATATTGCATTTGCAAGAAAGAATATTTTGCAAAAAGGATATTCCTATTTAAAATCCATGTCATAGTATCTGGTATATAATGCGGTTGAAAGGAGAACTTCGGTTAGTGAGACGTTTCTGTTAAAAGCTAAAAAAATTTGGAGAATAAAGTGATATGAGGATAAGAAAATTTTAAGTAATACATTACATTAGTTGGAAGTTATCTGAGAAAAACTATTCTAGGCATGATTGAAGGTTGGTAGCCACTGTATTGATATCAGAGAATTCATTCTTGAAGATCGAGTTACATCCAATTCTTTGCTGAATATGTTCGATAACATATTCGATTCGTTTTTCTTCTTTTCCATGATGTTTTCTTTCATCTACTGCAATTGAAGGAATATCTTGCAAGAGAGAATATTCCTATTTATATCCAGGTCAGAGTATCAAAGTGGCGCAATGGAAGCGTGGTGGATTCTTCAAAAATTGAAGAAGTATATCATGGGAAAAGTTAAGACGGTAATGGAAAACCGTAGAAAAAAAAAAATTATTAAGATATTTGTTTGATCGGAGAAGTGAACAAGAGATAAAGAACTTTCATGGTTTAGAATCGTTTGGAATAACGTAAGAGGTGAAACTACATGGGAATCGAAGAAAAGATAAAGGAATAATGTCATTATTTATTCCGAGGGTGTGAAATCATGGTCATGAAATTTCGAGGACGAAATTTCTGTAAAGAGGGGGAGTATTGTAACACCCCAAATTTCCGTATCTCTTAAACAGTAATTTTGACAGTTAACAGAATTTTACTGTTTAGTAATTTCTGTGCACTGTAAAATTATTTTATTTATTCCGTCAGCGTATTTGATCGTTTTGAGTGATTTACTCCGTGTCAGGAAAATAAAAATTTTCGGGCCGGGGAAAACTTTACGTAATTTAATTTTTACCGTTAGGTAATTATTTTACGTAATCTGATTTGATATTTGTGCATTTTATAATTTTTGTGATTTTATGGATGATTTTGAAATTTTTCCTGTTTGTGGGCCCAAGAAGGGGTATGTGTGGCCCAATGTGGCCATACGTGGGCCCAGTGGGTCCCACAAAGTGAAAAAATTTTTCTACGCGTAGAAAAATTTGTCTTGTTTAGACGAGACAGGGATCTTACTAAACCTGAATCCGGAAACAGTTTTAGAAAATTTCTTATCTTGTATTTTATCTTGTATTTAATTATCGGATGATAAAAATACAAGAAAAAATTATTATTTGTAGGATACAAGAATAAATATTATCTTTGCGTAGTCAACAAAGAGAGCTTGACTTGATTTATACCCTTGGATGAGAATACTTAGTTTGAATATTAACCATTGATTTAATCAAAGGTTAAAAACAAACTTAATAAAGAAAGCGCTTGGATAATAACCATTGATTTAATCAATGGTGTGAGAATAAGCTTAGTTAGGAAGGCTTTGATATCAACCATAGATGTAATCAAAGGTGTAGAATTGGTCTTGAAAAATGACAAAGACCATTTATAACCATTGGATTTAGATTAAATCAAGGGTGGAGATTTAATCTTAAAAAGTAACAAAGACCATTTATGACCATTGGATGAAGAATTAATCAATGGTGGAGATTTGGTCTTCTAAAATGTAAAAAGACTAATTAGGACCCTTGGATTTAAAGTTTGAAGAAGCAATCTTGGCCATTAATTTTGGAGACACATCTAATGGTTAGAATTTAAAGGAGAAAATCCATGGCGCAGATTTAGTCTTCTAAAATATTAAAAATCTACCTAAATCCTAACCATTGAATTAATCAATGGCTAGAAATGCTTCAAATGGTGGCAAATAATGAAGACAACTTTATTGAATGCATTATGAAGAGAAGGTGATGGTTTTGGAGTGTTTAGAAGACAAAGAGACAAGCTTTATGTCGTTTTTGCATGTCTTGGTCAAGTTTCATCATAATGATCTTATTTTTTGATTTTTTTGCACTCAAGAAGAATGCAAGAAGGGGGGCAAATTGAGTTTTGGTCTGATTTTGAGAGTTTGAAGACCATTATTAGCTATCTTGGTCATTATTGATCATTCTTGATCATCTTTGTCTCCTCCAAAAGCAAAAACTTTCATCAAACTTTTCTCTCCACCTCTCTCCAAGCAAGTTTTGGCCATGACCATCAAGAACACCCTCCATCACTCAAAAATTTCATCCAACTTGATTTTCTAAACCTAAACACCATTCTAAGAACATCTCTAGTTATGAGTTTTTCCAAAATCATTCATCTTGATCTTCAAATCAAGCTTCAAGTTTCTATCAAAAATCAAAAATTTCATCTTTGTTCTTCAAGAGAAACCATTCGGTTATCTACCCTAAAATCACCATCCAAGCTCTTTTAATTTCATCCAACCTTGGATCTTGAATATCATGATGTTCTAAGCAACTTTCATGTTGAAGATTTCTTCTAAATCATTCATCTTCAAGGAGTTTCTTCAAGATCAAAGTTATTGGGTTTTTGAGGTGAAGTATAAGGAAACTTCATTTTCTTCTCTCTTTTTCATGATCTAAACCATGTTTGATCCATGGTTCCTCTTAATCAAGCTTAGTATACTAATTTTTATGTATTTTGTTTTGAATTTGAGAAGCTCTTGGTGATGAAGGACTTGGAAAAAGAAGCAAAACAAAGAGTTTTTGAGGATCTTCAAGAGGTAAGAGGGAGATCCATCTCACCAACCAAGCATGGTGGTGAGAGATGGTATTTTATTTGATGGATGTGGAATCCATGTGAGGATTCATATCCATGGTCATGTAATTAATTTGTGGGTGTTTATGAGCTTTGATTAATTTTCTATGCTTGATATGCTTTGCATGATTTTATCTTTGATGATATGCTTGATATCTTATCATGCTTTTATGGCTTTGATGGTATGCTTATATTATTTATGATGAAATATATATGTATATGCCATGACTTGATGGTGGAAAGGAAATTGATTTTTGGCTCCAATAGCCAAGGAAGAAATTACGGTTTTGATGCCCTTGATTAGGGTTCATGTTGAAAAATTTTAAGAACAAAAGAATTGATTTTTGAGTACTTAGAACATGGTGGATTTGAACAAGACACCTCAACATAGGTGTTTATAACTTAAGATTTTCATGAATGATGAAAACGGATGATTTGAAGAATTTGGAAAATAAACAAAGGGTTTGTTTTTCAAGAGAACAAGAACACGGTTTTTAGAAGGATTTTTATTAATTTATTTTGTGTAAAAAGTTTCTAAGTGTTTAACTAAACATGAGATTTAAATGAAAATAGCAATGATGATTTTAAGGATTTGCAAAGAAAGTGAAAAAGGATTTGTAAAAAAGTGAAAATGGATTTGCAAAGAAAGTGAAAAATTGAAAATGAACAAATGATTTGATTTTCAAAGACTATGAGTCTTACGTTTTTGTAAAGGATTTTTAATGGTTTTGTTTGTGTAAAACCATATCAATTTAAAAGGAAAAATATTTGATGGTTTCAATAGTCATGTCCACGTTTTTGAAGGCTTGTAATGCCTTGATTTTTATGAACAAAGTGAATTTCAAAGTGGAAACGTAACTGGATTTAATACAAGGATTTTGGAAAGGGAATCAGAGCGTTTATCACTTGAGAAAAATCAAGTTTTGTAAACGAAAATGTTTTCGAACTTTTCAATTTATTTTGAAGAAGGTTGTGTTTGGAAATGATTTGGGAAAATGAAGAATATAATGGTATTTTGAAAATTTACTAACATATAACTTATTTTCAAGTTTTGAAATACGTTAGAAAATGTTAAGTTTTGAAACGTTGATTTACATCAATAGAAAAGTGATTTTGTGAATTATATTTTGAAAAAATTTCTTGAGTAAAGAACTGTGAAAAAAATTTTTCTTGAGTAAGAAAATATATTAAATGAAGTATAAAGTTATATTATTTTGAGAAAAGTTAAAAAGGAATTTTTAAAGGTCAAGAAATATTTTACGTAATGAAATTGTGGTGAAAAATTATTTACGTATCTTAAAAACGTGATTTTTAAGTTATATGATATGAAAAAAATATTTTTATGTGATTTTAAATAATTATACGCGATTTGAATTACGTTTAAATATTTTACGTAATTTGAACTATTGTTGAAAAATCACTATGTGATTTAAAAGTGATAGATTATTTTTACGTGATTGTGAAAATGACGGAAAATCGTTATGAGATTTGGAAAGTGTTTTAAATATTTTGAGAATGATAGAAAATGATTTACGTAACATAAAAGAATGATTTTTAAGTTACGCGATTTTGAAACAGTAAAAAAAAATAATATTATGCGATTTGAGAAACGTATGTTTTACGCGATTGAGAAAAATGTTAAAAAATTATTACGTGGTTTAAAAGTGCAACGAAGAGTTGCAACATTTTGAAAACGTAATGAAATGTTACGAAATTTTGTAAATGTAACTTGTAGTGTTACGGTATTGTAAAAACGTAATAAAAATGTTTTGGAATTTTAAAAAAACGTAACAAAAGTGTTACGGTATTGTGAAAATATAAAAGAAGTGTTATGGTATTGTGAAAACATAACGAAACGTTTTGGATTGTGAAAACGTAATGTAAATGTTACGCGATTGTGAAAATACGGTAAAAGTGTTTTACAACTATGAAAACGTGATAACATGATTTTATTTGTTGAAAGTACAGTATGATTCTTATTGAACCAGTGTCCATACATTGTTTGTGAGAAAATGACATATTTGTCTATGATTGGATTTGGTGCATTATACATGCATTGGAATGGTCCGATGAGAATTTGGATATGGCTGATTGCCTAGGAGAAACACACCTCTTGAGTGGGTGCGATACGTAGTGTAGGTCACTTGTTGACCTTGGGGGCATCGGGGTGCGGGTTGCCTACACGGGTGGTTGGTCGCGCTTCTTCCCGTAGGTTAGACCGATGCAACACACCGATGATCCGGACCGAGACACTATTCTTAATCAAGATCGATAAAGACTGTCGTGTATATGCTAGATGTGCAAAATCAAAGTGAGGATTATAGCACGTGGTCGAGGCATGTGGTACCGAACGGATCTTTTCGATCATTTCTCCGACCTGAGTTTAGCTCCATGGAGTAGGAAATCGAGTCTTGTGTACATGCATAATCTGAACATTTATATCTGTATGATATATTAATTGAGGAATATTGGCTATGACAATTGTTTTGAATACTTGGATGATGATGATGATAATTAGGACATTATCGTAATTGTTGTTTATATAATTGAATTGATAAATGATTTGATGATGATAGTTGATTAATATTGAATATATTATTATAATTTGATATGATATCCTGTATGATATTCTTGTTTGTGTTATCTACTGTCTTTGCCATGTTGGTATTGGTGTAGGTGATCTCACCTCTTTGTTATGTTGTTTTGTTGTGTATGTCTTGTTAAAATTAAATAATAGAAAGATCGAGTTGTCTTAGACATAACGGGCGATGATACTCGAGAGATTGGTGACAACAATAAGGAGTGGACATTCGGGACTCGAAGGTGTAAGGTGTTGACAAAAGAACGATGATATAGAACAGATGTCGATGCAACAAGATGGATACACAGATAAGGAATAAGTATGTTAAGTTTTAACGTTAGTGTTATACCGTGCTATTAAGTAGGACCCGTCATGGGGTTTGCTACTGTTAAAAAAAAAAGTCTGTTAATTTTATATTTCTCTTTAAATTGTGAAATATTAATTGGTGTCAATATTGTATATGAATCTGTTTAAATATATTTTCAATATTACTTATGATTTTCATAAATTTATATTTCAACAAGAAAGAAATTTTTTTTTTAAACCCACGTTTTTATAACTCAAACCTTGTGTGAAAACATTTTCAGATTATGAGTCGGGAGTCAGACATGTGATACCCTAGGGAGGGTGTTACATTAGTTGGTATCAGAGCACGGTTTGAGTCTTTTGGGGTTTGTGGTTAGGTCTATTTTGTTTGTGTTGTGTTCTCTGTGTTATTGTTTTCCGAAAGGAAACAATGTTGTTTATAATGGATATCAGATCCATTGTATTTCGATCCGCACGCCTCGAGAGAAAAAAAAAAGAAATGGCTCGGGATAGTTGTACTTGTGTGGAAGTGGAACATGTTACTAGTAATGCGATTGCACTGCAACTGCAGAACTAAGGGAGCGTAATGTAGTTGCAAGAGCTACGGGAGCAATGGGAGCAATGTGGAAGGATAACAAAACAAAGGACCGTTGTTCGGTGGGAAAGAAATGAAAGTTGAGGTTCGGATCGATGGAAGAGAATCAGTCTTGGAATATAAGATTTCGTAATTTTGGAACCCGATATTTTTAAGGATATTTGGAAAGTGATTGATTTCAATGGAAGATGTATTTACAACCATTGAGGAAACCAAAGCCAGTAATCGATGTGAAAGAAGGTACTTAATGAAGGAATGTACGTCAAGAAAACAAACGTTTATTTGAAATGGTTACATTTAGTTTCCATTTTATTTTGATTCGTCCATCTTTGAAGAAAAGAAATGACTCGTGATAGACGTACGCGTGTGGAAGCAAGACACAATGGTGGTGATATGACTGCAACTTTGGAAGTAATACAAACAGTGGCTGAAGCAATTATACAGCAAACTCAGAAGATTGTTCTGCAGCAAGAATTGATTTCTAAAGCTATGATTTTGTTAGAGTTAAATCAATCTCAGGATGAGAGACCCTGTAACGTTGGACTATATTGGTTACGAAAAAAAGGAAAAATTGTAAGGTTAAGCGATTCCAACAGAAAACGTACTTGCGATCTCCAAGAAGTCAACAACAACAACAATCTTGTGGAGAAAGTACTAGTAATGACAGGTTTGGTTTGACTGTGATATCTGCACCAGAATGTAAGAAGTGTGGAAAGGGGCACTTAACGAAAGATTGTACGTTAAGGAAATAATTTGTTTTAAGTGCGGGAAGTTTGGAACACAATCTTTGAAAATGGAGTTCCAATGAAAACAGAGTTTTACGTTAGTAAAATCTCGGATAGTAGTAGGAAGCGTTGTTCGAATGGAAGATTTAAACAATGGAGATTATGTCATTGGAGCTAATCCTATAAACCATACTTGAATATTTCTGAATAACCTATTCCTTATGGCATATGATTGAGTAGATCAATTATATGTTAGAGTTATTAAGTAATCCTCTGATTTGTTTATTGTTTCTATTCTTAGCCGATCGAGCTACTCAAGTTATTCAAATCATTGTTATAGATCAAATCTTTGTGTTAGTTTGATCTGTCGTTCAAAAATTTTGTGTTAGTTTGATCTGTTTCATAAACAGACGTGATCTTTGAAAATGGATTGGTTATTTTCCAACCATATCCTATGAGATTGTCTCAATACAGTGTTAGTATTTCAAAAAAAAACTCATTCCTGAAAATCAGGCAAAATCAAATTCTTGTTGAATATGTTTGGTAACATATTAGATCATTTCTTACTTTTTCTTCCTAAACCTCTATAATGTTCTTTCATATATTGCATTTGCAAGAAAGAATATTTTGCAAGAAAAGATATTCCTATTTAAAATCCATGTCATAGTATCTGGTATATAATGCGGTTGAAAGGAGAACTCGGTTAGTGAGACGTTTCTGTTAAAGAAGCTAAAGTTTGGAGAATAAAGTGATATGAGGATAAGAAAATTTTAAGTAATACATTACATTAGTTGGAAGTTATCGAGAAAAACTATTCTAGGCATGAATGAAGGTTGGTAGCCATTGTATTGGTATCGAGAAATTCATTCTTGAAGATCGAGTACATCCAATTCTTTCTTGAATATGTTCGATAACATATTCGATTCGTTTTGTTCTTTTCCATGATGTTTTCTTTCATCTATCTGCAATTGAAGGAATATCTTGCAAGAGAGAATATTCCTATTTATATCCAGATCAGAGTATCAAAGTGGCGCAATGGAAGCGTGGTGGATTCTTCAAAAATTGAAGAAGTCTGTCTATTGGAAAAGTTAAGACGGTAATGGAAAATCGTAGTAAAAAAAAAAATTATTAAGATATTTGTTTGATCAAGAGAAGTGAACAAGAGATAAAGAACTTTCATGGTTTAGAATCGTTTGGAATAACGTAAGAGGTGAAACTACATGGGAGCGAAGAAAAGATAAAGGAATAATGTCATTATTTATTCGAGGGTGTGAAATCATGGTCATGAAATTTCGAGGACGAAATTTCTATAAAGAGAGAGTATTGTAACACCCCAAATTTCCGTATCTCTTAAACATAATTTTGACATTAACGCAAATTTTCTTGTTTAGTAATTTCATGCACTTGTAAAATTATTTTGTTTATTCCGTCAGCGTATTTGATCGTTTTGAGTGATTTACTCAGGTGTCGGGAAAATAAAAATTTTCGGTAGGGGAAAACTTTACGTAATTTAATTTTTACCGTTAGGTAATTATTTTACGTGTCGATTTGATATTTGTGCATTTTATAATTTTTGTGATTTTATGGATGATTTTGAAATTTTTCCTGTTTGTGGGCCCAAAAGGGGTATGTGGCCAGGTGGCCATACGTGGGCCCAGTGGGTCCCAAAAGTGAAAAATTTTTCTACGCATAGAAAAAATTTGTCTTGTTTAGACGGAGACAGGGATCTTACTAAACCTGAATCCGGAAACAGTTTTAGAAAATTTCTTGTCTTGTATTTTATCTTGTATTTAATTATCGGATGATAAAAATACGGTAAAAATATTATTTGTAGGATACAGAGAATAAATATTATCTTTAGCGTAGTCAACAAAGAGAGCTTGACTTGATTTATACCCTTGGATGAGAATACTTAGTTTGAATATTAACCATTGATTTAATCAAAGGTTAAGAAACAAACTTAATAAAGCGCTTGGATAATAACCATTGATTTAATCAATGGTGTGAGAATAAGCTTAGTTAGGAAGGCTTTGATATCAACCATAGATGTAATCAAAGGTGTAGAATTGGTCTTGAAAAATGACAAAGACCATTTATAACCATTGGATTTAGATTAAATCAAGGGTGGAGATTTAATCTTAAAAAGTAACAAAGACCATTTATGACCATTGGATGAAGAATTAATCAATGGTGGAGATTTGGTCTTCTAAAATGGCAAAGACTAATTAGGACCCTTGGATTTAAAGTTTGAAGAAGCAATCTTGACCATTAATTTTGGAGACACATCTAATGGTTAGAATTTAAAGGAGAAAATCCAATGGCCTAGATTAAGTCTTCTAAAATTAAAAATCTACCTAAATCCTAACCATTGAATTAATCAATGGCTAGAAATGCTTCAAATGGTGGCAAATAATGAAGACAACTTTATTGAATGCATTATGAAGAGAAGGTGATGGTTTTGGAGTGTTTAGAAGACAAAGAGAAAGCTTTATGTCGTTTTTTGCATGTCTTGGTCAAGTTAGACATCATAATTGATCATTATTTTGATTTTTGCACTCAAGAAGAATGCAAGAAGGGGGGAATTGTTTGGTCTGATTTTGAGAGCTTTGGAAGAAAAGTTATTAAGACCATTTGGTATTATTGATCATTCTTGATCATCTTTGATTCATTTTCAAAAGCAAAAACTTATCAAACTTTTCTCTCCATTTCTCCTCTCAAGCAAGTTTTGGCCAAGACCATCAAGAACACCCTCCATCACTCAAAAATTTCATCCAACTTGATTTTCTAAACCTAAACACCATTCTAAGAACATCTCTAGTTATGAGTTTTTCCAAAATCATTCATCTTGATCTTCAAATCAAGCTTCAAGTTTCTATCAAAAATCAAAAATTTCATCTTTGTTCTTCAAGAGAACCATTCGGTTATCTACCCTAAAATCACCATCCAAGCTCTTTTAATTTCATCCAACCTTGATCTTGAATCTACATGATGTTCTAAGCAACTTTCATGTTGAAGATTTTCTAAAATCATTCATCTTCAAGGAGTTTCTTCAAGATCAAAGTTATTGGGTTTTTGAGGTGAAGTATAAGGAAACTTCATTTTCTTCTCTCTTTTTCATGATCTAAGCCATGTTTGATCCATGGTTCCTCTTAATCAAGCTTATATACTAATTTTATGTATTTTGTTTTGAATTTGAGAAGCTCTTGGTGGTGAAGGACTTGGAAAAAGAAGCAAAACAAAGAGCTTTTGAGGATCTTCAAGAGGTAAGAGGAGATCCATCTCACCAACCAAGCATGGTGGTGAGAGATGGTATTTTATTTGATGGATGTGGAATCCATGTGAGGATTCATATCCATGGTCATGTAATTAATTTGTGGGTGTTTATGAGCTTTGATTAATTTTCTATGCTTGATATGCTTTGCATGATTTTATAGCTTTGATGATATGCTTGATATCTATACATGCTTTTATGGCTTTGATGGTATGCTTATATTATTTATGATGAAATATATATGTATATGCCATGACTTGATGGTGGAAAGGAAATTGATTTTTGGCTCCAATAGCCAAGGAAGAACTACGGTTTTGATGCCCTTGATTAGGGTTCATGTTGAAAAATTTTAAGAACAAAAGAATTGATTTTTGAGTACTTAGAACATGGTGGATTTGAACAAGACACCTCAACATAGGTGTTTATAACTTAAGATTTTCATGAATGATGAAAACGGATGATTTGAAGAATTTGGAAAATAAACAAAGGGTTTGTTTTTCAAGAGAACAAGAACACGGTTTTTAGAAGGATTTTTATTAATTTATTTTGTGTAAAAAGTTTCTAAGTGTTTAACTAAACATGAGATTTAAATGAAAATAGCAATGATGATTTTAAGGATTTGCAAAGAAAGTGAAAAAGGATTTGTAAAGAAAGTGAAAATGGATTTGCAAAGAAAGTGAAAAATTGAAAATGAACAAATGATTTGATTTTCAAAGACTATGAGTCTTACGTTTTTGTAAAGGATTTTTAATGGTTTTGTTTGTGTAAAACCATATCAATTTAAAAGGAAAAATATTTGATGGTTTCAATAGTCATGTCCACGTTTTTTTTAAGGCTTGTAATGCCTTGATTTTTATGAACAAAGTGAATTTCAAAGTGGAAACGTAACTGGATTTAATACAAGGATTTTGGAAAGGGAATCAGAGCGTTTATCACTTGAGAAAAATCAAGTTTTGTAAATGAAAAAATTTTTTTGAACTTCAATTTATTTTGAAGAAGGTTGTGTTTGGAAATGATTTGGGAAAATGAAGAATATAATGGTATTTTGAAAATTTACTAACATATAACTTATTTTCAAGTTTTGAAATACGTTAGAAAATGTTAAGTTTTGAAACGTTGATTTACATCAATAGAAAAGTGATTTTGTGAATTATATTTTGAAAAAGAATTTCTTGAGTAAAGAACTGTGAAAAAAATATTTTCTTGAGTAAGAAAATATATTAAATGAAGTATAAAGTTATATTATTTTGAGAAAAGTTAAAAAGGAATTTTTAAAGGTCAAGAAATATTTTACGTAATGAAATTGTGGTGAAAAATTATTTACGTACCTTAAAAACGTGATTTTTAAGTTATATGATATGAAAAAATATTTTTATGTGATTTTAAATAATTATACGCGATTTGAATTACGTTTAAATATTTTACGTAATTTGAACTATTGTTGAAAAATCACTATGTGATTTAAAAGTGATAGATTATTTTTACGTGATTGTGAAAATGACGGAAAATCGTTATGAGATTTGGAAAGTGTTTTAAATATTTTGAGAATGATAGAAAATGATTTACGTAACGTAAAAGAATGATTTTTAAGTTACGCGATTTTGAAACAGTGAAAAAAAAAATAATATTATGCGATTTGAGAAACGTATGTTTTTACGCGATTGAGAAAAATGTTAAAAAAATTATTACGTGGTTTAAAAGTGCAACAGAAGAGTTGCAACATTTTGAAAACGTAACAGAAATGTTACGAAATTTTGTAAACGTAACAGTAGTGTTACGGTATTGTAAAAACGTAATAAAAATGTTTTGGAATTTTAAAAACGTAACAAAAGTGTTACGGTATTGTGAAAATATAAAAGAAGTGTTATGGTATTGTGAAAACATAACGAAAACGTTTTTGGATTGTGAAAACGTAATGAAATGTTACTGCGATTGTGAAAATACGGTAAAAGTGTTTTACAACTATGAAAACGTGATAATATGATTTTATTTTTGTTGAAAGTACAATATGATTCTTGTTGAACCAGGTGTCCATACATTTGTTTGTGAGAAAATGACATATTTGTCTATGATTGGATTTGGTGCATTATACATGCATTGGAATGGTCCGATGAGAATTTGGATATGGCTGATTGCCTAGGAGAAACACACCTCTTGAGTGGGTGCGATATGCGTAGTGTAGGTCACTTGTTGACCTTGGGGGCATCGGGGTGCGGGTTGCCTACACGGGTGGTTGGTCGCGCTTCTTCCGTAGGTTAGACCGATGCAACACACCGATGATCCGGACCGAGACACTATTCTTAATCAAGATCGATAAAGACCGCATCGTGTATATGCTTAGATGTGCAAAATCAAAATGAGGATTATAGCACGTGGTCGAGGCATGTGGTGCCAAGCGGATCTTTTCGATCATTTCTCCGACCTGAGTTTAGCTCCATGGAGTAGGAAATCGAGTCTTGTGTACATGCATAATCTGAACATTTATATCTATGTGATATATTAATTGAGGAATATTGGCTATGACAATTGTTTTGAATACTTGGATGATGATGATGATAATTAGGACATTATCGTAATTGTTGTTTATGATAATTGAATTGATAAATGATTTGATGATGATAGTTGATTAATATTGAATATATTATTGGAATTTGATATGATATCTATCTGTATGATATTCTTTGCTTGTGTTATCTCTGTCTTTGCCATGTTGGTATTGGTGTAGGTGATCTCACCTCTTTGTTATGTTGTTTTTGTTGTGTCTAGTCTGTTAAAATTAAATAATAGAAAGATCGAGTTGTCTTAGACATAACGGGCGATGAATACTCGAGGTTGGTGACAACAATAAGGAGTGGACATTCGGACTCGAAGGTGTACAAGGTGTTGACAAAGAATAGATGTAGAACGTAGATGTCGATGCAACAAGATGGATACACATAAGGAATAAGTATGTTAAGTTTTAACGTTAGTGTTATACTGCGTGCTATTAAGTAGGACCCGTCATGGGGTTTGCTTCTTGTTAAAAAAAAAAAAAAGAGTCTGTTAATTTTATATTTCTCTTTAAATTGTGAAATATTAATTGGTGTCAATATTGTATATGAATAATTTAAATATATTTTTCAATATTACTTAATGGATTTTCAATAAGTTTATATTTCAACAAGAAAGAAATTTTTTTTAAACCCACGTTTTTATAACTCAAACCTTGTGTGAATTTTTTTTCGGATTATGAGTCGGGAGTCGGACATGTGATACCCTAGGGAGGGTGTTACATTAGTTGGTATCGAGCACGGTTTGAGTCTTTTGGGGTTTGTGGTTAGGTCTATTTTGTTTGTGTTGTGTTCTCGTGTTATTGTTTTCCAAAAGGAAACAATGTTGTTTATAATGGATATCGGATCCATTGTATTTCGATCCGCACGCCTCGAGAAGAAAAAAAAAAAAAGAAATGGCTCGGGATAGTTGTACTTGTGTGGAAGTGGAACATGTTACTAGTAATGCAGCTACGAACTGCAGGAACTAAGGGAGCGTAATGTAGTTGCAAGAGCTACGGGAGCAATGGGAGCAATGTGGAAGGATAACTGCAGAACAAAGGACCGTTGCTGTTCGGGGGAAAGAAATGAAAGTTGAGGTTCGAGGATCGATGGAAGAGAATCGGTCTTGGAATATAAGATTTCGTAATTTTGGAACCCGATATTTTTAAGGATATTTGGAAAGTGATTGATTTCAATGGAAGATGTATTTACAACCATTGAGGAAACCAAAGCGCGAAGGCGATGTGAAAGAAGGTACTTAATGAAGGAATGTACGTCAAGAAAACAAACGTTTACTTGAAATGGTTACATCTGGTTTCCATTTTATTTTGATTCGTCCATCTGTGAAGAAAAGAAATGACTCGTGATAGACGTACGTGTGTGGAAGCAAGACATAATGGTGGTGATATGACTGCAACTTTGGAAGTAATACAAACAGTGGCTGAAGCAATTATACAACAAACTCAGAAGATTGTTCCGCTGCAAGAATTGATTTCTTAAGCTAAGATTTTGTTAGAGTTAAATCAATCTCAGGATGAAAGACCCTTTAACGTTGGACTATATTGGTTACGAAAAAAGGGAAAATCGTAAGGTCAAGCGATTCCAACAGAAAATGTACTTGCAATCTCAAGAAGTCAACAACAACAACAATCTTGTGGAGAAAGTACTAGTAATGACAGGTTTGGTTTGACTGCGACATCGCACCGAAATGTAAGAAGTGTGGAAAAAGGGCACTTAACGAAAGATTGTACGTTAAAGAAATAATTTGTTTTAAGTGCGGGAAGTTTGGAACACAATCTTTGAAAATGGAGTTCCAATGAAAATAGAGTTTTATGTTAGTAAAATCTCGGTAGTAGGAAGTTGTTACTCGAATGGAACGGAGTGTTCGAAAGATTTAAACAATGGAGATTATGTCATTGGAGCTAATCCTATAAACCATCTTGAATATTTCTTTGAGTAACCTATTCCTTATGGCATATGATTGAGTAGATCAATTATATGTTAGAGTTATTAAGTAATCCTCTCGATTTGTTTACTTCTGTTTCTATTCTTAGCCGATCGAGCTACTCAAGTTATTCAAATCATTGTTATAGATCAAATCTTTGTGTTAGTTTGATCTGTCGTTCAAAAATTTTGTGTTAGTTTGATCTGTTTCATAAACAGACGTGATCTTTGAAAATGGATTGGTTATTTTCCAACCATATCCTATGAGATTGTCTCAATACAGTGTTAGTATTTCAAAAAAAAAAAAGTCATTCCTGAAAATCGAGGCAAAATCAAATTCTTGTTGAATATGTTTGGTAACATATTAGATCATTTCGCTACTTTTTCTTCCTAAACCTCTATAATGTTCTTTCATATATTGCATTTGCAAGAAAGAATATTTTGCAAGAAAGGATATTCCTATTTAAAATCCATGTCATAGTATCTGGTATAAAATGCGGTTGAAAGGAGAACTCGGTTAGTGAGACGTTTCCTGTTAAAGAAGCTAAAACTGGAGAATAAAGTGATATGAGGATAAGAAAATATTAAGTAATACATTACATTAGTTGGAAGTTATCTGAGAAAAACTATTCTAGGCATGAATGAAGGTTGGGTAGCCATTGTATTGTATTGATATCGGAGAATTCATTCTTGAAGATCGAGTTACATCCAATTCTTTCTTTGAATATGTTCGATAACATATTCGATTCGTTTGTTCTTTTCCATGATGTTTTCTTTCATCTACTGCAATTGAAGGAATATTTTGCAAGAGAGAATATTCCTATTTATATCCAGATCATAGTATCAAAGTGGCGCAATGGAAGCGTGGTGGATTCTTCAAAATTGAAGAAGTCTGTCTATGGGAAAAGTTAAGACGGTAATGGAAAACCGTAGAAAAAAAAATTATTAAGATATTTGTTTGATCAGGAGAAGTGAAACAAGAGATAAAGAACTTTCAATGGTTTAGAATCGTTTGGAATAACGTAAGAGGTGAAACTACATGGGAGCTGAAGAAAAGATAAAGGAATAATGTCATTATTTATTCCGAGGGTGTGAAATCATGGTCATTAAATTTCGAGGACGAAATTTCTATAAAGAAGGGGAGTATTGTAACATCCCAAATTTCTGTATCTCTTAAACAGTAATTTTGACGATTAACAATTTTCTTGTTTAGTAATTTATGTGCACTTTGTAAAATTATTTTGTTTATTCCGTCAGTATTATTTGATCGTTTTGAGTGATTTACTCCGTGTCGGAAAATAAAAATTTTCGGTAGGAAAAACTTTACGTAATTTAATTTTTACCGTTAGGTAATTATTTTACGTAATCGATTTGATATTTGTGCATTTTATAATTTTTGTGATTTTTGTGGATGATTTTGAAATTTTTCCTGTTTGTGGGCCCAAGCAGTATGTGGGCCAGGTGGCCATACGTGGGCCCAAGTGGGTCCCACAAAGTGAAAAATTTTTCACGTAGAAAAATTTGTACTGTTTAGACGGAGACAAGGGATCTTACTAAACCTGAATCCGGAAACAGTTTTAGAAAATTTCTTGTACTGTATTTTATACTGTATTTAATTATCGGATGATAAAAATACAGTAAAAATATTATTTGTAGGATACAAGAATAAATATTATCTTTGCGTAGTCAACAAAGAGAGCTTGACTTGATTTATACCCTTGGATGAGAATACTTAGTTTGAATATTAACCATTGATTTAATCAAAGGTTAAGAAACAAACTTAATAAAGCGCTTGGATAATAACCATTGATTTAATCAATGGTGTGAGAATAAGCTTAGTTAGGAAGGCTTTGATATCAACCATAGATGTAATCAAAGGTGTAGAATTGGTCTTGAAAAATGACAAAGACCATTTATAACCATTGGATTTAGATTAAATCAAGGGTGGAGATTTAATCTTAAAAAGTAACAAAGACCATTTATGACCATTGGATGAAGAATTAATCAATCAATGGTGAGATTTGGTCTTCTAAAATGTAGCAAAGACTAATTAGGACCCTTGGATTTAAAGTTTGAAGAAGCAATCTTGACCATTAATTTTGGAGACACATCTAATGGTTAGAATTTAAAGGAGAAAATCCATGGCTTTAGATTAAGTCTTCTAAACCTAATCTAAAATCTACCTAAATCCTAACCATTGAATTAATCAATGGCTAGAAATGCTTTAAATGGTGGCAAATAATGAAGACAACTTTATTGAATGCATTATGAAGAGAAGGTGATGGTTTTGGAGTGTTTAGAAGACAAAGAGACAAGCTTTATGTCATTTTTGCATGTCTTGGTCAAGTTAGGCATCATAATGGCTTACTTTTGATTTTTTGCACTCAAGAAGAATGCAAGAAGGGGGGGGGCATGGTTTTGGTCTGATTTTGAGAGTTTGAAGATCATTATTAGTATCTTGGTCATTATTGATCATTCTTGATCATTTTTGTCTCCTCCAAAAGCAAAAACTTATCAAACTTTTCTCTCCACCTCTCCTCCAAGCAAGTTTTGGCCATGACCATCAAGAACACCCTCCATCACTCAAAAATTTCATCCAACTTGATTTTCTAAACCTAAACACCATTCTAAGAACATCTCTAGTTATGAGTTTTTCCAAAATCATTCATCTTGATCTTCAAATCAAGCTTCAAGTTTCTATCAAAAATCAAAAATTTCATCTTTGTTCTTCAAGAGAAACCATTCGGTTATCTACCCTAAAATCACCATCCAATCTCTTTTAATTTCATCCAACCTTGGATCTTGAATCTCCATGATGTTCTAAGCAACTTTCATGTTGAAGATTTCTTCTAAATCATTCATCTTCAAGGAGTTTCTTCAAGATCAAAGTTATTGGGTTTTTAGGTGAAGTATAAGGAAACTTCATTTTCTTCTCTCTTTTTCATGATCTAAGCCATGTTTGATCCATGGTTTTCTTAATCAAGCTTATATACTAATTTCTATGTATTTTGTTTTGAATTTGAGAAGCTCTTGGTGGTGAAGGACTTGGAAAAAGAAGCAAAAAAAGAGTTTTGAGGATCTTCAAGAGGTAAGAGGAGATCCATCTCACCAACCAAGCATGGTGGTGAGAGATGGTATTTTATTTGATGGATGTGGAATCCATGTGAGGATTCATATCCATGGTCATGTAATTAATTTGTGGGTGTTTATGAGCTTTGATTAATTTTCTATGCTTGATATGCTTTGCATGATTTTATAGCTTTGATGATATGCTTGATATGCTATACATGCTTTTATGGCTTTGATGGTATGCTTATATTATTTATGATGAAATATATATGTATATGCCATGACTTGATGGTGGAAAGGAAATTGATTTTTGGCTCCAATAGCCAAGGAAGAACTACGGTTTTGATGCCCTTGATTAGGGTTCATGTTGAAAAATTTTAAGAACAAAAGAATTGATTTTTGAGTACTTAGAACATGGTGGATTTGAACAAGACACCTCAACATAGGTGTTTATAACTTAAGATTTTCATGAATGATGAAAACGGATGATTTGAAGAATTTGGAAAATAAACAAAGGGTTTGTTTTTCAAGAGAACAAGAACACGGTTTTTAGAAGGATTTTTATTAATTTATTTTGTGTAAAAAGTTTCTAAGTGTTTAACTAAACATGAGATTTAAATGAAAATAGCAATGATGATTTTAAGGATTTGCAAAGAAAGTGAAAAAGGATTTGTAAAGAAAGTGAAAATGGATTTGCAAAGAAAGTGAAAAATTGAAAATGAACAAATGATTTGATTTTCAAAGACTATGAGTCTTACGTTTTTGTAAAGGATTTTTAATGGTTTTGTTTGTGTAAAACATATCAATTTAAAAGGAAAAATATTTGATGGTTTCAATAGTCATGTCCACGTTTTTTTAAGGCTTGTAATGCCTTGATTTTTATGAACAAAGTGAATTTCAAAGTGGAAACGTAATCTTGGATTTAATACAAGGATTTTGGAAAGGGAATCGGCGTTTATCACTTGAGAAAAATCAAGTTTTGTAAAAGCGAAAATGTTTTGAACTTCAATTTATTTTGAAGAAGGTTGTGTTTGGAAATGATTTGGGAAAATGAAGAATATAATGGTATTTTGAAAATTTACTAACATATAACTTATTTTCAAGTTTTGAAATACGTTAGAAAATGTTAAGTTTTGAAACGTTGATTTACATCAATAGAAAAGTGATTTTGTGAATTATATTTTGAAAAAGAATTTCTTGAGTAAAGAAGCTGTGAAAAAAATATTTTCTTGAGTAATAAAATATATTAAATGAAGTATAAAGTTATATTATTTTGAGAAAAGTTAAAAAGGAATTTTTAAAGGTCAAGAAATATTTTACGTAATGAAATTGTGGTGAAAAATTATTTACGTACCTTAAAAACGTGATTTTTAAGTTATATGATATGAAAAAATATTTTTATGTGATTTTAAATAATTATACGTGATTTGAATTACGTTTAAATATTTTACGTAATTTGAACTATTGTTGAAAAATCACTATGTGATTTAAAAGTGATAGATTATTTTTACGTGATTGTGAAAATGACGGAAAATCGTTATGAGATTTGGAAAGTGTTTTAAATATTTTGAGAATGATAGAAAATGATTTACGTAACATAAAAGAATGATTTTTAAGTTACGCGATTTTGAAACAATAAAAAAAAAAATAATATTATGCGATTTGAGAAACGCGTATGTTTTTACGCGATTGAGAAAAATGTTAAAAAAATTATTACGTGGTTTAAAAGTGCAACAGAAGAGTTGCAACATTTTGAAAACGTAACAGAAATGTTACGAAATTTTTGTAAACGTAACAGTAGTGTTACGGTATTGTAAAAACGTAATAAAAATGTTTTGGAATTTTAAAAAAAACGTAACAAAAGTGTTACGGTATTGTGAAAATATAAAAGAAGTGTTATGGTATTGTGAAAACATAACAGAAACGTTTTTGGATTGTGAAAACGTAACAGAAATGTTACGCGATTGTGAAAATACGGTAAAAGTGTTTTACTATGAAAAAACGTGATAATATGATTTTCGCTGTTGAAAGTACAAGATATGATTCTTGTTGAACCAAAGTGTCCATACATTGTTTGTGAGAAAATGACATATTTGTCTATGATTGGATTTGGTGCATTATACATGCATTGGAATGGTCCGATGAGGAATTTGGATATGGTGATTGCCTAGGAGAAACACACCTCTTGAGTGGGTGCGATATGCGTAGTGTAGGTCACTTGTTGACCTTGGGGGCATCGGGTGCGGGTTGCCTACACGGGTGGTTGGTCGCGCTTCTTCCCGTGGGTTAGACCGATGCAACACACCGATGATCCGGACCGAGACACTATTCTTAATCAAGATCGATAAAGAAGCATCGTGTATATGCTAGATGTGCAAAATCAAAATGAGGATTATAGCACGTGGTCGAGGCATATGGTACCGACACGGATCTTTTCGATCATTTCTCCGACCTAAGTTTAGCTCCATGGAGTAGGAAATCGAGTCTTGTGTACATGCATAATCTGAACATTTATATCTATATGATATATTAATTGAGGAATATTGGCTATGACAATTGTTTTAAATATTTGGATGATGATGATGATAATTAGAGGGCATTATCATAATTTTGTTTATGATAATTGAATTGATAAATGATTTGATGATGATAGTTGATTAATGTTGATATATGATTATAATTGTGGTATGATCTATCCGTATGATATCTTGTTTGTGTTATCTCTGTCTTTGCCATGTTGGTATTGGTGTAGGTGATCTCACCTCTTTGTTATGTTGTTTTGTTGTGTATTGTACTGTATTGTTAAAATTAAATAATAGAAAGATCGAGTTGTCTTAGACATAACGGGCGATGGATACTCGAGAGTTGGTGACAACAATAAGGAGTGGACATTCGGGACTCGAAGGTGTACGGTGTTGACAAAGAATGATATAGAACGGATGTCTCGATGCAACAAGATGGATACACAAATGGAATAAGTATGTTAAGTATTTAACGTTAGTGTTGTCTGCAGTGCTATTAAGTAGGACCCGTCATAGGGTTTGCTACTTGTTAAAAAAAAAAAGAGTCATTAATTTTATATTTCTATTTAAATTGTGAAATATTAATTGGTGTCAATATTGCATAATGAATAATTAAAATATGATTTTCAATATTACCTAATATTTTCAGTAAATTTACGTTTCAATAAAGAAGAAATTTTAAACCCATCTTTTTATAACTCAAACCTTGTGTGAATTTTTTTTCAGATTATGAGTTGGGAGTCAGACATGTGATACCCTAGGGTGGGTGTTACATTAGTTGGTATCAGAGCACGGTTTGAGTCTTTTGGGGTTTGTGGTTAGGTCTATTTTGTTTGTGTTGTGTTCTCTGTGTTATTGTTTTCCAAAAGGAAACAATGTTGTTTATAATGGATATTAGATCCATTGTATTTCGATCCGCACGCCTCGGGAAAAAAAAAAAAAAAAAAGAAATAGCTCGGGATAGTTGTACTTGTGTGGAAGTGGAACATGTTACTAGTAATGCAGCTGCAACTGCAGGAACTAAGGGAGCGTAATGTAGTTGCAAGAGCTACGGGAGCAATGGGAGCAATGTGGAAGGATAACTGCAGGAACAAAGGACCGTTGTTCAGTGGGAAAGAAATGAAAGTTGAGGTTCAGGATCGATGGAAGAGAATCGGTCTTGGAATATAAGATTTCGAAATTTTGGAACCCGATATTTTTAAGGATATTTGGAAAGTGATTGATTTCAATGGAAGATGTATTTACAACCATTGATGAAACCAAAGCGATGAATCGATGTGAAAGAAGGTACTTAATGAAGGAATGTACGTCAAGAAAACAAACGTTTATTTGAAATGGTTACATCTGGTTTCCATTTTATTTTGATTCGTCCATCTTTGAAGAAAAGAAATGACTCGTGATAGACGTACGTGTGTGGAAGCAAGACATAATGGTGGTGATATGACTGTAACTTTGGAAGTAATACAAACAGTGGCTGAAGCAATTATACAGCAAACTCGGAAGATTGTTCATGCGAAAGAATTGATTGCTTAAGCTAAGATTTTGTTAGAGTTAAATCAATCTTAGGATGAAAGACCCTTTAACGTTGGACTATATTAGTTACGAAAAAAAGGAGAAATCGTAAGGTCAAGCGATTCCAACAGAAAATGTACTTGCAATCTTCAAGAAGTCAACAACAACAACAATCTTGTGGAGAAAGTACTAGTAATGACAGGTTTGGTTTGACTGTGACATCTGCACCGAAATGTAAGAAGTGTGGAAACGGGCACTTAACGAAAGATTGTACGTTAAAGAAATAATTTGTTTTAAGTGCGGGGAGTTTGGAACACAATCTTTGAAATTGGAGTTCCAATGAAAATAGAGTTTTCTGTTAGTAAAATCTCAGATAGTAGAGAAAGTTGTTACTCTGAATGGAACGGGAGTGTTCTGAGCGGAAGATTTAAACAATGGAGATTACGTCATTGGAGCTAATCCTATAAACCATACTGAATATTTCTTTGAGTAACCTATTCCTTATGACATGTGATTGAGTAGATCAATTATATGTTAGAGTTATTTGTAATCCTCTGATTTGTTTTCTTCTGTTTCTATTCTTAGCCGATCGGGCTACTCAAGTTATTCAAATCATTGTTATAGATCAAATCTTTGTGTTAGTTTGATCTGTCGTTCAAAAATTTTGTGTTAGTTTGATCTGTTTCATAAACAGACGTGATCTTTGAAAATGAATTGGTTATTTTCCAACCATATCCTATGAGATTGTCTCAATACAGTGTTAGTATTTCAAAAAAAAAAAATCATTCCTGAAAATCAGGCAAAATCAAATTCTTGTTGAATATGTTTGGTAACATATCAGATCATTTCGTTACTTTTTCTTCCTAAACCTCTATAATGTTCTTTCATATATTGCATTTGCAAGAAAGAATATTTTGCAAGAAAGGATATTCCTATTTAAAATCCATGTCATAGTATCTGGTATATAATGCGGTTGAAAGGAGAACTCGGTTAGTGAGACGTTTCCTGTTAAAGAAGCTAAAGCTGGAGAATAAAGTGATATGAGGATAAGAAAATTTTAAGTAATACATTACATTAGTTGGAAGTTATCTGAGAAAAACTATTCTAGGCATGAATGAAGGATGGTAGCCGCTGTATTGATATCAGAGAATTCATTCTTGAAGATCGAGTTACATCCAATTCTTTGCTGGATACGTTCGATAACATATTCGATTCATTCTGTTCTTTTCCATTATGTTTTCTTTCATCTACTGCAATTGAAGGAATATTTTGCAAGAGAGAATATTCCTATGTATATCCAGATCAGAGTATCAAAGTGGCGCAGTGGAAGCGTGGTGGATTCTTCAAAATGTTGAAAAAGTCTGTCTATGGGAAAAGTTAAGACGGTAATGGAAAACCGTAGAAAAAAAAAAATTATTAAGATATTTGTTTGATCGGAGAAGTGAACAAGAGATAAAGAACTTTCATGGTTTAGAATCGTTTGGAATAACGTAAAGAGGTGAAACTACATGGGAACTGAAGAAAAGATAAAGGAATAATGTCATTATTTATTCCGAGGGTGTGAAATCATGGTCATGAAATTTCGAGGACGAAATTTCTGTAAAGAGGGGGAGTATTGTAACACCCCAAATTTCCGTATCTCTTAAACAGTAATTTTGACAGTTAACAGAATTTTACTGTTTAGTAATTTCTGTGCACTGTAAAATTATTTTGTTTATTCCGTCAGCGTATTTGATCGTTTTGAGTGATTTACTCCGTGTCAGGAAAATAAAAATTTTCGGGCCGGGGAAAACCTTACGTAATTTAATTTTTACCGTTAGGTAATTATTTTACGTAATCTGATTTGATATTTGTGCATTCTATAATTTTTGTGATTTTTGTGGATGATTTTGAAATTTTTCCTGTTTGTGGGCCCAGCAAGGGGTATGTGGGCCCAGGTGGCCATACGTGGGCCCAGGTGGGTCCCACAAAGTGAAAAAAATTTTCTACGCATAGAAAAATTTGTACTGTTTAGACGGAGACAGGGGATCTTACTAAACCTGAATCCGGAAACAGTTTTAGAAAATTTCTTGTACTGTATTTTATACTGTATTTAATTATCGGATGATAAAAATACAGTAAAAATATTATTTGTAGGATACTGAGAATAAATATTATACTGCGTAGTCAACAAAGAGAGCTTGACTTGATTTATACCCTTGGATGAGAATACTTAGTTTGAATATTAACCATTGATTTAATCAAAGGTTAAAAAACAAACTTAATAAAGCGCTTGGATAATAACCATTGATTTAATCAATGGTGTGAGAATAAGCTTAGTTAGGAAGGCTTTATATCAATATAGATGTAATCAAAGGTGTAGAATTGGCCTTGAAAAATGACAAAGACCATTTATAACCATTGGATTTAGATTAAATCAAGGGTGGAGATTTAATCTTAAAAAGTAACAAAGACCATTTATGACCAATTGGATGAAGAATTAATCAAGGGTAGAGATTTGGTCTTCTAAAATGGCAAAGACTAATTAGGACCCTTGGATTTAAAGTTTGAAGGAGCAATCTTGACCATTAATTTTGGAGACACATCTAAAATGGTTAGAATTTAAAGGAGAAAGATCCAATGGCTTTAGATTAAGTCTTCTAACCTACCTAAATCTACCTAAATCCTAACCATTGAATTAATCAATGGCTAGAAATGCTTCAAATGGTGGCAAATAATGAAGACAACTTTATTGAATGCATTATGAAGAGAAGGTGATGGTTTTGGAGTGTTTAGAAGACAAAGAGACAATTTTATGTCGTTTTTTTGCATGTCTTGGTCAAGTTAGACATCATAATGATCTTACTTTTGATTTTTGCACTCAAGAAGAATGCAAGAAGGGGGGCATGGTTTTGGTCTGATTTTGAGAGCTTTGAAGATCATTATTAGCTATCTTGGTCATTATTGATCATTCTTGATCATCTTTGTCTCCTCCAAAAGCAAAAACTCATCAAACTTTTCTCTCCACCTCTCCTCCAAGCAAGTTTTGGCCATGACCATCAAGAACACCCTCCATCACTCAAAAATTTCATCCAACTTGATTTTCTAAACCTAAACACCATTCTAAGAACATCTCTAGTTATGAGTTTTTCCAAAATCATTCATCTTGATCTTCAAATCCAAGCTTCAAGTTTCTATCAAAAATCAAAAATTTCATCTTTGTTCTTCAAGAGAAACCATTCGGTTATCTACCCTAAAATCACCATCCAATCTCTTTTAATTTCATCCAACCTTGGATCTTGAATCTCCATGATGTTCTAAGCAACTTTCATGTTGAAGATTTCTTCTAAATCATTCATCTTCAAGGAGTTTCTTCAAGATCAAAGTTATGGGTATTTATGGTGAAGTGTAAGGAAACTTCATTTTCTTCTCTTTTTTCATGATCTAAGCCATGTTTGATCCATGGTTTTCTTAATCAAGCTTATTATACTAATTTCTATGTATTTTGTTTTGAATTTGAGAAGCTCTTGGTGGTGAAGGACTTGGAAAAAGAAGCAAAACAAAGAGTTTTTGAGGATCTTCAAGAGGTAAGAGGGAGATCCATCTCACTAACCAAGCATGATGGTGAGAGATGGTATTTTATTTGATGGATGTGGAATCCATGTGAGGATTCATATCCATGGTCATGTAATTAATTTGTGGGTGTTTATGAGCTTTGATTAATTTTCTATGCTTGATATGCTTTACATGATTTTATAGCTTTGATGATATGCTTGATATGCTATACATGCTTTTATGGCTTTGATGGTATGCTTATATTATTTATGATGAAATATATATGTATATGCCATGACTTGATGGTGGAAAGGAAATTGATTTTTGGCTCCAATAGCCAAGGAAGAACTACGGTTTTGATGCCCTTGATTAGGGTTCATGTTGAAAAATTTTAAGAACAAAAGAATTGATTTTTGAGTACTTAGAACATGGTGGATTTGAACAAGACACCTCAACATAGGTGTTTATAACTTAAGATTTTCATGAATGATGAAAACGGATGATTTGAAGAATTTGGAAAATAAACAAAGGGTTTGTTTTTCAAGAGAACAAGAACACGGTTTTTAGAAGGATTTTTATTAATTTATTTTGTGTAAAAAGTTTCTAAGTGTTTAACTAAACATGAGATTTAAATGAAAATAAGCAATGATGATTTTAAGGATTTGCAAAGAAAGTGAAAAAGGATTTGTAAAGAAAGTGAAAATGGATTTGCAAAGAAAGTGAAAAATTGAAAATGAACAAATGATTTGATTTTCAAAGACTATGAGTCTTACGTTTTTGTAAAGGATTTTTAATGGTTTTGTTTGTGTAAAACCATATCAATTTAAAAGGAAAAATATTTGATGGTTTCAATAGTCATGTCCACGTTTTTTTTAAGGCTTGTAATGCCTTGATTTTTTATGAACAAAGTGAATTTCAAAGTGGAAACGTAACTGGATTTAATACAAGGATTTTGGAAAGGGAATCAGAGCGTTTATCACTTGAGAAAAATCAAGTTTTTGTAAACGAAAATGTTTTCGAACTTCAATTTATTTTGAAGAAGGTTGTGTTTGGAAAAGATTTGGGAAAATGAAGAATATAATGGTATTTTGAAAATTTACTAACATATAACTTATTTTCAAGTTTTGAAATACGTTAGAAAATGTTAAGTTTTGAAACGTTGATTTACATCAATAGAAAAGTGATTTTGTGAATTATATTTTGAAAAAGAATTTCTTGAGTAAAGAATCAGAAAAAATATTTTCTTGAGTAATAAAATATATTAAATGAAGTATAAAGTTATATTATTTTGAGAAAAGTTAAAAAGGAATTTTTAAAGGTCAAGAAATATTTTCTGTAATGAAATTGTGGTGAAAAATTATTTACGCATCTTAAAAACGTGATTTTTAAGTTATATGATATGAAAAAATATTTTTATGTGATTTTAAATAATTATACGCGATTTGAATTACGTTTAAATATTTTACGTAATTTGAACTATTGTTGAAAAATCACTATGTGATTTAAAAGTGATAGATTATTTTTACGTGATTGTGAAAATGACGGAAAATCGTTATGAGATTTGGAAAGTGTTTTAAATATTTTGAGAATGATAGAAAATGATTTACGTAACATAAAAGAATGATTTTTAAGTTACGCGATTTTGAAACAGTAAAAAAAAATAATATTATGCGATTTGAGAAACGTATGTTTTTACGCGATTGAGAAAAATGTTAAAAAAATTATTACGTGGTTTAAAAGTGCAACAGAAGAGTTGCAACATTTTGAAAACGTAACAGAAATGTTACGAAATTTTTGTAAACGTAACAGTAGTGTTACGGTATTGTAAAAACGTAATAAAAATGTTTTGGAATTTTAAAAAAAAACGTAACAAAAGTGTTACGGTATTGTGAAAATATAAAAGAAGTGTTATGGTATTGTGAAAACATAACAGAAACGTTTTTGGATTGTGAAAACGTAACAGAAATGTTACGCGATTGTGAAAATACGGTAAAAGTGTTTTACAACTATGAAAACGTGATAATATGATTTTCGCTGTTGAAAGTACAGTATGATTACTGTTGAACCAGTGTCCATACACTGTTTGTGAGAAAATGACATATTTGTCTGTGATTGGATTTGGTGCATTATACATGCATTGGAATGGTCCGATGAGAATTTGGATATGGCTGATTGCCTGGGAGAAACACACCTCTTGAGTGGGTGCGATATGCGTAGTGTAGGTCACTTGTTGACCTTGGGGGCATCGGGGTGCGGGTTGCCTACACGGGTGGTTGGTCGCGCTTCTTCCCGTAGGTTAGACCGATGCAACACACCGATGATCCGGACCGAGACACTATTCTTAATCAAGATCTGATAAAGACTGTCGTGTATATGCTAGATGTGCAAAATCAAAATGAGGATTATAGCACGTGGTCTGAGGCATGTGGTACCGACAGATCTTTTCGATCATTTCTCCGACCTAAGTTTAGCTCCATGGAGTAGGAAATCGAGTCTTGTGTACATGCATAATCTGTACATTTATATCTATATGATATATTAATTGAGGAATATTGGCTATGACAATTGTTTTAAATATTTGGATGATGATGATGATAATGCTGAGGGCATTATCATAATTTTTTTTGATAATTGAACTGATAAATGATTTGATGATGATAGTTGATTAATGTTGATGGCATGATTATAATTGTGGTATGATCTATCTGTATGATATGCTGTTTGTGTTATCTCTGTGCTGCCATGTTGGTATTGGTGTAGGTGATCTCACCTCTTTGTTATGTTGTTTTGTTGTGTCTGTACTGTTAAAATTAAATAATAGAAAGATCGAGTTGTCTTAGACATAACGGGCGATGGATACTCCGAGGTTGGTGACAACAATAAGGAGTGGACATTCAGGACTCGAAGGTGTACAGTGTTGACAAAGAACAGATATAGAACAGATGTCTGATGCAACAAGATGGATACACAACAGAATAAGTATGTTAAGTATTTAACGTTAGTGTTGTACCGTGCTATTAAGTAGGACCCGTCATAGGGTTTGCTACTGTTAAAAAAAAAAGAGTCTGTTAATTTTATATTTCTATTTAAATTGTGAAATATTAATTGGTGTCAATATTGCATAATGAATAGTTAAAATATGATTTTCAATATTACCTAATATTTTCAGTAAATTTACGTTTCAGTAAAGAAGAAATTTTAAAACCCATCTTTTTATAACTCAAACCTTGTGTGAATTTTTTTTCAGATTATGAGTTGGGAGTCAGACATGTGATACCCTAGGGTGGGTGTTACATTAGTTGGTATCAGAGCACGGTTTGAGTCTTTTGGGGTTTGTGGTTAGGTCTATTTTGTTTGTGTTGTGTTCTCTGTGTTATTGTTTTCCAAAAGGAAACAATGTTGTTTATAATGGATATTAGATCCATTGTATTTCGATCCGCACGCCTCGGGAAGAAAAAAAAAAGAAATAGCTCGGGATAGTTGTACTTGTGTGGAAGTGGAACATGTTACTAGTAATGCAGCTGCAACTGCAGGAACTAAGGGAGCGTAATGTAGTTGCAAGAGCTACGGGAGCAATGGGAGCAATGTGGAAGGATAACTGCAGGAACAAAGGACCGCTGTTCAGTGGGAAAGAAATGAAAGTTGAGGTTCAGGATCTGATGGAAGAGAATCAGTCTTGGAATATAAGATTTCGAAATTTTGGAACCCGATATTTTTAAGGATATTTGGAAAGTGATTGATTTCAATGGAAGATGTATTTACAACCATTGATGAAACCAAAGGCAGTAACTGATGTGAAAGAAGGTACTTAATGAAGGAATGTACGTCAAGAAAACAAACGTTTATTTGAAATGGTTACATCTGGTTTCCATTTTATTTTGATTCGTCCATCTTTGAAGAAAAGAAATGACTCGTGATAGACGTACGTGTGTGGAAGCAAGACATAATGGTGGTGATATGACTGTAACTTTGGAAGTAATACAAACAGTGGCTGAAGCAATTATACAGCAAACTCGGAAGATTGTTCCGCAGCAAGAATTGATTGCTTAAGCTAAGATTTTGTTAGAGTTAAATCAATCTTAGGATGAAAGACCCTTTAACGTTGGACTATATTAGTTACGAAAAAGGAGAAATCGTAAGGTCAAGCGATTCCAACAGAAAATGTACTTGCAATCTTCAAGAAGTCAACAACAACAACAATCTTGTGGAGAAAGTACTAGTAATGACAGGTTTGGTTTGACTGTGACATCTGCACCGAAATGTAAGAAGTGTGGAAACGGGCACTTAACGAAAGATTGTACGTTAAAGAAATAATTTGTTTTAAGTGCGGGGAGTTTGGAACACAATCTTTGAAATTGGAGTTCCAATGAAAATAGAGTTTTCTGTTAGTAAAATCTCAGATAGTAGAGAAAGTTGTTACTCTGAATGGAACGGGAGTGTTCTGAGCGGAAGATTTAAACAATGGAGATTACGTCATTGGAGCTAATCCTATAAACCATACTGAATATTTCTTTGAGTAACCTATTCCTTATGACATGTGATTGAGTAGATCAATTATATGTTAGAGTTATTTGTAATCCTCTGATTTGTTTTCTTCTGTTTCTATTCTTAGCCGATCGGGCTACTCAAGTTATTCAAATCATTGTTATAGATCAAATCTTTGTGTTAGTTTGATCTGTCGTTCAAAAATTTTGTGTTAGTTTGATCTGTTTCATAAACAGACGTGATCTTTGAAAATGAATTGGTTATTTTCCAACCATATCCTATGAGATTGTCTCAATACAGTGTTAGTATTTCAAAAAAAAAAAAATCATTCCTGAAAATCAGGCAAAATCAAATTCTTGTTGAATATGTTTGGTAACATATCAGATCATTTCGTTACTTTTTCTTCCTAAACCTCTATAATGTTCTTTCATATATTGCATTTGCAAGAAAGAATATTTTGCAAGAAAGGATATTCCTATTTAAAATCCATGTCATAGTATCTGGTATATAATGCGGTTGAAAGGAGAACTCGGTTAGTGAGACGTTTCCTGTTAATGAAGCTAAAGTTTGGAGAATAAAGTGATATGAGGATAAGAAAATTTTAAGTAATACATTACATTAGTTAGAAGTTATCTGAGAAAAACTATTCTAGGCATGAATGAAGGATGGTAGCCGCTGTATTGATATCAGAGAATTCATTCTTGAAGATCGAGTTACATCCAATTCTTTGCTGGATACGTTCGATAACATATTCGATTCATTCTGTTCTTTTCCATGATGTTTTCTTTCATCTACTGCAATTGAAGGAATATTTTGCAAGAGAGAATATTCCTATGTATATCCAGATCAGAGTATCAAAGTGGCGCAGTGGAAGCGTGGTGGATTCTTCAAAATGTTGAAAAAGTCTGTCTATGGGAAAAGTTAAGACGGTAATGGAAAACCGTAGAAAAAAAAAATTATTAAGATATTTGTTTGATCAAGAGAAGTGAACAAGAGATAAAGAACTTTCAATGGTTTAGAATCGTTTGGAATAACGTAAGAGGTGAAACTACATGGGAACTGGAAGAAAAGATAAAGGAATAATGTCATTATTTATTCCGAGGGTGTGAAATCATGGTCATGAAATTTCGAGGACGAAATTTCTATAAAGAGGGGGAGTATTGTAACACCCCAAATTTCCGTATCTCTTAAACAGTAATTTTGACAGTTAACAGAATTTTACTGTTTAGTAATTTCTGTGCACTGTAAAATTATTTTATTTATTCCGTCAGCGTATTTGATCGTTTTGAGTGATTTACTCCGTGTCAGGAAAATAAAAATTTTCGGGCCGGGGAAAACCTTACGTAATTTAATTTTTACCGTTAGGTAATTATTTTACGTAATCTGATTTGATATTTGTGCATTCTATAATTTTTGTGATTTTTGTGGATGATTTTGAAATTTTTCCTGTTTGTGGGCCCAAAGGGGTATGTGGGCCCAGGTGGCCATACGTGGGCCCAATGGGTCCCACAAAGTGAAAAATTTTTCTACGCATAGAAAAATTTGTACTGTTTAGACGGAGACAGGGGATCTTACTAAACCTGAATCCGGAAACAGTTTTAGAAAATTTCTTGTACTGTGTTTTGTACTGTATTTAATTATCGGATGATAAAAATACAATAAAAATATTATTTGTAGGATACAAGAATAAATATTATCTTTGCGTAGTCAACAAAGAGAGCTTGACTTGATTTATACCCTTGGATGAGAATACTTAGTTTGAATATTAACCATTGATTTAATCAAAGGTTAAGAAACAAACTTAATAAAGAAGCCTTGGATAATAACCATTGATTTAATCAATGGTGTGAGAATAAGCTTAGTTAGGAAGGCTTTAATATCAACCATAGATGTAATCAAAGGTGTAGAATTGGCCTTGAAAAATGACAAAGACCATTTATAACCATTGGATTTAGATTAAATCAAGGGTGGAGATTTAATCTTAAAAAGTAACAAAGACCATTTATGACCATTGGATGAAGAATTAATCAAGGGTAGAGATTTGGTCTTCTAAAATGGCAAAGACTAATTAGGACCCTTGGATTTAAAGTTTGAAGGAGCAATCTTGACCATTAATTTTGGAGACACATCTAAGGGCTAGAATTTAAAGGAGAAAGATCCAATGGCCTAGATTAAGTCTTCTAACCTACCTAAATCTACCTAAATCCTAACCATTGAATTAATCAATGGCTAGAAATGCTTCAAATGGTGGCAAATAATGAAGACAACTTTATTGAATGCATTATGAAGAGAAGGTGATGGTTTTGGAGTGTTTAGAAGACAAAGAGATGCCTTTATGTCATTTTTGCATGTCTTGGTCAAGTTAGACATCATAATGGCTTACTTTTGATTTTTGCACTCAAGAAGAATGCAAGAAGGGGGGGGCATGGTTTTGGTCTGATTTTGAGAGCTTTGAAGATCATTATTAGCTATCTTGGTCATTATTGATCATTCTTGATCATCTTTGTCTCCTCCAAAAGCAAAAACTCATCAAACTTTTCTCTCCACCTCTCCTCCAAGCAAGTTTTGGCCATGACCATCAAGAACACCCTCCATCACTCAAAAATTTCATCCAACTTGATTTTCTAAACCTAAACACCATTCTAAGAACATCTCTAGTTATGAGTTTTTCCAAAATCATTCATCTTGATCTTCAAATCCAAGCTTCAAGTTTCTATCAAAAATCAAAAATTTCATCTTTGTTCTTCAAGAGAAACCATTCGGTTATCTACCCTAAAATCACCATCCAATCTCTTTTAATTTCATCCAACCTTGGATCTTGAATCTCCATGATGTTCTAAGCAACTTCCATGTTGAAGATTTCTTCTAAATCATTCATCTTCAAGGAGTTTCTTCAAGATCAAAGTTATGGGGTATTTATGGTGAAGTGTAAGGAAACTTCATTTTCTTCTCTCTTTTTCATGATCTAAGCCATGTTTGATCCATGGTTTTCTTAATCAAGCTTATTATACTAATTTCTATGTATTTTGTTTTGAATTTGAGAAGCTCTTGGTGGTGAAGGACTTGGAAAAAGAAGCAAAACAAAGAGTTTTTGAGGATCTTCAAGAGGTAAGAGGGAGATCCATCTCACTAACCAAGCATGATGGTGAGAGATGGTATTTTATTTGATGGATGTGGAATCCATGTGAGGATTCATATCCATGGTCATGTAATTAATTTGTGGGTGTTTATGAGCTTTGATTAATTTTCTATGCTTGATATGCTTTACATGATTTTATAGCTTTGATGATATGCTTGATATCTATACATGCTTTTATGGCTTTGATGGTATGCTTATGTTATTTATGATGAAATATATATGTATATGCCATGACTTGATGGTGGAAAGGAAATTGATTTTTGGCTCCAATAGCCAAGGAAGAACTACGGTTTTGATGCCCTTGATTAGGGTTCATGTTGAAAAATTTTAAGAACAAAAGAATTGATTTTTGAGTCTTTAGAACATGGTGGATTTGAACAAGACACCTCAACATAGGTGTTTATAACTTAAGATTTTCATGAATGATGAAAACGGATGATTTGAAGAATTTGGAAAATAAACAAAGGGTTTGTTTTTCAAGAGAACAAGAACACGGTTTTTAGAAGGATTTTTATTAATTTATTTTGTGTAAAAAGTTTCTAAGTGTTTAACTAAACATGAGATTTAAATGAAAATAGCATGATGATTTTAAGGATTTGCAAAGAAAGTGAAAAAGGATTTGTAAAGAAAGTGAAAATGGATTTGCAAAGAAAGTGAAAAATTGAAAATGAACAAATGATTTGATTTTCAAAGACTATGAGTCTTACGTTTTTGTAAAGGATTTTTAATGGTTTTGTTTGTGTAAAACCATATCAATTTAAAAGGAAAAATATTTGATGGTTTCAATAATCGTATGTCCATGCGTTTTTTAAGGCTTGTAATGCCTTGATTTTTATGAACAAAGTGAATTTCAAAGTGGAAACGTAACTGGATTTAATACAAGGATTTTGGAAAGGGAATCAAAGCGTTTATCACTTGAGAAAAATCAAGTTTTTGTAAACGAAAATGTTTTCAACTTCAATTTATTTTGAAGAAGGTTGTGTTTGGAAAAGATTTGGGAAAATGAAGAATATAATGGTATTTTGAAAATTTACTAACATATAACTTATTTTCAAGTTTTGAAATACGTTAGAAAATGTTAAGTTTTGAAACGTTGATTTACATCAATAGAAAAGTGATTTTGTGAATTATATTTTGAAAAAGAATTTCTTGAGTAAAGAACTGTGAAAAAAATATTTTCTTGAGTAATAAAATATATTAAATGAAGTATAAAGTTATATTATTTTGAGAAAAGTTAAAAAGGAATTTTTAAAGGTCAAGAAATATTTTCTGTAATGAAATTGTGGTGAAAAATTATTTACGTACCTTAAAAACGTGATTTTTAAGTTATATGATATGAAAAAATATTTTTATGTGATTTTAAATAATTATCACGCGATTTGAATTACGTTTAAATATTTTACGTAATTTGAACTATTGTTGAAAAATCACTATTTGATTTAAAAGTGATAGATTATTTTTACGTGATTGTGAAAATGACGGAAAATCGTTATGAGATTTGGAAAGTGTTTTAAATATTTTGAGAATGATAGAAAATGATTTACGTAACATAAAAGAATGATTTTTAAGTTACGCGATTTTGAAACAATAAAAAAAATAATATTATGCGATTTGAGAAACGTATGTTTTTACGCGATTGAGAAAAATGTTAAAAAAATTATTACGTGGTTTAAAAGTGCAACAGAAGAGTTGCAACATTTTGAAAACGTAATGAAATGTTACTGAAATTTTTGTAAACGTAATTGAGTGTTATTCTTGTATTGTAAAAACGTAATAAAAATGTTTTGGAATTTTAAAAAAACGTAACAAAAGTGTTACGGTATTGTGAAAATATAAAAGAAGTGTTATGGTATTGTGAAAACATAACGTAAACGTTTTGGATTGTGAAAGCGTAATGTAAAATGTTACGCACTTGTGAAAATACGGTAAAAGTGTTTTACAACTATGAAAACGTGATAATATGATTTTCATTTGTTGAAAGTACATATGATTACTGTTGAACCAAGTGTCCATACACTGTTTGTGAGAAAATGACATATTTGTCTGTGATTGGATTTGGTGCATTATACATACATTGGAATGGTCCGATGAGGACTGGATATGGTTGATTGCCTAGGAGAAACACACCTCTTGAATGGGTGCGATATACGTAGTGTAGGTCACTTGTTGACCTTGGGGGCATCGGGGTGCGGGTTGCCTACACGGGTGGTTGGTCGCGCTTCTTCCCGTAGGTTAGACCGATGCAACACACCGATGATCCGGACCGAGACACTATTCTTAATCAAGATCGATAAAGACTGCCGTGTGTATATGCTTTAGATGTGCAAAATCAAAATGAGGATTATAGCACGTGGTCTGAGGCATGTGGTACCGACAGATCTTTTCGATCATTTCTCCGACCTAAGTTTAGCTCCATGGAGTAAGAAATCGAGTCTTGTGTACATGCATAATCTGTACATTTATATCTATATGATATATTAATTGAGGAATATTAGCTATGACAATTGTTTTAAATATTTGGATGATGATGATGATAATGCTGAGGGCATTATCATAATTTTTTTTATAATTGAACTGATAAATGATTTGATGATGATAGTTGATTAATGTTGATGGCATGATTATAATTGTGGTATGATCTATCTGTATGATATCTTGTTTGTGTTATCTCTGTGCTGCCATGTTGGTATTGGTGTAGGTGATCTCACCTCTTTGTTATGTTATTTTGTTGTGTCTGTACTGTTAAAATTAAATAATAGAAAGATCTAGTTGTCTTAGACATAACGGGCGATGGATACTCCGAGGTTGGTGACAACAATAAGGAGTGGACATTCAGGACTCGAAGGTGTACAGTGTTGACAAAGAACAGATATAGAACAGATGTCTGATGCAACAAGATGGATACACAATGAGAATAAGTATGTTAAGTATTTAACGTTAGTGTTGTACGTCTGCTATTAAGTAGGACCCGTCATAGGGTTTGCTACTGTTAAAAAAAAAAAGAGTCTGTTAATTTTATATTTCTATTTAAATTGTGAAATATTAATTGGTGTCAATATTGCATAATGAATAGTTAAAATATGATTTTCAATATTACCTAATATTTTCAGTAAATTTACGTTTCAGTAAAGAAGAAATTTTAAAACCCATCTTTTTATAACTCAAACCTTGTGTGAATTTCTTTTCAGATTATTAGTTGGGAGTCAGACATGTGATACCCTAGGGTGGGTGTTACAAATCTGACCTATCAAATCGAGAGGCCATCCTCGAAAAGGCCAAGGCTTTATAATCGAATATAAATCACTTGTAGGAACATGCTGAATGTTTCAATGCTTTTGACATTCTTTACAGGACTTAGTATATAAATGACAATCCTTGGCCATCTTGGGCCAATAGACCTTTTGCCTATGCAATACCCATTTCATTTTTTCACCAGCTTGATGAGCACTACAAATACCTTCATGAACTTCTGCTAAAGATATGAATGCCTCCTTCTCACTTAGACATGTCAATAAATTCCCATCTACTAACTTCTTATAAAGTGATTGACCCAATATAACATAATGTAAGACTTTATATTTTAATTTCCTTTCGACTGCTATACTTGGGTTTTATAAATAATCCACAATTGACTTTTTCCAATCAGAATCATTGATATCCTCTATTAGACATACTTCTAAATTCTCAAAAGGATACAACTTTTCTCTGATTTCGATTAATTTAAGCAAAGTTAAACTCGAAATTTTGTACCTTGAAGCTATTTGAGCGAGCTCATTAGCTTCATAGTTTTCTTCCCTCGAAATGTGTTGCAACATAACCTCATCGAATTCACACAATAACCTTGCTGTAAAAGCAAAGTATCTAAACAAATTCTGGTTAATGCATTTATATTCTCGAGTTAATTGTTTAATGATTAACTGAGAATCACCCAACACTTTAATATTTTTGGCTTTAAGTGAAATTAAAATTTGTAAGCTAGCAATTAAAGGTTCATACTCAGCTTCATTATTCGAACACTCATGTTTTAATTCGAATAAAAATTTAGTTGGAGTTCTAATTGGCGAAATAATTAGAACTCCAAGACCAACACCTCCATTGTGTTTCAACCCATCAAAAAATAACTTCCATGATTTTAAACCCACATACATAATATCTTTTTCTTCGATGTCAACACAAGGATGGTCAGTCAAAAAGTCTGCCAACACTTGGCCTTTCACAGCCTTTTATGGTACATACTTTAAAAAAAATTATGTTAAAGTAAGAGCCTATTTTTCTACTCTACTATGCAAGATAGGCTTGGATAACATGTACTTTATTATATCAGTTTTCGAAATAACAAGTACATCATTTGGCTTTACATAATATTTTAACTTGGTACAAGAGAAATACAAAGCTAAACAAAATTTCTCAATTGTACTGTATCTAATTTCAACATCTATCAAAACTCTACTAAGATAATAAATGGCTCTTTCGATTCTATTCTCATCTTCTTGGGCTAACATACACTCAATAGTTTCATTTGATGCTGAAATATATAACTTCAAGGGGCGTCCAGGCATTGGAGGCATCATTATTGGAGGATTAGACAAACAATGCTTGATTTGATTGAATGCCTCTTGATGTTCTTTTTTCCATCGAAACTCTTCTTCAGCTTTAAGCTTCAAGAGTGAAGAGAAGGCTTTAGTTTTTCCGGATAAATTCAAAATGAATCTTCTCAGGAAATTAACTTTTCAAAGCAGAGACTGGAGCTGCTTCTTATTCGAATGAGGTGATGCTTCCATAATAACTTTAACTTTGTTCTAATCTACCTCTACTCTTTTCTTCTGAACCAGGAATCCAAGGAAATTTTCTGCAAAGACACCAAAAACACATTTAATAGGATTCATTTTCAATTCATGCTTCCACATTCTTTCGAATGATTGTTTCAAATTCGAAATGTGTTCCTTTTCCGATTTGATTTGACCACCACATCATCAATGTAAACTTCCATGAATTTCCAATAATATCATGAAAAATGGTATTCATGGCCCTTTGATATGTGGCTCCATCATTCTTTAAACCGAATGACATGACTACCCATTCGAAAGTGCCAATTGCTCTAGGACATCGAAAAGATGTTTTTGGCACATCTTCTTCTGCAATGTAAATTTGGTTATACCCAGAATAACCATCCATGAAACTTAAAATTTCATGACCTGAGGCTGAATCAATCAACATGTCAGCAATAGGCATAGGATATTCATCTTTAGGAGTAGCATAATTCAAATCTTGAAAATCAATACATACTCTTAACTTACCATTCTTTTTCATAACAGGAACGATGTTAGAGATCCAGTCAGTATACCTGGCAGTTCGAATGAACTTAGCCTTTATTAACCTTTCGATTTCTTCCTTGTTCTTCGAGACCACTTTAGGAGTAAATCTTCTTGGAGCTTACTTGATTGGTCTATGTCTTGCTCAAATTGGTAGTCTGTGTTCTACCAAATCTCGACTGAGCCTAGGCATCTCCTCATATTCCCATACAAAACAGTCTTTATATTCTTCGAGCAGGTGAATCAACTCGCACTTGAAATCCGATTTTATTAAACTACTAATAAAAGTAGGTCTATATATTACACCATTCCCTAGATTAATTTCTTCTAAAGGATCTTGTACCTCTATCTTTTTTTACATCAGAAGATAAATGAGCTTGTTCAAATCCTAAAGAAGAGTAATCATAAATACAATCCAAGTTGGTGTCTTCAATAACACCAAATTTTTCAGCCATATAGGCTGAGATTCGAATCTTATGACTCGAAATTGCACTCTCAGTGCAATTTTCAGCCTTATAGACTACAACTCGAGCCATGAAGCTCTTAAGTTCCTCCATTTAAATTACAACTTGAGGTCAAATACACTCGGCTTGGAATGTTAAATAGGCGTCTATAGGCCCTGGAATCATTACAATTACGAAATTGAAATGAATCAATTTTTGATATAACAGAAAAACTTGTTGGTCAATCCTCGTGCCATCAACAACTGCTCGATCTTTGTTAGCAATTCATGTGTTGTCTTGATTTCACCTTCAACTACTGCTAACTGTTATTTCAAATTCAAAAACTCTTTTCTTTTGAATTCAAACTTGTATGCTCGAATCTTTGTTAATCTTCACTCGAGGTCTCTTCTTTTCAAAAATTTTGCTAAGTGTAACTACTCTTCAAGTCTATTGTTTCGATTGAAAATCGAAACTATTGCTCTTAGTATGAGATGAAAGTGACCAATCGAAATCTATGTCTCGAGCAGCTTCAATTCTAGCTTGAAACTTGTAAATTCATCAAGAATTATGTTCATTCCAATTTAAACTGTTGAAATAGTATAAATCGAAAAGTATTTTATTTTTATACCAACAGGTGGATGGTTCTATGAAGAAGATTATGAGAGGGATAAGTCCATGAATCTAAAGAGGAGGGGACCTTAGGCACTATTCTTCCACGTGAGCTCTTGTTTTCTATATACACAACAAGAATTTTATAAATTAGCTACGGAAAAGCTACAGAATAGCTACAGAATAGCTACGGATTGGTCCGTAGTCAAAATCTGGTAGCTAATTAGCTACCAAAAAATTCTGTAGGTAATCCGTAGCTAATTTTTAAATTTTCATAGCTAATCTGTAGCTATTTTTCGTTTAGAACTTCTTTCATTTCCATAGGTAATTAGCTATGAAAAATTCCGTAGCAATTCCGTAGCTAATTCTGTAGCTAATTTTAACAATCCGTAGTAATTCCGTAGCTATTTCCTAGCTATTATGTTACTAAATCCGTAACAATTCTGTAGCGAATCTGTAGCAATTATCCCTAGCAATTCCGTAGCTATTTCCTAGCTATTATAATACTAAATCCATAGCAATTCCGTAGCTAATCCGTAGCAATTATCGGTAGTAATTCCATAGCTAATCTGTAGCAATTATTTGTAGTAATTCTGTAGCTATTCCCTAACTAACCAAAATTAATTTTATAATAATAATTGGTATATTTTAAAATTATACCTATATAAATATTTCAATTCAAACAGAAAAATCCAACAAATAAGTTGTACAAAGCAACAAAATATCATAATTGCATTAGTAAGTTCAAAACATGTTCTACAAAGAAAAGATAGCTAATCAATAAGTTTAAGTTAATACAAATAGTTCGAAACAAATTAGCTCTATCATTAATAAACATAACTAATCAATCCAAGTTAGCCTCACGATCATCAACTTCATGATCATCCCCAACTCATCATCGTTTGTGATGGTGTTCCACGCTTGAAGGGGGCCACTTCCTACTTGGGAGCCAACAATCTCATGGAGGATGGGCACCAGTTTGATAAGGAGCAGATTCCTCCAGCATGGAAGTTTTGACTTTTTCTTTATTCATTGAAAAGAATGATCCATTACAATTCGGTTTCTGGAGTTCTTGCAGTAGCATCCTTTTGATAATGGTTTTAGGAGGATCAAAATAGGTCTAATTATGCATCAAGTTGTTAACATTCACAAGTCACAACCATTAATCAATGCAATATATCTATCAGAACCACACATAGGTGAGACTAAAGAATAAAGATCACTTCAGAAAATAAACTTAGATAATTGAGCACAGACATGCCTCTGGTAAGGAAGAATCTTTATTTTATTTTTGTATGTTGGTAATACAGATGAAACACATGCCTCTAGTCAATATAGTTAGGACACCTGACTTTCATCAATTGTGCTATGTTTGAGATGTTTTGAAAGGAGGAAAAAAAAAACAAATAACACTACCTGAGAAAGTGGTTCATTTTGGAAGCCTTTGCAAGCTATTGGCTCCTTGAGGAAGTGATTCATTGACCATTACTCCACTAAATCCCTATGGTTATCTCTCGTCTAGTAATTTGGTGGAATGCTAAGGAGTAGACTACGATTTTACAACTAGAAGAATTGGGCTTCATGACCTTGCTAAGTCAAAGAAGAAGAAAAGACACTAGTGCTAGTTATTTCGGAAGGCAATGGCAGTTATTAAACTAAACACTACTTTTGGCATTGGTGTCAACAATTTCATTATTTTGTAAACTTTTTGTTGATTATATGTTATGAATGAACTAACTTATTTTACATTATAAACATTATTTTTTTTTTGTGTAAAGTAGAAATTTTATATAAAGTGAGAAAGAATACAAGAAAGAAGGAAAATTAATCCTCCTAAGAAACAAGGTAAGGAAGAATACCAAAAAAAGATTGTGGCCATAAACTATAAGGAAAATACTATAAGATTCCACTGCAACTGAGTCACTGTGTTTGGAAAGTACTTTTCTATTTGGGTTATGCTATCATTGTGTTTTGGGGGGATACTTCCATTTATGACCATGACTATTAAAATTGATTGAGTTAAACAGAGTTCTTTGACTCAGATAAATTTGCTATACTTTAAGTTGCTAACTGACGCAGCTCATGCATACTGAGTAAGAAAATCCCTAAAGATATCACAAGTAGAAGATTGTTCATGCAATGAATTGAGGTAAGGTAACAATAACCATCAATCGATACTTTGTTTTCAACTGGATTACTGAAACCAAAATTTTGTACCAGAATTTTAATGATAATCTACCCAATACTATTGTGTTACTATGACAATTCAAATGTACTATTGTGTTACTACGTCATTTCAAAATTCAAAAAGTGGTCTTCCCAAAACCTTATCATATCATATAAAGATATAAATTAACAAAAATAGATAAATAATGCAGTAAATTAGTTATATAGCAGACACTAGAAAAAGTACCATCCAAAATTGCATTGGCGCCATAGGCTTGGCACTTTTATCAAGCTCATTGAATAAGTCACGGGTTGCAATGGTCAACATATGAGAAGACTGATCGACATCATTATTTCATCTTGAATGTGAGTACCTGATCCGAAGAAAGTTCACATATTGTTCATTATATATCAGCCACAAATGGAACAAATTAAAATATCAATTATGTCCCCTTAGAAAGGACTCACTTAATCAAAGCTGACTTCAACTCTGGCACATAATGGAGACATTACAAATGTTGAGTTCATATAACAGGTATTTCTCAAATTGAAAAGACCAACAGTAAGTCCTTGGAAGAACCAATCTGTCATAAGAACCCATTGTTAGTACTTGTCACATTGTGAAGCTCGTAACTTTCTAAGCCATAAGAAACTCATGGTTAAGCAAGTTCCACAGGAAATCCAAGACTACATTAAATGTATTTTGGCACATGCAAAATCTTGCCACATCAGTGAACGGGGACACAAAGTCACAGGAGGCCTTGAAGTAGAGGTGTACACACACGATGGATGAGCAGAGTACTCTGAGTTATGTTTGAACTTTCTGTTATTTTCTTTTTAGCAGTGTGGACATTGTTGATTGTGATAATTATAAGAGATAAGAATAAGGGTCTTCTATGTACAAACAAAAAAATTAGCTTATATAGTAAACTCAAATTATAATAGTGTCATAGTGGCTTTCAATATTTAGCTTATATATATACATTTTAAGCTATAACTTTCTACACAAAGCCACTGTTTACATATTAAAGACAGCCACATTGTAATTAAACCCGATAACTTTCTGTCCATATTACTTATCTTTACTTAAAGCTCTATTTCAAGCACAAGTGTATTAAAAATTTAACTACAAATAAGGCAGCCTTATGTGTTAATTTTAAATCATCATTCAAGTCACAATTCAAGCATAAAAGCAACCCAAAATTATGCTCAAAACAGATCACTCAACCGTGATTATCCAGCTAGCACAATTTGACTATAAATTTCATCAAAACAATTGCAAAATATCATACACAATAATAACACTATTCTAGTCTCAATAAGGCAACAACATGCCATAGCACCTCTATCCATTTCAAGCTACCATTTAACACATCAAAGGTAACAAGATATTAGTTAAATTTGGGCAGCATTATGCTATAATTATTCAACATCATTTTAATCACAATTTCAAGTATAAATAAGTAAAATCATGGTTACAAACAAGGCAACAATTGCCATTACCATTCAACCTCAACAACACAATGAAAACACACTTTTCATATCATTTTCAACATCAACAACCTCATTCCAATAACCAATAAGAACGTGTAAGCAAATACAAGTAAAAACACCTCATTAAACATAGGTGTAGCCATGAGCATATCAAGAGTAAAGTTTGGCCATAAATTGGGTATCCCCAATCCTTACTTATCTAATCAATTCACAAAATCCTCAAAATCACAGAATCAAGACAGATTCATAGATTGAGTTTCTATTTTCCTTAATCAACTTCATTGACAAGTGCAGATAAAATCATACAAAATCACAAACTTTAACAAAATTCCTTCCTCGTGGCCGTGAGATTCATAAAGCCATAAATCAACATTTTTATTCAAAATTACTACAAGTCTTACTTTTCTTTCCATAACCAACATCTCAATGTTATATCAAGAATCAATAGAATTGGAAGTATAAATTCAACCAAATATCCTTATTTAAATCTAGTTTGGCTATGGCATTCATAGTCCTAAAACATAATCACATCTCATAAAATTCTTATTCAAAAATATCATCAAGGGAAAGAACTAATTAATAGTAAAGGACTAATACAAAAAAAAATAACAAATTCTCACTCTTTTTCATTTGTCTAGCTGTGAGCATCCAATGTTCCAGCCGTGAGCATCCAATATTAAAAATCCAAAATTTAAACTCAAACACCATAGAAAAATGAGAATAAATTAAGAACAAACACCACTACCTCAAAGTCTTCTCTTGATCTATTTGATTCTTCAAGTTTTTCCTCTCCTTCCTTTCCCCTTTCTTTCATTTTTTCCTTGCCCTAACCCTCTGTTTTATAACCCACACCAAATGAAAGAGAATGTGAGGGTGAATCAAAGAAACAGAAAAACAAGATAACGGTCAGAACAAACCAGATCCGAGGGACGGTGAAAACTAGAGTGAACGGTTGAGTAAGAGGCTGGAAGAACGGATGGCCAAGTGGAAGATTGGGAGAACGGACGGGGAAACGGCAGAGTGAACAGCCACCAGCAAAGAATGGACGGACGTAAGAGTAGGAGATTGGAGAGACGAATGAGAGAGTGAGAACAAGATGAGTGCGCAGGGAGAGTGAGAACGAACGGGAAAGAGAGAAAGAAAATCTCTCATTTCTCTTTTTTTCAGTTGAAATCTCGGTATCCCCTCTTCTATTCTTTCTTTTCATTTCTTTTATTTTATTTCTCTTTTTTTATTAAGCAACCGAGAGTGTGGGAGGGAAAAAGAGAGAAAGAGTGAGATGAGGAGAGGAGCAAGAGGATTAGGGTGGAGGACGAGTTGAGGGATAAAATTAATTAGCTACAGATTAGCTACTAAAATTTTCCATAGTTAATTTTTCGTAGTTAATCTGTAGCTATTTATTTGTTAAATCTTTAGTTTTATGCATTCGAAAATTAGCTACGGATTAGCTACCAAAATTTGTCATAGCTAAATTTCTGTAGCTAATTTGTAGCTAATCTGTAGCTATTTGTTTCATAAAATCTTTAGTTTCATGCATTCAAAATTTAGCTACGGATTAGCTACTCAAATTTTCCGTAGCTAAATTTTCATAGTTAATTCATAGCTAATCTGTAGCTATTTGTTTCATAAAATCTTTAGTTTCATGCATTCAAAAATTAGCTACAGAAATTTAATCCGTAGCTAATCTGTAACTAATTAGTTACGGAAAATTTTCGTAGCTAAATTTGGTAGCTAATATATAAAATTCTTGTAGTGATATGGGTTACAAATGTCCATAGGTTTCATCTGTTTGGGCTAGTTTAAATGTTTAACTTAGCTAGGAGTGTATTGTAATATTGAGAAAACCATGGAGTATAGTGTTATTTGGGAAAACTTAAACGCAGATGGAGGTATATATGTAATCGATGCATGTTTTACATTGCTAAACTTAGAGAAATGCAAGAAGAGTTAATCGATGCATGTTTTACATTGCTAAACTTAGAGAAGTGCAAGAAGAGTTTCTTGCATAAATAAACATTTTGAGTCTTCGGATAAAATATTACCCTGGCTAGAAATAGTTGCCTAGGTTTATGGTAAGCAAAGTTTAAGGGAGGGAAGGTATCTTATTATCACCAAAAGCAATCGAATTCAAGACTTTGAGTCGTCGTAATTTGATCTTATTAATTAAGACAACTTTCCTTGGCACGGAATTGTCAATTTAATGAAAAAGTTTGTAACTTTATCCATTTAAAAATTTCACCTCTCCAAAATAACAATACCCATAAAAAAAATAACTATGAAAACACCGGTCAAAACCTAACTATTGGCAACAAGAATACGAATAGGGGGCACATCGTGAGGTCTTACTAAAAACAATTTTCATCTGGGCTAAGCAATACCATATATATATATAATGGGACGGCTTAAGGTATCTAGGGTCTAAAGCCAGATTATAAAATGAGACTTTTTTTTAACTTATTAAATATAATAACATTTTAATAAAATTTAATTTTCTAACTTTTATATGTAAGATTATATTAATTTCTTAAACTTTATTATTTCATTATCAACATTCTCATCATATTGTTTTTTTTTTTATAAACAAGACAGTTATTAGGAAATATAGGTTCTATTTCATTTCGGATACAATTTCTCATAAATAATATTTTATAATTAAATTTAAAAATTGCTAGTTTTGAAACAATAGTAGATCGATAGAACCATGTTTTAAAGTTGATGAAAAACACCTTGTGTGAGTGCAATTGATATTGCTTCAAACAAATGATCTTTCTATTTTGAGAATCAAATATGAAAAGCAACATATAAAAGAGAGTGCTATTTTTCTAAATTCTTTTAAAAAGTAAAGAGAATAACGAAAAGAATAAGTGAGTAGGTGCTAAAAAATTTTAAAAAAATTGATTTTATAGAAAAACGTTAATAGTTTGCACAACTCCATTTCCATAAGCAGAGAAATAAAAGAGAATTTGTAGGAATGATGATAAATAGTAGAGAGATAAAATAAGTGGAGAAAAATAACTGTCATAAGAAACTATTATTAAGTAATAGTTGATTAATAAAAAAGAGAACAAGTATATAATAAAAGAAATTAATTAAAAAAACAAGAAAGTGTAAGAATATATAGAACCTTAACTTAGGTTTTATCATTAAAAAATAATTTTATTTTCTAAAATATATAATATAATATATAATTAATACAACATTAAAAAATTATAAGACCTAAAAAAGTTGAGACTTAAGGCAAGGACTTTATCAACCTTACCTTCTAGCCGGCCTTTATACATATACAAAACAAGGCAGCAAGAAAACAAATAACAATAGCCATTAAAAATAGCTAGGCAACAATAATACAGAAGAAGGGACACACTCCAACATTGCACATTAAAATAAGGTGGAACAAAACTACCTAAACTCTTATCATAATAAACTTCCATAGCTCAAAGATAATTATAATATCATGAAAAATATGCTATATTCTTTGCACCTTAGCCTAGCACTATGATGAAGAGAGGATTTGTGAAACCTGTGAACAATAGTGAGTCCTCTATAAGGAGAATCTAAGCATAATCCATTTACGCAGAATAGGGCCAAAGTGCAGACTTCCCAAGATCAAGCCGATGTAGAAAGACACAATGTGAAGCTGAAGATTAGACTTCAATATTTCTCCTCATTCAATGGAAATTTGATAGGCAAGGATAATGAAGGGTTTTATTTTATATGTATATTTTTTGTTTGCTTTGGTCTTGGATGAAAAGAGCTTCAGTTGTTAATGCTCAAGGGAAAGGGAGAAAAAAACAAAAGGAAATTATAGAGAAAAAAGAAAGGATTGAGTACTCAATCTATCTCCCCTTTCTTTTTTTCCTTTTCTGACTCAAGAAGGTCCTCCAACAACTTATCATCCAAATACTCAAACTCTAAAACTTGCCTCTGTTGTCCACCAAAACAACTGCCACTGGCATGAGAAATGGAGGATGATGATGCTAAATGTGGTGGATATGGTGGCGAGCCCCTGACTTGAGATTGGTACTCATTAGGAAAATTAAGAATTGCAACATGACCCCTTAAGTTAAAGGCTGCATGATCATAAGCTCTAGCTGCTTCTTCAGCTGTATCAAAGGTCCCCAACCATAGCCGTGACCCTTGCCTAGAAGGGTCTCTAATCTCGGCAGCATACCTCCCCCACGGCCGCCTCTGGACGCCTCGGTACCGGACTCCTTCTCTTCCCTTATCTTTCTGCTTGTCCCGCTTTTCCTTCTGGTGCTCCTCCATGGTATATGATGCGTTTGTGCTAATCAATTTCCTTTTTGTGTTTTTGCATATACCCTTTTTCTTGCTTTCTAATTTTGTAACGCGTTTTGTGATTGTCTAGATGCTTCCTATACAGAAAAAGTCCTTTTGTGAAAAATGTGTGAGATCTGAATGGAATTACTGAGTTCTCTATCTTAATCAAGGAACCTACGTACAGTGACCAAGATTCATTTCCCTGAAGGTCCCTTGTAGGGGCAGAGCTAGAAATTTTTCTTTAAAAGGCCAAAGGCTAATAGATTAAAAATGTTTTACGCGTTCTCTTTTTATTAATCCTTGACATAAGTTAATAATAGTATCAATTTTTTTTATCTCTAGATGTCGTGGTACATCTAGTTTATAATGCACCAATTCATTATTCAATTGAGTTTATTATATACTTAGAAAAATCTACAAACAAAACTTGCAAACAAGAGTAATTATATCATTGATACTAAAATAAGTTGTAGGAATATTTAAGATCTATAGTTATGCTTAATATAAGAATTATGTATTATTAAATAATTTTAATTGATAATATATAACAGTTGTAAATATATCTATCCAACGTTAATGTTTTATTGTTATATTACTTGTTTTACGATAAAAACAAATTATACCAACGAAAAAGTACTCATATAAAAATTTGTAGTACTTTAGTTCTTACATAAATAAATATTTTTTTTATTATGATATACTTTATTTTTGTTAAATATCAAATAAAAAAGTTTGTAAATATATATGGCATATTAAGAAAAAATGTCAAGGTTTGGGAGGGGGCCATGGCATCCCCTGGCTCCCTTCTCTCCACCCTTCCCTCCATCGAAATGGAAGTGGACAAATTGGACATGTTTTTTCCGTGAATTGGAACAAAACTATACGGACGCAAGGAACAAAACTTTTGAACGTGTGTGTTTTGTCCTTTTATTTGATTTTAATTATGATTTTTTTATCACATTATTTTTTATATTATTTTTCATACAATTAATCATATCACTTTTTTTTATCACTTAATCATAACTATTAAAAAATAGTATAAAAAGTGATGTTCGAATAAAAATGATGTAAGAACATATTTTTTATTTGATTTTTCATAAAATTCTAATAGAAATTGTACCAAATTTTTTTATGGTCACGTGGCTCTAATATGTAATTTCAGTTATATTTAACGAAAAATCAAATGAAAAGACGAAAACGTACATGTTAGAAAGTTCAAGAATTACGTTTAACATTTTAAAATTTTTAAGAATAAAGTGCACATGACTATAAGTTAGAAGGGATAAATTATCCTTTTTTCAAATTTATAATAACAAGGAAATAATAAAAATTTAAGGAACAAACTTATAAATAATTAGGATAATTTTAAAGTCTTTATTTTAAAAATTGAGCACAATCCCTTAAATAGTAAAAAATTATATAAACATTTTACCAAAAAAATAAATTTACACTAATGCTGTAATGTAAAAATACAGGATGAACAAATCAACATATATTAACGTATAAAAATACAAAGTGAGAAAATTCATTTTTATTGATGTCTTAGTGGTGTTGAGTATAATGCGACATTTTGTTGATATTTATTTGTTGGTTGTGGTTGTGAACCTAAAAATCTTACAACAATTGATTTGGATCATATAATGAGATTGGGAAAGAATATTAAATGACTAGAACTTGTTTAGGATGTTTACTTTGATTATTCCCTTTCATCATCTACTAGTTGTGAGAGTGATGAATATAATGCTAAGATTTTCAAGTGGATGATGCGATAGAAAGTAAAAGTAGTTAATATGGCTTCAATTCTTATAATGAGGAGGGGGGTGGAGAGGGTGGTATGGCAAAATGGAAAAAACATTGTGATTGAGAACAAAAAAATTGCACATTTTTATTATGTGTATAATCTGAAGGAGAAAGCCTATTGTGGACAGGTAGGGAGAAAGGTGGTGGCTGAAAGCAATAGAATGTAAAAAAAAAATATAATAATAGCAATGATAATGGCATTGTGCAAGAATTTCATATAGAGAACAAGTCTATCAAAATTGCGAGGTCATTATCCATCGGACTAGGGTAGTTAAAAGGGTAGTTGTTGCTCAATTAACAAGTATATCAAATTGTAAAAGTAATATAATGATGAATGAGTATCATCTTACATAGATTACATTGTCAAGTACCAAATTCATTAAATCAATACTATCTAGGCTATAAGAAATTGAAATTAAAAAGAATTCAAAGGAAAACAAGTAATTAAAGGAAAAGAAAAATAAGGTAAAAATATATAAATTAAAAATAGTAAGAGAGCACGATAACAAATTAAAGTGTAAACAAGTAATGGTAAATATGTAAGGGATCTGACTTAACTTAATTCAATAATCTATCATAGACAATAGAGTAGTTTTGGGACCTTTATTCTAATTAATTTCTAGTTATTCAATTGATTGGGAGAATCCCTTAATTAATTAAAACTCAATTCCTTAGCGGATTAATTTTCTTTAATTATCAAAGGCTAGTCAATTCCTTGATCGAAATCCTAACTCTTAAAGGCATGACCTTCACTCTATGGATTTTCATGAAAAATACCACAATTCTCCCACACAACCTATAACTTCCATTCCTAGATGATTCTAAATCATAATATTTATTATTTATGGTCTAAGTCATATGCAAATCTTTTAATTCTGCACATATCTCACTAGATCAATTTACGAAGGATGCATAATTCATAAAAGTATTAAGAACCATAATAAGCACTCAAGTTGAATAGAAAAGAAATTAATTAAAAATTTAATTTTAATACATGTCAATTGAATCAAGTTACATCTTTACCCTGACAACACATGAATTTAGCTACTTATGACAAAAGAGAAGAAAAGATAGGAAGAGGAAAGAGAATTCATCATGATAAAACCTTAGAGAAAAAACTAAAGCACATTCAATGGTGATTCAATCTCCAACTCCATGAGAGCTCCATGACGGCTCCTCCATCTCTCCTAGGGCTTGTCCCCTTGTTACCTTTGAGCCTCCAAAACCCTATAATTTTTGTGTATTTTCTTAATCAAAAAGGAGTTCATTTGCTAAACTTGTTTTTCCTTTTTTATAGAAAAGTTAACAATTTTTCTTATCTAATTTGCACGATTTTTCTCACCTTTCATGTGACCGAATTTTCCCTCGATCTCAACAGAGAAGTTGTAGTATTTTCTGTTACCTTTTCAATATCACAAACGATGCATCAATTTGATCCTTGTATCCCAAGATATGACTCAATTACTAAGGAATGATCAAGATACTGCGAGAATCCAAATTGTGCTCCAAATCTAATCTTTTTGAGAATCATTTTCCAATCTTCAACATAATCTTTATTTAAGATTTTGTATCTAATTAGAATTCTAGTTAGCATCTAAGAATAGGATAAGAATCCTTCAAATATTTATCTTCAAGAATTTCTTATTTTTGCACAAAATATGATAATTTATCTTAAAAATTTAAATATGACTAGGTAAAGATATAATTATATAAAATTAATTAAATAAAAATAAACTAAAGTAAATAAAAATCAATTGAAAATCCTAATAAATAAATCTAAAAGATGAGTGTATTTAACACTCATCAAATACTCCCATACGTGAACAATTGCTTGTCCTTAAGCAATGAATAAACAATAAAAATCACAACAATGGTACTTCTTTTGTAAAGATGTCAAGCATTGCAAATCAAACTTCTCAAAGAAACCTCAAGAATCCAAATCCATGAATAACTAATTCAAATGCTAAGAAGTTAAAATACTCAATCAATCATACACATTTAACAATGCACAAACAACATAACTTTGGCAAGCTTTCACAAACAAAATCATGAATCCATATGCGTGCGCGGATGAGACTATGCACACAAAGCAATATCTAAAACCTCAATGATATAACTGAATTCATGAATGAATGTATGTCTCAAATCTCATAGGCAAAATAACTACTCCTTTCTCCACTAATGTAGTGCACACTTTTAAAGGATCAAAAAGTCTTTATTAGGGTTATAATGGGGCCAAGAGGTGAAACGTAAAATAAGGAAAAAGAAAAAGGAAAAATAAAATATGAGACTCATGATGAAGAAGTTTAAAACACATTAAAAATTAAGATATATTAAGCAAAGGGAAAACTTTACTTCAATTTACTAGCACACTTGCTTCTTCTTCTTCTTTCTTGTTCTTCTTTTTTATGTTTTTGAATATTGACCTCCACCCCCAAACTATTTTTTTTTTTGCAACACATTGGGTGGACTCTTTTTTTTTTCCAAACATGCTAGACTTTGACTTTTCTTTCCTTCTTCTCCATTTATCTTCAACATTCATCGCATTTTGATCCTTAATAAGTCTCTCTTCCATATTCAATCATCTCTCACAAAAGGGTAGGTAAGTGTTTAAAGGTTAAGGGTAAAGGTAGATAGCGGCGGGAACAATGTTTAAAGGTTAAGAAATAGTAAAAAACATTTCTTAGAAAATAGTCTTTGAAACCATATTACAATTGGGAGTCGGTTATGTATAGGGAAGAGTGAAAACTTAATCTTACAACACCCCTAACACACAAGAAGGTAAAATCGAAAAAATTGATAATCTCAAAATATACTTGTTTCACTCCTTTTATTAAAAACACTAAAAAAACAATTTGTAAAAATTTAATTTTTGGCTCGACGGAATAGGAGTTCCGCTCCTATGTATCCTCTGGTGTAACGAGGAACTCAAAGTCACGTAGTTTTTTAGAAAGAAAAAAAACGATTGTGTGTTGGTTATTTTTAATTTAAAAAAGATTTATTTTTTAAAAAATTCATTTGATTTTTATGTTTAAAAATTTTGAATCATCAAGTTGTCACAACTTAGATAATTCTAAACATTATAAGATTAACAAACTATTACAACTCAGTTAATCCGCAATTATTCTATTTTAAAAAGGTTCAATTATTTTATATTTTTTGATTTTATCATTTTTTATTTTTTATTTTTTACTTTTCAGCCCATTAAGCCCATTAATCTAAGCCTATTTCTCCAAAAAAAAAAACCTAACAAAATTTTAAAAAAAAAAAGAAAAAAAAACAACAAAAAGTTCACAAAAAAACAAGTAGAAAAAAAGGCTCTGTTTTGGGACGAAATAGGGGCTTGGGAGTGAAGGCCAGCGTGGAGAGCGGCGAATCGACAGTTTAGGCGCGGCCAGTCTGGGTTGTGGGATGTGGTGAGCCGACTGTGTGGAGCGGTGAAGAGACACAGTGTTGCTGGTTCACAACAGTGCACGGCTACGGCGGCAGCTCTAGTTCGTGGGTTACGATTGATGAATCTGAGCGGCACGATGAGGCTAACTCTGGTCGGTTCTGTGCAGTACGAGTCAGATATGGATGTTGGGTGGCGGATCGGGACGGTGCGACGTGGGTTGCGGTGTTTTTCTAGTAGGTGCACGATTTGTCTCAGCCATCCTTGTTCTTGCCTCTAGTTGCTTCTTCTGTTTTATCTTTTTTTTTTTTCTATTTTCTCTTACTATTTTTCTATTTTTGAGTCAAAAAGTAAAGACTTCAAATCAATAGTACCTCACATAAAGAAAAGAAAGAAGAGTGAAATAAAGAGAAATAATCTAAACAAAAATTAAACAAGGAAAATAAATGCCTAAATTAGTGTCTTTCTAGCTATTCTTTGATATTGTCAAACAAATAATCCCCAGCAACGGTGTTAAAAATTTGTTGCTTAATTGGCAAATATACTAAATTGCAAGAGTAAATATAATGATGAGTGAGTATCGTCCCATATAGATTACGTTGTCAAGTACCAAATTCACCAAATCAATACTATCTAGGCTATATGAAATTGAAATTAAAAAGAGTTCAAAGGAAAACAAGTAATTCAAGAAAAAGAAAAATAAGGTAAAAATATATAAATTAAAAATAGTAAGAGAGCACGATAACAAATTAAAGTGTAAACAAGTAATGGTAAATATGTAAGGGATCCAACTTCACTTAATTCAATAATTTATCATAAACAATAGAGTAGCTTTGTGACCTTCATACTAATTAATTTCTAGTCATTTAATTGATAGGGAGAATCCCTTAATTAATTAAAACTCAATTCCTTAGTAGATTAATTCTCTTTAATTATCAAAGGCTAGTCAATTACTTGATCTAAACCCTAACTCTTAAAGGCATGATCTTCACTCTATGGATTCTCATGAAAAATACCACAATTCTCTCACACAACATATAATCTTCATTCCTAGATGATTATAAACCATGATACTTATTATTTATGGTCTAATTCATATGCAAACCTTTCAATTCTACACACATCTCACTAGATCAATTTATGAAGGACGCCTAATTCATAAAAATATTAAGAACCATAATAAGCACTCAAATTGATTAGAAAATAAATTAATTAAAAAATCAATTTTAATACATGTCAATTGAATGAAGTTACATATTCACCCTAACAATACACGAATGTAGCTACTCATGACAAAAGAGAAGAAAAGTTAGGAAGATGAAAGAGAATTCATCATAATAGAACCGTAAAGAAGAAACCAAAGCGTCTTCAATGGTGATTCAATCTCAAATTCCATGAGAGCTCTATGACGGCTCTTCCATCTCTCTTAGGGTTTGTCCCCTTGCTGCCTTTGAACCTCCAAAACTCTGTAATTTTCGTATACTTTCTTAATCAAAACATCGCTCCTTTGCTAAACTCGTTTTTCCTATTTTATAGAAAAGTTGATAGTTTTTTGTATCTAACTTACATGATTTTTGTCACCTTCCAAGTTTCCTAATTTGCCCTCGATCTCAACAGAGAAGTTGTAGGATTTTTTGTTAGCTTTTCAATGTCACAAACGGTACATCAATCTGATCTTTGTAACCTAAGATGTGACTCAATTACTAAGGAATGATCAGGATGCTATGGGAATCCGAATGTTGCTCCATATCTAATCTCTTTGAGAATCCTTATCTAATTTTCAACCTAATCCTTATTTAAGATTTTGTATTTAATTAGAATTCTAATTAGCATATAAGAATAAGATAAGAATCTTTTAAATATTTTTCTTCAAGAATTTTTTTTTTACACAAAATCTGATGATTTATCTTGAAAATTTAAATATGATTAAGTGAAGAGATAATTATTTAAAATTAAATAAATAAAAAAAATAAAAATTAATTAAAAATTAGTTAAAAATTTTAATAAATAAATCTAAAAAATAAATATATTTAACACTCATCGGTAGTTACAAAACTATTAGCCTTATAGGTGATACAAGAGGCATATATATGTTTGCATTCGTCTAACGAATTTTTGAGAATAGTAGGAGCGGGTGTGTTAGAATGAGATATGAGAAGAATAAACTAATCATTGGATGAAAATTGACGATTCCCATTAAATCTTCATTAAAAAAAAAATCACGCGAGACTATATTTCTGCGCTGGGTTTCTTCATTGTGTTCTTTTTTACTACGCAATTTTTTTCTCTCCTTTTTCTCTCTCCGGTTTCCATTAACAAATAGCAATTATGAGATCCAGAATGATATTGCCCTAATTATTTTCTCTATAACTAGTACTAGGTATCAACAACAATGAATTAAAATAAAAAATAAGGGAAATGAAATCCTTCCATTATGAGCTAACATTGCTTAATATCCACACCCAAAGAATTACAAAAGTAAGCATAAGATTGAGAGAGAGTTAATGAGAGAAAGATCTCCAAAACAACACAATAACATGGCTGACCTTAGGATCACCAAATGGATCATCTGCACAATTCAATTTTAAAACTTAAGAATGAAGGGGAAATAAGCATAAAATTAAAGTGAAAAATTAGAAGAAGGAAGTAGAAAAAGGGGGCGTGAAGCTGCTGTCTTTCATTCTCTATTTTTGGTACCTAACAAAAGAAATTTCAAGTTCACACCAAGTTGTTTGAATATGTTCAGTCTCACAGAGGACAAAAGTTATTTTGCAGTTTTTGATTTTTGGAGAAAGACAATTAATGAAGAATAAAAGAAGAGAAAATATTGATACAAGTTAAGAAGAAAAAAAAAGAAAAGAAAAGACTTGCTGAAGGTTAGAGTAGTTGGGGAAGACTAATCAAGAGCAGCAGATAGAAAGGGAAAATCACATAGTAGGATGAGGAAGGGAACAAGAGGGGAGGAAAGCGCGTGGGTGGAGAAATTGAGGCTCCAGTAACTTTTAAATGAATGCAGTCTCAACTGTTAATTTCACCATATGTATTCATCTTATCTTTCACAATAACTTATTTCTTCACAAATGCTCCTTGAATACCTATAAGGGGAATATATTAATTGAGAGTAGTGGTTTATTATAAGAATAAAATGAGTAAATATTGATTATTAAATTTTACATAAATAATTAAAATTATAATTTAAAGTCATGTGATTTTTTTAAGTAATCATATAATTTTTAAATAACTTTTAATCTTAATCATTCTTATATGATTTAATGGTCAAAACTTGTTTATCTCACTTCTCACAATTCTAGTGAGATAGTTTATTATGAGAGAAGTAAAATTTAACTATTAAACTATACATTGTCAACCCAAAAGTGATTGGTTACAGTGGAAGTATTGTGATCAAGGATGGATCTAGAAAATATTCAGTGAAGAGGTCGAAAATTATGAATCACATTATTAAATGTAGAAAAAAAATTTAAAGTTAATAAATAAATATGTATTTATCTTTAAATTATTTAGTGGGTTAAAATCAAAATATACTATCTTAAATTAATGGTAAATATATTTTTATTTGTTCACTTTAAATGAGTATTTTTCTTTCAATATATAGGAAGATTTATGAATAAAGTGAAAAAAATAAAAAAAATATTTATATTAAATATTAAATGCATCACAATAATATTTATCATTTACATCATGATTTATAAGTAAAATTAAGTATATATATATATATATATATATATATATATATATATATATATATATATATATATATATATATATATATATGTATGTATATATATTACAAAATGGAAGAGAGTGAGACTAAGAGTGAGAGGAGGTAGTATATTTATTATATAAAGATTAAAAATTAATAAAAAGATGAGTTGAAATTGTAATATCAATGTATATAAAATAATTATGAATCATATGTCAAATACATATAAAGTATAAACTTTTTTTTTAATTTCATCATTTTTATATTTTATATAATTATACTTGATCTCTTTTTAAGGTTAATGCTCATCATATTGACACATTTTTTGTTTAAGAAAGTATTTATACTTTTCTTTCTTTATATTTTCAATAGGATTTTGTATAATATTTATACATAAGGTAGAATAGGTATATATAATTTTATAAACAAAGAAAGTTATTAGAATATAATAATAATATATAAAATCAGGATGTATGTATAATTTTTAAATAAGAATGTCAATATAATAAATATTAATTTTATAAAAGATCAATATAATTATTTTTTTAATTTTTTAATAAATTTAATTTAATTATTAATATTTAAAAGAAATTAATGAGAAAAGGGAAGCGAGGCGCATGCTCGTCCCCTTGCGCCTCACCCCCCTTGTATCCCTCCCTGATTGTGACCCAAGTAAATTTTATCTGCAATGTCAGAAATATAAATTTTAGAATCATCACTTTAAGAAATGTTTTACTCAACAACCACTTCTAACTCGAAAATTAATCTCACAACAATGCTATAAGGATATCTTAGTCAAAGATTATAAAACTATACATTGTCAATATATTAAGAAATATTTATTATTGTTTATTAAATTATATTAATTAGTTAAAAAAATTAAATATATTCCATTTAAAAAAATATTAAATGTGTTTTAAATTTTTTTAAATATTAAGTATTTTTATTTAATAATTTCTATTATGTACGTACATATTCATTTACAAATTCCTTTAATTATTTATGCAATCATCGTCAAAAGTGGAAATTATAAAGAATTGAGAAAAATAAGGAACAGTGATGGATTCGGGAAGTTTAGGCAGTAGGACACAGATAATATACAAGAATTAAAATAAAGTTTTTAAATAAAAAAATATATTAATATAAAATAATAAAAATGAATTTATAATTATTCTTTTTACATTAAATGATCTGTTTATTACTAATATTAATTATCAAATATTTTCTTATATGTGAATAAAATGATTTTAACTGCTAATTATTTAAATGCAGCTTGACAAAAAAAATGTTAGATTTATTTTGATTTCTCTCATTATAAATTTACACATTTACTTATTACATTAGAATAAAATTAATAATATTAAATAGATAAAAATAACAAATAACTATCCTAAATAATAAAAAGTTTCAAAGAAGTGTGAGGCATGTGCCCCACTCATGTGCAAGTAGGTCTGTCCCTGCCCATGAGCAACATGCCAGATTTTGAAACGGTGCGGGGGAGAGGTAACCCAATTCAAACTTTAGGGGATGCCGCAATTGACATATTACATTATATGATTGAAGAACCATTTTTCAGAAAGGACCGCACATCTAATTTGTCGCGTCACTAATACGTGACACTCGCAACTTCACGTTGATTCATGTTTAAAACATGAAAAACATTTTCATGATCAGTACCAAGAAGGTACATATCATTGTTGTGGACTATGAAACATAACTATTGAGTATCTCGCACAGGCGTTTTTTTTTTTTAAAAAAAAAGTTATAATATAGAGAAAAGTATATATATCTTAAAAAAGAGAAGATGTTTAAAATTTAGAAATGAAAATATACATAATTAAATTTAAAGATAATTTAAAAAAGAGTAAAGTAAAAAATTAAATTAATCTCAAGTAAAACAACTCAAATTTAATAAATGGGCCACAGTATCCTGTCCCAAGTGAATTTCTGGATAGGTAAATTTGTGATCTTAAAAATTTTGGAAGCATAATTAGATTTCTATGTAGCTAAATGTGTATTTATCAATTCTCCAAACATTAACATTACTTTAAAGTACTCGTCAAAAAACATTACTTTAAAGTAAGAAAACTTATATACAAAAGAAAAATATTTTTTGCACATCTGCAATTAAGGAACACATCATCTAACATTTAGAGCTTACCAAAAAAAATAAATTCATCTCACACTTAGAGAGATATGTGATAGAATTAAAATGTATATGTATAAAAAATAAAGTAGATGACAAAAATTATATAAATGTAAATTAAGTATATGTAAATATGAGTGAGTAATTGTACTCTATAAGATACTAGATTGATAACCTGTGTGATGCGCAGATTTGTTAAATAAGCAATGTATTTATTAAATTATTAAATTAAAGTTGTGAATAATATAATTGAATGATTTCATTCTAAATTTATTTAGTTTTATTTATTATTAATATTAATATATTTATGTTGAGATGTTTTAAAAAGTAATTCATAATATATTATGTATATATTTAGTCCATTGAAAGAAAATATATCATAAGATAATAGATGGATATAATTTTTGGTATAATAAGTATTTCAGTTTTTTTATTTTTATTTAATTTAATTAGTCTTATACTTTTTATTTTTGTTAATTTAATCTTTTATTTTTCAAATCGTCAATAATGTAATCTTAATTAATGGTTTCATTATAAATTTTAATAAAGTGATAATATATTACTAATAATAAAGATGTATTGATGATATGACTATGATATAGTACTAATATGACATAATATGTCATCACTTTTTCAGTGATGAAATGATCAAGTAGGTAAATATTTTAAAATCAAAATTTTAAATTTAAAAATGAGAATGTTTGATGGGAATGAGTGGGATAATAATTTACCGATAACTGCTACATATCATTGACAATAATTACGAAGACTGAATTTTATACAATAGCATTTAGATGATAAAACCGTCCCGTAATAAATAGGTGGGAATTAGTACGGTTTTGATGTTTTAATCCATGAATTGCATTTCCAATTAAAAGTTAGGCAATATGCACGTGCACGCATAAGCTAGCCGTGATCCGATTCGTTACCCGAAAAAGTAAGTTAGCCGTCATATACTAACTTCTAGAGATATCAAAATAAGACGGCCTGAATTCGGGTTACTTCATTTAGAGTTGATCATTTTTGAATCGGTCTCTTTAGATCATGTAAATTTTGAATTAATATTTTGTTAATTTAATTTAATCTATTTAATTTTATATAATGTTAAAATAACAAATTGATTCGATTCGTTCGATTCATTATTCGAATCATGTAAATTTTAAATTAATATTTTATTAATTCAATCTATTTATTTGATCAAGTTATTTGGATCGTCCTATCAGACTTACCCCATTTTGACATCCTTCCTATCTTTTTGATGGCTTTGCACCGAACGACAAGCTATATTATACTATCTTCTTTTACATGTGTGTATGTGTTGTCCTGGATAATTTAATATTTTGGTTATCTAGTTTATATTTATTTTTAATTTAATTTATATATATATATTTTTAAGTTAATCTTCATATTTATAAAAAAAATTAAAATTATTTTTTTGTTAACTTTTTTCTAAAATTATTAATTTTGTTTATATTAGATATTTTATAGAGTAAAAAGATAATTTAAAAGAATATTTATTGGACAAAAAAATTACTTATTAAAAAAAATAAACACTAGAATGAAGAAATATCTATTGGACAAAAGAGTATTTATTCGAAAGAAATAAACACATATTAAAATAAATGAGTACATATTTGATATTTTATAGAGAAAATGAATATTTAAATAAGCTTTTATTGGATTAAAAAATACTTATTTTATTAGTTAATTGATAATATTATAACAATATTATAAGAAAAATTAATAATAAAGATTATTTTAAATTTTTTATAAGTGTGAGAACTAATTTAAAAAAAATTATAGAAATTAAATTAGAAATAAGTACAAATTATATGAATCAAAACTTTTAAGCTTTTATCTTAAATGCGACTCAATTGTCTTAAAGGCGTAAATTATACAAAAAATTGAGGCCTTTTAATTGAAATTAGTGAATAAAAATATTTATTAAAATTTTGTTCTCGTTGTCAAAACAAGCAAAATTTTAGTTGAACTTTTATAATAAAATTATTTTAATATTTCTTTTTCAATGTAAGATTAAAATTTAAGAAAGAAAGTTAAAATAAAGCATCAAATTAAATGATAAATTAGGCATTTAAAAGTGGATATTACAAATTGGAGAAAAAAGATAATTGGGTTTATATATATATGTATAAAAAAAGAAAGTAACTGTTGGTGTTCAATAAATATATATCACCCTTAGTTGATTGAGAATTAATAGTATTGAAGGAATTGGAAAGTGAATGAAATATAAATTTATTAGGCACTTAATTAGTGAAGTGAAAGAATAATACCTTTAATTAACTATCTTAAGCATGCTTTTAATAAGAAAAGAGATAATTAGTTAAGAATTAATAAAGATGTAAAAAGTGAAAAAATGTTTAACAGTTAATTTAAGAAATGAAATAATATATATTTTTTATTATCAAAAAGGCATGCAAAAGCATCACAATAGAGGAGGAAATTCTAACTAAGTTGGTACCTCAACCCCGACCAATCATCTGCAGCACATTTAAAATTTATTAAAAAAAAGGAGAAGAAACAAGTGAAGAGATCATGGGGGGCATGAACCTGACCCATGAAAAGAATCATCTAAATCTAAAGCTGGAAAGACCAATCCTATTGCGGAAAAAGTCATCACTAATAAAAGAGGGAGCTAAGTCCCACCAACAAAATCCCTGAATAGAGGATCCGTAAGAGGCAAGTTTATCTGCACAACTGTTGCCTTCACAGAATATATGAGAAAAACCAAAGTTCATATTCCTAGTTAATAATAGACAATTCCTCCACCTGTTCCTTAACCTCCAAGGAACTACATTGAAGTTATTAAAAGCAGAAATAACTAACTGAGAATCACATTCGAGCCATAAATTATGCCATCATTTTTTCTTAGCAATCTCAATGGCAAACATTGCACCAATCAACTCAGCATGAAAAGCATAAGAAATCCCAAGATCAACTGAAAAACAACCAAGAACTGTTACACTTTTGTCCCTGAAAATGCCACCACAGGATGAAAGACCCGGAGAACCTTTAGCTGCCCCATCTGTATTACATTTAACCCAATTGCATAAAGGAGGATGCCAACAAACTTGTTTGATTGAAGGTGCATGCCTTGGATGACTATCAACTGAAAACTGTTTCAAGATCGAAAAATGAAAAATAGAATTTAACATAGTGCCAGAACTAGACTTGCCTGAGAGAGAAACAGAAGCAATAATCAAGTTCAAAGCAGATTTGATGGGAATTACTTTGTTGTCAAACCTAATCTTGTTCCTACAGTGCCAAATGACCCAAAAGATATTAATGATACCAGCTGCTATTATATCTTTAATCTTGGAACTCAAACGCTGATTGCATAAAGCAAGAATGGAATGAATAGATGAACAATCAAATGTGCAATTAATAGTGCTACTAAACCAGCTCCACAAAGTTTTAGCAAATTTGCACCTAAAAAACAGATGTTCAGTAGACTCTACAGTAGATCCGCATAAACTGCAAATAGATACCACAGTGCATCCTCTAGCCCAAAGTTGCTCATCTGTAAGCATGCGATTATGAAGGATTCTCCATAGCAAAAATGACTTAGATGAAAGGATGCAGAAGTTCCAAATTACCTTAGACCAGGAAGTAGTTTGACCTTTAGGATTTTGAAAGATAAATGCATCCTTTAGAGATAAACAACCTGAATCTGTAAGACTCTATACTAGTTGATCTTCACAAGGTAGAATAGGAATAGAAACTTTCTTAATTTCATTCAGCAGAGAGGGCAGCTTGTCAAGTAAAATAGCAGGAATACACCATTTTCCATCCTTAATAAAGTCACAAACTTTTGTAGAAAGGGAGCGATGAACTTCATTTGGAACCTCCATCAGATCCACGACTGGTTTTGAAAGCCAAACATCAGTTCAAAAATTAATGCAAGATCCATTACCAAGCTATCAGGATGTATTGCTTAAGACAATGGGAAGACAATTTCGGATACCAGCCCAAATTGAAGATTTGATATGATGCTTAATAGGGAGATTGTTTTTGAGAACTCTAGATCTTAGGATGCTAGACCACTGATCTTTAGAAGAGATAAATTCCTAACTAAGTTTCAACATAGCTGCATTATTTTGCTCAATAGATCTGATTCCCAAGCCCCCTTCCTGAACTGGGTTACAAACACGGTGCTAGGCAACAGTTACTATTTTCTTAGTTTGAATATCTCCAGGCCAAAGGAAATTTCTAATCCATGTATCCAAAGTTTTGAGCAAACTAACAGGCCAAGAGTAGATTCGAAAGCTGTAAATAAGCATGCCCTGTATGACAGAATTAATCAATTGCACTCTACCTATGATGGAAAGCAAAAAGCCTTTCCAAGAGGAAAGTTTACACTTGATTCTGTCAGCTATTGGTTGGAGGTGAATTTTTCTTGGCTTTCCTTGGAATAATGGAACTCCCAAATAGGTGAATGGAAGGCAGCTTGAGGAAAACCCAAGCATATTAGAAATGCATAACCTTGTAGCAGAAGAGAGATGGCCTGCATAAAATTTGGATTTTTCTAAGTTGATAACTTGACCTGAGGCCTGCTCATATGCTTGAAAAAGAGAAATTAGGCTTTGCAGGCTCTTCTTTGACCCTCTGCAGAAGATCATAACATCATCCACATAAAGAATATGACTTGGCATATTACAACCTCTAGGACCTACCATTAGTTGGAGTTGTCCCTCATCAACCAGCTTTGAAATCCCACGGCTAAGCACTTCCTCAGCTATACAAAATAGAAGAGGGGACAAGGGATCACCTTGTCTAACACCTCTTTTACAATTGAAGTAGCCAATAGCATGACCATTCACTAATATGGAGAGTTTTGCAGAGTTTAGGATTACCTTCACTCAATTATAGAAAGTTTGATTAAACTCGAAAGTCTTTAGAACTTGCAAGAGGGAGTACCAATCAATAGTATCGAAAGCCTTCTTAATGTCAATTTTTAGAGCTAATTGACCCCCAAAAGCTTTTTTATCAAGCAGGTGGATAGCCTCAGATGCAGAGCAAACACAATCTGCAATTTGTCTTCCTTTTATGAAACCTCTTTGATTGACTGATATAATTTTTGGAGCAACAATGGCAAGCATATCTGCCATCACCTTTGTAATGATTTTGAACTGAAAATTTGCTAAGGCTATAGGTCTAAAAAGTTCCACTTTATCTACCCCTTGCACTTTAGGAATAAGCGTTATAACATTGGAGTTAAGATTGGGCAATAGCCAACTCTCTCTAAAAAACTGAAGAACAGAAGCAAAAATATCTCCAGAGATAATATCCCAAAATTGTTGGAAGAAGAAACCCCCAAAGCCATCAGGACCTGGAGCACCATTTGCATTCATAGAAAAAAACTGCATTTCTAACCTCCTCCATAGATGGCAGATTAGTTAACATAGCATTATCCTCTCTTGAAACTAAAATAAGGATAACCTTGTCAATAAGATCATTAGACTGGCACCTGTTCTCCGAGGTAAACAAAGATTAGTAAAAATTCAGAATATGCTCTTCAATATTAGTTTGATTATTAAGGATTTGCTCTTCATGTTTCAACATAGAAATATGTTAAGTAACATGTTTGATCTTTGTTGTTTTGTGGAAAAATTTAGTGTTCCTATCCCCGAATGCATGCTAATTTATTCTGGACTTTTCCTTCCAGAACTCCTCTTCACAACATAAGGCATGATGCAGCTTCAATTGAGCATCTTTCTCTTGGTCAAGCATATCATCCGAGCAATCTAGGAGGTCCATTTGGATCTGAATATGATCTACCAAGAACATGGCAGTGGAGACATTAGAGTGCACATCCCCAAAAACATTCTTGTTCCATTCCTTTAGTTTTACTTTGAGCAATTTGAGTTTTTGAGCCAAAACAAACATGGGACAGCCATATACATCTTCTTTCCAAGCCTCAGTAATGATCTTGATGCAATCTGGATGAGTAGACCACATTTTGAGAAACTTAAAAGGTGAACTATGCCTTCTGTCCTCCTTTAACAGATTTAATAGGATTAGATAATGATCAGATTTGCTTTTAGTAAGTGTGCAACAAGAGATACTTGACCAAAATTGAAGCCAATTATCATTGCAAATAGACCTATCCAACCTTTTCTCTGTTACCAAGTGGCTTCAATACTCAAGAGGGGGGGTGAATTGAGTTTGTAAAACAAGTTCGCAATTCTTTCGCAAAACACTTGACTATTGATTTTCGTTGAAGCTATTGACTAATTGAAATGAATGAATTGATAAGAACAATGTATATTGCTTAATAACCAACCAAGAGAGAAGTAATCAAGCAAGAGTATAAGCAATGCACAAATATAAAGAGAAGGGTTTAGAGAATCAAACACAGTGATTTATCCTGGTTCGGCTACCAATCCACTTGTGACCTACGTCCGGTCCTCAAGCAACCACTTGAGATTTTCCACTATATCTTCAAGCTTCAATAGGTGCTTGACTACCTTTACAAACTTGAGCCCTCAACTCCTTGGGATGCCTCACCCTTGAGCTTGAGTCTCTTCAAACAAAGGGATGCCTCACCCTTTACAAATTGAGGGATGCCTCACCCTATCTATCTTATACAGCAATTAAGATTGAATTTGAGAAGCTCTCACTAGAGTAGATGATACAAATTGAAGCCCTAATAATGCTCACAAAGATATCTCAAAGATTGGACAAAAAACAGAGCAAGAATGATTTCGAGTTTTGATTCTCGTATGATGTGTTGCTTTGATGTTTTTAGGTTCAAGAACAACCCTTAATGATGCCCCAAAGAATTGTATTTAAAGCCAATTCATTAAAAGAGCATTATGGTTAAAGCCAAGCATTTAATGCATTCAATATAGTCGTTGGGCATGTCGATTAGCTTTGGTAATCGATTACAAGGGTTTGGTAATCGATTACATGGAAAATAGAACGTGTTCTTGGCTTTCTAGGCTTGTGGTAATCGATTACATGGCTTGTGTCAAATCGATTACACGCCCTCTCTCCATTCATGGTAATCGATTACAATATTGATGTAATCGATTACATATCTTGTTTTTGGTCGTGTTCTTGGCTTTCTAAACTGGTAATCGATTACATGACTTGGTGTAATCGATTACACGTTCTCGACTTTCTGGTAATCGATTACGGGGATGGTGTAATCAATTACAATGCTTGGCTGTTTGGCTTGTAATCGATTACTAAACCTTGTAATCGATTACACTATACTTTAAACTCATTTTTCAAGCCTTAAAACAGATTTATATCATTCTAACTTTAGAAAACATGGATTAAACAATATAGAACATTATTTGGCATGATCCAAGGTAAAAGAAGTTCTCTTTTAGGAATTGATCTTTGAAAACCATATTGATTCAAATCATTTTTGAAAAACTATTTGAGATATCTTGGGAGCATTTAACATTGATGTACTATAATGCCTATATCTAAACCTCTTGATATCTTCCTTTGATCTTGGTTTACTCTTTCGCTCTTTGATCTTCATCTTTGTCTTTGTTATCATCAAAAACCATTTGACATGCTTCAAGACATATGCATTCACACTCTCAGTATAAGAACCTCTTCTTCTACCATTTGACCAGGTAAATTGAGCACCTCGAGTCATGATATGGGTTAGATTTAATGAATCTGTCCAACCAGTGAGGGCTTTTTTGTCAAGACCAAATCTTCACATGAAGCTTTATCTGGCAGCCTAGAACCTCTTTGCTCATGAGATCCCAATATAGCATTAAAGTCACCAATGCAACACCACGGTCCTTGATGAGAAATCTTCAAATTATACAGATCGAGCCAGAGATTTCTTCTAATCCGAGCATTAGTTGTAGCATAAATAGCTGATATAAAGAGATCTTGACCATTCAACTTTATAGAGAAAGCAATATATTGGCTAGAATTAGCTATAACAAAGCATACCGATCGTAACATAAACACCACATTGGAAATAAGACCATTCCTATCATTCACAGCAAAAAGATGCAGGTGTGGACTACTCCAGTAGTTAACAGGAATATGATCTTGAGTTAGCCAAGTTTCAGAAATAAACAAGAAATCAGGCTTATGTGAAAGACAAAACTTTGTAAGGACTAACCTTGTATCAAGGTTTCCAATACCTCTAGCATTCCAATAAAGGAGCTTCATTATGCAAAGTTGCTAGGACCAGCCCTTGAATGGGCTCTACTAATCTGAGCTTTTGCATCTTGATTAGCTTTCTTTCTCATCTTCTTTTTTGAGATTTTAACAAATCAGTGTCAAAGATAATCATCAACAACATTTTGTTCAAGAATCTCATAATACTCTTCCTCAATTCCATCACTCCAAAATTTGGAAATTATTCTCATATCTTGTTGAACTTTTGATGGCATATTATTGATAGGAGAAGAGATTATATGACCACTATTAAGAATCAAATCATCAGAGTTAGCGAAAAACTTTCTTCAAAACATGGCTAATTTCATGCACCTGTAAATTATCATTACCATGGTAGGATACACCATCACCAACTGCCATATTTGATATAAAGGTTGAACCTGATTCTGAATAGGAATAACATCTCTGGACTCATCAAAAACAATTTCGATTGAATCTTCATTCTCATCAATCAAATTCTGATAGGCTGTAGCATCCTCAGTAACATTCTCAATTCTGTTAACAACTGGATCTAATTCACTTCCTCTAAATTCTGCATCAATAACATGATCCGGGCTAGCAATTGCATCCAGCACAGTAGTATAAACAACATCATTACCAACTGCTCCATCATTATTAACAATGATAGCTGCCTCATTATTGACAACATCATTGTTTATATTCGACTGCACCAAATTTCTGTCTTCATTCAACGAAAGATCTTCAAATTCCACATTCACCCTATTAGAAACATTAAAGTTAATTCCAGCCTGCTGATTGCTATTTTCACCAACAATGTTAACATTCAACGGCTGAGGGCTTTTGTCAATAATAACTTCCTTCCCCTTATTCATACCAAGATTACCTTCTTGATCAGGAACCTGAGGCGAAAAAGTTGTCACCTGATCCTTAGGATCATTCAACACTACCTTTTTAGGGACATAGTGAAGAAGAGGTTTCTTGCCGATCAAGACTCCTTGATTCTCCTTATTTTTGACCATCTGCTCTTTTCTGCAATCTACTATAGAGTGTCCAATGATGCCACAAGAAGAGCAGAATGGTGAAAGCCTTTCATATTCAACGTCAACAAAGAAGGCAAAACCTTCTCTTTCTAAAAGAATTTGTTCCCTAAGGTCAGAACTCATATCCAAATCAACTAAGATCCTTGCAAAATGGTCTAAGGTTTTGTTTATTGTAGCATCATCCAAAGATAGTGGAACACCAATACCTCTTGCAATAGCAAACAAGATTTTTGGTTTCCAATATTCTTGTGGAAGTCCAAGAATTCTAATTCAACATTGTGCATTTGTTTGCTTCACAAGATTTGGGCTGAAATCAAGTGTCCAAGAAAAGAGTCTTAAAATTCCAGGTTCGAGGTTCCAAGAACCAACTAACCAAACCTTTCTGAGATCCTCTGTTGATGAGAAAGAAAACTCAAAGAACCCCTTTCCAATTGGAATCATCCTCCATTGACCTAATGGCTTCCATAGTTTCAATAACTTGCATCTTAAGTCATTTACCTTGATGGGAGAGTCACCTTTAGAAAGGATCAACCTACCATGTAGGTGATTTTTACAGCTTTCCACACCCGCGAGATACTCATCTTCTGGGATTTTAACAGAGAGTGCATCTCCTTTCATGCATGGAATAAGTAATTGGCTCAAGAGGATATCACATGCATTATTCAGGGCCTGAGCAAAAGTCTTTTTTTTTTTTTTAAAGAAGGAGAGGAGGTGAAGGGGGAAGGAGAGGGAGAAGAAGAAGAATAGGAAGCAAGGAAGCTCCATGGAATGATTGGACCGGCAGCCATGGGAGCATGCAACAAGCATTACGTTTGAACAAACCCTAGCAGAGAGGGTTCAAAAAGCATTACGTTTCCCAAGAAATAAAATAATATATAGATATATCGTTAATTGTATTACTTTTTATATTTTTAATATAATTAATTATATATTAGAAAATTTGGGCACTTGAAAATATAGGTTTTGAAGCTATTGTTTTGTTGGCTTGGGGATTAAGCAGGAACTATTTGTTTTTCGCCCATATGTAATGCCATAATTTGTTTTGGATTTAATTGTGATGTATTATTAGTGTAAATATTTTTTATACTATTAACTAATTATGTATTATTACATTATTAAAATTGTTTGACTCTTATAACAATTACTTTAAAAGTCACACATGTAGTGATGTATGATTAGTTGATAGTATAAAAAACTTTACACTAATAATGTACTAAAATTAAACTCATTGTTTTTGGGTAAATTATTAATTAATTAGTAAGACAGATTGCAAATAAGCACACATAATATAATTACGATTTAATTGTAATGTATTATCAGTATATATATTTTTAACACTATCAATCAACCATGCATTGTCACATCATAAAAAATATTTGATCCTGATAACAATTATCTCAAAAGTCTCACACATGTGATGATGTGTGATTGATTAATAGTATAAAAAACTTTATATTATTAATGCATCAAAATTAAACTCATATAATTAATGACATGTTTAGATTATAGTTTGTAAAGTACTATTTAAGCAAATGGAATTCAAACTATGATTGAAACTTAAATATATGTTGAAAAATAACCCAATCATAATTTTGTTTAATTTATTATTTGTCAATAAAACTCAGTTTATAAACTCCAAACTAGAGTTTGGAACGTGTAAATTATAATTCAAACATGCTATAAGTAGTTTTAAACTCTGTTTGGTGTGCAAATATGCACACTTAGAATTGGAATTCCATCAAGATCGTATAACTTAAGCTAGCAAGAAATAATAAGCTATACTTATAATTTCAAGTTTAATTCAAAATTATTGTCTGAATGATGGTTTAGGTTTTCTTTAAAGAAATTATAAGTATTGCCACAGTTTTAAAGAATTTTTTTTTTAAATGATAGCAATAATAGGTTACTTTAATATTATCAGTCAGGACTCCAATAGCATCTGGATCCTATAAAGACGGACAAAGGCGGATAGAAGCACACCCAAAAGATTACCTCTTAAGTATTTCTCCGTGAAAGAGGCCCTGAGGAGGGTGATCATCATGCATGACCATTAGTTGAGGACTTGAGCGGAGGAGTCGATGCTGTGCACATACATGGGTTATGCAAAGTATCATCTGAATCCCTTCAATCAATATAGTCAACTTGCATTAGCTTAAAAAAGTATAATTTTCATCCATTATTAATATTAAGTTTTTTACACTATATTTCAATTATGCGTTGAAAAATCATTAAAAGAGTTTTATTTTTTTTTGACAATTGTTGTCATAGTCAAATTCTTAATAATGTGGCGACGCATTATTGACTAATAATACAAAACTTTTATACTGAATGGAGCAAAAGAAAATGCAAATCAAATGTATAAACAATTAAATTATTTCTTGTTATATGGTCGTAATGGGTGGTGTTATGAAAGTAGGAGTAGTTGTAATGACAATAATAATAACATTAGTAGTGGTGAGGCGTTGGTAGTGAATGTAATTATTGACGCGAAGAGCGCCCGCAACAAGTGAAAAAATTGAGTTTTAAAACAGAAGTTGTCAAAAGGCCTAACTATGGATAGAATTTGGTATTAAATAAAAAAAATTCAAGGTTGAGAATTATGTGCATCAAGGACTTGTATGATCTCATTCAAATCACAAAATTTACGCATGTCCTTAAGGTCTCAAGTCCAAACTAGTAATCAAAATCACATGTTATAAATGAGGATGCTAATATGAGCTCAATAAGTTTGGGTTAATCAATTAACTATTTTTTTTAATCTGATGTTATCTATATATAAATCTGGGTGTATGAAAAAATTATCAGTGAAAGTTTATAAGTTATTTGTATGTATAATTATTTGTAAAAAAAGAAAAAAATAATCTAACTAAATTTTTGTGTGAATTTGAGTGTTATTAGTTAAAATTTGTCTTTTAATCTGAGCCATTGATTTATTTTAACAATAAATCAATGGCTTAAAAACCATGGTCTATCCATGGACCACTTTGTAAATGGTCCATATTAGACATTCCCTGTTATAGATTATGCCCAAAAACAAGACCTGTGGACCATTTAGAAAAAGTTATTAGTGAACTAAGATATCATCTTTCACTTGAGGAGGCTTCTATCATGGACCCGAAAAATTCTAATATGGACCTCTTAAGAAGAGGTCTATGGATGGATCATTGATTTTTGACCATTGATTTATTATTAAAATAAATTAATGATTCAAATTAAAAGTTAGATTTTTATAGATTTTAACTAGTAGTACTCAGATTCGCACAGAAATCTAGTCAGATTATTGTTATTTTTTTTATGAATAACTGTAAATATAAAAAACTTACAGATTTCAACTGATAATTTTTTTTTATATAATCCAGGTCTACATATTGATACTGTTAAATTAAAAAAAAGGTGGTCTATCTATGAACCCAAACATGTTGGGTCCATGATAGAAGCCTCCTCATGGACCCAACACGTTTGAGTCCATGGATGAACCACTTTCTTTTTTTAATCTGACAGTATCTATACGTAAATTTAGATATATAAAAAAATTATCAGTTAAAATATGTAAATTTTTTGTATATACAATTGTTCGTAAAAAAAGAAAAAAAAGAGTGATTTGACTAAATTTCTGTACGAATCTGAGTAGTACTAGTTAAAATATGTAAAGATTTAACTTTTAATCTCAACCAATGATTTATTTTAATAATAAATCAATGGTTAAAGAAACCATGGTCCATCCATGGACTACTTTTGAGTGGTCCATATTAGATTTTTCCTTCACTTGCATGTATGTGAAAGTGTGTGAATGTAAGTTTATATAAATATCCTTATTCTAAGTCAAGACCATAATTAGTGTGACTAAAAAAGTCATATATGTTATGCTTAAATTTTTAAAAAATGTCAAATTAATTCATTGTATAGAATAATCAAATAATAAAGAAAGGAGCTATGCACATTAATTTAATTTTGATTTGTTATTATTTCAATTTTTTTATATTATCATTTAATTATATTTTGATAAATTATGAAAATAATTTGAACATAACAATTAACAATTTCTTAGGATCAAACCGTAAGAAATATCCTTATGTTAATAGAAATATTCTTATGAAAATAAAACTAGAGCTTGCTAGAAATTTATCATGGAAGATCCCTTGACCGGATCATGGTCAAATGTTACCAGATTGAAGGTGTATCATGCTCCTAAGATTAAGAAAGGTGGACTTTGAAGCCTAATGGGGTATTGAAGTAGTAGCTTTCACAGCTCCAAGTTTATAAATAGGTCTCTAAGGCACTAAAGAAAGGATCCTCGAATGATTACACAAAAAACATTTACATTTTAGTCATTTTACCTTTAATATTTTAGCACTTTACAACTTTACCTTTATATCCCAGCCAATTTATTGTTTTGCTTTACATTTTCAAGCACTTTGTAACATTTCTTTATAGCTTGCAATTTTATTTTACACAATTTGCTTTGCTTTTATTTTGAGGCTTAATCTACATTCCTTGTACTTTAAATTCATGTTCATGTACTTTGCTTCATTAAAGTTGATTAATGCAATTCAGTTTCCTTTTCATTTGCAAATGTTAATTTACATTAAATCCTAGGTTGAGTTCTTTGTTTGGTTAGCTTAGGAACCCATACTGAAAGGAATTTCTCCTTTTTGAAAGTTTCCTTTGACGAAGCTCATACTACATTGAGACAATGTAAAGAGTGTGGAGTTTGCTTTTGCTTCATTAGTAAAAGCTAAATTTTGCTTTTTTAGCACCAACATCGTTTTAGCAAGCTAGGTGGGACCTTTGGATTCAAGATCTTCGCAATTTCTAGGTGTTTTTGAACAAATTCAGCATTTTGAGCATATACATTTAAGGTATGGCCTTTGCATTTCTTCTCCATCTATGAGTTCACACGTTGGAAAACCCGTTGCTCCTCCTTTTGGTCATTAACGCAAACCCTAATATTGTTGTCGCTCAAGCCATAGGTAATCCTGCTATCTTCGAGAATATAGCCAATATTATGGAACAAAATGATAATCTTGCCTTTATACGCTATAGAATTGACCAAAGTGTGGGGGAAATTGCCCCTTTCATAACAACTCAAATAATTGAAGTTATGAGGCCTCTCGTAGTGAACGAAGACAAGGAGGCCAGGGACATAACTTAGGGAACCATTCCTCAATATGGCCATCCAGTGGCTAGAAATACGTATTCTATTATGTCACCAACAACTTATCCTACGTCAGCAATGTGGCAAATTTCTATTGTGACCTATCCTTCTATAGCCATAGTTATCATTGCTCTATGGCAGTTGATGGTGGCTTTGGGAGAGCTTAGCTCTTTTAAGTGTCGACAAGTCAAATTGGCATTTCATTCTTCTTATTATACGAATACAAGCTGCTTGCTTATTGGCTATTGTCACAATTGAATCAGAATTACTGTATCAATGAAAATATCGTATTGTAGTCACAGACAACATAGTAGCTTTGACGTGCGAGAAAAAATCCCATTTCTTTTTTTGACAAAAGCCAAGAACCTTCCTTCGATCCCAAAAGTCTATCTTCAACAATAGGGGAGCAAAAAAGTTAAAGAAAGAATAATAATGAGAAGAAATAAGGTTACTCAACTCTTTCAAGTTCGATTTCTAGTGGTCCGAATTTCGGGACTTTCCTTCTTGATCTTCTGTATGGCGGTCTGCTATTGGATTTCGATGATCCTGGGGGACCTTTCATTCTTTTGGCAGAGATTTTGGTCACTAGCAGGTGACCCCTCTCCCTTCTCTTTTGTAAAATAGGTTTTTCAGGAGGTTTAGCCTTCGCTATTGGTTCAACGATCAGGCTCTTTTGACCATCGAAGTTTCAAACCCCGATTTGCCTCAATCGATGATGTCAAAGTCTTCTCAGGAATCGCACGCATCACTGGCGGAGTCTGCACCTCCGCCTTGGAAGAAAGAATTGAGGAGCTAAAATCCTAATTTTTATATATTTTTGTTATAAAAAATAAATATTATTATATCTCAATATATTTAATTTTATTAATTTTGTGACATTATCATTGTTTCTTTTGAGATAAATAATTATTAAATTATATACTAATTATAGATATTTAAAAGTAAAAGTGATATAATCAATAAGATATTTAGATGTATCATAAAAAAGAATAATTAAAGAAGAATTTTTACACCTGAACTTGTATGACACTACAGATATCATTATGCTAGACTAAGTTACGTAAGTCTACATGGCCAAATGCATTTGGTATAGGCTTGTTGGGCTGCCACGGTGAACTTGCATACAAAATGCTATTGGGCTATTGAGTTGCTGGGCCCCAATAAATTGAAGAAAGGCTGTGCAATAATTAAACAAATCGGACCAAGAAAAATAAAGCAAATAGTGCGCTGGAAAAAAAAACAAAGAAACTTAACCTAACCTATTTAAAGACATTGGACAATGTACAACAGGGAGGGAGGACGCCAAATTGCAAAGATTGGAACGCGGCACAAGGAGCCAATAAAAAAAAAAAAAATGAGATACACAAGGCCGCACAAATTGTATTTGTTTTAGATGATTTAATTTTGTTTAGGAAATTTTTTTTGTTCTATAATTATACAATGATGATAATTATTGATTTTTAATTTTTATTTAATTTAATTTTTATTGATTATCTTTTAGTTAATGAGTAAATTTAAATTGATCTTTTAATCATATGTCTAATTCTTGTAATCTTAGATGTGGATTGTGTAATAATATTCAATACTTTTGTGATTTAATATTGAATAATTCGTGTATATGTTAAATGATTTATGTCATAATTTGAATACGCTACGTTATTTTTTAGATGAATTATGTAATTAATTAGATTACAATAATCTTTAGTGGTGTTCAAAACTTGTAGCTGTAGACACTTCATAGAATAAGATTAATTTCTATTCAAGTTAAATTCATCTTTGTATGATTAGTAGTAAATTCGAGATCTTGAAATTGTTCTATAATTGATCTTGTATTTTACTTTAAGTCATTTCATTTAAATTTATTAATTAATTTTAGTTTTAGTTTAGCATGTAATTTAAATTCTTAAATTAATTAAATAAAATTAAAATATCTTTTCTTTCTACTTTAAATTAATTTAGGTAAATATTAAATTTTAGTTAATCCTATCACTCATTATAGGTACGACACCTTTATATTTGTATATATTACATAAATTTTATACTCTTACAAGTAAATGATAATTTTATTACTTGAAAATTCTCTACCAAGTTTTTAGCGTTGTATTCAAGAATTGATTTTGTGATTGCTTTAATTTAATTTTTACCTATTTTAATTTTTAGTCTAGGATTTTTTTATTTATTTAATTTTCAGTTTTATTTATTTTATTTGTTTGGTCTTAGTGTTTTTATTTTTATTTTTATTGTTTTTAGTTTTTGTTGAAAAGGTTGGAGAAGGTCAATTCTACTCAAGCTTGTGACTCTCCAGATACTTTTATTTCAACTCTTAATCTCTTTTAGTTTGATATTTTATTTGGTTTATGTTAGGGAGACGTTTCTTGTCATTAGATTTAAAAGAGTACGATTCTTAGATAGAGCGTATACTTAGAGCACTTAGAGCACAAAGCCAAATTGTACTTATTGATGCTAATTTAAATATGGCAAATAATAATGGAACACTTAGGGAGTATTTTACTCCAAATGTATATGATTCTCCTGCTTGTGTCAGTTTGCTTGGGGGGGCTTGAGTATGAAAATCCTTATAAGCACCTAGATGCATTCTTAAAGGTATGTTCCACCTTTAATATCCCTAATGATACTGACGATGTAATTCGTCTCCGTCTTTTTCCCTTTTCTTTAAAAGATAAGGATAAATATTAGTTTTCTACTTGTGATAACATTGCTACTTGGGATAAATTATCAAGAGAATTTTTAAAGAAATATTTCTCAATAGGTAAACTTACTGCAATGAGCCGTGCCGTCACTACTTTTTCAGAAGTTAATAATGTACAATTTCATGAGAGTTAGGAAAGATTTAAAGGTCTTTTGCGTTGTTGTCCACACCATGAAGTTCCTAAATGGCAATAAGTGCAAAGCTTTTGTTCTGGATTGAATGAACACAATCAGTAGATGGTTGACGCATCGTGTGGAGGTACTTTCTTGCACAAAACCCTAGATGAGGCATGATAATTATTTGAGCACTAAAGTGTTTATTCACAATTGCATGACTCATCTTCACAGCCAGATATACTAAGGCAATTAGGGAATAAATGGCGAATTTATGAGATTTCACACACATCTGATTTGGTAATTAAGGTGAAATTTTTATATAAGAAAATGGACCTGGTGGATGCATTCTCTAGGAAGATAGATCAGTTGTTATCTTTGAGTAAAAAACATACTAATTCTTCTAATGTGCATAATGTGCATACCATTTGTTCTAACCCTTCTCATACTTCATATGATTGTCTTGTTGCTTCACAATTTTTTGAATTTTCACTAGAGCAGGCTAATGTAGCCCAAGGATTTCCTCCACAAAATAACCCATATTCTAACACTTACAATCCTAGTTGGAGGAATCATCTTAACTTCTCTTGGAAGCAACAAGGTGTTGAAGTACAACAAGGACAACAACTTAATCAAGTAGGTCAAATTGTTATGACACCACTCATTGACTGTCAACCACAAGGGTATGCATCTAATCCATCTCAAGCATCAAGCAGTAGTCTTAACTTGGAGGACAAAATAGATATGGCATTTTCTTGTGTGACAAACTTGTACTCTAGGATGCAATTCATGAAATCTAGTATGCCACTTTTAGACTCTCACACTCAATCTATAAAAAAATTAGAGACTCAAATTGGACAACTAGTCATTACTATAGGAAATAGAAAGGAGGGCAAGCTTCCAAGCCATCCTATAGAGAACCCGATAGGTCAAACCCATAAGCAAGTTAAGGCTGTAATGATTCTAAAGAATAGGAAAAAGATTGACAATTGGGTGAATAAAGAGAAAGTGCATGATATTGGGGAAGTGGAGAACCATGAAGAAGATATAGATTCAAATCATTCCTATTCTCCTAAAGCTTCTAATTCCATACTTTTGATTCCATATGAGCCAAAGGTTCCTTACCCTAAAGCTTTACATGCACCATTACCTTTTAGGAAAGATAAGCAGATGGAGGATATTCTTGAGACCTTTAAGCAAGTAAAGATCAATCTTCTCCTTTTTGATGCTATTCAATAGATTCTTGCTTATGCTAACTTCCTTAAGGACATGTGCACATTTAAAAGATAATCTAAAACACATATGTCTAAGAACGTTCGCTTAAGTAAGAACAAGTAAGCTCAATTTTGCATTTTAAGACACCACCTAAGTTGAAAGATCTTGATGTTCATACTATTTCTTGTTATATTGGTGATCATAGGATTGATAAAGTACTCTTGGATCTAGGTTCTAGTGTTAATCTGAGGCGATATTTTGTTTATGAAGAACTAGGCTTAGGTGAGTTCTAGTCATCAAATTGTTCTATGCAATTAACTGATAGGTCAGTTAGGATCCCTAGAGGAAGAGTTAATGATGTCTTAGTAAAAACTGATAAGAGATTCTTTCTTGTTGATTTCGTAGTGCTTGATATGGAACCTTCTTACTCATAAAAAAAAAAAAGAAATTCCTATCATTTTAGGGAGGCTTTTTTTAGCCACTATTGATGCTAACATTAGTTGTAGGTTTAGGGTAATAGATGTCTCAGTTATAAACACGAGAATTAAATTTAATATCTTCAAGCCTACTGGCCAACCTGTTATGAAAGATGAATCTGAGTATACCTTTGTAGATGTGATTGATGAGAGAGTTAAAGAGACTATGCTGTCTATTTTGTCTAAGGAACATTTAGAGAGTATACCTTCATGCAGTGAGTTGGAGGCTTTTGACTCGAGAAGTGATGTAGTTAGGGTTAATGTGATTTTTGGTTGTTCTTCATCTCTTGAAGCTACCCTGTACGTAGTAAGGTAAGAGCATTTACCTCCTTGAGTTGATTTGAATTTAATAACTCTAGTTGTAGGTATAATTTTCTTTTACTCTTTAGATAGTTTTATTTTATTGTTTGAGTTGACTTAAGTTACTTCTCAGAGTTCGAAGTTTTTGTATGGGGATGTAAATAGTATCGACCAACAAAAAAATAAAAAAATTCAAAAAAATAGTTTGCTTGTTTGTTTATTTTATTTCAATTTTCTTTTCATTGCTAACAATTATCAAGGTATAGTTATCCTCTTTTATTCTCTTTTAATTGCTAAGCATTTTAGGTATGTGACTGTTCCCCATTATTCTTTATTTTTTTGTCCCAATAATTATTTTGATGCATATTGGTGATTATTTCTTAAGTCTAGATTTAATTTGAAACATTGAGCACGATGCTTGGCTTTGATTGGGGGTGAACGTTACTTGAATATCCAGTCATGTTATCATCATACCACTATTATGTGAATTTTTTTTGCCTATCATCTTACTCAAATTGTTTCAAATTATCACATAGCTACTTATGGATATCTCATTGTTGAAAAATTGAAATAATTAGAGAACTTGATGAGAACATGTGGATATTATTTTTACCTAGTGAGTTTTGAATCATTCATTTTTATTTTGAGAGTATTTTTTGACCTTCCAATATTTCTTGTTAGTGTTCATAATTTTTTTTCCTCACTGGATCTTTTCATTATTATTTTCGACTAAAGAGAAGTTTTATGTTACATTTGCATTTAATTTGATGTCATGAAAATTGATTGAGTTATGTATTTTCTTAAGAGATGATATTAGACCATGATTCTTGTTTTGAGCCTTAAATATATTATTTTTGTTCTTTCAAATATTATTGCTAGTTACCCCTTTTGAGTATGTTTATTAAGCCTTTCTTTCTTAACCATTTTCCAAAGTGTTTTAGAAAAAAAAACATTATTATTGCAATATGAGGGTGATATAAGGAATGTTGTGACAAGGAAAGAAATGAAGTGAAACTGAAAAAAAGTTTGGAAAAGTCAAAAAAAGAAAATGGAAAAACGTGAAGTTGGAAAAACTTAAGAAACAAAGTGTTGGTATTGGGAATTAGCCGAATAAAGTAATTTAAAGAAAATAAAAATGATATTGAAAGTGTAGATGTGAGATTCAAGATATTCTTGAAACACTTTTGATTTTCATTGTTTCCCTTTAACCTTCATATTTTCCCTTTACCCGCTTTACAACCTTAATAAAACCCTATTTGATCTTATGAGATTGTATAGTTTTATCAATGTACATGGTTAATCTAAAAGTGTGATATGAAATATTTTATTAGCATCCTTCCATGAAACAATATGTATTTTATTTCCTCAACATTCTTTCATTTATTTTATATGAGAAATTTGTTTTGATTTGTATCAAGTACTCTTCTCACATAGACTTGCTATAAGTGACATCATATTTCCGAGTGATTTTCATTGTTGAGAATAATACTTGTGAGGATTTCATGTGGTTGAAATATATATATATATTTTGTATAAGGATTCCAGTTATGATATCTGGAGATGATGAGTACATGTCGTAGTAGTTATATTATTCACACACTTTGAGTTTGATGAGGTAGAATTTTTTGTGGCAATTATGGTGTTCTTCTGATACATGACTGATATTTTTAAGTTGAGATAAAATTTGATTGAATTGATTGGAGATATGATTTACTTTAAGCTTTGTTTTAAGTCGCTTTCAATGATAGGGACTAGCAGTAAGCTGATTGGGGGTTGTGATAGTAGCTAAATTTTTATATATTTTTCTTATAAAAATATGCATTATTATATCTCAATATATTTAATTTTATTGATTTTAGGACAAATCGCCTTCAAGAACATAATTGAACATTAACAAAGATAGGATTATAATTTATCATAGGGGGTAGTAAAGTTGATTCTTAATCCTAGGCATTTAAATCTTTGTTGAAACTCATCTTTTCTAATTTTATTTGTTTACTTTATTGCTCTGCTTTTCATCTTAATTTTAATTGAGCTTTTACTATCTATTTTACTCGCTTAAATAATCAAAGTCACTGTAAGAGTTAGTAATCAATCAATCCTCATAGGAACGATTTTTATTTTACTACTTGTACGATCTGTGCGCTTGCAGAAAGTCCACAACATTGACTGTTCTAATCCTAAGTAAGCTTTTGGAAAGAGTGACAGAAGTCTCATTTGTTAATGTTCCTATCATAATGTCAATGTTTACTTGTTACTTGTATATAATTGCCTAATTCTCCATGACAGTGTGTGTACACTCATTGTCAAATCCATATAGAGAATCCTCACACGAAACACTTTTATACTCGTGAGTTATGGAGTTGAACTTTCTGCTTGAGATGTTCTTGACGTTGCATGTGTTAGGGCTTCAAGTTAGATGGATATAGTTTGGAATACACACACACTCTGTGGATTGCTATAGGCGAATTGCTTATGATAGTGTTATTGAATTCCTAAGATTGTTTTGATACGTGAATCTGAAAAATGTGAATTGATAGGAAGTTTTATTATTTTCGTAGTCTCTTTCATCTCTTTTGCATATAAATTGCTAGGGACTAGCTTTACGCAAGTTGTGGGTGTGATGAATGTATAAAAGTGCTCTTTAAATACCTTATATTGGACTAAAATGCTAAAATGTGAATAGAAATAATTGGAATTAATGTATATTCTTTAATTGAGTTCCTATTTACTGTGGAATACACTTAAGCAGATTTTTATGTTTAATTTCAGAGTTTATAAAAGAGCAAGTCAAAGCCCAGTCAAATTCAAAGGAGGACTCTCATGGTGTTTGAGAGCAATTTGGATTAAAAAAAATCACAAAAGAAAATTGCAAGAAGCCCAAGTCTGAAATTCACTAGGAGATAACCTGAACATATTTTTGTATTTTAATCATAACCCTCATCTGATATTGGATTGGCATGCTTCAAGTGGCGTTGGAAAGCTTACGCAAAGCACTACAATTCAATGTTAGATAGTATTTATCTGATTCAGACGTTTACTAGGTCAAAAATGGGCTGCAATCCAAGCCTAGAAACTAGAGAATATTCCTCAGCATTTTTTTATTTCATTTTCTTTTTAGGGTTTTGTTGAGGGACATATAAGGGCTAAACTTTTTGTGAAGAGAAAGGGGCAGACAACAAACTTGAATGTTTTCTCTAGAATTCATTTGACTTTCATCATAGTATAGAGAACTAAATTCTTAAGGAGGGCTAGGGATGAACTTGCACACTAGATGATATTTTTAATTTATTTTTAATTTATGTATTTGATTTTCAATTACTAAAACTCCTTTTCTTTATCATTCTCAATTCATTGTTGATGTTCTCTTCTTCGAATAATCATAGAATTTATTTTATTTATGGATTCAGTTATATTTTTTCTATTGAATGAAGTAGTTCTTTGATTACGTTTGGATCACTACTGGAAATTTGGATTTTAGAGACCGAAAAATCGGTCTTTAAATCATGAAAATCGATCTCTAAAATAATAAGCGACCGATTTAGCGACTGATTTAAATCAGTCTCTAAAACCCTCGTCGCTAAATATTAGCAACTGATATTGGTTGGTCACTAAATTTAGAGACCAATTTAGAGACTATTTTTTCAATCTTTAATGTCAGTCAAATATTGGTCTATTATTTTTCAAAAAAGTACATTAGAGACTGATTTAAAAACCAATTTATTAGAAACTGGTTTTTGATCTCTAAATCAGCCTTTAAATCAGTTTCTAAATCAGTCTCTAATAACATGAATATATTATATATTTTATAAAATTAGTCGCTAACTCGGTCTCTAAACTAGAGACCGTTTTATCAGTCTCTAAATCAGTCTCTAAATTGGTCTCTAAAGGGCTGAATATATTTATATATTTTATAAAATTAGTTACTAAATCGGTCTATAAACTAGAGATCGATTTATCAGTCTCTAAATCGGTATCTAAAGTCTCTAAATGTCTTTTTTAATAATCACTAGAAGATCCATCCGTAATACGCAAACTTCAATTTAATCTATATTATTATTCTTTTTCTTGTTTTTTAGAGAGGAAAACTCTGAATTTTTCTTATTTCAATTGGCTGTAAAATATAAAGGAATATATAGGAGAAAACATGGCTACAAGTCTGCCACTAAATCTCCTTAATTCCAATAAAAATAACCTAAATTGAACTTTAAGCATATTCCTTAAACCAATTTACCAATAAAATGGAGCATCAATGAGTATGTATATTGGGAATTGCGGATACATCACGCAGCGGAATAAAAAAAAATTCCCTCAAAGGATCCATGTGAAAAAGCCATAATCCGAGTTTTAAAAATTGTTTACCTCTTGAAGTGTGATCAAAATAAGTGACGTGAATCACCAACACTGTAACAACGATGATGTCTCTACAGTATCCACACGAACAGACTCACAAATGTCCAACGTCTGCAAATAGGAGTCACACCTTTCACACACAGTGCTAGCTGCGAAGAGAAAAGAAGAAACCTGTCACTCTCTCACTTACTATTTCTGTCAAGTGCAGCCAGGGTTTGTAATGCATGCCTTGACAGCCCCTTAGTAGTGCTATTTATAATAGCTGCTGTCTCATGCTAGTGAGAGCAGCAATAAGGTAAGCTGTGCAACTATAGACTCATCTGTTATAAGTCTGTCCCACAATTGAATCCAAGTCCAACTTGTGTTTGCTACGCAACAATGAAGATGTATTTTGATGATAACAAACATAAGGATGATGAGAAGACCAAGTCCAAGTATTTAAAGATTAGCTTTAGGACTTAGGATCTATCATGTATGGAGCAGTTAATTAAATATCTCAAATGATCAAAGATTACCTAAACTAAAGGTTTTTAAAAGATCAAATGTTTTAAAAGTTAAAAACAAGCATTTCGAAGCTTTTTGGAAAGGATTTTGAACTGTTTTTAACCGAGGTATTCGAATACCTCAATTTGGTATTCGAATAACTTTGATTCGTGAACCGATATTTCTTCTTTGTCAAAACAGAGGCATTCGAATACCCCATATGGTATTCGAATACCCATTCAGAATGAACCATTTTTTAAATGAGGCATTCGAATACCCCATATGGTATTCGAATACCCCGCTTTCGAAATATGCCTTATTTTAATGAGGTATTCGAATACCCTTGACCGGTATTCGAATAACTCCAACTTAAACAGTTTTAAAAGAGTTTTTGACAGAGGTATTCGAATACCTCCTTCGTGCATTCGAATACCCCACGAGAAACAGAGCTACGTTTTAAACAAAGATACGAAGAATCAGAAAGTTTTTAATGCTATTAATTGCTCCCAACGGCCATATTCTTCCACGAGCTCTATAAATAGAGGCCTGGGACTTCTCTGAAAACTCCCTTGACATTGTGACAATTTTTGCTTGCTTGAAAACGTGCTCTACCTTATTCTCTCTTTATTTTCTGAACTTATAATTGCTTAATTCTTGAGATATTTGAAAAACAGCTTTCCTTAGTGCTTCAATTTGTATTTATCTACTCTTAGCGAGAGTTTCACTTCATCTCTATATTTATTTCTGTGTATTGAGGGTGAGGTATCCCCAAGGATTGTATAAGGGTGAGGTATCCCTTTTGTTTATTTGAGGCTTGAGCACAAGGGTTGAGTTTCCCTGTGTGTGAAAAGTGCTCCGTATTGTAAAGGTTACAAGCACCTGTTGTTTAAGCTTGTCTTGAATAGTGAAAAATCTCGAACGGTGTTTCGGGGACTGGACGTAGGCCACAAGTGGTTGGTGGTCGAACCAGGATAAATACTGTGCCTGTTTTTCTTCCCTTATTCTCTTTATTTTATGCACTCTATTTATTGATTCCTGCAATTTATTTATTACTTGCTCTTTCTTTTTCTCATCTCTTTCATATTCTTTAATAATTATATTGAGCAAAATTTATTTGTTTAAAGCGTTTGCAAAAGTTTTTGTTACTCAATTCACCCCCCCTCTTGAGTACTGGAAGCCACTTGGTAACAAGTGGTATCAGAGCTAGACTCTTGTATAAAGAGCTTAGCCGCTTCAAGAGAACATGGCTTCCTTAAATGGTTTTTCTGAGGGATCTTCCATAAACCGACCACCCTTTTTCAATGGGGATGGTTATGCATATTGGAAGGAAAGAATGAAAATCTTCATCGAATCTATTGATCTAGATGTGTGGGATGTCTTTGTCGAAAAACAGCGCATTTATACCTACACGCGTTGTCGATGGTGTAAAAACCGAGACACCTAGAAGTGATTGGTCTGATGAGGATAAAAGAAAGGTCCAATATAATTTAAAAGCTAAAAACATCATTACCACCGCTTTGGGGTATGATGAGTTTTTAGAATTTCTAATTGCAAAACCGCTAAAGAAATGTGGGACACTTTACAAGTTACCCATGAGGGTACTAGTGAAGTTAAGAGGTCGAGAATAAATTCTCTAACTCGCGAATATGAACTGTTTAGAATGAACCAAGGAGAAAGCATTCAAGAAATGCAAAGAGGTTCACCCACATTGTTAATCATCTTGCATCTTTAGGAAAAGTTTTACTAACGAAGATTTGATTAATAAAGTGTTAAGGTGTTTAAGCAGATTTGGCACCCAAGGTGACAGCAATTTCGAGAATCAAGGGACTTGACAACCATGTCATTAGCCACCCTTTTTGGAAAACTTCATGAGCACGAACTAGAACTGAGCAGATTAAGTCAAAGCGAAGAAAATGATAAAAAGAAAAAGGGGATAGCGCTTAAAGCCACTTCCTCAACAATTGACAATGATGATGAAGAAGATGAAGAAAGCTCAGAAAACATTGAGGTAAACGAAGAAAATCTCAGTCTGTTAGTTAAAAAATTTGGTAAATTTCTCAAGAAAAAGGGAATGCAAAGAAGACCTCCCTTCCCTCCGAAGAAGACTCATTACAAAGGCGAAGGAGCTTCATCAACTCCTACTTGCTATGAATGTGGCAAGCCTGGTCATATGAAAATGGAATGCCCAGTTTACCAAAAGAAGAAAGAGAGACTTGAGAAGAAGCCCTTCAAAGAAAGAAAAGCAAGAAAAGCCTATATAGCATGGGATGAAAACGACATGGATTCAACTGACAGCTCAGATAGCGAAGAAGCTCAACTCTGTCTCATGGCCAAAGGAGAAGAAGAAGAAAGCGAAAATGAGGTAAGTTCTAACTCTACTTTACTCGCCTCTTATGATGAGTTACAAGATGCCTTTGAAGAATTGCATGACGAATCAATAAAACTCTCAAAACAAATTTCTTCCTCTAAGAAAAAAAAAATCTCTTCTTTAGAAAATAAAATTCTTATTTTAAATAAAGAGATTGAAGAACTAAAAATTGAAAATGAAACTTTGGGAATCATTGATGCATGCTCATCTCATCCCTCACATGCTTCTACTTCTTATTCTTGTTCTTCATGTCACACACTTGAGAAAGAAATTGAAGACTTAAAAATACCCTTGCCAAATTCACTTCTGGGAGAGATAATCTAAATATTATATTAGGGAAACAAAGGGTTGTTTTTGAAAAAGCTGGAATTGGTTATAACCCGAAAAATCAACATAAATCTTATAAAAATTTTTTCGTTTATTCAAGTACTTCCAGCAGTCCATTTATTAAATGTTTTTACTGTGGAAAGAAAGGTCATAGTGCTTCAACATGCAATGCTAGAAAGAATATTAACACAAAAATTGGGACAAAAATGGTTTGGGTTCCAAAGGGTACTTTGCCTAAAACTGACACTCAAGGACCCAAGAAAATTTGGGTACCAAAAGTTAAAAATTAAAATTGTGTTGTAGGTGTGCTTGAAAGCCAGGAGCTCAAGTTGGTATCTCGACAGCGGCTGTTCCAAGCACATGACTGGAGACGACTCAAAATTCACCATGTTTATTCCCAAGAATCATGGACATGTTACTTATGGAGACAACAACAAGGGAAAAATTCTTGGAGTCGGAAAAGTTGGCAAGAATCCAAATTCCTCTATTGAAAATGTGTTGCTTGTTGAAGGCTTAAAACATAATCTTCTTAGTATTAGCCAATTATGTGACAAAGGTAACAAGGTAATTTTTGATTCAAATTGTTGCATAATTGAAGATAAAAATGATAAACATGTTAAATTCATTGGTCATAGAATAAATAACATTTATATGATTAGCCTTGATGATATATCTTCAAATGATGCGAAATGCCTTTTAAGTAAGAATGATGATTCATGGTTATGGCATAGGAGAATTGCACACATTCACATGGATCACCTAAGGAAGTTGGTCTCTAAAGAGCTAGTAATTGGACTACCAAAGCTTAATTTTGTTAAAGATAAATTATGTGATGCATGTCAAAAGGGTAAACAAATAAAGGTCTCTTTTAAATCAAAAAATATAGTTTCAACTACTAGACCTTTACAACTTTTGCACATGGATTTATTTGGACCCTCTAGAACTATGAGCTTTGGTGGGAATTACTATGCTTTAGTGATTGTGGATGATTTTTCTAGGTTTACATGGACTTTATTTCTTGCAAATAAAAATGATGCATTTCTAGCATTTAAAAGACTTGCCAAAGTTATTCAAAACGAAAAAGGTTTTCAAATTTCTTCTATAAGAAGTGATCATGGTGGCGAATTTGAAAACAATGTTTTTGAAAATTATTGTGATGAACATGGCATTAATCATAATTTCTCTGCCCCTAGAACTCCACAACAAAATGGAGTTGTAGAAAGGAAAACCGTTCTTTAGAAGAAATGGCGAGAACTATGCTTAATGAGGTGCTTCTTCCTAAATATTTTTAGGGCGGATGTCAGAATACAGCTTGTTATGTTATGAACAGGGCCCTTATAAGGCCTATTTTAAAGAAAACCCATATGAATTATACAAGGGAAGAAAGCCAAATGTCGCACATTTTCACGTTTTTGGTTGCAAATGTTTTGTTTTAAATAATGGAAAAGATAACCTAGGCAAGTTTGATGCTAAGTCTGATGAAGGTATATTTCTTGGTTATTCAAATCATAGTAAGGCTTTTCGTATATATAATAAAAGAACTATGACTATTGAAGAATCTATACATGTTGCATTTGATGAAACTGACCCAAATGGATCGAGAAAGGATCTTGTTATTGATGATGTTGCGAAGCCTTAGCGGAAACACATTTGGATAGCAAAGAAAAAGAAATCAAGGAGCAAGAAGATAAACAAAGACACGAGGATTCACAAGCTTTGGAGCTTCCCAAAGAATGGCGTACCTCAAAATATCATCCGCTTGATCAAGTAATAGGTGATGTATCCAAAGGTGTAAGTACTCGAAACTCCATTAGAAATGCTTGTAACCACTTAGCCTTTGTTTCTCAAATCGAACCTAAAGACATTAATGAAGCCTTTAATGATGAACATTGGTTTCTAGCTATGCAAGAAGAATTAAATCAATTTGAACGAAACCAAGTTTGGGAACTAGTTCCTAGGCCTAATAATCATCCTATTATCGGTACTAAATGGGTTTTTAGAAACAAACTTGATGAAGCTGGCATAATAACTAGAAATAAAGCTAGACTTGTAGCAAAAGGCTATAATCAAGAAGAAGGTATAGATTATGAAGAAACCTATGCACTGTAGCGAGACTAGAAGCTATTAGGATGTTACTTGCTTTTGCTTGCATCATGGATTTTAAATTATATCAAATGGATGTTAAAAGTGCTTTTTTAAATGGCTTTATCCAAGAGGAAGTATACGTTGACCAACCTCCGGTTTTGAAAATTATGATTTACCTAACCATGTTTTCAAATTGAAAAAGGCTTTGTATGGTTTAAAACAAGCTCCACGAGCTTGGTATGAAAAGATTAAGTAAGTTCCTTTTAGAACACAATTTTACAAGAGGTAAAGTTGACACAACTCTTTTATTAAAAATAAAAACCATGATATACTCCTTGTACAAGTGTATGTAGACGATATCATATTTGGTGCTACTAACGAAAATCTGTGCAAGGAATTTGCCAAAATCATGCAAAGCGAATTCGAAATGTCCATGATGGGAGAACTCAATTTCTTCCTTGGACTTCAAATCAAGCAAACAAGGAGTGGAACGTTCATTAGCCAAACAAAGTATTGCAAAGAACTTCTCAAGAGGTTTGGAATGGACAACTCAAAGCATATGGCTACACCAATGAGTACTTCGTGTTACTTGGATAAAGACGAAGCAGGTAATTCTGTAGAAATTACTAAATATCGAGGTATGATCGGATCTCTTCTCTATCTCACTTTGCTAGTAGGCCTCGATATAATGTTTAGCGTATGCATGTGTGCTCGATATCAAGCTAATCCTAAAGAGTCGCATTTAAGTGTCAGAAACGTATTATGAAATATCTAGGTGGCACTACACAAGTGGGCTTGTGGTACCCCAAAGGTGCCACTTGTAGTCTTATTGGTTATTCTGACTCCGATTTTGCTGGATGCAAATTGGATCGGAAAAGCACTAGTGGAACATGTCACTTGCTTGGCAATTCCTTAGTTTCTTGGCATAGCAAGAAACAAAATAGCGTGGCTTTATCCACCGCTGAGGCCGAATATGTGGCGGAAGTTGTTGTGCTCAAATTCTATGGATGAAGCAACAACTTTTAGACTTTGGTCTTGACTTAATCACATCCCTATAAGATGTGATAATACTAGTGCAATTAATCTGACAAAGAATCCCATTATGCACTCTAGAACTAAGCACATTGAGATAAGGCACCATTTTATACGAGATCATGTTCAAAAAGGTGATTGTGTGTTAGAATTTGTTGAAACCAATAATCAACTTGCTGATATTTTCACAAAACCTTTACCTAAAGATTCGTTCTTTCATTTAAGAAGAGAGCTTGGCATTTTGGATCAATCGTGTATTTAATTTGTTAAATTTAATACTCATTGATTTATTTATCTTTAATTGTTACTGACTTGAGCGTCGGAGATACCCTCCATTTTGTTTTGCAGGTACTCATTTAATCGGGTAAGCTTTAATCTTCAAAATTGCATTCTGGACGTAATATTTGGTGTTTTTCTATCTAAGTTATTCGAATACCTTCATCTGGTATTCGAATACCTCGCATGCTTTCATGATTAATTAACCAGGAGTATTCGAATACCTTAGTAGTTATTCGAATACCCTGAAGCCTCTTGATATCAGGCTTTTGTTCTTGTCTCTGGTATATTCGAATACCCTAAGCAGTATTCGAATACCTACTTATCTGAGTCAATCTTATATGGACAGAGTATTCGAATACCCTAAGCAGTATTCGAATACCATCTTTCCAAATTGCCCTGACCTTTGCGTTTCCTAACAGCAGTATTCGAATACCAACCGAGGTATTCGAATACCTCAGGTCTGAGCTTTATATAAGCCCCTTCGTTCACCCGTTCACTCATCTCATTTCCCATTTCTTCTCTCTCGTTTTTTCATCTCCTATTCGAATACCATCTCCTTCGTATCACCCAACCGTCACTCCCTCTCTTTTCAAACCCATTCCTCTCATCTTCTACCTTCATCCATGGCTTCCTCCTCCAAACGTGCTCGCACAAAGACCGCGCCTTGCAACAACCCATTGGATTTGCGACGGCTCTCATCTCACCCGAAACTCTTGGACGGTTCATCTCTCATTTCGTAGAACGAAACCTTGTGCAGCCCAAGTACTGGATTTGGCCTTCTTTGAAAAAGAAGGTGGCTTTGATTTCCTACACCAGCTGGACATCCAGGGCGTGCTACGTTTTTGCTCCTACAAGGAGGTCCTCTATCCCGATTTGGTCAAAATGTTCTACTGCAACTTGAGGATTGAGGGACTGGAGCTTCATTCTGACGTCTCGTGATCAGCACATTGTGATCACTCCTCAAGACTGGGTTCGCTTTTTTGATTTAGTATCCGCCGGCCGTAGCAATGAAGACCGTGAAGAGTTTGTCCAGCGGTTCGACAAGATTCGAGCCATTGAAGATGTCCTTAGACCTGGTTGGCATTACCTCCGACTCAAAAGGAGTCAAAGGGGGCATGATGAAGAGCCGGGGACGTGCTCTTGCATTATGCTTATGCCCACATCTTAGCTCCTAGAGGTGGGAACTACGCCTACCCGAGTGAAGATGATGTGTTTATGCTTTGTGGATCCCGAAGAAAGGATACCGGATAAACCGGCCCGTCTTCATTATGAAGCATATGATGAGAGCTAAGGAAAAGAACGCTCGAGCTACCTTATGGGGTGATCATCACCGCCTTCCTAGGCAAGTATCCGCAGATTGTGGAGACCGAGCGAAAAACTCACCGACCCACCATAATGTGTTTGGTTCTTATACGCTGAACCGAATGAAGATGATAAAGACCGATGAAGGCCGGGTATTCCCGGTTGAAGTTGACGATGATGAGGACGACCCACCGATCCTCGCCGCCGCCCCCGTTGCTTGCCGTGCCGCCGCTCCGCAGCCCCCGCCGCCTCTGTCCACCGCTCGGCCCCGCCGCCCCCCCGCTTCGCCGCTGGTTCGATCACTCGGATCAAGTCATGGCCACTTTACAGGCCAACCGTGCTTACATGGAGGATAACCGAGCTTATTTGGAACACACCTTCTCAGTTCTGTTTGACAGACTTGATGGTGTTGAGCGTGAGCAAGCCGCCTTGCGTGCTTTGCTATCTTCACGGGGTTCTGATTCCCCTCCTCCTCCGCCAGATGCCTCTTTCTAGGCTTTGTTCTTGTTTGGATGAATTAGCTGTTTACTCTTTCATTACATTATGTATATTGGCTAAATTATTAATAAAATCAGTTTCTCTTTATGCTTATTGCCTCCTTTATGCATTATATTTTGTTGTATCTTTTTGATTATGCCAAAGGGGGAGAACAACAATATAACTATGAGAAAAGACAGGTTTAAAGTAACTATTATTGGATTCCAACATTAAGGGGGAGCTACGCCACGCACATATGAATGTAAGCCTCTTACTTTGTGAATTCCAATTATTTCTCAGATCGATGCTTTTCTCTATGATAGTTTGTCATCATCAAAAAGGGGGAGAATGTGTTTGCTACGCAACAATGAAGATGTATTTTGATGATAACAAACATAAGGATGATGAGAAGACCAAGTCCAAGTATTTAAAGATTAGCTTTAGGACTTAGGATCTATCATGTATGGAGCAGTTAATTAAATATCTCAAATGATCAAAGATTACCTAAACTAAAGGTTTTTAAAAGATCAAATGTTTTAAAAGTTAAAAACAAGCATTTCAAGCTTTTTGGAAAGGATTTTGAATGTTTTTAATCGAGGTATTCGAATACCTCAATTTGGTATTCGAATAACCCGATTCGTAAACCGATATTTGTCTTCTTTGTCAAAGCAGAGGCATTCGAATACCCCATATGGTATTCGAATACCCAGAATGAACCATTTTTTAAATGAGGCATTCGAATACCCCATATGGTATTCGAATACCCCGCTTTCGAAATATGCCTTATTTTAATGAGGTATTCGAATACCCTTGACCGGTATTCGAATAACTCCAACTTAAACAGTTTTTTCAAAGAGTTTTTGACAGAGGTATTCGAATACCTCCTTCGTGCATTCGAATACCCCACGAGAAACAGAGCTACGTTTTAAACAAAGATACGAAGAATCGAAAGTTTTTAATGCTATTAATTGCTCCCAACGGCCATATTCTTCCACGAGCTCTATAAATAGAGGCCTGGGACTTCTCTCGAAAACTCCTTGACATTGTGACAATTTTTGCTTGCTTGAAAACGTGCTCTACCTTATTCTCTCTTTATTTTCCGAACTTATAATTGCTTAATTCTTGAGATATTTGAAAAACAGCTCCTTAGTGCTTCAATTTGTATTTATCTACTCTTAGCGAGAGTTTCACTTCATCTCTATATTTATTTCTGTATTGAGGGTGAGGTATCCCCAAGGATTGTATAAGGGTGAGGTATCCCTTTTGTTTATTTGAGGCTTGAGCACAAGGGTTGAGTTTCCCGTGTGTGAAAAGTGCTCCGTATTGTAAAGGTTACAAGCACCGTTGTTTAAGCTTGTCTTGAATAGTGAAAAATCTCGAACGGTGTTTCGGGGACTGGACGTAGGCCACAAGTGGTTGGTGGTCGAACCAGATAAATACCGTGTGCTGTTTTTCTTCCCTTATTCTCTTTATTTTATGCACTCTATTTATTGATTCCTGCAATTTATTTATTACTTGCTCTTTCTTTTTCTCATCTCTTTCATATTCTTTAATAATTATATTGAGCAAAATTTATTTGTTTAAAGCGTTTGCAAAAGTTTTTGTTACTCAATTCACCCCCCCTCTTGAGTACTGGAAGCCACTTGGTAACACAACTTGGATCCTAATTACTCTAATTTAGTTTACTCTATGTGTGCGACCCTACAAGTTCTCATAATGTTGACAGTAATATTAAAATCCTATTTTAATATTACAAGCAGTGAGCGGTATCTAGCAACATATCGTTGCCACCCAAGTAATGAGAATGTCAGTAATTTGACATAACCTTTCTGTGACCAATGTTTCCGTGTAGTTTAGTCCCTTTGTCTAGATATCTAGATTGAACACAAGACATGAAATGCAACACCCTTGTATAATTCAATCATTCGTTTCCTGATACCGGAGTAGACTTAATAACAACAAATGAGATCGATATCTCATATCGAATCATTTGAGCATGGCCATATATTTCGCAGTCTCACTTAATCTAGGGTCCCCGAAGATATCGCTCCTATTATGTAGAAGGGACAAATCCCATCTAGGTCACTCACATTCCTTCGCATGATTTGCGGTATGTCCAATAACTGACTTTATAATCACCTTATTACAGATGATGTTTGACGATCATTAAAACACATAACTCCTCATCTAGGAATCGTAGTGATTTTAGGTCAAAGGACCACATACACCATTATCACTATAAGAATCGCTTATGACACTCACGTAACGATCCATGTAATGTTCTCATACTGGGTCTATCCAGCACATTATTACTCTAATATGTACCTATGTGAAGACTTGATATCTCATATTCGTGACCCATGAGATGTGGCTATTGTAACACCCACCGTAGGGTGCCACATTTATGTTACTTAATTACCAAATTACCCCCAAGTTCATAAAATGTGGTGTTGTGATAAAAATACGAGTTATAAATTTTTTTTTCCTTTTTGATAACGATAAAATAAACTTAGCGAAAAATAAAATATTATATATCATCACACATAATTTACATCATCATACATTACAGAAATACTGTCGATATTATTTATATACAGACCAAGTTATCATAGTAGTTAAACATAATTTAAAACTCACATACTACCCAAGTCTTACTAAACAGCAGAACCCTCAGACGGCTCTTCCTCATCTATGCATATTCCATTTATACAGTGGGTATAGTGTTTCCCTCAAGTTTGGGGGGGTGTCCTAGACTAGTTATTTTGGTAAACCTATCTATGGTAGCATTATTATGACTGTATGATAGTATTTTTATGCTAAATCTAGTGTTGTGATATACTATATTGTGAATATATATAGTTTTTATGTTTTAATACCCAAATGAACCAAATGAATGCATGTTTTGAATACTTAAGGTTGAATTTGTTAAAATACATCACATTAGACCAACTAAATACTAGTTAGTATGATAACATCTAAAGGAACATGTAAATGTAAAAATCTCATTCAAGATACAATTGTCGTTCCCTTTCACATTATAAGTCAGATGTATATTAAGTGCCAATTGCTAGTGTAGCATTGACTGTCCCATGATATCATTGCTTGCGAAGTGCCATATCTTAAGTGAAACCATATGTAATCAAAAAGTATGTTAACAATCTAGTCGCTTTTCAAATGTGTGATTTAGATCCCACTTATATGCTTGTGCAACTTTAATCATGATATGAGTATTGTTTAGAGAAGGTTTATGAATAATGTGTGCTGAAGTTTTAATTATCTTTGAAATTGTGTTTATGCTCTCTGGAGGCAAAATCCTAGATTATGCATGAGTGAGGAAATGTTCAGGGCATTGTTTGGACCAACTGAGCCTTAAAAAGCTTACCTTTACATGATTAAATCCATAGGTCCCCTATGAAGCTTGATATATGTTTGGCCTTATATATTTTTCATCACCTATATATTTCTTACCATGTAACTATCCTAAATGCATGTGAAAACATTGCAGTTTCATCTTACCATCATAGTTGTTAAGCGCATAATGTGTTATTTCTTGAAATGAGTCTAGTAATTAGGGGTGTTATGAATGTTCAATATCAAATGAACTTGAAGGAACCATCTGCTGTGAAAGAAAAAGAAAAGCTTTGCATAAGTATAAAGAAAAAAAGAGAGAGAAAAGAAAAGAGACAAGTAAAACAAATGATTGAAATAAGAAAAATTAAAAGCAAAAAGGCATTGAATAGTTCTAAAAAGTTCTAATCTTTTAAAATTTTGAGCACCCTAATAATGTCACTTGTAAGCTCAAGTCTTGAAATAACATGTTTATATTTCTTAATGTTTGTATTATATCCATTTCATGTTATTCTTTAACTCATAACCATTGGCCTTACATTACAAGCTGTTGATGTCCCTTTTGATCCTCATTTATGTATGGTTAACATTAGTGGAGAGAGAGTTAACATACAATCTTAAGGATTACGTGATTCTTAAGCATGTATGTTCATAAACTTATTCGAATAAATATGACTTGATTAGACAAGTTTAACTTGCATGCTAGTGGGAGATGTGATCTAGATAAGAAGGGATTTTAGATGTTTGCGTGCTGATGATTACATATATGTGAAGTTGATTGTGTGACATTAGCATTCTTTGAGGACTCAATTAATCTTGGTACACTAGTTGTGGTTTCTGTAACATTGGGAATTCTTAATAAATGCTGAGTGAATGTTGGAGCATGTGTTGTTAAACTAGTTTACTTAATCAGACTTTGTTTTGCTAGAGGACTAGCAAAATCCTAGGTTTGGGGGTGCAATAACTCCATGAAATGGTGTTATTATGGCCCTATATCCATGTTTTGTTGATTGCTTAGTCTTTGTTATCAAACATATTTGGAAGATTTTAAGCTATGTTCACTGAATTCAATTGTGACATCTTCCTATATGCTTTCTGAGCAAATTGGTATAATTCTTCCTATGATTATGTGAACTTGCTATTGTTATTAATTTGGTGACCTCTCAATTGCAAGAAGGGCTCAAAATGAGTAGAATTGTTAAAGACTTAAAGCTACATTAGAAGAGAAAGCACAAGGTGAAGTTCAGCATTCAACGCCACGGCGTGGGCAAGTTAACGTCGCGGCATGTTGCATTCCCTATTTCTGGCAGAGAGTTACAAAATATGAATGTTGTGACGTGAATAATGAGTGCCACGACGTGCTGACCTGAATTCAACACACACCGCGGCGTGACAAGTTGAGCACCGCAGCGTGAAATAGAAATCTGGAGCCTATAAATACTGTTCTATCTAATTTCACAAGGGAAACATTTTTGTTTTAAAAACACAGCTGCTAGGTTTTATTTGTAACATTGAAAAGAAGCTAAAAAGACCAAAGTTGGAGGCTATATCCTTCCACAAGGAGGATCCAAGCATCAATGACCACCATTATTGAGCTTTCAACCTTTTCTCCTTCATCTTCATCTATTTTCTTATCATGATAATGAGTATTTGTGATATATTTTCATTTGTCATGAGTGGCTAGGCTGTGTATAGGGATTTCTTTGAATTTTTCTATGAATATTGATAAGTTTGTAAACCTTTAAGTTAATATATATGATTTGGGATTGTTCAATCATATTGTTCCTAATGCTTTTAAATGTTTGGCCAACATTTAATATGTTTTGATTAAATCTAATGAACCTAGACATAGGAATTTGGATTTAAGACTATATGTATGATTGATGCATGTTTAATTTCATTCAATTGGCTTGAATAAGTTTATTAGCTGATAGGATAGACATATACCTATTGGTTATGCATGGCTATTATTGAGAATTGTTCTTAATGAGTGAAATTTACTTTAGATCTCATAGACATATAGTGACTAGGTAAATGAAGCATGGTTAAATGACCTAGACATAGGCTTTAACTGAATAAGATTCGCAAGCTAACAAATTTCATATTATGCATGTTGATTAAGAGGTTTGCATAAAATCAATTGAAGTAGGAGGTGAAGAAGGATTCCCTATTCTCTAATCATCAACTTTAATTCCAATTAGATAGCATTTAAATCTTTCCATTAGTTTACTCACACAACTTTTAATTTGAATGTTCTTGGATAGAAATTATTAAGCTATTAGTTAATAGTTAGTTCTGAATTAGTAATAGTCCTCCTGGGAATGATATCAGACTCCTAACTATATTACAAGTGCGACTTGTGTACTTGTGGTAAGCAAAAGAGCGAATAATATCCCTTGATAAAGAAGCAGGTGAGGTGTCCCTCAAGAATTGTAATGGATGAGGTATCTCTATTTTGAGGCTCAAGCACGAGGGTGAGGCATCCCAGAGGTGTGTTAAGTGCTCTTAGTTGTAAAGGTTGTCAAGCACCTATTCAAGCTTGAAGGTTTAGTGGAAAAGCTCGAGTGGTTCACTTAAGAATTGGACGTAGCTCACGAGAGGCAGCTGAACCAGGATAAATCCTTGTGTTTGCTCTTCTCAACTCTATCTCCTTACTTTGATACTTTACTTTTATATGCTTGTTTGAATATTATTCATCTTAGCTTGTTTATTTGTGAGTGAATTGATCAATCTCTGACTGCGGGATTAAATGATGCAAACCCAAGTGCAGGTTGTCTCAAGTAATAAATTCTCGGGAGTCTGAGGTCGATCCACAGGGAATTGATAAAGAAAAATTAAGGTAAGGTAAATATTTTGTTACTACGATAAAAAAAATATTTACTTGGGTAAAAAGATCCACTCTTGGTAAATAAAGTAAAAGTAAGATTAATTCCTTTTTATAACTCAATTGAAATCATGCACAATGAAGATTCCAATTGGAAAATATAACATTAAAAGTCCATCACGTAATTATATTATGTTTCTTTTAATTATTACCACCACTTGTAAATGGGTTAAAGCATTCACTGTGCCAATCCTATTGTCTACAATAAATCAAGAACTCCTCTTTACAATGGTAGTTTCTAAATTATCAGAAACAAAATACAACACGTATAATAATTACTAGAAAATAAATCATTAAAGCACAAGAGAGGAATAAATCTAACCTTATTTTATTACCAAGAGCTTCACACTTTGACCCAAATAAACTGAAATTTATTTATATATAGACTAGAAAGAAGAAAAAGAGAAAAGGAAAGAAAAAGAAAATTGAAGGGAGATTGAAGAGAGGAGGCTGGGCACTGCCCAGAACCTCAACCCTCTATCTCCCCGAGTGTCCTTCAATTCTGATGCAATTGCCTATTTATAGGCAAAGTTTGGTTACTGTGCAATGCATAGTAACCAAACTTAATGATTAAGTCTTCAACGTCATCCATGACGTTTTTGTATTTTTTTTTTTTTTTTTTATAATAATTGAGCAAACGTGTACAGCCATGTCTCTTTTTTTTTCATTTTTGAGAAAAGTGGTCTTCATGAAAGTTGTAGGCCTGAATATTTGCTTTAAAATGGCTTTGGTTTGAGTCCAAAATCATGCCTAGAACTCAAGATATGGTCCAATTATTGCAGAGTATTTAGGCCCGATTTCAGCTCCTCTGTTTTGACTTCAAAGCTCAATATCACCCAATAGACCTCAGAATCTGAAAAAGTGTTCAACATGAAAGTTGTAGGGAATTGTCTAAGCTTTCCTACAAGACCAAAATCACATCAATCAGATATTTGTAACTCAAGTTATAGCCAGTTTACTAAACATATCCAAAGAGATAATTAAGGCTAATTAATGCAATAATTTGTTTAATGATCCAATAAGGTTCAATATCATAAAATGTGTCAAGATCAACTTAATTAAGCTTAATTGAACCTTAAGAAGCCTAGTGAGAGGATTATAAAATGTATAAAATACAGTGTTATCAAATTCTCCCACACTTAACTTTTGCACTCCTGGGTAAAACACAAAAGACAAACCAAAGAAAAATGACACAGACTCAAAAAGTAAAAACTCTAAAGGATTTAATGACTCAAGAAGAGCAACTAGACAATCAAGGGATCAAAACAATCATGAGGTAACATTTCTTCACATCTCAAACCAACAAGCAAGGAAACTTCAGTTGAAAAGAATGAATCAAGAATGATAGATCCTCACAGAATTCACTCTCAATCTCTCAAGTGTTTAAAAAGGTTAGTATTTCTCTCTATTCAACTCATGAATAATTGCACTACCATAAGTTTGCTTATCTTTTACTTCTCCGCTACTCAAAAACAACATATATATATAAATTATGAGGACATTATTCAAGGTTATAATGAGGTAAAGGTAAAAGCGAAAGTAATATAGATAAGACAAGTTAAATACCAAAGAGAATAAAAGAGCATTATGTTACAGTTAGAGTGGAGAAGATGTTTGAGAACATTCAGTCTAACTTTCCTAAGATTTTCTTAATTCATTCTCTGTTTGTTTCTTTCTCATAAAGGGCAATGACCAATATTTGACTAATATTTCGTTAAAGATCAATTGGTAGGTTGAATTCATTGTTAGGCTTGAGCATTCTCCTTCTATTCCTGTTATTTCCAAGAATTTGCTGGCCAGCTTTTTTTTTTTGGAATACTTGCACATATACCCCCACACTTATTCAAGAAACTCATTCGACAACAAAGCCAATGCTCTCTTATTCCCTAAGGCTGGGTTAGAACATGGTTTTTCATTTAAGGCACGTAATGAGTTAGAAACAAAGAATGATCCAATAAGCTCAAAGGGGTTAAGCAAGGGAAAATATGCAAGGTTGGCTATTTGGTCAAAGTAGTTAATTCAAGAAAAAAAAATGCCTCAATCATGTTTATGTATACATGTGAAAAAGTAGCTTCAAAAAGAATCAAAGCAAGTTCTAGAGTAACAATTCCATGAGTGAAAAATCACACAAGAAAGAAAAGAATGGTGCAGATGTTCAATCCATTCATCGAAAGACTCAAAATCTCACAAGGCATATATCCATCATTCTCAGTCCACAAAAATTTCAACATCCATAACTAAGCATGTGATGTTTAAGAAAAAAGACAATTTACTCAATCATGCAAATTTCCCTTAATTAAAATTGCTACTTCTACACAAACTAGTTATCTACCCCAATCTAAATGTATCTCAAGAGTAAAATTACCTCTATAGCAAAATTTACTCCTTACTCTGCCATCCTTAATTGGTTTAGGTTAGAAAATTGCTGACAAACATATAAATACATTAATAAACACACTTCCTAATTTTTTTAAACAAATTTTTTTTTAAAAAAATTTACACAATTATTCACACATTATTCACACAACAATTATTCACATTATCCTTCCCCCCAACCAGATCACAACATTGTCCTCAATGTTAAAATAAAATAGATAGGTAAAGGAAAGAAGATAGTACCTGATACTACAATTACTAAAAAGAGAAACCTCACACAAATATAAACAGAAACAAAGTACGACCAAAGATTGAAATTATTTAAACAGATGGAGTGTCTAGCTTCCTTTTCTTACTGCTTCTCGCAACATTTTCTTTGGACCACTTCTTGCTCTTTTTTTTTTTTAAAAAAATCTATACAAGAAAATATATACATGTAGTTGTGATTGTGGCTCACATCTTCCTCTGGTTTTACGTCCAGTAACGGTTTAAACGCCTTCTATGAGTCGAGGATAAGCTTTCCATCCAATTTTCTTATAAATTGACAAACAGGGTCTTTTTGAGTCAGATTCCCAAGACTGAAGAACAAATTAATGATGTAAACACATGAAATTAAAAATACTAAGGCTCTAACATCACTTGATTCAACAATCTATCATAGACAATAGAATAGTTTTAGGGCTTTCCTTCTAATTAATTTCTAGTTATTCAATTGATAAGGAGAATCAGTAATTAATTTCCATTTAATTCATTGGTCTAAACCTTAACTCTTAAAGGCATGACCCGTACTCTTTGGATTCTCATGGAAAATACCACAGTTCTCCCACACAACCTATAACCTCCATTCTTAGACAATTATAAATCATGGCACTTTATTATTTATGGTCTAGGTTGTATGCAAACCTTCCGATTCTACATGCACCCACTAGATCAATTTATGAGTGGCCAATTCATAAAAGCACTATGAACCATAATAAGCACTCAAATTGAATAGAAAAAAGTTAATTAGAATTCCAATCTTAATACATGTCAATTAAATCAAGTTACGTTTTCACCCTAAAAACACAAAAAACAAAAGAGAAAAAGAAATAAGAAAAATAAAAATATATACAAAGATGTGGTATAAACCAGCCACCAAATAAATATTTACAAAGGCATGGAATAAACCAACCACCAAATAAAAATTAAAAATGGTGTGGTAGAAACCAACCACCAAAAATATATGTATAACAAAGGTGGAGTAATAAACCAACCACCAATATATATATTAATACGTAGTAAATAAATATTTACAAGGGTGTGGAATAAACCAACCATCAAATAAAAAAAATTAAAAATAGTGTGGTAGAAACCAACCACCAAATAAAATTAAAAATGGTGTGGTAGAAACCAACCACCAAAAATATATATATATAACAAAGATGGGGTAATAAACCAACCACCAATATATATATATTTAAATATATATTAACAAGTAAAAAGTTAAATAACTGATAAAAAAAATTAGATAGTTAGAGAATTAATAATATACAAAAAATAAAATGCGAAAAATAAAGTGCAAAAAATAAAATAAAATAAAAAATAAGTGTAAAAAGAAAATTTAAAATATGAAAACCGGAGAGAGGTAAAGCCCCACCAAAAGCCGACGAAAAAAGAGAAGAAGAAGAAGAAAGATTATTTCATTACGTTAGAAAGCATAAATAAATGACAGAAATTAAAAGTTAGTTAATAAGTTAGTTAATATGTGCAAAAAAAAAATAAAGGGAGAGGTTCCCCCACTAAGTTAGTGCGTAAAATAAAAGGGAGAGTTACCCACACTGAGTTAGTATATACAAAAATATAAAAGAGAGAGTTACCCACTGCATTGTACAAGAAAATAAAAGGGAGACTTTTATATTTATAAAGGGTTAATTTTTTATTTTTTTATTTTTTTTAGATTTTTTATTTTTTTTTAAACGTTTATTATTTTTTTAATTTTTTACAATTTATATTACTATTTTTTTACTATTTATATTACTATTCACATACTATTCATATTACTATTTATATTACTATTCATATACTATTCACATTACTATTTATATTACTATTCACATCACTATTTACTTTTTACTATGTACAAAAATATTTACACCAGAAATTTATTCTTTAAAACAATTCTCCGCAAGAATCCGCGCCAAAACTTAACTTTTAAACCAAAAATTAAAGGATGCAAACCCAAGTGCATACGAGGTTGTCTCTCAAGTAATAAATTCTCTGGAGTCCGAGGTCGATCCACAGGAATTGATAAAGAAAAATTAAGGTAAGGTAAATATTTTGTTACTACGGTAAAAAAAATATTTACTTGAGTAAAAAGATCCACTCTTGGTAAATAAAGTAAAAGTAAGATTAATTCATTTTTATAACTCAATTGAAATCATGCACAATGAAGATTCCAATCGAAAAATATAACATTAAAAGTCCATCACGTAATTATATTATGTTTCTTTTAATTATTACCACCACTTGAAAATGGGTTAAAGCATTCACTGTGCCAATCCTATTGTCTACAATAAATCAAGAACTCCTCTTTACAAGGGTAGTTTCTAAATTATCAGAAACAAAATACAACACGTATAATAATTACTAAAAAATAAGTCATTAAAGCACAAGAGAGGAATAAATCTAACCTTATTTTATTACCAAGAGCTTCACACTTTGACCCAAGTAAACTGGAATTTATTTATATATAGACTAGAAAGAAGAAAAAGAGAAAAGGAAAGAAAAAGAAAATTGAAGGGAGATTGAAGAGAGGAGGCTGGGCACTGCCCAGAACCTCAACCTCTATCTCCCGAATGTCCTTCAATTCTAATGCAATTGCCTATTTATAGGCAAAGTTTGGTTACTGTGCAATGCATAGTAACCAAACTTAATGATTAAGTCTTCAACATCATCCATGACGTTTTTGTATTTTTTCTTTATTTTTTTTTATAATAATTGAGCAAACGTGTACAGCCATGTCTCTTATTTTTTTTTTGTTGAGAAAAATGGTCTTCATGAAAGTTGTAGGCCTAAATATTTGCTTTAAAATGACTTTGGTTTGAGTCCAAAATCATGCCTAGAACTCAAGATATGGTCTAATTATTGCAGAGTATTTAGGCCCGATTTCAGCTCCTCTGTTTTGACTTCGAAGCTCAAAATCACCCAATAGACCTCAGAATCTGAAAAAGTGTTCAACATGAAAGTTGTAGGGAATTGTCTAAGCTTTCCTACAAGATCAAAATCACATCAATCAGATATTTTTAACTCAAGTTATAGCAAGTTTACTAAACATGTCCAAAAAGATAATTAAGGCTAATTAATGCAATAATTTGTTTAATGATCCCATAAGGTTCAATATCATAAAATGTGTCAAGATCAACTTAATTAAGCTTAATTGAACCTTAATAAGCCTAGTGAGAGGATTATAAAATGTATAAAATATAGTGTTATCAATCTCATATATATATTCACTTTAATCAATTAATAACTTCAACGAAAATTGATATACAAGTGTTTTATGAAAGACTTATGAAAATATTTTATAAACTCAATTCACCTCTCCTCTTGAATTTGAAGCCACTTGCTAGACTTTTGTGTAAAAAGCTTAACAACTTCAAGAGAAGTGATGGCTTCTTTAAATGGTTTTTCATCGAAGGGTTCTTCCCTCGATAGACCTCCATTTTTTAACGAGGATGACTATGCTTATTGGAAAGAACGAATGAAAATTTTTATTGAAGCTATTGATCTTAATGTGTGGGATGCTGTTGAAAATGGTCCTTTTGTTCCCATATATGTTGTTAATGATGTAAGAGTCAATACACCAAGAAGTTAATTGACCGATGATGATAATAAATAGGTTCAATACAATTTGAGAGCCAAAAACATCATTATCACAACTTTGGGGTTTGATAAGTTCTTTAGAGTCTCAAATTATATATTTACCCAAGAAATGTTGGATACTTTACAAGTAACCCATGAGGGTACTAGTGAAGTGAAAAGATCAAGAATAAATGCTCTTACTTATGAGTATGAGCTTTTTATAATGAACCAAGATAAAAGCATTCAAGAAATGCAAAAAATAGTTTGCACATATTGTAAATCATCTTGCTTCATTGGGAAATACTTTTCCTAGTGAAGATCTTATTAACAAAGTTTTGAGATGTTTGAGCAGGCATTAGCAACCTAAAGTGACGACTATTGCAGAGTCAAGAAATCTCTCAACCATGACCCTAGCCACATTTTTTGGCAAGCTCCAAGAACATGAATTAAAGTTGAATAGACTCAACCAAAATGAGGAGCTTGACAATAAAAAGAAAGGAATTGCTCTCAAGGCCACCTCCTCCATGGTCAATGATGATGATGATGATGATGATGATGATGATGATGATGACTTGGAGATAAATGAGGAGAATCTTGGTCTTCTAGTAAAGAAATTTAGAAGATTCTTCAAGAAGAATGGAGCCCAAAGAAGACCTCCCTTCACCCCAAATAAGATCTATCACAAAGGAGAAGAAACCTTATCCACTCCTATATGCTATGAATGTGGAGAATCAGGGCACATAAAGATGGAGTGTCCAATCTTTCAAAGGAAAGTAGAAAAATATGAGAAGAGGTCTTCAAAGGATAAGAAAGAAAGAAAAGATTACATAGCTTGGGATGATAATGACATGGATTCAACTGATAGCTGGGACAATAAGAAAGTTAATCTATGTCTCATGACTAGAAGAGAAGAGGAAGATGAAGATGTCACAGAGGTAACATCCTCAAACTTTGACTCTTCCCATTCCTATGATGAATTGCAAGATGCATTTGAAGAATTGTATAATGAATCTATGAGGCTTGCAAAACTTGTTTCATCATCTAAGAAAATAATTTCCTCTTATGAAAACAAAATCTTTATTTTAAACAAGAAAATTGAGGAACTTAAAATTGAGAATGAAACTCTTTGACTTATTTATGCAAATTCTTCATACATGATATGTTTTTCACTTGATAATGCATTTACATCCTTTTTTTTGCTCATCATGCAAAACTTTTGAAAAGGAAATTGAAGATTTGAAAAATATTCTTTCAAAATTTACCTTTGGAAGATATAATTTGAACATATTACTTGAGAAGCAAAGATGTGTTTTTCAAAAGGTTGGTTTAGGGTACAATCCCAAAAACCAACAAAAACTTTACAAGAATTTCTTTGTTCCCTCAAGAACATCAATAAGTCCTTTCATCAAGTATTTTCATTGTGGCAAGAAAGGACATAGTGCATCAACTTATAATGTAAGGAAGAATATCAATAACAAGATGATGACTAAAATGGTTTGGGTTTCGAAAGGCACTTTGCCAAAAACTAACACACAAGGACCCAAGAAAATTTAGGTACCAAAAATTAAAAATTGAAGTGTGATGTAGGTGTGTTTAAAGGCCAAAAGTTGACTTTGGTATCTTGAAAGTGGCTACTGTAACATCCCGGGACTGCCTACAGGATTGATGAGTGTCTCCACAAACCAACACAGGTTTTTTTAGCGTGCTTTGTCCTCACTCATACGCATCTTAGGAAACTCCTCAGGAGGTCACTCATCCCATAATTGCTTCAAGTCAAGCACGCTTAACCATGAAGTTCTTATGTTATAGGCTCTTGAAAAGAAGTTACAACTTGTTGATATGGCTATGCCTAATCAATTCCTTTAAGCCATCCTCAACTATGCAGTCCCATACCTACATAGTCTCTGAATCCCTCTCATTTCGGTGCGTATTTAGTTCATTCATGGGACCCTTCGCCTAGAAGCCTGCCAGGAGCCACTTATTGATGCTTTCTTTTAGCACTGGCGACCACTCCCCACACTCGTTAGCCCTGGCATGCCATATGCCCACCAACTTCCACTTGGTTCGTCCCCGAACTACACTGTATTGGGAGAGGTCCCGTCTCTGATACCATTTGTAACATTCCGGGACTGCCTGCAGGATTAACGAGTGTCTCCACAAACCAACACAGGTCTTTTCAGCGTGCTTTATCCTCACTCACACTCATCCTAGGAAACTTCCCAAGAGGCCACCCATCCCACAATTGCTGTAGGTCAAGCATGCTTAGCGATGAAGTTCTTATGTTATAGGCTCCCGAAAAGAAGTTGCAACTTGTTGATATAGCTACGCCTAATCAATTCCTTTAAGTCATCGTCAACTATATAGTCCCATACCTGCACAGTCTCTGAATCCCTCTCATTCCGGTGCGTATTCAGTTCATCCATGGGACCCTTCGCTTAGAAGCCTGCCAGGAGCCGCTTATTGATGCTTTCTCTTAACACCGGCGACCACTCCCCGCCCTCGTCAGCCCCGGGACGCCACAGTTGCTGTAAGCATAAGACCAAAAAATACTCTAAGTTCTCTTCATTGTCTCTAAGAAGCTTGGACTTGCAATCTTTAGATAAGTGGAGACTTGTTTTATGTTTTTCTAACATTATATCTTGAAAGTATCTCTACATATCTTAAATATACTAGATAAGTATGCTCCTTGTTTGAAATGACATGTTTGATGATAATATCCTTGAGCTTAAGTTTTTGATCAATCATGACTTAAAATGAGTGTTTGTGTTAGATATATCTTTATCTTGGTTTTATCCCTTTCTAACATGATTCTTGGTTGATTTGAAACGCCTATGTAAGAATTAAGAATTTGTGATCATTACTTTCTGTTCTTATTTAGCATGTATGATTGAATTTCTTAGTAGTCATAGATGCATATTAAAATGTGTAATCAATTGATCATTGACTGTTCTTAAGCTTTTGGACTAGTTAAAATGTTGTTTCTGATATATTTATTCAAATGGAGAAGTCTTTTATTCAAATAAAGACTTACAGTAGCCCTTAGCATCTGTTCTTTTAATGCTTTTATTCGAATAAGGGAATTTCTTATTCGAATAAAGCTTGGCAAAAGCGTTTGGTTTTTTTATCTTGATTGATTTTATTTGAATAAACTATCTGCTTATTCAAATAATGCTTGGCAATAAGCCAAGTCTTTCTGTTTCTCACACTTTTATTTGAACAGTATTAATGTTATTTGAATAAACACAAGTTATATGAAAGGTTTTGCTGCTTTTTGCTATATATGTTGTAATTGGACTACAAATGTAAATGATTGTTTTGATGACTATACAATGTAATTGACTAATAGTTCAATAACTAACACCTATGGATCCAAAATTAGTAGATACCAAAGAAAGTACTTTGAATTGTGTTGTAAGGTGACTATCATTTCAAGCATGCATTGAAGTGAAATACAACTATGCTACTTGAGGTTGGGAAAAATTGAAATGGCCCAAGTTCTCCAAGAGTGATGAAGACATAAAAAGAACGGAATGAATAACCACAACATTCTCAAGGAGCCTTGAGGCATGGAAGTTGGAGTTACCTACAAAAACTCAAAGAGTATACTTTTGGTGATATCAATCTATTATCCTTATTTATGCTTTAAATTAAATATTATGTGATATTTGGAGAAGTAGGGAGTTGTGTTATGCCTTAACATGCATAACATAATCATATTTAATGATGATTATGTGTTTTTTGATAAACATGAATCATGCCTTAAAATGCTTAAACCATTTTTTTGGATTCAAGTGCATATATCCTTATTTTGTTCTCGTTAGAACTAACCTTGTATGGTTAATAATGTGATACATGCTTTACATTATATATCAACCTAAATTATGCTAGTAAATTAGCTTAAATGATATTTTATGCTAACCTATGTTTTAGAGAACTTTTAGAGTTAACTTTACAAGTGTCTCTATGTGCTTCAAATATATACATTAAATATTGAAATGTCAAGCAAAAATGGATAAAGAAAAGAATTGAATAAAAAGGGACATAAGGAGACTTTCTTCAAGTGCAATGGAATGGAATACTCAATAGAAGAAAGCCCAAACTCAAAGTGTGGTGTCCCGGGGCTGACGAGGGCGGGGAGTGGTCTCCGGTGCTAAAGTGAAAGCATCAATAAGCGGCTCCTGGCAGGCTTCTAGGTGAAGGGTCCCATGAATGAACTGAATACACATCAAAATGAGAGGGATTCAGAGACTATGCAGGTATGGGACTGCATAGTTGAGGATGACTTAAAGGAATTGATTAGGCGTAGACATATCAACAAGTTACAACTTTTTTTCGGGAGCCTAGAACATAAGAACTCCATAGTTAAGCGTGCTTGACCTGAAGCAATTATGGGATAGGTGACCTCTTGGAAAGTTTCCAAAGATGCGTGTGACTGAGGACAAAGCACGCTGAAAAGACCCATGTTGGTTTGTGGAGAAACTTGTCAATCCTATAGGTAGTCCCAGGATATTACAAATGGTATCAGAGACGGGACCTCTCCCAGTACGGTATGGTTTAGGGATGAACCAAGCGGAAGTTGGTGGGCATGTGATGTCCCGGGGCTGATAAGGGCGGGGAGTGGTCGCCGGTGCTAAAGTGAAAGCATCAATAAGCGGCTCATGGCAGGCTTCTAGGCGAAGGGTCCCATGAATGAACTGAATACGCACCGGAATGAGAAAGATTCATAGACTATGCAGGTATGGGACTGCATAGTTATGGATAGCTTAAAGGAATTGATTAGGCGTAGCCACATCAACAAGTTGCAACTTCTTTTCGGGAGCCTAGAACATAAGAACTCCATAGTTAAGCATGCTTGACCTGGAGCAATTGTGGGATGGGTGACCTATTGGGAAGTTTCCTAGGAGGCGTGTGAATGAGGACAAAGCACGCTGAAAAGACCCGTGTTGGTTTGTGGAAACACTCGTCAATCCTGCAGGCAGTCCCAGGGCATTACAGATGTTATCAGAGACGGGACCTCTCCCAGTACGGTGTGGTTCGAGGACGAACCAAGTGGAAGTTGGTGGGCATGTGGTGTCTCGGGACTGACAAGGGCGGGGAGTGGTCGCTGGTGCTAAAGTGAAAGCATCAATAAGCGGCTCTTGGCAGGCTTCTAGGTGAAGGGTGCCATGAATGAACTGAATAAGCACCAGAATGAGAGGGATTCAGAGCCTATGCAGGTATGAGACTGCATAGTTGAGGATGACTTAAAAGAATTAATTAGGCGTAGCTATATCAAAAAGTTACAACTTCTTTTCAGGAGCCTAAAACATAAGAACTTCATAGTTAAGCGTGCTTGACCTGGAGCAACTGTGGGATGGGTGACCTCTTGGGAAGTTTCCTAAGATGCGTGTGAGTGAGGACAAAGCACGCTGAAAAGACCCGTGTTGGTTTGTGGAGACACTCGTCAATTCTGCAGGCAGTCCCGGGGCATTACAGAAAGAACCAATAAACGAAGAGCATTCTAAAGAAGCATCACTCTTTATCTAATTCAATAAGTATATTTATCCTTAAGCTATTGTGGTATTTTATATGCTATGAATTGTATGATACTTGTTAATAAATTAATCTTAAATGATTAGATATTTTCTTTACAAGAGAAGTATGCTTAATATTGACAAAGTACCTAATTGGATATTAACTTGCTAATTTTGTCATTGCATATTGTAACACCCCAACTTTTAGATAAATTATCATTTTGTCCTGATTGTGCTGTTTTATGTTTTTCTGTGTGTTATAAAATTAATTTGACTGTTTCGTAACTGTATTTGGTTGTTGTGTACGATTTACTCTGAGCCAAGAAAATAATAATTTCCGGGCCGGGAAAATCTTATTTTAATTATTTGGAGTTAGGGCATCTTAGTAAACCCAATTCTGAATGATATGGTTTAATCTTTTAATTTTTTGGGTTTAACTGTGCAATAAAATAATTTTATATTATTATAATATTATTTTATCTCGACAAGATTCTCTTGTCTCAAAAACAAGAAAATCTACTCTAAAACGACCATGGACCCTAAGAGTCTGTGGGACCCGCGTTTAATGAAACAGTCAACGTTTTTTGCTAGACTAAATTCGAAGCCAATAGGAACAAGTCAACAATGTAGGCTAGACATTTCTAAACCAATAGGAATCAAGTCCACAAAATGGTTAGACTTAATAGATTAAGACTAGAAAACCTAACCAAGTTAACTTAAGACCTAACTAAGTTAGCATAGAAAGCTTGTTAAGTAACTAAGTGAAGTAACCTAGTTAGCTATCTAGTTAAGTTCTAGTTAGAGAATTATTCTCAAAATATCAAGACTAACCTAGTTAACCTAAGTAACTATCTAGTTAGGCAAGTAACTAAATGAATTAATTAAATGCACCTAAGTGTAACTAGAAGACTAAAGTGATCACAAACTTAGTTTGCTCTCCTAAGGGCCCATTCGGCCAAGAGACTTAAAGAAGGCTTAGTCATTGCATGACTAGGTTTCTTTAAGCCAATGAAAGACAAGCTTGGAGGCAAAGCTTTGCATGGCTACCCTTGATCACATCTAAGGCTATTAAGTGGTCAAGGTCAACAAAGGATGCACCTCCTTTGAAGGAGCTCTACGGTTATACATTAGGAAAAGGAGACCATTTTGCTCTTCATTCTCATTTCTTACTATCACTAAACTTACAATTTCTCTCTTCTAAAACAAGAACCACCATTGTTGTCTTCTTGGAGGACCATTCGGCCAACAACCCTACACCACCATCCACCCATCTAAAATTTCATCCAACCTTATTTCTCAACTCTAAACACTATTCTAAGAACATCTCTAGTTGAGAGTTCTTCCAAAATCTTTCATCTTAAGCTTGGAAAATTACTTTGGAGATTTTTCCTAAAAGGTAAAGATCCTTGTTTTTCATTTCTAACTTCATTTCCAAGGTTCTAAACCATGATTGATCCATGGTTTATGTTTTTCTCCTATGGTTATAACTTGTAAAATTTTGTTTGAGCATGTTAGGTTTCCTTGGAGGAGATCACGAAATCATCTAGGAAGGAGAGAAAAATATTTTATCTTCCTTAAAGGTAAGAGGAAGATTTAATCTCATCAACCATGTGTGGTGATGAGAAAATGGATTGTTTGTGTGTGAAGAATCCATAAGGTTTCACTTGTTTGATTGTTTAAATGTTTTCCTATTTGTGTTTGATATTGTTTGTATGCATGTCTATAAGCTTTAAAATATATTGCATGTGTTGATATATGCATGAGTATTAATTAGGATGTGAATAACATGTAAGGTTTGCATGAGTGTTCCAAAGAACACAAAAAGGGGCTCACGACCTCAACAAGAAAAAGAGAACCAAAATGTTCTCAACAATTTTTTAAAGGAATGATTTAATGGAATTAGGTAAATTAATGAAATCCAAAATGATTTAGAAGGTAGAAAATGATCCAAAGATCAAATGCCAAGGTTTTACTAATTTCAGCCAACATGCCTTGTAAATGTGTAATCAATCCAAAACTTATTTTTCTATAGTGTAGATTTGATGTTTTACCTAAAAAGAATGCATTTGTAATGAATTTTCAAGAATTAAAGAAGTAAACTAATTTTATTAGAAATATAGTATAGAAGAAAAATAAACAAGACTCTTGAAAAATACTTACCTTTGAGTTTTAAAAGTATGATTTAAATTTTCAAAGTGTATTTAGTAGTAATAAACTAAACAAAAGAATTTTTAGAAGAAAAATGTAGAAAACATATTTTTAATAGATTTTATAGATAAAATGTTGTCAAAATTTATTAAAAATAGACAAATAAAAGAGAATGTTTTATAATATATTTATATCATAAGGAAAATATTCTACGTAGTTTAAAAGTATTAAAAATAGCTTACGCAGTTTCAAAATAGAGATTTTAGAGTTTTTCGATCAAGAAAATGATTTAAAAATCTTACGCGATTGAGAAAACGATTTAAAAATACTACGCGATTTTAAAAACAGCAAAATATATTTACGTGATTTAAAAATGTTTGTAAAAACGATAAAATTGTGAAAACGCGATAAAATTTCTACGCGATTAATTAGAACAGTAAGTTTTGTTGCCGGGCCAAAGTGGTGGACCCGGACACGTGGAGATATGGTACTGTCAAGTAGTGACGTACTATATATTGGAAATTTTGAAGTTAAAGGTATTTTTGTAAATATGATAATATTTTTATGCTAAGGGTAATTTGGTAATTATTATTTTATTCATGCATTAAGTTGTGCCAATTTGGTTGATATTGGCGATTGATTGACGAGGCGAATTACACCATGTTGTCGGTGCGATAAGCGTAATGTGGTTCATCTTGTGTGGACTTGGAGGCATTAGTGTGCGGAGTATTCCACATGTGGACAGTTAGTCGTTCCTCTGGGTCGTGGTAACTGGCAACACACTAATGATCCCGACACGCACTATACTTAATCAAGATCTTGTAAAGACTGTTTAGTACAATGCCTGTAGTACACAACGTTGGACTGTGTGCTACTGCACGACGTTGGACTATGGGCTATAGACACGACGTTAGATAGTGAAATAGTTTGGTTAGGCAGCCTGAAGTACTGATATATCTTTACAGGCCATTCTCTCTGATGTCTGTGTCTAACTCCATGGAGTAGGAACGAGTCATACTGCATTTGCATTTGTGTCATGCATCATAATATTATTAATTGTGATATTATAGATTACTGTTGTATTAAAGTTCTTGTGCTAAATTGTGTTACTATTTATGATGTTATGGTATGCTTTACTGTATGAAATTGTGATATCTGTTGTATTGCCATTTTCTTATTTACCATGCTGGTATTGATGTATGATTATCTCACCTCTCTATATGTATTGTTTTCTGTATTATTAGTTATGTTATAAAAGAGTTTGAAGAAGAGGAACAACCTCTAGATTGTGTGTATCCTGAGGAGGAGGAGCAGCAGCAGCAGACGGGTGATCAGTTCGATGAGTGCGAGCCTTCTGATCATCCATATCCTTTAGACTGACTTGTGAGTATGGCGTTGCCAGGATTTCTTGCGTTCGTGAGGCTAGAGTTTCACGGAGGTTCAGAGGCATGGCGATTATGCGAGAATCGAGGATCGGTGATCTACTTGGGACGTTTGATTGTGTCCCTACGAGGATAGTTTGATGTTGAGCCTGTCTTCACTACGACTTTGTATCTACATCTGAAGATGCCGTTGGATCTGAGGCGTCACTGGGGAGGACTCTTTCGTGTTCCCAGTGAGATTAGCATAGTGTCAACAACGCAGACTCCTGTCCGTAGAGCTGTGAGACATCCTGAATTCTTGTCACTTGAAGTTTCATCTGAGAGTGATTCTTCAGAGGGTTAGGGATTTATGATGTGCACTTGGGCACTTTATAATGTTGTACTATATAATAACTCTTCACTACTTTATTTAAATATTTTATAGCTATAAATTATTTGCATAACTTAAAACAAAATCATATGTGTATTATGTGTGTGATAACACTTTGTTTTATTTCATGTTCCGTGTTATTTTATTTAAGGATATTATGTATAAAAAGAAAAATTTTATAACTCATATTAATTATGTATCAAATGTTTTGTAACTTGGGTAATATTTATTTATTTTATTTTATTGCATCATAAATATGACATCCCCACAAGGATGTTACACATATGAGGTGGATAATGTTAGTTCTAGATCCCTATAGTATATTTCATTAAGGTGAATGTTTGATATCTATGATTCTCTTGATCTATGGCAGTATACTATGAAATTGGTAAATGAAATTTGCTGCCTTTTAATCAATGAATGAAAATATGTTTTTTTTTTAGCTTCATTGTGTTTGCCTTGTTGAATATTGAGTGTTTAATTTACTAAAATATTGTTGAACTTGAATGAGGATATTGGATGCATTGTTGAATATTGAATGTTGCTAATTTGTTACTACTTTGCAAATGTTGAACTTGAATAAATATAAATTTCTTCAGCTCTATGTTTTCTCTTGCCTCATCTTTTTTATCATGACAAAAGAGGGAGAAAAGCTTGAGTTCTTTGATTGAGAAAAGATAGGTAAATCTAAAATGGATCTTGGGATTTCAAAAGTAAGGGGAAGTTGTGCATATCTCTGAATTAATTTCACCTCTTACAAAAAAATAAAGGGAGTAAGTCTCTCTAACAACATTGTGGATTCCAATTTATAAAATTAACTCTTTTCTCAATAGTTGTTTGTCATCATAAAAAAGGAGGAGAATGTAATTGGCAATTGGCAATTGGCAATTGGCAATTGAAGAACTATTTTGATGATAACAAACTTGAAGATGATGGCAAGATCAAGTCTAAGACCTTCAAGAATAGCTTTAGGACTTAGATCTTTGTGTAAAGGTAAAAAAGGGTTCACATATAAGTTCTAAACCTATTTTTCAAAGAATCTAAATAGCACACATGGTTTCAAGGCTTTAAAATGGTTTTTGATTTCTTAAGAAATAACCTTTAAGTGCCTAAAAGTTTGTTGGAGCATTTGAAAACAATTAGTAAGGTTTAAAAGCTATTTAAAATGTTTTTCAAATGGGTTTATTTCAATAGTGATTTCCCTATTCGAATAACCAAAGTCAGAGAGCCAAGATTTCCTTTTGATCAAGCTTTATTCGAATAACACAGAGCTTTATTCGAATAACAACTTAAAAACAAGCTATGTGCCTTCTATTTTTAAAAGATTTATTCGAATAACACATTTGTTATTTGAATAAAAGTATTTTTTAGAATTTAGTTTTAAAAGGCTTTATTCGAATAACCAAATGGTTATTCAAATAACCAGTTCCAAAACTAATTTCTCCTCTACTATTAATGGATTTAATCGAATAACAAAAGTATTATTCAAATAAACACGATACCATAAACAAAAAATAACGGCTAGTTAGCATGCAATTAATGCTCCAACTACTCCCAACGGCTCCTTTTATGCATTAGGCTATAAATACAAGTCTTTGGGCATTAAAGAAGAGTTAGAAATCAATCTGAAAAGTCATGTTGAGCATTAATACGAGTTCATCCAGCTTTCATATTTAATTCTCTATTTATGAGTTAAAAGTGTGAATATCTTTCTTCCCATTGAGCTTCAATTTGTAATATCTACTCTTTTGAGAGTTTATCTTTCTTATACACTTTGATTTCCTATAAAGAGGGTGAGATATCCTTCTAGAGAAAAGGGTGAGGTATCCCTTGATAAAAAAAAAGGTGATATGTTCCTCAAGAGTTGTAAAGGGTGAGGTATCCCTATTTTGAGGCTCAAGCACAAGGGTGAGGCATCCTAGAGGTGTGTTGAGTGCTCTCAGTTGTAAAGGTTGTCAAGCACTTATTCAAGCTTGAAGGTTTAGTTGAAAATCTCGGGTGGTTCACTTGAGGACTTGACGTAGGTCACAAGGGGTGGCTGAACCAGGATAAATCCTTGTGTTTTCTCAACTTTATCTCCTTTCTTTGATGCTTTACTTTTATATGCTTGCTTGAATATTATTCATCTTGACTTATTTATTTGTGAGTGAAGTGATCAATCTCATTTATCTATTCATTTCAATCAATCAATAGCTTCAACGAAAATTGATATACAAGTGTTTTGTGAAAGATTTGCGAAAATATTTTATAAACTCAATTCACTCTCCCTCTTGAGTTTGAAGCTACTTGGTAACACGGAGTTCCAGGAGGAGAAGTCCTGAATCCCAAATTTTATGGGTTATTTGAATTTAGAAAAGCAAATCTACTAGTTTTCAAAGGATCATACAATCCGGTAATTGCAGAAGGATGGCTCATAGAGCTGGAAAATATATTTACAGCAATGGTGTGCATGGAAGCTCAAAAGGTCACATTCACCACTTATATGCTAACCAGAGAAGCTAAGCATTGGTGGAGAGGAGCTTGAATATTACTATTGATCCCATATGCACCCATCACCTGGAAAATCTTTCAGACATATTCCTAGATAACTACTTCCAAACTAGTGTAAAAAACAAGAAGGAAGTAGAATTCCTACTCCTACGACAAGGGAATATATCCATAGGTTAGTACGTAGCAAAATTTGAGGAACTAGTTATGTTTTCTTCTTACCTACAATGTATTCAACATGAAGTCTAGAAAGCTACAAAATTCAAGTCTAGATTAAAACCAAAAATAAATGAGGAAGTAGGCAAACTGGAGATAAGAAACTACTCTACACATACGAATAAGTGCATAATTATGGAAAAGAATCTTATGGAGTTTTAAGTGGAAAGAGGTTAGCAATATAAACTCAAACATAAGAGGGAGGAAAATAGAAGGAAAGAAGGAAATTTCTGCTTCAAGCCAAATATGAACAAAAGGAAGCAAACTCAGTCAGGCACCACACCAACTTGTTAGAGTTGTGGAAAATTCCATGGCGATAAACCGTGCATACTTGGACAACATGTATGCTACACACGTGGTAAGCCTATACACATATCCAAGGATTACAAATATAGGAAGAGTTTTTGCTCTCAGTAGCCAAGAAGCATATAAGTCATTCGATTTGATACAAGGTAAGTACCTTATTTGTAATATGCATTTAACTGTGTTATTTGATTCTGGAGTCGCCCATTCTTTTATATCTTATGATTGTATGAAGTGATTAGGAATGGTTGTGTCTAAGTTAACATATGAACTATTAGTGCCAACTCTTACTAAGAATCAAGTTATTTCTTCCTATGCATGTTTAGATAGCCCAATTTCTATTGAGGGTCAATCTTTTGCTGCTAATCATATTTTTCTGCCTTTACAAGGACTTGACCTTATTCTTGAAATGGACTAGTTATCCCCTAACCATGTAATAATAAACTGTCTTGAAAAATATGTTTGCCAAGAAGGATCAACTTGTACTTTTTTCTGGCACATAGAGAAATAGGAGTATAAGTAATGATGCTCGGGTATATGTTCTCCTCCTATTTTCTGAAACGAAGGTTAAATTGGATTTGAACATTATCCCTGTGGTTAGTGAATACCTTGAGGTATTTCCCACAGAGATTCTATACCTACCCCTATAAAGATAGATAGAATTTTTTATTGACTTGATGCCAGGAGTAGGCCACATATCAATTGTACCTTATAGGATGTTCCCAGTTGAACTAAGTGAACTTAAAAAACATATTGAAGAACTGTTAGAAAAACAATTTATAAGACCAAATGTTTCACCTTGGTGAGCCCTAGTATTTCAAGTAAAGAAGAAGGATGGTAGGCAGTACATAAGCTCTGAGCATGTCTTCAAGGGTCTGGATAGTTCTTTCTGTTTGACCATCTATTTGTGGATGATAGGCAGTACTAAAGTTCAACCTAGTTCCAAAAGCTTTTTGTAGGACTTCCCAAAACCTAGAGGTGAATCTACGGTCCCTATATGATATTATACTTAAAGGGATACCATGTAATCTAACTATTTCTTGAATGTACAATTAAGCTAACTTATCTAATGAATAATTAGCTTTTATGACCAAAAAATGTGCTGATTTTGTCAACCTATCCACTATAACCCAAATGATATCATGTCCTATTTGGGTTCTTGGTAATCCCGTTACAAAATCCATGGATATGCTCTCTCATTTCCATTCTAGGATTTCCAAGGGTTGCAGAGGTCCTAAAGCTTTTTGATGTTTTATCTTGACTTTTTGGCACACTAGGCATTTGGACACATATTCTGCTATTTCCTTTTTCTTACTTGGCCACCAAAATATCTTTTTGAGATCTTGATACATTTTTGTTGCACCAGGGTGGATGGTAAAGTTACTTTTATGATCTTTTTCTAAAATCTTTTCCTTGATTTCAACTTTTCTTGGAACACAGAGTTTATCTTCGAATATAATTGTTCCATCATCAGCTATTCTAAATTCCTTTCTTTTTCTTAATAGAATTTGTTCACTTATTTCTTTTAGGTCCTCATCCTCTTTTTGGGCTTCTTTAATTTGAGTTCTTAGATCATTATGGATTTCTATCCTATTCAAGTAGAGACTGTTTGGTAACACAATTACTGCTAAACTCAAATTTGTAAAACTCTCTAAGAGTTCTATTTCTTGTATCATCATATTGGACACATGCAAAAGTTTTCTGCTAAGTGCATTGGTCACTACATTGGCCTTGCCCGGATGATACTTTAGTTCAAAATCATAATCATTTAGGAATTCCATTCACCTTCTTTGTCTCATGTTTAATTTTTTTTTATCAAACAAATATTTCAAACTTTTGTGATCACTTAAGACCTCAAACTTAACACCATATAAATAATGCCTCCAAATTTGTAATGCAAACACCATCGCTGCTAGTTCCAGATCATGGGTTGGATAATTTTCTTTATGTGGTCTTAGTTGCCTAGAAGCATAAGCAACTACTCTTCCATTCTGCATTAAAACACATCTTAACCCTTTTCTTAAGGCATCACAATATACCTCAAAGTTTTCCTGAGGATTTGGTATTACTAGAACAGGTGCGGTGGTCAATTTCTCTTTTAATTCTTAGAAATTGTTCTCACATTCTTATGTCCACTCAAAAGTACTACCCTTTGTGGTGTCCCGGGATCGATGAGGGTGGGGAGTGGACGCCGGTGTAAGAGAAGCACATACAAGGAGCGGTTCCTGGTAGGCTTCTAGGTGAAGGGTCCCATGAATGAACTGAATACGCACTAGAATGAGAGGGATTCAGAGACTGTGTAGGTATGGGACTGCATAGTTGAGAATGGCTTAAAGGAATTGATTAGGCGTAGCCATATCAACAAGTTGCAACTTCTTTTCAGGAGTCTAGAATATAAGAACTCCATGGTTAAGCGTGCTTGACCTGGAGCAATTGTGGGATGGGTGACTTCCTGGGAAGTTTCTTAGGATGCGTGTGAGTGAGGACAAAGCACGCTGAAAAGACCCGTGTTGGTTTGTGGAGACACTCATCAATCCTACAGGCAGTCCCGGGATGTTACAGATGGTATCAGAGACGGGACCTCTCCTAGTACGGTGTGGTTCGGGGACGAACCAAGCGGAAGTTGGTGGGCATGTGGTGTCCCGGGGCCGACGAGGGCGGGGAGTGGACGCCGGTGTAAGAGAAGCACGTACAAGGAGTGGCTCCTGGCAGGCTTCTAGGCGAAGGGTCCCATGAATGAACTGAATACGCACCGGAATGAGAGGGATTCAGAGACTGTGCAGGTATGAGACTGCATAGTTGAGGATGGCTTAAAGGAATTGATTAGGCGTAGCTATATCAACAAGTTACAACTTCTTTTCGGGAGCCTAGAACATAAGAATTTCATGGTTAAGCGTGCTTGACCTGGAGCAATTGTGGGATAGGTGACCTCCTGGGAAGTTTCCTAAGATGCGTGTGAGTGAGGACAAAGCACGCTGAAAAGACCTGTGTTGGTTTGTGGAAACACTCATCAATCCTACAGGCAGTCCCGAGATGTTACACCCTTCCTGGTTGGCCTAGTCAAAAGTATAGCTATTTGAGAAAAATCTTTTGTAAACCTTCTATAATACCCCGCTAGACCCAAAAAGCTCATAATTTCTATTATAGTGGTAGGTCGTTCCCATTACAATACTGCCTCCACTTTACTAAGATCTACAGATATCCCTTCACTTGATATCACATGTCCTAGAAATTGCACCTCTTTCATTCAAAATTCGCATTTTGACAACTTAGCATACAATTTCTTGTCTTTCAGGATTTATAGAACTAACCTTAGAAGTTCTTCATGTTTTTCAATTGTCTTTGAATAGATGAGAATGTCATCTATAAAAACAACAACAAATTTATCCAAGTATGGTCTAAAAATCCTGTTCATATAATCCATAAATACTACAGGTGCATTGGTTAGACCAAAGGACATTAAAAGATATTCATAATGCTCATATCTAGTTCTAAAGGCAGTTTTAGGAATATCTTCTCCACTAACTCTGATTTGATGGTAACTTGACCTTAAGTCAATCTTTGAGAACACAATTGCACCTCTCAACTGGTCCATCAAATCATCAATTCTAGGTAATTGGTATTTGTTCCTAATAGTTACTTTATTTAACTGCTTATAATCTACACACAACCTCATGCTACTATCTTTCTTTTTCACCAGGAGTACCGGAGCTCCCCAAGGTGAAACACTGAGCCTAATGAACTTTTTATCCAACAATTCTTCTATTTGTTTCTTAAGTTCAGCTAACTCTAGAGGGGACATTCTGTAAGGTATGATAGAAATAGGTCTTGTTCTTGGCACTAAATCTATAGTAAATTATATCTCCCTCTCAGGTGGTAATTCACTAATCTCATCTGCGAATACTTCTAGGTATTCCCTCATAACAGGTATATCCTCTAAATTCTTCTTACTTTCAGAATTTAAAGAAAAAGAGGAGAACATAGCCTTGATTACTAGGTAGTTGATAACTTGACTAGCATTCAGGTATATAGATTCAGAAGGAAGGTTTATAGAAGGAGTGTCAGACAAGAACATCAAAGTTTTATCTGAACAGTTTAAGACAATATGGTTTATTGATAGCTAGTCCGTGCCCAAAATAATATCTATGTCAACAAGGGATAGATATATTAAGTTTACAAAGAAATCTCTATTATCAATGGTTACACAACAATTTAGATATACTTTACAAGTTGGCATTGGCTTTCCTGCTAGAGTGGAAATAGTTAGGTCATAGGGAAGGTCTGAAATAGGTAAATCTAGTATCTTTACACAATCATAAGAAATAAAAGAATATGATGTTCTAGAATCATATAATACAATTAAAAGTATGCCTTTAATCATGCACTTACCCGGTATCATATCTGAAGATTGAGCAGCTTCTTTTTCGCTCAGAGTAAAAACACGTCAACTGGTTTGAGGTCTGAGAGGAGGCACTGCTTCCTGCTTCTATAGGAAGCTCCTGGCATAGTGGCCTGTCTTACCACACGTATAACATATGGACTGATCTGCTAAACAAGGTTTGTTTCCATGACTTCTTCCATATTTAGGGCATCTAAGTCCAGATGATTCTGTCTGCACATATTTTCCTTTATCTTGCTGAGTCTTAGGCCGTGGGATATTCTTTTTAAATTTTTCATCTTCCCTTTTTCTTTTTTGAAAGCCTCTTTGCTTATACTCCTACTGTAACCTTAGTTTTTCCACTTCCACAATGCTACATTTATTCACTAAGGTAGGAAAGTCTCTGATTTCTAGAGGCCTCACCATACTTCTTATGTCACTTCTTAATCCAGTCTCAAATTTAACACATTTCCAATTTTCATCTGGATTGTATCTGAAATATGAAGAAAATTTAGATAACTCCTTAAATTTTGCTTCATATTGGCCCACTGTCATATTTCCCTGCTTTAACTCTCGAAATTCCATTTCTTTTTCTTCTTGCAACTTCTTAGGAAAATATTTATCCAAGAAAGATGTTTTAAACACTTCCCAAGTTATCTGGATTCTGACAGCTTCCTTTAATCTTCTAGCACTATCCCACCGGAATTCAGCTTCCCCTTGTAGCATATAAACAACAAATGACACCTTCTGATCATCAGTGCACCTCATTACAGTAAATATCTTTTTCTAATTCCCTTAACCATTCAGCTGCCTTTGTTGGATCATATTCCCCTCTAAAAGATGGAGGATTCGCCTTCCTGAATACTGATAAATTATGAAAATCTAAGTTCTTCGCTGAAGCTACATTGTCCACTGGGGCCAGTTGCACTGGTGCTGGTTGTGCTGGTGGCACTTGTGCATTATTTCTTATCTCCTCCACTATTCTAGTAGTCATATCTCTCATTGCATTATCTATATTTCTAAAAGCTTCAATCATATCTGGTGCATTATTTCTATCACCAGTAGGAGCTCTTCTACCTAGGCCTCGGGTACACCTAGTCAATGTCATTGCTTCATGCACACATATCACATTATATAGTGAGTTGATCAGACTCAATATTATGTAACAGTGTGACAATAAACCATAAATATACAAACTCAAGGCAGTTATGCAATTCTATATATACATCTTATCATTAAGACAAAACAAATGCATAACAAGCATAGCTAGTCCATTCCCCGACTCAACAAGATGAACTGCTCTGATGCCAAAATGTAACATCCTTAATTTTATTACCATATACGTATTTCGAAATCACGCATTAGTAACTAAAATTAAGTACGTCATGTAAACTAATTAAATAACTCATAATAAAACTTATATAATTATATGCAAAATATGAGCCTTTGAAGGTTGACAAACTATACATACCATAAAAAGAACAGTATATAGTTTACATTACAATAATCAAATATTACATATTTGATTACAACATACTAAATATGCATCATAAATACATGAGAATATCAAAACATATTCTAAGTCTTTTTTCTTCGACTGCTAGTTGAAGTACGCATACCTAGAAATATTGTGAAAATACAACAGAAAAAATGTGAGAATTCTAAGAATTCTCAGTAATACAATTTAAAATAGCACCATCATAATATTTCTAGTTGTTTCAGGAAAAAGACACAATTTAAAACTCAAATACATTATATCTTAGAAAGGTGGCGAAAATACCAAATTGTGTCATTTCTCTTCCCGAAACAAAATGCCATTTATTAACGGTTTCCAAAATATTCATGATCAAATAACACATATTTCATTCATAGAAATTCTTAGAAAATAGTTATCAAACAAGAACCATAATCTTAAATTCATACAATGGCTCTCATAATACAGTAAAGTCATATCATGACATTAAATGCATAAATTCATTACAGTGCTCATTATTCATGTGCTAATTCCCACATAACCCACAATACTATATCAAATAAGTAAAGGTCACTTCATATAACCTGGGTTTTAAATACTCAAGGTAGATCTCACTACCACAAACTAGGTAATGGTTTGCTTTTAGGTCGGTGCACTCCAACCTATTCATGACACTGTTATGTATGCCACACAGAACTATTCTCGAGTATCCTTATATATATACATGAGGGAAAACTAGGCCTGTGAGGAAACTAGTGAGGAAATTTAAGAATATAGGATTCCCTTCCTCTTGGAGGTTCATCTCCATAATTCTAATGGGATTTCAGATACCCTTCCCTCAAATAGGATAAACTCCAAAATCCACTCAAGCCAAATATATTCAAAATTTAAGGAATACTCATAAAATTGGGAATAGAATTATCATAAACAAAGCAAACACAAATCCAATGAGCACTAATGTTCAAATACAATACAATTACCATTACTGATCAACCTTAAAGAATTAAGGGACCAAGGTAAATTCAAAGTGCTATATTCAACTTTGCGTTGAAGAAGCAATATAAATTCACATTCAAGCTCAACTTGACTAATTAAGGGGCAATACAATTTCTATTACACATCTAGTGCACAATACTATATTAACATTTATCAATAACATTTACATATCAAAACTTTAAGTATTAGTTCCAATACTTTATTAACATTTCTAATCAACATTTAACATCAATGCATGATGTTTATACATACAAGTTATGGTCATTACAAGTTTATGGTGCTGGAACTTTTGGATCTGCTAAAAACATTTTAATCTTCCAAAGTTAAGTTTTGAAGTTACTATATGTGTTATGGAAAATTTTAGAACTCAACTTAGTCATTGAATCCATTTTTCCATAAGTTTTTGTATACTGTTATTTATCAGTGAAGTTTTATTAATAGGTCTCAAGTTAAGTTGAACTTAAGAATTAGGTAAATCTGCTTACTAATACTTATTTTGATTAGTAATTTGTACTAAAATATTCCCCATATCTTACTTGCCATCTCCATGAAAATTCATACTTTTTTGAGTTACTTACCTGCTCCATAATTGTTGCATCAATTCTTTTTCGGTATCCTTAAAAATACCAAACTGTGTCAGTTAATTCTCCAAATTTTTTTATAACTCTTATCAATCATTTACAACTAGGAAATAAGTTTTCCATATTTGTTTTCATCATTTCAACAATTTATGCAGATACTTTAATTATTTTCTTGTATTTGGTGTTATAGAATTATGTTCAAACTAATCTATAAAATTACCCGATTTAACAGGCAATTCATACTAAAGTTACTGAGCTTCTATAACCCTGATTAGGACTATTAGGTTAGGGAGGATGTTATAGTAGCCTTAGGTTGTATATAGATTATATAGACAACTAAATAAGGTGACTATAAAGAATAAATACTCATTCCCTAAGATAGATGATTTGTTGGATCAAGTAAAAGGAGCATCAGTTTTCCCAAAAATAAATATAAGGTCAGAATACCATCATATCAGGGTTAAATTGGAAGATGATAACTCAATAAAATGTAGTTATTTATGCCCTGTATCTGTGCTATAACCTATATAGAATGCTTAGTCTTTGTTATTATGCATATATGGAATATTTTAGGATTATATTCATCGAATTCCATTTTGTTATCTTTTTATATGATCTTGAGAAAATCTGGCATATTCTTCAGGTGATTACGTGAATTTGAAACTGTTTTTAACTTAGTGATTTCTCTATTGTAGTGTAACACCCCAAATTTCTTAAATAGTTGACAGTAATTTTGACAGTTAACAGAATTTTATTGTTTAGTAATTTCTGGATACTGTAAAATTATTTTGATTATTCCGTCAGCGTATTTGATCATTTTGAGTGATTTACTCCGTTTCAGGAAAATAAACATTTTCGGGCCGGGGAAAACTTTACGTAATTTAATTTTTACCATTAGGTTTTAACTATTTTACGTAATCTGATTTGATATTTGTGTGTTTTCTAATTTTTGTGATTTTATGGGTGATTATGAAATTTTTATGATACTCCGACCGTTTTTGGACTATTTGTGGGTCTCAGTAGTTCTTCGTGGGCCCGGGATGAGTCCCAAAACGTGAAAAAATTTTACGCATAGAAAAATTTGTACTGTTGAGAAGGAGACAGGGGATCTTACTAAACCTAAATCGGAAACAGTTTTAGAAAATTTTTTGTACTGTGTTTTGTACTATATTTAATTATCGGGCAATAAAAATATAGTAAATATAATTTTGTGGGGTTTAACAGATAAAAATAAATATTATACTGTTAAGTCAACATTAGTGATTATGATAATGGACCAATAGGAAACAAGTCAAATATTGGAGACTTTAATATCAACCATCGATTTAATCAACGGTGTAGGATAAGTCTAATATAATAGCTATGACCATTTATAACATTGGATTTAGAATTGATCAAGGGTGGAGATTTGGTCTTGCAAAGTGGCTAGGACCATTTGTGACCATTGGATTTGAATCTAATCAACAGTGGAGGTGGATCAATTATGACCATTGGACTTGGATTTAATCTATGGTGGAGATTTAGTCTTAAAAAGTGACAAAGACCATTTATGACCATTAGATGTAAAGTTTGAAGGAGTAATCTTAACTCTTCATTTTGGAGACACATCTAAGGGTTAGAATTTAAAGAAGAAAGATCCAATGGCCTAAATTAAGTCTTCTATCTAAAGCTATACCTAAAGTCTACCTTAATCCTAACCATTGAATTAATCAATGGCTTAGAATGCTTCAAATAATTGCTTAGACTTTCAAGATTGAATCTTAACCATTGATTTAATCTATGGTTGAAATTTGGTCTTATATAATTGCTTGGACTTCAATTGTGACCCTTGGATGGCAACATGGAAGGAGAGATCTTGACCATCCATTTAGTAGCTTCATCTAAAGGCTAAGATTAAAGGAGGAAGAAGATCTAATGGTCCAAGTTTGTTACTATCACTTGGAAAATTTCTCAATCATTTAGTACCAATTATTTGCTCAAATAATTCACTTTTTCTCTCTTCACTCTACGGCTATGCATTCTCAAAATGGATTCAACTAATTCATGTTAGTCAACAATAAATGGCCTACTTCTTGGAAGCACTCCACGGTCAAGAAATAATGGAGGACAAGGAAATCTATATTAAATGGATTTTTCACCTTTCTAGCAACCATTTAATATATAAATATATCTCACTTTTCTTTGCATGCATTTCCATACATTCCCACGGCAATGGAGAGCAAAATTGCTCTAAATTATTACATCTTTATGATATTTTGATCAATCAATTTTGAGCCATTCATTATTGCTTCATATTTGGCCTAATTGATGTTAATTGTGTCCAATATTATGTTTGTAGATGAGTTTTAGATGATTGGTCTTCATTGAGCTTAATTGTAAAAACTTCATTAATTTTCGGATTTTAACTCATTTTGACCTTTCTGTCTTGTACAGGCCATAACTTGGGCTACACATATCGTATTTGGATGATCTTGGAGTCCCCTGAAAGCTGAGACGAAGATCTACAATCTGGTGTCTAATGCAATTTTTCTAATTCAGCTGGATTCAAGGCAAAATTGGGCCTCAAAGTCAGGATGTTGTTGCTATCACAATGCTTGGACCTTTCCTCAATGATTTGGGCCTATCTCTCTCAATTTAAGCCCAATTAAGGCAAATGATATGTCTCTGAAAAGCTTATTCAGAGGGCTACAATTTGGGCCAGGGGTAGATTAGGAATTACATAAGAACTTCCAGTTACAAATAGGTTTATGTAGATTTCGAATGGAGCTTTTTGGTTGTGATTCAGTTTTAACAAATTGAGCAGAAACCCTTCTCTCTTTTCATCTTTTCTCTATTTTCGTTTTACTCTCTTCTCTGCATTTTCGTAATGGCCATGGAAGGCTAAAGCTCCAATCAATCCAAGGAATTCAATGATTGTGGTTAGAGTTTTGAGTTCTCTTGTTTAATTATAAATTCTGTTGTGTTCTTCCCTTTTCTCCTTCTTCAATTGAATTCTGATTAGAATTTCGAAATTGAAGTTAGAATTAGGGTTGATTAATCTGAATCTAATGGAGAATAGATCATCGATTGATAATCTATGTTAATCCAAATTTGTTCCTAAATCAATCTTAATCAAGAATTGCGATTGTGATTCTGTTTTAATTGATAAAATTCAAGGTGATTATCTAGTTGATTTCGAATTAACAGATGTGTAAACAACAGAAATTCATTCTCTTGAACAATGATTAATTCTGCCACTTGAATTGAAGACCTTGGATTGGTGTTTCCTTAATTGAATTTTTTCAATTTGAATTCGTTTTCTGTTATTGCAATGAACAAAACCCCCTACTTATTGATAACTTCTATCATAATTGAGAAATCTGAATTGGTCCTTGGGAGATGACCTAGGTTATGCACTATGCTATATTCCATAAATCCTAGTCTATTTTGAGGCGAGTGCAACATCGCTGATCAAAATTTGGCAACTCGCTGTCGGGATCTATTTTCGGTTTCTTAAGTTTATTAGGAGTTCCTAATAGTTGTTAATTTCTCTCGCATTAAGTGATCAACTTTGTGAAAGTCCTTAAATGCATTTTACTATTTTTTCTGCTATTGTCCAGATTCTGCTACTACTAATCTTGCTGCATTCTGGTTCGTTGCATGCATTCTTTGCATTACACCGCCATCTTGTTCCATTGACTCTTGTTTCATCTGCTACATAATTCACTTCACTTCGCCGCATAATTCGCATACACTGCTAGCATGTATAACTCTATTACAGACTTTTCTGTTTCTTCTCGCATAATTCGCAAAATTCAAAGATTATTCGGTTCGATGCATAAATTCTTCTGCTTTGTTGTTCCATTGTGTTTTTCTACTGCAATACATCATTAATCAATTCTGGTATAAATCTGTGCTCCCCATTTTGCAATTCATTGGATTTTTCGTTTTTCACTGTTCCATTGGATTAATTACTGTTCCATTGAGTTTTGCTGCATTTAATGACTCCTGTGAATGTGCATTGCTTCACTCAACACAGTTGATACTTCTGTTGCACAAATAACACATTCATTTGCTGCAAAAATTCCTGCATAATCTGTTGAGCTGATAGCCTGATTTGTGCATAACTTTGCTGCGGTTACTGTTCCATTGGTTTCCTTGCATAACATTCGGCTTTTGCATGTAATCTTGCTGCATTTGACCATCCATATACTTCATTATTGATAATTGAAAGTTTTGATTTTCATTTTTGAGTTTCACCTCCACTTTCACTTTTGAGTTTCACTTTGCTCCCATTTTTGTGAATCCAAAAAGCCACTAGTAGACAAGAATTGTACTTGCGATAGAGTCTTGACCTGAAACTTGGCAGCCAAAGGTAAACCATCATTCTAGGCAAAGTGCTCCTGAAAGGATCAGTCCTGCATAATTTGGCCAAATTCCATCGTTTGGTAAGGGTTTTGAGCAAATTTAGGTGAGACAATGGTATTTTTGTAATTTTTGGGTGACCAAATATGCTCAGAATGAGCTGAAAATTGGTGGGTTGAAGGAAAATGGCATTCTCCACAAGGTTCACGGCTTTGCCGTGAGCAACACCCTATCTTGCTCTAATTCCTTCATTTAGACCACTTTTTCATTTTTTGAAATTTTTTATTGCATTTTGGAGTTCCATTTTAGTGTAGTTTTAAGTGTGTGGTGGTCCCATATTTTTTAAAAATCATTTGATAGGTCAAATAGATTTATTTTGGTGCATTTCTAGTGTTGGATACTCCATTTTGCTGCTTTGCTGTTTTTGAGTTTTGCATGTTATATGACTAGGTCCAATCCTGGTTCTTTGCATCAATTTGATCCTGAGATAGATAGGACTTTTCATACCTTGCATAGGTTCAATAGAGTTGATTCTGTATCTGCTGAGCATATAGGAAGTAGAGGTTCTTCACATAGTTACCATACTAGTGATTCTGCTTCTGAATTTTCTGATTCTGAACTTTCTGTCACTGATCCATCTTTCAATTCGATTCTCATGAGCATACTGAGATTATGGATAACAAACCTTGAAGGAGCTAGTGCTCCTGATGTTACATACCGCCTTTATGCATTCAATATCCTGATGTTGATGTTCCATTTGAACTTAAATCTGGATTGATTCATTTGTTGCCTAAGTTCAGTGGTCATGCAGGAGAAGATCCTCATAAGCACCTCAAGGAGTTCCACATTGTGTGTTTTACCATGAAGCCTCAAGGCATCTCAGAGGATCATATCAAACTTAGAGCATTCCCTTTCTCATTACAGGATGCTGCTAAGGATTGGCTGTATTACCTGCATCTGAGATCTGTGACTAGTTGGAATGATCTTAAAAGGCTATTTTTGGAGAAATTCTTTCCTGCATCAAGGGCTGCCTCAATCCGAAAAGAGATATGTGGCATCAGGCAGTTTGACAGAGAACCATTGTCTGAATACTTGGGAAAGATTCAAGAAGATGTGTGCTAGCTGTCCTCACCATCAGATTAGTGATCAGCTACTAATCCAATATTTTTATGAAGGTTTGCTGCCTATGGATAGGAGCATGATTGATGCTGCTAGTGGAGGAGCATTGGTAGACAAGACTCCTATGGCTGCAAGGGCACTGATTGAGAATATGGCCACTAACTCCCAACGTTTGGCACCGAAGTAACTCAGTGGCATTAAGTAGAGGTGTCCACGAAATTGAGGCAACTTATGCTGCAGATCACAGGAAATTGGAAAGCAAAATTGATGACCTTGCTTCCTTGGTGAGGCAATTGGCTGTGACTCAACATCAATAACCTGCTGCAGTAGCTCCTGCCAGAGTGTGTGGCATTTGTATTTCTGCTGATCATTCCACAGATTCCTGTCCTACACTTCAGGAGGTTGACACTGATGGTACTCCCTAGGCCTATGCTGCAAACATTTACAATAATAGGCCTCTCAAGAAGAATAAAGAATGACGAGTTATGATCTGTCTTCCAACGATATAACCCAGTGTGGAGAAATCATCCAAATCCGAGGTGGGGAATAACTCTACACACCGCCCTTACTCAATTTAGGCAAAGAAGAGGCGGCTTCCCTTCCAAAGCGAAGAAATTTCCTTTCCAAATTCACTACAGACCCAGCAGACCATACCAGCCACCTTTCATGCAGCAGCCAAATAATGCCCCTCCAAAATTCGAGCCAACCTTGGAGGAATTGATGAAACAGATGGCAGTGAACAACCTGCAGTTCCAGTAGAGGACAGAAGCTACCATTCAGAATTTGGAGAATCAGATTGGACAACTTGCAAGTTCTATGAACCAATTACAGTCCCAAGATTCTGATAAACTTCCTGCACAAACTGTGGTGAATCCAAGAAATGTGAGTGCCATCACTCTAAGATCTGGTAAGACTGTTGAAGAATTAGACAAGGAGAAGCAAGCCATACCAGAAATTCCATGTAGCAGCAAAGATAAGAAAATTGATTTTGCCCCCATTCCTGTAGTTACTGCTGAGCAGTCCATCCCGCTACCATTCCCTCAGAGAGTTGTGCAGCTTAAGAAGACTCATGAGACTGATACAAATAGGGAGATCTTGGAGACATTTAGGAAGGTTGAGGTGAACATTCCTCTCATTGAAGCAATCAAGCAAATTCCAAGATATGCCAAGTTTCTTAAGGATTTGTGTACTCATAGAAGGAGACTCAAGGGAAATGAGAAGATCAGTATGGGAAGAAATGTGTCTGCACTTATACAGCCTACAATGCCCCAAAAATGCAAGGATCCAGGAATTTTTACTATTCCATGCACCATAGGCAGTAGCAAATTCAAAAATGCCATGTTGGATTTAGGTGCTTCAATTAATGTTATGCCTATGTCTGTGTTTCAATCTCTTGCCCTTGGACCTCTACAGAATACAAGAGTCATCATTCAGTTGGCAAATAGGAGTAATGCATACCCTGCTAGACTCATTGAGGATGTCCTTGTTAGAGTTAATGATTTAATCTTCCCTGCAGACTTCTACATTCTGGATATGGATGGAGAATCCGAATCCAGCAGAGCTCCCATCATTCTTGGTAGACCATTCCTCAAAACTGCCAGAACCAAAATTGATGTCCATGCAGGCACTCTTTCCATGGAGTTTGGAGATAATGTGGTTCGATTTAATATCTTGGATGCCATGAAGCACCCCATGGAAGAACATTCAGTCTTCCATATAGATTTGCTGGTTGATATAGTTGATGATAGCTTTTCTGAGCTCTTTGCTAATGATCTTCCATTCTTTTCTGATTTTGTTGATACCTACACATGTGATGCTTGTACTGTTTCAGAAATGTGTAGTGTTTGTGCTGAGATTGCATCTTGTTTACATGGTGATTCTGATACAGATTGTGTGGAGTCTGAACATTTAAATGGTGTTGCAGCTAAAAATTTGAGGAAGTCAGAATGCAGCAGTTTGATTACAGTAAATACCTCTGAATTAGATTTCGTTGAATTGCAGGCTGTAAATACAGCTACTTCCACCAGGATACTCCCATCTGTAGTGCAGCCACCTACACTGGAGCTTAAGCCACTTCCAGAGCACCTTAAGTATGCATACTTAGAGGAGGATCAGAAGCTTCCAGTTATCATTTCCACTGCCCTCCATGCTGACCAGGAGGAGAAGCTGCTGCAAATACTGAGGAAGTATAAGAAAGCTATTGGCTGGACCTTGGCTGACCTTCCTGGCATTAGTCCTTCTATGTGCATGCACAGGATACTACTTGAGGATGGTGCTAAACCAGTGAGACAACCACAGAGGCGACTCAACCCCTTGATCCTGGATGTGGTGAAGAAAGAGGTGACCAAGCTTTTGCAAGCAGGCATCATCTATCCTATCTCAGATAGTGCTTGGGTGAGTCCAGTTCAAGTGGTTCCAAAAAAATCAGGAATCACAGTAGTGAAGAATGATCAAGATGAGCTGATTCCTACTAGAGTACAGAGTAGCTGGAGAGTTTGTATTGATTACAGGCGGCTCAACCAAGCGACAAGAAAGGATCATTTTCCTTTGCCCTTTATCGATCAAATGCTTGAGCGCTTGGCTGGAAAGTCTTTCTACTGCTTTCTTGATGGCTTTTCTGGATACTTCCAGATCCATATAGCACCAGAGGACTAGGAGAAGACCACCTTCACTTGCCCTTTTGGCACTTTTGCCTACAGGAGGATGCCTTTCGGCTTGTGCAATGCTCCTGGTACCTTCCAGCGATGCATGGTGAGTATCTTTACAGATTTTTTAGAGGATTGCATTGAGGTGTTTATGGATGATTTTACTGTTTATGGTTCCTCTTTTGATGCATGCTTGGACAGTTTGGATAGAGTTTTGCATAGGTGCATTGAGACTAACCTTGTTCTTAATTATGAGAAATGTCATTTTATGGTAGAACAAGGCATAGTCTTAGGCCATATCATCTCTCAGAAGGGTATAGAAGTAGATCCTGCTAAAATTAATGTTATTTCCCAGTTACCTTACCCTCTTGCGTGCGAGAGGTTCGTTCTTTTCTTGGCCATGCAGGTTTCTACAGGCGGTTCATTAAAGACTTCAGCAAAAAGGCCCTTCCACTGTCCAACTTGTTGCAGAAAGAAGTTGTTTTTGATTTTGATGACAGGTGCAGAGAGGCTTTTGATTGCCTCAAAGGAGCTTTGACCACCACTCCCATCATTCAGCCACCAGAGTGGACACTTCCTTTTGAACTCATGTGTGACGCATCTAACTATGCATTGGGAGCTATCCTTGCACAGAGAGTTGGCAGACAACCTCATGTCATTTCATATGCTTCTCGGACTTTAGATGCTGCACAGGCTAACTATACTACCACTGAGAAAGAGTTGCTTGCTATTGTAATTGCACTTAATAAGTTTAGATCATATTTGCTTAGCTCTAGAGTGGTTGTCTTTACTGATCATGCAGCATTAAAATTCTTGTTGAAAAAGGCAGAATCGAAGCCGAGATTGATTAGATGGATGCTGCTTCTCCAGGAGTTTGATTTGGAGATTAGAGATAGGAGTGGCGCAGAGAATTTGGTGGCGGATTATTTGAGCAGAATAGAAGGAGTTGTTGACCCTTCTCCTATCAGAGATGACTTCCCAGATGAGCAGCTCATGCAGCTGCATGATATCACACTTTCTCCTTGGTTTACTGATTTAGTTAATTTCTTAGTTGCATCTGTTTTTCCTCCTCATGCATCTAGATCACAGCAAGCTAAACTTAGGAGTGATGCTAAATATTATGTGTGAGATGATCCATATTTGTGGAATTTTTGTAGTGACCAGGTGATTCACAGATGCATACCTGACGATGAGATCCAGTCAGTTCTTCACTTCTGTCATGCCTCTCCAATAGGAGGACACTTTGGACCACAAATGGACACTAGGAAGGTGCTGGATTCTGGATTCTATTGGCCTACCATTTTCAGAGATGCATATCAGGTTTTCAGTACTTGTGAGCAGTGCCAGAGAGCAGGAGTGGCCATCACTCGGAGGCAAGAGATGCCCCAGCAGCCCATTCTATTTTGCGAGGTTTTTGATGTTTGGGGTATCGATTTTATGGGCCCTTTCCCTGTTTCTTTTGGTTTTTCATATATTGTACTTGCAGTTGATTATGTTTCTAAGTGGGTGGAAGCTAAGGCCACCAGGACTAATGATGCTCGAGTTGTTGTCGATTTTGTCAGGTCTAATATATTTTGCAGGTTTGGAGTGCCCCGAGCTATCATTAGTGACCAAGGGACTCATTTCTATAACCGGACTTTGGATGGTTTGTTTCAGAAGTATGGGGTTGTACATGGAGTGTCTACTGCATATCTTCCCCAAACTAATAGGCAGGCAGAGATTTCTAACAGAGAGATCAAGCAGATTCTGGAGAAGATGGTGCAGCCGAATAGGAAAGATTGGAGCCACCGGTTAGAAGATGCTCTTTGGGCTCATCGTACCGCTTACAAGACACCTATAGGGATGTCTCCTTTCAGGGTTGTCTTTGGTAAACCATGTCACCTTCCGGTGGAGATAGAGCATCGTGCATACTGGGCAGTGAAGAGTTGTAACTTAGCATTTGACTAAGCAAGTTCAGAGAGGAAGCTTCAATTGCAACAGCTGGAAGAACTTCGCTTGGAGGCTTATGAGAATTCCAGGATCTATAAGGAAAAGACCAAGCATTTCCATGATAAGATGATTTCTAGAAAGGAGTTCTCTATTGGCCAAAAGGTGCTTTTGTTCAACTCTCGCCTTAAACTCATGCCCGGTAAGCTCCGTTCTAGGTGGGATGGTCCTTTTGTTGTCACTAGCATCTTTCCTTATGGTGCAGTGGAGATTTCGAATGAAGCCACCAACAAGAGTTTCAAGGTTAATGGCCACCGTCTTAAGCCCTTTCTTGAGAGCCCCACAAGCCCTGCAAGTCCAGCATCTGTAGAGGAGCTCTCCTTGGCAAAGCCCACCTTTCCTCAAGTGCAAATCTTCCCACCATGATGAGGGTGTTCTCTTCCCTTACTCTTTTATTACACATGTCTACTTGTCTTTTGCTTTGTGTTTCATTGAGGACAATGTATGATTTAAGTGTGGGGGAGGAAATTTTTGCTGAATTTTTGCTGTTTTTTCTACTGTTTCTATTTTCCTGTTTTCTGTTTCTGTTTTATGCTATTTCTATTTTTTCTGTTTTGCTGAAATTGCTGGTTTTTGTTGTTTTAATTCTGTTTTGATCCATTTTTGCATGCCTTTCATTGAATATCTTAGTTTGTACAGGTTGTGAATAATTTTATCATTCTTAGTTAGAGGTTTCATGACATGATGTGAATACTTTTCTTACATTTTTGGTCTAGCAAGCTGGCATTGAGAATTAAAGTGTTGCATCAATTGTGGTAGGCTTGTCCTTGGTGAGATTTTGGACCTTATACATGGATGGATTGCATTATGCCATTCTCTTTTCTTTCTTGTGTGATCTCACTCATGATTGTTGGTGCTCTAGAACTTGACTTGATTCTTTTTGAAGCTTCTTGTTCACATGCATGTATTGAGATGATTGAGGCCTTCTTTCTTTGTTTAGCTACTTTGGCCAAATAGCCAACCTTGCATCATTTTCCTTTGATTACCCCCCTTGAGCCTAATTGCCTATTCTTTGCTTTAGCTCATTTTATGCCTTTGTGAAAAATCATGATTTTACCGTACCTTAGGGAATGGGAGAGCATTGGTTCATTTCATTTGAGGAGCTCTTTTGGCTTGTAGGCAGTTGATAGTTTGAGTGGTGTGGTTATACAAATTGATGTGTATGTATGCAAGGTTATTATTATTATTATAAAAAAAAATGAAAAAAATAAAAAAATAAAAAAAAATGGTTCAAGAAAGGTTGTAAAAGCAAAAGGAAAGGTGATCAAAGTAAGAGAATGTGCATTACTTGTCATTTGAGTTCCTCCTCATTGCTCTTTTATTCTCTTGGGTGTTAACTTGTCATATCCATATTGTTCCTTCCTTACCTTGGCCCCATTACAACCTTGAATAAAGTCCTTTTGATCTTTATTTGCATGTGTTTCAAGTGGTGGAAATTAGAGACTTGTCAAGCTTATGGTAGTACTTGCTTTTATGGGTGCCTTGAGTGTAAATACAATCCTAAACACTTGAGAGTAGAGTATGCCTAGTGAGGATCTTATCACTTTTGGTTCATCATTTGATTCGAGTTGTCTTCTTGCTTGCTTGAGATGTTGAGAGATACATTCATGTTTGTCTTGATTCCTTGATACTTTGGATGTTTGAATCTTGATCACTACCTTGCATTCTTGCAATTCATTGGAAGGCATGTTGATTTTGTGCTCTTATGGTGAAACCCTTTTGTTCAATTTTGAATGTTGCCCAGGAGTGCAAAGATTCAAGTGTGGGGGATTTTGATCAATCAATTTTGAGCCATTCATTATTGCTTCATATTTGGCCTAATTGATGTTAATTGTGTCCATATTATGTTTGTAGATGAGTTTTAGATGATTGGTCTTCATTGAGCTTAATTGTAAAAACTTCATTAATTTTCGGATTTTAACTCATTTTGACCTTTCTGTCTTGTACAGGCCATAACTTGGGCTACAAATATCGTATTTGGATGATCTTGGAGTCCCCTGAAAGCTGAGACGAAGATCTACAATCTGGTGTATAATGCAATTTTTCTAATTCAGCTGGATTCAAGGCGAAATTGGGCCTCAAAGTCAGGATGTTGTTGCTGTCACAATGCTTGGACCTTTCCTCAATGATTTGGGCCTATCTCTCTCAATTTAAGCCCAATTAAGGCAAATGATATGTCTCTGAAAAGCTTATTCAGAGGGCTACAGTTTGGGCCAGGGGTAGATTAGGAATTACATAAGAACTTTCAGTTACAAATAGATTGAGCAGAAACCCTTCTCTCTTTTCATCTTTTCTCTATTTTCGTTTTACTCTCTTCTCTGCATTTTCGTAATGGCCATGGAAGGCTAAAGCTCCAATCAATCCAATGAATTCAATGATTGTGGTTAGAGTTTTGAGTTCTCTTGTTTAATTATAAATTCTGTTGTGTTCTTCCCTTTTCTCCTTCTTCAATTGAATTCTGATTAGAATTTCGAAATTGAAGTTAGAATTAGGGTTGATTAATCTGAATCTAATGGAGAATAGATCATCGATTGATAATCTATGTTAATCCAAATTTGTTCCTAAATCAATCTTAATCAAGAATTACGATTGTGATTCTGTTTTAATTGATAAAATTCTAGGTGATTATCTAGTTAATTTCGGATTAACAGAGGTGTAAACAACAGAAATTCATTCTCTTGAACAATGATTAATTCTGCCACTTGAATTGAAGACCTTGGATTGGTGTTTCCTTAATTGAATTTTCTCAATTTGAATTCGTTTTCTGTTATTGCAATGAACAAAACCCCCTACTTATTGATAACTTCTAACATACTTGAGAAATCCGAATTGGTCCTTGGGAGATGACCTAGGTTATGCACTATGCTATATTCCATAAATCCTAGTCTATTTTGAGGCGAGTGCGACATCGCTGATCATATATATTAGAATGTCTTTAATTGAACAAAGTAAGACTAAGTCAACAATGGTGGCTCCTTCATTTACTTCCTACGGCCATGCATCAAATTCGAAGACAAATTCTACATTCAAAATAATACTTGGTCATTCTTCTAATAATAATTGAAGAAGCTATTCAAAGTTAGTCAATTTTTGGTGGCTATTCTTTCTAATTCCTACGGCCATGCTTGTTTGGAAAAAGAGAAACATTCTATCTTTAATTTATTTCCATCACCTTTATTTCAAAATGGCTCACGGCCAAGTAGTTTTGGGGGGGGGGGCTAAATATTAACTCCTTACTTGATAATTCCTATCACCTTTCTATTAATTAACCAAACAAAGTCTCTCTCACCTTTTTTCTCAAAACAAGTTCACGGCCATAAAGGCTTTGGGAAACCAAATTTGTGAGTTTAACATCTTGTCTATTTAAGAACCAAAGAACCATATCAAATTTCTCTCTACTTCCTCTCCAAGCTTGGTTCAGCCATGGCACCCAAGAATACCCTCCATCACTCTTTAATTTCATACAACCTTATTTCTTGAATCCTTACCTTATTCTAAGCAACTTTCGTGTTGGAGACTTTCTCTAAATCCATCATATTCAAGGACTTTCTTCAAGAGCAAAGTTATAGGGTATTTATGGTGAAGTGTAAGGAAACTTCATTTCGTCTCTTCTTTTTCATGATCTAAACCATGATTGATCTATGGTTCCTCTTAATCAAGCTTAATATACTAATTTCTTTGTGTTTGTTTTGTGTTTAAGAAACTTTTGTTGGTGGAGATCTTGTTCAAAGTGCAAAGCAAAGAGCTTTTTGAGGATCTTCAAGAGGTAAGAGGGAGATCCATCTCACCAACCAAGTATGGTGGTGAGAGATGGTCTTATATTTGATGGATGGTGAATCCATGTGAGGATTCATATCCATGGTCATGTAATTATTTGTGGGTGTTTATGTGTTTGATTTATTTGTTCATGCTTTGTATGATTTGCATGATTTATTGCTTTTGATTATGGCATGCTTATGGTAGCTTATGGTATATATAATGAAATATGTATGTGTATGCCATGATGTGATGATGGAAAGGAAATCAATTTTTGGCTCCAATGGCCAAAGGAAGAGTGGTCATGGTTTTGACACTCATGATTAGAGTTTATGTTGAAAATTTTCCAGAACAAGAGAATTAATTTTTGGTCCCTAGAACATGGTGAATTTCGGCGAAGACACCTCAAGATAGGTGTTCACAAATTTATATTTTCATGGATGATGAAATGAGATGTTTAGAAAAACAAGGAAAATAAACAAAGGATTTATTTTTCAAAGAGTACTTGAACACGGTTTTAGAAGGATTTTTATTGATTTATTTTGTGTAAAAAGTATCTAAGTGTTTTACTAAACATTAGTTTTAAATAAAAATAGCAATGTTGATTTTAAGGATTTTCAAAGAAAGTGAAAAAGGATTTGTAAAGAAAGTGAAAATGGATTTGCAAAGAAAGTGAAAAATGAAAATGAACCAATGACTTGATTTCAAAGACCAAGTGTTCACGGTTTTTGTAAAGCATTTTTAATGGTTTTATTTGTATAAAACCATATCAATTTAGAAGGAAAAATATTTGATGGTTTCAATAGTCATGTCCACGTTTTTGAAGGCTTGTAATGCCTAAATTTTTATGGAACAAAGTGATATTTTATAAAACGAAGTGTTTTGTCTCTCGAAAGATTTGATAGTTTTCAATGACCATGTCCACGGTTTTTGTGGATGCCTTGATTTTATGAAAATGATTTTCATACAAGGATTTGGATAAGAAATTAGAGCGTTTTATCACTTGAGAGAATAGAAATTTTTGTAACGAAAAACAAAGAGAGGTTGAAAGACGTTTGAATTTCAATTTATTTTGAAGAAGACTGATTTTGGAAATGATTTGGGAAAAATAGAGAATATAATGGTGTTTTGAAAATTTACTAACGTATAACTTATTTTCGAGTTTTGAAATACGTTAGAAAATGTTAAGTTTTGAAACGATGATTTATATAAATGGAAAAGTGATTTTTTGTGGATTATATTTTGGAAAAGGATTTCTTGAGTAAAGAAATGTGAAAAAAGATTTTCTTGAGTAAGAAAATGTGAAAAATGAAATACAAAGACATATTATTTTGAGAAAGGTTGAAAAAGAATTTTTGAAGGTTAAGAAATATTTTCTGTAATGAAATGGTGATAAAAAATGTTTTACGTATCTTAAAAACGTGATTTTTAAGCTACGTAATTTGAAAAATGTGTTGAAAATGATATTGATTTATTTAAGTCCAAAATAATGTTTGGAATATTGAGGAATATTTTACGTGATTGTAAAATGTTGAAAAATATTTTACGTATCTTAAAAACGATTTGAAATACAATAAAATATTTCTATTCGATTTGAATTACATTTAAATATTTTATGTAATTTAAACTACTATTGAAAAATCAATATGTGATTTAAAAGTGATAGAATATTTTTACGTGATTGTGAAAATGACGAAAAATCGTTATGTGATTTGGAAAGTGTTTTAAATATTTTGAGAATGATGAAAAATGATTTACGCGACTTAAAAGAATGATTTTTAAGTTACGCGATTTTGAAATAGTGGAAAAATACTATGCGATTTGAGAAACGTATATTTTTATGCGATTGAGAAAAACATTGAAAAATTAGTACGTGGTTTAAAAGTGCAATGTAAAGAGTTGCAAAGATTTTTGAAAACATAACAAAAATGTTACAAAATTTTGTAAACGTAACAGTAATGTTACGGTATTGTGAAAACGTAATAAAAACGTTTTGGAATTTTAAAAACGTAACAAAAGTGTTACGATATTTTGAAAATGCAACAGAAGTGTTGTGGAATTGTGAAAACGTAACGGGAATGTTACGCAATTTTGTGAAAACACGACGAAAGTGTTTTATAATTATGAAAATGTGATAACATGATTTTCGTTGTTGAAAGTACAGTATGAATACTGTTGAACCGGTGTATGGACACTGTATGAGAAAATGACGAGTTTTGCCTGTAATTGGTATTTGGTGCATTTTAGATGCATTGGAAGATATGCCTATGATTGACATTGGTGCATTATACATGCATTGAAAAAATATGCGTTGAGGCATATGATTACATTGAACAAATGAAAAGATTTGGCCCTTGTGGTTGGACTTGCACTGATATATTCGTGCATTGTATAAAGTATAGCTAATAAGCTATTTTGGCCCTTGTGGTTGAAGAGGGAATGAGAATTGATAGTGAGGTCTATGATGGATCTTGTGGGAGTCAAGACGCGGCGGTCGACTAGTGGATATCTGTCTGTGGGCTAAGGCTAGACCATATGCCACTTGGCGATGCAGTCCGTTGCAATGCATTGACGATACCTGACAAGAACACAATTCTTTTCAACGATTGGGAGATTGTCTGTGGGTTTAGACTGGGCAATTAACCAGAGCATTCTTCTTGAAATTGTGAAAACCTCCATAGAGTTGTTTTTGAAAAACTGAGTCTATGTGCACATGCATGAATCTAAGCATTTATATCTGTATGATATATTAATTGAGGAATATTAGCTATGACAATTGTTTTGAATACTTGGATGATGATGGTGATAATTAAGACAATGTTGAGGATATTATCGTAATTGTTGTTTATGATAATTGAACTAATGAATGATTGGATGATGATAGTTGATTAATGTTGATGGTATGATCTTAATTATGGTATGATATATCGGTATGATATGTTGTTTGTGTTATCTCTGTGCTACCATGTTGGTACTGGTGTAGGTGATCTCACCTCTTTGCTATGTTGTCTTACTGTGACTGTATTGTTAAAACTATATAGTAGAAGGAACGAGTTGTCTTAGACATAACGGGTGGTAGATATTCTGAGATTGGTGACAACATGGAGGAGTGGTCACTCAGGACTCGTTGGTGTGCAATGTTAATAAAGAACAGATGTCTGATGCATCAAGATGGATACAAGAAGAAATAAGTACGTTAAGTTTTCTCATTAGTGTTATACCGTGCTATTAAGTAGGACCCGTCATAGGGTTTGCTACAGTTAAAAAGAGAGAGTTTTCTGTTAAAGCCTAAGGTGAATTTTAGCATCTCACGTTGCAGGCAGGTTCAAGTCGCGGTGTGGTGCACTCAGCTTGCTGCATACTGAAACCCGAGGCTAACACACAGTGGCAGAGAGGAGTGTATGTCGCAGCGTGTTGACCTAAATTGAATGCACGCCGCGATGCAAGATGGTTCATGTCGCGGCGTGTAACTAAATTTATGGCCTATAAATACTGATTTTAGGCAATTTAGCAGAGAGAGCTTTTTGGAACTTAGAACACAACTGTTATGGTTTACATTGGAGGTTGAAAAGAAGCTAAAAGAAGCAAAGTTAGAGGCCATCTTCTTTAAGAAGGAAGATTCAAGAATTAAAGAGCATATATATTGAGCTTCCCTATCTTATTCCTTTTACTTCTTCTCTTCCATTATCATGAACATGATTATTTGTGATAGATTTTCATGTGTCATGAGTAGCTAAGCTGTATATAGGGATTTCTTTGGATCCTTCTATGAATATTAACGATTTTATAACCCTTTGAGTTAATACAGATGATTTGGGTTTGTTTAACCATATTGCTTGTAATGCTCTTGAGTGTTTGGCCAACATTTAATGTGATTTGATTAAATCTATTGAACTAGGGATAGGGATTGAGATTTGAGATCATGGATATCATTGATACATGTTTAATTTTATTCTAATGGCGGGATGAGATAATTAGCTAATGTGATACACATATACCTCTTGGTCATGCGCAGTAATTGTTGAGAATAGTTCTTAATGAGTGGAGTTTGCGCTAGCTCTCATGGAAATATAGTGAACTAGGTAAATGAAGTATGGTTAAATAACCTAGACATAGGCTTTTAACTAAGTTAGTTTCTCAAGCTAACAAATGTCTTTTCATATATGTTGCTTAAGAAGATTGCATATTACTAATTGAAGTAGGGGGTGAGAAGGATCCTCTATTCCCTAATCACTATCTTTTATTCCACATTTATTGCATTTAAGTCTTTTACTTCGTAGTTAACTTATATAAACCTTTTCCAATTTGAATGTTCTTGAATAGCACTAATTAAGCTATTGGTTGATAATTGATATTAGAATTGACCATATCCTCATGGAAATGATATCTTACTAATCACTATATTACTTGCACGACCTGTGCACTTACAGTATGCAAAAGGTCTAAACAAGTTTTTGGCACCGTTGTCAAGGAAACAACTTAATTTCTATTTTGATAATATTAACAACAAACTTATTTAGTTTTAATTCAAGTTTCTTTTTGTTCATTTTAATTTAAGTTTCCATTCTTTATTTGTTATAGGTACAGTTAAGATGGCGGATGATCATAACTACACAAGGCCTTTGAAGGAGTTCGCAGCTCCTTAAATGGAGAATTTACAATCAAGCATAAGATAACCTCTGATAACTCCTGGAAATATAGTTATTTGTGCCCTATCTTTGTGGTTTGTTGATAAGCTTAGTCCTTGTTATTAAGCATATTTGGAAGATTTTAGGCTTTATAATTGTCGAATTCAATTTGGATCTCTTCCTATATGATATTGAGCAAATTGCGTATATTCTTTAAGTGGTTGAGTGGATTTGCTACTTGTATTAATTGGGTGATTTCTATATTATAGGAAGAACTACAAACATGCAAATTGGTGAAAGATTTGGACTAACTTTGGAAGCAAAAGCCCAAGAGAAAGCAAAGTTTGCAGTTTAGCTTCTTACACTGCGGTGTAGGCATGTCAATGCCGCAGCGTGGTGCGTTCTCCTACTTCAAATAGAGAGCTATGGAGATTGAACGCCATGGAGCAGGAAAACTAATGCTGCAGCGTGGTAACCTAATTTGCACATGTGCCGCGACGTAAGGTGTTTAATGCCGTAGTGTGAACCAGATTTCAGGGCCTATATATACTGTTTTATTAGATTTCTGTAAGAGAGTTTTTTGTGAGCTTAGTTTTTAGGTTAGAAAGCTACTATTAGGAATTCACTTCTGGGTTGAGATAAGGCCAGAAGAGCCAAGGTTGGAGGCCATCTTCTTCATGGAAGGAGATTCAAGTACCAAAGATCATATCCATGAGCTTCTTTCCTTCTCCCTTTGTTTTCTTCTCTTCTGTATATCATGAACATGATTTTTTATGTATGTTTTCGTGTTCAATGAGTAGCTAAGCTGTATTTAGGGATTACTTTGAATCATTATATAGATGTTGATGATTTTACACTTATTTTAGTTTATATTGAGGTATAATTTTGTTTAATCATATAAATCTTAATGCTCTTGATAGTTTGACTAACTTTTAAGTGATTTGTTGAAATCTAATGAACCTAGACATAGGAATTTGGATTTGAGATCGTATGTATAGTTAATGCATATTCTATTTCATTCAATTGGCTTGGGTGAGATGATTCGCTAATGGGATAGACATATACTTTTTAGTCATGCATAACAGGTGTTTGAGAACAGATCTTAATGAGTGAAGTTTGCGCTAGTTCTAATGGAAACATAGTAAATTAGGTAAATGAAGCATGGTTGATTGACCTAGACATTGGCTTTTAACTAAAGTAGATTCTCAAGCTAACTTAACTCATTCATTAATGTTGCTTAAACGAGTTGCATGTTATTAATTGAAGTAGGAGGTGAGAAATGATTCCCTAATCTCGAACCATTATCTTTAATCTCCAATTATTGCTTTGTAGTTCTTAGATTAGTTTAAAAGCATTTTCCCTATTTTTATGTTCTTGAATAAAATTGTTTGAGTTATTGCTTGATATTTAGCATTAGAAAGCCAACATCCTCGTGGGAACGAATCTTATTCTTCATTGTATTACTTGAATGACCCAGGCACTTGCAGTACACAAAAGGTCAAACAAGTTTTTGGCACCGTTGCCAGGGAGAACGATTCATTTTTGTATTGCTAATATTGACAATGAGCTTATTTAGTTCTAATTCAAGTTTTGTATAGTTTATTTGATTTTAAGTTTTCAGTTGTTTTGTGTTTCAAGCACAAATGAAAAGGTGGATGACCACAACCACTAGAGGCTTTTGAGGGAGTCCACAACTCCTCAATTGGACCTCTAATCCAATATAAGACTGCCCCCCATCCATGCCAATAACAAGTCCTACCAGGACTATAAATCAAGCCCTTCTTGGGAGGGAACCCAATTGTTTAGTTCTTTATTTCATGTCTTATATATACTTAATACCTTGATTTTGTGTTTTATTGTATTTTAGTTGTACATTTTACAATTTTATACTTTTGACAAGTTTGGCTAGTGTAAGAGACCACTTTGGAGTAGAATTGGCAGCAAAACTAATTTTGCCACAGAATTTAGCAGGCTGACTTATCACGCCATGGTGTGAACCTTGTCATGTTGTGGCATACAACAAGTGAATGTCGCGGCGTGCTTGTTTATTTATAAGGGGAATTAAATTAATGCCGAGACATTGGAAACTTCACGCCACGGTGCGCAACAATTAATTAGGTTAAGTGTCGCGACATTTCTTGTTTCTTAGTTAATTTTCTCTAAAATCCCTAAGTTACCTCTATTTGTCTCCAATTCACCCTAATTCTTGCATTCCCCATCTCTTCATTTTCGTCTCTGCACTTCATTTCTAAGGTATGCAATGTTTTAATTTAGTTATATTGCTTTTTCATTTTTATTGTCGTAAAATTTTATTTTTTCTTTAATTTTCTTTAGTTTTTCTTTGTATTATGATGTTTTGCATTTTTATGGTGGTATGTGAGTTTGTATTTTTTCTTTAAAATATCTTTTTAATGGTCTAATCGTGAAGTTGCCTAAATTTTATGGATTATATTGGTTTGCATGTTGTGGCAAAGTTCTTGAGTGTCGCAGCGTAGTCTTGCATTTGATTGAATGCCACGACGTGTGTGTGATAGCAATATATTTTATTCATTTTATAATCCTCTCACTGATCTTCTTAAGGTTCAATTAAGCTTAATTAAGTTAGTTTTGTCACATTTTATGATATTGAGCTTAATTGGATCATTGAAGAAATTATTGTTTGAATTAGCTTTAATTTGTCTATTTAATAGCGTTAAGTAAATTAGCTATAATTTGAGTTACAACTATCTGATTGATGTGATTATGGTCTTGTAGGAAATCTAAGACAATTCTCTACAACTTTCACGAAGACCTCAAGAGCTAAATCATATTTTTGGATAATTTAAATTGGAGTTGAAGCAAGATTTAGAGTGTTGATCCTGACAGCTTGATCTGCTCATCAGTCCATATCTTGAGCTGTAGGGGTTATTTTGGGCTAAAACTAGTGACATTAGAAAGTTAAGACCCAAATCTATAAATTTCATGAGAACACAAGAGTCAATTCGGATGTCTTGGAAGTCAGATTGGGCTTGGAAATCAAAATAGAGGAGCTGTAGCTGGGCCTAAGCAATGTGCAAAGATTGGGCTATACTTTGAGTTATATGATTAATATTGGGCTGAAACGACATTGGAAAGCTAATACAAAAAGCCTACAACTTTCATGAAGATCACTTTTCCATATTCTGACGGCAGCCATGAGTTCAGCACCGAATCATTCGGGGTAAAAGAATCTCAATAATTTTTCACTCATTCACAATTATCAAACAACTCCCTTGGCATTTTCCACTCATTATCAAACCACTCCATTATCATTTTGTACTCCTCAAGCTCTATAACAGGGAGCATTGGCTAATCATTTAGGCATCTGAGGAGACTTTTTGTGCAAGTATATATGTCGCTCAAGTAATAGAGTGAAAAGTACGAGTCGAACCCACGAGGACTAGAACTAATTTTCCAACTAAGTATTAGTATAGGAGACCTTACTAATATCCAAACAACAATAAATTGAAGTGAAAAGAATGAAAACTTAGAGTAACCTAACTTGAAATGAAAAAATAAGCAAGTAATAAAATGGTTCAAGTATCAAATTCCCACAATGGTAAAAACCTAGGATTGTAACCCTTCTTGATATTTCACTTGGATTAAATCATACCCATTAGCCCAATCAATGTTACTTGAAGAATTAATCTAGAACTCTAATGTAAACATACCCCTCTCCCGATGGCGATATGTTCTTTCCCTCTTAATCAACACATAATATCCCTATTAGAATCAATTAACAAAGAAGCATTATATCGAACAAGTTCTATGCAAGATTACACATGGTCCTAAGCATATCCCTATGTCTTAGAACAAAACCCCCAAATTCAACCCTAGGGTTAGAAGTTCATGTGTCACCTATTCTAGTTCTAGGTTCAATTTCCCTTTCCTAAGTTCAAATCAAACCTAAATATCTACCAATTGGTGGCTAATCAAATAATAGCACGAAGCATAAGAATGGATAAAAACTTCTTATAACATTGAAATGGGCAAACAAACATTCAATAATTCAAGCTACATATCAATAGGAGTTACAATCCTAGAAACAAATTTAGCTCCTGTTCAACATTTAAGGACAATCAATCAAATCAAATAATACATCCATTAAGCTAAAACAAAGAGAATGAGAAAACCCCAAAAGAAACCAAAGAGAAATGATGAAGAAGATGAAGAACAAGCTAGCTCCAATGGTGAAAAGCAAGCAAATCTCTAAGAACTTCCTTGTTGCCTCCGCTCCAAATCAACTTTCCCTAGGTTTCTTGAGGTCCTCCACAGCTACCCAAACTCATAAATGTCAAGGGAGTGTTAGAGAATGAATCTCCCTCGAAATAGATGCCCTAGCTCATTAAAAACCCTCTTTGTGAAGCCAAAATGACGTAGTAGGATTTTAGCAGGATGTCGCGGCCTTGGACCAGGATGTCGCGGCCTCTTAATGCAAATTTAGCAGGATGCTTCGGCCTCCTTCCAGGATGCCTTGGTCTCCTGGTGTGCAAAGCACAAAATCACAGCACGATATCGCGGCCTTGGAAGAGGATGCCGCAGCCTCCTGCCAGGATGCTTCCAAAACTGATATACTATGTTGAGGCATAGTTTTGGAGGCTGAGGCATAGTATATGGCTTTCATTCAAACATTTTTTCTTCATCAAAATGCAACCAATACTTGACTTCTTGGATTCTTATCTTGCTCCCTCAATTCAATGATCTTTCTTGAGCTTTCACACTCTTCCTTTTCTCCACTTCTCTTCTTCAAAGCTTTATGTCCATTCTTCAAACTCTTTATGAATCATGGGATTCAACCACCTATCAAGCATCAAAATCAAGTGAGTACTAATTCCAAAATCATTTCATTAAAGCTTTTCAATATTGATCAAAAGAGTGCTCAATAGGTTCTAATTCCACTATAGCTTCAATAATCAAATTCAAGCTCAAGATATCAAGAATATATAAGGAAACTAACACAAATTAACACAATTAGTGATCATTTAACTCTACTTTTGTAGAGTTATCACACCCCCAAACTTAGAATTTTGCTAGTCCTCGAGTAAAACAATAAAAATCTTAACACTTTCACTTGAGCATGATATGATAAAAACAATCTTATAAATTGTGGAAAACAATTGCCAACTTAACCCTGAAAACATTGTCTCTATATTTGACATCTCAATCATCCCAAGCATCATACTCAAGCATTTTCACTCATCAAATAACATTGATGGTTAAATTGAGTTTCTTATATATGTGTGTGTGCGGTCCAATCACCAAGCTTCACTAATCAACTGGATAAGATTATGCAAATGAGATCCTAGAATGATGAAACTTAGAAAATTATATTTCCACCCCCTCTCCACTAATATAGGATGAACATGGCATGTAGATCAAAAGGTCTTATTGAGCTTGTAATGATAGGCTAAGGTGAGGGCTATGAACAAAGGATAAGACAAACTAAAAACCTTGGATAATGATCAAATGCACCTCTAATTACCTCAATGGATGCTAACACAAGGGCTACACAATATGTATTCTATGCCTCTTAATCCTTTCAACAACTTTGTTCAAACTTTTCAACTGATTTTTCTTTCATAATCACTTTATTTTTCTTTTCATGACATTTTTTTTAACCACCACAAATGTATGTACATTTCAATTCATTGCTTCACACACTTTTTCTTGTAGAGACACATATCAACTTGGCCCTTAATCACACAAGTATTTAGAGATGCAATCAACCACTATCCATAGCACAAGGTGTGATATTGAATGCATGGCTCAAAGGTTTTGGTAGTCATGGGTTCATAGAACAAAATCACAAGGCTTAAACATCATTAGGCTCAAACAAGGTGTTATGAATACATTTATGTCAAGGTTAGGCTTGAAAGGCTCAAACGATCCAAACATTGCCGAAACCATCTCTACACACCAAGTCTAACCTAGGATTTCGCCTTGAGGGAACTTGATAATCAATCCTAAATCCCAAAACCTAAGAAACTCACATTATATAATCCTTCTCTAAATGATCAAGCATAAGTTAAGAAAAAGGACCATGTGCAAAAAGATAAGTTACTCAACTTAACTTTTCAACTTGCTCAACAAAATCAACACATTTTAAACAACACTTAAGATTCAAAAGAGTCAAGCATGTCAACAATTCAATCTTATCATGGGGTTGGCAAACCATTCAAACACAACATTGCAAGTTCAATCCAAGGCTTTTTTTTTATACAAAATCATACTTCCCTTCAAACACCCAAAACACCCCCAAACATAAAAGTTCACATTGTCCCTAATGTGACACAACTATGAATAGTAACAACAAGAAGAAACAACAGTAATACTAGAAAATAAAAGACAACCAAACATCAACAATCAACTACAAGTAAGAAAAAGAAAAGAAAACTCCCTCAAGTGGTGATGAAGCACTAATCAAAGCGCATGTGATCTTCCATGTCCTCATCTGTATCTGGCTCGGGCAGAGGCATTGAAGGATAATGCTCCATGCTCCCTTTTTTTTTCACATATGCTGCGGCCTCCAGCATGCTGAAAAGTTCCCCCTGCTAGACTATGTCGTGGCCTTGGAAGAGGATGCCACTACCTCTTGCGTCTTGCAATTTTCCAAGATAAGGTGTGCCGCGGCCTTGACTATGTATGTCGTGGCACATTGGGTGCAATTTCACCAAATTAATGCTTTCCACATGTTCTTTCATTCAAGTCACCCTTCATGAAGTCTAAACACCAAATGGCACTTAGAACACTTGGAAATTGGCTTGTGTGTTAGTCAAAACCACTTGAAGGAACACCTACAACATCAACAACAAAAGACTTAGACTCTAAACACAAAAATTATCAATCAACAAGTACCAAACTAAGAATCAAAAGTGAAAAGGATTAAGAGCTTGGGTTGCCTCCCAAGTAGCGCTTGATTTATAGTCGTTGGCTTAACTTTGATGCCCTTTTCAATTATGGTGGCTTGAAGCAAGAGAAGTAGGATGTCACCATTCTCTTATCAAATCTTTGCCTCCATACTCAGTCACTGCCTTTGGAATCCTCTCCAAAAATATTTTGAACTCCAGTTAGAACCGGTTGTCCCAAGTGTGCCTTGGCATCAGAAACTCCACTAGGCCATGGGATTTTCAATTTATCAATAGGTAAAATGTCAGGTTTCATCTTGTCAGAAGAATTCAAATTAACTTGCACTAAAGTCTGAGAACTGGAAGAATTTTTTTCTTTTTTAACAATCTTGGAGACAAGAGGACTTTTCCCTTTCTCATCAATAATCTTGGAAGTACAAGAATCAACATTAATGAATGAAGAAGAGTTCTTACCATCCAACCCCTTTTGAGATTTACCTTGAATGCAATTAACAGGGGCATAAAGATCTAATGTTGAGGCAAACTTATTAAAAACATTGAGGGTCACTTGATCTTCATCCACCCTCAAAATAAGCTCTCCTCTAGACACATTAATTAATGCTCCTGAAGTTGCTAGGAATGGTCTTCCAAGAATGATGGGGACCTCATGGTCTTCTTCTATATCAAGCACAATAAAATTTGAAGGGATTATAAATTTATTAACTTTTACCAGCACATCCTCTATAATTCCCTTAGGAAAAACATATGATCTATCCGCCAATTAGAGAGTGACCAATGTAGGCTTAGCTTCTCCCAATCCTAACTTTTGAAAAATAGACAATGGCATCAAATTAATACTTGCACCCAAGTCACATAATGCCTTACCAAAGAAATAGCTCCCAAAGGTGCACGAGATAGTGAAGCTTCTGGGGTCCTTTAGCTTAGGAGGTAGCTTGTTTTGAAGGATAACACTACATTCCTCCGTTAATGCAACTGTCTCAAACTCACCCTACCTTCTTTTCTTGGATAGGATGTCCTTCATAAATTTTACATAACTTAGCATTTGCTCTAATGCTTCCGCAAATGGTATGTTAATGTGAAGCTTCTTGAACACTTCTAAGAATTTCTTGAATTGGGACTCATCCTTGTACTTTTCTAACCTTTGAGGAAATAGAGGAGGTAGAAAAGGTAGGGGTGTAGGTTGCATTTATTCTTGAACTTGCTTTTCCTTCTCCTATTCCATTTGAAGCTCATTTTTAGAGGTGGGTACCTTTTCTAGATTATCAACTACTATCTTACCACTTCTAAGAGTGATTGCACTACAGTTCTCCTTGTTCTCTTATTTTGGATTAGGCTCTGTGTTACCAGGAAGATTGCCAGGTGGGCGGTTGTTTATAGCTACCGCCAATTGGCCCACTTGGTTCTCCAAATTTCGAAGAGAGACCGCTTGGCTTTGGATCACCGCATCATTCTTGACCATATATTGCATGATCATATCATCTAAAGATGGCATATTCTCTTATTGAGGAGCATTGTTTGGTTAATTAAAACCCAGAGGAGGGCCTTGTGCTCTAGAAGATAAAGCACTAACATTCTGATTTTGTCCTTAAGCAAAATTTAGATGATTCCTCCATCCTGAATTAAATGTGTTGGAGTAGGGATGTCCTTCTGCTAATTAAATCGTCCCACAAAGTTCATAGATTCTGGATTTAATGAACTATTCTCTAGAGAATGTACCTCTCCACAATAATTACAAGTAACAAAGGACTTGCGGTAGTCTGAACACCAAGGCCATCAAACTTCTTTGACAAAGAAGCAATCTGAGCTAACAACACAGTAATAGCATCCACCTCATATACTTCTGCCGCACGTCTGGGTACTTGTCTTTCTGAAGGCCACTGATAGCTGTTAGAAGCCATTTCTTCGAGCAAATCAAAGGCCTCATCAGTGGACTTACTCATTAAAGCTCCTTCAGCTGCTGCATCAATAGTTGTTCTCAGAGGTCCATTCAAAGCATTATCAAAAGTATGAACCTACAACCACTTAGTAATGCTATGATGCGGACATTTTCTGATAAGTTCTTTGAATCTCTCTCATGCTTCATAAAGAAATTCACTATCGAATTGAACAAAGGAGATGATATCCTTTTGCATTTGGGCTGTCTTCCCAGGTGGAAAGAACTTGTCCAAGAGATTGTGAGCTAATTCATCCCAAGTAGTGATAGACCCCTCAGTTAAAGAATGAAGCCAACTTTTGGCTTTGTCGCGCAATGAGAAGGGAAATAACCTCAACTGAATAGCATCTTCACAAACCCCATTGTGCTTGAAAGTATCATAAATTTCAAGAAAGTTCCTGACATGATCGGTCAGATCCTCATTGGGCAAACCGCAAAATTGGACAGATGTCTAGATCATTTGAATAATGGCTGGCTTGATTTCAAAGTTGTTAGCCTGAATAGCCGACCTCCGAATGCTAGAGTTAAGATCTTGAACTTGAGGGATAACATAATCCCTTAAGGATTTTGTACCTCCTTCTTCTGCCATTAGTGATGGATTACCCACTGCCTCTTATCGTTCTCTTCTAATCTATCTAAGAGTTCTCTTAATTTCTGGATCAAAATCAACAAGTTCAAGGCTTTGGGTACGTCTCATGCAACAACGAAGAATACCTGAAAAATAGAATAGCTCAAATAGAACAATTAAGCAAAATGGAAAATTAAAAACCTTAAACAAAAGTAACAAGTCTGAATTATTAGCAAAGTGATTCACGAACTAATATTAGCAAGCAAAATTAGCAACTAGTCCCTGGCAACGACGCCAAAAACTTGATGAGACTTTTTGTGCAAGTATACACGTCGCTCAAGTAATAGAGTGAAAAGTACGAGTCGAACCCATGAGGACTAGAACTAATTTTCCAACTAAGTATTAGTATAGGAGGCCTTACTAATATCCAAACAACAATAAATCTAAGTGAAAAGAATGAAAACTTAGAGTAACCTAACTTGAAACGAAAAAATAGCAAGTAATAAAATGGATCAAGTATCAAATTCCCACAATGGTAAAAACCTAGGATTGTAACCCTTCTTGATATTTCACTTAGATTAAATCATACCCATTAGCCTAATCAATGTTATGTGAAGAATTAATCTAGAACTTTATTGTAAACATACCCCTCTCCCGATGACGATATGTTCTTTCCCTCTTAATCAACACGCAATATCCCTATTCGAATCAATTAACAAAGAAGCATTACATCGAATAAGTTCTATGCAAGATTACACATGGTCTTGAGCATATCCCTATGTCTTAGAACAAAACCCCTAAATTCAACCCTGGGGTTGGAAGTTCATGTGTCACCCATTCTAGTTCTAGGTTCAATTTTCCTTTCCCAAGTTCAAATTAAGCCCAAATATCTACTAATTGGTGGCCAATCAATCAATGGCATGAAGCATAAGAATGGATAAAAACTTCTTATAACATTGAAATGGGCAAACAAACATTCAATAATCCAAGCTACATATCAATAGGAGTTACAATCCTAGAAACAAATTTAGCTCATGTTCAACATTTGGGGACAATCAATCAAACCAAATAATACATCCATTAAGCCAAAACAAAGAGAATGATAAAACCCCAAAAGAAACCAAAGAGAAATGATGAAGAAGATGAAGAACAAGCTAGCTCCAATGGTGAAAAGCAAACAAATCTCCAAGAACTTCCTTGTTGTCTCCACTCAAAATCAAGTTTCCTTAGGTTTCTTGAGGTCCTCCACAGCTGCCCAAGCTCAGAATATGTCAAGGGAGTGTTAGAGAATGAATCTCCCCCGAAATGGATGCTCTAGCTCATTAAAAACCCTCTTTGTGGAGCCAAAATGATATAATAGGATTTTAGCAGGATGCTGTGACCTTGGAGGAGGATGTCGCGGCCTCCTGAAGCAAATTTAGCAGGATGCCTCAGCCTTCTTCCAGGATGCCTCGACCTTCTGGTGCACAGAGCACAAAATCATAGCACGATGTCGCGGCTTTGGAAGAGGATGTCACGGCCTCTTGCCACGATGCTTCCAAAACTGATATACTATACTGAGGCATAGTTTTGGAGGCCGAGGCATAGTATATGACTTTCATTCAAACAATTTTTCTTCATTAAAATGCAACAAATACTTGACTTCTTGGATTCTTATCTTGCTCCCTCAATTCAATGATCTTTCTTGAGCTTTCACGCTCTTCCTTTTCTCCACTTCTCTTCTTCAAAGCTTTATCTGCATTCTTCAAACTCTTCATGAATCATAAGATTCAACCACCTATCAAGCATCAAAATCAAGTGAGTACTAATTCCAAAATCATTTCATTAAAGCTTGTCAATATTGATCAAAAGAGTACTCAATAGGTTCCAATTCCACTATAGCTCCAACAATCAAATTCAAGCTCAAGATATCAAGAATATACAAGGAAACTAACACAAATTAACACAATTAGTGATCATTTAACTCTACTTTTGTAGAGTTATCAGCATCTTGGCTTAGAGATAAAAATCATGCTATTGTGTTATTTGTTTTTCTTGTTGTAGTTTTCTTTGTTCTAGATTGAAGTTATGTTCATCTTTTTCTTCTTATCTTTCTTTCTTCTTGTTCATGAGTAACTACTTTTAATTTTGCTGGGGTGAAAAGGTGAAGCTCTTGGTAATAAATTAAGGTTTGGTTAATTTCTTTCTTGTGCTTGAATGATGTATTATCAAATGGTCATTATATGTGTTGTATTTTATTTCTAATCAATTTAGAAACCCTCCTTGTAAAGTGAAGATCTTGATTCATTGTAGACAAGAGGTTGACACAATGAATTCTTGAGCCCATTTATATGTGTTGGTGCTAATGGATAATTAAAAGAACCATAATATAATTATATATATAATCTTAAATGAACTTTGAATGTTGTATTTTCTTATTGGAACCTCCATTATGTGTGGATTTCAATTGAGTTATAAAAAGAAATAATCTTGTCTTTAATTTATTACAAAGATTGGATCTCCTAATCTAAGCAATTTTTTTTTCATTTGTGAACAACTTTTATTGTAACACCCTCTCTAGGGTATCACATTTTCGATTCCCGACTCATAATCTGAAAAGAAATTCACACAAGTTTGAGTTATAAAAATATTGGTTTAAAAAAAACTTCTTTCTTTACTGACACGTAAATTTACTGAAAATATTAGGTAATCATATTTCAATTACTCATTATCCAATAATGACACACAATTTAAAGAGAAATATAAATTGACAGACTCTTTTGTTCTTTCTTTTTCCACAGTAGCAAACCCATTACGGGTCCTACTTAATAGCACGGTGTAACACTAACGATGAAAACTTAACATACTTGTTCCTTCTCTTGTATCAAACTTGATACATCAGAACTCTACTCCTTGTCAACACTGCTCCCCATCGAGTCATGAATGTCCACTCCTTATTGTTGTCCCCAATCTCGAGTGTCCATCGAATGTCCATCTTGAAGCATCGACATTTATTCTATGTCCTTCCTTGTCCTCAAACATCTTTTCCGTTTCAACACTGCGGCTGCAAGGTCATTCTCCGATGTTGTCTCCAAACGTAGAGGTATTTGTCACCCGCTATGTCTAAGACAACTCGCTCCTTCTACCGTATAATTTTAATAATACGACATAGCAAAAACAACATAACAAAGAGGTGAGATCACCTACACCAAGACTCAACATGGCAAAGACAGAGATAACATAAACAACAATATCATACAGCTTATCATAATTACAATCATGCCATCATCATTATGGTTATTACACGTATACAATATTAAAATCATGCTATCAACATTAATCAACTATCATCATCCAATCATATATTAATTCAATTATCATAAATAACAATTATGATAATGCCTTCAACATTATCATCATCATCATCCAAGTATTCAAAACAATTGTCATAGCCAATATTCCTCAATTAATATATATCACACAGATATAAATGTTCAGTTTATGCATGTACACAAGACTCGATTTCCTACTCCATGGAGCTAAACACAGGTCGGAGAAATGATCGAAAAGAATCAGTCGGTACCACATGCCTCGACCACGTGCTATAATCCTCATTCTGATTTTTGCACATCTAGCATATACACGACAGCCTTTTATCGATCTTGATTAAGAATAGTGTCTCGGTCAGATCATCGGTGTGTCGCGTCGGTCGCCTAACCTACGGTACAAGAGAGCGACTCACCGTCCATTGTAGGCAACCCGCACCCCATGCCCCCAAGGTCAACGAGTGACCTACACTACGCATATCGCACCCACTCAAGAGGTGTGTTTTCTCCTAGGCAATCAGCCATATTCAAATCCTCATCGAACCATTCCAATGCATGTATAATGCACCAAATACCAATCACAAATGTATAATACCAATCACAAGCTTCAACAAGAATCATACTCGTATTTTCAACAAGAAAATCATGTTATCACATTTTCATAGTTATAAAACACTTTCGCCGTGTTTTTACAAAATTGCGCAACATTTCATTCGTTACGCTTTCACAATTCCAAAATGTTTTTGTTACGTTTTCAAATATCGTAACACTTCATTACGTTTTCAAAATTCTAAAACGTTTTTGTTATATTTTCACAATACCGTAACACTTCGTTACGTTTTCAAAATGCCGCAACTCTTCACAGCACTTTTAAATCATGTACTAATTTTTCAACGTTTTTCTTAAACACGTAAAAATATACGCTTTATCAAATCCCATAATATTTTTCCACTGTTTCAAAATTGCGTAACTTAAAAATCATTCTTTACGCCACGTAAATCATTTTCTATCTTTCTCAAAATACTTTCCAAATCTCATAACAATTTTCTATCATTTTCATAATCACATAAAAATATTCTCATCACTATTCAAATCACGTAGTGATTTTTCAACAATATTTCAAATACAGAAATATTTAAACGCTTTCCAAATCGTAGAAATATTTAAACATTTTTCAAATCGCGTAGAAATATTTTACTCAGTATTTCAAATTGTTTTTAAGATACGTAAAATATTTTTTAACATTTTTCAATCACATAAAATATTCCTCAATATTCCAAACATTATTTTGGACTTAAATAAATCAATATCCTTTTTAACACATTGTTCAAAATTGCGTAGCTTTAAAAATCACGCTTTTAAGATACGTAAAACATTTTTCATCACAATTTCATTACAGAAAATACTTCTTAACCTTCAAAAATTCCTCTTCAACTTTTCTCAAAATAATATAACTTTATATTTCATTTAATATATTTTCTTACTCAAGAAAATATTTTTTCCACAGTTCTTTACTCAAGAAATTCTTTTTCAAAATATACTTCACAAAAATCACTTTTCCATTGATGTAAATCAACGTTTCAAAACTTAACATTTTTCTAACGTATTTCAAAACTTGAAAATAAGTTATACGTTAAGTAAATTTTCAAAACACCATTATATTCTCCATTTTTCCCAAATAATTTCCAAACACAACCTTCTTCAAAATAAATTGAAGTTCAAAATATTTTCGTTTACAAAAACTTGATTTTCTCAAGTGATAAACGCCTGATTCCCTTTCCAAAATCCTTGTATTAAATCCAAATTACGTTTCCACTTTGAAATTCACTTTGTTCATAAAAATCAAGGCATTACAAGCCTTCAAAAACGCGGGACATGACTATTGAAATCATCAAAACATTTTTTTTCTTCTAAATCAATATGGTTTTACACAAACAAAACCATTAAAGCCATCAAATACTTTTCCTTTTAAATTGATATGGTTTTACACAAACAAAATCATTAAAATTTTGTTTTTCAAAACCGAAATATCAATGGTTATAAAACCAAACCCATTTGTTCAAATTCATTTTTACTTTCTTTACAAATTCTTTTTCACTTTCTTTGCAAATCCTTCAAATCAACGTTATCCGCTTCATTTCAAAACTCATGTTTAGAAAAATACTTAGGATCTTTTACACAAAATAAATCAATAAAAATTCCTCAAAAATCGTATTCGTTGTTCTCTTGAAAAACAATTCCTTTGTTTATTTTCCATACTCTTCAAATCATCCATTTTCATCTTTCATGAAAATATTAATTTGTGAACACCTATTTTGAGGTGTCTTATTCGAAATCCACCATGTTCTAAGTACTCAAAAATCGATTCTTTTGTTCTTGAAAATTTTCAACATGAACCCTAATCAAGGGCATCAAAACCGTAGCTCTTCCTTGGCTATTGGAGCCAAAAATTAATTTCCTTCCCACCATTAAGTCATGGCATATACATATATATTTCATCATAAATAATATAAACATACCATTAAAGCCATAAAAGCATGTATAGCATATCAAGCATATCATCAAAGCTATAAAATCATGCAAAGCATATCAAGCATAGAAAATTAATCAAAGCTCATAAACACCCACAAATTAATTACATGACCATGGATATGAATCCTCACATGGATTCCACATCCATCAAATAAAATACCATCTCTCACCACTATGCTTGGTTGGTGAGATGGATCTCCCTCTTACCTCTTGAAGATCCTCCAAAGGTTCTTGATTTGCTTCTTTTTCCAAGTCCTTCACCACCAAGGGCTTCTCAAATACAAAATAAAACACACAAATAATTAATATACAAGACTTGAATAAGAAAACCATGGATTAGAATCATGGTTAGAACCTTGAAAATCAAAAGAAAAGTGAAGAGTACCAAATTTCACCATTAAAGCTTCAATCTTTAGCTTGAAGAACAAGGTTGAAGATGAATGATTTAGAGAAAATCTCCAACATGAAAGTTGCTTAGAATATCATGGAGATTCAAGATCTAAAGTTGGATGAAATTAAAAGAGATTGGATGGTGATTTTAGGGTAGATAACCGAATGGTTTCTCTTGAAGACAAAGATGAAATTTTTGATTTTTGATAGAAACTTGAAGCTTGAATTTGAAGATCAAGATGAATGATTTTGGAAAAACTCATAACTAGAGATATTCTTAGAATGGTGTTTAGGTTTAGAAAATCAAGTTGGATGAAATTTTTGAGTGATGGAGGGTGTTCTTGATGGTCATGCCAAAAACTTGCTTGGAGGAGAGGTGGAGAGAAAAGTTTGATGAGTTTTTGCTTTTGGAGGAGACAAAGATGATCAAGAATGATCAATAATGACCAAGATAGCTAATAATGGTCTTCAAAGCTCTCAAAATCAGACCAAAACCGTGCCCCCCTTCTTGCATTCTTCTTGAGTGCAAAAATCAAAAGTAAGCCATTATGATGTCTAACTTGACCAAGACATGCAAAAATGACATAAAGCTTGTCTCTTTGTTTTCTAAACACTCCAAAACCATCACCTTCTCTTCATAATGCATTCAATAAAGTTGTCTTCATTATTTGCCACCATTTGAAGCATTTCTAGCCATTGATTAATTCAATGGTTAGGATTTAGGTAGATTTTTAATTTTAGAAGACTAAATCTGGGCCATTGGATCTTTCTCCTTTAAATTCTAGCCATTAGATGTGTCTCCAAAATTAATGGTTAAGATTACTCCTTCAAACTTTTAATCCAAGGGTTCTAATTAGTCTTTGCTACTTTAGAAGACCAAATTTCCACCATTGATTAATTCTTCATCCAATGGTCATAAATGGTCTTTGTTACTTTTTAAGATTAAATCTCCACCCTTGATTTAATCTAAATCCAATGGTTATAAATGGTCTTTGTCACTTTTCAAGACCAATTCTACACCTTTGATTACATCTATGGTTGATATCAAAGTCTTCCTAACTAAGCTTTATTCTCACACCATTGATTAAATCAATGGTTATTATCCAAGAACTTTTTTATTAAGTTTGTTTCTTAACCTTTGATTAAATCAATGGTTAATATTCAAACTAAGTATTCTCATCCAAGGGTATAAATTAAGTCAAGCTCTCTTTGTTGACTACGCAAAGATAATATTTATTCTCAGATCCTACAAATAATATTTTTATTGTATTTTTATCATCCGATAATTAAATACAATACAAAACACAAGACAATAAAATTTTAAAATCGTTTCCTGGATTCAGGTTTAGTAAGATCCCCTGTCTCCGTCTAAACAAGATAAATTTTTCTATGCGTAGAAAAATTTTTGCTTTGTTGGACCCACCTGGGCCCACGATAAGGCAACCTGGGCCCACATAGTACCACCTGGGCCCACATACAGTCAAAAAAATTCATAATCATCCACAAAAATCACAAATATTAGAAAACGTATAAAAATTAAATCAGATTACGTAAAATAATTACCTAACGGTAAAAATTAAATTACGTAACGTTTTACCCGGCCCGAAAATTTTTATTTTCCTGACACCGAGTAAATCACTCAAAACGATCAAATATGCTGACGAAATATTCAAAATAATTTTACAGTATCCAGAAATTACTAAATAGTGAAATTCTGTTAACTGTCAAAATTACTGTTTAAAAGATTGGAAATTTTGGGGTGTTACATTACTCCCCATCTAAAAAGAAATTTCGTCCTCGAAATTTGATGAACGTGATTTCACATCTAAGGATGTGAACATTATTCTTTTAGCTTTTCTCCAGTCTTCATGTTGCATCTTCCTTAACGTCTTTACATACTATTCTAGCCAACAAAACTTTTTTTTTTGCTTGACGTTCAACTTCTCCTGATCAAATGGATATCTCAGATTCTTAGTTGCTGAAGATGTTGAATGTTACTCCAAAAAGAAAGTATTTTCCATATTTCTGATACCAATACAGCGGTTATCAATCTTCATTCATGTCTAGAATAGTTTTTCTTAGATAATTTCCAACTAATGTATTTTCCAACTAATGTAATGTCTTACTTAAAATTTTCTTATTATCGTATCACTATATATATTCTAGATTTTGCTTGTAACAGGAAATGTCTCTCTAGCTGAATTCTCCTTTCAACCAACTAATTCTTAATCCAACAACTGCATACCAACTAATGTAACCAACTAATGTAACGCATTAATATAACGCATCACAAGACTTATGGATTTTCAAGTATCGTTTTTGATTTTTTTTCCTTGAAGAAATAGTTTCAACTTTCGAAGAATCCACCACGCTTCATTGCACCATTCTCGATATCACATGGTTATAGATAGGAATATCCTTTCTTGCAATATATTCCTTCTTTCTTTTCCTGTCTTACAATTGCAATACAAGAAAGGAAATTATGGAGGCTCAGAAAGAAAAGGTAGCGAAATTATCTGATATGTTACTAGACATATCCAATAAGAATTTGATTTTTCCTGATATGAGTTTTTCTAGAATACTAGCATTTTACTGAGATAATCTCATAGGATATGGTTGGAAAATAACCAATCCATTTTCAAAGGTCACATCTATTTATGAAAGAGGTAAACAGATCAAACTCACACAAATATTTGACCCGCAACAACAATTTGAATAATTTTGAATAGCTCGATCAGCTAAGAATAGGTACATAAGTAATCAAATCAGAGGTTTACGAATAACTCTAACATATAATTGATCTACTCAATCATATGCCATAAAGATTAGGTTATTCATAGAAATATTCAATATGGTCTATAGAATTAGCTCCAATAACAAAATCTCCCTTGTTTAAATCCTTCGCTTCGTAACATTCCCGTTCCATTCAACGTCTCAATTCTCTCTACTATCCGAGATTTTACTAACGTAAAATTCTATTTTTAATGGAATACAATTTATGGAAATGTGTCCAAACTTTCCACACTTAAAACAAAGTGTTTCCTTGAACATCCAATCTTTCATTAAGTGCCCTTTCCACTTCACTTCCTGGTTCTGGTTTCTCAATGGTCGTAATTTCATTTCCCATTGAAATAAATTACTTTCCCAATATCCCTAAGAAAAATACCAGGTTCCAAAATTACAAAATCTAATATTCCAAGACTGATTCTCTTTCATCAGATCCTGAACTTCAACTTCTAGTTTCTACTGAACAACGGTCCTTTGTTTATGCAGTCGTCTTTCCACATTGCTCCCGTTGCTCCTGTAGTTCCCGCAGCTCCCGCAGTTGCAGCTGCATTACTAGTAACATGTTCCACTTCCACATAAGTATAACTATCCCAAGTTATTCCTCTGTTCCTGTTGTACTTGTCACTTCAGTTGTCCTTCGCATTGTTTCTATAGTTGTAACCACATTATTATATCACGTTCTGCTTCCATACACGTACATCTACTACGAGATTGTTGTTGTTGTTGGCTTCCTGGAGATTGCAAGTACGTTTTCTACTGGAATCGCTTGACCTTACAATTTCCCCTTTTTCGTAACCAAAAAGGTCCAACGTTACAGGGTCTCTTATTCTAAGATTGATTCAACTCTAACAAAATCTTAGCTTCAGCTATCAATTCTCGTTGTTGAACAATCTTCTGAGTTTGTTGTATAATTGCTTCAGCCATTATTTGTTTTACTTCCAAAGTTGCAGTCATATCACCACCATTGCTTTTCGCTTCCAGATGCGTACATCTATCATGAGTCATTGTCCTTCCTTCAACGATGAACGAATCAAAATAAAATGGATCTGATATCCATTTTATACAACCTATTTTGTTTCTTTTCTTCAGAAACGAATAAATCAAACTAAAATGGATCTGATATCCATTTAATACAATTTTATTTTGTTTTCTTTTCAGAAAACAAAAGGAAAACAAACACACAGAGAACACAACACAAGCAAAACAAACCTAACCACAAACCCCAAAAGACTCAAACCGTGCTCTGACACTTAAACCTTAAGCTCTGATACTAACTAATGTAACACCCTCTCTAGGGTATCACATTTTCGATTCCCGACTCATAATCTGAAAAGAAATTCACACAAGTTTGAGTTATAAAAATATTGGTTTAAAAAAAACTTCTTTCTTTACTGACACGTAAATTTACTGAAAATATTAGGTAATCATATTTCAATTACTCATTATCCAATAATGACACACAATTTAAAGAGAAATATAAATTGACAGACTCTTTTGTTCTTTCTTTTTCCACAAGAAGCAAACCCATTACGGTCCTACTTAATAGCACGGTGTAACACTAACGATGAAAACTTAACATACTTGTTCCTTCTCTTGTATCAAACTTGATACATCAGAACTCTACTCCTTATCAACACTGCTCCCCATCGAGTCATGAATGTCCACTCCTTATTGTTGTCCCCAATCTCAGAGTGTCCATCGGAATGTCCATCTTGAAGCATCGACATTTATTCTATGTCTGTTCCTTGTCCTCAAACATCTTTTCCGTTTCAACACCGCCTGCAAGCAAGGTCATTCTCTCGATGTTGTCTCCAAACGTAGAGGTATTTGTCACCCGCTATGTCTAAGACAACTCGTTCCTTCTACCGTATAATTTTAATAATACGTACATAGCAAAAACAACATAACAAAGAGGTGAGATCACCTACACCAAGTACAACATGGCAAAGACAGAGATAACATAAACAACAATATCATACGCTTATCATAATTACAATCATGCCATCATCATTATGGTTATTACACGATACAATATTAAAATCATGCTATCAACATTAATCAACTATCATCATCCAATCATATATTAATTCAATTATCATAAATAATTATGATAATGCCTTCAAGATTATCATCATCATCATCCAAGTATTCAAAACAATTGTCATAGCCAATATTCCTCAATTAATATATATCACACGATATAAATGTTCAGTTTATGCATGTACACAAGACTCGATTTCCTACTCCATGGAGCTAAACACTCAGGTCGGAGAAATGATCGAAAAGAATCATGGCTACACACATGCCTCGACCACGTGCTATAATCCTCATTCTGATTTTTGCACATCTAGCATATACACGACAGTCTTTATCGATCTTGATTAAGAATAGTGTCTCGGTCGGTCAGATCATCGGTGTGTCGCGTCGGTCTAACCTACGGTTACATGAGAGAGCGACTCACTGTCCATTGTAGGCAACCCGCACCCCGATGCCCCCAAGGTCAACGAGTGACCTACACTACGCATATCGCACCCACTCAAGAGGTGTGTTTTCTCCTAGGCAATCAACCATATTCAGTCCTCATTGAACCATTCCAATGCATGTATAATGCACCAAATACCAATCACAGGTATAATACCAATCACAAGCTTCAACAGTAATCATACTGTATTTTCAACAGTAAAATCATGTTATCACATTTTCATAGTTATAAAACACTTTCGCCGTGTTTTTTACAAAATTGCGCAACATTTCGTTACGCTTTTCACAATTCCAAAATGTTTTTGTTACGTTTTCAAATATCGTAAACACTTCACGCTTTTCAAAATTCTAAAACGTTTTTGTTATATTTTCACAATACCGTAACACTTTGCACGTTTTTTTTTCAAAATGCCGCAACTCTTCACAGACTTTTAAATCATGTACTAATTTTTCAACGTTTTTCTTAAACACGTAAAAATATACGTTTATCAAATCCCATAATATTTTTCCACTGTTTCAAAATTGCGTAACTTAAAAATCATTCTTTTACGTCACGTAAATCATTTTCTATCTTTCTCAAAATACTTTCCAAATCTCATAACAATTTTCTATCATTTTCATAATCACATAAAAATATTCTGTCACTATTCAAATCACGTAGTGATTTTTCAACAATATTTCAATCAGAAAATATTTAAACGCTTTCCAAATCGTGTAGAAATATTTAAACATTTTTCAAATCGCGTAGAAATATTTTACTTCAGATTTCAAATTGTTTTTAAGATACGTAAAATATTTTTTAACATTTTTCAATCACATAAAATATTCCTCAATATTCCAAACATTATTTTGGACTTAAATAAATCAATATCCTTTTTAACACATTGTTCAAAATTATTAGCTTAAAAATCACGTTTTTAAGATACGTAAAAATTTTTTCATCACAATTTCATTACGTAAAATACTTCTTAACCTTCAAAAATTCCTCTTCAACTTTTCTCAAAATAATATAACTTTATATTTCATTTAATATATTTTCTTACTCAAGAAAATATTTTTTCCACAGATTCTTTACTCAAGAAATTCTTTTTCAAAATATACTTCACAAAAATCACTTTTCCATTGATGTAAATCAACGCTTTCAAAACTTAACATTTTTCTAACGTATTTCAAAACTTGAAAATAAGTTATACGTTAGTAAATTTTTAAAACACCATTATATTCTCCATTTTTCCCAAATAATTTCCAAACACAACCTTCTTCAAAATAAATTGAAGTTCAAAATATTTTCGTTTACAAAAACTTGATTTTCTCAAGTGATAAACGCCTGATTCCCTTTCCAAAATCCTCAGTATTAAATCCAGATTACGTTTCCACTTTGAAATTCACTTTGTTCATAAAAATCAAGGCATTACAAGCCTTCAAAAACGTGGACATGACTATTGAAATCATCAAAACATTTTTTTTTCTTCTAAATCAATATGGTTTTACACAAACAAAACCATTAAAGCCATCAAATACTTTTCCTTTTAAATTGATATGGTTTTACACAAACAAAATCATTAAAATTTTGTTTTTCAAAACCGAAATATCAATGGTTATAAAACCAAACCCATTTGTTCAAATTCATTTTTACTTTCTTTACAAATTCTTTTTCACTTTCTTTGCAAATCCTTCAAATCAACGTCATTCCGTTTCATTTCAAAACTCATGTTTAGAAAAATACTTAGGATCTTTTTACACAAAATAAATCAATAAAAATTCCTCAAAAATCGTATTCTTGTTCTCTTGAAAAACAATTCCTTTGTTTATTTTCCATACTCTTCAAATCATCCATTTTCATCTTTCATGAAAATATTAATTTGTGAACACCTATTTTGAGGTGTCTTATTCGAAATCCACCATGTTCTAAGTACTCAAAAATCGATTCTTTTGTTCTTGAAAATTTTCAACATGAACCCTAATCAAGGGCATCAAAACCGTAGCTCTTCCTTGGCTATTGGAGCCAAAAATTAATTTCCTTCCCACCATTAAGTCATGGCATATACATATATATTTCATCATAAATAATATAAACATACCATTAAAGCCATAAAAGCATGTATAGCATATCAAGCATATCATCAAAGCTATAAAATCATGCAAAGCATATCAAGCATAGAAAATTAATCAAAGCTCATAAACACCCACAAATTAATTACATGACCATGGATATGAATCCTCACATGGATTCCACATCCATCAAATAAAATACCATCTCTCACCACCATGCTTGGTTGGTGAGATGGATCTCCTCTTACCTCTTGAAGATCCTCCAAAGGTTCTTGATTTGCTTCTTTTTCCAAGTCCTTCACCACCAAGCTACTTCTCAAATACAAAATAAAACACACAAATAATTAATATACAAGACTTGAATAAGAAAACCATGGATTAGAATCATGGTTAGAACCTTGAAAATCAAAAGAAAAGTGAAGAGTACCAAATTTCACCATTAAAGCTTCAATCTTTAGCTTGAAGAACAAGGTTGAAGATGAATGATTTAGAGAAAATCTCCAACATGAAAGTTGCTTAGAATATCATGGAGATTCAAGATCTAAAGTTGGATGATGAAATTAAAAGAGATTGGATGGTGATTTTAGGGTAGATAACCGAATGGTTTCTCTTGAAGCACAAAGATGAAATTTTTGATTTTTGATAGAAACTTGAAGCTTGAATTTGAAGATCAAGATGAATGATTTTGGAAAAACTCATAACTGAGATATTCTTAGAATGGTGTTTAGGTTTAGAAAATCAAGTTGGATGAAATTTTTGAGTGATGGAGGGTGTTCTTGATGGTCATGGCCAAAACTTGCTTGGAGGAGAGGTGAGAGAAAAGTTTGATGAGTTTTTGCTTTTGGAGGAGACAAAGATGATCAAGAATGATCAATAATGACCAAGATAGCTAATAATGGTCTTCAAAGCTCTCAAAATCAGACCAAAACTGTGCCCCCCCTTCTTGCATTCTTCTTGAGTGCAAAAATCAAAAGTAAGCCATTATGATGTCTAACTTGACCAAAACCACATGCAAAACGACATAAAGCTTGTCTCTTTGTCTTCTAAACACTCCAAAACCATCACCTTCTCTTCATAATGCATTCAATAAAGTTGTCTTCATTATTTGCCACCATTTGAAGCATTTCTAGCCATTGATTAATTCAATGGTTAGGATTTAGGTAGATTTTTAATTTTAGAAGACTAAATCTGCGCCATCGGATCTTTCTCCTTTAAATTCTAACCATTAGATGTGTCTCCAAAATTAATGGTTAAGATTACTCCTTCAAACTTTTAATCCAAGGGTTCTAATTAGTCTTTGTTACTTTAGAAGACCAAATTTCCACCATTGATTAATTAACATCCAATGGTCATAAATGGTCTTTGTTACTTTTTAAGATTAAATCTCCACCCTTGATTTAATCTAAATCCAATGGTTATAAATGGTCTTTCATTCACTTTTCAAGACTAATTCTACACCTTTGATTACATCTATGGTTGATATCAAAGTCTTCCTAACTAAGCTTATTCTCACACCATTGATTAAATCAATGGTTATTATCCAAGCGCTTTCTTTATTAAGTTTGTTTCTTAACCTTTGATTAAATCAATGGTTAATATTCAAACTAAGTATTCTCATCCAAGGGTATAAATTAAGTCAAGCTCTCTTTGTTGACTACGCAATATAATATTTATTCTTGATCCTACAAATAATATTTTTACTTGTATTTTTATCATCCGATAATTAAATACAAGATAAAACAAAGATAATAAAATTTTAAAATCTGTTTCCTGGATTCAGGTTTAGTAAGATCCCCTGTCTCCGTCTAAACAATACAAATTTTTCTATGCGTAGAAAAATTTTTGCTTTCTGGACCCACCTGGGCCCACGTATGGCAACCTGGGCCCACATAGTACCACCTGGGCCCACATACAGTCAAAAAAATTCATAATCATCCACAAAAATCACAAATATTAGAAAACGTATAAAAATTAAATCAGATTACGTAAAATAATTACCTAACGGTAAAAATTAAATTACGTAACGTTTTACCCGACCAAAATTTTTATTTTCCGACACGGAGTAAATCACTCAAAACGATCAAATATGCTTTGACGAAATATTCAAATAATTTTACAAGATCCAGAAATTACTAAATAGTGAAATTCTGTTAACTGTCAAAATTACTGTTTAAAAGATTGGAAATTTTGGGGTGTTACATTACTCCCCATCTAAAAAGAAATTTCGTCCTCGAAATTTGATGAACGTGATTTCACATCTAAGGATGTGAACATTATTCTTTTAGCTTTTCTCCAGTCTTCATGTTGCATCTTCCTTAACGTCTTTACATACTATTCTAGCCAACAAAACTTTTTTTTTTGCTTGACGTTCAACTTCTCCTGATCAAATGGATATCTCAGATTCTTAGTTGCTGAAGATGTTGAATGTTACTCCAAAAAGAAAGTATTTTCCATATTTCTGATACCAATACAGCGGTTATCAATCTTCATTCATGTCTAGAATAGTTTTTCTTAGATAATTTCCAACTAATGTATTTTCCAACTAATGTAATGTCTTACTTAAAATTTTCTTATTATCGTATCACTATATATATTCTAGATTTTGCTTGTAACAGGAAATGTCTCTCTAGCTGAATTCTCCTTTCAACCAACTAATTCTTAATCCAACAGTCTGCATACCAACTAATGTAACCAACTAATGTAACGCATTAATATAACGCATCACAGTACTATGGATTTCCGTTACTGTTTTTGATTTTTTTTCCTTGAAGAAATAGTTTCAACTTTCGAAGAATCCACCACGCTTCATTTGCCGCATATTCTCGATCTCAAGCGACATGGTTATAGATAGGAATATCATTTCTTGCAATATATTCCTTCTTTCTTTTCCTGTCTTACAATTGCAATACATGAAAGGAAATTACGGAGGCTCAGAAAGAAAAGGTAGCGAAATTATCTAATATGTTACTAGACATATCCAATAAGAATTTGATTTTTCCTGATATGAGTTTTTCTGGAATACTAGCATTTTACTGAGATAATCTCATAGGATATGGTTGGAAAATAACCAATCCATTTTCAAAGGTCACATCTATTTATGAAAGAGGTAAACAGATCAAACTCACACAAATATTTGACCCGCAACAACAATTTGAATAATTTGAATAGCTCGATCGGCTAAGAATAGGTACAGAAGTAATCAAATCAGAGGTTTACGAATAACTCTAACATATAATTGATCTACTTAATCATATGCCATAAAGATTAGGTTATTCATAGAAATATTCAGTATGGTCTATAGAATTAGCTCCAATAACAAAATCTCCCTTGTTTAAATCCTTCGTTCGAACATTCCCGTTCCATTCAACGTCTCAATTCTCTCTACTATCCGAGATTTTACTAACGTAAAATTCTATTTTTAATGGAATACAATTTATGGAAATGTGTCCAAACTTTCCACACTTAAAACAAAGTGTTTCCTTGAACATCCAATCTTTCATTAAGTGCCCTTTCCACTTCACTTCCTTTTCTCGTTTTTCAATGGTTGTAATTTCATTTCCCATTGAAATAAATTACTTTCCCAATATCCCTAAGAAAAATACCAGGTTCCAAAATTACAAAATCTAATATTCCAAGACTGATTCTCTTTCATCAGATCCTGAACTTCAACTTCTAGTTTCTACTTGAACAACGGTCCTTTGTTTATGCGGTCGTCTTCCACATTGCTCCCGTTGCTCCTGTAGTTCCCGCAGCCTCGCAGCTTGCATAATTTTTATTACTAGTAACATGTTCCACTTCCACATAAGTATAACTATCCCAAGTTATTCCTCCGTTCTGTTGTACTTGTCACTTCATTGTCCTTCGCATTGTTTCTATAGTTGTAACCACATTATTATATCACGTTCGCTTCCATACACGTACATCTACTACGAGATTGTTGTTGTTGTTGGCTTCCTGGAGATTGCAAGTACGTTTTCTCTGGAATCGCTTGACCTTACAATTTCCCTTTTCGTAACCAAAAAGGTCCAACGTTACTGTGTCTCTTATTCTAGATTGATTCAACTCTAACAAAATCTTAGCTTCAAATATCAATTCTCGTTGTTGAACAATCTTCTCGAGTTTGTTGTATAATTGCTTCACCATTATTTGTTTTACTTCCAAAGTTGCGTACTATATCACCACCATTGCTTTTCGCTTCCGATGCGTACATCTATCATGAGTCATTGTCCTTCCTTCAACGATGAACGAATCAAAATAAAATGGATCTGATATCCATTTTATACAACCTATTTTGTTTCTTTTCTTCAGAAACGAATAAATCAAACTAAAATGGATCTGATATCCATTTAATACAATTTTATTTTGTTTTCTTTTCAGAAAACAAAAGGAAAACAAACACACAGAGAACACAACACAAGCAAAACAAACCTAACCACAAACCCCAAAAGACTCAAACCGTGCTCTGACACTTAAACCTTAAGCTCGATACTAACTAATGTAACACCCTCTCTAGGGCATCACATTTTCGATTCCCGACTCATAATCTGAAAAGAAATTCACACAAGTTTGAGTTATAAAAATATTGGTTTAAAAAAAAAAACTTCTTTCTTTACTGACACGTAAATTTACTGAAAATATTAGGTAATCATATTTCAATTACTCATTATCCAATAATGACACAAAATTTAAAGAGAAATATAAATTGACAGACTCTTTTGTTTTTCTTTTTCCACAGTAGCAAACCCATTACGGGTCCTACTTAATAGCACGGTGTAACACTAACGATGAAAACTTAACATACTTGTTCCTTCTCTTGTATCAAACTTGATACATCAGAACTCTACTCCTTATCAACACTGCTCCCCATCGAGTCATGAATGTCCACTCCTTATTGTTGTCCCCAATCTCAGAGTGTCCATCGGAATGTCCATCTTGAAGCATCAGACATTTATTCTATGTCTGTTCCTTGTCCTCAAACATCTTTTCCGTTTCAACACTGTCTGCAAGGTCATTCTCTGATGTTGTCTCCAAACGTAGAGGTATTTGTCACCCGCTATGTCTAAGACAACTCGTTCCTTCTACTGTATAATTTTAATAATACAGACATAGCAAAAACAACATAACAAAGAGGTGAGATCACCTACACCAAGACTAACATGGCAAAGACGTAGATAACATAAACAACAATATCATACGCTTATCATAATTACAATCATGCCATCATCATTATGGTTATTACACAGATACAATATTAAAATCATGCTATCAACATTAATCAACTATCATCATCCAATCATATATTAATTCAATTATCATAAATAACAATTATGATAATGCCTTCAGCATTATCATCATCATCATCCAAGTATTCAAAACAATTGTCATAGCCAATATTCCTCAATTAATATATATCACACAGATATAAATGTTCAGTTTATGCATGTACACAAGACTCGATTTCCTACTCCATGGAGCTAAACACAGTGTCGGAGAAATGATCGAAAAGAATCATTTGCACACCACATGCCTCGAATTACGTGCTATAATCCTCATTCTGATTTTTGCACATCTAGCATATACACGACAGCCTTTATCGATCTTGATTAAGAATAGTGTCTCGGTCGGATCATCGGTGTGTCGCGTCGGTCTAACCTACGGTTACTGAGAAAGACTCACCGTCCATTGTAGGCAACCCGCACTTCGATGCCCCCAAGGTCAACGAGTGACCTACACTACGCATATCGCACCCACTCAAGAGGTGTGTTTTCTCCTAGGCAATCAACCATATTCAAATCCTCATTGAACCATTCCAATGCATGTATAATGCACCAAATACCAATCACAGGTATAATACCAATCACAAGCTTCAATAAGAATCATACAGTATTTTCAACAATAAAAATCATGTTATCACATTTTCATAGTTATAAAACACTTTCGCCGTGTTTTTACAAAATTGCGCAACATTTCCGTTACGCTTTCACAATTCCAAAAATGTTTTTGTTACGTTTTCAAATATCGTAACACTTCATTTACGTTTTCAAAATTCTAAAACGCGTTTTTGTTATATTTTCACAATACCGTAACACTTCATTACGTTTTTCAAAATGCTTTAACTCTTCATTTCTTGCACTTTTAAATCATGTACTAATTTTTCAACGTTTTTCTTAAACACGTAAAAATATACGCTTATCAAATCCCATAATATTTTTCCACTGTTTCAAAATTACGTAAACTTAAAAATCATTCTTTTACGTCACGTAAATCATTTTCTATCTTTCTCAAAATACTTTCCAAATCTCATAACAATTTTCTATCATTTTCATAATCACATAAAAATATTCTGTTACTATTCAAATCAATGAGTGATTTTTCAACAATATTTCAAATACAGTAAAATATTTAAACGCTTTCCAAATCGTGTAGAAATATTTAAACATTTTTCAAATCGCGTAGAAATATTTTATCAGTATTTCAAATTGTTTTTAAGATACGTAAAATATTTTTTAACATTTTTCAATCACATAAAATATTCCTCAATATTCCAAACATTATTTTGGACTTAAATAAATCAATATCCTTTTTAACACATTGTTCAAAATTAAGCGTAATTTTTTCTAAAAATCAATGCGTTTTAAGATACGTAAAACATTTTTCATCACAATTTCATTACGTAAAATACTTCTTAACCTTCAAAAATTCCTCTTCAACTTTTCTCAAAATAATATAACTTTATATTTCATTTAATATATTTTCTTACTCAAGAAAATATTTTTTCCACATGATTCTTTACTCAAGAAATTCTTTTTCAAAATATACTTCACAAAAATCACTTTTCCATTGATGTAAATCAACGTTTCAAAACTTAACATTTTTCTAACGTATTTCAAAACTTGAAAATAAGTTATACGTTAGTAAATTTTTAAAACACCATTATATTCTCCATTTTTCCCAAATAATTTCCAAACACAACCTTCTTCAAAATAAATTGAAGTTCGAAAATATTTTCGTTTACAAAAACTTGATTTTCTCAAGTGATAAACGCCTGATTCCCTTTCCAAAATCCTTGTATTAAATCCAAGATTACGTTTCCACTTTGAAATTCACTTTGTTCATAAAAATCAAGGCATTACAAGCCTTCAAAAACGTGGACATACGACTATTGAAATCATCAAAACATTTTTTTTTCTTCTAAATCAATATGGTTTTACACAAACAAAACCATTAAAGCCATCAAATACTTTTCCTTTTAAATTGATATGGTTTTACACAAACAAAATCATTAAAATTTTGTTTTTCAAAACCGAAATATCAATGGTTATAAAACCAAACCCATTTGTTCAAATTCATTTTTACTTTCTTTACAAATTCTTTTTCACTTTCTTTGCAAATCCTTCAAATCAACGTTCGTTTCATTTCAAAACTCATGTTTAGAAAAATACTTAGGATCTTTTTACACAAAATAAATCAATAAAAATTCCTCAAAAATCGTATTCTTGTTCTCTTGAAAAACAATTCCTTTGTTTATTTTCCATACTCTTCAAATCATCCATTTTCATCTTTCATGAAAATATTAATTTGTGAACACCTATTTTGAGGTGTCTTATTCAAATCCACCATGTTCTAAATACTCAAAAATCGATTCTTTTGTTCTTGAAAATTTTCAACATGAACCCTAATCAAGGGCATCAAAACCGTAGCTCTTCCTTGGCTATTGGAGCCAAAAATTAATTTCCTTCCCACCATTAAGTCATGGCATATACATATATATTTCATCATAAATAATATAAACATACCATTAAAGCCATAAAAGCATGTATATAGATATCAAGCATATCATCAAAGCTATAAAATCATGCAAAGCATATCAAGCATAGAAAATTAATCAAAGCTCATAAACACCCACAAATTAATTACATGACCATGGATATGAATCCTCACATGGATTCCACATCCATCAAATAAAATACCATCTCTCACCACCATGCTTGGTTGGTGAGATGGATCTCCTCTTACCTCTTGAAGATCCTCCAAAGGTTCTTGATTTGCTTCTTTTTCCAAGTCCTTCACCACCAAGGGCTTCTCAAATACAAAATAAAACACACAAATAATTAATATACAAGACTTGAATAAGAAAACCATGGATTAGAATCATGGTTAGAACCTTGAAAATCAAAAGAAAAGTGAAGAGTACCAAATTTCACCATTAAAGCTTCAATCTTTAGCTTGAAGAACAAGGTTGAAGATGAATGATTTAGAGAAAATCTCTAACATGAAAGTTGCTTAGAATATCATGGAGATTCAAGATCTAAAGTTGGATGAAATTAAAAGAGATTGGATGGTGATTTTAGGGTAGATAACCGAATGGTTTCTCTTGAAGCACAAAGATGAAATTTTTGATTTTTGATAGAAACTTGAAGCTTGAATTTGAAGATCAAGATGAATGATTTTGGAAAAACTCATAACTAGAGATATTCTTAGAATGGTGTTTAGGTTTAGAAAATCAAGTTGGATGAAATTTTTGAGTGATGGAGGGTGTTCTTGATGGTCATGGCCAAAACTTGCTTGGAGGAGAGGTGGAGAGAAAAGTTTGATGAGTTTTTGCTTTTGGAGGAGACAAAGATGATCAAGAATGATCAATAATGACCAAGATAGCTAATAATGGTCTTCAAAGCTCTCAAAATCAGACCAAAACTGTGCCCCCCTTCTTGCATTCTTCTTGAGTGCAAAAATCAAAAGTAAGCCATTATGATGTCTAACTTGACCAAGACATGCAAAAATGACATAAAGCTTGTCTCTTTGTCTTCTAAACACTCCAAAACCATCACCTTCTCTTCATAATGCATTCAATAAAGTTGTCTTCATTATTTGCCACCATTTGAAGCATTTCTAGCCATTGATTAATTCAATGGTTAGGATTTAGGTAGATTTTTAATTTTAGAAGACTAAATCTAGGCCATTGGATCTTTCTCCTTTAAATTCTAGCCCTTAGATGTGTCTCCAAAATTAATGGTTAAGATTACTCCTTCAAACTTTTAATCCAAGGGTTCTAATTAGTCTTTGCTACTTTAGAAGACCAAATTTCCACCATTGATTAATTCTTCATCCAATGGTCATAAATGGTCTTTGTTACTTTTTAAGATTAAATCTCCACCCTTGATTTAATCTAAATCCAATGGTTATAAATGGTCTTTGTCACTTTTCAAGACCAATTCTACACCTTTGATTACATCACCATGGTTGATATCAAAGTCTTCCTAACCAAGCTTTATTCTCACACCATTGATTAAATCAATTATTATCCAAGAACGCTTTATTAAGTTTGTTTCTTAACCTTTGATTAAATCAATGGTTAATATTCAAACTAAGTATTCTCATCCAAGGGTATAAATTAAGTCAAGCTCTCTTTGTTGACTACGCAGTATAATATTTATTCTTGTATCCTACAAATAATATTTTTACTGTATTTTTATCATCCGATAATTAAATACAGTACAAAACACAGTACGATAAAATTTTAAAAATTGTTTCCGGATTCAGGTTTAGTAAGATCCCCTGTCTCCGTCTAAACAGTACAAATTTTTCTATGCGTAGAAAAATTTTTGCTTTGCGGGACCCACCTGGGCCCACGTATGGCAACCTGGGCCCACATAGTACCACCTGGGCCCACATACAGTCAAAAAAATTCATAATCATCCACAAAAATCACAAATATTAGAAAACGTATAAAAATTAAATCAGATTACGTAAAATAATTACCTAACGGTAAAAATTAAATTACGTAACGTTTTACCCGGCCCGAAAATTTTTATTTTCCTGACACGGAGTAAATCACTCAAAACGATCAAATATGCTGACGAAATATTCAAAATAATTTTACAGTATCCAGAAATTACTAAATAGTGAAATTCTGTTAACTGTCAAAATTACTGTTTAAAAGATTGGAAATTTTGGGGTGTTACATTTATCACCTTTATTGTTGTGACAAATCTTTTCCTTATCTTAAAGAATTTTTCTTCATCAATTCCCTGTGGATCGACCTCAGACTCGCGAGAATTTATTACTTAAAATAACCTGCACTTGGGTTTACAACTTACAATTCGCATCAAGTTTTTGGCACTGTTGCTTGGGACTTGATTTGAAGTTTTAATTTATTGCAGTTCTCCTTCTTTAAGTAAACTTCACCATTAGGTATATTCTTTCTCTACTCTTTTAATTTTCTAACTTACTAACTTTCTAACTTTTTAACTTTCTAACTTACTGACTTACTATCTTATTTATGTCATTTATTTATGTTTTCTAACTTAGTAACTTACTTACTTACTAATTTATGTCATTTATTTAAGTTTTCTAACTTTTTAACTTACTAACTTACTTATTTATGTCATTTATTTATGCTTAATATTTAATGGCTGGTTTATACCGTTGACTTGTACTTTTTTTATTTATTTTAAGTCATTTATTTATGCTTAATTGGTATCGTGATTCAAATTCTAGTCGTTTAGTTAAAATTAATCCTAGTACTTTACATATTGATTTGTTTGAATCACAATTACACACAATTGATACATTGGTTGAAAATGAAAGTATACATGAACATAAAAATCAACTGTTGCAAACTATGCGTGCATATTTGCAACCACCTTGAAATTTTAGTCCATCATATTTTGTCTTTCAGCTTAATGCTAACAATTTAATATTTAAGCCAGGTATAATTTCATTACTTCCTAATTTCCATGGTTTAGAATCTGAAAGCCCATATTTACATTTAAAAGAATTTGAGGAAGTATGTATCGCTTTTAATGACCAAACTTGAACTAAAGAGATTGTTAAACTTAAATTATTTCCTTTTTTCTTTGAAAGATAAAACAAAAACTTGACTTAACGCTTTGAAACTAAGATCAATTGGCACATGATAAGAAATGCAAGGTGAGTTATTAAAGAAATTTTTTCCAACGCATAAAACCAATGCTTTGAAAAGACAATTTCAAAATTTTTCCCAAAATTCAAATGAAACATATTTTCAATGTTGGGAACATTTTAAAGATTTGTTAAATTCTTTCCCACATCTTGGTTTTGAAAAATGGTGCACTATAAGTTTCTTTTATGAATGTTTAACACATGAAACTAAACAATTTGTGGAAACAATGTGCAATGACGAGTTTCATGATTAAGAACCTGAAGAAGCTTTAGATTATTTAAACCATTTGGTTGAAAATTCTCAATCTTAGCATGGTACTAATCTTTCTGAAAATTCAATTAGTTATAACCTTACAAATGCTAATAAAGGAAAATATCATCTTAGTCAAGAATAGGATCTAAATGCTAGGTACGCTAGTTTGGCTAGAAAGGTTGAATCCATAGAATTAGGGAAAGTGAAAGAAATCAAATCAATATAAAATAAAGAAATTTGTGGCATTTGTGATGACTTAGGACACTCAACACATGAATGTCCTAAGATTCTTGATTTTAAAGAAGTTGTACATGAGCAAGTAAATGCAATGAATAATTTTAAAAAGCCATTTACTTCTTCTTTTTCAGATTCATACAATCCGGGATGGAGAAATCACCTGAACTTCAGTTGAAGGAATAATAATCAAGCATAGTTTATGCAACCACCGCCTCCTCAAGAACAACAAGACTATCAAAATTCTCAAGGATATGCACCTTATGTCCCACCATATAGGAATAGTGGAAGATGTGTTGGTATAAGTTAGTAAATTCATATATCCTGTGAATTTTATTGTCATGGAAACTGAACCTATGGTTAATTGTCGCAAGTCAATTCCTGTTATATTAGGTCGTCCATTATTAGCAACATCTAATGCTTTGATAAATTGCAGGAATAGAGTGATGAAACTAACATTTGGAAATATGACACTGAAGCTTAATGTTTTCAATATGTGCAAGCAACTACAGGAAGTCCATGACGAAAAGGAGGAAGCTAATGGGATTGAGGCCATTATAGATGATCATCTTCTAAAAAGGAGTTCTTCTAACCCCATTAGAAGTTTGTTTAATTAATTCATTTGATTTAGGTACGCAAGTAGATGATAATATTCCTAAAATATGCTCTTTGCTTGATTGTATATAGGTATTGGAATACAAGGGATAGAGGTGATATTCGAAGAACTAAAACCCATGAATGATAATGCCCATGAAGAAGTACCCACTCTGGAACTAAATTCATTACCTGCTAGGTTAAAGTACACATTTTTGGGAGAAGAACAAAGTTTTCCAGTAGTAATTTCCTTAACCTTTACTGGATAACAAGACGGTATGTTGATAGAAGTACTTAAAAGGCATAAAAGTGTAATTAGATGGAAATAAAAGGACATAAAAGGTATTAATCCATTAATTTGTACATATAAAATACATTTAGAGGATAATGTTAAAATATCACAACAACCTCAAAGAAAATTAAATTAACACATGAAAGAGGTAGTTAGAGTTGAAGTTCTTAAATTACTTGATGTTGGAATTATCTGCCCTATCTCTGATAGCTAGTGGGTAAGCCATACTCAAGTTGTGCCTAAGAAATCTGGAATAATAGTGGTTGAAAATGAAAAAGTGAATTAATACCTACACGAGTCTCATCTAGTTGGCGTATGTGTATTGATATTATAAAATTAAATGTAGCCACTAGGAAAGATCATTTCTCCTTACCATTTCTTGATCAAATTCTGGAAAGAGTAGCAGGACATCCCTACTACTATTTTCTTGATAGTTATTTATGGTATAATCAAATACCAGTTACATTAGAGGATCAAGAAAAGACCACTTTTACGTGACCCATTGGCACTTTTGCATATAGAAGAATATCTTTTGACCTTTTTAATGCTCCAGAAACTTTCCAAAGATGCATGCTAAGTATTTTTAATGACATGATTGAGCATTATTTAGAGGTTTTCATGGATGACTTGATAGTTTTTGGAAATTCTTTTGAAAATTGTCTTGATAATTTGGAAAAAGTTCTTAAAAGATGCAAAGAAAAAGGATTTGTGTTAAACTGCGGAAAATGTCATTACATGGTTACCTCTGGAATCGTGTTAGGTCATGTGATATTTTCTAAAGGAATTCAAGTGGATAAGGCCAAAGTTGAATTAATTGCTCATTTGTCATCCCAAAAAATAGTCAGAGAAGTTCATTCCTTTTTAGGACATGCAAGATTCTACAGAAGATTTATTAAGGACTTCAGTACCATATCTAGACCATTATGTAATCTTCTGATGAAAGATGCACCATTTGATTGGACTTAAGAATGTAAAAAATCTTTTGAAAAATTAATCGGACTTCTGACATCTGCTCTTATCATGCAATTCCTTGACTAGTCTTTACCTTTTGAGTTGATATGTGATGCTAGTGGTTTTGTTGTTGGCGTTGTTTTAGGCCAAAGAAAGGAAGGTAAGCCTCATGTAATTTATTACGCAAGTCAAACTTTGAATACTGCATAAATGAATTACACCACTACTAAAAAAGAACTACTTGTAGTAATTTTCGCATTGGACAAATTTCAAGCTTATTTAATTAGTTCTTCTACTGTTGTTTTCACCGATCATGCTACTGTTAGATATTTAATGTCTAAGCAGGATGGCAAACTTAGGTTAATATAACACCCTTGTGGGGATGTCACATTTATGATGCAATAAAATAAAATCTACCCAAGTTGTAAAACATTTGTTACATAAATAATATGGGTTGTAAATTTTTTTTTATACAGAATATTACTAAATAAAATAACACGGAACATAAAGTAAAGCAAATTGTCATCACACACATAATATACATAGGATTTTGTTTTAAGTTATGCAAATAATATACAACTACAAAATATTTAAAGAAAACAGTAAAGAGTTAATATACAATACAACATCATAAAGTGTCTAAGTGCACATCATAGATTTCTAATCCTCCGATGGATCATTGACGATAGAAAATCCGAATGTCTCGTAGCTCTACGGACACGAGTCCGCGCTGTCGACACTATACTGATCTCACTAGGGATATGGAACATTCCTCCCCAGTGACGCCTCAGGTCCAATGGCATCTCCAACTGTAGATACAAAGTCGTAGTAAAAGCGGGGTCAGCATTAAACTCTGCTCATAGAGACAAAGTCAAACATCTCAAGTAGATCATCGATCCTCGATCCTCTCGCAGACGCCAGGCCTATGAACCTCTGTGAAACTCTAGTCTCATGAACCCAAGAAATCCCAGCAACGTCATAATCACACAATCAGTCCAAAGGATATGGATGATCGGAAGGTTCGCACTCGTCGAACTAATCCCCAGTCTACTGCTGCTCCTCCTCTTTAGGATACACACAATCTAGAGGTTGTTCCTCTCCCTCAAACTCTTTTATAACATAATTTAATAATACAGAAATAATACATATAAAGAGGTGAGATAATCATACATCAATACCAGCATGGCAAATAAGAAAACGCCAATACAACAAATATAACAGTTTAATACAATAAAGCATACCATAACATCATAAATAATAATACAATTTAATACAGAAATTTTAATACAACAATATCATATAATATCACAGATAATAATGTTATGATGCACGACACAAATGTGAATGCAATACGACTCATTCCTACTCTATGGAGCTAGACACAGATATTAGAGAGAATGACCTGTAAAGATCTATCAGTACCTTAGGCTGCCCAACCAAACTATTGCACTGTCTAACATTGTGTTTATAGCCCACAGTCCAAACATTGTGTAGTAGCACACAGTCCAAACATCATGTAACTACAGACATTGTACTAAAATAGTCTTTACAAGATCTTGATTAAGGATGGTGCGTGTCGAGATCACTAGTGTGTTGCCAGTTACCACAGCCCAGAGGAGCGACCAACTGTCCACATGTAGAATTCTCCGCACACTAATGCCCCCAAGTCCACACAAAATGAACCACACTACGCTTATCACATTGACAACATGGTGTTATTCGCCTTATCAATCAATCACCAATATCAACTAAATTGGCATAACTTAATGCATGAATAAAAACAATAATTACCAAATTACCTTTTTTCTCAAAATATTCTTATATTTATAAAAATACCCTTAACCTCAGAATTCCAATATATAGTACGTCCCACCTGACAGTGCCTCAAATTTTAATATATACTACGTCCCACCTGACAGTACCATATTTCTACATGTCTGGGTCCACCACTTTGGCCCGACAGCAAAACTTACTGTTCCAATTAATCGCATAAAAATTTTATCGCGTTTTTACAATTCCATCGTTTTTACAAACATTTTTAAATCGCGTAAATATATTTTGCTGTTTTTAAAATCGCGTAGTATTTTTAAATCGTTTTCTCAATCGCGTAAGATTTTTAAATCATTTTCTTGATCAAAAAACTTTAAAATAGAGATTTTAAAACTGCGTAAGCTATTTCTAATACTTTCAAACTACGTAGAATAATTTCCTTACGTTATAAATATATTATAAAATGTTCTCTTTTATTTGTCTATTTTTAATAAATTTTGACAAAGATTTTGTCTATAAAATCTATTAAAAATGTACTTTCTATGTTTTTCCTCAAAAATTCTTTTGTTTATTTTATAACTACAAAATCCACTTTAGTAATTCTCACTATACTTAAAAATTTAAAAGTAAGTATTTTTCAAGGGTTTTATTCATTCTTTTTCCATATCACATTTCTAATAAAATTTGGTTTACTTCTTTAAATCTTGAAAGTCCATTACAAATGCATTCTTTTTAGGTAAAACATCAAAGCTACACTTTAGAAAATAAGTTTTGGATTGATTACACATTTACTAGGCATGTTGGCCGAAATTGCTAAAACATTGGCATTTGATCTTTGGATCATTTTCCATCTTCTAAATCATTTTGAAATTCATTAATTTACCTAATTCCATTAAATCTTTCCTTTAGAAAATTGTTGAGAACATTTTGGTTCTCTTTTCTTTGTTGAGGCTGTGAACCTCTCTTTGTGTTCATTGGAACACTCATGCAAACCTTACATGTTATTCACTTCCTAAGTAATAATCATGCATATATCACACATGCAATATATTTTAAAGCTTGTAGATATGCATCCAAACAATATCAAACACAAATAGAAAAAGCATTTAAACAATCAACACAAGTGAAACCTTATGGATTCTTCACACACATACAATCCATTTTCTCATCACCACACATGGTTGATGAGATTAAATGTCTGTAACACCCCAAACTTCCTAAATATAAGACAGTAAATTTTGACAGTTAACAAAATTCTATTATTTAGTGATTTCTGTATACCGTAAAATTATTTTGATTATTCAGTGATTGCTTTTGATCATTTTGAGTGATTTACTCCGTGTCAGGAAAATAATAATTTTCGGGCCGGGGAAAATTTTACGTAATTTAATTATTACTGTCAAGTCTTAATTATTTTACGTAATCTGATTTGATATTTGTTCATTTTCTAATTTTTGTGATTTTGTGTATGATTATGAAATTTTTATATTATTCTGTTTATTTTAGCGTTATTCGTGGGCCATCTGTGGGCCAAGGGAGGCCTTATGTGGGCCCCGCATGAGTCTAGAAAGGTAAAAAATTTTCTATAATCATAAAAATTCGTACTGTTGAGACGGAGATGGGGGATATTACTAAACCTGAATCCGAAAATAGTTTTTAAAATTTTCTTTTATTGTGTTTTGCACTATATTTAATTATCGGGTGATAAAAATACAGTAAAACTATTATTCGAATGGCAATAGCAGATACAAAAATAAATATTGTACTGTGAAGTCAACATTAGTGGCGTGGATATCTACCATTGATGTAATCAACGGTGGAGACTTGATCTTGATTTAATCAACGGTTGAAATTTAGTCTTATAAAGTGGCTAGGACCATTTATAGCCCTTGGATGTAAAGTTTGAAGGAGTAATCTTGACCCTTCATTTTGGAGACACATCTAATGGCTAGGATTTCAAGGAGGAAAGATCCAATGGCCTAAATTAAGTCTTCTATCTAAGCCTAAACCTAGAAGCTACATTAAATCCTAACCATTGATCTAATCAATGGTTAAGATTGCCTAAAATGGTGGCTATGAGATTTGTTGCATTTTGAAGAGTGCATGGATGGGGGGATGGTTTTGGTGCTGCATTTAGGAGCTAAAGCAACATTGGAAGACCATAATTGATCACCTTTGGTCATTATTGATCATTCTTCATCTTTCCTAAAACAAAACTTAACAAAAATTTCTCTCCATTCTCTCCAAAACCATAGCTACGGCCACACCACCAAGGACACCCTTCCATCACTCAACAATTCTAAACAACCATATTTCTTGAATCCTTACTTATTTCTAAGACACTTTGTAGTTTACACCAAGTCCTAAATCTTACATCTTGAAGGAGTTTTTCCAAGAGCAAGTTTTAGGGTTCTTAAGGTGAAGTTATGGAAAACTTCATTTTTTCTCTTATTTTTCATGTTCTAAACCATGTTTGATCCATGGTTCCTCTTATTCAAGCTTAATATACTAATTTCTTTATATTTGTTTTGTGTTCAAGAGACTTTTGTTGGTGGAGATCTTGTTGAAAACACAAAGCAAGGAGCTTTTTGTGGTTCTTCAAGAGGTAAGAGGGAGATCCATCTCACCAACTAAGTATGGTGGTGAGAGATGGTTTTATATTTGATGGATGGTGAATCCATGTGAGGATTCATATCCATGGTCATGTAATAATTTGTATGTGTTTATGTGCTTTGATTATTTTCCTATGTTTGATATGATGTGCATGATTTTGCATGATTTTATTGCTTATATAGTATGCTTATAATATGCATGATGAAAGCATGATGAATATATTATGGTGGATGTATGTTGAAACAAACAATTTTGGCTCCAAAGGCCATGGAGGAGGCTACGGTTTTGAGCTCTAAAAATTAGGGTTCATGTTGAAATTTTTCAAGAACAAGGGAATTAATTTTTGGTCCCTAAACTAAGGAGAATTTCGGCCAAGACACCTCAAATTAGGTGTTCACAAAATTATATTTTCATGAATGATAAAATTAAATGATTTGGAAAGCAAGGAAAATAAACAAAGGGTTTGATTTTCAAGAAACAATGTACACGGTTTTGGAGAAGTATTTTTATTAATTTATTTTGTATAAAAACAAGAATGGAACTTAGTTGATTTAGAAGGAAAAATACAACAATGATTTCAATGGTCATGTCCACGATTTTGAAGGCTTGTAATGCCTTGATCTTTATGAACAAAGTGATTTTCAAAGTGGAAATATAACTTGATTTAATACAAGGAATTTGGAAAGGGAATCAGAGTGTTTTAACACTTGAGAATTGGAATTTTCATACGTGAATGGAAAAGAGAGGTTGAAAATGTTTGAACCTCCATTTATTTTAAAAAGGATTGATTTTTAGAATTGATTTGGAATTATAAAGAATACGTTGGTAACTTGGAATTTTCTAACGTGTAACTCATTCTTTGGGTTTTAGAGAGCGTTAATAAATTTTAAAGTTAAAAACATTGATTTAATTAAATGAAATGATGATTTTACGGAATAAATTACGAAGAGTATTTTCTTGAGTAAGAAATGTGTAAAATAATGTGAGAAGTCATATTATTTTGAAAAAAGTTGAAAAGGAATTTTTAAACAGTTGAGAAATATTTTATGAAGTTGAAAAATAGTGAAAAATGATTTATGTAACTTAAAAACGTGATTTTTAAGATACGCGATTGGAAAAACGTTTAAATATTTCCACGCGATTTGAAAAATGTTGAAATATTTCTACGCAAATTTGGAAAGCGTTTAAATATTTTTACGTGATTGAAATATTGTTGAAAAATCACTGCGTGATTTCAAAATGGTGGAATATTGTTACGTAATTGATGAAAACGTTGAAAAATCTATATGTGATTTGAAAACGTAACAGAAATATTACTAAATTGTGAAAACGCGACAAAAGTGGTGTGCGACTATGAAAACGCGATAAATTGATCTTCGCGATTAAATATACAGTAAAATTACTGTTGAACTAGTGGATGAACACTGTATGAGAAAATAATAATTTTTGCCTGTGATTAGCATTGGTGCATTATATATGCATGAACTGGTGTATGAACATTGTATATGAATTTTTGCCTACGATTGGCATTGGTGCATTGAACATGCATTGGAAAGGTCCGAGGGACTGTATGAGGCTATTTGCCTAGGAGAGACGTACACCTCTTGAGTGGGTGCGATATGCGCAGTGTAAGTCACTTGTTGACCTTGGGGGCATCGGGGTGCGGGTTGCTTACATGGGTGGTTGGTAGCTCTTCTTCCCGTAAGTTAGACCGATGCAACGCACCGATGATCCTGACCGAGACACTATTCTTAATCAAGATCTCGTAAAGACTGTCGTGTATATGCTAGATGTTCAAAATACAAATGAGAATTGTAGCACTTGGTCTGAGGCATTTTGGTACAGACAGATCTTTCGGATCGACTTCTCTGAACTGAGTATTAGCTCCATGGAGTAGGAAGTTGAGTCTATGTGCGCATGCATGAAATTGAGCATTTATATCTGTATAATATATTAATTGAGGGATATTGGTTATAACAATTGTTTTGGAATAATTAGATGATGATGATGATAATCATATGATGGCATTACTGTAATTACTATTACTGTATACACTATAATGATTGCATAATTGTTATTATAGTATGATATATCTGTATGGTATGCTGTATGTATTATCTCTGTGCTACCATATTGGTATTGGGGTAGGTGATCTCACCTCTTTGTATGTTTATTTGGTATTGTAAATATATTTGTAAAGACACTGAGCAAAGGGTTGAACAAGTGGGTGAAGAAGAGCAGGCTCCAGAGGAAGCTGAGTTTTAATCGGATGGCATCCCGATCAAGTTTCTTTGGTTACGTGAGATTGCAGTTCCACGGTGGAGCTGGAGCGTGGAGGACTAGTCCCAATAAGAGGGGACTGATTTATGAGGGACACTTGACAGTAAACTTTAGCAGGATATTTCATGGGGATCCATTTTTCTCTGTAACTATTTTTGTGCATGTGAAATTTCCGTTGTTTATTAGGTGGCATTGGGATACTAGAAACTATATCCCAACGGAAATTAGTATTGTGTCGTCAGCCCGGACACCTGTCCATAGGGCTACACGTCAAATCGGATTCCTACCTGCTGAGGAATCTGAGGAGGACTCGTCTGAGGGTTCTGCTGCTTAGTTGGACTTGGGCGAGTCTAAGCTCTGTTACAAACTATATCTGTATATATTTAAGTGTGTTATATAGTTTTTGAGAAATGGTCTGTATATAAATAATCCTGACAGTACGTTTGTAATGTATGATGATGTAAATTATGTGTGATAATGTATAATATTTTATTTTCTGCTAAGTTTATTTTATAGTTATTAAAGAAGCAAAAAAAAATTTATAACTCATATTTTACCACAACATCACATTTTATAACTTGGGGGTAATTTGGGAATTAAGTAACATAAATGTGGCACCCTACGGTGGGTGTTACATTAGTTAGTATCAGAGCCCAAGTTAGAGTCTTTTGGGTTTGTGGTTAGGTCTGTCTTGTTTGTGTTGTATGATTCTCTGTTATTGTTTTCTGAAAAGAAACAATATTGTTTAAAGATTAACCTTACTTTCTTTGTGTTGTCCAGTTAAGTAGAGAAAGTAATGGCTGGAAGAGGACGAGGACGTGTCAATACTAGAACTGGAATGGAATATACTGGCAATGATAATCAGAACATGGCTGCAGCTGTAGTAGTGATGCAACGGATGGCTGATGTCATTGCACAACAAAATCAAAGAGCAACTAAGGATACTCACAGTTTATCTGAATTTCGTAAGAATAATCCACCGAAGTTTCAGGGAGAATTTGACCCGGAGAAAGCTGAATTGTGGATCCAGGAATTAGAGAAAATATTTGAAGGTATGAGATGTACTAATGAACGCAAGCTGACCTTTGCGACTTTTATGTTAGTCGGAGATGGTGAGAACTGGTGGGCAGGAGCCCGAAGATTGTTAGAAGCTGAAGGAAGAGTTGTAACATGGCAGCTTTTTAGACAGAAGTTTTTGGCAAAGTATTTTCTAGCAAGTGCGCATCATGCTAAGGAGATGGAATTTCTTAGTCTGAGGGAAGGAGTAATGTCTGTTAGTGAGTATGCGGCAAAGTTCGAGAGCTTATCTAAGTTTTTGAGGTATTTCCAAATGCATCCAGATGAGGACTGGAAGTGTAGGAAATTTGAGGAAGGATTGAAGCTTGACATTAAGCGAGTTGTAGCAACCCTGGGAATTGAGCAGTTTCCAGAATTGTTGGACAAGTGCCGTAAGGTTGAAGAGATTGATCAACAACGTGCGGCAAGAAACAAGAACTTTGGACCTACAAGGTTCCAGAGAGGAAAGAGTAGTGGAGGAAACCATTTTCCACAGAAACCATATACTAAACCGGCAGCAATTTGTTGGAGGAAGTTCTGGTGGCAATAAGGCAAGTCAAGCTAGGACTCCTACGTATAACTGTTACAAGTGTGGGAAGAACCATCTGACCAAGGATTGTCAGCATAAAGGAATTATTTGTTTTAGATGTGGGAAACCTGGACATTTATCCAGGGATTGTGATCAGATAAAGAGGGAACCTTCTGTGGGAAATGTTCGTACAGCAAGGCCACAGGCGGGTGGTCGAGTGTATACTATGAGCGGAGAGGAAGCCGCAAAATCTGAGGATTTAATCATGGAGGAGTGTGCTATTGAAGGTAATCCTTTAACCGTACTCTATGATTCGGGAGCAACACATTCTTTTATTGCATGTGATTGTGTGGAACGTTTGGGATTGACTGTGACTACATTGCCATATGATTTGAGTGTTGCTACTCCTACTGATAAGCCTGTGATAACTACAAAAGTATGTTTGAATTGCCTTGTATGTGTTAGGGATAGAATCTTTCATGTGGATTTGATTTGTTTGCCTCTTTCCAAGATTAATGTAATCTTAGGAATGGATTGGTTATCTTCTAACCATATCCTAATTGATTGTTCGAATAAGACATTAGTATTTCCTGAGGCTAAAGATCCTAGATTGCTAACGGCAACTCAAGTAGAAGCTTGTTTGAAGAAAGGAGATCATGGGTATCTATTGTTGTCTTCTTTGGAGGTTCAATGTGAAGATGTCTTAAAGGATATTTTCGTAGTTAATGAATTTCCTGAGGTATTTCCTGAAGATATACCTAGACTACCGCTAGAAAGAGAAATTGAGTTTGCTATTGATTTAGTACCTGGAGTTGGACCTATATCTATTGCGCTATATCGGATGTCGCTGATAGAGTTGGCGGAGATTAAGAAACAACTGGAGGATTTGTTGGAAAAGCAATTTGTGAGACCTAGTGTGTCACCATGGGGAGCTCCAGTATTATTGGTTAAAAAGAAGGATGAAACATCTCGTCTATGTGTAGATTATCGACAGTTGAACAAGATTACAATTAGAAATAAATATCTACTTCCAAGGATAGATGATCTAATGGATCAATTGCGAGGAGCCGCAATATTTTCCAAGATTGATTTACGATCTGGATATCACCAGATTCGTGTGAAAGTGGAAGATATTCCCAAAACTGCATTTCGGATTCGTTATGGGCATTATGAATATCTTGTGATGCCATTTGGTGTGACGAATGCACCTGCCATATTCATGGACTTTATGAACAAAATTTTTCGTTCGTACTTGGATAAGTTTGTTGTTGTCTTTGTAGATGACATTTTGATTTATTCTCGAAGTCAGGAGGAACATGCTGAACATCTCAGAGTGGTTCTCCAAATTTTGAAGGAGAATAAGTTGTATGCCAAGTTGTCCAAATGTGAATTTTGGTTAAGCGAAGTTCAATTTTTGGGACATGTGATATCAGAGGAAGGAATTGAAGTTGATGCTTCAAAGGTAGAGACAGTTTTGGAATGGGAAAGACCAATGACTGTAACAGAAATCCGTAGTTTTATCGGATTAGCTGGTTACTATAGATGGTTTATTGAGGGGTTTTCAAAGATAGCAGGACCTCTTACCCAACTTACATGGAAGAATCAACCGTTCGTATGGACTAATGCATGTGAAGAAAGTTTTCAAGAGTTGAAAAGACGAATGACTACTTCACCGGTATTGATTTTACCTGATCTGAATGAACCTTTTGATGTATATTGTGATGCTTCGTACCAAGGATTAGGTTGTGTACTTATGCAGAATCGTAAGATGGTGGCTTATGCTTCAAGGCAGTTGAAAAATCATGAGAGGAATTATCCGACTCATGACTTGGAGTTGGCAACTGTAGTGTTTGCATTGAAAGTGTGGAGACATTTTCTCTATGGAGCAATATTCACTGTTTTTAGTGATCATAAAAGTTTAAAGTATCTGTTTGACCAGAAAGAGTTGAACATAAGACAAAGGCGTTGGTTAGAGTTTCTGAAGGATTATGACTTTCAGTTACAATATCACCCTAGAAAGGCAAATGTCGTAGCGGATGCGTTGAGCAGGAAAATGCTTAGTGCTTCTGTTATGATGATCAAGGAGAAGGAAATGATAAAAGAATTTCGAGATATGCGTTTATCTGTGAAACTTACGCCAGGAAAGATGCGTGTAAACATGATCACCATTTCAAATGATTTGATGGTTAGAATAAGAGATGGACAAAACAGTGACCAGTACTTACAAGAAGCAAAAGAAGCAAGGAGCCAAGGTGCAGAGGTGGAATTTAGCGAAGGTGCTAATGGAATTTTGAAGTTTCAAGGCAGAGTTTGTGTGCCTAATGATCCAAAATTAGGAGATTGATTTTGGATGAAGCTCACAGGAGTAAGTTAAGTATGCATCCAGGAGCCACAAAGATGTACCAAGATTTAAAACAATTATATTGGTGGCAAGGAATGAAGAAAAATGTTGCTGAGTATGTATCATCCTATTTAGTCTGTCAGAAGGCTAAGGTGGAACATCAAAGACCTTCGGGAATGTTGCAACCTTTGCCTATACCTGAGTGAAAATGGGATGACATAGCAATGGATTTTGTGTCAAGACTACCAAAAACTTGGAAAGGTCATGATTCTATTTGGGTAATTATTGATCGGCTTACAAAGTCAGCGCATTTTTTGTCGATTAATATTAAGTACTCGATGGAAAAATTAGCCCAAGTGTACATCAGTGAAATTGTTAGACTTCACGGTGTACCATCCAGTATTGTTTCGGATCAAGATCCGAGGTTTACGTCGAGATTTTGGAATAGTCTGCAAGAAGTGATGGGAACAAAGCTACGATTGAGTTCTGTTTACCATCCACAAACTGATGGTCAGTCAGAAAGAATGATTCAGTCGTTAGAAGACTTGTTGAGAGCTTGTGTTCTGGAAGAAACTGGTCGTTGGGATGAATTTTTGCCATTGATAGAGTTCACATACAACAACAGTTTTCATTCGAGCATAGGGATGGCACCCTATGAGGCATTGTATGGAAGACGATGCAGAACACCGTTGTGTTGGTATCAAGACGGTGAAAGTGTTGTATTAGGACCGGAGATTGTTCAACAGACAACTGAGAAAGTGAAGATGATACAAGACAAGATGAGAATAACTCAAACTCGACAAAAGAGCTATGCAGATAAAAGGAGAAAATCGCTTGAGTTTGAAGAAGGTGACCATGTTTTTCTGCGAGTGACACCTATGACTGGAGTTGGACGAGTGCTTAAGTCCAAGAAGCTCACTCCAAAGCTTATTGGGCCGTATCAGATTTTACGTCGAGTAGGTCCGGTAGCTTATTAGATTGCATTACCACCTTTTCTGTCAAATCTTCACAATGTATTTCACGTATCGCAATTACGAAAGTATATTCCTAATCCTACCCATGTTATCGAACCAGACACAATACAGTTGAAGGAAAACTTAACCTATGAAACGTTTCCAATCAAGATTGAGGAACGAAGAATAAAGCAACTTCGAGGTAAGAAAATTTCATTGGTTAAAATCGTTTGGAATGATGTAAGTGGTGAAGCTACATGGGAACTAGAAGAAAAGATAAAGGAAAAATATTCGTATTTATTCTGAGGATGTGAAATCAAGTCTATCAAGTTTCGAGGATGAAACTTCTTTTTAGAGGGGGAGTATTGTAACACCCCAAACTTCCTAAATATAAGACAGTAAATTTTGAAAGTTAAAAGAATTCTACTATTTAGTGATTTTTGTATACTGTAAAATTATTTTGATTATTACGTGACTGCTTTTGATCGTTTTGAGTTATTTACTCAGTGTCAGGAAAATAATAATTTTTGGCCCGGGGAAAATTTTACGTAATTTAATTATTACTGTCAAGTCTTAATTATTTTACGTAATCTAATTTGATATTTGCGCTTTTTCTAATTTTTGTGATTTTGTGTGTGATTATGAAATTTTTATATTACTCTGTTTATTTTAGCGTTATCTGTGGGCCATCTATGGGCCCAGGGAGGTCGTATGTGGGTCTCGCATGGGTCCAGAAAGGTAAAATTTTTTCTATAATCAGAAAATTTCGTACTGTTGAGACGGAGACGGGGGATCTTACTAAACTTGAATCCGAAAACAGTTTTTAAAATTTTCTTTTACTGTGTTTTGCACTGTATTTAGTTATTGGCTGATAAAAATACAGTAAAAATATTATTCGAATGGCAATAGCAGATACAAAAATAAATATTATATTGCGAAGTCAACATTAGTGGCTTGGATATCTACTATTGATGTAATCAACGGTGGAGACTTGATCTTAATTTAATCAACGGTTGAGATTTAGTCTTATAAAGTGGCTAGGACCATTTATAGCCCTTGGATGTAAAGTTTGAAAGAGTAATCTTGACCCTTCATTTTGGAGACACATCTAATGGCTAGGATTTCAAGGAGGAAAGATCCAATGGCCTAAATTAAGTCTTCTATCTAAGCCTAAACCTAGAAGCTACATTAAATCCTAATCATTGATCTAATCAATGGTTAAGATTGCCTAAAATGGTGGCTATGAGATTTGTTGCATTTTGAAGAGTGCATGGATAGGGGGGACGGTTTGGGTGCTGCATTTAGGAGCTAAAGTAACATTGGAAGACCATAATTGATCACCTTTGGTCATTATTGATCATTCTTCATCTTTCCTAAAACAAAACTTAACAAAAATTTCTCTCCATTCTCTCCAAAACCATAGCTACGGCCACACCACCAAGGACACCCTTCCATCACTCAACAATTCTAAACAACCATATTTCTTGAATCCTTACCTATTTCTAAGACACTTTGTAGTTTACTCCAAGTCCTAAATCTTACATTTTGAAGGAGTTTTTCCAAGAGCAAGTTTTAGGGTTCTTAAGGTGAAGTTATGAAAAACTTCATTTTTTCTCTTCTTTTTCATGTTCTAAACCATGTTTGATCCATGGTTCCTCTTATTCAAGCTTAATATACTAATTTCTTTGTATTTGTTTTGTGTTCAAGAGACTTTTGTTGGTGGAGATCTTGTTCAAAACACAAAGCAAGGAGCTTTTTGTGGTTCTTCAAGAGGTAAGAGGGAGATCCATCTCACCAACCAAGTATGGTGGTGAGAGATGGTTTTATATTTGATGGATGGTGAATCCATGTGAGGATTCATATCCATGGTCATGTAATAATTTGTATGTGTTTATGTGCTTTGATTATTTTCCTATGTTTGATATGATTTGCATGATTTTGCATGATTTTATTGCTTATATAGTATGCTTATAATATGCATGATGAAAGCATGATGAATATATTATGGTGGATGTATGTTGAAACAAACAATTTTGGGTCCAAAGGCCATGGAGAAGGCTACGGTTTTGAGCTCTAAAAATTAGGGTTCATGTTGAAATTTTTCAAGAACCAGGGAATTAATTTTTAGTCCCTAAACTAAGGTGAATTTCGGCCAACACACCTCAAATTAGGTGTTCACAAAATTATATTTTCATGAATGATAAAATTGAATGATTTGGGAAGTAAGGAAAATAAACGAAGGGTTTGATTTTCAAGAAACAATGTACACGGTTTTGGAGAAGTATTTTTATTAATTTATTTTGTGTAAAAACAAGAATGGAACTTAGTTGATTTAGAAGGAAAAATACAAGAATGATTTCAATGGTCATGTCCACAATTTTGAAGGCTTGTAATGCCTTGATCTTTATGAACAAAGTGATTTTCAAAGTGGAAATATAACTTGATTTAATACAAGAATTTGGAAAGGGAATCAAAGTGTTTTAACACTTGAGAATTAGAATTTTCATACGTGAATGGAAAAGAGAGGTTGAAAATGTTTGAACCTCAATTTATTTTAAAAAGGATTGATTTTTAGAATTGATTTGGAATTATAAAGAATACATTGGTAACTTGAGATTTTTTAACGTGTAACTCATTCTTTGGGTTTTGGAGAGCGTTAGTAAATTTTAAAGTTAAAAACATTGATTTAATTAAATGAAATGATGATTTTATGGAATAAATTACAAAGAGTATTTTCTTGAGTAAGAAATGTGTAAAATAATGTGAGAAGTCATATTATTTTGAAAAAAGTTGGAAAGGAATTTTTAAACGGTAGAGAAATATTTTATGAAGTTGAAAAACAGTGAAAAATGATTTATGTAACTTAAAAACATGATTTTTAAGTTGCGCGATTGGAAAAACGTTTAAATATTTCCACGCGATTTGAAAAATGTTGAAATATTTCTACGCAAATTTGGAAAGCGTTTAAATATTTTTACGTGATTAAAATATTATTGAAAAATCACTACGTGATTTCAAAATAGTGGAATATTTTTACGTAATTGATGAAAACATTGAAAAATCTATATGTGATTTGAAAACGTAACAGAAATATTACTAAATTGTGAAAACGCGACAAAAGTGGTGTGCGACTATGAAAACGCGATAAAATGATTTTCGCGATTAAATATACAGTAAAATTATTGTTGAACTAGTGGATGAACACTGTATGAGAAAATGATAATTTTTTCCTGTGATTGGCATTGGTGCATTATATATGCATGAATTGGTGTATGAACACTGTATATGAATTTTTGCCTACGATTGGCATTGGTGCATTGAACATGCATTGGAAAGGTCCGAGGGACTGTATGAGGCTATTTGCCTAGGAGAGACGTACACCTCTTGAGTAGGTGCGATATGCGTAGTGTAAGTCACTTGTTGACCTTGGGGGCATCGGGGTGCGGGTTGCTTACATGGGTGGTTGGTAGCTCTTCTTCCTGTAAGTTAGACCGATGCAATGCACCGATGATCCTGACCGAGACACTATTCTTAATCAAGATCTCGTAAAGACTGTCGTGTATATGCTAGATGTTCAAATACAAATGAGAATTGTAGCACTTGGTCTGAGGTATTTTGGTACAAACAGATCTTTCGGATCGACTTCTCCGAATTGAGTATTAGCTCCATGGAGTAGGAAGTTGAGTCTATGTGCGCATGCATGAAATTGAGCATTTATATCTGTATGATATATTAATTGAGGGATATTGGTTATAACAATTGTTTTGGAATAATTAGATGATGATGATGATAATCATATGGTGGCATTACTGTAATTACTATTACTGTATACACTATGATGATTGCATAATTGTTGTTATAGTATGATATATCTGTATGGTATGCTGTATGTATTATCTCTGTGCTACCATATTGGTATTGAGGTAGGTGATCTCACCTCTTTGTATGTTTATTTGGTATTGTAAATATATTTGTAAAGACACTGAGCAAAGGGTTGAACAAGTGGGTGAAGAAGAGCAGGCTCCAGAGGAAGCTGAGTTTTAATCGGATGGCATCCCGGTCAAGTTTCTTTGGTTACGTGAGATTGCAGTTCTACGGTGGAGCTGGAGCGTGGAGGACTAGTCCTAATGAGAGGGGACTAATTTATAAGGGACACTTGACAGTAAACTTTAGCAGGATATTTCATGGGGATCTGTTTTTCTCTGTAACTATTTTTGTGCATGTGGAATTTTCGCTGTCTATTAGGCGACATTGGGATACTAGAAACTATATCCCAACAGAAATTAGTATTGTGTCGTCGTCACCGGACACTGTCCATAGGGCTACGCGTCAAATCGGATTCTTACCTGCCGAGGCATCTGAGGAGGACCCATCTGAGGGTTCTCGCTGCTAGTTAGACTTGGGCGAGTCTAAACTCATTACAAACTATGTCTCAGTATATATTTAAGTGTGTTATATAGTTTTTGAGAAATGGTCTGTATATAAATAATCCTGACAGTACATTTGCAATGTATGATGATGTAAATTATGTGTGATAATGTATAATATTTTATTTTTCGCTAAGTTTATTTTATAGTTATCAAAGAAGAAAAAAAAATTTACAACTCATATTTTACCACATCACATTTTATAACTTAGGGGTAATTTGGGAATTAAGTAACATAAATGTGGCACCCTACGGTGGGTGTTACAATCTCCCTCTTACCTTTAAGGAAGATAAAATCTTTCACTCTTTCTCCTAGTGATTTCGTGACTCTCCAAAGAAACTAAAAAGACCTTAAACAAAAATTTAAAGAGTTATAACTATAGGAAAAAAATATAAACCATGGATTAATCATGACTTAGAACCTTAGAAATGAAGTTAGAAATGAAAAACAAAGATTTTCACCTTCTAGGAAAAACCTCCAAAGAAATTTTCCAAGCTTAAGATGATAGATTTTGGAAGAACTCTCAACTAGAGATGTTCTTAGAATGGTGTTTAGGTTTGGAAAAGTGAGTTAGATAAAATTTGTGAAGGTTGGATGATGGTATAAGGTGGTGTGGCCGAATGGTCTTCAAAGTGCAACAATGGTGGGTTTTGGTTTTTGGAAGAGAGAAAGTGTAAATCAAGTGATAGAAGATGAAGCGAAAAATTGCCTCCTAATGGTGCATGGCCGTGGAGCTCACCCTAATAGAGGTGGCCACTTTGTTTGACCTCCAAGACTCCATCTAAGCCTTAGCTTTCATCAAGGGCTCACATGCAAAGCTTCTCCCCAAAGCTTGCTTCCTATTGGCTCATTCAAGCCTTGTCACATGCCTTGTCACATGTTCTTGAATGTTCTACCCTAATGGTGATCATTAATTAAGCTACTGATCAAGTTACTAATCTCATTAAGTTTCTATGCACACTTAATCTAGTTTAATTAGGTTAATTGGTTACATTACTAATTAATTAGCATTCTTGAAATCTAAGCTTCAAGAGCCATTGATTAAATCAAGGGTTGGTATTAGGTAATAATATGATCAAATCTAAGCCATTAGATCTCATCTCCATAAAATCCAAGCCATTAGATTCATCTTAAAAAATAAAGGGTCAAGATCTTCTCTACATTCTTCACATCCAATGGTCACAAATGATTCTAGCTACTTTTGTGAGACTAATCTCCACCGTACAATTGATCAACGGCAGATATCCAAAGCCTTCATTATTAAGCTTATCCTTACAACCATAGATTAGATCAATGGTTGATATTCAAAACTAAACCTCCTCATCCAACGGTGCAAATCAAGTCAAGCCCTCTTTGTTGACTTAATTCCTATTGGCTTAAATAAATCAAGCCACTAACGTTGACTACTTTATCTAAACGTGGGTTCCACAAACTAATTGTGGGTCCTACAAATTAAAAGTGGGTCCCACAGACTTTTCTGGGTTCATTATCGTTTTATTTGTACTAACTAATAAAATAATATTATAATAATATAAAATTATTTTATTGCACAGTTAAATCCTAAAAATTAAAAGATTGATATACGTATCATTCAGAATTGGGTTTAGTAAGATCCCCCAGCTCCGAATAATTAAAATAAGATTTTTCCAGTGCGAAAATTATTATTTTCCTGACTCAGCGCAAATCACACAAAACACTCAAATATGAACACGAAACAGTCAAATAAATTTTATATCATGCAGAAAAACACAAAATAGTACAATCAGGATATAACAGTCATTTATCCTAAAGTTGGGGCGTTACAGGTTAATATGGTGGATCTTGTTGCTTCAATAATTTAACATCATAATAAAAGATAAGAAAGAAGCTGAAAATATTGTTGCAGATCATTTGTCCTAACTTATAACATGCTCACTTTTTGATAACACACCTATGAATGATTCTTTTCTTGATGAATTTTTATTTTCTGTTAATATCATGCCTTGGTTTGCTAACATAGTTAATTTTCTCGTAACAGGAAAGATGCTACCTCAAAGGACACACTAAGACAAAAAGAAGTTTTTTACTAAGGTGAATTTTTTTTATTGAGATGACCCATATTTGTTCAAATATTACCCTGATCAAATCTTTCGGAGATGTGTGCCCGACAATGAGGTAGGTAGTATCATTAAATTTTGTTACTCAGAAGCATGTGGAGGTTACTTTTCTTCAAAGAAAACAGCTACAAAAATCTTGCAGTGTGGATTTTATTGGCCCACACTATTTAAGGATAACTATACCTTTTGCAAAAGTTGTGGAAACTGTCAGAAATTGGGTTCCATTTCTAAAAGAAACATGATGCCTCTAAACCCTATCCTTATCATTGAAATTTTTTATTATTGGTGAATTGATTTCATGGGTCCATTTTCATCCTCATTTGGATTTGTGTATATTTTGGATGCAATTGATTATGTCTCAAAATGGATTGAGGCAATTCCATATCGACACAATAATCATAAAACTATTCTTAAATTTTTAAAAGAAAATGTCTTTAGTCGATTTGGAATCCCTCGAGCTATCATCAGTGATGGGCAAACACATTTTTGCAATAAACCATTTGAATCCTTAATGAAGAAATATTGTATTACCCATAAAATTTTCACCCCTTATCACCTTCAAACAAGTGGACAAGTAGAATTAGCAAATAGGGATATTAAACAAAATTTTAAAAAAATGGTTAACCCAAATCATAAAGATTGGTCTTTAAAACTAAACGATCCACTTTGTGCTTACGGTACTACTTTCAAAACATCTTTAGACATGTCACCCTATCGGTCAGTCTATGGAAAACCTTGTCACTTGCTGTAGAATTGGAGCATAAAGTATTTTGGGCCATTAAAGCTTTCAATTTAAATCTTGATGATGCTTCCAGGTTACGCAAACTTTAAATAAATGAACTTGAGGAATTGAAAAATGATGTATATGAAAACAAAAAAAAAATTATAAAGATAGAACAAAAGCTTTTCATGACAAATCAATTTTGAGAAAATCTTTTGAAATTAATCAAAAAGTTTTGCTTTATAATTCTCGTCTTCACCTATTCCCTGAAAAATTGAGATCTAGGTGGACTGACCCTTTTATTGTCAAACATGTGTATCCTTATAGGGTTATAGACATTGAGAATCCTAAGAATGGTAATATGTTTAAGGTCAATGGACAAAGACTTAAACCATTTTTGGAAAATCAAGTTGCTGAGATAGAATTCATTTACCTTTCTAATCCTTGTTATGAGAAGAATTTACTCTAATTTTGTGGCTTTATTTTTGAAGTTCTTTGTGACCCCAGTTAAGTGGCGGATAATGGTACTTTGTGGCTCTCAAGTTAATTTGTTTTTCAGTTTCTCGTAATAGTTGATTCCTTTTCCTTTAAAATGGATGTCATTCTCTCAAATTTAAGAAAGCATTTTCCTTCTCTTCCTCAAAATGCTCTAACAAAAATTTATAAAGTTAGATGTGAAATATTGAGACTGTTAATGCACAAAGATATATCGGAAGATGTACGCTGGATAATCAAAGCAAATGTCTGTCTAGCAGGTGAGTCTTCAATTTCATTTGACTCATACATACCAGGTCTTGGTAGAAGTTTGTATTCTGAAAGGGGAAGAGCAAAAAGGTTACAATTATGTCACAAATGTGTACGATGGAATTGTAATAAACGATGTCATTCTTTGGGAATGGTTTTCATAAACCAAGAAGATAAAATATTCTTCATTAAGAATGGACTGAGTAATGAGTCATTAGATGATATCTTATAGACTCTTGAGACGCATTCTTGTGGATTTGTGCATCGTGAACTTCTTAATTTGTGGAATCTCTTCAAGGATGAACAAAAACGTTACAATCTTGGGAATATGACTCTAAAAGATCATGTTTGCCAATTCATAAGAAAATTAGATGGGAAGTTTATCCTTGACTCATGGAAGGCGTTTAAGTCATTACTGGATGTAAATCCAAAGGAAGATGGGAGTCACAATCACAACAACATGTATATATTATCTTGTTCTTCATCTTCTAAAAAAGAAAGAAAAACAAAAGAGAGAAGGAGGGCGAAACTTCAGTTGTGCTTAGTCTTTAATTAGATTAGGAGCCCTGAGCGGATGTCTGTCTTGTCACAGACTCAGAAATAGACCTTCACACACCGGTCTATAAATAAGGTTCATGTGTCATGCTCTGTAGAGAGCCACATGCTACATTCCCAATTCTTGGAACCAAGGCTTTGTAGCGTTGATGGACAGATAGAAACATCTCGTTTCTACAATGCACGTGAAACTGTCAATGAGTAATATACTTGCTTTAATTAGTAAGCCTCTATGGTGAGTTCTGACTAGCTATGGTCAGGTACCATCTTCTTAGAATACATGCCTTTAATTAGGTTTGCAGGAAGATAAAGGGTTGTTATTCCGTAAGCGGGATAGAAAAGACTCAAAGGTTTTTGTGGCTTGTTTTAGCGAGGTGTTCCTAATCCTTGTGGAGTTCTTATGTTGCACTAGTGATACACAATTCAAATATATGTCACTATTGCACTCATGATGCGTAGTATAAAAATACGCCATGAAAATTATGCATAAAGATATGTCATTATTTGTTATTATATTTCTTTTATCTTTGTATGATTTTGTTGTATTTTAGTTTTAGATAAATGATCCTTTGAGTAGGGTCCTTTAGGAGTTTCTAGACTTCTTTACCTTAATGGTTTTCTTGAAGTTCAAAAAACAAAACAAAAACAAAAACAAAAAACAAAAATTTAATGTTTCTTAATTTCAAACATTTCTAACAATAGTTAGCCTACCTATATAGGTGCTATCATTACTTTTTTCCATTCTTTTTCCTATTTAAACACTTTATTTTCTTCACTTTCATCTAACTCATAATCATTCAAAGGGAGGGTGAGTATAGAAACAGAAGGAACTTCTGTTCGTAGACTTACAAATATCTGTGTTTTTGTGGGTCAAGTTATGGGAAGGGTTTAGAGTTTGTACATACAGCAAGTACTCTTGGTCGAACACTTATTGTGAGGAACATTCGTGTAGTATATGGGGAGGTAGCATTGGGTTAATGAGGGTTGTATCACTCTCTGCACATCTAAGAGGCGGTCAAGTTTTAGGTATCATTCTTGGACCTTTAACTCAAAAGAACATCACTAGAAAGACAATTGGGTTAGAACTTAAAGTATCATCTATACATGGACGAATGAGAGTAATGCTTGAATATGCATTCATTGCCTTACTAGGTGATTTTGGTACTTTGGAAGAAGTTTTTCAAATCGTCTCTTGGGCCCAACTGAACATCCACCATAAACTCATTGGTTTATTGAATATTAATAATTTCTTTGATAATTTGTTATATTTTCTTGACCATGTTGTGGAACAGAACTTTATCACACCTTCGACAAGACAACTCCTTATCTCTACTTCCACTGTTGATGAGTTAATTGATAAATTACAAGCTTTTATTTATGAACCTGATCTAGCAATAGCCTGGATAGATTGGTCAGAAGGAAGTTGCTTGAAACATAAGTTTGATCTGACACTTTATCTATAACTTTCCTTTACTTTTGATTTTATTCATCGTACTTTGTTTCTGTTTAAATTTGTGTCAGGTTTCTCTTTTTAATAATTTCCATAACAGGTAATATCTTTTATCCTTTACTCATCTATATTTTAACATTGCGGACAATGCTGTGATCTAGTTGGGGGGAAGGATAGTTAACAATAAAACAAAACAAAAATTGGAAAGTATGATATGATTGTCAACAACTTACTAAACTAATTAAGGATGGTAGAGTAAGGAGTAAATTTTACTCTTGTAACGTATCTTAATTAGGGAGATATGTGTAACACCCTCCTTCGAGTATCACATTTGAGACTAAAACTTGTAAACTTAATAAAACATGTGAAAGGTTTAATATAGTAAAATACGGATTTTAAATTTTCTTTCACGAAAACATAAAGTTAAATAAGGTGTAAACAACATGGGATGTAATACTAAATAATTACATATCAAAATATACAAAAGATGGCATGGATCACAGTCCACCCAAAATACATAAGGTTTGCACTTAAAAAAGATACATATAAATATATACAAATGGTTAACAAAACACAAACTAGCCTAAGTCTAAACACCTAGGGAGTAGGGTCCTCCATTGGATCCTCCTCCTCGGAGTCCCCATCGGACAAAACCCTCAGTTTGGGTAAGAGCTCTCGAGCAAGTCTCCTAGCAGATGACACCTCAGAGTTCACATCTTCCCTAGGTGTGTAATGCAAATCACCCTACAACTCCCTAATTGGCATAACACACTCCAAATGTACAAAGACGTCCAAAGAGAAAAAAGGGACCCTATTGCTGGACCTACGTACAGATATGGTTACATCTCCCACATATCTGACATGTTCGGTATCCCAGTCAATATGCCAAGCATCCGTACCACCATGGAACTAAACTCTGACAAAACCAATAAAAGCACCTCTCGTCGCCATCCATAGAACTAAACACAATTTCAGGGAGAATGATCTTGAAGACATGTCTGTAACTCGTCAGCCTCAAGTTAAGTGTTTCAATATTATCAAAATGTGCATCATGGCTTCATACAAGACATTCTACACCAGATCGTGATTAAGAATAATGTTTCGATCCGGATCGTCAGTGCGTTGCATCGATTTGACCCACGACACAGTGAAGCTACCAACTGGCCACTATGAGAAACCCATACCCCGACGCCACTAAGGTCAACAAGTGGCCTATACTACGCCCATCGCACCCACACTAAAGTGTAATTCAACTCCTAGGCATACAGCCTCAACTGACACTGCCAGTATAATGCATGATCAATAACTCAATGCATGCACACATATCAATATCATGATTTTCCATAAACGTAAGCTACTCATGAGCCAAATCAGTCATCAACATCTCCGGGTCCCATTCAAGAGCCCGACAACACTCTGCTGTTATTTCCAAACGCAAAGCATCTCTATCACATAATTCAGAAATCATTGTTCTTAAATTGCGTACGACCTCTTCATTATTTTTCAATCACGTAAAACTTTTATTACACTTTTAAGCTTAATTTTTGAAAATTTCAAAGATTAATATAGAAATTAACTTTAGTTCCAATATTCTTCTAACTAAGCTCCTCTCGTAATGATTCCTAATATTTTTCGCAAACAAACACAAAAAGAGATCCACATTATATTAATTTAATAAATCCTTTTTCCTTTGCCTTAAAAATAACCATAAGTTTTCAATTTCTCTTTCAAGCTTATTTTCCACTCACTAGCCTAAATCCCTCTCTTATTAGATGACAAAATCTTGTTCGATCACTCTTTCATTATTATAAATCCTAAATCACATTCTTTTTTACCTAAGCATCTAGGTTCCAACTTAACTTAAAATTTTTGTCTTGGATACCCTTTTTATGACCACTTGGCCGTGTGCCCTAGGGTCTTTGGACCTCAAAATTTTCATCTTCATCAACAAGATTCCAAGTACACAACATACTTCAATCACCAAAATTTCTACTCATCTAAAAGTATGCATAATATTAAGCCATAAAATCACATAGGGTAAAAACTACAAAATCACCAAGAGTTACTACAACCAAGATCACCAAAAATACATTCAACCAAGTGAATAACCCTTACATGGATTCTTCACTTACAACATACAAATTCCGTTCCTCATCACCATGAAAGCTTGATGAGAGTAATCTCCCTCTTACCTTAGATAATCCTCCAAGCTCCTTATATGCCTCCTTCAAGTAGATTTCCACCACCAAGATGAACTTAAAAACAAAGAAAACATGCAATATCAACATCTAAGGCTTATCTAAGATGACCATGGTTCAAGTATGGTCTTAGGATTTGAAAATGAAAAGAAAGATGAAGATGGAGGAATTTCACCTTAAAGTTTCCAAAACCTTAACTTGAAGAAGTACTTGAAAATGGATGAATAAGATTAAGATCACAACACCAAAGTGTCTTCAAATGAGGTTTGGATTCAAGAAATGTAGATGGTTGAAATTAAAGATGATTAGAAGGTGGTTTTGGTGGTTTGGACATGAGCTTGGTGGAAAGAAAGGCGAGAGCTTTTTGTGTCTTTGTTCTTGATAGAAAATGATGGAAATGAATTAAGTGGAAGCTTACTCTAGAAGCCCCTTTTGGGTGTCCTTGGTCGTGGGTTTCTATAGGAGAGAAGGAGACAAGCTTCTCTAACAAGCTTCCTTTAAACTTGTTTAGGAAACTTGTCTCCTATTGGTCCAAAAAGAGAGATGGGCCATGGTGATGTCACAAAAGTGAGGTCACATGGGCGATGTCATCAAGAGAAGCCTATAGAAAAAGGTGACTAAGCTTATATGTAGAACCATCTACTAGACCTTTACTAAAAGCTATTTTCTAATGGACAAAAGTTACAACTAACAAAACCAGTATTTATTATCCAATGGATAATAGAACGTACCTAGATTTTATTTGTCAGATAAAATCTCAGATAATGAAAACTTCAAAAATTGTCTCCAGTTTCGGGTTTAGTAAGCCCCCCCGGCCCCGCTTCAACAGTCCTAAATTTTTTGAAAATAATATTAAAATAATCAAAATAAGCTAAATAATTCACAAAAATCACAAAAATCACATATAACCAAAAACAAGAAAATTGGGGGTTACAACTCTCTCATTCTAAAAAGAATTTTGTCCTCAAAATTCATCATAGCTTTGATTATATGTGAATATTACTTTTTCATTTTGTCTTCTAGCTCCCAGGTTGCATGTCCAGTCACATCATTCTAGATCACTTTTACCAATGCAATTTCCTTGCCTCTGAGTTGCTTCACTCTCCTATCCTCAATCTTAATAGAAAGTATTTCATAGGTTTAAGTTCTCTTTTAGTTGTATTGTATCTGGTTCTATGACATGGGTTGGATCAAGAATATACTTTCGCAATTATGACACATGGATGACATTATGAAGGTTGGAAAGAAAATGTGGTAAAGCTATTTGGTAGGCTAACGGACTTATGCGATGAAGAATTTGATATGGTCCCATGAATTTAGGAGTGAGTTTTCTGGATTTAATAACCCTTCCGACAAGAGTCGTGGAAGTAACTCTCAAAAACACATGCTCACCTTCCTCAAATTCAAGAGGTCGCCGCTTCTTGTCGGCATAGCTTTTCTGTCGACTCTGAGTTGTCCTCATTCTTTTCTAAATCATCTTAATTTTTTCAGTTGTTTGTTATATAAGCTCAGGTCCTACTGCAAAACTTTCGCCATCTTGGTACCAACACAAAGGTGCTCTACATTGTCACCCATACAATACCTCATAGGGTGCCATTCCAATACTTGCGTAAAAACTATTATTATAGGTGAGCTCTATCAGAGGTAAGAATTCAACCTAACTCCCAGTCTATTCCAAAACACAAGCTCTTAATAGATCTTCCAATGATTATATTGTCTTTTCTAACTGACCATCTGTTTATGGATGATATGCAGAACTTAGATGAAGCTTCGTTCCCATTGCTTCTTGCAAACTCTGCCAAAATCTTGATGTAAACCTTGGGTCTCTATCAGAATCAATACTCGAGGGTACACCATGTAGTCTAACAATCTCACTGATATACACTTGGGCAAACTTCTCCATTGAATACCTTATGTTAATTGGCAAGAAGTGCGCTAACTTCGTAAGCCGATCAATAATTACCCATATTGAATCATACCCCTTTCTAGTCTTTGGTAGTCCAACCACGAAGTCCATTCCAATGCTATCCCATTTCCATTATGGAATAGTTAGAGGTTGTAACATTCCTGAAGGCTTTTGGTGGTCCACTTTAGCTTTTTGGCAAACTAAACAAGATGACACATACTTGGCAACATCTATCTTCATCTCTTGCTACCAATATAATCGTTTCAGATCATGGTACATCTTAGTAGTTCCTGGGTGCATACTCAGCTTGTCCTTATGGGCTTCATCAAGAATTAACCTCCTGAGCTCGGAATCACTCAGTACACAAATCTTATATTTGAATCTTAGAACCCTATCCGGTCTTTCCCTGAATTCTAACATAACGTTTTGCTTCACTAGCTCCTTCTCATTCTATAAGAATGAGTCACTTCCTTGTTTCTCTCAAATCTCTTCCATTAATCCACTCGAAATAGTGATCATATGCAAGCACATTCTTCCCAGTGTTAACTCCATGGACAACCGCATATCCCTAAATTGTTCTATTAACTCACTTTCTTTGAGCATCATGGCAGAAACACTAAGCATATTCCTACTTAAAGCATCTGTTACGATGTTTTCCTTTCCGGGATGATACTAAAGCTGAAGATTATAGCCTTTCAAAAAATCTAACCACCGCCTTTTCCTCATGTTCAACTCATTTTGATTAAACAAGTATTTTAGACTCTTGTGATCACTGTAGACCTTTAATGTTGCTCCATAAAGAAAATGTTTCCAGATCTTCAATGCAAACACGACAACAGCTAACTCTAAGTCATGCGTAGGATAGTTCTTCTCATGTACTCTCAGTTGCCTTGAAGCATACACTACCACTCTTCTGCTTTGAATAAGGACATATCCTAAACCCTGATATGAAGCATCACAATACACCTCAAAAGGTTCATTGGGATCGAGCAAGATTAACACTGGTGAAGTAGTCAACCATCTATTCAACTCTTGGAAAATCTCTTCACAAGTATCTGTCTATGCGAAAGCTTGATTTTTTCTTGTAAGCTGGGTTAGAGGTCTTGCCATCTTAGAGAATCCCTCGATAAATCTTCGATAATAACCAGCTAATCCCACAAAGCTATGAATCTTTGTTACAGAGTTTGGCCTTTCCCATTGAAGAACTGCCTTCACTTTGAATGGATCTACTATAATTCCTTCCTTTGAAATCACGTGACCAAGAAATTGAATCTCCTCTAATCAAAACTCATATTTTGACAGCTTAGCACACAACTTCTTCTCCTTCAGAATCTGGAGAACCACACTAAGATGTTCAGCATGTTCTTCCTGACTTCGAGAATAGATCAAAATGTCATCAATGAAGACAACAACAAATCTATCTAGATAAGGACGAAAGATCTGTTTCATGTAATCCATGAATACAGTAGGAGCATTTGTCACTTCGAATGGCATCACAAGATATTCATAATGCCCATAACGCGTCCGAAAAGCTATCTTGGGAACATCCTCTACTTTCACACGAATCTGATGATAGCCAGAACGTAGATCAATCTTAGAGAAAACAACGACTCCCTTCAGCTGATCCATCAAATCATCTATCCTCGGGAGTGGATACTTGTTCTTATTGTGACCTTGTTCAACTGATAATAGTCTACACTTAACTGAGAAGCTCCATCCTTCTTCTTGGCTAACAACACTAGAGCACCCCCCGGTGAAACGATAGGTCTCACAAATTGCTTTGCTAACAGTTCCTCCAACTGCTTCTTGACAACTCCACAAATTGTAGTTATGGCATTCTGGGCTTTAACGTAATCGATTACAAGGTTGATGTAATCGATTCCAAAGCTTCTGGAATCAGTGTAATTGATTACATAGATTCTGTAATTGATTATAGAGTTTTTGACTTTTGAAAAATGGTTTCCCGCATGAATGTAATCGATTACCAGAGCATTGTAATCGATTACAAACTTCTTAAAAAATTATAAATTGATTACTAAGCTAAGGATAAGATTACAATCATCCTTGAACCCATTTTTATGCCCAATTAAGCTTTGAAATCATTGAGATTTAGAAAAACTTGGTTTGTGAAGGAAATAAGCTTGTTTTTCATAATCCATTTGACTTTTGAAAAAGCTCTTTTAAAAAAAATACTTGAGATACCAAGAGAGCTTCTTACATAAAGATCCTAAAACCTAGAAACTTATCAGCTTTGCATCTGCATCCATTTGTACTTGGCCATATCAGCTTTGCATCTGGTCTTGCATCCATTTGTACTTGGCCATCATCTTGAGTTTGTTATCATCAAAATCTTGACGAGTACGAGTTCCATGACGTAAGCATTCACAAAAAGCACCTTTTGCCGCCATCACAAAAAACAAAATAATAGAAAGATGCGACCTTCTTCATCTTCCTCTTAGTCTTTATTAATCATATATACATAAAATAGAACAATACAATGAAGAGATGAGATTCCCTACATCAATACCAACATGGCAACATAGAAACAACAAATAACAGTAATATCATTCATATACAGGAAACAACAATTACAGTCATGGAATATAATATCAGATAATTTAGCAGATATAAAGTATCACAATGACATGTAGATAGACTATGCATTTGCATAATGGACCAATTTCCTACTCCATAGAACAAAACATAATTTCGGAGATAATGATCTTGAAGACATGTCTGTAATTCGTCAGCCTCAAGTCAAGTGTTTCAATATTATCAAAATATGCATAATGGCTTTATACAAGACATTCTACACCAGATCGTGATTAGGAATAGTATCTCGGTCCGGATCATCGGTGCGTTGTATCGATCTGACCCATGACACAGTGAAGCTAACAACTGGCCATTATGAGAAACCCATGCCCCGACGCCCCCAAGGTCAACAAGTGACCTACACTACGCCTATCGCACCCGCACTAAGGTGTAATTCAACTCCTAGGCATACAACCTCAACTGACACCGCCAGTATAATGAATGATCAATGACTTAATGCATACACACATATTAATATCATGATTTTCCATAAATGTAAGCTACTCATGAGCCAAACCAGTCATCAACATCTTCAGGTCCTATTTAAGAGCCCGACAACACACTGCTGTTATTTCCAAATGCAAAGTATCTCTATTGCATAATTCAGAAATCATCGTTCTTAAATTACGTACGACCTCATCATTATTTTTCAATCACGTAAAACTTTTATTACACTTTTAAGCTTAATTTTTGAAACTTTCAAAGATTAATATAGAAATTGACTTTAGTTCCAATATTCTTCTAACTAAGCTCCTCTAGGTAATGATTCCTAATATTTTTCACAAACAAACACAAAAAGAGATCCACATATTAATTTAATAAATCCTTTTTCCTTTGCCTTAAAAAAAACCATAAGTTTTCAATTTCTCTTTCAAGCTTATTTTCCACTCACTAGCCAAAATCCCTCTCTTATTAGATGAAAAAATCTTGTTCTATCACCCTTCCATTATTATAAATCCAAAATCCAATTCCTTTTTCCCTAAGCATCTAGGTTCTAACTCAACTTAAAACTTTTGTCTTGGATACTCTTTTTATGACAACTTGGCTATGAGCCCTAGGGTCTTTCGACCTCAAAACTTTCATCTTCATCAACAAGATTCCAAGTACACAACATACTTCAATCACCAAAATTTCTACTTATCCAATATTATGCATAATATTAAGCCATAAAATCACATAAGGCAAAAACCACAAAATCACCAAGAGTTACTACAACTAAGATCACCAAAAATATTTACAACAAAGTGAATAACCCTCACACGGATTCTTCACTTACAACATACAAATTTTGTTCCTCACCACCATGAAAGGTTGATGAGAGTAATCTCTTTCTTACCTTAGATGATCCTCCAAGCTGCTTGTATGCCTCCTTCAAGTAGATTTCCACCACCAAGATGAACTTAAAAATAAAGAAAACATACAATATCGACATCTAAGGCTTATCTAAGATGAACATGGTTCAAGTATGGTCTTAGGATTTGAAAATGAAAAGAAAGATGAAGATGGAGGAATTTCACCTTAAAGGTTCCAAAACCCTAACTTGAAGAAGTACTTGAAAATGGATGAACAAGATCAAGATCACAACACCAAAGTGTCTTCAAATGAGGTTTGGATTCAAGAAATGTAGATGGTTGAAATTAAAGATGATTGGAGGGTGGGTTTTGGTGGTGTGGCCGTGACCTTGGTGGAGAGAAAGGTGAGAGCTTTTTGTGTCTTGGTTCTTGATAGAAAGTGATTGAAATGAATTAAGTGAAAGCTTACTCTAGAAGCCCTTTTTGGGCATCCTTGGCCATGGGTTTCTCTAGGAGAGAGGGAGACAAGCTTCTCCAACAAGTTTCCTCCAAACTTGCTTAGAAAGCTTGTTTCCTATTAGTCCAAAAAGAGAGGTGGGCCATGGTGATGTCATAAAAGTAAGGTCACATGGGCGATGTCATCAAGAAAAGCCTCTAGAAAAAGGTAACTAAGCTTATATCTAGAACCATCTACTAGACCTTTACTAAAAGCTATTATCCAAAGGACAAAAGTTACAGTTAACAAAATTATTATTTATTGTCTAATGGATAATAGAACGTACCTAGATTTTATTTGTCAGATAAAATCTCAGATAATGAAAACTTCGAAAACTGTCTTCGATTTCAGGTTTAGTAAGCTCCCCCGGGCCCGCTTCAACACTCCAAAATTTTTTAAAAATAATATTAAAATAATCAAAATAAGCCAAATAATTCACAAAAATCATTCAAAAAATCACAGATAACCAAAAACAAGAAAATTGGGGTGTTACAATATGTTTATTGATATGATTGTCAGAAACCTACTCATAGTAAAACCAATTAAGGGTGGCAGAGTAAGGAGTAAATTTTGCCTTGAAGGTAATTTTACTCTTGAAACGCATCTTAATTGGGGAAGTAACTATTTTGAGTAGAAGTAGCAAATGGATTCTTGGATCATCACATAAATTGTCTTCTTTCTTAAAAATCACATGCTTGGATATAAATGTTGAATTGGTAGATTGAGAATGACAGAAATATGCCTTGTGAGATTTTGAGCCTAATGATGAATGGATTTAACATTTGAACAATTCTCTTCTTTCTTGTGTGATTTTCACTCATGAAATTGTTACTCTAGAACTTGTTTTGATTCTTTTGAGGCTACCTTCTCACATGCATAAATAAACATGATTGAGACATTTTTCTTGAAATAGCTACTTTAACAAAATAGTCAACCTTGCATATTTTCCTTTACTTAACCCCTTTGAGCTTATTTGACCATTCTTTGTTTCTAGCTCATTATGTGCCTTAAATGAAAAATCATGTTCTTACCCAACCTTAAGGATTTAGAGAACATTAGCTTTGTCATTGGATGAGTTCTTGAACAAGTGTGGGGGTGTGTGTGAAAAATGGTTGGTGAAAAAGGAAAGAGTGGTTAATTGAAAAAAATGTGTATATTTATATCTAAAAAAAAAAACAAATGTGTAAAGAAGGGCCAATAAGGCAAAAAAGGAAGGGAAAAGAATATGTAAAGGAAATTTGTATTAGGTGGAGTTGGGATGAACTTTCATGCTTATTAATTGAACTCAACTTTCACGCTCTTTTATTCTCTTTGGTTTTTAACTTGTCTAATCCATATTACCACCCTCTTTTACCTTAACTCCATTACAACCTTGAATAAAGTCCTTATGATTTGTATGTGCATGTGTTATGAGTAGTGGAGAAGTAGAACATAAGCAAGCTTATGGTAGTGTAAGTTTTCATAGGTTGAATTGAGTGAAATACCTACCTTTTTAACGCTTGAAGGATTGAGAGTAAATCTTGTGAGGATCTATCATTTTTTATTCATTCTTTTCAACTGAAGTTTCCTTGCTTGTTGGTTTGAGATGTGAAGAAATGTTACCTCATTAATGTTTTGATCCCTTGAATCTCTAGTTGCTCTTCTTGATTCATTTAGTCTTTTAGAGTTTTTAGTTTTTGAGTTTGTGTCATTTTTCTTTGTTCCCTAATTTTTATCTTATGTGTTTTACCCGAGAGTGCTAAAGTTAAGTGTAGGGGAATTTGATAACAATATATTTTATTCATTTTATAATCCTCTTATTGGGCTTCTTAAGGTTCAATTAGGCTTAATTAAGTTAGTTTTGTCACATTTTATGATATTGAGCTTAGTTGGATTATTGAAGAAATTATTGCTTGAATTGACCTTAATTTGCTTAATTGCATATTTTAGTAAACTAACTATAATTTGAGTTACAAATATGTAATTGATGTGATTCTGGTCTTGTTTAAAAGTTAAGACAATTCTCTACAACTTTCATGAATACCTCAAGAGCCAGATCACACGTTTGAATAATTTAAACTGGAGTTGGAGCAAGATCTAGAGTTCTGAACCTGACAGCTTGGCCTATGTGCACTCATCAGACCATATCTTGAGTTATAGGAGAGGTTTTGGACTGAAAATGGTGCCATTTGAAAGTAAGACTCAAATCTACAACTTTCATAAAAACACAAGAGTCAGATAGGATGTCTTGGAGGTCATATTGGGCTTAGAAGTTAGAACAGATGAGTTGTAGTTAGGCCTGAACAGTGTGCAGTAATTAGGTCATATCTCGGGCTATAGGTGGTTGTAGGAGCTGAAATTTTACCAGAAAACAGTTAAGACTCTTATCTACAACTTTTATGAAGACTATTTTGCCCAATTCTGACAGAATTCATGAGATAAGCACCGAAACATTTGGTGCTAGTGGGGAGACAAGGATCAAAATAATTTTCCACTCACTTATTATCATTAAACAACTCCTTTAGCATTTTCTCATCATCATCAAACAACTTCATTATCATTTTGTACTCCTGAAGCTCTATAAAAGGGAGCATTGGCTGATCATTTTGATGATCTTGGCTTAGAGATCAAGATTATGCTATTGTGTTATTTGTTTCTTTTGTTGTAGTTTTCTTTGTTCTAAATTGAAGTTATGTTCATCTTTTTCTTCTTATCTCTTTCTTTTTTCTTGTTCATGACTAACTAATTTTCATTTTGTTTGGGTGAAAGTGGTCATTATATGTGTTGTATTTTGTTTCCAATTAATTTAGAAATCCTCATTGTAAAGTTGAGATCTTGATTTATTGTACACAAGAGGTTGGCACAATGAATTCTTGAGCCCATTTATAAGTGTTGGTGTTAGTAGATAATTAAAGGAACCATAATTAATTACATATATAATCTTAAATGAACTTTGAATGTTATATTTTTCGATTAGAACCTCCATTATATATGGATTTCAATTGAATTATAAAAAGAAATAACCTACTATTACTATTTCATAACCTGTTATGGGAAATCCATAACCTATTATGGGAAATCCATAATCTGTTATGTCCTTTTTAAAAACAAAGTCTTCGTCACTAACTTTTAGAATAACCAGTTATGGGAAATCTATAATCTGTTATGGGCTTTAGAAAAACATGTTAAAAAGCTCCTGACTTGATCAATAACTAGTTATGGATATTCCATAATCGGTTATGACATGTTTGTTTTGAAAACTGATTTTAAAATGGTCATAACTTTTTTGTTTCTTATCCGTTTGAAACAAATGACCACTCGTTGGGAAGATCATTAAGTCTACTTTCATATGAAAGAAATTTTGGATCAAGACTCAAAATATTTTGATAGATATCACCAAAAGAGTAACTAAAGGTCCGTTTTGAAAAACACTAAATTATTTTTTATAGATTTAAACAACAACCATAACTAGCTTTTCAAAACTTGTTTGTTGAACATTTTAGTAAATGAAAACCATTTGTAAAGATTTGAAAATATATTTGAGCTTAGTGTGATTTCTAAACACTTTTACACAATATCTAAGTCCTATAAGCTAATCTTGAAGATCCTTGGGACTTGATCATTGCACTTTCATTTCTTGTCCTTGTTTGTTATGATCAAAATCATTGCTTTATTGCTTTAGCCAATGCCAATTAAATTCTCCCCTTTTTTTATGATGACAAACAACCATTGAAAAAATGTTAGTTCAAATAAATTCGAATTCATAAAAGGTGTTAAAGACTTACTGCCTATCTATTTTTCAAGAGGTGACTACATCAAAGATGTACAACTCCCCCTTAATTTTGGAATTACAAGATCATTGAAGATATACCTTTTGCTATTTTACCTTACTTTTCTCAATGACATAAATCTTCTCCCTCTTTTGTCATGATAAAAAAGGTATGCAATATATATTTGGACAAAAAGAGAGGGTGCATAACACAACTATAAATTTAACCAAAACCATTGCTAGATAACAAATATTTATTAATAAGATTGAGCAACAGTACAACCAAAACATGAAAGACATTGTAACAAATCATTGCCAAACAACAAATATTCAATAAGAATACAACAACAAGATATCCATTTCAGAACCAATATTTGATTTTCATTCAAGTCATCAAAACAATTCATCAATATTCAACAAGGCAAACACAATAAAGCTCAAAAACATTTTTTCATTCATTAATCAAAAAACAACTAATTACATTTACTAATTTCTTAGAATTCTGCCATAAATCAAGAGAATCATTGATATTAAACATTCACCTTAATGAAATATGCTATAGGGATCAAAACATGTATAGAACTAACATCATCCTCCCTATATGCAATGACAAAAATTAGCAAGTTAATATTCAATTAGGCACTTTGTCAATACCAAACATACTTCTCATGTAAGGAAAGCATCGAATTATTTAAGATCATTTTATCAATAAGTATCATACGATCCATAGCATATAAAATACTACAATCCATATCATCATGTCCAAAAACATTATATCCATTTAACAAGAAATATGCACTATTAAAGCAAGTCATAAACATCATGTCCAGGAAAATAGTCTACTATGGTTAAATGAGCTTTAAAATATTATAAGCACTAAGTACCTAATAACTTAAGGCATAATAATATAGCTAAAACAGAAATGGATTAGCCAAAAGATATGAACCATGTCGAAGCCCCATCATCCTTCAGTAGTTGAAAGGAAGAAAATGAAAACGGAGGAAGAAGGTGCGTGAATGGCACTTTGTAGCTACTGTTTGCTGTTTAAAAGAGCTTCATAACCAATTATATAATCTTGCTAATCAATTATTTGAGAAGACAGAGGATACACATGCTACTGGGCCAAAGGATAATCGATTACACAATTACAATAACCGATTATTATCGAGTTCTAAAATTTCACGAGCTGCTGGAAACTTTCAATAACCGATTACACTAATGTAATAATCAGTTATACGTATGTGTAAAATAGAATTGAAGCCTCAATAACCGATTATGTGATGACCTTGACCAGTTATTTTGTTGTTCTCAAAACTTCACGAGTTGTTGTCCAAGAGGATAATCAATTATATGTTTCTCATAACCGATTATTTTCATATTGCAGGGACCAATAACAACCTTCATAATCGATTAGTGCTTGTAGATAACAGATTATATCTTCACCAGAAACATAAATTCTTCAAGAATTCAGCCCTTGAAACTTAAACTCATGCCATATTGAAGATCATTTCAGCTTGGCCTTATTTTCCATTCATTCTTAAACCTCAAGATTCAGTCCAATAATAAATCAAACTTCTTCAAAACCACCTGAAACCATTTTTCCACAACAGAGCTTGATATTTGAGATTTGAAGACTTAAGCATGGATCAAGTACCTGCAAGACAAATTTGGGGGAAAACTCCAATGCTCAAGTCAGTATTGGATTCAAGAGATAAAAGTCCAAGACAAATTTATGTAGCAAATTATAACATTATGCAACAAAATGAATTTTTGTTACCAAGAGTTAAATGCATGATTGATCCAATATGCCAAAATAAAATATATATACTACAAACATTCATTCAAAGACATGATTGATCAAAGAACTAAGAACAAATATATTTTTATTAAACATGTCATTTTAAACAAGAAGCATACTTATGTAGCATGTTCAATACATGTAGAGATATTTTCAAGATATTAAACAAGAAAAGCAAAAACACAAATCTCCACTTATCCAAAGATTGCAAGTCCAAGCTTCATGGAGACAAGGAAGACAACTTGAAGTATTTTATGGTCTTGTGCTTGGAGCAGCCATTCTCAAGATTCCAAAGTTAGCTTTTGGCCTTCAAGCACACCTACAACACACTTCAATTTTTGACTTTTGGTATCCAAATTTTCTTGGGTCCTTGTGTGTTAGTAGTTGGTATAGTGCCTTTGGGGACCCAACCCATCTTGGTCCATACCTTGTAATTGATATTTTTCCTCACATTGCAAGTTGATGCACTATGTCCTTTCTTGCCACAATGAAAACACTTTATAAAAGGACTTATTGATGTGCTTGAGGGGACAAAGAAATTCTTGTAGAGTTTTTGTTGGTTTTTGAGATTGTACCCTAAACCAATATTGTGAAAAACGCATATTTGATTTCCCAACAATACATTCAAATTATCTCTTTCAAAAGTAAATTTTGAAAAAGTATTTTAAAGTCTTCAATTTCCTTTTCAAAAGTTTTGCATGATGAGCAAGAAAAGAATATAGATGCATTATCAAGAGAAGAACATGTCATGCATGAAGAATTTGCATCAATAAGTCCAATAGTTTCATTTTCAATTTTAAGCTCCTCAATTTCCTTATTTAAAATAGAGATCTTGTTTTCAAAAGAGGACATTGCTTTCTTGGATGATGAAACAATTTTTGCAAGTCTCATAGATTCATTATGCAATTCTTCAAATGTATCTTGTAATTCATCATAGGAGGGGGAAGAATTTGATTCAAAGTTTGAGGATGTTACCTCCATGTCATCTTCTTCTTCCTCTTCACTTCTAGCCATGAGGTATAGATTGCCTTTCTCATTGCCTGAGCTATCAGATGAGTCCATATCATTTTAATCTCAAGCTATGTAAGCTCTTCTTTCATTTTTATCCTTTCAGGAGCTCTTTTCATATTTATCCACTTTCCTTTGATAAATGGGACACTCCATCTTCATGTACCCCGGTTCTCCACATTCATAGCATTTAGGAATGGATGAGGTTTCTTAAAGCTCTATTCTTCTTGAAGAATCTTCCAAATTTCTTTTCTAGAAGATTAAAATTTTCTTCATTAATCTCCAAGCCATCTTCATCATCATCATTAATCATGAAGGAGGTGACCTTTAGAGCACTTTCCTTCTTTTTCATCTTGTCATGCTCCTCATTTTGATTAAGCCTATTCAACTCCAACTCATGCTCTTGGATCTTTCCAAAGAAGGTGGCCAAAGTCATTGTTGCTAAATTTCTTGACTACGATATAGCCGTCACTTAGGGCTGCCAATCCCTACCCAAACATCTTAAAACTTTGTTAATAAGATCTTCATTAAAAATTGTCTTTCCTAATGAAGCTAAATTATTAGTAATATGTGTAAAGCATTTTTGCATTTCGTGAAAGCTTTCAACTTAGTTCATTCTAAAGAGCTCATATTCATGAGTGAGAGTATTGACTCTTGATCTTTTCACTTCACTAGTACCCTCGTGGGTAACTTGCAAAGTATCCCACATTTCTTGGGCGGTTTTACAATTTGACACCTTAAAGAATTCATCATAGCCCAAGGATATGGTAATGATGTTCTAGACTCCCAAATTATATTGAACCTTCTTTTTATCTTCATCTGTCCATTCACTTCTTAGTGTATTGGTTCTTACACTATCAACCATACGTGTGGGAAAAAAAAGACCATTTTTAACAGCATCCTACACATCTAAGTCAATAGCTTCAATAAAATTTTCATTCGTTCTTTCCAATAATCATACTCATTCCCATTGAAAAAGAAAGATCTATAAAGAGAAGAACTTTCTAAAAAATCATTTGGAGAGGCCATTACTTTCTTTTGAAGCTAAGCTCTTTATACAAGAGTCTAGCTCTGATACCACTTGTTATCAAGTTACCTCAATACTCAAGATGGGGGTGAATTGGGTATATAAAATCTTTTTACAAATCTTTTGCAAAACACTTGAATGTTAATTTTGGTTGAAGCTATTGATTGATTGAAGAAAATAGATAGACAAGATTGATCATTTTACTCATAAATAAATAAGCCAAGATGAAGAGTATTCAATCAAGCATATAAAATTAAAGCACAAATATACAAAGATAGGGTTGAGAGAATCAAACACAATGATTTATCTTGGTTCAGCCACCCCTTGTGACCTACGTCAAGTCCTCAAGCGAACCACTCGAGATTTTCCACTAAACTTCAAGCTTGAACGGGAGCTTGAAAACCTTTACAGATTGGAGCATTCAACAATACCTTGAGATACCTCACCCTTGTGCTTTGAACCTCAAACAGGGATTCCTCACCCTTTACAACCTTTGAGGGATACTTCACCATCTTTACACCTTTGAAAGATACCTCACTTTTTTTCAATAAGGGATACCTCACCCTTTTTCACTAGAGGGATATCTCACCTTCTTTACAGAATAAACGAAGTGTTTGAATGATAGAAATTCTCTCAAAGAGTAGATAATACAAATTGAAGCTTTATAGGTATCAAGGATTCATACTTTGAAACTCAAAACAAAGTTTTTAGAGAAATGAGAGTAAAACATGAATTTGATGATCAAGAAACTTATTCAGATTGATTGCTAACTTTTCTTTGATGCCCAAACACTTGCATTTATAGCCCAAAACATTTAAGAATCGTTGGTGGTTATTAAGGGCATTAAATGCTCCAATATAGCAGTTAGAAAGTGTGTTCTGCTATCTCAAATAACCTGTTATTACTATTCCATAACCTGTTATGGGAAATCCATAACCTGTTATGTCCCTTTTAAAAACAAAGTTTTTGTCACTGACTTTTAGAATAACCTGTTATAGGAAATCTATAATCTATTATGACCATTTTAAAAATAAAGCCTTTGTTACTAACTTTTAGAATAACTTGTTATAGGAAATCCATAATCTATTATGGGCTTTAGAAAAACATATTAAAAAGCTCATGACTTGATCAATAACTGGTTATGGACATTCCATAATCAGTTATCGCATGTTTGTTTTGAAAACTGATTTTAAAATGGTCATAACTTTTTTCTTTCTCATCCATTTAAAACAAATGACCACTCATTGGAAAGATCATTGAGTCTACTTTCATATGAAATAAATTTTGAATCAAGACTCAAAATATTTTGAAGGATATCATCAAAAGAGTAACTAAAGGTCGGTTTTACAAAACACAAACTTGATTATTTTTCATATATTTGAACAACCACCATAACTAGCTTTTCAAAACTTGTTTGTTGAACATTTTAGCAAGTGAAAACCATTTGTAAAGATTTGAAAACATATTTGAGCTTAATATGATTCCTAAATACCTTTACATAAGCTCTAAGTCCTATAAGCTAATCTTGAAGATTCTTGAGACTTGATCATTGCACTTTCATTTCTTGTCCTTGTTTGTTATCATCAAAACATTTGCTTTATTACTTTATCCAATGCCAATTACACCCCTCGCTTATTCACATACTTTTTTGGAGGCAGTCTATACAGAATAGGCCTCATGAGGAGAAGATCGACGTGAAACAACCTCTTAATGATTATTTCATTGAGAGGTTGGGTGTAGCCCACCAGCCCCAACAAATCCAACAGCTCCAGCACCCGTACCACCTAGACCAAGACAGGCTAGAGGAGAGCCCAGGGTAGCCCTTATTCTAGATACAGACTGGATAGCCAAGATGGAGGATATGGACGATGAGGATGACTTCTAGCCCTATTGCATACAGGGCGTTTTCTTTCATTGTATTTATTTCATATTTTGTATACAGTTGGGACACTGTTTCCCATAAGTTTGTGGGGCATTATAGCATGTTTTGGGATTGTTGTATGTTTTTAATATTAAGAGCATGTTATAATATTCAAAATTTTTGTGATTAATGGATATACATATTATCATGCTTATATTTGGTGTTTTGGTTAATTATATTATGAGTATATAGCTTTTATGTTTTAATGCCCATAAGCCTAATGAATGCATGTTTTGAATATTCAACAAAAAGGCAAAATCTGTTAAAATTTACTAATTGCTAGTGCAGTTTTGAGTGTCCTACGATATTATTGCTTGCAAAGTGACTGCTTTTAGTGAAACCATACGCAATCTTGAAGCATGTTGAAACAATCTAATCGCTTTTGATGTATGATTTACATTCTGCTTATATGCCCGTGTAACTTTGAAAATAATAAAAGTGCATGTCTAAAGAACGTTTATGGATGTACATGTAGAGTTTTGATTTTCCTATAAGTTGTTTTTAAACTCTTTTGAGGCAAAATCCTAGATTGTGCATGACTGAAGAAATGATTAGGGCATTGTTTGGACCGCTTGAACTTTTCAAGCTTAACCTGATACGATTATATCTGTAGGTCCCTTTTTTGAAGCTTATTAAATGTTGGCCTTATATGTTTTTTATTTCCATTGTATTCGTTACCATGTTAACCATTCTAATGCATGTGAAAGCATAGCATTTTCTTCATACCATCAATGTTTGTTGAGTACATAATATGTTATTTCTTGATGTGAGTTTAGTGATTAGAGGTATTAATATCTTCAAAACAAAATGAGCCTGAAGGATCCAAATGCAGTAAAAGAAAAAGAAAATGATTGCTTTGTATAAGTATATAAAAAAAACAAGAAAGAAAGAGAAAAAGAGACAAGTAAAGCAAATAAAAGAAAGAAGAAAAGTGAAATATGAAAAACATTACATGGTTCTGGTGAGTTATATTCTCTCACTGTTGAATACCCTGATAGTTTCACATAGTCTCAAGTCTTGAAATAACATGTTTATGTTTCTCAATATTTGTATGTATCATTTCCAAGCTGTTAAAGTCTTTTTTGATCCTCAATTGTGTGTGATTTACATTAGTGAAGAGAGAGTTTAGATTCAATTTTGTGGATTATATGATTCATATACATGTAAGTTCATAAACTTATCCAGTTGTGTATGACTTGAAGAATAGAAGTTTATCTTGAATGTCTGTGGGACATGTGAATTGCATGAATGGATGCTTTGATTGTTAGCATGTTAAGGATTGTATATGTGTGGAGTTGATTATGTGGCATTAGCATTCTTTAAGGGCTTAATCAATCATGGTACACTAGTTGTGGTTTCAGTAATCGAAATTCATGTTAAATGTTGAATGTCTGTTGAAGCATGTGTTGTTAAGCAAGTTTACTTGATCCTACTTTGTTTTGCTTGAGGACTAGCAAAAACCTAAGTTTAGGGGTGTGATAACTCTAAGAAATGTAGTTATTTGTGACTTATCTTTGTGCTTTGTTGATAAGCTTAGTCCTTGTTATTAAGCATATTTGGAAGATTTTAGGCTTTATAATTGTCAAATTCAATTTGGATTTCTTCCTATATGATCTTGAGCAAATTGCATATATTCTTGAAGTGATTGAGTGGATTTGCTACTTGTATTAACTGGGTGATTTCTCTATTGCAGGAAGAGCTACAAACATGCAGATTGGTAGAAGATTTGGACTAACTTCGGAAGCAAAAGCCCAAGAGAAAGCCAACTTTGAAGTTCAGCTTCTTACGTCACAGTATAGGCATGTTAATGTCATGACATGGTGTATTCCCCTACTTCAGATAGAGAGCTACGAAGATTGAACGTCACGGTGCAGGCAAACTAATGTTGTGGCGTGGTGACCTAATTTGCACACATGCCATGATGTAAGGTGTTTAATGCTGCGACGTGAACCAGATTTCAAGGCTTATATATATTGTTTTATTAGATTTCCATAGAAGAGTTTTTTGTGAGCTTAGCTTTTAGGTTAGAAAGCTGCGGCTAGGAATTCACTTCTGAGTTAAGAGGAGGATAAGAGAGCCAAGGTTGGAGGCCATCTTTTTCATGGAAGGAGATTCAAGTACCAAAGATCATATATATGAGCTTTCTTCCTTCTCCCTTTGTTTTCTTCTCTTCTCTATATCATTAACATGGTTTTTGATGTATGTTTTGGTGTTCAATGAGTAGCTAAGTTGTATTTAGGGATTACTTTGAATCCTTGTATGGATATTGATGATTTTGTACTTATTTAAGTTTATATTAAGGTATGGCTTTGTTTAATCATATAGATCTTAATGTTCATGACATTTTGGCTAACTTTTAAGTCATTTGTTGAAATTTGATGAACCTAGACATAGGAATTTGGATTTGAGATCGTATGTATGGTTGATGCATGTTCTATTTCATTCAATTGGGTTAGGTGAGATGATTCGCTAATGGGATAGACATATACTTCTTAGCCATGTATAGTAGGTGTTTGAGAATAGATCTTAATGAGTGAAGTTTGTGTTAATTCTCATGGAAACATAATGAATTAGGTAAATGAAGCATGGTTGATTGACCTAGATATAGGGTTTTAACTAAAGTAGATTCTCAAGCTAACTTAACTCATTTGTTAATGTTGTTTAAAATGGTTGCAAGTTATTAATTGAAGTAGGAGATGAGAAATGATTCCCTAATCTCTAACCATTAACTTTAATTTTCAATTATTGCTTTGTAGTTCTTAGATTAGTTTAAATGCATTTTTTCCTATTTTTATGTTCTTGAATAGAATTATTTAAGTTATTGGTTGATATTTAGCATTAGAAAGCCAACATCCTCGTGGGAATGAATCTTATTCTTCATTGTATTACTTGAACAACCCGTGCACTTGCGGTACACAAAAGGTCAAACAACATCTCATCCGCACAAACAATTTCGAGATCAAACTGACCATAATCCAAATGATACAAACTTTTGTGCAGTTAGGCGGTTTGCCTAGTAAAGATCCCAACGCACACTTATCTAACTTCTTAGAGATTTGTGACACTTTTAGGCATAATAGAGTCTCCGAAGATGCTATTTGCCTACGGATCTTTTCATTTTCTCTCAAAGATAGAGTCAATAGTTAGTTGCAATCTCTATCGGTAGGATCAATTGCTACTTGGACCGATATTTGTAACAAATTTCTGAATAAATACTTTCCATCGGCCAAGACTACTGAAATGGTGAATGACATCACCTCATTCACCTAATCAAAATTTGAGTCCCTATATGAAGCTTAGGAGAGGTACAAGGATCTTCTTCGTAGGTGTCCCTATCAGAGATACCTCCTTAGCACCAAATCTATTCTTTTCATAAAGGCTTACTGCCACACCACTGTCCTATTATGGATGCAGCTACAGGAGGTTCATTACTAAGCAAATCTTTTGATAGTGTATTTCAATTATTAGAGGAATTGGCAGCCAATAGCTACGAATGACCTTCAACGAGAAACACACTAAAGAAGGTGGCAAGAGTACATGATGTTGATGCAATTATATCACTGTCAGCTCAAGTGGCAGCAATTGCAACCAAGCTGGACAGTTTAGGACAAAGCCCTCATCAATGCGCAATATGTTGGGAACTATCACTCACAGTAGAATAACCCTTACTCAAATAAGTACAATCCAGGATGGAGAAACCACCCTAACTTCTTATGGAGGGATAATCAAGGAGCATCCTCTTCATCAGTTAGAAATGAGAGACCAAACTATCTTCTTGGTTTCTCCTCATAATCTAGGCAGCCTATGTAAGAGAAGAAACCATCTTTAGAAGACATGTTTATGTAGCTGATGGTCAAGATAGATTCCTATATTACCAAGAGAAATGCTTATTTGGCCAAGAATGATTCAACTATTCAAAGCTAAATAGCTTCGATGAGAGCATTGGAGACATAGGTGGGTGATAACTCCATAGAATGTAGTTATTTGTGCCCTATTTCTGTGCATTATTGATTGTTTTGTCCTTGTTGTTATGCATTGTTGGAAGGCTTTAGCCCCATTTTCATGTAAAATCCATGTTGAGGTCTTCCTTCTTATCAATCTTGTTAAAATTCTTCCTAATCATTGATTGGATTGAGTTTGATTGTATTTGTATTTGACTGGTTGATTTCTTAATTGCAGGATGGGACCAAAAGAACTAAATTGATGCGAGCTATGACCCTGCATTAGAAGAGGAATCACAAGAAAAGCTTTAATAGCTCATGCTGCAGTGCTGGCATGTTTATGCCGCGGCATACTGCTCTCTACCTGTGCACCCTGATAACCTGAGCCCTTCGCATCGCGACGCAAGGAAAGTGAACGTCATGGCGCTAGTGACCTAATTTTTGCGCACTGTGACGCATGTACTGTAACACCGCGATATGAAGTAAAAAATTTATAGGCCTATAAATACTTTGTATGCAGATTTTAGTGGAGAGCTTTTTAGGACTTTTATTTGACTCTTTTAGCTTTTGTCTCTCCAAGAATCCAGTAGCTAGGACTTCATTTGTGGGTTGAAAGAGAGCTGAAGGAGCCAAGATTGGAGGTCATCTTTATTTTGGAGGGAGATCCAAGCTTCAAGGCTCACCTCATTGGGCTTCGTCTTCTGTTCCTTCTCATTTCTCTCTTCCCTTTATCTTAAAGATGAATTTTTGTAATGCATTTTGTGTTCAATGAGTAGCTAAGTTATGTTTAGGGTATTCTTTGGATCCCCTTATGAATTTTAAATGATTTGTATTCTTTTGAGTTTATATAAATGATTTGAGTTTTGTTCTATCATATGGTACTTAATGCTCTTATTTGTTTGATTAGCTTTTAGGCGATTTGATGAAATTTAATGAGCCTAGACATAGGACTTTGGGTTTTAGATCATACGTATGGTAGATGCACGTTCGATTTCATTCTAATGGGATAGATATATACCTCTTAGTCATGCATAGTCATAGTTGAGAATCAATCTTAATGCTTATTGTTTGCTCTAGTTTTCATAGATGCATAGTGAACTAAGTAAGTAAACTAGGTAAGTGACATAGGGTTAATCGACCTAGACATAGCCTTTTAACAAGGTTAGTTTCTCAGGCTTACTTAATCTAATTGTTTGTATTGCTTAAAAGGATTGCATGTTATCAATTGAAGTAGGGGATGAAAAAGGATTTCCTATTTTCTCAACCATATCTTTATCTTTTCTTTATGCTTTGTAGTTTAATTAATCAACCCTTTTTCCAATTTACGTTGCTTGAATATAATTAGTTAAGTTGTAGGTTAATATTTAGCTTTGAGAGTAAGCATAGTCCTCGTGGGAACGATCTATACTCATCATTTTTATTACGTAAGCGACCTGTGCACTTGCAGTTAGCAAAAAAGTTACAAACAAGGTTGGTAGTCTAACAAGTTTTTGGTACTATTGCCAAGGATTACGATTAATTTCTGTATTTCTAATATTGATAACGAGCTTTGTTAGTTCTAATTCAAGTTTTTTTTCTTTTATTACATTTTGATTTAAGCTTTCATTCTTTTGTGATTTAGGTACCATCAATGGCAGAACAAAATGATCATACGAGGCCTCTGAGGGAGTTTGCTACTCCTTAAATGGAAAATCTTCAATCAAGTATCAGACAGCCTCCCATCCACGCAAATAATTTTGAGATCAAACTGGCCATTATCCAAATGATTTAGACATCTGTACAATTTGGCAGTTTGCCGAGCGAAGATCCTAATGCACTTTTGTCAAACTTTCTAGAAATCTGTGACACTTTCAAGCACAATAGAGTCTCAGAGATGCCATTCGCCTCAGGCTCTTTCCCTTCTCTCTCAGAGATAGAGCCAAGAGTTGGTTGCAGTCTCTACCTGCTGGATCTGTAAGCACTTGGGCGAATGTGTGCAGAAAATTTCTCAACCAATACTTTCCTCCAGCCAAGATTGATGGGTTGGTGAATGACATCACTTCATTCACCCAATCAGAATTAGATTCCTTGTATGAAGCTTAGGAGAGGTACAAGGATCTTTTTAGAAGGTGCCCACACCATGAAATTCCTCTTTGGCACCAGATTTACTCCTTTCACAAAGGCCTACTACCTTGCCATCGTCCAATTGTGGATGCGGCTATAGGTGGTTCATTATTGAGTAAATCTTTCAATGAAGCATACCAACTGTTGGAAGAATTAGCTGCCAATAGCTACTAATGGCCTTCAACAAGAAACACTCAAAGGAACGTAGCTAGAGTTCATGACGTTGATGCACTTACGTCTTTGTCGGTTCAAGTGGCATCATTAGCAAACAAGTTAGACTATTTAGGTACAGGCCTCATCAAAGCCCCTTCATGTTGTGTGAACGATGTGGGGACAATCATGCCACCGATAGATGCCCATCCACTTATGCGGAAAACTATCGGCCACCTCTAAACAACCACTACTCACAACAATATAATCCTAGGTGGAGAACCCACCCTAATTTCTCATGGAGGGATAACCAAGGGCCAACATCTTCATCTATTGGTAATGAGAGACCACCTTTTCTTCCTAGTTTCTCATCGCAAGTAAGGCCACCTATGCAAGAAAGGAAGCCAGCATTGGAAGCACTACTAAAAATTTGGGTTTTAATGACTGATTTATTTCAGTCTCTATAAAGATCAAAATAAAGACCGATTAAGAAAAAAAATTAATTTGCTACCGAAATAAAATCGCTCTCTAAATCTTTTAGAGACCGAAATTATATTATAAAAAATTTAAAAAAATATGTCTATTATTAGAGATCGACATTTTGGTCTCTAAATAAAAAAATTTGCAAAAAATAAAATAAAATAAATAAGTAGCAACCGCAAATTCAGTCGCTAAAAAATTTTAAAAAAATAAAAAATATTAGAGACCAATATTCGGTCTTTAAATAAAAATATTTAAAAAAATTAAATAATTAGCGACCTAATTTTGAGTTTCTAATATATTAATAAAAATTAAAAAAAGAAAGTATTAGAGATCAAAATTTTTGAAATTTCGGTCTCTAAATTAAAAAAATTAATAAAAAAGAAGTCATGAATACGGATACTTTAAATCTCTAGAAGCGAAAAAAATGAAACAGACATAGAAAGAAAAAATGGGGTTTGAGGGGGGAGCTTCACTGTAGTGCATTGGCAAAGACGGCGTTGGCTTAGTTCGCTGCACGGCGTGGAGGACGGCGCGAGGTGGGACGATCTCGGATGACCTGGTTCTGGTGGCTCGTATGGCTTCAAGCGACAGGATATGGTCTAGTCACAGTGGCGCACGGTTGTAGAGGATAGATCTGCAGCAACAGGGCCTGGTGCTGCTGGGCTTCGAGAGGTGAGGCGGGTTCGAGGATAGGGGCTGCAGTGTGCAGATGGCTCTAGTGTTTCTGGATCTGGCTGGTGGTTCGATCGAACGCTGGGTCGCATTTGCGGGTTGCGGTGCTAGGTTTGACGGGCTACTGGGTTGCGTAGAAGCAGATGGCAGTCGGCAAAAAGGATGGGCTTGTGGTGGTTCACGGTTGGGTCTGTTGCAGCTTTGGTGGCTATCGAGGTGGTTGGTTTCATTTTGGGAGGAGGTGCTGTGGTGACGAGGTTTGACTTTGATAGAGGTGTGGACATTTTGGATGATGGAGTGGTGGCTGCTAACGGTGGCTGGATGTAGTGAGTCAATGTGAAGTATTGTTGTTGTTGAACATAGCTTTAGATCAATCAAAGGTTTCTAACAGGTTTCTTTGCCAAGCTAATCAACAATGTTATTGATGTAAGCTTCTTCGTTATTTATTATTGTTTGATCAACCCCTGCTCACCTTGTTTGGCCAATTTTCTATGATTTTGCAGATGTAGATTTGCTCTTTGGTTGATCTATTTCTGCTCTTCATTGATTTTACTAATTCTTAAGGATAATTCTGGTAAAGCTTACTATTTCTTCTTCAAATTTGGGATTCTTCCCATATCGATTTGGGGTTTTGCTATTTTATCACCAATTTGTAGATGGTGTACAAAGAACAGTTGCAATGCTTTGTTGTTGTTAGTTATGCATATTGTAGTAATAGTCTTGCTAGTTTTCATATAATCTTCTATATTTAAGCCAAATTTGACACATTTCAATTGGAATTATAAACAGAACTAGGTTTTCTTTAGACAAAATGATTTGAATACTTCCTCATGTTGAAGTTTCTCCAGTTGGGGGCTCATTCGAACTTCAAGCGCATATTACTTCCTCATGTTCCTTGTTTTGCTATCCTTGTCATGCTTATTTTGCTCAATTTGGTCATGTATGAGTTTCTTCATATGGTTGATACCTGAAACCAGGAATCCAAATGGTTATACATGTTCTTCCTAATAATTTCCATGGTCTATGTTTTCTAGTAGGATTAAAAGTTCTGGAGGTCGCTCAAAAAACAGTTAGATAGTTAGGAAAACTAATATGATTAACTTATATGAATACATATATCTGACCTTATGATTCAGACCTAAAAGCTAAATTCATGTGGAAGACAAAAAATTGTCTTTTTAAGAATAATCTGTTTGGATCAGATTAGGGGTTTCATATTGATGATTTGTATAACACCCTTCTTAGAATGTCACATTTATGACTAATTATAATAAACCTTTCCCCAAGTTATAAATCATTTATTAATATATAAAAATATAAGTTGTAAAAATTTTCTTTTTGTACATTATATCATTAGATAAAATAAACAGAACATGAAATAAAATAAACTATTAAATACACATCATAATTATACATATGATTTTGTTTTAAAGATACAAATATTTACCTACTACAAACTATTTTATAAAGTTGTAAATTGTTTAGCAAAGTAGTAAACTATTTAACTCATAACAAACTGTAAACTAGCCTAAGTACATATGTAAAAGTTTTGATCCTCCGAAGTATCCTCCTCTGGGAGATCTTCGGAAGACAGAAACCCCAGATGTTGTGTAGCCCTACGGACAGGAGTCCGCGCAGTCGACATACTACTAAGCTCACTAGGGGCATGGAAACGACCACCCTAATAGCACCTAACAGACAAGGGCAACTCCAAATGTATATAGATAGTAGTAGAAAACATAGGGACTCCATCATATTCCCTACATAAACAACCGTCTCCTTATCAGCTTGTAGACGCCAGGCTTCAGAACCTCCATGAAACACCAGTTTCACGAATCTTAGAAAACTCGGTAGCGCCATAACGCGTTAGAATCAATCAAAACAATATGGATGATCTAGAGGCTCGCCCTCTTCACACTGATCACTCGGATACTGCTCCTCCTCGTACTGACAATAGGGAGGTTGCTCCTCTTTGCCTTCCTCACAATCTTTACCGAAAACAATAATAATACAAAAATGCATACAAAGAGGTGAGACAATCTACATCATTACTAACATGGCAGTATAGAAAACGACAGTACATATAGATACATCATTCAATATATCAAATCATATTATCACATCATACATAATATCTCAGACCAAATATAAATATCACATCATGATGCAGACCACATATGCAGATGTACACAAACTTTGTGATTACTAAGCAATAATAAAGATGAGTTTTAATGATAACAAACATGAAGATGATGAGAAGACCAAGTCCAAGATTTTCAAAGATTAGCTTTAGGACTTAGGATCTTTTTGTACGGAGCTCTTACTAGGATATCTCATTATTTGGTTTCAAAGATCTAAAAACCTATTCCTTATAATTTAAACTAAAGTTTTAATATGGTTTTAAAAATCAAAAGATTTTAGAAATTCAGAAATCACCTGGGCAGTTTTTCTAAAGGCTTTTAAATGATTTTCTAACAGGGGTATTCGAATAACGCCCAAGGTATTCGAATAACCTGTTACGTTTTTCTTGTTTTCAAATAGAAGTATTCGAATAGCACAACAGACATTCGAATACAGGATGTCTTAAAATTTGTTTTTCAAAATGAGATATTCGAATAACCCATGTGATATTCGAATACATCTTATTCAGAAAAATGCTTTTAAACAGAAGCATCTGAATAGATTGAGAAGTATTCGAATAAACCTTTTTCGAACTGTTTTCTCCAAGTATTTTGAAACTGAGGTATTCGAATAACCTTACAGGTATTCGAATAACCCCTTGCAGATTTATTTTTCACTAAGCAGTGGTAATCAAATAACCATATAGGTATTCGAATAACCCATGAAGCTCGTTTTAGAAAAAACGAACATATTTCAAAATCAAATACGTAATTAATGCTTCCAACGGGCATTTGTGCTCAAAGGCTCTATAAATAGAGACCTTGGATCACTTCTGCAGGTCCAGAACAATCTAAACTTATTTTACTTGTGCTAAAACGTGGTTTACAATTTTTCTCTCTTATTTTCTGTGCTCTTTTGCCAATATTCTGAGATATCCTTAGAGAGCTCTATAGTGCTTCAATTTGTGATATTTATTCTTTGTGAGTGTTTCTCTTCATCTATTTTCTGTTGTATTTCTAAGAGAGTGAGGTATCCCTCAAAGGCTTTGTAATAAGGGTGAGGTATCCCTTGAAGGTTTGTGTAAGGGTGAGGTATCCCTAACAGTTTGATGCTTTAGCACAAGGGTAGAGTTTCCCTGTGTGTGAAAAGTGCTCTTATTTGTAAAGGTCGCAAGCACCTGTTTTAAGCTTGTCTTGAATAGTAAAAAATCTTGAACTATGTTTCGAGGACTTGACGTAGGCCACAAGTGGTTGGTGGTCGAACCAGGATAAATATCATGCCTGCTTTTCTTTTTCTTAATCTTTTATTTATCTGCATTTATTTTTTTATCTCTTGCAATTTATTTATTGGCTGTTCTTCTTCTCTTCCTTTATTTTCACGCCTTTTTAACATTTTATTTTTAGCATATTTAATTTGTTTATGCTTTTGCGAAAAGAATTTAATACTCAATTCACCCCCCTTGACTACTGGAATCCACTTGGTAACAAGTGGTATCAGAGCTAGACTCTTGTATAAAGAGCTTAACCGCTTCAAGAGAACATGGCTTCCTCTAATAGCTTTTCAGAGGGATCTTCTATAAACCGACCACCATTTTTCAATGGGGATGGTTATGCATATTGGAAGGAAAGAATGAAAATCTTCATCAAAGCTATTGATCTAGATGTGTGGGATACTGTCAAAAACGGCGCATTTATACCTACACGAGTAGTCGATGGTGTAAAAACTGAGACACCTAGAAGTGATTGGTCTGATGAGGATAAAAGAAAAGTTCAATATAATTTAAAAGCTAAAAACATCATTACCACTGCCTTGGGGTATGATAAATTCTTCAAAATTTCAAACTGCAAAACTGCTAAAGAGATGTGGGACACTTTACAAGTTACCTATGAGGGTACTAGTGAAGTTAAGAGGTCGAGAATCAATTCTTTTACTCGTGAATACGAATTATTTAGAATGAACCAAGGAGAAAGCATTCAGGAAATGCAAAAGAGGTTCACCCACATCATAAATCATCTTGCATCTTTAGGAAAGAATTTTTCTAATGAAGATTTAATTAACAAAGTGCTAAGATGTTTGAGTAGGATTTGGCAACCCAAGGTAACAACCATATTAGAATGAAGGGACTTGTCAACTATGACATTAGCTACCCTTTTTGGAAAACTCCATGAACACGAACTGGAGCTGAATAAACTAAACCAAAGTGAAGAAAATGATAAGAAGAAAAAGGGTATAGCTTTCAAAGCCACTGCCTCAACAATTTATGAAGATGATAATAAGGATGGAGAAAGCACCGAAAATATTGAACTAAGTGAAGCAAACCTTAGCCTAATGGTTAAGAAATTCGGTAAGTTTCTCATAAAGAAAGGAAACCAAAGAAGACCACACTCTCCTCCAAAGAAAATTCATCATAAGGGGGAAGGAACAACTTCAACTCCAACTTGCTACGAGTGTGGAAAATCTGGACACATGAAAATGGAGTGTCCAATTTACCAAAAGAGGATGGAGAAATTTGAAAAGAAACCTTTCAAGGAAAGAAAGGGAAAAAGAGCCTACATAGCATGAGATGACAACGACATGGACTCAACTGATAGTTCAGATAGCGAAGAAGCCCATCTATGTCTTATGGCCAAAGGAGAAGAAGAAGAAGAAAATGACAATAAGGTAAATTCTGATGTATTGCCTTCTTATAATGAATTACAAGATACCTTTGAAGAACTACATGATGAATCACTAGGGCTTACTAAATTAATCTCTTCTTCTAAGAAAATAATTTCTTCTCTAGAAAATCAAATTCTTATCTTAAATAAAGAAATTAAAGAATTAAAAATTAAAAATGAAACTTTGGGAATTATTGATGCATGCACATCTCATTCTTCACATGCTTCTACATCTTCATCTTGCTCTTCATGCCATTTCCTTGAAAAAGAAATTGAAGACTTAAAGAACACCCTTGCAAAATTCACCTTTGGAAGGGAATTTAAATATTTTATTAGAAAAACAAAAAGTTATTTTTCAAAAAGCTAGAATAGACTACAATTTGAAAAATCAATAAAAATTTTATAAAAATTTCTTTGTGCATTCAAGTACTTCAACCAGTTCTTTTATTAAATGTTTCTATTGTGGAAAGAAAGGACATAGTACATCAACATGCAATGTAAAGAAAAACATTAATACAAAAACTGGAACAAAAATGGTTTGGGTTCCAAAGGGTACTATACCCAAAACTGACATTCAAGGACTTAAGAAAATTTAGGTACCAAAAATAAAAAATTAAATTTGTGTTGTAGGTGTGCTTGAAGGCAAAGAGCTTAAATTGGTACATCGATAGTGGATGCTCCAAGCATATGATTGGAGACAAGTCAAAATTCTCATTCCTTGTTCTCAAAACTCATGGACATGTAACCTATGGAGATAACAACAAAAGAAAGATTCTCGGAGTCGGCAAAGTTGGTAAGAGTCCTAACTCCTCTATTGATAATGTATTGTTTGTTGAAGGTTTGAAAGATAACTTGCTTAGTATTAGTCAATTATATGATAAAGGAAATAAAGTCATATTTGATTCAAATTGTTGCATAATTGAAGACAAAAATGACAAGCATGTTAAGTTTATTGGTCATAGAGTTAATAACATTTATATGATTAGTCTTGATGATATATCTTCAAGTGATGTGAAATGCTTTTTAAGTAAGGAAGATGAGTCTTGGTTATGGCATAAAAGAATTGCTTATATTCACATGGACCATTTAAAAAAGTTAGTTTCTAAAGAATTAGTAATTGGACTACCCAAGCTCAATTTTGAAAAAGATAAATTATGTGATGCATGTCAAAAGGGAAAACCAGTAAAGGTCTTTTTTAAAGCCAAAAACATTGTTTCAATTACTAGACCTTTGCAACTTTTGTACATGGATCTTTTTGGACCATCTAGAACTATGAGCTTTGGTGGAAATTACTATGCGTTAGTGATTGTGGATGATTTTTTTAGATTTACATGGACTTTATTTCTTTCTCACAAAAATGATGCATTTCTAACTTTTAAGAAACTTGCCAAAGTTATCCAAAATGAAAAAAGTTTTTCAATTACATCCGTAAGAACTAACCATGGTGGTGAGTTTGAAAATCATGTTTTTAAAACTTTCTATGATGAACGTGGCATTGAGCATAATTTTTCTGCCCCTAGAACTCCACAACAAAATGGAGTTGTAGAAAGAAAAAATCGATCTTTGAAAGAAATGGAGAGAACCATGCTCAATGAGGCTTCTCTTCCTAAGTATTTTTAGGCGGATATGGTAAATACCGCATGTTATGTAATGAATAGAGCCATTATAAGGCTGATTTTAAAGAAAACCCCATATGAGTTATACAAAGGAAGAAAGCCAAATGTCTTACATTTTCATGTTTTTGGATGTAAATGTTTTTTTGTTTTCGAATAATAGAAATGATAACTTAAGAAAGTTTGATGCTAAGTCTGATGAAGGTATATTTCTAGGCTATTCTATTCATAGCAAAGCTTTTAGAATTTATAATAAAAGAACTATGACAATTGAAGAATCCATTCATGTTGCATTTGATGAAACTAATCCAAATGGGTCGAGAAATGAGTTTGTTGTTGATGATGTTGCTGAAGCTTTGGCGAAATCACATTTGGACAACAAGGAAGAAAGGAAACAAGAAGAGGAATCTCCAAATCAAGAAGAATCACAAGTCATGGACCTTCCTAAAGAATGGAATACATCAAGACACCACCCTCTTGACTCCGTGATAGGTGATATCTCAAAATGGTTAATTACTAGAAACTATCTTAGAAATGCATGTAATCACTTAGCTTTTGTTTCTCAAATTGAACCTAAGGATATAACTAAAGCTTTTGATGATGAACATTGGATCTTAGCTATGCAAGAGGAATTAAATCAATTTGAAAGAAATTAAGTCTGGGAATTAGTTCCTAGGCCTAATAATCACCCTATAATTGACACTAAATGGGTTTTTAGAAACAAACTTGAAGAAAATGGCTTGATAACAAGAAATAAAGCTAGATTAGTTGCAAAAGGTTATAATCAAGAAGAAGGAATAGATTATGAAGAAACCTATACACCTGCAGCTAGATTAGAAGCTATTAGAATGTTATTTGCATATGCTTTCATCATGGATTTCAAGCTATATCAAATGGATGGTAAAAGTGCTTTTCTAAATGGTTTTATTCAAGAGGATGTATATGTTGAACAACCTTCAGGTTTTGAAAATCATGAACTACCCAACTATGTTTTTAAACTTAAAAAGGCCTTGTACTACTTAAAATAAGCTCCTAGAGCTTGGTATGAAAGGTTGAGTAAGTTTCTTTTAGAAAATGGTTTTTCAAGAATAAAAGTCGATACTACCCATTTTATTAAAAACAAAAAACATGATATCCTCCTTGTACAAATATATGTGGATGATATTATTTTTGGTGCTACTAATGAATCCCTTTGAAAAGATTTTGCTAAGTCAATGCAGAATGAATTCAAAATGTCAATGATTGGAGAACTTAATTTCTTCCTTGGGTTTCAAATTAAACAAACAAAAGAAAGGACATTTATAAGTCAAACCAAATACTACAAGGAACTGCTCAAAAAATTCGAAATGGACAATGCTAAACACATGGCTATACCAATGGGCACTTCTTACTATTTGGATAAAGATGAAGCAGGTAAATCTGTAGAAATAACGAAATACAGAGGTATGATTGGATATCTTCTTTATCTTACTGCTAGTAGGCCAGATATTATGTTTAGTATTTGAATGTGTGCTAGATATCAGGCTAACCCTAAGTAATCTCATTTAAGTGCTGTTAAAAGAATAATGAAATACCTAGTAGGCACTTCCTAAATGGACTTGTGGTACCCTAAGGGTACCTCATATAGCCTAATAGGATATTCCGATTCTGATTTTGCGGGATACAAAATAGATAGGAAGAGTACTAATGGGACATGCCACTTGCTTGGTAGCTCTTTAGTTTCTTGGTATAGCAAGAAACAAAATAGTGTGGCTTTGTCTACCGCTGAGACTGAATATGTTACGGCCAGGAGTTGTTGTGCTCAAATTCTATGGATGAGGCAATAACTTTTAGACTATGATCTTCAGCTTGATCACATCCCGATAAGATGTGACAACACTAGTGCAATAAATCTCTCTAAGAGTCCCATTTTGCATTCTAGAACAAAGCATATAGAGATAAGACATCATTTTATCAGAGATCATGTACAAAAAGGGGACTGCATTCTTGAATTTGTTAAAACATCTAAGCAACTTGCAGATATTTTCACTAAACCCCTAGCAAAAGAAGCATTCTTTTATATTCGAGGAGACTTAGGCATAATTAATCAACCCAACATATAATTGCTAAACATGAAGCATAGGTTTTCTTTAATAAAATGATTTGAAGGGGTTTATTACTTCCTCATAATTATTTATTTAATTATGAATTTATCTTTCTTGAATTATTACTGACTTGAGCATTGGAGATATCCCGAAATCTTTTTTGTAGGTACTCCATCAAAAGGTAAGTTTTCGTCTCTTGAACTACATTTCTGGTCATAATATACATGATTTCCTATTTAAGTTATTCAAATACCTCTATATGGTATTTGAATACCATTGCTTTTGTACGTGTGATTCTGTGGTTTTCTGATAGGTCTATTCGAATAGACCTATGGCTATTCGAATACCATACATCAGTACAGCATTCTTGTGTTTTTATAAGCTGGTGTATTCGAATAACTATTTGTATTTGAATAAATCAATAGTTATTCGAATAACCTAAGACATATCAATATCAATGTTTCTCACATGCCTCTGGAGTATTCGAATAGCTTCCAAGGTATTCGAATACTTGCTCTTGCCTTGTTTATAATTTTGTGGTGGGTATTCGAATAACCCATGGCTGGAAGCTATGCCAAACTCGCCTAACTATTCGAATAACTGGGTAGTTATTCGAATACCTTCTATCAGAAGGGCGTGTCCTTTGATCTTTCCAAGGGATTTATTCGAATACATCTCATGGTATTCGAATAGCCCTTGGGTATTCTTTAAATACCCCCCTTTCGTACTCGTTCATTCGAATACATCTCCCATTTCTCTCAAATCCTCTGGTTTCCCTCCTCTCTCCATTTCTGAACTCGTTGGCCTCCCACCTCTCTTCCCTTTTCCATCTCTTCCACCATCTCCCTTCCATCAATGGCATCCTCCTCTTCTTGCCCAAAATGTCCCCGCACGAAGACGGCTCTGTAACACCCCAACTTTTGGGTAAAAGACCATTGTGTCCCTATTTTTCAAGATTTCTTGTTTTTACGTATGAAATACTGAAAAAAATATATACTTGTTTGTTATTTTATTTGGTCGTTTTACATAATTTGTTTCGATACAAAAAATAAAAATTTTATCAAATTACTTGTTTTAAATTTTATCAAAATCAAGTCCAAGATCGTGTGAAAAACGGATGTATATCTTGGTAATACTGGTATTTTATATAATCGTTTTACGTATTTTTCTTCAAACAGAAATGAAATAAATTTTTTCTTGAATTATTTTTTAAATTTTTCTGTGTAATATACAGCTATATATCTTCTTTGGATATTTTATTTGAACGTTTTGGATGATTAGCTACATTGTGGGAAAAAATAGGAAAATGACCATTACGTCCGAATGTCTTGTTTTTAAACCTTTTTTTTTTCTTTGTTTTTAATTGTTTTCTACTTGATACAATGCTCAATATTTAATGTCTGTGATTTTATTTGGACTTTTTGTGTGATTTGCTCAAATAGGAAAATAATATTTTCCCACGGACCGAAAAAAAATCTGTTTTTAATTATTCGAGATTCGAATCTTACTAAACCCAATTTTGAATGAGCCTAAAATTAATCTTTTAATTTTTAGGATTTAATCAAAATAAAATAATTTTATATTATTATAATATTATTTTATTAGTCAAGGTACAAATAAGTAACAATGACCAGGAAATATTTTGCGGGACCCACGTTTAGTCATCAAGTGTCTTTGTACACGTGGACCAATGAGGAGTTTCAAAATTGGTGGCTATGACTCATCGCATACGGGCCAATAGGATGATGACACATGGCGTGACACCTTAGCATCATGACTCGGCCCTCAAAGGCTTCTAGAAGGTTCCGAAGTGGTGACTCCACTGTGACTCACCATGATGACTCGCCAGTTCCAGAAGCTTCTCCGATGACTCAGCATGCTGACTCGCCATGCTGACACAACCAATGATGCAGTCAGTGACTCAGCTGATGACTCGCCATGCTGACTCATCTGCTCGAGAAAATATCTACGCTGACTCGCCATGTTGACTCACCTGTTCTAGAAAATTCCACGATGACTCATCATACTGACTCATCGTAGTGAGTCACATGTTCTAGAAATTTCTCTTTGATGACTCGCTTTATGACTCATCAAGGGTAATCAGTAGAAAAAAAAATGATTAATAATAATTGCTACTCTGTTAGTCTAAAATAAAAATCTATGTATATTTTATTACCCATTGGACAATATATATTGACTTTATAAACATTAATTATTGTATAATTATTGTTTATTGGTTAAAGTATGTTAGAAAATATACAATGTGCACCATAGGAATTGGTCAACAAAAATAACTCACCAATAGGAATTAAGTTTGTAAATAATTAACCAATAGAAATTGGTCAAGATTAATGGCTTGAATTTTTAAGAACCAATAGAAAATAAGCTATCAAGCCAATTTAGGCTTCTTGAAATACAAGAGTTCTATGGTGGAGGAAGAGAGCAAATTGCTCTAAATAGCCAATTCACTTTGAAATTTACGTAACAAGCCTAAGTTGAACCAAGTAAAGACTAGTCAATATTGATGACTATTCTTTGTTGTGTCCTACGGCCAAGCAAAATTTTTGTGAGGCAAATATCACAATTCAATTCTTATCACCTTTTATTAATTGAGCCAAATAACACAAGTCAATTTTGGTGGCTTCTCTTTAAGTGTTTCTACGGCAAATGCATGCCTTTAGGAAGGCAATTTTATATTTCAATTCATTCTTATTTCTCTATGCATTTACGACCATGCATAGAAAAAGGAAACAAGTTTAATTTCAATTTCATAAAGCTAGTCAATCTTGGTGGCTCTTCACTTGGCTTCTACGGCAAATTGCTTGCTTTAGGAAGACAATTCCAATACTCCAATTCACTTTTACTCTCCATGCATTTAAGACCATGCATTTGGAGGGAGCAAATGCAAACATAATTCTCACTTTTTCTCCAAGTGATTTACGGCCATGCAATTGAATAAAGGCCAATTTACCTACTTAAATGTATTTGGTCACTTTTCTATTTAGCTATCATTCAAAGAAGCCAAACAAATATTTCTCACTCTCTCTTCATGTGCATTCACGGCCATGCACTCTAACATAGGAGACTTTGCTTTTATGTCTTCAACTTTTCTCCAAAAGCTATCAAACAATTAAGCCTCTCAAATATTTCTTCTCTTTTCTTCTCTAAACCTCATGGCCAAAGCTTAGAAAAGCCAAAGGAGACTTGTTTTTATTACTCAAAGTCTTCATCTTTCTCCAAATACATCAAATAAAGCAAAAGCTCTCAACTTTTCTTTCTCTTTTTCTTCTTCAAACCTTACGGCCTCCACACTAAGTATATCAATCATTCTTCTATAATTCTAAACCACCTTATTTCTTGCTTCTTTACTTCATTTCAAGACCCTTTGTAATTGAAACCTAAGCCTAAATCTTCCATTTTCTATCATGTTCTTCAAAGCTTAAGTTTGAAGCCTTGAAGGTAGGGTTATTTAATTTTCATGTTTCTATCCATTTCAAAATTTTAATCATGATTTTAATCCATGATTATTGTAGTTAGAGCCTTAGGTATTAATATTGTATGTTTTCTTTGATTTTCAAGAAGCTCTTGGTGAAGAAGATTGGCTTGAAGGAGACATACAAGGAGCTTGGAGGTTCTTCAAGAGGTAAGAGGAGATTACCCTCATCAACCATGTGTTGGTGGTAAGGAATATTTGTGGTTGTGGTGAAGAATCCATAAGGATTCACTCACTTGATTGTTTATAGTTTTTCCTAATTGTGATTGATTATGTGTGTAAATTATTTATGTGTTTATTATTTGTGTGTTTGTTAATTTTGTGTTTGTTAGTAGGTTGTTGTGTATTTGTTAGTAGCCTTCTTATTTGATGTTTGTAATAAATTGCATGTCTACAAGCTTTGATAATATTGCATGTGTTAGAAATGCATGATAAAATATAGGATGTGAATAATATGTCAAGAATTGTATGAGTGTTCCAAAGAACACACTAACAAGGCTCACGGCCATGATCCAAATGGGGAACCAAAATGTTCTCTTAATTTTCTTAAAATATGATTTAATTAACCTAGGAGAATTGGTAAGATATCCATTTGTTTAGATCAAGAAAAATGAATTTGGAAATCAAATGGCATAACCTTACATTTTCGGCCAACATGTCTAACTTCAACACTTTGATTTCTAAAATTATTTTCTAGGGTAATGATTTAATCAATGTAGATAATACAAGAGATTTAACATGTATTTAGAAGGTGAAAAATAATTTGGAAATCAAATGCAAAGTTTTTATCAAATTCGCCAACATGCCAAATTAGATATTCATGATTTCTAAAATTAATTCCAAGCTATTTTCAATCAAGAAGAAGCAATACAAGTTAAAGTAAATTTTCTACAATGAGTTTTAAAGAAATAAAGTGGTTAGAATTAAGTTTAAGAGGTTAATACTAATGATTTTTACCAAAAATGTAAGAAGAAATACAAGGTAGCTTTATAAAATTTCTAACGTATAGCTCCCACATGTGTTTTGAAGCACGTTAGTAATTTTCAAAAGTGTAATTAATTGGTTGTAATAAAAATAAAAGGAGTTTTGACAAGTAAACCTAGAAAACCATTATTATAATTTTTTTCTAAATCAAATAATCTTGTCAATTTTTATTAAAAACAGATAAATAAATAAGGCAAAAAAATTGATGAGCAAAAGACAAGATACGCTATGAAAAATATTCTACGTAATTTAAAAGTACTAAATATTATTTACATTTTGTTCTAAACAAGTTATTTTAAGGAAGTTGGACAAGAAAACGATTTAAAAATCTTACGCGATTGAGAAAAAGTATTAAAAATTCTACGCGATTTTGAAAAACAAGAAAAATATATTTACGCGATTTATAAATGTTTGTAAAAACGACGGAATTGTGAAAATACGATAAAATTTCTACGCGATTGAACGTTATTGTATTTTTTTTGTCGGAAAATGTGAACCCGTATGTGTTTTCTTTATATATATATTTGTTGCCAATGAGGGCAAGCTTTATTTTCGGGAAAATGTGAACCCGTACATTTAAATTTTTATATATTTTTATCTCTTGAGGATATTTTCGTAATTTTCTTATCTTTGGTTTGTGTGTGGAGTTTATGCCAATTTTGGTGGATTGATTGACGAGGTGAATCACATCGTATTGTCGGTGTGATAAGCGTAGTGTGGTTCAAAATTGAATGGACTTGGAGGCATTAGTGTGCATAAATCCATATGTGGACAGTTGGTTGCTCTTCTGGGCCGTGGTAAATGGCAACACACTAGTGGACTCGACACACACTATGTTTAATCGAGATCTTGTAAAGTCTAATAGTACATTGCCTGTAGTGCCACAACGTGAGACCGTGAACTACACCACGCCTTGGATGATGGATTCCATGTGACGTGGGGCTATAGACGCAACGTGTGACAAATAGCAATAGTTTAGTTGGGCAGCCGTGGTACTAATAGATTTTGAGGATCATTCGCTCTCTGATGTCTGTATGTTTTTAGCTCCATGGAGTAGGATTGTGTCATGTTGTATATGTTGATATGGGGTGCATTGTTATTGTTATCTTTTATTTGTTATTTTTATCTATTATCTTTTATTTGTTATTTCTTTTATTTGTTATTTTTATCTGTTATCTTTTATTCATTATCTTTTATTTGTTATCTTTTATCTATTATATTTTTATCTCGTGATTTTTATTTGTGATTTCTATCTCGTGATTTTTATCTGTGACCTTTCATTTGTGATATTTCTTTGTTATGACATTTGATCTTTCTTTTATATCATCTTGTTATGATATTTTATATGGTATGAATTGTTATATCTATCCTGATAATGTTATTGCTGTTTATTTTATTAGGTTATATGCATATTAGAAATATTTGTAAATTGATAACATGACTATAATTGTGATATCTGTGTGTATGGAATGACTTGTCATTCGAATCATTCTTTGCTACCGTACTAGTATTGGTGAAAGGGGATCTCACCTCTTTATTGTATTGCTATGTTGTGTTGTGTTGTTAAAATCGTATAGTAGGCGGAGTAAACCTATTGGAGGCCATATTCTGAAGATGGTGACGGCGTCGAAGAGTGACCTTTAGACTTCAACAGGATGCAGTTGGTGGAGACATGGATCTTGTAGGTTGGGTTTTTTTTCCGTTAGGGTTGTTACCGTGCTATTAGTAGTAACCTTCATTGGGTTTGCTACTGTTTTTCTGAGTCTGTAAATTACATGTTTTACTTCTATAATGAATATGTGATGGTATTTAGATTATGTATATTAATCAATTCAATTTAATTTCAGTTTTCTTATAATTTTTGGTAAGTTTATATTTTCGCGAAATGAAATTTTAAAATTCATCTTTTAACAATCAAAACTTTTATAAAATGATTTCAGTTGATTTTATATTTTATTTAAAATGTGACGCCCTACGGAGGGTGTTACAGGCTCCATGCAACAACCCGCTAGACCTTCGAAGGTTCTTATCCAACGAGCAAGAGCTTGGTCGCTTCATTACCCATTTCTGGGAGCTTAATATGGTGTAACCGAAGTACCTCAACTTGGGTTTTCTTTGAAAAAGAAGGTGGATTTGCTTTTCTTTGAACCATCCTAGCTCCTAAAGGTGGGAACTACGCCTACCTAAGGAAAGATGATGTGTTCATGTTGTGGATCCTAAAGCGAGGATACCAGATTAACTGGCCCGTCTTTATCATGAAGCATATGATGAGGGCAAAAGGTAAAGAGCGGTCTGAGCTACCCTATGGAGTGATCATCACTGCCTTTCTAGGCAAGTACCCTCAAATTCTGGAAACCGAGCGAGCGACTTCACTGACCCATCATCATGTGTTTGGGTCCTTTACTCTAAACAAAATGAAGATGATCAAGACCGATGAAGGCTGGGTGTTCCCAGTTGAAGTTGAAGATGATGAAGACAACCCTCAAGGTGAACTAGCTGATCCTGTTGCCCCTACTGCTGCTGGTCCAGTTACTCTGGATCAAGTCATGGCCACCTTACAGGACAACCGAGCTTATATGGAGGATAACCGGGCTTACCTGGAGCACACCTTCTCTGTCTTGTTTGATCGTCTTGAAGGTGTTGAACGTGAGCTAGCTGCCTTACGTGCCTTGCTGACTCTGAGAGATTCTGACTCCCCTCCTCCTCCACCAGATGCCTACTTTTAGGCTTTGTTTTTAGTTTTTTTTTTTGTTTGTATTGGCTACATGTTTTTAATTATGCAAAATTGTAAATGTATGTTGGCCAATTTAATTATAAATGAAATCAGTACTCTTTGATGCATTATGTATCTCTCTCTCTGCCTTTCATATATATATCTATTATATCTTTTTTATTATGCCAAAGGGGGAGAATTATAGAACCAGTAAATTTTGAGAAACGACAGGTAACTTAAGTAAACACTTATTGGATTTCAAAAATAAGGGGGCACGTATCTCTGATTTAAATCACCTCTTACGTAAAAGAGGGGGAGTAAATCTCTTAACCTATCTTTTGAATTCAAATTTATATGAACTAATGTTTTTCTCAATGATAGTTTGTCGTCATCAAAGAAGGGGAGAATGTGATTACCAGGCACCAATGAAGATGAGTTTTGATGATAACAAACATGAAGATGATGAAAAGACCAAGTCCAAGATCTTCAAAGATTAGCTTTAGGACTTAGGATATTTTTGTACGGAGGTCTTACTAGGATATCGCATTATTTGGTTTAAAAGATCTAAAAACTTGTTCCTTATAATTTAAACTAAAGTTTTAATATGGTTTTAAAAATCAAAAGATTTTAAAAATTCAGAAATCACCTGGGCAGTTTTTCTAAAGGCTTTTAAATGATTTTCTAATAGGGGTATTCGAATAACCCCTAAGGTATTCGAATAACCTGTTACGTTTTTCTTGTTTTCAAACAGAAGTATTCGAATAGCACAACAGGCATTCGAATACAGGATGTCTTAAAATCTGTTTTTCAAAATGAGGTATTTGAATAACCCATGTGGTATTCAAATACACCTGATTCATAAAAATGCTTTTAAACAGAAGCATTTGAATAGATTGAGAAGTATTTGAATAAACCTTTTTCGAACTGTTTTCTCCAAGGATTTTGAAACTAAGGTATTTGAATAACCTTATAGGTATTCAAATAACCCCTTGCAAATTTATTTTTCACTAAGCAGTGGTATTCGAATAACCATATAGGTATTCGAATAACCCACGAAGCCCATTTTAGAAAGAAACGAACATATTTCAAAATCAAATATGTAATTAATGCTTCCAACGGGCATTTGTGCTCAAAGGCTCTATAAATAGAGACCTTAGGTCACTTTTGTAGGTCCTGGACAATCTGAACTTATTTTACTTGTGCTAAAACATGGTTTACAATTTTTCTCTCTTATTATCTATGTTTTTTTGCTAATATTATGAGATATCTTTAGAAAGCTCTATAGTGCTTCAATTTGTGATATTTACTCTTTGTGCGAGTTTCTCTTTATCTATTTTTTGCTGTATTTCTGAGAGGGTGAGGTATCCCTCAAAGGCATTGTAACAAGGGTGAGGTATCCCTTGAAAGTTTGTGTAAGGGTGAGGTATCCCTAACAGTTTAAGGCTTTAGCACAAGGGTAGAGTTTCTCTGTGTGTGAAAAGTGCTCTTGTTTGTATAGGTCGCAAGCACCTGTTTTAAGCTTGTCTTGAATAGTAAAAAAATTTGAACTGTGTTTCGAGGACTGGATTTAGGGCACAAGTGGTTAGTGGTCGAACCAGGATAACTATCGTGCCTACTTTTCTTTTCCTTAATCTTTTATTTATCTATATTTATTTTATTATCTCTTGCAATTTATTTATTGGTTGTTCTTATTCTCTTCCTTTATTTTCACGCCTTTTTAACATTTTATTTTTAGCATATTTAATTTGTTTACACTTTTGCAAAAAGAATTTAATACTTAATTCACCCCCCTTGAGTACTAGAAGCCACTTGGTAACAAACTTGTTCCTTCTCCATGGAGCTAACCACAACTTTCAGAGAGAATGACCTAGTAGATTTGTCCGTAGCTCTGGTTGCCCCAGCCAAGTATTACATAGTCTAAACGTCATGTACAACAGGCATTGCACCGGACAGTCTACGTTAGATCGTGATTAAGAATAGTATTTTGTCGAGATCACTAGTGTGTTGCCTGGTACCACGACCCAAAGAAGCTACCAACTGCCCTCATGTGAAATTTTCCGCACACCAACGCCTCCAAGTTCACTCAATGAACAAAACTATGCCTATCGTACCCATACTATAGTGTAATTCATCTCTTAAACAACTTGCCAATATCAACCAAATTGACACATTTCTCTAAGCATGGTGCATGAGCCAAAATACATATATCATAATACTATGATTTCAAACAAACACACGCCATCACTTGGCAGTACCATTTTTTAACATAACCAGGTCCACCACTTTAACCCGACAGCAAACTATTGTTATTCTCAATCGCGTAAATATTTTAGCGCGTTTTCATAATCGTGCAACCTTTTTCTAACGTTTTCAAATCGTGTAAATATTTTTTGACATTTTTGAAATTGCATAGCATTTTTAAATCATTTTCTCAATCGTGTAACATTTTTAAATCGTTTTCTCAATCGCATAGTTTAAAAATCCTTATTTTAAATACGCGTAAGGTATTTCTAATATTTTTTTCAACTACATAAAATATTTCTTTACTGTCTAAATTAAATTTTGAAACTTTCTCCATTATATATTTATTTTTAGCTTTATTTACAGCATTACTATTTCCATTAAATTTTACCCTTCTTGGATTTAACTAATTTTATAGCTCAAAACTTGTTAATGCACTTCAAAACCCAAAAAGTGAGCTATACGTTAGTACTTTTCAAGTATTTATTTTATTTCTCATCCTTACTTAATTTCTCTAATTAAGCTCTAAAATAAATTCACTTCATTTTATTCTCTAAAATTCATTAAATTGAGTTCTCTTTAATTTACATAATTCTATACTTAGGAAATAATTTTGAATTAAAAACATCATAAGTAGGCATGTTGGCCAAAAATCATTCTATGCTTTATAAACCATGTTTAATTACTTCCCATCATCTAATCTCGTGTAAAAATTCTTAATCCAATTTATTATTATTAAATCACCTAATCCATGATTAGAAAATAATTTAGGACATCTTGGTCCTCTTTGTGGTGGTGAAGCCGTGAGCTTCATGGGTTCTTTGGAACCCTCATGCAAATCCTCATCATGTTATTCACATCCTACTACATACCATAACTCATGCTTTCATAAACACATATTAAGACATATATCAAAGTTATAGACATGCGTGCATCAAAAATCATCACAAATAGGAAAAACTTTAAACAATCAAGTGAATGAATCCTTATGGATTCTTCACCACAAACAAATCCATTTTCTCACCACCAATACATGGTTGATGAGATTAAATCTCCCTCTTACCTCTAAGGAAGACAAAATCCTTCTTGGATGCTTTCCTAGTGATTTTCGTGAACCTCCAAGAAAACCCTAACAAACTTAAACAATTTACAAAGTCACAAACAAAGCTTGACAAAGAGAAACCATGGATCAATCATGGCTTAGAACTTCAAGGATCAATTTAGAAACAAGAAACAAGGATTTTTACCTTGTATAAAAGAAACTTCAACCTTGTTTTCCAAGCACAAGATGAATGATTTTGAAGAAACTTACAACATGAAAGATGTCTAGAATGTGTTACCAAGTGGCCCCAATACTCAAGAGGGGGGTGAATTGAGTTTTAAAAACTAGTTTACAAAACTTTCTTAAATCACTTGAATATTGATTTTCGTTGAAGCTATTGATTGCTAGAAATGAATGAATAGAGAGAATAAAGGGATTTCGCGTAGAAGTAAAATAACTAAGCAAGATAGAAAGATATATATTCAATAAAATAGTATACAAAATAAGGAGATGAGTTTAGGGAGACAAACACAAAGCTTTATCCTGATTCAACCACTAATCCACTTGTGGTCTACGTCCAGTCCTCAAGTAAACACCCGAGATTTCCACTATATCTTCAAGCTTCAACAGGTGATTGATAACCTTTATAAGTTGGAGCACTCAACACCTTGGGATACCTCACCTTTTGTGCTTGAGTCTCAATAACAAAGGGATTCCTCACCCTTACAAACTTTTGAGGGATACCTCACCCTCATAATCCTTTTCTGAATAAACAAAGTGTAGATGAATGAATACTCTCACAAGAGTGGATAATACAACTTGAAGCTTATGGGTATCAAGGATTCACTCTATTCAAGCTCAAAAACATGGTATCATGGAAGTGATATAGAAAACGTAAATTCAATGCTTTTGAACGTTTTTCAGATTGATTGACCAACTAACATAAATGCCTAACAACTTAGTTTTATATCCAAAAGAGATTTTGAGCCGTTGAGGGTAGTTAGAAACATTAAATGCTCTGTAATAGAGCCGTTGTTCGTGTTTTCTGATTTCCCAACTAACCAGTTAGGAAGTATTCCTAATTGGTTAGGTCTCCATTTCAATTCCTAAGATTGCTTCTGTTTTAACCACTAACCGGTTAGGCAACAAGCCTAATCGGTTAGGCCTTCACTAGAGGCCTTCATACGAGACATTCTAACCGATTGGCATAATGCCCTAACCGGTTAGGTTATATAATTTTTAGCTACTGGAAATATATATAACCGGTTAATTAAATGTTCTAATCGGTTAGGCCCTAAAACAGCAGTTTCACGTTTTCACTTAAAACTTTGCTAACCGATTACCTATTTTATCTAATCGGTTAGGTCCTTAAAAGAAAAATAGAGAAAAACTTATGTTTTATGTAACCAAGGTTTTCCAAATTAATTTCATTCTTTTTAAAACCATTATGCTTAAATCAAAATGCATTTTCATACGTGTAAAACATGATTTTGCAATCCAATGATGTAAACCTATAATTTGAATCCCAAAATACCTTTACACAAGATCTAAGGACCTATATGCTAAACTTGAGTCCCTTGGTAATTGATCTTCACATTTTTGTTTCCTTTCTTGTTTGTTGTCATCAAAACCATCATTTATGTCAATACTAATCATAGAATGGTGTTTAGGTTTAAGAAGTGGTGTTGGATAAAATTTTAGAAGAGTAGAAGTATGAAAATGGTGTGGAGGTCGTGAGGTGCTCAAGAGAGAAAAGGAGAGAATTTTGGTGAAGCTTGCTTTAGAAAATGGATGAAGATGAAATAAACTAACTAAATGTCATCCTTAGCTCCTCCTAGAGCCTTATGGCCGTGGAGCTCCCAAAGGAGGTGGCCACTTTGGTTGACCACTCAAGACTCCTAATGGCCTTAGTTGAAATCAATGGTTGATCTTCAAAGCTTTAGCTCTAAGCTTGTTTCCTATAGGCTTAGATACTTGAGTCATTTAGTTCTTGAAACTTCTTGTAGGTGCCTTGACCAAATTGCTCAATGGAAGAGCAAACCAAGTTTTAGTTCATTTGTTTTCTAGTTAGGCATAGGTAAATCTAGTTTCTAATTCCTTTGCTTCTTAATGAAACCAAGCTAACCCAGTTTGATCTCCTAGTTACTAAGGTGTGAATCATCAATGTCTAGAAGAATAGTGAAGCTTCCTAACTATGGGTTCAAAGGAAAAGCTAACTAAGTTTCATTCTATTTAGCTACTACATAGAATATAGACTAACTTAGTTAGGTTTTCCAGTTACTAATCTAACTAGTCCAACCGCTTTCGTTGACTACTAACCATTGGCTTAGGAAATTCAAGCCAATATTGTTGACTAATTCCTATTGGTTCACTTAATTGTAAGTCACAAAGACTTTTTCGGTTCGTATTATGCACTGGACAGAAGCTACTGCTTTGAAGTCAGTAGGTACTGTCCAACAAATAATAAAATAATATTAAAATATAAAATATTTTTATTTCACAGATAAATTCTCAAAATTAAAAGATTGATACATATATTACTCGGAATTGGGTTTAGTAAGATCCCCCAGCTCTGAATAATTAGATAAAGATTTTCCCTGGCCCGAAAATTATTTTTTTTTGACTCGGAGTAAATTATACACAACGATCAAATACAGTCACGAAATAGTCAAAATAAATTTACAGTACACAGAAAACACAAAATAGTACAATTCAGACATTACTGTAAATTAGCAAATTTTGGGGTGTTACAATTTGTAGATGTTGCTTTTAGACAGTAGTTAGTGATTTTGCTATCATAACAGGATATTAGTTTCCTTGTGGCTTGTATAAAGCCTGATAAGTTTTTCACTTTTTTCCTTATCTTATGAGTTATGACTTTTTTTATGTCACAAATTTTAGTCTGGATGGTAATTTTTATTAAGAATTTCAGTAGTTGAAGGAATGAATGGTTGATAATGCAGCACTTTGATGACCGTCTACTGTAAAAGAAGTATATGCTCTGACTCTGGTTTTTTTTTTGGTTGTTGTTTAAATTATTAAAGTGGCAAATGTTCTTGACCTTCAGATTGACTGTGCTAATACAAAAGCAGTAAAACTTTGCTTGGGAGGTCAACCATGAAAGCAATCTATCTTCTACAAAGATTGATAGAGAGGTATCAGTGGAAACAAAAAGACCTACACATGGTTTTCGTTGATCTGGAAAAAGCCTAGGATATGGTACCGAGAGAGGTCTTGTGGAAGGCTCTGAAGAAGAAAGGAGTTTGTTTCGCTTATATTTGAGCAATCCAAGATATGTATGATGAGGCTAAAACTTGTGTGAGAACACAAGGAGGGGTTACAGAAGATTTTCCTATAACTATAGGACTGCACCAAGGGTCAACTTTGAGTCTATATCTTTTTAGCTTGGTCTTGGATGTGCTTACTGCGCATATCCAAGAGCCGGTGCCACAATGCATGCTTTTTGCAGATGATATAGTCTTAGTTGGAGAGTCGAGAGAGGAAACAAATGGGAAGCTAGAGCTATGGAGACGAGCTTTGGAAGAACATGGCTTTCGTATAAGCAGGAGTAAGATGGAGTATATGGAATGTAAGTTCAGTAAAAAGCGTGCTAATACTAGCTTAGTGATGAGAATTGGGGACCACATCATACCACAAGTCACATGGTTTAAGTATCTTGGATCTATCATACAAAATGACGGAGAGATAGAGGGAGATATAAATCATAGGATTCAAGCGGATGGATGAAATGGAGGAGTGCTTCAGGAGTGATTTGTGATAGAAAAGTATCTCTCAAGCTTAAAGGTAAATTTTACCGCATAGCTATACGGCCCGCGATGTTGTATGATACTAAATGTTGGGTGGTAAAAAGCCAGCAAGAGCATAAGATCAGTGTCGCAGAGATGAGGATGTTGCGCTGGATGTGTGGCCATACAAGACAAGATAGGATTAGGAATGAATGCATTAGAGGAAAAGCAGTGGTAGCACCTATTGTGGAAAAGATGGTAGAATCTCGCATCAGGTGGTTTGGACATGTAAGGAGAAGACCCATAGAAGCCCCAGTAAGAAGAGTAGATCAGGTGGAGGATAGTCCAATAGCAAGAGGTAGAGGGAGACCAAGAAAGACTATAGGTGAAACTATTAAAAAAGATTTAGATTTGAATGACATTTCTGAAGACTTAGTTTATGATAGGGCACAATGGCGACATTTGATCCATATAGCTGACCCCACCTAGTGGGAAAAGGCTTATTATTGTTGTTTATCTTATTGATGAGATGATTGATAAAGTAGTCTCTTTCTAGCAATGGTTAATCCAATAGCAATGGCACTGGTGGTGATTCTCCTAAGGTGGGCTTATAAGGCCTTAAAGGCCCCTCCTTCTGAAATATGTGGATCAGTAGGTGGTCCTCTAGTCACTTCATATAGAGTGAAACTTAGTGATGGGAGGCATTTGGCCTACTACAAGTTTGGTGTTCCAAAGGAAGAAGCTTGGTACAATATCATTGTCATCCATGGATTTCACAGTTCCAAAGATATAAATTTGCCAGTCTCTCAAGTATGAACTTGCTCTTCTTTTATTTACACTCCAGTCTGGTTTAATTATATACCATTAGTAATGGTTGCTCTTCTTTTATTTACTGTGTATTCTATTTGCTGCTTCATCATCACATTAGGAACTAGTATTAACAAAAATGTTATTGTTGATTTGTAATACTAATCATATGCATGATGAAATTAAATCTCTGGTAAGTGCTGTTATGTGAAGGTGTTGCTGTTATCAAATTTATCCTCTTAATTTCATGGAGAATAACTAAGATGCTTTTTAAGTCCAAAGCTCATGATACTTCACAAGTTGACTAATTATGCAAAGGAAGGTTAAATAGTTAACAACCAAGGTCTTATTAAAATAGTAAAGTTTCAACATTTCAAGTTAAAAGAAATATTAGAACGAATCAAGTTTAAAAAATAATAATCAAAATTTCAAAGACATATTATAACTTGTTTAGTGTGCATTATGTGTACTACATGAAAAAAGAGAAGTTATAGGTTGTGATACAAATGTATGTAAACGAATAGATTCATGGCAGTTAGTTTCAAGCATACCTTTTGAAGATTTGATTGTAGAATCTAAATTAATTTTGTACTATGAATGTTATTGAACCTTTTGCTGTTATTAGAAATTGTTAAAAGTGAATGATCTTGAACAAGTTTAGGATGCCCATCATGGCAATTAAGTATATAGATATTGTTGGGAATTTGCGGATCAAAGTCTCGCAGCGGAATAACAGAATTCCCTCTCAGGATCCATGCAAAAAATCCATAATCCGAGTTTTTAAATTGTTTTACCTCTTGAAGCGTGATAGACACAAGCGAGGTGAATCACCAACACCGTAATAAATTACGACGATGTTTCTGCGGTATCCACACGAATAAGACTTGCAAAAGGAGTCACGCCTCTGTTTTCGTAGTGCTAGTCTGCGAAGAGAGGAGAAGAAGACCTCACTATCTCTCACTCACTTTAATCATGTAGGTGCGGCTAGGGTTGTGATGTAACCTAGTAGCAGCCCCTTTAGCATTTATGTATTATTATATTAAACAAAGGCTGCCTTAAGTGAGTGTGAGCAGTAGCAAGGTAAGTGGTGCAACCCTAAACCCATCTGTCATGAGTTAGGCCCACATTGAATCCGAGTCCAACTTGGATTACATGATTACTCCAATTTAGTACAAATAAGTGTGCGACCCTACGATTTTGTGCATTGTTCTCATGACGTTGGTAGTAATATTAAAATCTCATTTTAATATTACAAACAATAAGCGGTATCTAGCAACACATCACTGTGCTACCCAAGTAATGAGAATGTCGGTGATTTGACATAACCTATCCGTGACCAATGTTTCCGTGTAGTTTAGTCCCTTTGTCCAGGATATCCGATTGAACACAAGGCATGGAATGTGTCACCCTTGTTTAGTTCAATCTTCAGTTTCCTGATTCCCGAGTAGACATAGTAATAGCAAATAAGATCAATATCTCATATTGACTTATTTGAGCATGGCCATGCATTTTAGTCTCACCAATCAATCGGGGGGCCCGAAGAAGATATCGCTCTGTTATGTAGGAGGGACAAATCCCATCTAGGTCACTCACATTCCTCCACATGTATTGCGGCATGTCTAATAACCAACGTTATAATCATCTTGTTACAGATGACGTTTGATGGCATTAAAACACACAACTCCTCATGTAGGAATAGTAGTGATTTCAGTCAAAGGACCATATACACCATTATCACTATGAGAATCGCTATGACACTCACGTAACGATCCACGTAGCGTTCTCATGGCGAGGTCTGGTCCAATACATCATTACTCTAATATGTATCCATGTGTAGACTTGATATCTCATATCCATGACCCGTGAGATGTGGTCATCGGCTCTACGCACATACTAGCCTCAATGTATTATTGTTGTCCTAATTAACAATAATACTTGACTAGGGACATTTAAGAATAGTGTTTTATCCAATAGGATCTCACGATCAAGTCATCTACTTGATGTCCTATGGTATCAAACTTACTAAGGACTTTATTATGTTTACCAAAAAGAACACAATAAATGAAATGCCTCATATAAAATAACATAATATAATGTATGTAAATACAAACAAAATGTATTGGCCACTAGGGCATACACCAACAGATATTCTTAAGTAAAATAAGAATAATGTTTATTGAAAAGCAACAGTCATATATGTAATAACATGGCATTATATATTCACTTACAAATGAAAAGGCTAAATAGAAGTTTAATGTGTACTTTCTCCTGAGGATTTGACTTGGTCAAATTCTGTTCCAATAATCTGATTGGAAAATGGTATGTTATCGATGTCCATGAAAGATATTTGATTTTGGTGGGAGTTATCAGTGATTGAAGGTGGAAATGAAGTAGAAATTACCTCAAGGTCATTACTCTTCTTTTATTTACACTCCAGTCTGGTTTAATTATATACCATTAGTAATGCTTGCTCTTCTTTTATTTACTGTGTATTCTTATTGTTGCTTCATCATCACATTAGGAACTAGTATTAACAAAAATGTTATTGTTGATTTGTAAAACTAATCATGTGCATGATGAAATTAAATCTCTGGTAAGTGTTGTTATGTGTAGGTGCTATGTATTTTTCAGTTGCCTGTTTTTTTATTATTTATGCAAATAAAAAGTTATATTAAACTAAATATAGATATAAAGATTCTAGTTGTACACCAACCACTATTTCTTGAAATATATAATTTGAACGACCAATCACTCTTTAGTATATCAATATCTTTAAATTAGTATATATATATATATATATATATATATATATATATATATATATATCATGGTATGACATGTATATTAATATTTTATAGAAATTAAAATCTTCATACTTTTACACCAAAAAAAAAAAATCTTCATAATTTTGTGCATTGTATACATTTATTCAATAGTTTTAAAATTTTATTAAGATGTAAGATTTAATTTAATTAAAATTTTCTAATTTAATTAAAATTTTATGCAGCTTTCTCAACATTTTCCTGTGGTGATGAAGCGAGAAGAAGAGGAGGACGAGGGCGAGAAGGAGTTTTTATTATTAGAGTTTAGTTTGTGTTGTGTTTAACTTTCTTATATTTGAAATATTGTAGTAATGAGATATTGTAGACAATGCTTAGTTTAGTTTATTCTAGAATGTCTTGATGTTTAAATGATATATTCTAAAGACTAAATTAGTTTAGTTTACGTTATTTTTTATTTGTGTTTGGTTATATATGAGATTGTTGATTGTTATTTATTAGGTATTTTAGAAATTTGGATTTTAATAAATTTGAAAATAATTACAAATTCATATCATAAATTAGAGATCAAATATATAAAAAAAGACATTTAGCAATCGATTTAGAGATTGATAAACTAGTTTCGTAAGAAATTGAGCCTTTTAGAGACCGATTTAGCAACCGATAAATTAATCTTTATTTTAGAGACCGATTTAGTGACAAATTTTATAAAATATATAATATATTTAGAGTTTTAGAGACCGATTTAGAGACTGATTTAGAGACCGATAAACCAGTCTCTAGTTTAGAGATTGTGTCAGCGACTGCGTCAACGACTACTTTTATAAAATATATAATATATTCATGTTCTCAGAGACTGATTTAAAAAAATCAGTTTCTAAATCAGTCTCTAATATACTTTTTTGAAATATAATTGACCAATATTTGATAAAAAATTAGCGACTAATTTAGAGACTGAAAAAATCGGTCTCTTTAAAATCGGTCTCTAATATTTAGCGACGAGACTTTTAGAGACCGATTTAAATCGGTCTCTAACTATTTTAGAGACCGATTTTTTTAATTTAGAGATTGATTTTTTGGTCTCTAAAACTCAAATTTCTAGTAGTGAAGACATGTTCATGCAATTTATGGTTAAATCTGATTCGTACAAGACTAAAACTGATGCTTATCTAGCCAAAAACTATTCTATTCTTCATAGCCAAACATCTTCAATGAGGGCTCTTGAGACACAAGTGGGGCAGCTAGCCAATGCAATAAACAATAGGCCCCCGGGGACTTCTTCAAGTGATGATACTAATAATCCTAAGGGTAAGGAGATTTGTCACGCCATATCACTGAGGAGTGGTAAAGATATTGAAGGGAACCCCGGGACAAGGCTGTTTCAAGAAGAAGTTGAGAAGAAGAGGGATGAAGAGGTTGTAGTGAGTAAGGAGGATGAAGGTAATGAACAAATTGCCAAGAAAGAGGGTGAAGGCCAAAAAAAGGAAGTCAAGCCTTATGTGCACCCTCTACCATTTCCCAACCAGCAAGCTAAGCAGAAGATGGATGCTCAATTCAAAAAATTTTTGGAGATTTTCAAGAAACTTCACGTCAACATACCATTTGTAAAGGCATTGGAGCAGATGTCGGCTTATGTGAAGTTTATGAAGGAAATTTTGACCTAAAAAGCCTTGGTGATTGTGAGACTGTGGCACTGTCTGAGGAGTGTAGTGCCATCCTACAAAATAAGTTTCCTCCTAAATTACAAGATCCGGGAAGCTTCACAATTCCTTGCATTATTGGAGAGCAGCTCTTTGGGCAAGATTTATGTGATTTTGGAGCAAACATCAACTTTATGCCCCTATCTATTTTCCAAAGACTAGGCTTGGGGGAGTGCAAGCCAACTTCGGTTACCCTTTAGCTACCTGATCGCTCATATGCTTACCCGAGATGAGTTATGGAGGATGTGCTAATCAAGGTCAACAAGTTTATCTTCCCTGCTGATTTCATTATCCTTGATATGGAGGAAGACGGAATGTTCCATTGTTCTTGGGCCGATCATTCCTTGCCATAAGGAGAACTCTCATTAACGTGCAGAAAAGTGAATTAACTATGAGAGTGCATCAAGAGGTAATATTTAATATTTTTAAAGCAATTAACATGCCTAATGATCATGAGGTATGCTCCTACATTGGTGAGGTTAGTCAAGTTGCCAACCATGCATTTTAGGCTAATGTTATTGAAAATTCTCCATCTTTAAATTTGTCATCTGATGTTGAGCATTTTGATAGGGATGATAGTAGAAAATGCATTTAGCCACTTGATTTTTCTCCTAAGTGTTGCAGGTTATCAAAGTTTGAGCTTGTGGGGTTCCAAGCATCTAAAGATGCATCAATGCCTTCCATTGAGGGGCTATCAAAGCTTGACTTGAAGCCATTGCCTAACCTTGTACAATATACTTATTGGGGAAGACCACCAGAGAAGATTGATAGAGAGGAGACCTCCCTCAAACAGGCTGCCCCAAGTTGAAGAAGCAGAAAAAGTCCTGCCTGGACTATAAAAAAAGCACCTTTTTGAGATGGATGCACCTATATGTGTTTAATTCTTTCATTTTGAGTCTAGTATGTAATGTATTGGAATTGGAAATTTCATGTTATTTTGTTGATGCATGTATGTGTTAAACTTGCTAGACAGTTTTAAAAGGTGGTAGATGTTAGCCATGGCAACCATCACCAAAGAGGGGGGTGAATTGGGTTATTACAAATTTTTAAAACAACATTAAGAAATTATGCATTTTGATATTTTCAATTAACACATGCAATGGAATAAGTTTAATAAAGATACAACTATTATAGATTACCCAAATACAACTTGAGTTATGAGATAAATCAAGCAAATAAACTAAATATCAAATTCAACTCAAGCATATACAATTAAAGCATAAATGTAAAGGAGATAGAAACTTTTTGAAAACTTTTATCAAACACATGAAAAATAATTTTCTTTGAAGCTATTTATCAATTAAAAGGAATGAATAGAGAAGATAAAAAGATGCACTTGTAAATGAACAATCCACATAGAAAGTATTCAAGCAAATATATAAAATTAAAACGTAAATATATAAAATTAAAACACAAATATAAAGGAGTTTAGGTTTAGAGAAGCAAACACAATGATTTATCCTGGTTCAGCTACCAACCACTTGTGGCCTACATCCAGTCCTCAAGTAACCACTGGAGATTTTTTTACTATCAATGCAAGCTTGAACAGGTGCTTGCTACCATTACAGACTAGAGTGCTCCTCACATCTTGGGATACATCACCCTTGTACTTGAACCTCAACTTTTAGGGATACCTCACCCTTACAATTTCTCTGAGGGATACCTCACCCTCGTTACAATTTCTTTGAGGGATACCTCACCCTCGTTACAAAGAATTAAAGAGTAGAAGAAAGAAGTAACTCTCTCAAGAATATGTATTACAAATTGAAACACTATGAAACTCTTTTAGGATATCTCAAATTTTGGCGAAAAGAGCATAGGAAATAATAAAAATATGAAAAGGTTCTTTGATGACGATACTGAGGAGGAGGAGGATCCTTCCAAGGGCCCAAATCCTTAGTCTTTAGAAGTTCTAGTTAAGCAGTTTATGTTTTGATGTATATGTTTTACATATTTATCTTTTGGATTACAATGTATTTATGTAAATTATTAGTGAACAAAGTTTCAGTATATATGTATATTACGGTGAGTTTTATTTAGTTATATGTTGTACTTATGGGTTTTATTTATTTTCAGTTATCCGTAAATGAAATTTTGAAATTTGTGTTTTTACAAGATTAATTCTTTTACAACTTGGGTAAGTTATATTAGTATTAGTCTTAAATGTGATACCCTATTGTGGGTGTTACATTAATTGGTATCAGAGCTCCAGTTAGAGTCTTTTGGATTTTTGTGGTTAGGTCTATTTTGCTTGTGCCATGTGATTCTCTGTGTTTGGTTTCCAAAAAGTTACATCTGACTCTTATTGTGTTTTGTTTGGCTGCTTGTGAAAAAAGAAATGTCTCATGGTAGAGGTACACATGCGAATGTAGGATGCAATAATGACCCAATGACAACGGCTGCAGAAGCAATGCAACGAATGACAGACATAATTGTGCAATAGAATCAACGAGCTGCACAACAACAAGAAATAAATGATGATGCCTAGAATTTGTCTGAGTTTCGTCGAAACAATCTGCCATAGTTCAAAGGCGAGTTTGATCCAGAGAAGGCAAGTTTATGGATCCAAGAGCTAGAAAAAAGTTTTGAAGGAATGGGATGTGCGGATGATCGCAAGGTGACTTATGCCACATTTATATTAATGGGAAATGGTGAAAATTAGTGGAAAGCAACTCAGAGAGTACTACAAGCTTAAGGAAGGGGAATTACGTGGGAGGTATTTTATGAAGTATTTCTAGAAAAATATTTTTCGGATAGTGCAAGGTATGCCAAGGAAATGAAATTTCTTGGGCTAAGACAACGTGGAATGACGATTAGAGAGTATACTGCAAAGTTTGAGAGCTTGTCAAAGTTCTCATAGTATTTTTAAATCCAGCCAGATGAGGTGTGGAAATGCCGTAAATTTGAAGAAGATCTAAGAGTTGAGTTAAAGCGAGGGGTAGTGCCAACGAGAATGAATCAGTTCTCAGCCTTGATGGACATATGTCATAGACTTGAAGAATTGGAACCATCTCGAGATACAATGAATCGTAACTTTGGACCATCTAGGTTCCAAAGAGGAGGAAAACAACTACAACAACTGGTTTCAACGGAAACCATATTCCCGACCATTAGGAAGCCAACAACAACAACAACAACAGCCACGTGGAGGAGGTTCTAGTAGCAATCATTTTGATCATACTATGGCACCTCCAACGAAGTGTTTAAAGTGTGAAAAGGGTCACATGACAAAGGATTGCACAATTAGAGGGATAATTTATTTCAAATGTGGAAAGCCTGGTCATATCTCGAGGGATTATGATCAAGCGAAGGTGGAGCCTTCAGTAAGTAACGTTCGTACTGCTAAGCCACAAGTTGGTGGGCGAGTGTATACGATGAGTGGAGCTGAAGCCTCCTAGTCTGAAGATCTTATCAAGGGAGAAGGTGTCATATTAGGTAATCTTTCAACTATACTATATGATTCGGGTGCAACTCATTCATTTATTGCATATGACTGTGTGGATCATTTGGGATTGTCTGTGTCTTCTTTGAATTTTCAATTAATTGTTTCTACACCAATTGTCAAGCTGTTAGTACTTCTAAAATATGCCTAAATTGCCCTGTTACTATTGATAATCGAGTCTTTTCTATTAATTTAATTTGTTTTCCTTTTACCAAAATAGATGTAATCTTAGGAATGGATTAGTTATCTTCTAACCATATCCTGTTAGACTATTCTAAAAAGACCTTAGTATTTTCGAAGGACGAGATTTCTGGATTTTTGACTGCCAATTAAGTCGAAACATTATTGAAGGATGGAGCCCAAGGATATATGTTGTTGTCTTCTTTAGAAGTCAAGAGTGAGAAAGATGTGAATGTTATTTCTGTTGTTAAAGAGTTTCCTGAAGTTTTTCCTGATGATGTACTCGAATTACCACCGGAAAGAGAGATAGAGTTTCCTATCAATCTCGTGCCAGGAGCTGGTCCTATTTTGATTGCACCGTACCAGATATTGCCATCAGAATTAGTAGAGTTAAAGAAGCAATTAGAGGAACTATTAGAAAAACAGTTTGTGAGACCTAGTGTTTCACCATGGGGAGCTCCAGTGTTATTAGTCAAGAAGAATGATGGAACTTCACGTTTGTGTGTGGACTACCGCCAGTTAAATAAAGTTATGATAAAGAATAAGTATCCACTTCCAAGGATTGATGATTTGATGGACCAATTGAAAGGAGCAGTTGTTTTCTCTAAGATTGATCTGAGATCTGGTTTTCTTCAAAGAGCATGATGAACATCTCAGTATAGTTCTCAAGATTTTGAAGGAGAAGAAATTGTATGCAAAGTTATCAAAGTGTGAATTATAGTTGGAAGAAGTTCGGTTTTTAGGTCACGTGATTTCCAAGGAAAGAATTGCGGTAGATCAAGCAAAGGTGGAAACAGTTCTTCAGTGGGAAAGGCCAAAGACAGTGATTGAGACTCAAAGTTTTGTTGGATTAGTAGGGTATTCTCGTAGATTTATTGAAAGTTTTTCCAAGATAGCCGGACCTCTTACATAGTTCACTAGGAAGAATCAAGCTTTTACCTGGACAAATACGTGCGAAAAGAGTTTCTAAGAGTTAAAGAAAAGGTTGACTACTGCACTAATGTTGATTCTACCAGATCTAAATGAGTCTTTTGAGATATATTGTGATGCTTCTTATCAAGGATTAGGATGTGTATTAATGCAGAATAGAAACGTGGTAGCATATGCTTCGAGACAACTGAATGTACATGAAAAGAATTATCCAACGCATGATTTGGAATTAGCCGCAGTTGTTTTTGTGTTGAAAATTTGGAGGCATTTTCTATATGGGGCTACATTCAATATCTTCAGTGATTATCAGAGTTTGAAGTATTTGTTTGATCAGAAAGAGTTGAACATGAGATAGAGGAGACGGTTGGAATTTTTGAAGGATTATGATTTTCAACTTCAATATCATCCTAGAAAGGCGAATGTCATGGCAGATGCTTTGAGTAGGAAAATGCTTAGTGTCTCTACCATGATGATCAAATAGGAAGAATTAATAGAACAGTTTAGAGACATGTGGTTATCAGTAGAATTATCACCAGGAAGAATTCGTCTGAATATGGTAACTATTTTAAATGATTTACTAGAAGAGATTCGAGAGAAGTAGGGAGATGACCAATGTTTACAAAATGAGAGAGTGCTAATGAAGCAAGGTCATGCATCAACGGTTAAGGAAAGACCTAACGGGGTCCTAAAGTTTAAAGGTAGAATCTGTATACCCAGTGATCCCGAGCTTAGGAAAACGATTCTTGATGAAGCTCACACGAGCAGGTTGAGTATACATCCCAGAATGACCAAAATGTGCGGTTATTTTGGCAGCCTGGAATGAAGAAAGATGTTGTGGAGCATGTGTCATCTTGTCTTGATAGAGATCCAAGGTTTACATTAAGGTTTTGGCAAAGTTTACAAGAAGAAATGGGGACTAATCTTTGATTGAGTTCTGCTTACCATCCGCAGATTGATGGTCAAACTGAGAGGACTATCCAGTCATTAGAAGATTTGTTAAGAGCTTGTATGTTAGAACAAACAGGGAGTTGGGATGAATTATTTCCTTTGATGGAATTCACGTACAACAACAGTTTTCACTCAAGTATAGGGATGGCAACCTATGAAGCACTGTATAGATGATGATGCCGAACACCTTTGTGTTGGTATCAAGATGGAGAGAGTATGACAATAGGACATGAAATGGTGTAATAAACAACGAAAAAGGTAAAGATGATTAAGGAGAAAATGTGAACAACTCAGAGTTAGCAGAAAAGCTATGCGGATAAAAGAAAGAGACCTCTTGAATTTGAAAAAGGTGAGCATGTGTTCTTATGAGTCACACCCACATTAGGAGTCAGAAGAGTTATAAAATCCAGAAAACTCACTCCTAAATTCATTAGACCCTATCAAGTTCTTTGTCGGATAGGTCCAGTAGCTTACCAGATAGCTTTACCACCCTTTCTCTCCAATCTTCATAATGTTTTTCATGTATCCCAGTTAAGAAAGTATATTCCCGATCCAACTCATGTCATTCAGCCCGATAAGGTACAATTGAAAGAGAATTTGATATATGAGACACTTCTTGTTAAGATTGAGGACAGAATAGTAAAATAACTCAAAGGGAAGGAGATTCCGTTGATAAAAGTAATCTTGAACGAAAAGACAGGAGATGCTATATGGGAATTGGAAGATAAAATGAAGGAGCAATATCCATAATTGTTCTAAGGTACGATAAATTTCGAGGACGAAATTTTTTTTTACTAAGGGAGAGTTGTAACACCCCGAAATTTTCTATTCCTTAGTAAATGTCTAATTGTACTATTTTGTGGTTTCTGTGCACTGTAAATTTATTTTGACTGTTCTAAGACTATTTTTGATCTTTGTGTGTGATTTACTCCGAGCTAGGAAAATAAAAATTTTCGGGCCAAGGAAAATCTTTGACGATTTATTCGGAGCCAGGGGAGCTTACTAAACCCGAATCCGAGAGGCACAATCCTTAATCTTTTGATTTTTAGAATTTATCTGTCTAATAAAAAATTTTCGTATTTTATTATCCATTGGACGATACCTATTGACTTGTGAGCAGTAGCTTCTGCCTATTGGGCAATAGATCTTGTAACTATTGTCCATTGGACAATAGCCATTAGAAAAAAAGTCTGGATGACTTGCTTTGTGAACCAATTAGAAGGCTTGAATCCTAATGTAAACCAATGGAAATTGGTCAACAAAAATGGCTTGGAAACTTAGTCATGAAACTAGATGAACTAACTAGTTAACCTAGGCATAATTGAAATACAATTGAATCAAAACTTAGTTAGTTTTCTCTTTGAGCTCCACAACTAAGGAGAGTTCTTGCACCATCTAGAATTCATGATTCATGCCATAACTCCTTAAGCATGAACCAATAGAAAGCCAAGTGACCAAAGTGTGACTAATTAATTACCTAAGTCATGTGCTACTCATAAACTTGGTAGCTAAGTTTCTTGCTCTCTTTGTGAAGCATTCCATGGCAAGCACTAGAGAAAATAGGATATTTCTATTTCATTTCTATCATACTTTGTGACTTAAGCCTTTCTCTCCATTCTCTCTCTTCCTAACACAACAAAAAAACTCCATTCTTTCCCTTGGAGAAGCTCTCAGCCAACCACCTAAAGAACACCATCCAAGTTTCTAACATTTCATCCAATCTCATTTTCTAAACCTAAACATTATTCTATGACCTTTTCATGTTGTAAACTTAACCTAGTTCTTCCATCTACTACCTTGAAATTAAGCTAGGATTTTCTACTCTACAAGGATTTTCTTGTGGTGATTCATGAAATTCATAGGAGGCCAAACAAGAAGGATTTTTGTCTTCCTTGAGGTAAGAGGGAGATTAACCTCATCAACCATATGTTGGTGATGAGGAAATGGAATTGTTTATGGTGAAAAATTCATAAGGATTTATTCACTTGATTGTTTAAGTCTTCATTATTTGTGATGGTTTTGATTGGTATGCTTTATAGCTTTGATAATATGCTTGAATATGTGATTATGAAAGCATATTGATTATTGTAAAAAGTAGGATGTGATTCACATGATGAGGAAGTGTATGATGTAACACCCCAATTTTTTTAGAAAAATATCCCGAATGTTCTGTTTGTTGTTTTTCAAGCTTTTGTGTAAATGATTGTTGTGTCTCTATTTTACTGTTTCTTGTTTTTCTGTATGAAATACAAATATGTTTTACAGGCTAAAATTTTATTTGATCGTTTTACGTAATTTGCTTCGAGACGGTAAAATAAAAATTTTCTCAAGCTACTATTTTATTTTTTTCTGGGAGATATACAGACAATTAATACTGTCTGTAATTTTATTTGAACGTTTTAGATGATTTGCTTCGTCGTGGGGAAAAATGAAAAAATGACCGTTACGTCCCGATTGTACTTGTTTTTAATTTTTCTATATGTTACGATTGCTTAATATTACTTGTTTGTGATTTTATTTGGACTTTTTGTGCGATTTGCTCCGGGACAGGAAAATAAAATTTTTCGGGCCGGGGAAAATCTTGTTTTAATTATTCAGAGCTGGGGGATCTTACTAATCCCAATTCTGAATGAGACGATAATTAATCTTTTAATTTTTAGGATTTAACTGTCAAATAAAATAATTTTGTATTATTATAATATTATTTTATTAGTCAGTATAATAAAATGACAGTGGACCCAAAAATGTTTTGCGGGACCCACATTTAGCTAAAACAGTTAATTTAGTAGCTTAATTAAGCATCATTAGTGAAGGAATTCTCTAGAACATGATGACTAAGTGTGGTGACTAGGCTAATTAGTGACTAAGCATGTGACTAGGTTAGATGACTATGCTAAACTCAACCAATGGGAGACAAGCTTGCTAACCAAGTTTTAATCTTGACCTTTGATTTATTCTAAGGCTTGGATGAAGCCAAACCCATGACACCTTGCATGGCTTTGAAGTCCACGGCCATATGGCTTTTGGAAGGCCATAATCACTTTGTCTTCATGTAATTTTCTCTCTTCTCTCTCTTCCAAAAACCCTAAACACCATTGAAGCTTCCTTGAAGCTAGTTTCGGCCAAGCACTATTCTACACCATCCAACCACCCAAAATTTTATCCAACCAAGTTTTCTAAACCTAAACACAATCCTAAGAACATCTCTAGTTGAGAGTTCTTGCAAAATCTTCCATTTGAAGCTTGGAAACCTACTTGGAAAATTTTACCTAGAAGGTAAAATTTCTTGTTTTCCATTTCTAAACTCTTTTTCAAAGTTCCAAGCCATGATTTCTCCATGGTTTAAGCTTTCTTTTATGGTTAGTAACTTGTAGATTTTGTTTAAGTTTGTTAGGTGATTTGAAGGAGAAAACCGAAACCTAGAAGAGAAGTGAAAGAATATTTTTGTCCTCATTTAAGGTAAGAGGAAGACAATTCTTATCATCCATGGGTGGTGGTAAGAAGAAGGAGATTGGTTGTTGATTGTAGAATCCATAAGGATTCCTTTGTTTGTGTTTGTTAGTAGCCTGTTTGTGTGATTGTTAGTAGCTTTCCTATTTGATGTTTGTAATAATTTGTATGATGTTGCATGTCTACAAGTTTTAAATTGCATGTCTACAAGCTTTGATAATTTGTATGTGTTAGAAATGCATGATAATGTATAGGATGTGAATAACATGCTAAGGAATGCATGAGTGTTCCAAAGAACACAACACCAAGGCTCACGGCCATTGACCCAAAAAGAGAACCAAAATGTTCTCATTATTTTCCTAAAGTGTAATTTAATTAACCTAGGAAAATTAACAAGAGATAGAATTGTTTAGATCAAGGAAAATGAATTTAGAAATCAAATGACCCAAATGTATATTTCGGCCAACATGCCAAACCAAGAATTCATGATTTCTAAAATCAATTCCAAACCATTTTCAAGTATAAAGATGCAATATATGTTAAAAAGAATTTTTCTAAAATGAGTTTTGAAGAAATAAATTGAATTGAATTAAGTTTAATCAACTAAAACTATTGATTTTATTGTTAGAAAAGAAATACAGTAACTTTCAAAAATTTCTAACATATAGCTCATACTGTATTTTGAAGTGTGTTAGTGGTTTTCAAAAGGATTAAATTATACGGTTAAAAATTAAGTAAACAGAATTTTTACGAAAAAATTAGAAAATCATTATTATAATTTTCTAAACAAACTACTGTCAATTTTTAGTAAAAATGGGCAAATAAGATAGAAAAAAATGTCCAAAAGACAGTATACGGTATGAAAAATATTTTACGTAGTTTAAACATATTATTTATTATTTCTGTTTATTTAAACAGTAAATTTTAATGGATTTGGACAAGAAAATGATTTAAAAATCTTACGTGATTGAGAAAACGTATTAAAAACTCTACGTGATTTTAAAAATAGTAAAATATATTTACGCGATTTAAAAACGTTTGTAAAAACGACGAGATTGTGAAAACGCGATAAAATTTCTACGCGATTGACCAAAACGGTATTTTATGTATTTTTCTCATTGTCGGGCTATGAGGTGAACCCGTACAGGCTTTGGAACAAGATTTGTCCCATGGGACTTTCTTCAGTATCTTTTTATCTTTGAGGATATATTTTTATTGAGGGTATTCTGGTAATTTCTTATATATTGAGTTTATGCCAATTTTTGGTGAATTGGTTGACGAGGTGAATCACATCGTGTTGTCGATGCGATAAACGTAGTGTGGTTCATTGTCTTTATGAACTCGGAGACGTTAGTGTACGGGATCCCATATATAGACAGTCGGTCGCTCCGCTGGGCTGTGGTAACCGATAGCACACTAATGGACTCGACACGCACTATTTTTAATCGAGATTTCGTAAAGTCTAATAGTACATTGCCTGTAGTGTCACAACGTGAGACCGTGAACTACACCACGCCTTAGATGATGGATTCCATGTGACGTGGGGCTATAGACGCAACGTGAGACCGCGGAATAGTTTGGTTGGGCAGCCGTGGTACTAATAGATTTTGCGAGTCATTCTCTCTCTGATATCTGTATGTGTTTAGCTCCATGGAGTAGGATCGTGTCATATTGTATATGGTTATATCTTGGATATTATTTTATTTTATCTGTTTATTTTATTTGGTTATTATTATGATAATTGGTATATTTCTTATTTTATTTTATCGTGGTATTATTTTATCTCGTGGTATTGTCTTATCTGTGATATTATTTTATCCGTGATATTATATGTTGTTGTGATACTATCCTGTTATTAATTAATGTTATAGCTTTTCATATTGCATGAACTGTATATCTGTTGTTTGTCGTTTTCTTATTTGCCATGTTTGTGATGATTTTAGATTGTCTTACCTCTTTATTGTATGTGTTTTCTGTATATTTATTTATGTGGTAAAGAGTTTGAGGAAGAGGAACAACCTCTTGAGATTTTATATCCTGAGGAGGAAGAGGAGCAGCAAGCTGAAGATCAATACGACGACCAAGAACCATCTGATCATCCATATCCATTGGACTGATTTGTTTGGGTATGGCGGTGCCAGGATTTTTGGGTTTTGTGACGCTCGAGTTTCACGGTGGATCGTTAGCTTGGCATCTGCGGGGAGACAGAGACTCAGTGACTTACGTGAGACGGTTGACTGTGTCCATACGACTTACGTTTGATGGAGAGCCAGTGATGACGACTACTGTGTTTCTGTACTTAGAGTTACCTTTATCTCTTAGGCGTCATTGGGGTGGTGTGTCCACTGAGCCTAGTGAGATGACTATCGTATCGACTGCGCGGTCTCGTTTCCGCCGAGTGTCGAGGCATCCTGGATATTTATCTTCTGATGAGTTTCCTGAGAGTGATCCATCAGAGGATTAAATGTTTATGATGTGTATTTTTGGGCGCGTCTCGCGTATGTATATATTGACTCTTTCTGCTTTTACATTTACTATTTTTGTTTAAATATTTATAGTAGTTGTAAATTATTTGTATAACTTATAACTTGGACCATATGTATATTATGAGTGATGTTGTTCTGTTTATTTTATTTAATAATATTCTGTTTAACAGGAATTATTTTACAACCCGTATTAGTACGTAATAAATGTTTTACAACTTGGGTAGATTTTATTTATTTTTCTTTATATATGTGACATCCCCACAAGGGTGTTACAAATACGAGTTTCACTATCATTGTTCATCAATTCTCTGTTTTGGTCATTATCAAGTGAATCATTAATACCCATGAGATTTCAAGTTGTATTATCCACTCTTGAGAGAGTTTCTATTCATCTATATCCTTGTTTAATCTATAAAGAAAGGGTGAGATATCCCTCAAAGTTGTAAGGGTGAGGTATCCCTTGGAAATAGAGGCTCGAGCATAAGGGTGAGACATCCCAAGGTGTTAAGTACTCAAGTTTGTAAAGGTTGTCAAGCACCTATTGAAGCTTGAAGATATAGTGAAAAATCTTGAGTGGTTGCTTGAGAACTGGACGTAAGTCACAAGTGGATTGGTGGCCGAATCAGGATAAACTATTTTGTTTGATTTTCTAAACCCATCTCTTTATATTTGTGCATTGGCTTATTTCCTTACTTGATTATTTCTTTTTTGGTTGGTTCATTAGTGAGCAATATCTATCTATCTTATCCACTCACTCACTTCTAATAATTAATAGCTTCAACGAATATCAATATTTAAGCGTTTTGCGAAAGAATTACGAACTTGTTTTATAAACTCAATTCACCCCCTTCTTGAGTATTGAAGCCACTTGGTAACAAGTGATATCAGAGCTAAACTCTTGTATAAAGAGCTTAGCCGCTTCAAGAGAAAAGATAATTTTAATTGGTTTTTCTAATGAAGGTTCTTCTATAAATAGACCTCCCTTTTTCAATAAGGATGGTTATGTTTATTGGAAAGAAAGGTTGAAATTTTTTATTGAAGCTATTGATTTAGATGTGTGGGACGCCATTGAAAATGGTGCTTTTGTTCCCACATGTACTACTAATGGTGTAAGAACTTATCCACCAAGAAGTGATTGGACCGATGAGGACAAAAAGAAGGTTCAATACAATTTGAGAGCCAAGAACATCATCACCACATCCTTGGAGTATGATGAATTCTTTAGGGTGTCAAATTGTAAGACCACTAAAGAAATGGGGTATACTCTATAAGTAAACCATAAGAGCACAAGTGAAGTAAAGCGATCAAGAATAAACACCTTCACTCATGAATATGAATTTGTTTAGAATGAACCATGGAGAAAGTATTCAAGATATGCAAAAGAGATTCACACACATTATAAATCATCTTATTTCATTGGGAAAGACATTTTCAAATGAAGTTCTTATTAACAAAGTATTGAGATGTTTGAGTAGGAATTGGCAACACAAAGTGATGGTGATTGCGGAATCAAGGGATTTATCAACAATGTTTTTAGTCACCCTCCTTGGAAAGCTCTATGAACATGAGTTGGAGCTCAATAGGCTAATTCAAAGTGAGGAGCATGACAAAAAGAAGAAGGGGATTACTCTCAAAGCCACCTCATCCCAAATTGAAGATGATGATGATGATGATGAAGATGAAGTAGGAAATCTTGAGCTAAATGAAGAAAATCTTAGTCTTCTTGTGAGAAAGTTTGGAAGATTTCTAAAAAAGAAAGGAACTCAAAGAAGACCACTTTTTCTTCCTAAGAAGACTTACCAAAAGGGAGAAGGAGTTTTATCTACTCCAACTTGTTATGAATGTGAAAAATTAGGGCATATGAAGATGGAGTCTTCGGTTTATCGAAAGAAGATGGAGAAATATGAAAAGAGACCTTCCAAGGAAAGAAAATGAAGGAGAGCATACATTGCTTGGGAAGACAACGATATGGATTCCACCGATGATTCGAAAAATGAAAAAGCTCATCTTTACCTCATGGCAAGGGAAGAAGAAGAAAAAGAAAGTGAAACCGAGGTAACTTCATCTAATCTTGAATCATCTCCCTCATATAGTGAATTGTAAGATGCATTTTAAGAATTACATGATGAATGAGACTTACTAAAATGATTTTAACCTCTAACAAAACAATCTCCTTATTATCAAACAAAATTTCTATTTTAACTAAGGAGATTGAAGAACTTAAAATTGAAAATAAAACTCCTAGACTTATTGATGCTAACTCATCATGCATGACTTGTTCTTCACATGATAATGCACCCATATCCTCATCTTGTTTATCATGTAAAGAATATGAAAATGAAATTGAGAATTTGAAAAGTACACTTGAAAATTTACAATGGGAATGGACAATTTGAATATGTTACTAGGGAAACAAAGATGTGCATTTCAAAAGGCCAGTTTGGGGTACAATTCTAACAACCAACAAAAATTTTATAAGAATCTCTTTGTTTCCTCAAGTACATCAGTTAACCCTTTTATCAAATGTTTTTATTGTGGTAGGAAAGGGCACAGTATATCTACATGTAATACTAGAAAGAACAAAAACACCAAGGTTGGAACTAAAATGATTTGGGTTCCTAAGGGCACTTTGCCTAACTCTAACACACAAGGACCCATGACAAATTTGGGGACCAAACTTTAAAACTTGAATGTGTGTTATAGGTGTACTTGAAGACCAAAAGTTCAAGTTGGTATCTTGATAGCGGTTGCTCCAAGTACATGACCAATGATGGCTCCAAGTTTTCCTTCATTGTCCCCAAGAAGAGTGGCCACGTGATATATGGTGACAACAACAAAGGAAAGATCCTTGGAGTTAGTAAAGTTGGTAAGATCCCTTCCTCATCCATTGATAATGTTTTGCTTATTAAAGGACTCAAACATAACTTGCTTAGCATTAGTCAATTGTGTGATAAGGGTAATAAAGTGATATTTGATTCTAATTGTTGCATAATTGAAGGAAATGATGATAAGCAAGTCAAGTTTGTTGGTCATAGGGTCAATAATACATACATGATTAGCCGTGATGACATTTCCTCAAATAATGCTAAATACTTTATGACTAAAGAAAATGATTTATGGTTATAGCATAGGAGAATCACTCACATTTATATGGATCACTTAAATAAGTTGGTTTCAAAAGAACTAGTAATTGGACTTCCAAAGCTTAAATTTGAAAAAGACAAACTTTGTGATGCATGTCAAAAGGAAAAACAAGCAAATGTCTCTTTTAAAGCTAAAAATGTGGTTTCAACTTCTAGACCTCTATAACTTTTGCACATGGATCTTTTTGGTCCCTCTAGAACTATGAGCTTTGGTGAGAATTACTATACCTTAGTGATTGTGGATGGTTTTTCTAGGTTTACATGGACATTATTCTTATCTCACAAAAAATGATGCTTTTCAATCATTCAAAAGACTTGCCAAAGTTATCAAAAATAAAAAAGGTTTTTGTATTATATTCATAAGAAGTGACCATGGTGGTGAGTTTGAAAATTATGAATTTGAAATCTTTTGTGATGAACATGGCATTGAGCATAATTTTTCAGCCTCTAGAACACCACAACAAAATGGTGTTGTAGAAAGGAAAAATCGATCTTTAGAAGAAATGACAAGAATTATGCTCAATAAGGCCAATCTTTCTAAGTATTTTTGGGTAGATACGATTAACACCGCTTGTTATATTATGAATAGGGTTTTAATAAGGCTAATTTTAAAGAAAACTCCCTATGAATTGTACAAGGGAAGGAAGCCAAATGTTTCACATTTTCATGTCTTTAGATGTAAATGCTTTGTTTTAAATAATAGAAAGGATAACTTGGGAAAGTTTAATGCAAAATCTAATGAGGAAATATTTCTTGGTTATTATATGCATAGTAAGGCTTTTAGAGTTTACAATAAACGAACTATGACCATAGAAGAGTCCATACATGTTACGTTTGATGAAACTAACCCAAATGAGCCAAGAAAGGAGTTTGTTGATGATGTTGCAGAGATTTTGGCAAGGACTCACCTAGAGAAGCAAGAAGATAGTCCACATGATTCCTTAAGACAAAAGGACTCTCAAATCATGGATCTTCCCAAGGAATAGAGGACATCAAGATATCATCCTCTTGACAAAGTAATAGGTGATGTATCAAAAGGGGTAATCACTTGTAACACTCTTAGAGATGCATGTAATCATATGGCTTTTGTCTCTCAAGTTGAACCTAAAGACATAAATGAGGCCATTAATGATGAACATTGGATCTTGGCCATGCAAGATGAACTAAACCAATTTGAGAGGAATCAAGTTTGGGAATTAGTTCCAAGGGCCAATTATCATCCCATAATTGGCACCAAATGGGTCTTCAGGAACAAACTTGATGAAACGAGCTTCATAATAAGAAACAAAGTTAGGCTTGTAGCTAAGGGTTATAATCAAGAAGAAGACATAGATTATGAAAACTCTTATGCTCCCGTAGCTAGATTAGAAGCCATTAGAATGCTAATTGTATATGCATGCATCATGGATTTTAAGCTCTTTCAAATGGATGTCAAAAGTGCCTTTTTAAATAGTTTCATATAAGAATAAGTGTATATGGATCAACCTCCTGATTTTGAAAATTTTGAACTACCCAACCATGTTTTTAAACTTAAAAAGGCCTTGTTTGGCTTGAAGCAAGCTCCTAGAGCTTGGTATGAAAGGTTGCGTAAGTTTCTTTAGGAAAATGATTTTTCTAGATGAAAGGTTGACACTACCCTTTTCATCAAGCATAAAAAGCATGACATTCTTCTTGTTCAAATATATGTTGATGATATTATATTTGGTGCTACTAATGACTCTCTTTGTAAAGAATTTGCTAATATCATGCAAAGTGAGTTTGAGATGTCCATGATGGGTGAGCTCAACTTCTTCCTTAGTCTTTAAATCAAGCAAATAAGAGATGGAACTTTCATAAGGCAATCCAAATATTACAAAGAGTTACTCAAGAAGTTTGGAATAGAAGGTGCCAAGCAAATGACTACACCAATGGGTACTTCTTGTTACTTAGACAAGGATGAAGGAGGTAAATCTATAGAAATTACTAAGTATAGAGGTATGATTGGCTCACTCCTTTATCTTACCGCAAGTAGGCCGAATATCATGTTTAGTGTATGCATGTATGCTAGATTTCAAGCAAATCCTAAAGAATCTCACCTTTATGTTGTAAAACAAATTATGAAATATCTAATATGCACTTCACAAATGGGATTATGGTACCCTAAGGGTGCCTCATGTAGGTTGATTGGTTATTCTGATTTTGATTTTACTGGATGCAAAATGGATAGGAAAAGCACTAGTAGAACATGCCACTTGCTTGGAAACTCACTTGTTTCTTGGCATAGTAAGAAACAAAATAGTGTGACACTATCTACAACTGAAGCTAAATATGTTGCAGCTAGAAGTTGTTGTGCTCAATTCCTTTGGATGAAGCAACAACTTCTAGACTATGGTCTTGAGCTGGATCACATGCCCATAAGGTATGATAACACTAGTGTAATCAACTTGTCAAAAAATCCTATTTTGCACTCAAGAACAAAGCACATAGAAATTATACATCATTTCATAAGAGACCATGTTCAAAAAGGTGATTGCAAGCTTGAATTTGTGGAAACAACTAAGCAACTAGCTGATATCTCCACTAAACCTCTAGCAAAAGAAGCGTTCTATCTCATTAGAAAAGAATTGGGCATAATTGATCAATCATGCATATGAATAAATGCTTGCATTGTTTTATCCTTGATTTATTTCAATTAAATCATTACTAACTTGGGCGTTGGAGGTTATCCCAAATTTGTTTTGCAGGTACTCACAAGATCAAGTAAGAATTCTCCTCAATCTGATGCTAAAATTGTGCTTAATTGATGCCTGAATGATTGTTTTATTCGAATAAGAAGAATCCTATTCGAATAACATGCTCTTGTAACTTTCATTTCTGTTTTAAATATTAGCCTTATTTGAATAAGGCCTTCCTTATTCGAATAATGTCTTACAGAATCTTCCTGTGAATTCTGTTCCTTAATATGTTATTCGAATAACCAGTTAGTTATTTGAATAAGGTTTAATAGGAAGCACCAAATGAGCTATTATTCAAATAACATTTTTGTTATTCTTATATCATATGGCAGAATGCCATGACCCTTTAGCTTCAACGCTATTATTCAAATAACACAACCTGTTATTCGAATAACGTTTGGCAGAAAGGCCAAAATGTTTGACCTACCACCTTGTTATTCGAATAACACGCGGGATATAAATAACATCCTCGCATATCTGAACTTCATTTTTGAAGATTTCCCTCCTCCTCTGCTTCTTTCTCCACGACCCACCATCATCCGTCCTCATTCTCTTTCTACAAACCCCTTCCCTTTCCATCAAAACACCCAATCCACCCTTCAAACTCTCAAATGGCCTTCTCATCCAAGCACCCATGTACGAAGACCACTCCTACCAACAATCCTCTCGATGTTAGAAGACTTTCATCCAGTGAAGATGATTTGAAAAGGTTTAGGGAGCAATCTCTGGAGCAAGAACCTTGTGCAACCGAAGTATATGGACTAGAAGTTCTTTGAAGATGAAGGTGGGTTTGAGTTCCTGGACTTTCTCAACCACCAAGGCGTTCTCAAGCTATGCAGCTACAATGACAGTATCTTCCTGGACCTGATGAAGATGTTCTACTGCAACCTATGGCTGGATGGTCCAAATATCATCACCGAAGTCAACGACCAACAAATTATAATCTCACCAGCTAACTAGATGGAGCACTTCACTCTGAATGCAATAGGAACGACCATTGAAGAGGACAACAGGCCATACATACAAGAGTACATCAAGGAAGAAACCATGCCTCTCATCGTAAAACCTGGCACTCAATGGCCTAAGGTTGGGTTAAAAAGTGAGACACTGAACAGTCAGGATAGGTTGCTCCATTACGCCTATGCTCCATATTTTTATGGTCTGGGTCTTGAGGAAGAACTGAAGAATCAACTGGCCCAACTTCATTGGAAAACACAGTTAGTGTATGCCCTAGAGGCCAATACATCTTGTCTGTATTTACATACATTGTATTATGCTATTTTTTAATATATGAGGCATTTCATTTATTGTGTTCTTTTTTGATAAACATAATAAAGTCCTTAGAATAGTAAGTTTGATACCATAGGACATCAAGTGGACGACTTGATCGTGAGATCCTATTGGATAAAACGTTATTCATAAATGTCCCTAATCAAGTATTATTGTTAATTAGGACAACAATAATGCATTGAGACTAGTATGTGCGTAAACTGATGACCACATCTCACGGGTCATGGATATGAGATATCAAGTCTTCAGATGGATACATATTAGAGTAATGATGTATTGGATAAACCCGCTATGAGAACGCTACATGGATCGTTACGTGAGTGTCATAAGCGATTCTCATAATGATAATGGTGTATGTGGTCCTTTGACCTGAAATCACTACGATTCCTACATGAGGAGTTGTGTGTTTTAATGCCATCAAACATCATCTATAACAAGATGATTATAAAGTTAGTTATTAGACATGCCGTGATTCATGTGGACGGATGTGAGTGACCTAGATGGGATTTGTCCCTCCTACATAACAGGAGTGATATCTTCAGGCCCTCTGATTGAGTGAAACTACGAAATGCATGACCATGCTCAGATGAGTCAATATGAGATATTGATCTTATTTGTTATTACTATGTCTACTCGAGAATCAAGAAACTGAAGATTGAACTAAACAAGGGTGACACGTTCTATACCTTGTGTTCAATCTAGATATCTGGACAAAGGGACTAAACTACACGGAAACATTAGTCACGGATAGGTTATGTCAAATCACTGACATTCTCATTACTTGGGTAGCAGCGATGTGTTGCTAGATACCGCTCACTATTTGTAATATTAAAATGAGATTTTAATATTACTACTACGTCATGAGAACCTGCAGGATCGCACACTTAGAGCAGACCAAATTGGAGCAATAAGGATCTAAGTTAGACTCAGATTCAATTGTGGGCCTAACTCATAACGGATGAGTCTAGGGTTACACAGCTTACCTTGCTACTGCTCACACTCACTTAAGGCAGTCACTATTATAAATAATACTGCTAAGGGAGCTGCTAAGTACGTATCATCACAACCCTAGCCACAGCTACAGAAAGTGAGTGAGAGACAATGAAAGGTCTTCTTCTCTTCTCTTCACAACTAGCACTGCATAAAAGAGGCATGACTCCTTTTTGCAAGTCTATTTGTGTGGATACCGCAGAGACATCGTCACTATTACGGTGTTGGTGATTCACATCGCTTGTGTTTATCATGTTTCAAGAGGTAAACATTTTAAAACTTGGATTATGGCTTTTTTGCATGGATCCTGTGAGGGAATTTTTATTATTCCGCTGCGTGATGTATCTACAATTCCCAACAATGGTATCAGAGCCACTTGCGAAACCATGATTCGATTTTTCTGCTCTTCTTGTTATATGAAATAATATGATTCGTTGCTTTCTTTTCGTAAAAGATATGATCTTTATATGTTATTTTTGAAATCGAAATAATGCTTTATGAAACCGTGTTCTGTTTGATTTGTTGTTTACGAAACATGTTGATGTTTTTGAAACCATGAAGATATTCATATGATTATGTGAAAAACCATTTTGAAAGCTTTCTGTTTCTGCATTTTTCTGATGTGTGTGTGTGTGTGTGTGTATATATATATGTATGTATGTATGTATAATTCTATGAAAACCATTTTGAATGCTTTCTGTTTCTACGTTTTTTATTATATATGCGATATATACATAGCAGTGCGGCGCAAGGTTTTGGAAACCTTGTTTCCAGTTTGCGGTGGCATCGAAGCAAGCCTTGGCTACCTTCACAGAACAGCAGAGACGTAAGGGTTCTCAAATCCTTGTTTTTGCACAGAGGCACGGTGCAAGGTTTCGGAAACCTTATTCTTGGTTTACGGCAGCTATGCGACATTCCCGTCGGGGCGCTACCCCGAACCCCGTAGCGTGGTGTGTGATATTCGAAAGCTCGATATTCAAAACCATTTTTATAACTCACAAAATAATAATGTGTTATTACTTTGTGTTTATGTGTACTTAGTGATGCATGGTGCATGGTTATGGCCTTAGTCCTCTTTTTATGCTATTTTGGTTATTTTAAATACGACCTACGTGTCGTGCCTTTCTCTTTACATTTTGATTGTACATTCTCTTCTCACCTAACTCCCCTCGAATGTAAAAGAGGTTTCTATATAATGTAATCTTGATGTGGAGGCAAGAAGACGACATCAAGTGAGGACGTTGGTGGGAGACGCTTGGTGAAGCTGGCTTAGTTAATGCTACTCTCTTAGAGGCCATAACCATGTCATGTTTATTATATGCTTTATATGTATGAGATACATGGATGATGTTTATGGTATGTTAAACAAGTTTAATAAATGGTGAGATCTAATAATAAAAATTCCCTCAAAGTAAATATTAAGTCATTATGTGATGCCTTCCAATGTGTGGCACTCGTTAAGACTAGTATCAATCAAGTGTAGGTCTGCCAAAGTAAGATGCCTTTATCTATATTAGTAAGACGCGATGGGATAAGAGTAATATTCAATTGCTGACCATTGGGTCTGACTTAACTACGCCATTTCAATAGGATTGAAGGCTTAGAGGCATGGAGTTGGGCTTTAGTCCATTACATGGATTAGAATAAGTGTTATTCACCCAGCTATCCAAGAGTTGCATGTGATGTAATTGGATAGAGTTTCTTACCTAAATAATCGAATTTTGGGTGATCAGCCAAAGCTGACTCAAAGCTAGGTGAAATATGGGTCTTGGCCCAATAGGAAATCTTTAGATGGGATTTTCCAAGTCAATGCTGAGGGTCATTGATTTGAATAAAATAGTGGGAGGCATATTTAATTAAAGACCTTGCTAAATATGTTTATGACATGATACTTATATTTTGCATATTTCTGTTGATAGATTACCATGGCAACAAACACTTCAAGCAACGTATCATTGCGATTAGTCCTTGAGAAGGACAAGTTGTCTGGGACAAATTTCCAAGACTGGTGCAGGAACTTAAGGATTTCCTCAAGTAAGAGAAAAAATCGTATGTTTTAGAATAGCCTATTCCTGAGCCACCTGCTACTAATGCCCTTAGAGTTGAAAGAGATGCTTATAAGAAGCATCAAGATGATGCCTTGGATATCGGATGTCTAATGCTAGCCACCATGAACTCTGAGCTCCAAAAGCAACATGAGAACATGGATGCATACGATATGATTGTACACCTCAAAAAACTCTATCAAGAGCAGGCTAGACATGAGAGATACAAGGTCTCTAAAGCATTATAGTGCAAGCTGGTAGAAGGAAGCCCTGTTGGTGCTCATGTACTCAATTTGTCATGAACTACAACATGAATGAAATTGACAAATTACTACTAGAGTTGCTAAGCATGTTGAGAACTGCTGAGCAGAACATAAACAAAGGCAAAGGAAAGGCCATAATGATGGTCCAAAAGAATAAGGGCAAGAAACAGTAAAAAAAAGCCTAAGGACAAGTGGAAGGGCAAGGGCAAGGATAAGTCCAAGGCCAACACTTCTAGCTTGAAACCAGTGGGTGGAGTGGCAAATGAAGGTACATGCTTCCACTATGGTCAGACTGGACATTGGAAGAAGAACTGTGCCAAGTACCTAGAGGAGCTCAAGAAGAAGAAGGGAAGTGAGACTTCCACTTCAAGTATTTTTGTTATAGAAGTCAATTTATCTACTTCTGCATCATGGGTATTAGATACTGGATATGGATCTCACATTTGTGTAAATGTGCAGGATCTAAAGAGCAGTAGACCATTGATTAAGGGCGAAGTCGACCTACGAGTGGGAAATAGAGCAAAGGTTGCTGCACTAGCTGTAGAGACTTATTTATTAGCTTTGCCCACTGGACTTGTAATTGAATTGGATAATTGTTATTTTGTGTCTGCTATTTGCAAGAATATCATTTCTGTTTCTTATTTGGACAAGAAAGGTTTTACTTTTATAATAAAGAATAAAAGTTATTCTATTTATTTGAATGATATTTTCTATGGTAGTGCACATATGAGTAATGGACTTTATGTCCTTCATCTCGAAACGCCTATCTATAACATAAATACAAAGAGGTTCAAGTCAAATAATATGAACCCGACTTATCTCTGGCATTGTCGTTTAGGCTATATAAATGAGAAACGCATATCTAAACTCCATAAAGATAGATTCTTGGACTCGTTTGATTTCGAATCATATGAGACATGTGAATCTTGTTTATTGGGGAAGATGACTCATGCCCCATTCACTGGACAAGGTAAAATGGCTAGTGATCTTTTGGGTCTCATACATAGTGATGTATGTGGACCTCTAAACACACTGGATAGAGGCGATTTTTAATACTTTATTACATTTACTAATGATTTCAGTAGATATGAATTTGTATATCTTATGAAGCACAAATCAGAATCCTTTGAAAAATTCAAAGAGTTCAAGAATGAAGTACAAAATCAACTTGGCAAAAGTATTAAAATCCTTTGATCAAATCGAGGAGGTGAATACTTCAACCAATAGTTTGATGATCATCTGAAAGAGTGTGGGATAATATCTCAACTCACTCCTCTCGAAATACCACAATAGAATGGTGTTTCTGAAAGGAGGAACTAGACCTTGTTGGATATGGTCCGATCCATGATGAGTCATGCAAACCTTCCAGGCTCCTTCTGGGGACATGCTTTATTAACAGCAGCTTTCACACTTAACCGTGTTCCATCTAAGACGGTTCAACAGACACCATATGAGATGTGGATTGGGAGACGACCCAGTATGTCTTTTATGAAGATTTGAGATTGCGAAGCTTATGTGAAACGTCAAGTTTCTGATAAACTTGGCCATAAATCAGATAAATGCTTCTTTGTGGGGTATCCCAAGGAAACCAAGGGATACTATTTCTATAATCCTATCGAGGGCAAAGTGTTTGTCGCACAGACTGCTGTATTCCTAGAAAAGGAGTTTATCTCCAAAAGAACCAGTGGGAGGAAAGTAGAACTTGAAGAAATTCAAAGTTCACAAAGTAGCAGCGAACTGATGGTGGAAATAGAGCAACCTCCATAAGTCATTGTGGAACCATAATCTGCTCTAGTAGCACAAGACCCGCGTAGGTCTAACATATATGTCATCAACCAGAGAGATATGGATTTCTCATGACCCAGCAAGGTGACGTATTGCTCATGGATTAAGATGAGCTTGTGACTTACTAGGAAGCTATTATTGGCCTAGAATATGAAAAATGGCTTGAGGCTATGAGATCTGAAATGGAATCCATGTATGCCAACTAGGTATGGACCTTGGTTGACCCACCTGAAGGGGTAAAACCCATTGGGTGCAAGTGGGTTTTCAAAAAAAAAACTGACATGGATGGTAATGTGTATACCTTTAAGGCGTAATTGGTGGTTAAAGGTTTCAAGCAAATTCATAGTGTAGACTATGATGAGACTTTTTCCCTAGTTGAGATGCTTAAATCCGTTCGGATCTTACTTGCTATTGCAACATATCATGATTATGAAATCTGGAAAATGGATGTCAAAACTGCTTTGCTTAATGGAAATCTTCTGGAGGATGTGTACATGACACAACCTGAGGGTTTTGCCACTCCACAGGATGCTAGAAAGGTGTGCAAGTTGCAACGATCTATTTGTGGATTGAAGCAAGCTTCTAGAAGCTGGAATCTTTGTTTTGATGATACAATCAAACAGTTTGGTTTTATCAAGAATGAAGAAGAGTCTTGCATCTGCAAGAAGGTTAGTGGAAGCATAGTTGTTTTTTTGGTGTTGTATGTAAATGACATTTTACTCATTGGAAATGACATCCCTACCCTATAATCTATAAAGACTTGGTTAGGGAAGTGCTTTTCTATGAAAGACTTAGGTGAAGCCACCTATGTGTTAGGTATCAAGATCTATAGAGATAGATCACAGAGATTGCTTGGCCTAAGTCAGAGTACATACATAGACAAAGTGTTAAGATAGTTTAATATGCATGAATCCAAGAAAGGACTCTTGCCTATATCGCATGGTGTAAGACTATCTAAGGCTCAATCCCCTTCCACCTAGGATGAGAGGGATTGCATGAGTAAGATTCCATATGCATCTGCAATTGGATCTATCATGTATGCCATGTTATATACTTGACCAGACATCTTGTATGCTTTGAGCATGACGAGCAGGTACCAGTCTGATCCTGGTGAGAGTCACTAGAGTGCTGCCAAGAACATCCTTAAGTACTTGAGAAGGACTAAGGATTCGTTCTTGGTATATGGAGCCGATGAGGAACTAGTTGTAAAGGGTTACATTGATGCTAGCTTCCAAACTGATAAGGATGACTCCAGATTGAAATCGAGTTTTGTTTATTGCTTGAATGGTAGGGCTGTGAGCTGAAAGAGTTCAAAGCAGGAGACAATCACCAATTCTACCATAGAGGCTGAGTATATTGCTACCTCCAATGCAGCAAAGGAGGCCGTTTGGATTAGGAAGTTCATTATTGAGCTTGGAGTAGCTCCTAGTATTATGGACCCAGTGGGCCTCTATTATGATAATAATGGAGCCATTGCACAAGCTAAGGAGCCCAGATCTCACCAGCGATCCAAACATATACTTAGGCGCTTCCATCTCATTCGAGAGATCATCGATAGAGGATATGTGAAGATATGCAGAGTACCAACAGATGATAATATTGTTGATCCACTGAAGAAGCCTCTTGCACAGCATAAGCATAAGGGTCACACTAGGTCTTTAGGCATTAGATATATGCCTGATTGGCTCTAGTGCAAGTGGGAGATTGTTAGTGTATGCCCTAGAGGCCAATACATTTTGTTTGTATTTACATACATTGTATTATGCTATTTTTTAATATATGAGGCATTTCATTTATTATGTTCTTTTTTTATAAACATAATAAAGTCCTTAGAATAGTAAGTTTGATACCATAAGACATCAAGTGGATGACTTGATTGTGAGATCTTATTGGATAAAATACTATTCTTAAATGTCCCTAGTAAAGTATTATTGTTAATTAGGACAATAATAATGCATTGAGACTAATATGTGCATAGACTAATGACCATATCTCACGGGTCATGGATATGAGATATCAAGTCTTCACATGGATAAATATTAGAGTAATGATGTATTGGACAGACCCGCCATGAGAATGCTACATGGATCGTTACGTGAGTGTCATAAACGATTCTCATAGTGATAATGGTGTATGTGATCCTTTGACTTGAAATCACTACGATTCCTACATGAGGAGTTGTGTGTTTTAATGCCATCAAACATCATCTCTAACAAGATGATTATAAAGTTAGTTATTAGACATACCACGATTCATATGGAGGGATGTGAGTGACCTAGATAGGATTTGTCCCTCCTACATAACAGGAGTGATATCTTCGGGGGCCCTGATTGAGTGAGACTATGAAATACATGACCATGCTCAAATGAGTCAATATGAGATATTAATCTCATTTGTTATTACTATGTCTACTCGAGAATCAAGAAATTGAAGATTGAACTAAACAAGGGTGACACGTTCCATGCCTTGTGTTCAATCTAGATATCTGGACAAAGGGACCAAACTACATGGAAATATTGGTCATGGATAGGTTATGCCAAATCACTGACATTCTCATTACTTGGATAGCAGCGATGTGTTGCTAAATACCACTCACTGTTTGTAATATTAAAATGAGATTTTAATATTACTACCAACGTCATGAGAACCTACAGGGTTGCATACTTAGAGCAGACTAAATTGGAGCAATAAGGATCCAAGTTGGACTCAAATTCAATTATGGGCCTAACTCATAACAAATGAGTCTAGGGTTACATAACTTACCTTGCTACTGCTCACACTCACTTAAGGCATCCACTATTATAAATAGTACTACTAAGAGGGCTGCTAAGTACGTATCATCACAACCCTAGCCACACCTACAGAAAGTGAGTGTGAGACAATGAAAGGTCTTCTTCTCTTCTCTTCACAGCGAGCACTACGTAAAAGAGGTGTGACTCCTTTTTGCAAGTCTGTTCGTGTGGATACTGTAGAGACATCGTCACTATTACGGTGTTGGTGATTCACGTCGCTTGTGTTTATCACGTTTCAAGAGTTAAATATTTTAAAACTCAGATTATGGCTTTTTCGCATGGATCCTGTGAGGGAATTTTTATTATTCTGCTGCATGATGTATCCGCAATTCCCAACAAACACATGCTGAAGGCAAAGCACTAAGAAAACTCAAATTTGCCTTCAAATTTGCCTTCAAATTTGCCTTATGCTCTGATCATCTCAGCTTTCCTCAAGAAGTACAACATAATCCGAGAAACTGACTGACCAGTCAAGCTCACTCATTTCAATATCTTTGGAGAATACACTCTGAAGAAAATGAAGATAGTTCCAGACAACGTTGGAGGATGGGTGTATCCCGATGAACTGGAAGAGGGTATGGCTGGTGCTTCTGGTGTGCCTGGAGAGGCTCCTGAAGATGCTGCTATTGTTACTGGTTTTTCGGCTGCTGATCCTGTGACAAATGACCAGCTTATGTCAACCATGCTCAACCTTAAGGCCTACATGGAGAACACCAACAACATCATCTTTGACAGGCTTGAGGTGATTGAGCGAGAGCAGGCTTCCTTGAGAGCCTTGATATCTGGACAGGCTCCCAGCACCCCTCCTCCCCCACCAGACCCGTATCTCTAGGATCCTTAGTTCTTAGGATCTTGATTTTTTGCTTTTTGATGCTTTGTTTTTAGCAAATCACGCTTATGAAACCATTAATGTATTTGGCCAAATTTTATGACTAATGAAATGACTAATGATCTTTGATTACATATTCCTAATTAGTTTGTTCTTCTAGTTATTGATTCAATAGTTGAATTAAATGTTTGATTACATATCTGCCTATGTTGTACTTCTCTTGTCCCATCTTTTTTATCATGAGAAAAGAGGGAGAATAACACATCTAACATCTTTAGTATGTCTTTAGAAAAGAACAGGTAACTATAAATCAGATCTTGGGATTCCAAAAGAAAAGGGGAGCCGCACAAAAACTCTGATCTAACTCACCTCTTGAAAAATAAATAGGGAGTAAGCTTTGAAAACCTTTTCAATTTATTTGAACTAATCCTTTTCTCAAATGCTTGGTTTGTCATCATCAAAAAGGGGGAGAATGTGATTGGCCATTGACTAATGAAGAACTTGGTTTTGATGATAACAAACATGAAGATGTGACAAGATCTTGTCCAAGACCTTCAAGACTAGTTATAAGACTTAGATCATTATGTAAAGGTATAAATGATTCACCTAAAGCTCAATAATTAACCTTTTTCAAAGAACTCAAATAGCTCACATATTCCTAAGGCTTCAATTGGTTTTTGGTTTTCGTAGAAACAAACACAAAGTGCCCAAAAGCTTACTAGATCATTTGAGATCAATTGATAATGTTTAAAAGTTATAAGAAATGATTTTCTAAAGGCTTATTCAAATAACATCTTTTGTTATTTGAATAACAAATGTCAGAGAAGCCAAAAAATCTCATCTGATTGAGGGTTATTCAAATAATGTCCTATGTTATTCGAATAACAGTTCAAAATCATCAAGGTGCGTAGAGTATTATTCAAATAACACAAGTGTTATTCGAATATCACGCTGTTCTCAGAAGCATTTCTAAAATGGCTTATTCGAATAACCATAGTATTATTCGAATAACAAGCTTTTCAGGATTCAATTTTTAAGTGGTTATTCGAATAACATAAGTGTTATTCGAATAACACGTTCTAGAGGTAAATTGCCCCTGAGCTATTTGAAGTCTTATTCGAATAAAAAAGTTGTTATTCGAATAAGAACACAAACTAGAAAAGGAAATAACAAATAGAAAGCTACCATTAATGCTCCCAACCATCCTCCAACGGCTTTATTCATAAATGTGCTTTAAATACAAGCTGTTGGGCATTTATGGGGGTTGATCAATCAAGCAGAAAAACTGAGTTGAACATTAATATGAGTTTCACTATCATTGTTCATTAATTCTCTATTTTGGTCATTATCAAGTAAATCATTACTTCAAGTTGTATTATCCACTCTTGAGAGAGCTTCTATTCATCTATATCCTTGGTCAATCTGTAAAGAGAGGGTGACGTATCCCTCAAAGTTGTAAGGGTGAGGTATCCCTTGGAAATAGAGGCTTAAGCACAAGAGTGAGGCATCCCAAGGTGTTGAGTACTCAAGTTTGTAAAGGTTGTCAAGCACCTATTGAAGCTTGAAGATATAGTGAAAAATCTCAAGTGGTTGCTTGAGGACTGGACGTAGGTCACAAGTGGATTGGTGGCTGAATCAGGATAAACTATTGTGTTTGATTCTCTAAACCCTTCTCTTTATATTTGTGCATTGGCTTATTTCCTTACTTGATTATTTCTTTCTTGGTTGGTTCATTAGTGAGCAATATCTATCTATCTTATTCACTCACTCACTTCTAATAATTAATAGTTTTAATAAAAATCAATATTTAAGTGTTTTGCAAAAGAATTGTGAACTTGTTTTATAAACTCAATTCATCCCCGTCTTGAGTATTAAAGCCATTTGGTAACATTCTGTACTATGGTTTGCTTATATTGTGAATTATTTGGCTGCAGGTGAGATACCGATGGATTGGAGAACTCAGAACAACAGGAAGTTCATGATTGAGGTATATAATTTCTAGTGGGATGACCATTTTCTTTTCAAATATTGCCATGACCAAATTTTAAGGCTTTGCATACCTGATGAAGAGATTGCTAGCGTCTTGGAATTTTGTCACTCCCAAGCTTGTGGAGATCACTTTTCAATGAAGAAAATCGTTGCAAAAATTATTTAGTTTGAATTTTATTGTCCCATCTTGTTTAAGGATGCAAACATTTATTGTTGCTCATATGAAAAGTGCCAAAAATTAGGAGTTATGTCCCATCATAATATGATGCACTTAAACCCAATTTTAGTGATTGAAATTTTTTATTATCGGGATGTTGATTCTATGGGACCATTTCCTCCTTCTTTTAGATATCAATATATTATTGTGGCAGTAGATTATGTGTTAAAAAGGGTGGAGGTAGCAGCTTGCAAGCGCAATGATAATAGGACGGTAATTAAATTTCTCAAAGAGAATGTGTCATCTCAATTTGGTACACCATGTGCTATCATTAGTGACCGGGGTACACATATTTGCAATCATTCTTTTGAGACTTTAATGAAAAAATATGGGGTGATACATAAGATTTCCACTGCCAACCACCCCTAAACAAGTGGACAGGTAGAACTTGCAAATAGGAAAATCATGCAAATTTTAGAAAAAATGGTCAACTGGATCACAAAGATTGGTCTTTGAGACTAGTTGATGCACTTTAGGCCTACCATACAACTTTCAAAACTCCCTTAGGCATGTCACCTTATAGGCTTGTTTTTGGAAAGCCTTGCCATTTGCCTATGGAGCTTGAGCATCGAGCTTATTGGGCCATTAAGCATTTCAATTTTAACATAGGAGAAGCAGGTAAGCTTAGAAAATTTTAGTTAGAAAATTTCAACTGACCGAGTTAGAGGAATTGAGAAATGATGCTTATGAGAACTCTAGAATCTATAAGGCTAAAATGAAAGCATTTCATGATAAAAGTATTTTGCGAAAAACGTTTAAGCCTAATGATTGAGTATATAGGAAAACTACTATCTAAGTGGATGGGCCTTTTGTAGTGAATAAATGTTTTTGCATGTGGAGCGGTAGAAATAGAGGATCTTAAGGGTGGTTAGATCTTTAAAGTAAATGGTCAATGACTTAAAGTTTTAATTGATAGGCAAGTTCCAAAAGTGGAAGACATTCCACTTGTGGATCTGGTCTATCAACCTTGACCACACCACGCAGGTATGTTTTTCTTTATTTGTTTTGTTTGTTTTGTTTTATTTTTGTTTTCTCTTATTTTCTTTCTTTTCCTTTTTGTTTGCTGTTGTTTTCTTTGTTTTTGTTTGTAGGTTATTTTCATTTTGTCATTTCAGGTTTTCATCTTTGGTGCTTAGCGAGCAAACCACGTCACTCATTAGGTGTATTCTACCATTGTTAGCTACTTCTCATTCAATTTTGAGGACAAAGTTTGGTTTTGATTGGAGGTGAGACTTACTTGAATTTTATTCATGCTATCATTATGTCTTTTATGAGGAAATTTTTTTCTATCATCTTGCTCAAATTGTTTCACATTATTCATAGCTGCTTCTGCATCTCTCTTTGTTAAAAAATTGAAATAATTAGAAAATTTGATGAAAGCATGTGGATACCATATTTTTGCCAAATGAGTTTTGAGCAATTCATTTTTATTGTGAAAGTATTTTCTCAGCCATCCAATGTTTATTGTAGTGCTTATGATTTTTGTTTTTGTTTTTTCTCACTAGATCATTTCATTATTGTTTTGGTTAAAGATAAGTTTTATATCATACTTGTATTTAATATGATGTCATGGAAGTTGATAGAATTGTGTTTTTCCTTGAAAGATGATATTAGACCATGTTTCTTATTTTGAGTCCTGGAATAATGTTTTTGTTCTTTCACATATTGTCCCTAGTCACTCATTTGAGCCTATTTATTGAGCTTTTATTTCTTAATCCTTTTCCAAAGTGTTTCAGGAAAGAAACAATATTATTGCAATATGGGAATGTATAAGAAAAAAAAAAGAAGGCAAAGTGAAAGTGCAAGAAAAAAAAAGAAAAAGAAAAGGAAGAATTTTGTTTTTGAAAAGCTACAAAGTTGGAAAAAATTGAGAAAAGAAGTGAAAAAAAAATATGGTTTGGGAGTTTGAAAAGAAAAAAAAGATTTAAAGAAGGTAAAGAAAATTGTGTTGAAAGTGTAGAAATTAAGCTTCTAAATATTCTTGAAACACTTTTGATTTTCATTGTTTCCCTTAACCTTCATATTTTCCTTTTACCCATATTACAAGCTTAATAAAGTCCTATTTGATCTTAAGGGATGCATGATTCTTCCAAGGTACAATACTAATCTTAAGGTGTGACGTAAAATCTTTTCTTGGAATCTTTTCATGAAATGATATTTGTTTTATTTTCTTAGTGTTCTTTCTATCATTTTATATGTGAGATATTTGTTTTGATTTGGGTCAACTACTCTTTTCACATATACTTACTATGAGTGACACCAAACTTTTGAGTGACTTTCAATGGTGAGTGCAACTCTTGTAAGGATTGTACATAGTTGAAAGATGTTTTCTGATGGGGATTCTAATTGTGATATTTGGAGACAATGGGTATATGTCATAGTAGCTATATTATTCACACAATTTGAGTTTGAAGATGGTAGAGTTTTTGTGGCAATTATGGTATTCTGATACATGATTGATATTCCTAAGTTGAGATAAAATTTGATTGAATTAATTGGACATATGATTTACTTTGAGCTTTGTTCTAAGTCGCTTTCATTGTTAAAGATTAGCAATAAGCAAGTTAGAGGTGTGATGGGTGCATGAAAGTGCTCTCTAAATACCTTATTATTGGACTAAAATACTAAAATGTGAATAAAAATCATTGGAATTAATGTGTACTTTTAAATTGAGTTTCTATTTACTTTAGAATATTCTTAAGCAATAATATATATATATATATATATATATATATATATATATATATATATATATATATATATAAACTTGATAATATTTCTATTCTTGTATTTATTTTAATCAATTTAATTTAACTATTTAATCATTTTAATTTATAGGTTAATATAAGTAAAAAATAGACAAAAAAACAAAAATTCAATTGGACTCACAACAAATAAATAAAATAAAAAAGAAAAGAAGGAAAACCTAATACGCTAAGTGGCTGGCAGCAACCTATAAAAGGAGAGAATAATGATATAAAGAGAGGAGGCACAATGCTTAGGACACAATGCTGCACAACATAAATAAAAGGAAAATAACTCTGATAATCTTACATTAAATAGTACATATACTTCTTTTTCATACTCCATCTAATACCATGCATTATACATACTTTTTTCTATCACTTTCTCTTACTAAATCTGATACCCTTAAAAAGGGTGTCAACAACATCTACACCCCTTTTAGGAGTGTAGGATGATCTTTTTCCAAAGGAAAATAGGACGTGACAGGCAGAACAATGCCACAGTGAAGGAGATTTGTAGAGATGTTGCATAATAATACCGCAGCAGTGGAGAAAATTTTGAAGTTGTGTGCAATTGAGAATTTTAGTGAGATAATTTTATTGTGTTTTAATCTTATTATGTATTGCTAAATTTTCTATGGATGATGAAATCGTAATTGTTTTGGCAATGCAATGTTGAATTATTTTTACCCAATTTTAGGATTTAATGCTTATTGATTCTATTTTCCTATCAAATTATATATATGAATTTTTAGATGAGTTCAGTCATACTTTTCTTATGCATTGCAATTTATTTATGTTATCTGAGTGTATGTGGTAATTTTTGGATTTCAATTATAATTTTTTATTAATGATATATTCGATAATTTGATAATTTACTATTAATTAAAAAAATTTATCATACATTTTATTATTATTTTTAGTGTTTTATTGATAGATTTTCGGTGATCACATGCTTGCTGCTAAATGTTTATGAGTTAAATTATTTAGGTATAATAATTTGATATAGTTAATGTTAAAATTAATCTTAGTAGATTCTGAACCTTAGTCATCTTGCATTAGGTAGAAACTCAATTTGTTTACTTTTCTTCACTTTAAATTAATCTTTGTTTACTATTAATCATTTAATATTTTTCTTTAGTTTCTTTGTTCTTTCTGCTATTCTTTTAATTTGTTTATTTGTGGAGTTGACACTCCAAAACTGTGCTACAACTACCGCATTATTCTTTGGCATAATCAAGAGCTTATAATTATTTGTTGGTCTTATACCAACAAGTGGTGCAACATGTAAAAGGCATGTCCCAAGCAAAAAGTTGGGATCTTGTTATCATAATCTATTTTTTGGCTATCAATTAGAGGCATTTGAACATAAGCAGTAGGATGTTCAATATTTCACTAATGACCATACAATAATCACTAAAAGATTGAAAAATAAACTCACCAGCTTTATCAAGTCGAAATTATTTAAACTAGTAAACTTTTGGTTTACAACAATACAATAAACTTCTGGTTTACAATAAAATGTGTTTCTATTGCACTGATCATATCTATCTGACTTGAAAATGAATAAAGCATAATGTATAAAATTTTGTTCTTTGAGGTAACAAATATAGTAGCTATTCTAGAGACTTGAATTACTTTTATACTACCAAATATCAAAATTATAATACGAAACGTTCACTCCAATGGAGTTCAATCCATGGGATGACCTTTGTGGTTTTTCATCAATAACTTATTTTTGTGTTCAATTATAAGAAAACACAAACTTGATTAAACATATTTGTAGAAACAATTTTCTCATTTGTACTACTGTAGGAGCATATTCAAGAGATATAAAAGGTAAATGATGTTCTCTCTCACATTTCTTTGTTTCAAATTATACTAAAATCAAATAGATCTTTTTAGATTCAATCATGGTCTAAAGATGTAGTTCTTTAGGAACTATACCATAAATCTTCATATAAAACAGTACCATGGAAAATCATTGGTTTTGTGTTATCCTTCATGGATACTTGAATAATAATTTCTTATAGAATTTATCAAGAGTAACAAATTCAATATAAGATAAAATATGATAATTGTATTAGTCAAACAAGATTGACAATCAAGTTTCTATGGATGAAACACAAAATTATTCCATATTAAGATTAACATGAAGGAAGCTATAAGAAAGAACAAAGTAATGAATTTGATTAATCAAAAGAGAGTGATAAGAAGACTAACTATATTCATAAAACCTCCAAGCTATTTAAGTCATCACTCATATGGTAGAGTCTCATACTGATCACGTATTGTAAATAGAATAAAAGAAAAGATAAAGAGAGATCAAGACGAAGGAAATATGAGAACTAAAAGTCTAGTTCTACAGGAACTTGTTATGCCACCAATTCTTCTTTCTCCTAATCTCATCATAGATAACATGTCCTTATATAGGACTTTAAACATAATAAGATAGTGATTACACCTTGTAATGTACTATTAAGTAAAAAGGTTACAAATTAAATAGCCACACTAAAGATTGTAACCATAAACCCTTACTAATGGCATTCTTAATTCTTAATCAAGATAGTCATCCACCACATGCAAAATATGCATGTTTTACAACAAAACAACATTTTTTCATCTCAAAGGAAAAGTATAAATGTATAAAATTCTCTTCTTAATGCTTTTTTTTTAAAAAAAATAACATACATACTTTTTGAAACTTATAGTAAAAATTCAAGTAATCTAATTTCATTGGCCAAGCATGTATAGTAACAATAGAAACATATCCTTATAGAATATGGTGCTTGTGCCCATATAAAAAAAATATCCATTTTTTCCATAGGAGTTGTTATGCAATCAGATACAACCATATCATCAAGAAATCCATAAATTCATCTTGCTCGGCTTAAACATGAAAGGAACTTTTAGTCTAATCTTGTTCATCTCAAATTACCAAATTCGATTCCTTTTCAAAACAGAAAATTTCTCATCATAACCACATTACATATCTCGATTTCAAATAGCTAAACAACAAGCAAAGATTCTAAACGCTTCTGCTCTAATAGATGGCATTCCAAAAGCATAAAAAAATAGATTTTTAAACTTAAACTCTTAACAAAAAAAATCAGTTTTCAGGCTACCCATAAAACAAAAAATTAAAATAGAGAAAAACAGAGCATAAACATTCACTTTCCAACCCATAATTTCGGCCTCTACCAACACCATACCAAGGCTCACGAAAATCACATTGATAAGGCATAAACAACTAGAAAAAAAGGTCATAGTCCAGTGTCCATATTACAAATACAAACCTTAGGGCTTTTAGCAACTTAGCCCTTCCAAAAGAATTCACTTTTGGGTAAAATTAGGAAAAGAAAAAGAAAATTGAAATGGTAGAACCGGAATAAATGAAGTAGATAAAAGTTTGATCTTGAAGGGCCTTTATGGTAAACTCCTTGCCATTCGAAAATCATAGGGCATCACAACCAAGGTTCTCCTTTTTTTTCTCCCCCATGGAACCTATCATCATACTAAAAAAGAAACAAAAATAGTAATTTTGTTTTGAAGATCACAATTTTGTCCGACCCCAAGGGTTTTCAAAACCAGAAAATCAAAACTTGACTCTGTCTGTGGCTTAGAAGTTAGGTTTTACTAAGAACAAAAGAAAAGAGAAAAAGAACTCATAGCCAAAAAGAAAGAATAAGAAGAAAAGAGTTAGGTTTTCCATCTTCTACCTTGAAACTTGGAGCTTGGTGATGAAAAATGATGGAATACTACCACGGTCTTGAGTGTGGTAGTAAGGAAATAGGAAAAAGATAGTCTTACACCCCTTTTTATGGGTGTATTACTATTCACACCCTTTTTAAGGGATGTGATTGAGTGAGAGAAAGTGATAAGAAAAAGTATGTATAATAAATGGTATTAGATGGAATGTGAAAAAGAATGTATGCACTGTTGACGTAAGAATATAAGAGTTGAAGGTAATATTCTTTGTCTCTCTCTCTAAGTTTTGCTCATCTCTCTCTCTCTTTTCTCTCCTTTTTCTCCTGCTATTTGCGTTTCTAATGGGAAGGAAGAGAATGAAAGGGTTTTATTTTTTAAGTGGCTTTAGTCTCAAGTGACACGACACCTATTATCCTCAAGAGTTTTATGACTATTCCATTCCCATTTTAAGAGTGCAACACCGGTTCTATAGGAGTCAAGGCGGGTGTGCGATAAACAACCTTTCATATGGCCTCACAATCCTCCCATTCTGATTGGCCTCTTTCATAATTATTAGTAATAATTTTTTACCTTAATTCTGTCTTCCTCTTTAATTCCTCATTAACCACTTCTTTTATTTCCCATAATAGTGTGCTATGTCTCAATGAGGCATGCTACACATTATTGAGCTTCTAATTACTATTAAAAATCCTTTCCTTCATAATTTTTTTCAAAATTCAAAAATTAACTTAATTATATATATATATATGGGAGGGGATTCACTTACACCTACTATAAGTAAAAGAAACTTATACCTAATCTTATACCCTTCATTTTATTGTGATCCTGTGGCTACCATTTATCTCCTATCATAGCCACAAGATCATAATAAAATGAAGGGTGTAAGATTAGATGTAAGTCTTTTTTACTTATACTAGGTGTAAGTGGATCCATTCTCTATATATATATATAACACATATATTTTCTTCATCTATTATTATTGTTGTTGTTGTTGTTATCAATAATTGATTATAAACAATATTTCTAGTAATTTAGTTAGGGATGTTACATTTTACCCTCCTAAAAAAAATTTGTTCTTAAAATTTTATATTACTTACTTCGAAGAATACTGGATATTTTTGTCTAAATTATTTCTCCACTTCCCAGGTTGCTTCGTCTATTCCCTAACCTTGCCACACCACCTCAATCAGAGGAATATTTTTACTCGTTAGCTGTTTGGAGTCTTTGTGCACTATCCATACAAGTTTTACCTCATAAGTTAGATTGTCCTTTAACTATATTGATTTTGTATCTATGATGTGTGAAGGATCGAAACAATATTTTTAGAGTTGTGAGACATGAAACACATTGTGACGGTTTGATAGAAAAGAAGGTAAGGCGATTTGATAGGCAACATGCCCAACTTTCTTGAGAATTTGAAAAGGTCCAGAAATTTAGGACTCATTTTTTTGGATTTTAGAGATCTGCTTGGCCCAATCATAAGAGCACATCAAAAGAATACATGTTCTCCCTCTTGAAACTATAAAGGTCTCTTTCTCAACTCTTTTGTCTACTATGAGCTGCCACAGTCTATCCCTGATAATCGTTATTTGTTTTGAGGTTTTCTATACTAGATTAGGTCTTAATAAATTCTTCTCTATAGCCTCATACCATCACAAAGGAGATCTGCATTTTCTGTTGTATAATGCCTCATACGAGGCCATCCCTATGCTAGAATGATGATTGTTGTTATAAGTAAATTCTATTAATGGCAAGTAGGTATCCCAGCTACCCTTAAAATTCAAAACAGAATCCCTGAGCATGTCTTCTAAGGTTTGAACGGTCTTTTCTATTTGGCCATCTATTTGAGGGTGGTATGCAGTACTGTATGATAATCTTATCCCAAAAGCCTTTTGCAATGATTCCTAAAACCTAGAGATAAACCTTGGATCTCTACAAAAAAAAAATTATGATAGTTGGCACTCCATGTGATCTTATAATCTCCTCAATGTACAACTGAACTGGCTTGTTAAGAGGATTGTACACTCTAATGGGAAGAAAATGAGCTGATTTGGTCAACCTATCCATAACTAGCCATATGACATCACTTCTCGAAAATGTTCTTAGTAGTCCTACTACAAAATCTATGGCAACACTGTCCCATTTCCATTCTAGGATGTCTAGGGGTTGTAACAATCCTGCGAGTTTCTGGTGCTCTACGCTAACGCTTTGACATGTCAAGCACTATAAGACATATTTTGCTGTGTAATATTTCATCCCAAGACACTAAAATTATTTCTTAAGATCCTAGTACATTTTGTTAATCCCTGGGTGAATTGTGTACCTACTCTTATGGGCTTCCTCTAGAATTTTCTTTTTCAAGTTAGGATCACTAGGAATGCACAACCTCTCCTTATACACAACTATTTCATCCTCTGTTAAACTAAAATTTGCATGTTTTCCCTTAGGAATTTCTTGTCTAAGAGCTTGCAAAAACTAATCTTTTTTTTTTTTTGGTCTCCCTAAGCTATGCTCTCAAATCACAAGCAACTCGAAAAGTGTTTAAACAAATTTTATATAGGTGAAAGGTCATTGTGAGATTTAAATCTCTAAATTTTTCTATTAAACTCAATTTTTGGATCATCATGTGTGACATATGGAGGGATTTTCTGCTTAGGGCACTAGCTACCACATTTACCTTTCTTGGGTGGTATTTTATTTCTATGTCATAATCTTTCAAAAACTCAATCCACCTTCTTTGTCTCATATTTAATTCCTTCTAATCAAAGAGATATTTCAGACTTTTATTATCAATATATACCTCAAATTTCACCCTATGCAGGTAGTGTCTCTAGGTTTTTAGAGGAAAAACTATGGCTGCTAACTCCAAACAATGGGTTAGGTAGTTTTCCTCATCAGGTCTAAGTTGTCTAGAGGCATATGCAGTAACCTTTCCTCTTTGCATAAGTACACATCATAAAACCTTTTTAGATGCATCATTGTAATCTACAAAATCTCCTAAAGGATTATGTATCACTAAGATAGGGGGAGTAATAAGCCTCCTCTTAAGTTCCTAAAAACTAGACTCGCATTCTTAGTTCACTCAAAGGGAGTTCCTTTTCTGGTTAACCTAGTCAAAGGTATTGCTATTAAGGAAAATCCTTCTATGAACCTATGATAATACCCAACCAATCCAAGAAAACTCTTTATTTCTGCTATGAAGTTGGTTGTAATACAAAAAAAAAAAGGCATTGAGTTGTGTTCTCTTTTTCCTAAAACAATCAACATTTTCACAACTTTCTCAAGTTAATCATATTTAGAGGGGAGAAGGTTTCAACTTATCCCAGTATGTTAGTGAGAAGGTTCAGATTTGTTGAGCAGAATAGAGTGAGAATGTTCTTAAGAAAAATTGCTGGTTGAGATAAAAGAACTTTCTCACTGCTGAAAATAAGTTTGTGTTCTATTTAAAGTTTTATTTTCTTCTTCAAATTTTTTTAGGTAATAAACACTTATAAAAACATTAGTTCATGTTATATTAAAAGAAAATCAGTTATATTTCTTTGAGAAAGTTGCACTAATAGATCTAGTTATGTTGATAAATAGTTTCAAATTTCATAAGTTTATCAAAACTGATTAGAATGAATAGAGATAAGAGAAGAACAACTTAACACTGAGATTTATACGTGTTCACCCCAAAATTCACACGGGGGCTATGTCCAGTACCTAGCAACAACTAGGATTTTTCACTATGAATAGTATTCTTTGTCAACAAATCCTCTACAAGATTCAATACAAGTATTCTTTAACCTCAACTTCTTCAGGTTCATGACAAGTATTCTCTGACACAACATTTTTAGGCTAAACATGAGTATTCTTTTCTCATGGCCTCTTCAGGCTCACCTTCACAAGATTCCAAGTGACTTGTATAACCCACAAGTTTACTTTCACAACTCAAGAATCAATACAAGGAATGAGGTATTTGATACAACTGGGTGGCTCTAAAAAACACTTAATGAGTGGAATAACACAATTTTATAGAGCTCACAAGATACCTACAAATGATTTGTGACAGATTGCAAAACAAGTAAGTAGAGATAAGAAGGTTATGTTCTTTGTGTTCAATGTAAAATTAGCTTCAAAGTTCATAAACTTCTGATTTTCAAGCTTGGATGCTTTTATAGACTTTGAAAATATGGCTGTTGAGCGCTTCCAATGGTAATTGTCCTTCCTTGTGTTAGTTAGCCATTTTCTTGTCTTTTTTGGTGAGTCAGCATAAGTGACTTTGCGATCTTCCAAGTGTGAACGTTCTCACGAGCAAGCTTCTCGTTAACGTTCTCAGCTAACTCTCTCCCCCAACCTTCTTGGCTTGAATATCTTCAATCTTATCATCTGTAATTTCCACCATCAGAGTGATGAATCTTCTTGTTGATTTAGATGGTAAATACACCACTTGAATGCTTGATTTGCTCTGGAATTCATCTTTTGTGGAAATTCTTCATCTTCTGAACTTTCTCATACCTTCTCAATACCTTCTTATACTGAACTTTCTCATGTTCTTCATAAACTTTCTCAGGTTACACTTGAACTTCCTCAACTCAAAATTTGATTTTCCTAGTCCTCTCTAATCACCCCAAAAACTTCCTTAACACTTGTTTAGTCCTGTAAAGGTTAATACTCACAAGTAAAGTCCATCAACTCCACAAAGATCATGTTAAACCAATTAAAAACATTAGGATCATTTATACATAATTATCAACATAGTTATTATTATCAAAACATAATATTCAATCTAAAGCACAAAAGGGCTTTGGAGCATACATGTTACTATCTTGGGTTGTTTCCAACGCATTATTGCCTTTATTTTACTAGGGTACACGACTGCTCTTTCTTGATTGATCACATAACATAAAAATTTTACTTCCATCATCCAAAATTCACATTTTTCCAATTTTGCATACAATTTTTTTCTCTCAAAGTCTCTAGTATTATCCTAACATGGTTAGCATGCTTTGCTTCTATTTTTGAATAAATAAGGATGTCATCAGTGAAAACTACTACAAACTGATCCAAGTATGGCCTGAACACCAAATTCATGTAATCCTTAAATATTGTGGGGGCATTTGTAACATCAAAAGGCATTACCAAATATCCATTGTGTCCATATCTAGTTTTGAAAACAATTTTTTTGATGTCTTTTGTTTAGACCTTTTGTGTACCGCAAGTGCACGGGTCGTACAAGTAATATAGTGGTTAATAGGATGTCGTTCCCATGAGAATATAGTCAATTTCTAATGTCAATTATCAACCAATAGCTTAATTAATGTTATTCAAGAACAGTCAAATTAGAAAAAGGTTTGTATAAGTTAACTATGAAGTAAAAAACTTAAATGCAGTAAATATGGAATAAAAGAGAATGATTAGATAATAGTGAATCCTTCTTCACCCTTACTTCAATTGGTAATATGCAATCCTCTTAAGCAACATACATGTAAAGGGATTTGTTAGCTTGAGAAACTTAGTTAAAAGCCTATGTCTAGGTCATTTAACCATGCTTCATTTACCTAGTTCACTATGTTTCCATGAGAGCTAGCGCAAACTCTACTCATTAAGAACTATTCTCAACAATTACTTTACATGACCAAGAGGTATATGTCTATCCCATTAGCTAATTAACTCATCCCATCATTAGAATGAAATTAAACATGTATCAACCATATCCATGATCTCAAATCTAAATCCCTATGTCTAGTTCAATTGATTTAATCAAATCACATTAAATGTTGGTTAAACACTTAAGAGCATTAAGAGAAATATGGTTAAGCAAATCCAAATCATCTATATTAACTCAAAGGGTTAAAAAATCACTAATATTCATAGAAGGATCCAAATAAATCCCTATATACAACTTAGCTACTCATGACACACGAAAATTTATCACAAATAATCATGTTCATGACAATGGAAGAGAAGTAAAATGAATAAGAGAGGGAAGCTCAATATATGTGTTCTTTGATGCTTGGATCTTTTTTCTTGAAGAAGATGACCTCCAACTTTGCTTTCTTTAGCTTCCTTTCAACCTCCAATGTAAACCCTAGCAGTTGTGTTCTAAGTTCTAAAAAGCTTTCAATGCTAAATTGCCTAAAATCAGTATTTATAGGCCATAATTTTAGTTGCTTGCCGCGACATGAACCACCCTGCACTGCGACGTGTATTCCATTTAGGTCAACATGCCGCAACATATGCTCCTCTATGTCGCGGCATGTTAGCCTCGGGTTTCAGTATGCAGTAGGCTAAGTGCACCACGCCGCGGTATGAACCTGCCTGCGCCGCGGCATGAGATGCTAAAATTCTCCTTGGCCTTTCTCTTCCAATGTAGGCCCAAGTCTTCCACTAATCTACTTATTTGGAGCCCTTCTTACAATAGAGAAATCACCAAGTTAGTAACAATTTCAAATTCACTTAATCACTTGAAGAATATGCTTGATTTTCTCAAGATCATATAAGAAGATATCAAAATAGAATTCGATGAATATAAGCTTAAAATTTTCCATATATGTATAATAACAAGGACTAAACATTCTATATGGCACAAATGCAAGGCATAAATACTACATTTTATGGAGTTATTACACATCCAAACCTAGGTTTTTGCTAGTCCTCAAGCAAAACAAAGTATGATTAAGTACACCTTCTTGACAAATCATGCTTAAACAAAGTATGATTAGTGTACAATGATTGTTTAAGCCCTCAAAGAATGCTAATGCCTCACAATCAACTCTACACATATACAATCCTTAACATGCTAACATTCAAGGCCTCTTATCGTGTAAATCACACCTCCCACAAACATGCAAGCTAAGCTTCTCCTATTCAAGTCATACATATCCAGATAAGTTTATGAACATACTTGCATAGAAATCATAAAATCCACAAGATTGTCTTTAAACTCTCTCTCCACTAATATAAATCTCACACAATTGAGGATCAAAAAGGAGTTCAACAGCTTGTAATGTAAGGCTAATGGTTATGGGTGGAAGAAAACAAGGAAAGGATTCAATACAAACATTGAGAATCATAAACTTATTATTTCAAGACTTGAGCCTCAAAGTGAAACTATTAGGTTGTGTTTGGATAAGGTATTTTGAAATTTTAAGGTATTTGAAATTCAAAGAATTTCAATTGCATCAATTCAATTCCCTTCATTTGCAAAATATTTTGTTTGGATAAAGTAATTAAATTCTCTTGAATTTCAAATTCTTTGTTTAGATAAAGCAATTCAATTACCTTCATTTGAAAAATCTCTTTTTAAGATATTTTTGTAAAATTGGGATTTCAATACAAAATTTTACAAAACAAAATAAACATCATATAATATATTTTTTATTCATGGTAAAAATAAAAATAAATAAAATAAAATAAATTAAAAAAATTAAAAAATCTACATAAAAATGAAAAGATTAATATACCATCTTTATAAAATGAAAAGATTAATATACCATTTTTATAAATTATCATTAAGATAAACTTCTTTCTTGATTTGGTAACCATTACAATACATCATCCAAAATTCACTTTTTCATAGTGGGTCTATGCTAAGTTTTATAAATTAACCAAGGGATATCTCTATTTTTGACATGGTGGGTCATGCGTCATTTTCCAACTGGCTCAAGACATAGAAAATATATGATAATGCAAAACGATATGTATTATGTGTATACCAAAAAACAAAGTTTCTTCCATGTATAAAGTATGTATCAACTAGGGTAGGTTTATTGAAAATATTAATTATTTAATTGGTAATAAACACTATCACAAGTTCTTCTCTTCTTTGCTAATTTTCCTTGTATTAGAGAAGTTTAACTGGAAGAAAATGCAAAATTTTCCAAGAAAAAATTTGATATTTGGAAATGAAAAGGACAATGCACACACGACACATCTATTTGGATTCTTCAGTGGCATGGAAACATGTCGAATAGAAACAAAGTAGGTATATATACTCATTGATTTCATCAATCTTTCTGTTGACCAAATGGAACTTAGGTGAGCTTCTGGATATTACACAGGTATATGCGCATAGAAAAAAAAATATTCAATAACAAGCTTGGCTTATAGATGATTAAATTAACAAACTCAAAGAACACTAATATTCATAGATCCTGCAAATTTTAATTAATTTTTCCCAAGGTACCAAATATGTATATAGTATAATATAAAAAGATAAGGTGATTCTAATCCAAATGATTACCTCCAACTTTAAATAGGCTTTCTAGCATGGCACTTTCACCTATGTGCCCACTAGCACGCTAAGTTGCAGTTTTGTGTAGATCAGCCAGTACGCGTTCCATCTCCAAATTTCATACAAAGTAACTTCTCGTATCCTCTTTCTTGTCCTCAATGTTGCTTTCTGTCATCTTTCTTTTTCCCTTTATCTTGCCTCTTCCTTTGGATGACTCCATAATAGTTACAAAACCAGAAAATGCACAACCTGACCACAAACATAACATAATTATGAGGCACAGTTATAAGTTACGATTTAAACAACTAATTTTTATATATTATATAAGTTACTATTTTGGTACAACTCATCCTAATAAGAATGGGTCGAATGGCCAATATGCTTGATTTTCCAAGATCATATAAGAAGATATCAAAATGTGTTAGCATATCCAAATTACTAATTTTTCAAGAATTATGTGCACAACAATTGATGTTGCTACACAATACATTTGTGTCAAAGCAATCCCACTTAAAAGTTTGAGTGAATTACCCTCTCTTTGTGGTTTGACTAAATTATCTCAACCCCTTCATGTTTTAGTAATTACATTGGTTTTTCTTGTCTTTGAATTTTCACTTGTGCATAGATGCCATATCAGCACAAAATACTAGGAAAAATAAGCTAGTAAAGAAAATCATAGTGTAATCGTATATCCACAATGGAAAGCATAATCTAAACAAATTAGTTCAACAGAGTAATCCAATCCTCGAATGGTTAAGAGGATCTGAAGAAAACAAGGAAAGGAAACTCAAACATTGAGAATATTAGTTAATATAATTGCCCACATGAAAAATATACAAGATGACAATAGTGATACAAACCAGGCCACATAAAGGAACTCAATCCCAAGGATTCTGTTATGAGAATCCTACTTCTAATTGCTACTACTCTTAATGACAATGAATATTAAAGATGAAACCTGACATGCAGTAATGAAAGTCAGGTTTCCATTTATGTTACAATAAAAGAATGTACACAACACCATAGCAAATAATATAGGTTTCCCATGTTCATGGTAAGAACCAAAATTATCGACACTTAAGATGGGAACAACACCATAAGCAATAAAAGCTTCTCCAAAACATGCATTGCAATATTTCTAAAACTACTCACAACACATCTATTTCAAAAAATATAAATCGAAGAGTATTCTCGCTAGAATCATGAATATGTGAAATAAATCTAATAAGCATTAAATCTCACACTAGATAATTGGTTTAAATAGCAAAAAAAAAAGTTAACAAACGAAATTATTGAAATACATGCAAATGAGAGCTTACTAGTTTCTAATAACAATGGAATTTTGAACTCTAGACCTTACTAGTATGTTCCTTCTATTTGGCTGTGGATCAGCCCCAATGGTCATAAACCACCAAACCCCATGGCCACCACTCCCCTTCACCCAGAACCAGAAACTGCCAAACCCACAACACAACTCCTTCCCCTATTTCAAATGAGCACTAGAAATTTATGATAGATAGATTTATGATAATGAGATTAGACAATAATGGGCAATTAATTTTTATTTACCATTAACAATCTTGTCAAAGTAACATTAATTTCTAATGGAATGAATTTGATTTCTAGCACATTCAAGATGTGAGACAAGACAAAGCAAGGAGTTACAAAGACAAGAGTCAACTCAAAACGAAACAGTATTCAATCTAAAACTAACTATAAACTCATAGCTACATAAAGTTGAAAACTTCAATAGTTCAGAAGTAGTCTACAACATTTGTTAATATAGAGTCAAACAATGTACCATAAAACACGAATATAGAGTATATTATCGAAAAAAAAAAAAAAAAGAGAAAACAAAGAAGGATTAAGTGAACGAACCAAATAAGCAATTTTTATGGTGCCATTCATACAATGAGCAATCCAATACACATGAGTAAGTGAATATATTTTTAAAGCCAGTCAAAATGAAAGCTATGAACTAACCTTCTAAAAATGGCAGTGGATCCAGATGAATTTGGCAACAATTCCTACTGAAAAACAAAAATTGCTGAATTTAGCACCCAGATGACTTGACTTCAATTCCAATATATGAAAAATATTCAGCATGCTTAGGAAAAAGGATGACAAGATCTGAAGCAAGTGGTCTCAAAACAAAACATATAATAGGGACATAGATCATGCAGAAGAATTAGGAAAAGGAAAAATCATTGCTCCACAAGTATAAAAATATCACCTCTGCAGTAGTCCCCATTTTATTCTCACCAATAGCCACAAGCTCAAAAGACAACTGCCAAATTAAAAAAAAACAAAAGAAAAAGGACATAACAATGGAAGACACACAACATCAAGCATCTCATAAGGACCCTCTTAGTAAGCTAAATTAAATTATTTTTATTTGAATATCAGTTGAAAGTTCAATGATTTAAATAGCTTAAAACACGCTACAATCCTTGGCCTAACACTTGATGAAGCCAAAACTTAGACAACCAAGTAGCAGGGCCAACAAACACATAACAGTTAAGTCTTTGTGTTCAACAACTTTTGAGCATGCCAAAATAAATTGAAGACACCCCATAATCCAACAAACATTAGATGCAAGAAAGTGAAAATTTGTGCATTAACAAAATATTTTATAATCCAAACTAGGACTCATTCCACCCAAAAGCAACGATTCAAGCATACTATCATACAACTTAGGTGCAACAAGGATAAGCATTAAATTGAAACAGAAGCCAAATTACCAATAATATAAAAAAAATACATATGGAACATCATATAGGTATCTAATTGGATACATGGTATCATCAAAAAAATTGAACAAAAATTCTCCAGCATGAATATCACAGTGTGAGTTGAGAAAACAAAGAAAAAAATAAAGAAAAAAAATAAAAAGGTGGGGATTACCCCGACTTGGGTCGCAGCTGAGCAATTAAGAAGCAGCTTGTGCCTCAATTCTTCCCCAATTTCAGTGTCTGAAACCCTCGCGCTCTTCTCTCTTCAGATTCGTTCTCCTCTCTCTGTCACCGTGGGTGCCACCACCAATGCAGGGATGATGGCAACGTGGATGCTAAAACGCAGCTGCAAGTCGCGATGTGGAGGTACCGGCGAGGTGGATGCGCCGTTGGAGGGCTGAGAAGAGTAGATCGAGAACAGTGAGATAGGAGAGAAGAGAGAGAACGCATACAGGTAGAAAGGTTGCACGCGAATAGGAGAGAGGTCGAGGGATTTTGGAAATTCCACTTGCGTAGGTGGGAATTAAAATTCCTTAATTTTGATTAACAAAATTCTTTATTAAAATTTTTTAGAATTCTTAAAATTCTTCACTTAATTATCCAAACAAAGTATTTTAAAATGAAGAATTTTAAATACCTTAAAAAAATACATTACCTCATTTAAATACTCCATCCAAACACAGCCTTATAGGGTATTCAAAAGTGATAAACTAGAACTCTCTAGAACCATTCAATGTTTTTTGTATTTGACTTTTCTTATTTCATTCAATTACTTGTTTCTTTTTTTTAATATATTTAAACAAAGCAATGCTTGTTCTTTTACTATAGATGGTTCCTTCCAGTTGATTTTTGTATTGAACATGCATTAATACCCCTAATCACTAGACTCACTTCAAGAAATAACATGTTATGTACTCAACAAATAATGATGGTAGGATGAAAATGCAATGTTTTCATATGCATTAGAATAGTTTCATGGTAAAGAATATGAGGGATATCGAAAAACATGCAAGGTCAACATTTATAAAGCTTCAATGGGGACCTATGGATATAATTATATCAGGTAAACTTGAAAGGCTCAATCGGTCCAAACAATGCCCTAATGATTTCCTCAATCATGCATAGTCTATGATTTCACTTCAAGAGAGTTTACATACAATTTCTAGGATCCATGAAATATCTACTTGTACTTTTCATAAACAATCTCTAGACATGCACTCATATCATTTTCAAAGTTACACGTGCATACCAGTAGGATCTAAATCATGCATTAAAAAATGACTTGATTGTTTCAGCATGCTTCTTGGTCACATAAGGTTTTGCTTAAAAGAGGACAATTCACAAGCAATATTATCATTGGACAACCAAAACTACACTAGCGATTGACACATTATGGTGCATTTTAATAAATTTGACTTTACGATGAATATTCAAAACATGCATTCTATTTGGCTCATTAGCATTAAGACATAAAAACTATATAATCACTTAAAAGTAATAACCAAAACACTATATAATCATGATAAAATGTATTCATTAAAACATTAATACTGTTTAAACATCATAACATATATGATCACTAACATATTATCCCAAAAAAACAAAACATGTTATAATGCTCCCCCAAACCAAAGGAGAACAGTGTCCCCACTATACAATAAAATAGCAAAATATAACATGAAAGAAATTGCCTTGTATGCAGCAGGGCTAGTCATCCTTCTCATCCTTAGCATCATCATCGTGGTCATCCTCTTGGATAGGGTCTGCGTCATCTACAGCCTCTGGATCCGGCTAGGGAAGGTCAGCTACGGCCTCGGGCAGAAACTATGGCACAAGAAAGTCATCCATGGGATACCCCATGCATTCTTCCATCCACCTCTGAGTCTGAATGGTGTACTAGTATTTGCATGTCTGCATGGCAGCTAATCGTGCCATCTGTATCTTTATCTGGGTGCACTAGTTTGCGTCAAGTGGAAGGGCTGCTCTAAGCTCTCAACGAGCTTGTCTTTGTCTAGCTGATGCGGGGCTTGGAGCTACTCCCAACCTCTCAATGATATAATCATTAAGAGGTTGTTTAACATCAGTGAGCTCCTCATGCGGCCCTCAATTTTTTCCTTCAAGTTTCGCCACTGGGTGAAAGATATGTGATACAAGCTTAATACATATGGTGGTCATAACTGAAACAAACTAATCTAAACCAAAAAACCAAATACCAAACAATTGATTAATTAAGTTTGGTTTTGTTTTTGTTAAAATTGATTTGTTCGGTTTGGTTTTCGATTTTCATTTATAAAGCCATACAATCCAAACTAAACCAAACTTGTATAATTGTATATATATTCTATAATTTACTTACTTTAACATGATTAGGTTTCTACTTATAGTTGTTTCTATGAAACATTTTAGGCTAATTTGTTGTTTATATCTATTGATGATGCTTTTTTTTAAGCACTTTTAGGCAAATTTATTGTTGATTGGGTTATGGAAAGAAAAAAGAAAAGTTAAATTTGAGTTTATTTAAAAAATTAAGAAATGTTTGATCAAAAACCGATTAGACCGAATCAAACCAAATTGATAAAGATTGATGTAATTTGGTTCGATTCTCCAATTAGAAGCAAACTAATAGGTTCTTCATTTAAGAAAATTGACTAATTTGATTCGGATGACTTTTCTTTTCAAAATCGAATCAAACCAAACTATGAACACATGTACTAATATGGCCTTTATTGGATGGAGAGAATAAGTAACTGCTAACTAATCACATATACATCTATTTAATCACTAACTACATTAACTAATCATCAATTAACTCAACTATTTAGACAAGTTATTAACATCTTAAAAATAAATTAAAATGACATTTTTTTATTTTTTATTTTTTCTATTTAGACAACTTACATGTAATATTAACTTATGTATGTAAACATAAACATAAATTAGAAGTTCACTCAAATGTTGTCACAAACAAATAAAATGAAATTGAGTCATGTCATATTAGAATTTGAATATGAACCTCTCTGTTACGGTTTTTAAGATTAGAAATATGTTTTGATTAATTTATTTTACACTTAAAACTTTCAATTTAAAATCTCAATTTAAAACACTTTAATTATAAAAATTTCTAAAATTAAAATAATCTAATTCAAATATGCACTAAATATTCATATATTAATACGTAAAAATCTATAATTATATATATGAAATTTAAAACAACTCATACAAGGCATGCGCATGGCAGGTGAAAATAACTTGTGTAGTGTAAATACAACTTTTTCCTAAGTAGACATTGAAAAAACATTTTCACAGAAAAAAAAGATTGAAAAAACTTTATTAAAGAGGAAAAAGATCTAAGAGGGAGAAATCCATAACAAGATAAAAAAAATTTGGCTAGGTCAAAAGACAATAACAATAACCAAAACATAATTTTTATGCTCAGAATCTAAACGAATTATATAAGGCCATAAAAAGTGCACATCCAAAACATCAAACCTAAAAGACAAAAAATATATGTAAAAGAAAAAGGCTAGAACAAACACTAGGAATTAAAACCCCTCTACTCTTAAATTGCAACACCAATTTTAAGAAGAGAGTTGTGGGGACTTTTCTTTACTAATTTACGTAGATTTTACACCAACCACAACTCAGCCAAGGCTGGGAGCTTGATCAATGAATCAGTTTCCTCCAATGTGTAGGAGCAGATCAGAAGTACATGGATGAATATGATAAGATATCTCTAGTACAATACAAAACTTTGATTAGATATATGGTGGAAAAAAGAACCATGTATATCAAGGGAAAAAGAAAAGAGAAGGAAGCGACAATAATTAGGGTATTTCTTGGGTGGATTGGGTTGGTTTTGTGATATTTTTAGATTCAATTCATTCGTTAAAACAGTAAATTGAGTTGAGTTAGGTTAAATTTGTGAATCTGAGATGCATTAAAAAAAAATCTCTTGCTAAAATATATAAATGGCGAAATATGAATCCGAAGTTTTGTTACACATAATACATCATATACAAACATAATAAGTCACACAAGATGTATTATGCAAACAGAATAAATATTAAATAAACATAAGAAGTCTCATTAAGTTAAAATATATTTGAAATATATCAAATCCAACCCTAACCGATACTAAGTTATGGTAACAAAAATATAAAACAAAATAATCCTGTTTTAACTTTTAACAAAATTATTGAGCTTTAATTTAGAGTACCATCACTAATTTCGAGCTTCACACACGAACTCAAACTGAGTTTCAAAGCCTATCTCAAACTAACTAAGTTAACATAGTTACATTGACATAATATAAAAATAAATAAATAAATCCCACCAAAACATGCTGGCCGTGTGACTATGTGCGTGATGAACAAAGCTTGCAAACTGTTGCAGCAATGGCATCGTGGAGGATGGCTGGATGGGCTGTGCTGTCCCGTGGAGAAGAAAGAATGAAATATGAAGGAGCAAGCTAGGGATTTCAATTTGGACATGAGACTTTCGAATGCACTGCCAGTTTACATTTCTTTATGGCCTCTAAGTGGAGCGACGTCGGTGACCCATTTGTTTATTTCATTTAGTCGTTTTTTTATAAAAATTACGGGTAAATAACTTTTTTTGAAAAAAGGTATTTAGGTAAATTGAGTTTGTATAAATTAAAACGTTTCAAATTTACTGCACAATTTATACTTTGGGAGTTGGGTGTTTTTTAACTTGGTCCAACTTGCATGCCTAATCTAACTCACATTTGAAATAGTTTAAAACTCATGAGTTCACAAGTTTATTTAACTCATCTAACACTCATAATAATAACAATATTATATTGAAATTGAGAAAGTAAGTGGTTCCCTCGTGGTTCCCAAGTTAGTAGTTAGGGCAATCAATTAATTGATTAAGAGCATTTGAGACAAATTATTTTCGCCCCAACATACATACATTGCTTTTTATTAAAAAGTTGTTGCTTGCAACAACATTTCGTTTGGGTAACACAAGCAAAAATATCAACAGTTTTTTTTTTATAAAAAAAGTTATTGAAAATAAGTAGAACGGTGGACAGTTTAAAAAAAGAAATTATAGAAATTATTTTTAACAATGAATATGTAAATATTATTTTATTTTTAATTAAATAACTTTTCAATCAATCAAATTATTATTATTTAATTATTTTATATTTATTTTGATAATTTAATACACAAAAATGATTTTTTTATATTATTTAAATAAAACAGATTAGTTTAAAATTATTTTTTAACTAACATATGCAAACATAATTTTTTTTCTTATAATCAATTATTACAAAAAAAAATTATACAATAATTAATTGTTAAAATAATTTAATTTTTACAATTATCTCAAACACGCACTAATACGAAAGTTGACCCAATAATTCTGATGAGTAAAGTATAATGTAAGGACTTATATTTTTTAAGATAAATCAGATAAGGGGTTGAACTTTTATTATTATTAATTAAGGGCTTCAATTTTAATAAAAAAAATGCTTTACTAAGAAAAAATGAAAAAGCAAAAATATCGAACTTGATATACGAAAACAATTTATTATATGAAAAGACACATGACACATTTGACTTAAATTTGTTTTTTCAATTGATAAATATTATCAAAATATTTTTCTATTAGGAGATACTTAGTTGGTTATCAAAATAAAATTAAGGTTCTTAATTAATAAATAGTTTTCATGGTAAAATTGAGATCCTTTTACAACATTTTTATGTTTTAAAAAATTAAATAAAGTGATACTTCATATGGCCCTATTTAAACAAGTGATATTTTTTAAGCATTACTCCCAAGTGGTAGGAATATTCTTATGTGATGTGATATGTAGAATAATTAATTTATTTATATAAGTGGTTAATTTTATCAGGTTTACAAATAGTTAATTCAGTCGGATAAATGGTTGTAAATAAATAAGTAATTAATTCAATTTGATAATTGATTAATAGAAAATGTAACTCTTTTCTTCACTTGAAACTGTAGAAAGGACAGAAACCTTTCCCCAATGTATCATGTTTTATAGAGATCTTTCTAGCAAAGGTTTTAACTTTGTACCTTTTGGGCTAGTTGTGGATTGCATGGGGCAGAAAAACAAAACAAGATGAACCCATTTGATAAAATCCGCGATGAAAATGGTGGTCTTCAGTCATATAGTACTGGGCTTATGCCTGTTGATATTTTACAAGAATGAGGCGGCATAATATCCTGCTTGGCCTTACTTTTTTTTTTTTTATTATTCTTATTCTGCTGGTTTTGCTTAATCTTGACCTAGTTCTTAGCTATTTTTTATGCTCAAAAGACATGTACTTATTCACTAAACAATTTCTCCACAATATAGGTCTTGCCTTAATGCCCTGTATATTTGACTATCTTGGGTCTCATTGCTCTATATTAATGCAACATTAATAGAGAATCGGATCCAGTTACAAGGTTACATGAAAACAATCAAAACTTAAGCTCCCCCACCCTTCTTCTTCAATGTTCTTGGACATTTCCCTTTCACAAGTATTTAATAATTGTAATTTTGGTCGCATGCCAATGATGGAACCAGGTTTTTTCTAGAACGTGTAGGTTCATTATAAAAATCATTGGTCTAGAGAAAAATTCTGAATCCTAATGATGAAATTTTTAACCTGGAACTGATTTTAATACTGTGCAATCTTCAGAATATGATTACCTAAGGAAAAGCAATCTGACTTCACAAAATGGCCCACCTATGCTACTATATAATGATATATCTTCACGTGTTTGACATTTTCAACCTCCATAAAACTGATTTTCTTTAGGTTTTTAATTTTTTCCCCCTTTTTCTGGGCCATGTCATGTTGTACAATTTGTTTCCTTGTGAGTTTATTACTATATACGGAATTCAGAACAACAACAGGAGAAAGGAGCAAAGTGGGAGACTAGCAAAAGGGTTTCAATTTTCAAAACTTGCAAGAGCCACCACGTTGACCATCCACATACAATGGACATGCAACTTTTCAACGCGGTCTATAGTTGGCACAGAACCCTCTCATCATCACATGCAAATGATTCTCAATGGCCAAATCTGTTTGTGCTTTTGTTCCCATTTTTTCAACTAGCAATATTATTCCTAAACTTGAATTTATACATTTCCTTTTTATAAATACTTTCTGTGGTAAAAAGGGAGAAAAAGAATAGGGGAATGTGAGTTTCTTTCTCTCTTTTTTTCCATTAAAAATGGTGTAAATGGAAGTATAGAAAATAAGTGTACAAGTAACATTTTCCTTTTCCAACCATATATGTGTATATATATACTTCAAAATGAGTCTTTACCATGCATGCAAGAAAAACAAAAACCAACCATGGAAGGAGAAGGCTCAAGAGGAAAGACGAAAGATGAAGAAGAAAATGTCAAGTATAGAGGCGTACGGAAGAGGCCATGGGGAAAATTTGCAGCAGAAATTCGTGACTCAACAAGGCAGGGTCAAAGAGTGTGGCTGGGAACTTTCAACACAGCGGAGGAAGCAGCTAGAGCCTATGACAGAGCTGCTTATGCCATGAGAGGTCCATTTGCAGTCCTCAACTTCCCAGATGAATACCCCCCTTCAGCAGGTGGTGCTGCCTCTCATTCCTCTGCATCTTCAGCTTCAGCTTCATCAGCATCTTCAGCTTCAGCTTCATCAGCATCTTCTTCCTCTTCCAGTCATGGAAATGTGGAAGGCAGAGGAAGGAGTGAGCAAGGAAAACAAGTCTTCGAGTTTGAGTACTATGATGACAAATTGTTGGAGGAGCTTCTTGATTATGAAGAAAAAAAGAAAAAGGGTTTCTGAAATATTTTGTATTCCTTATATTACTAGAGAGAATGTCACTGGCTAGTTCAAGTATTTAAGCATGTATGTCTAAGTGGCATCATCAGGTGATATAGCATGTCATCCCCAAATTTCTGAACTCAGGTGTGATCAAGGGAGCATTTTCAATGCTTCTCTACATAATGTCCTTGTCCTTACTAAGAAATTTTTTGAATTTTGGTCAAGCAGTGTTCCTACATAATGTTTTGTTTTGGACCAACTGAATATTTTACGTTGGACGTTTTAATTTCATGAAATGTTACGTATTTGATGGCATCAACGATGCCTAGTTATATGTGACCGTAGACAAATTTCTGCTACACATTTTGTAAACTAAACTAATTCTGCTGAAACTGTATCACTACTTACGCTAAAAGCCAATGAAAATTCATTTGAACTACTCAAAACAGATAACCTATTTAAGCTGCTCAAAACATCATCTGTTTTGAACTTATTTAAACTGCTATACTAGATTTTGCTTTAACCCATTAGTTCTGCTCAAACTGGTTTTGCTCTATTGTATCAGTAGCTTACAAACTGATTTTGTTCTAACCCTTCGCTCAAATCAGTTCTGCTCTAACCCATTAAAGGGCATAGCAGGACCAAATCACTTGAGATACCACAAACTAATATGAAATCAAGTTTCAGCAGTGTCCTTTATTTCTAACGAAATTGTTTTGGTCTAATTGCAGTTGACAGTTATATGCATTATATTCAGTTAGGCTTTTTAATAACACAAGCTTTATTTAGTCTTTTACCAAGCATAAAATGAAAGCTGTGATGAAGTGTTTGATTTGTGACTTGATGTTTCCATTGCTTTAAAATTTGGTATGAACTTCCTCATTTTCTGGTGCTGTCTTTTTATTGGGCAATCGTTTTCTGATTTTGCACTTTTTCTCTGTCTAGCAACTGTCAGTGACCAGTGTTATAGCCATAACTTGAGTTATACCATTAGTAATCATAAATCATGTTTTTGAAACCCAAAACAAGGAGGAAAGGAGCTTTAAACCAGCAAAATTTCAGCCTCAAAAGCCTTCCGATTCAGTACAAGTTTTTGTTAAGATAGAGTCGGTTTCTGCATGTTGAATCGATTGGGCAGTTTTCACTAGTGCTTGGCTTGTAAATTAAATTATACATAGACGTTGAAAACCAATGCCGCTTAAGTCAATGGATAGTAGACACGTATGTCCTGCATCTGGAAAATCCTGGAAGCTAATTTTAATCCATGAAAAGACAACATTCATTCAATGTACAAAGTAGCTGGTGTTTAATCTTCGGTAGACTAGGTGTGTGGTTTAAATTTTAGTTGTATTAATTTTAAAAGGATTATATTAAAAGAATTATTATGATAGAAATAATTACATCGTCTAATCTCGGTATATGATATCATTTAGTAAAAAAAAACTTTGATTATTGTATATTAAAAAATAATAATTTGTCTTTAAAAATAATATTTTAAATAATAAAATAGAATTTATGGGTGAGTACAATTCATTATAAGATTCAAACTCTCTTTCGGGCTTAAGAGACGTAGGTTACTTCTATTATGTTATCTCGTACTAGTAAAATTATTTTTGAAATATAATTATCAATATGTTTTTAAAAATTAATTTTTTTTAGAGACATTTATTAAAAAAGTTAAATAAAAAGTTTTAAATAAAAATAAGATAATCAATATATTAGAAATTAAAAAAAAATATTATTTATCTTATTTTCATTTAAGACTTTTTATTTTAACTTTTCTTAATAAGTGTCTTTAACAAAATTCTTAAAAATTTTATGAGACTTATACCTTGAATTAATTCTACTTATTATAAAAGTTACAAAAATTATTTATCTCAAAATTAATTCAATAGACTAAAATTTTGTGAGAATTAATTTTTGAAAACCACTTAAACATGTTGAAACATACTTAGAATTAATTGTGCATTCATTCTAGAAGTCTAAAACAAACAAGCACTCTGTAGTTTTCCGTCGTGTATAACGATTGCCTCAATAAAGTTGCTGAATCTTTTTTCCAATTGGCATTTTACTGTTCATGTAAGTGTGTGCTTTCGAGAATATTTTAAAGAAAATATTTTTGTATTATTAAATTTTATTTTGATAATCTTATATCAAATAATATTTATATTTATTTTTATACTTTATTTAATATTATTTATTATATATATTTTTTATTAAATTTGACATTCTTAAAAAAATATTAACAATATTTATAATTCTTTTATGGCCAATGAAGAAACGGAATTTACCTTTTTTTTTTATTACTTTAGTTGGTGCAATTCTTAGGCCTTGACTTCCGTACTCTCTTTTTTAAAAGTTATAAGTGATGCTTGTTTTTTACACAATCTGAGTCACACATTTTGGACTTATGCTGTAATTAGCAACGTGAAAAGTTTATAATAAAATGGAATAGCCGGTAAAATGCACAGAGAATATTGGTTCCAGGAAGAGGGAGAAAATAATAAAAAAAGTTTTATGATGTTATTTGCATTCTTAATTATTTATTGACATTTTTATTAAATAATTATAATTATATAAAATAAAAAACAAAAATTATAATTAGTCAATCAAAAGTAATAATAAACAATTAAAAATGTTAATAACATTACCTAAGAGTTGTTAGAAATTTTTTACTTTGCTTAAATCAAAAAGAAAAGAAACGAAGCTAACTGAAAAATTAAGAATTTCATGATAGTAATCTCCATAAAGAAGGGAATACTTTGATACTATCTCCATAAAAAATTTCGTGAGACTGTCTAAGGAAGAAAGAAGGAGTGATAGTATTTTAGTACGTGTGTTTAACGTTTCATCCATCATAAAGAAGGAATGAGACTGTCTTGGAGGTATTCTTCGAGTAGAGTGGATCATGAGTAGCTGGTGTGCAACAGAAGAAAGTGAGGGTCATCCTACTTGGGACATTTTCAAGTACTATCTTAGTTTAATAAATATTAATGAGGCATGGGTTCAAGGTTCTCAGGTGATAAAAGCAAGAATAACTAGACCAAAATAAGACGTAGTAGACTAAATGTGCATGGTTAAGGAAAAATTAGACAAAAATAAAATGTAGTCGACTACAAGAGCATGCTTTGTATTAGTTGATTAAGTAAAGCTTGCATGATTTTCATAATTTATTAATGTGTATAATTGAAGTTACCCGTAGTAGTAGTGGAGTCAAAGTGAATAAAATTTTGGTAACGATTGTTTATGACTTCAAGCATTATTTTAATGTTTGTAGTCTACTACATTGCAGGTGTGGCGAGTTGGCATACAATGGCAACAATGGGAAGAGCATTAACTTAAACTGCACAGAAGAATACGATTTTGATCCAAGGAGTATGAATTATTCGATAAGCAAGGAAGTATTGACTTAAAGTGTACAAAAGAATATGATTTTGATGAGTTTTCGATTGCAGAATGTGATTATAAGTATCAATTTGGAGTTGATGATAATGGTGATGATGATTGGAATAGCAAAGAAGATGGAGAGGAAAACAGTGATTCTAAAGCAGAACAAAATCTTGAGGGGGAATAAGAGAAGGCAGATGTTATGAATGCTTTTAAGGAATCATATAGATCTCTTAATGAAGGAGATGTATTGCAGCTAAAGTTTGAAAAATTTGAGGAGACTGAGTAGTAGTATTTGAAATATAGCAGAGCAATGGGGTTTGGTATCAAGAAGGATCATGTTGGTCGTATATAGAATGATGTTGTAACTTATTGAAAATGAGTGTGTCGGGTGTAGGGATGGCAAAATTACCCATACCCGCGGGGATTACCCGCGACAGGGCGGGGGATGGGTACCCGTTTAATAAATGGGGGCGGGGGCGGGGATTATAGTATCCGCCCGCGGTACCAAGAAACCCGTTTAGTATATATATTTTATTTAATATATATCATATATTATAATTCTTTTTTCTTTTTAACTTTGAGATGAGATGAAAATATGTATATTTTATTATTTTAAAATAATTTTTTTATTAAATGAACCCATAATGATAAAACTTGTTGAAAAAATATATATTATTTATGTAATAGTTATTTATGTAAACTAATTATTACAAAATATAATTAAATTTAGTTTGTTATTTATAATATTCTTTTAATTTTGTAAGAATCTTATATTGTTAAATAAAATTATAGTATGTGATGTTAAAGTTTATTTTATTTATATTTGTTTTATAATTTTTAAGATTTTATTTTAAAGTATCAAATATCATGATACCATGGATATCCCATTTATCCACGGGAATGGGTACCGCGAAATAAACGGGGCGGGGGCGGGGGAAGCACTATCCGCCCCCGCCCCGCCCCATTGCCATCCCTAGTCGGGTGTGGTGGTGTTCAAGCACCCAAATATGGCAACCTTGAGGGGAGGCAAAGGAAACCCAAATCTGATTTCCATAATAAAAGTCTTGCTTTTCTCACAATTCATGTTGGAAAGGGCAAAGAGAAGTATTATGTGTCAAGTGTTGAGTTAAGGTACAATCACCAACTTGTCCTTCCAAAGTATGTGCATTTTATTCCAACATTTAGGAAGTTATCTGAAACTAACAAGGCCCAATTGAAGGTGATGCGAGATGCAGGCATGGGGACGAACCACATGATGAATTTTATAGTGGAGCAGAATAGTGGGTTTAAAGGTGTAGGGTTTAGCAGGGTTGACTTGTACAACCATCTTGGGAGAGACATGTTAGAAAAGATTAATGCGGGTGATGCAGAGGCTGTACTGGCATACTTGGATGCCAAGAAGT